>CM066032.1:1104996629-1106211629 GCA_033557465.1 Ichthyophis bannanicus | reverse complement strand
TAGGAGTCATCTTTCGGATGTACAAACTTATCAACAACTTTTGGTTGATCCCACGTTAGAACTTCAAACATAGATAACGACCTTACTTGATGAGGGATTATTTCATGGCTGGTTGACTAAAAAGGAGTATAATTCTTGAAATTGGAGAACCCTGTGGTTCCAATATATATGGTACCTAAAATCCACAAATCCCTAGTGTCCCCCCTCCCGGGTAGACCAATCGTTTCGTGCAGGGAGTCACTGCTTGAGCCTTTATCACAATTTTGTGACGTGTTTTTACAGAAGGAAGCAATTCTTGTAAAATCATTTGTGAGGGATTCTACTCATTTTTTACAACAGCTAATTGTAGTATCTATTCCATCATGGGATTTTTATCTTGTTACATTAGATGTAGCTGCGCTCTACACTAATATCAATCAAGCTGAAGCGATGACATTGTTATCAACTTTGTTTAAGTTTGCGCCAACTCGTCTCCCTCGTACATTTTTATGCAAATTGCTTGAATTGGTATTGACTAGAAACTATTTTCTTTTTGAAGGGAAGTATTATCAGATTTTTGGGCTACCAATGGGGGCATCAGTAGCACCATCAATTGCAACTTTGTACATGGCTGATTTTGAAGAGAAGTTTATTTATGGATCTTCATATTTTGCTCATGTTCTCTTTTGGAGAAGATATTTAGACAATATATTTTTTTCTTTGGTTGGGCACTTCTTCACAATTACAAGACTTTATAAGTTGGTTGAATAATTTAAAATCCAACATTACTTTTACAGCACATGTTGATTTTCATCAGATGGAATTTCTTGATATGCTCATAATTAAGGAGAATAGTTTCTTCCATACTTCTTTATATCGAAAGAGTGTCCAACGTAATAGTTTATTAAAAATCAGAGCTGTCATCCAGGTCCATTGTGAAGGGGTCTCCCATTTGGACAATTCCTTCGATTAAGACGAATATGTTCAGCTCTTGCTGATTTTAAGATTCATGCTCTTGATCTTATCAATTGTTTACGGGCTAGAGGATATCCAGAAAGAGTGATTAAACAAGCTTATCGCCGGGCCACTTACACTCATCGTGAGTGGTTGTTGGAGGAATCCTTGGGGCCAGTGAAATCAATTACATCATCTGAATTTTTTGTGGGAGTTCTTCCTTACACGAATCTGAGCACGCAAGTAGTGGGAATACTTAAAAAATACTGGACTGTTTTGGAGTTGCATCCATGTTTTAAAAAACCCTTCATGGTAGCCTTTTCTTGGGGTCCTAATTTACAAGACATGTTGGTACAGTCAACGGTTCCAGTTGATCGACCGATTTCGCCCTGTTTGTCTGATAGGGGTCATTCAGTTTGTCTCTCTTGTATATATTGTGCGACTTCAATGACAGGTGTAATGCGGTCTTCACCCTTTAACTGGGCAAGCTTTTACAAAGCGATGGACAACTACGTGTGATTCTACATTCATGATTTATGTTTTACAATGTCCTTGCCCTCTTGTATACATTGGGAGGACAACATGCATGATAAAAACAAGGTTGGGCGAACATGCATCCCGTATTCGATAGCAGGTGATATCTGCTCTGATCGTGGAACACTGTTTGGCTCATGATCATAAATTTGAAGATATATTATGGACAGTGCTGGATCACGTCCCCCCAAGACCTGGGGGGGGGGGGGGGTGATTGTGTAGTTGCACTACAAAAATGAGAACAAAGTCTCATTTTCAAATTTAATACGGTTTATCCCTCAGGGATGAACAAAGAAATTGAATGGTCGAGCTTACTTTGAGGTCATCTATGACACAGTGGGATTCCCCTCCTTCAGTGGGGTTTTCCTGTCATCTGATTGATGTTCCCTGTTGAGTGATAGACCAACTTAGCCAAATAACACATGGTGCTCATTATAAACGGCAGTTGGGCTTAGCCGGGTTGTTCATGCAGTTTTTGCTTGAAGAAGGAAAGTGGCACTTGAAACAGGTCGATTGTCCCGAAACATGCACGTCGTGTCTGTTTGACAATACTGCGATGGTTGGACTTAAGACAGCAAAAATAAATTTGCAGATAAGTTTGTCTCTATAATAATGAAATTGATTAAAATGGAATAAGCCGTCTGGTGTGGTTGGGTGGATATTCCTGCCTCCTTCAGTTTATTCCGACAAAAAAAGTTTGAGTAGAACGGGTGATAAGAGGTAGTTTGGTGATTTTTGTGATTTGATGAGTGCAGATATGGCATCTTCTATAGCAAACCTTTTTATGGCAGATGAGGACAAATGGTTAAAATGATCACCATTTAAGGACAAACTTAATTTATGGAAGAGATTAATTGATGTCGTCTTCATTTTATGACAAGGTGAAGAGAGTGAGTTAAAGATGTTTCACACTTGGTTGAATATGTGTGATAATCTCTAATGTAAACTGGATGTTACGAACAGTAACCAGATATCATCATTTTTAGATGTTTTGCATATAAAAAAGGACAGTGGATTTGAAAATAGTTTACCAGAAGCCTACAGATCGGAATACATTTGTGCAGGGTTGGCCCAATCATTCGGCAAGCTAGAAAGTCACCTAGGGAGGCATTTTCTGGAGAGGGGAGGGGAGGCAAGCAGGCAGGCATTCAGAGCTAAACTATAGATTCTGACAACTGGGGGCAGGGTAAGGCTTAAGGTGGTTGTCCAGGGTGGCAGCTTCTGGGGAAAAGCAAAGAGCGTTCAGAGGAAGGGCATAAGGCTTAAGGTTTTCCTAGGGAGCCAGTATGTTAACCAGCTCTGGGACCAGTACTGCTTTTTTGCATTTTCAGAGCAATCAGCCACCAGTTCTTAGAAAGAGTTTAACTTATTCTAGTAGAATAGAGTTCTAGCAGAACAGAGTTTAAAAAACAAGCTCAGTAGTTAAGAAAAATATTGTTAAGAGGGGCATCCCACTGAAATAGTAAAGGAGGCATGTAAAAGAGCATTTATGCCCTTCAGACATAAGTAGATGTGAAAGCAGTGGCAAAGGGCATAGGACATCACAAATATGGGAATTGTGACAACTGTAAAATCACAATAAAATTAAAGGAATTTGAAAATCCTGTTGATAAGAAAATGTATAAATTGCGACATCACATCAAGGGGCATGTTTACTAAAATGCACTAATGGTTAGCATGGGGTTTGCTGCTTGCTAAGCACACCACACTAAAAATTGGCATGGAGCCCTACAGTAAAAATCAAGCGCTAACGGTTTAGGACACAATTGGGCGGTGACTGGGCAGGTTAGGGGCTGAGCATGAGTAGTACAGAGATGTGCAGTTATTGTGGGCGTATCTGGTGCACTCTCACTGTGGCTGTTATTGTGAGCGCACTTATCACCATCTCAGTGAATGGTGTTAAATGCACCAGTATGCTAGTTAGTGCAGTACAACACAATTGCAATGTGTTAACAGCAGGGAGAGGGAAACACATGCCCCCAAGGTTAGCAGGGGCCTCTATTCTAGAATCGTGGCCCAATCACACTCTAAAATTACCGCACTTTAGTAAACATGCCCCTAATTGTAATCCCACACATGTAATGTACATAATCAGATGTCATTGCCCTAAAATTTATATAGGAAAATAGAGACCCCTTCAGGTAAGGGAGAATGAACACTGTAGTTCTTTGCAAAGACATAGGTTGGAAGCTACCTTGGTAAATTATTTTGCACAACTTAATCATTCTTATAAGGTATTACAGTGTATTGCATTGGATATGTTAAATGATACACATAAAAGTGAAGGCAGGGCTAGGATGGATTTACTCAGGAAAGAGCAGTGATGGATTTCTAAGTTAAACAAGGTAGAACTTAATGGATTGAATAATGCAGTGGAGCGGCTTTTTTTTTTTTTTTTTTTTTAAATAAAACATTAGGAAAGTCCAGCTTTTAAGAACATAAGATATGCCATACTGGGTCACACCAAGGTCCATCAAGCCCTTATCCTGTTTCCAACAGTGGCTAATCAGGGTCATAAGTACCTAGCAGTAACCGAGGCACAGCGGACGCGGCGCTCTCCTCCTCACACCCCCCCTCACCCCATAATAATCACACAACTCCAATATTGGCATAACACCGGTCGCAGCTTTATTAACTTTTAACCATAGTCAACAATAATTCCAAACAAACAATTTAAACCACCACCTCAACAATAATGACTCACCAGCCATGTGGGTAGCAAAGTGAAGTCATTGCCGTTGCCACCGCAGAGAGTCTACGGCTACCAACCTACCACCCCTTCCTCCGGCTTCGTCATATTACTAGCAAAAGCCCCACTGGGGTTATCTGGGTCGGGGGTACCCCACCCCCGCACTACTAATAGCTAAGGCTCCGGACCCCGGAAACCTCCGGGATCCAGCCATCCCCTCCCCAGCTGCAACACCACCAATTAACCATTCCCTACCCCAGATGGTGGGCGGGAGGGCGGGACTTATTCTGCCTTCTTCCCAATTGTGCGCCCGAATGCAGGGCTCGCCGGCTTGCCCTATCTTCCTCCCTCCCCCTCGCTTCTCTTCACTCCTGATTGGCTCCCGCCGCCGCCGCTCACCCGCGGGAGCCAATCAAGTTAAAGGACGTTGCCCGGGCCTACCATGAAGCCTCCGACATCCGCGGCCCGCTGAAGGGGAGAATCGCCATGCGCCGCCGGCCCGGTTACCGCTGGCCGGCCAGGTACGGGACCCTGAGGCCTTATAAATAACCGAGGCACAGCGGACATGGCGCTCTCCTCCTCACACCCCCCTACTCACCCCGTAATAATCACACAGCTCCAATATTGGCATAACACCGGTCGCAGCTTTATTAATGTTTAACCATAGTCAACAATAATTCCAAACAAACAATTTAAACCACCACCTCAACAGTAATGACTCACCAGCCATGTGGGTAGCAAAGTGAAGTCATTGCCGTTGCCACTGCAGAGAGTCTACGGCTACCAACCTACCACCCCTTCCTCCGGTTTCGCCATATTACTAGCAAAAGCCCCACCGGGGTTATCCGGGTCAGGGGTACCCCACCCCCGCCCTACTAATAGCTAAGGCTCCGGACCCCGGAAACCTATGGGATCCCGCCACCAGTTCAGGCGATCCCAGATCCCTGAACTGCCCCCCCCCCAAAGCTGCGACCAGCGAACATCCTGCCTACCACCCATTCCACGGCCTCCTGCCAGTCGTTAAGGAGCAAGTCTAGCCCGACCGGGGATAAATGCACCCCATCCTGCCAGTATAAACCTGCGCAAGTAACCTCTACCCAGGGATGCTGTATCTGGTAACCCCCTTGCTCCACCACCCAGTGCCCGATCTGGCGATTGATCTTCGTTAAACCCCTAGACCATCGCCGCTGCTCCCGGCAGGCAGGCCGTGGAATGATATCCGACCATAACAACATGACATCAGGAAACATCCTCAACACTTCGCTCATATCCTGTTTTGCCGCCTGTATCAACTGTTTACAGGTCCAAGAACCAAGGTCATTGCCTCCCAGATGTATAAGAATCAGATCCAGCCACTCCTTCATTCGCCCGTGGTGTCGCAGCAAAGGCAAGAGCTGCATCCAACGCAGCCCCCGGTCGCCCAGCCATAAGACCACCACCTCTGCTGGGGCCATTCCAAGATTAGGCGCCACCGGCCGTACCGCTGCTCGTTGCTCCGCCCAGTGCACAAAGGAGTGACCGATCTACCAGTAAGTACCAGGATTCCTTTCCCCATCTGCAAGGCAAAACAACAGTTAGCAGCCCCCCCCCAAGACCCTTCAGCCCCCTCACAACCGCACATAACCCTGAAATGCATGTGAATGCCATCGACCTATCCGTTGGATCTCTCCTTGCGGCAACCCCTCCGCCGCCGCACTAGTTGCAGCACCAATCTGGAAGGAATGCGGGGCAAACCCCAAAGGCTCCACACCTAGCCATCTCAGAGCCAACCACAGCACCACCGCAAACTGAAAATGCGTCAGCAGGCTAGAATCCTCGTGCAAGAATAACTGCCTCTCCACCACTGGCCGCACCCTTAAGTAGTCCCTTAACAATGCCACTGGGCAGGTCGGGGAATTTCCGATCGCCCTTAACACTACCCACTGACCATGCCCCAGTTGATCTGTCTTAGACCTTGCGAGCAATATGCACATCTCCCCTTCCCGGAGATGCACCCGAAACCCCCCTATCCTGGTCCCTCGAGATAACCGGCGTGAATCTGCCACTAACTCCCCCACCCGGAATGCGCCAAAAAACGCTAGGCAGAAGACTGCCTGAAACAGCCGAGTTTCGTAAGGGGAGGACGTGACTCGTGGCAGTGCCGCACAGATCCGCGTTAGCAGCTCATGCGTGATTGGCCGCTGCCCATCCTGCGGAGCCGGCTGGGACCGCTCCCACCCTTGCAATAGCCTCCATGTTAAGAACCCCCCAACCCACTGCCCGCGCAAAAAAGATATACCCTGCCAGGTGTGCCCGCACTGTCCCTTTCGACACTCCGTCAGCCTTCGCCGCAACTACATATTCCGCCATCAACTAATCAGGCACCAGCTCCTCCCATGTCACCAGAAAGCTGACGACTCTGTCACAACCACGCTGATACTTCGTCCATGACGCCGGCGCCGCCGACCGGCGCAGCAGCCTCAACATCTCACCGGCCATGCTGCCATAAGTGCTCCGGGACCTTCGCTCCCTCGGTGTCTGCTTCTGGCACCAATATCCGGAAGTGCTCCCATTTAAAACGAGAAAGAGTATACACAATACTGTCAGTGCTACCCGGAATATGGCGGGCCCTAACTGACGCATTCAGACGCAAACAGGTTAAAACTACTGCTCTCATTAAGGCTGCTACCTGCAGACAACGTGGCATATAATTATTAATCACGCTAACCACTGCCTCACTGTCACACCACCACACCACCCTGCGATTGCGCAACCTGTCCGGCCAGTTTTCCAATACCACTAAGAACGGGAACAACTCCAAGAATGTGATATTCGTAGTCAACCCTTCATCCCGCCATGACTGTGCCCAGGCCGCTGCACACCACGCACCACCAAAGTAAATACCCAAACCCCCGCTACCTGCCACATCCGTAAAAAGTTGCAGATCGACAGTAGAGATCGCCGCCTCCATCAATACCGATGTGCCGTTGAACTCCCGCAAGAACAAATCCCATACTCCTAAATCTGCGCGAATACTCTGCGACAGCCTGATACGGTGATATGGCCTCATCACTCTCGATGTGGCCACCGCTAAGCGCCACAAAAACACTCTGCTCATTGGTATCACCTTGCCAGCAAAATTCAGAGAGCCGATTAGGGCCTGCAACTCCCTCAACGTGATGTTGTGCGATCCCAACGCATTGGCCACCAACATTCGCAATTGCCCTATCTTCTCGCCCAAACATCACCTCATTCCTTAATTTCTTTTTGTCGAAGCTATGCTGTAGGAGGGATAGCAATGACATCTATCCCCCACCAAACAGCTAGCTGCCTTTTTTTCTTTTTTATGGTCCTGTGTCACCAATCAATAGTCCTTTAAATAACTAAAAATTTGTACTGAGCTTAAGACTCTAAATCTCTACTTGTCATTCCGTCATTCCAAAAGAGAAAAGTTGAAGCATGACGAGCGCGTTTCGAGCCGCAAGGCTCTGTATCAAATGCTGAACTCTTTGTTGGTTCGGTTAACGGAATCCCAAAAAACGCCGTCGTAGCGGCTAAGGCATACGTCTCTCCTACGACGGAGTTTTTTGGGATTCCGTTAACCGAACCAACAAAGAGTTCAGCATTTGATACAGAGCCTTGTGGCTCGAAACGCGCGCGTCATGCTTCAACTTTTCTCTTTTGGAATGACGGAATGACAAGTAGAGATTTAGAGTCTTAAGCTAAGTACAAATTTTTAGTTATTTAAAGGACTATTGATTGGTGACACAGGACCATAAAAAAGAAAAAAAGGCAGCTAGCTGTTTGGTGGGGGATAGATGTCCTTGCTATCCCTCCTACAGCATAGCTTCGACAAAAAGAAATTAAGGAATGAGGTGATGTTTAAGTGATTCTTGTAATACAGTTGTCTTAATTGTTTCACTTTTGGGGGTGGTGATATATACTATCTTCTCGCCCGGCAAGCGCACCACCATTGCCAGCTGTATGCCCAAAAAGGTGATGCTCGTAGCCAGACCCTTCGTTTTTTCCCCCGCCAATGGTACCCCCCACTCCTGCGATAACACCACAAATCCATCCAGAAGCGCCTGGCACTGCAACGACTGAGCCTCACCCACGAATAGGAAGTCATCCAAATAGTGCACCACGTTCATGCATCCCACCGTTTGAACCAATGCCCAATGCCAAAACATGCTAAACATCTCAAAGTATGCATACGAAACCGAGCATCCCATTGGCATACATTTATCAAAATATCAGGCCCCTTCAAAACAAAATCCCAACAACGGAAAGGCCGACGGGTGAACCGGCAGCAATCAGAAGGCCGATTCAATGTCCACTTTTGCGAATTAAACTTCCCGAGCCGCATCGGCGCACCAAGTCCACCGCTGCATCAAAGGACGCGTAGCACACCGAACACCGCTGCTTCGGAATCCGATCATTGACGGATGACCCTATGGGGAAGGACAGGTTGTGAATCAGTCTGTACTTCCCTGGTTCCTTCTACGGTACGATGCCCAAGAGGGACACCACCAAATTCACGAACGGCCAGCTTTCAAAAGGACCGGCAATTCTGCCCAATTCCCGCTGCTTACGCAATTTATCCTGCACAATATGGGGTAACTGTCTAACCCAGACTGCATTATCTGCCTGCACCGACTCTACCGTCCCTACCACTGGGATATGAAACCCGTAACTAAAGCCCTCCTCGAGCGTCATCCGGTCCCGCCGCCTCGGGTAACGCCGAAGCCAAGGCCGCAAAGCTTCCAACCATATCGGCATGGAATCCCGCTCCCTCAAGTCTATACTACTTGGGAGCCGAAAGGGGAGGGGCAGGGGAACCACGTTTTGCACATTTGAGGGCGGAATGCACCCCCCGCAGATGGAACAGACATGCTGAAACTTACAGTTGGGAAATGGACACGACGACTTGTTTAATCGCCAACACAAATCTCCCGTTCCCTCGCCCCCAGCTCTCTGCGACACGGACGCCCCTTCGGCCTGAAAGGATCGCCCCCTCCTGCTACTCCTGCCCCCCCCTTTCTCACCCCCAGGTCCCCCGACATCCCTGACCCTCCTGTTCTGGCGGACATTTGGGTCAACCACAAACTAATATCCTGTGTCCCCCAGGACAACAGTTTATTTTCTTCCATCTTGTCCCGGAACTTCTCATCGTAGTTGAGCCAAGCCCAACCTTCATGCATCTGAGCGGCTTCCAATATAGAATCTGCATATGCGAGCAGCATTCCATATTGCTCCGGATACTGGTGACCCCACACGCTTGCCAACCTCAAAAAAGCCCTAGTCCAATTTACCACGTTACGGGTAACTCATTTGATCCTTCCCGCTTTCTCATCTTCCTTTCTCTTCTTACGGCTCTCGCCCGACTGATGCCTCCCCTCCAAAAAACGGAAGATGTCGATGTATCTCCTCTTTCGGATCTTCCATCGTAAAGCCCGTGGGACCCCTTCCCACAACTCCGAAAAGGACGCTAGCGTCGAGGTACCCCCGCTCCCCCCAACCCCCTCGGCCATCGAAACCGCCACCCGCCGCACCGAATCCCCCCCGAGGTATCCATCGATGACTCACCAGATGAAGACGATGAAGTTTCATCCCTGCGGTGCCGCCGATAAGCATGCTTCCGCTTCTTCCGCGCCTTGCCCCCCACCCTCACACTCGACCCTTCCCCTTTTTCCGCCCCATCACACCCTGCCGTTAACTCACCTGCCCGCTCCGCCGCATCCTCAGCAGCGGGTGCACCATCCATCGGTTCTGTTGGCAGCTCAGGCTCCTGGTCCCTCCGTGGCCCCCCCAACTTGCTCAACCGCTGCAGCCATCCTTGGAGCCGGTCTCATTGCTCCAGTCTCCACTCTTCCTGCACTGCCTGCTACAAACTCACCAGGTTGCCTGCATGCCGTAGGATTCTGTGGAGGTAAAAAAGGGGGCACGGGGGGGGGGGGATTGCCGCTGGCCAGGCGGGTTGCCAGGCTCCCAGCCAGTCTGCTCTGGATGTACCTTTCCCCCCACCCCTCCAATAATCCCAAGCCGTGGGTGCGCCTGCCGGGAAATATCCCACCTGTCTCAATGACCCGAACCCCAGGCCATGGTTACTGTGCCCTGCAGGGCTAGCCTGCATGCCCCCCCACCCCCTCCTGTATCACTACCCCACCCCAGAGAAGGCCATACCCCTTGCCCAAACCCGACCCCAGCTCCCCTAGCTGTACCGCCCCCCCAGTTGTACTGCCCACCCTTCCAGGTGACAGATCCGCGGGCCCAACTTGCCCAGAACCCCGGGGCACCAAAGCACCCACCTGCCCCATACCCCTCATGGGCTCCCTTGAACCTGCACCTTTCTGCCCCCTGGATCCCCCAGACCTAGCAGCCCCACCCGACAAGGCCGCCGAAGCACGCCTCCCTCTACCCCTCCTCCTCCTGTCCTCACCGCACAAATTACCCCCTCCCTCCGTGGAGGGCCATTCAGGCGCTGACCCGTACAGCCACTCCTCCCTGCCCCTTTCCCTCTCCCTGCCTGACTTCTGCGAGCCGGCATGCTGCTTCTCTCCTTGTTTGCCGTGCCTTGTCCGTACTTCTCGGACTCACCCGCTCCACACCGTCTCCACGCTTGGCCCCCCACGTGCTCCACCAGGCTCCCGCAGGCTGCCTCTGATTTCATCCTCTCCTTGATGTCCGCAGCTGCTCCCCGTCACCCACACCGGACCCGCAATCTCTGGACATTCAATCCACGTATGCTGCCTTCTTCCCCCTTGTGCACCCGAATGCAGGGCTCGCCGGCTTGCCCTCCCTTCCTCCCTCCCCCTCGCATCTCTTCACTCCTGATTGGCTCCTGCCGGCGCTCACCCGCGGGAGCCAATCAATAATTGAGGCACAGCGGACGCGGCACTCTCCTCCTCACACCCCCCTCACTCCATAATAATCACACAACTCCAATATTGGCAAAACACCGGTCGCAGCTTTATTAACTTTTAACCATAGTCAACAATAATTCCAAACAAACAATTTAAACCACCACCTCAACAGTTATGACTCACCAGCCATGCGGGTAGCAAAGTGAAGTCATTGCTGTTGCCACCGCAGAGAGTCTACGGCTACCAACCTACCACCCTCCTTCCTCCGGCTTTGCCATATTTCTAGCAAAAGCACCACCGGGGTTATCCAGGTCAGGGGTACTCCACCCCCGCCCTCTAATAGTTAAGGCTCCGGACCCCGGAAACCTCCGGGATCCCGCCACCGGTTCAGGCGATCCCAGATCCCTGAACCGCCCCCCCCCCCAAAGCTGCGACCAGTGAACATCCTGCTTACCACCCATTCCACGGCCTCCTGCCAGTCGTTAAGGAGCAGGTCTAGCCCGACCGGGGATAAATGCACCCCATCCTGCCAGTATAAACCTGCGCAGGTAACCTCTACCCAGGGATGCCGTATCTGGTAACCCTCTTGCTCCACCACCCAGCGCCCGATCTGGCGATTGATCTTCGTTAAACCCCTAGACCATTGCTGCTGCTCCCTGCAGGCAGGCCGTGGAATGATATCCGACCATAACAACATGACATCAGGAAACATCCTCAACACTTAACCCATATCCTGTTTTGCCGCCCCTATCAACTGTTTACAGGTCCAAGAACAAAGGTCATAGCCTCCCAGATGTATAAGAATCAGATCCGGCCACTCCTTCATTCGCCCGTGGTGTCGCAGCAAAGGCAAGAGCTGCACCCAACACAGCCCCCGGTCGCCCAGCCATAAGACCACCACCTCTGCTGGGTCCATTCCAAGATTAGGCCCCACTGGCCATACCGCTGCTCGTTGCTCTGCCCAGTGCACAAAGGAGTGACCGATCAACCAGCAAGTACCAGGATTCCTTTCCCCATCTGCAAGGTAAAGCAACAGTTAGCAGCCCCCCCAAGACCCTTCAGCCCCCTCACAACCGCACATAACCCTGAAATGCATGTGAATGCCATCGATCTATCCGTTGGATCTCTCCTTGTGACAACCCCTCCACCGCCGCACTAGTTGCGGCACCAATCCGGAAGGAATGCGGGGCAAACCCCAAAGGCTCCACACCTAGCCATCTCAGAGCCAACCGCAGCACCGCCGCAAACTGAAAATGCGTCAGCAGGCTAGAATCCTCGTGCAAGAATAACTGCCCCTCCACTGCTGGCCGCACCCTTAAGTAGTCCCTTAACGATGCCACTGGGCAGGTTGGGGAATTTCCGATCGCCCTTAACACTACCCACTGACCATGCCCCAGCTGATCTGTCTTAGACCTTGCGAGCAATATGCGCATGTCCCCTTCCCGGAGATGCACCTGATGCCTCCCTATCCTGGTCCCTCGAGATAACTGGCGTGAATCTGCCACTAACTCCCCCACCCGGAATGCGCCAAAAAACGCTAGACAGAAGACTCCCTGAAACAGCCGAGTTTCGTAAGGGGAGGACGTGACTCGTGGCAGTGCCGCACAGATCCACGTTAGCAGCTCATGTGTGATTGGCCGCAGCCCATCCCGCGGAGTCGGCTGGGACCACTCCCAGCCTTGCAATAGCCTCCATGTTAAGAACCCCCCAACCTGGAAGCCCCAACCCCCACCGCCTGCGCAGTAAAAGTAAACCCTGCCAGGTCCTCCCGCACTGTCGCTTTCGACACTCCATCAGTCTTCGCCACAACTACATATTCCGCCATCAACTAATTGGGCACCAGCCACTCCCATGTCACCAGAACGCTGACCACTCTGTCACAACCACGCTGATACTTCGTCCATGTCGCCGGCGCCACCAACCGTCGCAGCAGCCTCAACATCTCCACCAGTTATGCTGCCATAAGTGCCCCGGGACCTTTGCTCCCTCGACATTTGCTTCTGGCGCCAACGTCCGGAACTGCTCCCACTTAAAATGAGAAAGAGCATCTGCAATACTGTTAGTGCTACCCGGAATATGGCGGGCCCTAACTGACGCTTTCAGAAGCAAACAGGTTAAAACTACTGCTCTCATTAAGGCTGCTATCTGCAGACAACGTGGCGTATAATTATTAATCACGCTTACCACTGCCTCATTGTCACACCACCACACCACCCTGCGATAGCGCAACCTCTCAGGCCAGAGTTCCAATACCACTAAGAACGGGAACGACTCCAAGAATGTGATATTCGTAGTCAACCCTTCATCCCGCCAAGACTGTGGCCAGGCTGCCGCACACCACGCATCACCACAGTAAATACCCAAACCCCCGCTACCTGCGGCATCCGTAAAAAGTTGCAGATCGACAGTAGAGATCGCTGCCTCCATCAATACCGATGTGCCGTTGAACTCCCACAAGAACAAATCCCATACTCCTAAATCTGCACGAATACTCTGAGACAGCCTGATACGGTGATGTGGCCTCGTCACTCCCGACATAGCCGCCGCTAAGCGCCGCAAAAACACTCTGCCCATAGGTATCACCTTGCCAGCAAAATTCAGAGAGCCGATTAGGGCCCGCAACTCCCTCAACGTGATGTTGTGCAATCCCAACGCATTGGCCACCAACATTCGCAATTGCCCTATCTTCTCGCCCGGCAAGCGCACCACCATTGCCACCGTATCCAGCTGTATGCCCAAAAAGGTGATGCTCGTAGCCAGACCCTCCGTTTTTTCCCCCACCAATGGTACCCCCACTCCTGCGATAACGCCACAAATCCATCCAGAAGCACCTGACACTGCAACGACTGAGCCTCACCCATGAATAGGAAGTCATCCAAATAGTGCACCACGTTCATGCATCCCACCGTTTGAACCAATGCCCAATGCCAAAACATGCTAAACATCTCAAAGTATGCATACGAAACCGAGCATCCCATTGGCATACATTTATCAAAATACCAACCCCCTTCAAAACAAAATCCCAACAACGGAAAGGCCGACGGGTGAACCGGCAGCAATCGGAAGGCCAATTCGATGTCCACTTTTGCCATCAAACTTCCCGAGCCGCATCGGTGCACCAAGTCCACCGCTGCATCAAAGGACACATAGTGCACCGAACACCGCTCCTTCGAATTCCGATCATTGACTGACGACCCTATGGGGAAGGACAGGTTGTGAATCAGCCTGTACTTCCCTGGTTCCTTCTTCGGTACGATGCCCAAGCCAGCTTTCAAAAGGACCGGCAATTCTGCCCAATTCCCGCTCCTTACGCAATTTATCCTGCACAATATGAGGTAACTGTCTAACCGAGACCGCATTATCTGCCTGCACCGACTCTACCGTCCCTACCACCGGGATATAAAACCCGTAACTAAAGCCCTCCTCGAGCGTCATCCGGTCCTGCCGCCTCGGGTAACGCCGAAGCCAAGGCCGCAAAGCTTCCAACCATATCGGCATGGAATCCCGCTCCCCCAAGTCTATACTACTTGGGAGCCAAAAGGGGAGGGGCGGGGGAACCACGTTTTGCGCATTTGAGGGTGGAATGCACCCCCCTGCAGATGGAACAGGCATGCCGAAACTTACAGTTGGGAAATGGACACGACGAGTTGTTGAATCGCCAACACAAATCTCCCGTTCCCTCGCCCCCAGCTCTCTGCGACACGGACGCCCCTTCGGCCCGAAAGGATCGCCCCCTCCCCACTACTCCTGCCCCCCCCTTTCACACCTCCAGGTCCCCCGACACCCCTGACCCTCCTGTTCTGGCGGACATTTGGGTCAACCACAAACTAATATCCTGTGTCCCCCAGGACAACAGTTTATTTTCTTCCATCTTGTCCCGGAACGTCTCATCGTAGTTGAGCCAAGCCCAACCTTCATGCATTTGAGCGGCTTCCAATATAGAATCCGCATATGCGAGCAGCATTCCATATTGCTCCGGATACTAGTAACCCCACACGCTTGCCAACCTCAAAAAAGCCCTAGTCCAATTTACCACGTTACGGGCAACTCGTCTGATCCTTCCCGCCTTCTCATCTTCCTTTCTCTTCTTACGGCTCTCGCCCGACCGACGCCTCCCCTCCAACAACCGGAAGATGTCGATGTACCTCCTCTTTTGGATCTTCCGTCGTAAAGCCCGCAGGACCCCTTCCCACAACTCCGAAAAGGACACTAGCTTTGGGGTACTCCCGCTCCCCCCAACCCCCTCAGCCATCGAAACCGCCACCCGCCACACCGAATCCCCCCCCGAGGTATCCGTCGATGACTCACCGGACGAAGACGACGAAGTCTCATCCCTGCGGTGCCGCCGACAAGCATGCTTCCGCTTCTTCCGCGCCTTGCCACCCACCCTCACACTCGACCCTTCCCCTTTTTCTGCCCCCCCATCACACCCTGTCATTAACTCACCTGCCCGCTCCGCCACATCCCCAGCAGCCGGTGCACCATCCATCGGTTCTGTTGGCAGCTCAGGCTCCTGGTCACTCCATGGCCCCCCAGCTTGCTCAACCGCTGCAGCCATCCTCGGAGCCGGTCTCATCGCCCCAGTCTCCACTCTTCCTGCACTGCCCGCTCCAAACTCACCAGGTTGCTGCCATGCCGTAGGATTCTGTGGAGGTAAAAAAGGGGGCACTGGGGGGGGACTGCTGCTGGCCAGGCGGGTTGCCAGACTCCCAGCCAGTCTGCTCTGGATGTACCTTTCCCCCCACCCCTCCAATTATCCCGAAGTTGTGGGTCTGCCCGCCGGGAAATATCTCAGCTGTCTCATTGACCCGAACCCCAGGCCATGGTTACTGTTCCCTACAGGGCTAGCCTGCATGCCCCCCACCCTCCTCCTGTATAGTGATACCCCACCCCAGAGAAGGCCATACTCCTTGGCTGAACCCGACCCCAGCTCCCCTAGCTGTACCGCCCCCCCCAGTTGCACTTCCCAGCTTTCCAGGTGACCCATCCGCGGGCCCAACTTGCCCAGAACCCTGAGGCACCACAACACCCACCTGACCCCTGACCCTCGTGGGCTCCCTTGAACCTGCACCTTTCTGCCCCCTGGATCCCCCAGACCTAGCAGCCCCACCCGACAAGGCTGCAGAAGCACGCCGCACCTTGTCCGTACTTCTCGGACTCACCTGCTCCACACCGTCTCCACGCTCGGCCCCCCACAGGCTCCACCAGGCTCCCGCAGGCTGCCTCTGATTTTGTCCTCTCCTTGATGTCCGCAGCAGCTCCCCATCACCCACACCGGACCCGCAATCTCCAGACATCCAATGCACGTAAATGCTGCCTTCTTCCCCCTTGCGTGCCCAAATGCAGGGCTCGCTGGCTTGCCCTCCCTTCCTCCCTCCCCCTCGCTTCTCTTCATTCCTGATTGGCTCCTGCCACTCACCCATAGGAGCCAATCAATTTAAAGGACACCACCCAGGCCTCCCATGATGCCTCCAACCCCTGTGGCCCGCTGAAGGGGAGAATTGCCACGTGCCGCCGGCCTGGTTACCGCTGGCCGGCTAGGTACGGGACCCTGCGGCCTTATAAATTTCCCCAAAGGGCACAGGTTCCACAATGCTTGTACTGGGGCAAGCAGTGGATTTCCCAGGTCCCCTTTAATAATTTATTTAACCAGATTTATATACCACCTTATCCTTCAATCAAAGTAGTTTACAGTGTAACTAGATTAGGTACAAGTAAGGAGGACTGGACGGAAGGGGGACATGACCGGAGTGGGATCATGTGCATCTGTACAACTATTACACTTATTTCAACAATTATGTCAATAATAATGGTTTATGGACCTTTCCTCCAGGAACTTGTCCAAACCTTTTTTAAACCCTGCTACACTAACAGCTTTTACTACATCCTCTGGTAACGAATTCCAGAGTTTGATTACATGTTGAGTGAAAAAATATTTTCTCTTATTAGTCTTAAATAGGTTACCCTGTAGCTTCATTGCATGTCCCCTAGTCTTTCTATATTTTGATGGCGTAAACAATCGATCTACATTTACCCGTTCCACTCCATTCATTAATTTATAGACACATTCTCCCCATTCATTAATTTATAGACCTCTATCATATCTCCCCTCGGCCGTCTCTTTTTCAGGTTGAAGAGCCCTAATCTTTTTAGCCTCACCTCATAGGGGTATCCTTTCATCCCCTTTACCATTTTGGTGGCTCTTCTCTGTACCTTTTCTAATAACGCTATATCCTTTTTAAGATACGACGACCAAAATTGCACACAATCTACAAGGTGTGGTCGCACCATGGAACGGTACAGAGGAATTATAATATCCTTTGTTTTATTTTCCATTCCTTTCCTTATGATACCTAGCATTCTATTTGCTTTCTTGGCCACCGCTGCACACTGGGTAGAGGGTTTCAATATGTTATCTACTATGACACCTAAATCGTTTTCCTGGGTGGTGTTTCTTTTTTTTTTTTATTTATTTAGAATTTATCATTTTACAACAAAGAAGTATATACAACTTCATGGAAATTTGGGACCAGGAAGAAAATAACAACAATATTGATAACCTCAATATTTATGCAATAGAAAATACAAAAATAAGCTTCCTGATCCAACTATAGCCCCCCAGAGAAGAAAAGATCCAATTAAATAATTAACACACAAAAGCCATAGGAAAAAATGTGAAATAACAGTCAAGACTAACTAATGGCAATGGATCTGGGGTCTCTTCAGGAGAGCGCCAAGCACTCAAAAAAGCCACTAACTGCGAAGGATCAAAGAAAATAGACGACTCATTATTAAGTCTGATCATACATTTGCAAGGATATTTCAAAAAATATAATCCCCCTAACGCCAATATCCCGGAACGCAGTAACAAAAACTCTTTCCTACGTTTTTGGGTTTCCTTGGATAAATTAGGAAACACACGAATGGTTAATCCATGGAACTGCACATTACGCTTCTTGAAAAACATATGTAAAAACCAATCCCTATCAGAGGCTAAAACAAATGTAGCAATCAATGTAGAAGAAGAAATTACTTCAGTTAATGATGACTCCAAAATAGCTGAAATATTTAATACATCTACTTGAGCCCCACCATCTATTATCCCACCACCAGAGACTTTTTTCCCCGAAGGGAGGTAATAAACTTTAAACATAGGAGGATGAGATTCAATTGGCACCTCTAAAACTTCCAACAAATATTTCTTAAACATTTCTTTGGCCGAAATAACTGAAGACCTAGGAAAATTAATACAATGTAGATTACAATATCTAGAAGTATTTTCCAACATTTCAATACGTGCTTTTAAAGCCAACATGTCCTTCTGATAATGTAAAGTAGCATCTTCAGAACAAGAAGCTTTTTGTTGCAGTTCCGTTACTGATGACTGTAACGCTGTAACCTCCAGAGTATGCTGCTGAAGTACATTCGTATGTACCTGTACCTGAGTAGTTAAGGCGACGACCTGGGGAGCAAGAAGTTCTCCAAGTCTAACTATAGCTGACCAAATCGTTTCCAGAGTAAAGACTGCAGGCCTCTCAAAAGTAAAAGCCTGTCCCGAACCAATCGCAGTAAGGTCTTCTGTTGCTCGATGATCCGTGCCAAAATCCCCAGAAGCAGGAAAGATGTCTACCAACCTGTCTGTTGGCCCCCTCAATACTGGATCCACTGTATTGGGAGGGTGGATAGACTCAAAGCCTTCTCTCTGCCCCTGCGCAGCCGATCCTCCATGCCCAGAGCACTGCACTGCATGGGAAGAGATCTCCTCCTCAAACTGCGCTGGACTCCTCCCAAGCAGGGGATCCTTGGGCAGCCGCCACTGCTCCGGCGGAGAGATCTCAAGACCCGAGCCTTCCGTTGAGCTACCCCACCCTGACGGATGAACAATGGGACTCGGCTCCGTCGCACCGCCTGATCGCCCCAACGGTGTTACAAAGGAATCAAGTGGACCCACCACCTGAGACGAGGAAACAGCAGAAGAGGCAACCGGGCCAGCAGAGGATTTCCTGGACCCTTTAGCCTTCCTCTTGCCCATAATAAAGAGGTAGAAAAACGCCGCCACGGAGCGTTCACATCAATCCGCCATCTTGGATCTCCCCTTCCAAAGGACTGGAGAGAGGCTCATGTGGTGCCTTTACACAAAAGCGGAAGTAAGGATGTGGTTGAAAACTACAGGCCGGTTAGTTTAACTTCGGTGGTGAGTAAATTATTGGAAACGCTGCTGAAAGAGAAAATAGTGAGGTTTCTGGAGTCCAGCGGATTACAGGATCCGAGGCAGCATGGATTCACCAGAGGCAGGTCTTGTCAGACAAATCTGATTGATTTCTTTGACTGGGTGACCAGGGAGTTGGACCGAGGGAGAGCTCTAGATGTGGTGTATTTAGATTTCAGTAAAGCCTTTGACACTGTTCCTCACAGGCGACTTATAAACAAACTGAGCACCCTAGGGATGGACCCTAAAGTTACTGCTTGGGTTAGAAATTGGTTGGGTGGGAGGCGACAAAGAGTACAAGTAAATGGAGCTCACTCTGAGAAGAAGGATGTTACCAGTGGTGTGCCCCAGGGATCTGTCCTTGGTCCGATTCTTTTTAACATCTTTGCTAGTGATATAGTGGAAGGGCTGTCGGGTAAGGTTTGCCTCTTTGCAGATGATACCAAAATCTGCAATAGACACCCAGGAAGGTGTAGATAACATGAGGAGGGATCTAGCTAAGCTTGAAGAATGGTCTAGAATTTGGCAGCTGGGATTTAATGTTAAAAAATGTAAGGTCATGCATTTGGGCTGCAGCAATCCAAGGGAGCAATACAGTATAGGAGGTGAAGTACTTTTGTCCACTAAAGAAGAGCGGAACCTAGGCGTGATTGTGTTTGATGATCTTAAAGTAGCTAAACAGGTAGAAAAGGCGACAGCAAAAGCTAGAAGGATGCTTGGGTGCATACGGAGAGGAATGGCTAGCAGAAAAAAGGAGGTGATAATGCCTCTGTATAAGTCTTTGGTGCGACCTCATTTGGAGTATGGTATGCAATTCTGGAGACCGCACCTTCAAAAGGATGTGAACAGGATGGAGTCGGTGCAGAGGGTTGCTACTAAAATGATTACTGGGCTTCATTATAAAGCATATGAGGACAGACTTAAGGATCTTAATATGTACACCTTAGAGGAAAGGCGGGATAGAGGTGATATGATTGAGATGTTTAAATACCTCCGTGGCATAAATGTTCAGGGAGAGAGCCTCTTTCAGTTGAAAGCAAGTTCTGCTACGAAGGGACATGGGATGAGGGTGAAGGGAGATAGATTCAGGAGTGATATGTGGAAATATTTCTTTACAGAAAGAGTAGTGGATCCGTGGAATAGTCTCCCAGTGGAGGTGGTAGAGATGAGGACAGTAACTGAATTAAAAAAAGCATGGGACCAACAAAGAGGATCTCTAAAGGTAAAAAGTGGACTGTTGTAGTTGTTGTTATGGAAGGACAGACTAGATAGGCCATGTGGTCTTTTTCTGTCATCATGTTTCTATGTTTCCTGGTTGGTGTTTCTAATATGGAACCTTGCATCGTGTAACCATAATTTGGGTTGTTCTTTCCTAGGTGCATAAACTTTGCACATTAAATTTCATCTGCCATTTTGATGTCCAGTCTTCCAATTTCATCAAGGTCCTCTTGCAATTTTTTACAAGCCTCTTGGGTTTTAACAACTTTGAATAATTTTGTGTCATCTGCAAATCTGATTACCTTACTCGTTATTCCCATTTCCAGGTCATTTACGAATATGTTAAAAAGCAGCAGACCAAGCACAGACCCCTAGGGTACTCCACTATTCACCTTTTGGTAAATAAATATTTTATTAAGAACTGCTGGAGCTTTGCTTAGAACAGTTAGAGATGTTTAATGGGACATTTCCTTGTGTGAAAAGCTTATGAGAACATTTATTTTTGTATAAGGACTGCCTGAGTTTGTTTAGAGCAGTTAGAAATCATGTGAGAAGTAAGGTAATTAGATTTATTAGGACTGCCAGAGCTTGTTTAAAGCAGTCAAAAATCATGAGAGAAGCAGTGTAATTAGATTCACAATGGAATCATTTTGTTCATATAACAAAAACAGAAACCTTCTGAATCTTATTAGAAAAACCAGCTGGAAGTGTTTGTTACCATTGCCTAGTATAAAGTGTTCATTCAATGGTTTTGTTAGACCATGATTGGTGGGTCTAAAGAAGCCAATAAGTGTCTAAAATACTGACAAGGCTGAATCCGCAAGAATTAAGGAGGGGTGGGGAGGAGGAGGTAAGCTTAATTAGATAAAGTTTATTTAATTGCAGCAAAGAGGAATTATTTTACAATGATTTTTCCTTTCATAGAACACCAAAGTCAGAGTCTGACACAACTTAGGATAAATGGAGCCCTGTTGACTCTGCTGACTGGGGAATTAAAAGTGATTCAACTTTTCTTACTGGAGACTTTGAAAAAAAAGAGGAGTTGTGAATATTTAAATCAGAGGCTTGGATGAGAGGAAATGTGAATTGGCATATTTTGTAGTAAACGGAAGAATCCCTGGTAGACACCAGATAAGATAAGTGATAAGTCTCTTATTGTTGGTAGTTAGATAAAAGGAGAAACAAAATAGGAAAATAGTCCAATAAAAAAAGATATCATCCTAACTTAATATATTCTTGGACTAGCTTTTGAAGGTTTATTTATTTATTTATTTAAAAGCTTTTATATACCGTGCTCTTTAATATCAGTGCGGTTTACAATTAACAATTCTTGCACTAGACCAGTGAGAACTGCCTAGTGCTTACATAGAACAGGATCAGTAACTTGGAGTTGTAACTGGGTGAACTATTTAGGTTAAATGTTCTTCAGGAAAATTACATTTTTTGTGCACAAATAAAATTAAAGAATAATATTTTTGGAGGGTTTTTTAGACCTGTGAAATAAAAATGAAGCCTTTGCATATAAAAACAGAAAGGCTCTTTACTAAGGCAGGGGCACGGAACACTGTTTTCTTGGGGGAGAGGGGCCAAGCTCCACCCCTAGGCCAGCCAAACTGCATGAAGCTGCAAACTCTGGCCTTCCCCTCCTGTCTGCCAGCAGGGATCTGATCTCCTGTGGGCAGACAGGAGAGGTCTTTGCCGCAATCGTGGTGCTCTTTTGCGTGCGAGGAATGGAATCCCCACGGGCAGCCTGCTGCTTGCCAAGTTGTGATCGCAGCCTTCCCCTACTTCTGCCTGCAGGAGAGCGGAACCCTGTGGGCAGAAGTAGGGGAAATTTTGGTGGAGCCAGAACCCATGTGACCCACCTCTTTCTAATGCCTATGTTCTAAGGTCTTTTTCTTTTCTCTTAAAGATATGTTTGGGTTAGAAATTTCATTAATTTAGGTCAGAGATCTCCAACTCCAGTCTTGGAGGGCTGCAAACCAGTCAGATTTTCAGGCTAGCCCTAATGAATATGTATGAGATACATTTGAATTCAATGGGGGCAGTGCATGCAATAGCACATTAAGGGCTCACCTTATGAAGCTTTTTCCCATAGAAAAAGGGAAAACAGTAAATCAGGCCCTAAAACCTAAAAAAGGGAACTGTTATAATCCTTTTCAGCGGAGGGGGGATGCATTGTTATCTAAGTGTCAGCGGAAGGCTCCTAAATTTTAGGCTGGCTCCTAGATTCCAAGAAATTTTGTCAAAGTCTGGCCACTTCTTCTCTCACCTCCAGCTCAACTCATCTCCCCTAGCTCTCCCATTTCCCCTGTCTCTCGCCTTCTCTGGCCTCTTACTCCCTTCTATCTTTCATTTACTGTCCATTTCCATTCTTTGTTCTCAGCAGCCTCCCCTCACTCATCTCCTTGATAACCTTCCATGGCCTCTCTCACATGATTCCATCATGCCCAGCATCTTTCCTCTCTCTTCCCCTGCCCCCACGCCCTGCAGTCCATCATCTCTCTAATTCTCTCATCCTTCCCCCTCCATCATGGGTCCAGTATCTGCTCTATTTCTTCTCTACTGTCTTCCCCTTCTTCTTCCTAAAACCCAGCAGTTTCCTATCCCTGCCCCTTTCTTTTTGTACTCCCCACCGCCCTTGTGGTCCAGCTTCTTTCCTCTCTGTCCTTTCCTCAGAGCCCAGTGCCTGCCTCTTCTCTCTCTCGCCTCCTCACAGCCCAGTATATCCTGTCTCTCTTCCCCTCACAGCTCAGCATCTTGTCTTTCTCTGTCCCCCAAAGTTCAGTATCTCCCCATCCCCTTGTAATTTAACAGCTTCCTGTCCCTCCTCTCCTTTCCCCTTCCTTTCCCTAACCACCGCCACGGCACCACCAGTTTGAGAAGGTGAAAAATTAGCACAGGGCTTTGGATCCCATGCGCATGTTGCACATCTGATGTGCTCCCACCCCTTAGTAAGAAGCAGCTGCATTGGAGGGGGCAAGGATGCATCGGGTATATAGAACATGCATGAGTTCCAAAGCCCTGTGCTGATTTTTTACTTTTTCCTGCTTGTCTGCTGTCCACTGCCCCACAGGT
Organism: Ichthyophis bannanicus; assembly: GCA_033557465.1. Classification (NCBI taxonomy): domain Eukaryota; kingdom Metazoa; phylum Chordata; class Amphibia; order Gymnophiona; family Ichthyophiidae; genus Ichthyophis; species Ichthyophis bannanicus. The sequence goes on along the minus strand of CM066032.1, from coordinate 1,106,188,126 downwards.
TGACCTGGATGCCTCAATGTGGTGACAATGCTACCCTCCCATGCAGGGGCGGCCCAAGGGGGGTGCGGGGCCATGTGCGGAGACTCGGTGCGGGGCCTCATTTGCATAAGTGGCCTTATTTGCATAAATATTTGCATAATGCTAACATACACTAACTTTTAGTAAACACGTCTCTTAATGAGTGTATGGATAAAGACAGACTAAAAGATTTCTACATTACTATAATCCAGTGCCAACCGCCAGGCACATTAGGAACTATTACAAACACTGCCCATTTAGAACCCATAGCATACCCGCCGTATCCTAACAGCACTACCAGGACTCACAAAGCACCATACCCTACCTATCAAAAGGCAACACTGCAAATATTAAACCAATACATTTCAGAGAACAACAATACATGACCTACTGGGGAAAGAGAACAAGTGGCAATGTCAAATAGGAATTACATAAACAGAATACCTCAGCTCAGTTACACATGCAGAACATAGACCATCACCAAACAAGGAATCACAATTTAGAAACAGGAAGGCAATAATTAAACTGGGAACCTCAAAAGCCAAACTTGGAATGTACAACAACACTGTAGAAATAAAACTATAAATTAATTTCCTCTTGTACCAAACAAAGCGCAGACGTTAATGATGCACATTTCCCAGAGCTTTCATATTCCAGTTAATAAATTCAAAATAAAACGATATCTTTCTACCTTTTGTGCATTTTTTTTCAGTTGCAATTGCTCCAGCCACTTTCTTCTGGTTTCTTCATGTTTTCTGCTAACTCTCCATCATCTGCTGTCCATTTGTCCTTTCTTCTCTCTTCTAGTTTTTTTTCCATTCTCTCTCTCTACATCTGCTTTAACATACTAATCTTTCTCCTTTTGCTCTTTCCTCATTCCTATTTCATCCACTCAAATTTTACCCCTCCATCCTCAATCCCCACTTACTCTCCCAATACCCGGCTAAATGTAGATTTTTTATCCCTCCCACACAAAATATTTTTCCCCTCTCCATTTTACTCTCCCAGCCCCATCCCATTCTAATCCTCCCCCAACATCAGCTCCCTTCTAGTTCCAGCCTCACCCAGCATCCATTCCCTTCTAGTCCCTGCATCAGCCCATTTCCAGTCCTAGCAACCCCCCAACCCAATACCAGTCCTAGCCCCCCCATCAACCCACTTCCAGTCCTAACCCCATCAACCCATTTCCAGTCAGCCTCCCATAGCCCACTGCCAGTCCTAACCCCCCCCATCAGCCCACAGCCCATTATCAGTCCTAACCCCATCAGCCCACCTCAAGTCCTAACCCCTCCCCATCAGCCCATTTCCTGTCCTAGCCCCCCCCATAGCCCATTATCAGTCCTAACCCCCCCATAGCCCATTACCAGACAGCCCCCATCAGCCAACAGCCCATTACCAGTCTTAACCCCCCCATAGCCCATTATCAGTTCTAACCCCCCCAACAGCCCACAGCCCATTACCAGTCCTAACCCCATCAGTCCACCTCAAGTCCTAACCCCTCCCCATCAGCCCATTTCCTGTCCTAGCCCCCCCATAGCCCATTATCAGTCCTAACCCCCCCATAGCCCATTACCAGTCCTAACCCCCATCAGCCCACAGCCCATTACCAGTACTAACCCCATCAGCCCACCTCCAGTGTTAACCCCCCCATCAGCCTATTTCCAGTCCTAGCCCCCCCATAGCCCATTACCAGTCCTAACCCCCCCAACAGCCCACAGCCCATTTACCAGTCCTAACCCCATCAGCCCACCTCCAGTCTTAATCCCCCCAGCCCATTTCCAGTCCTAGCAACCCCCCCAACCCATTCCCAGTCCAAGCCCCCCATAGCCCACTCCCAGTAATAATCCCACCAGCCCATTTCCAGTCCTAATCCCCATCACCCAATTTTCAGTTTAAGCCCCCCCATACCCCATTACCAGTCCATCCTCCCCATCAGCCCACTCCCAGTCCTAATCCCACCAGTCCATTTCCAGTCCTAATCCCCCATCACCCAATTTTTAGTTTAAGCCCCCCATAGCCCATTACCAGTCCTAACACCCCATCAACCCACTTTCAGTCCTAATCCCATCAGCCCATATACAGACTTAGCTCCTCCATAGCCCATCACCACTCCTAACCCCCCCATAGCCCATCACCACTCCTAACCCCCCAGCCCCCCCATAGCCCATCACCATTCCTAACCCCCCATAGCCCATCAACACTCCTAACCCCCCCAGCCCCCCCATAGCCCATCACCTCTCCTACCCCCCCAATGGCCCTTAACCACTCCTAAACCCCCACAGCCCATCACCACTCCTAACCCCCCCAGCCCCCCATAGCCCATCACCATTCCTAACCCCCCCATAGCCCCCCCATAGCCCATCACCACTCCTACCCCCCCGAGCCCATCACCACTCCTAACCCCCCCAGCCCATCACCTCCTAACCCCCCCAGCCCATCACCACTCCTAACCCCCCAGCCCCCCCATAGCCCATCACCATTCCTAACCCCCCCATAGCCCATCACCACTCCTAACCCCTCCATAGCCCATCACCACTCCTAAACCCCCCCAGCGCCCATCACCACTCCTAAACCCCCCAGCCCATCACCACTCCTACCCCCCCCATAGCCCATCACCATTCCTAACCCCCCCATAGCCCATCACCACTCCTAACCCCCCCAGCCCCCCCATAGCCCATCACCACTCCTAACCCCCCCCATCACATCACCACTTCTAACCCCCCCAGCCCATCACCACTTCTAACCCCCCCCAGCCCCCCCATAGCCCATCACCACTTCTAACCCCCCCAGCCCATCACCACTTCTAACCCCCCCCAGCCCCCCCATAGCCCATCACCACTTCTAACCCCCCCAGCCCCCCCCATAGCCCATCACCACTTCTAACCCCCCCAGCCCTCCCCAGCCCATCACCACTTCTAATCCCCCCCTAGCCCATCACCACTTCTAACCCCCCCAGCCCATCACCACTTCTAACCCCCCCCAGCCCCCCCCTAGCCCATCACTTCTAACCCCCCCTAGCCCATCACCACTTCTAACCCCCCCAGCCCCCCTAGCCCATCACCACTTCTAACCCCCCCTAGCCCATCACCACTTCTAACCCCCCCATAGCCCATCACCACTCCTAAAAAAACCCCAGCATATCACCACTCCTAATCCCCCAGCCCCCCCAGCCCCGGGAAAATTTAAAAACAAAAACGCTGTCTTCTCCGGCTGCCGGGGCCACCGCGGCAGAATCGAGTGTGCCGCGGGGCCCCCCCTGCCTAGCAGAGCCTGCCCTCCCCTCCCCTGTATCACCTCTCTCTCTCTCGTTGTAGGTTCAGCCACACGCGCCGGCTTTCAGAGCGCGAAAGGATTAGTTTCCCTTTCGCGGCTCTGTTAAGCTCGCGGGGGCTGATGGGAACTTCCCATCAGCCTCCGCGGGCTTAACAGAGCCGCGAGGGAGAAACTCTCTCGCGCTCTGAAAGCCGGCGCGTGTGACAGAACCTACAATGAGAGAGAGAGGTGATACAGGGGAGGGGAGGGAAGGCTCTGCTAGGCAGGGGGGGCCCCGCGGCACACTCGATTCTGCCGCGGTGGCCCCGGCAGCCGGAGAAGACAGCTTTTTTTTTTCTTTTAATTTTACTTTAAGGTTAAGAATGTTTTTTGCGCGGGGCCCCCTGAAACGCGGGGCCCTGTGCAAAAAACATTCTCGCTCAATGGACGGGCCGGCCCTGCTCCCATGGCTGCTATACCATGTGACTGCATAGTTTGCCATTGTGTCGCGTCGGTCCTGGTCCTGTCAAATAGATTATGCCCCTCAACCAGCAGATGGAAACAGCGAACAACAGATTGCAAATTCCTGCCCTATGTTGTTTGGGAGCCAGAGGAGAAAGGGTTAACATAAAACAAAAAAATCAAAATGTCTGAATGCTGGAATTGTACCGAGGTGAGTACGTGAAGTTTTTAGAGGTATGTGACATATGGAAAACACACTTATCAGTAACTGGTAGACAGAGAGAGGGTAAAAATGCAACCATGAGATATAAACATGCCAGCTTATCATGAAGAAGAACAAATGGCCCCCAGTATAGTTGTCAGAACACGAGAAGTTAGAGATATATTTCTTGGGAAATGAGGGGTGGGAGAGAACCAAGCAAGAGAACCAGATAAAGAACCGAGTGGGGGCAAAGGTCAGATAACAAAATAAGTCTGACAAGACCTAGATTAACATGGGCCTGAGAAAGGTCAATGGAGAGGGGTACAGACATAAGTCTTAGACAGCTGGAACAAAAATTAGGTAATTAGAGAAAAATGCCCAGAATAGCAAGTATGTTCCTGAGCAAGGGTTATAATGTGACAGGACCAGATAGATGAGGAGCTAATCTCCTGTGCAGTGAAGGCTGTGTGGGGTATGGATTCCCTGGGTTCCCTATGGCCTCAGTATCCCTATTATCGTGTCTGAGAGTTTTATGTGTGTGCTAGTTTGTCTTGTGTAAAATTGTTCTAGTATGTGTGTGTCTGCATCACTGATTTCTTTTGTCCAGATTGCCTGTCACACACTCTCTCACTCGCTGTTACTGACAGGACAGAAGGATGTACTTTTGTTTGCTATCTCTGAGTTAGGAAGTAAGACAGAATCATGCAGGGAAGAGCAGACATTTTTGCTTTTAGCTGTTTAGGGGATCTGTTTTCAGATAAATACAGAATGACCCTGTTTGTTTGCTGTGAGAGGTGGCAAGATCTGAAATTCCACTAGACTGTCTTTTTCTTTGTTCTTAGTCGTTTTGTTTTTGTAAGATAGGGAATAAATAAAGAATCCTTTGGCAAAAAAAATCTGTGAGATAGTAATTACCATGTACAAGCTTACTGTCCTACATAAGGTGAGGTTTTATTGGGTAGTGGTGAGTCTTCCCTGTGTGTTTCTTTCCCCTTTGGATGGAGGAAGGGTCTTTTGGGAGCCATCTGGCCCAAGGTCCAGCTGACTCTTTGCCCCATACAGTTGGCATTGTCTATCCAGTATCCAGCTCAGTTTAGTCTGTAACAAAGCAATATAGGACCGCCTCCTCCAAATCAACCCAAGGGAAGGAGGAGAGGGTCCAGAAGCACTACCCACCCATTAGGAAGACCTCTGGAAAATTTCCCCCAAAGACAGAAATACAAAAATTGAAAAACAAAGTAGAAACTCCCCCAGGCAAACCAACAAATTAACAAGAATGTCCACTGAAGACAGGATGGGATACTGAATTGGTTTGCTAAGTCTCAAGGAAACAAGATTAGCAGGCAAGAAATTGCCACCTTGTCATTTAGCAAACCAGTCCAGATGAATGAGATGTAACAAAGAACTCCACTAAACTGGGCGGGTCCTCACCACCCATGCTTGAAACACTCCTGCTCTAAATGCAGTATCCATTCTGGTAGGGACATCTAACCAGTAGTGTTTTGAAAAAGAATGCAAAGATGACCATGTTGCCACCTTACAAAACTCCACTGGAGAGACTGAATGGATTTCCGTCTAAGAAATTGCCAAACCCCTGGTAAAATGGCCCTCAATCCTAAGGAGGTAAGCCACAGAAACTACCTCCTCAAGTCACTAGGCTATTGTGGTATTCAAAGCAGCCTACCCCTTCCTAGGCCCAACAAACAGAATCAACAATCTATCTCATCTTCAGAATTCATTAGTCACCTCAAAGTACCATAGTAAAGCCCAGTGGACATCCAAGGTACAGAAAGTCCTCACCACAATCCTCCTTACAAAAGGAAGGCAAAGATACCACTTGATTCACATAAAAAAACAAAACCACCTTCAGAAGGAAGTGGTAAAGGGGGTGGGGGGGGGGGGAGACAGTCTGTACCAAAACACCTGTTTCGGTAAAGCACAAGAATGGCTCATGACATGACAACATCAGGAGCTCCAAAATTCTCCTGGCCAAACAAATCACTACCAGGCATGACTCTTTCATGGTTAGATCCTTAAAGGTTGCTCTCTGATGTGGCTCAAATACAGTCCCCCCAAGAATCCATAAGACCAGATTACTGTAGGCTATGCCTCCTGAGGAATACCATGTCTTACTATTACTTCACTAAGATGTTAAATTGAAGTAGTCCTGTGCAAAGAGGACACCTCAGGCAAGTCTTCTATCAGGGGGGACGCCACAAGAACTGCTACCATGTCTAATGGGACTTTTCTCTAAGTTAAGGAGAGGGGCCACTAGAGGAAATGAAACTAAGATTACAACATCCCTGAGATGTTATAATATGGTACACGTTCACATAAGAAGTAGGTAAATTTCAATAGGTAAAATAAGGAGCCAAATTCTCTTCAATATTAGGTAGTATATATGACTTTATTAAAGAGGACCAGTTAAACTTTTGAATTACTTGTAGAATTCTGAAACTCTAGCAACATTTAACAGAGCAAGTTAAGAAGTATATCATAGTAGTCAAAGAGAAGGAACTGTATGGCACAAACGTAGCTCAAACATTTTTTTTCTCTGTGGCAGGAAAAATGACCAACCGTCCCATATTATACAGGACAGTCCCGTATTTAAGGATTTCTCCCTGGAATCATATAATTTTGGTAAGGACGCCTAAATGTCAACTATTTTAAAACACGTGTCCCGCTCCTCCACATTTGTACCAGCAGACATCTCCACTCCAGCTGAAATTTTCAAAGGGAAACTCTATTTATATGAAACTATTTCCATCAGAGACACAGAAACATATACACATGCATGCACTCTTTTGTACTTCAGCTACACGCACATGCACATGCATTCACCCACCCCCCAAATCAGGTACATACATGCACACTAGCACTTTTCAGAGAGACAGATTCTGTCTCGGACTGTCTTCTGGTGCTGTGCTGCTTCTACATTCCTCTACTTTAATGCCCCCAGTTCTTGCTTTTCCTACCTGTTCTTTTTCTCAGCCTGCAATAGCCTCCTCAAACTTTACCCCATTTTTCTTACATTTCTACCCTCTCTCAGCAACCCCACTCATCCCTACCAAGAAACCCACTTATTCCACTGACTTTCTCCCAGACCCTGTGTAGAAAATCAGCCCAGCCTTCCTGTGACTAGTGCAGTCTTTCCACTGTCTGGAACCTACCACTAACTCTGCACAGTCAGAGGGGGGAGGGGGGGAGCACCGGTGAGCTGTAGAGCTAAACTTTAACAAATACCCAATTTAGACATCATTCTGACTAAGACAGCTACTTTACAAAGTTGTAGAAATCTAAAATAATTTAGATAGTTGCCAATCCTAAACTCGAGAGTCCTCAGCACATCTGACAAATCTGGCTCTGCTTCCTCCCCAGGGCTCAGGCAAACCATCAGTCAAAGAAAGCCAGCCAATAGGTTGCAGCAGACATAGCCAGCCAATAGAGAGCAGGAAGAGATGGGAGTAGTAGCTAGGATACAAAAACCTTCCTTTCTCTTTTGTCCAGGCAGCTCTGGAATATGTTTTTTTTTTTGCTAGAGATATACAGACCTATAGGAGAAAATATTGGGGGTGCTCAAGCACCCACAGAGCTGGTGCCTATGATCCTGGGGCCAACTTCAGTATCAGTATCACAGTCAGTGGTCAGCTGACTTAGTTGATTCTGTTGTCTGTGTGGACTCTGAGCCTAGGGTGCATATTTCTATTTTGTCTTTAGACTTTATTTTCATTTTAAAATGCCGAAAACAAAGTGTGCTTTTAATGACCAACTACAAAATCAATATCTGTTCATTAAGAAACATTCTGGTGATAGCATGGTATTTTGTAACAAATTCTGGTCTTCCTTTTCAATTGCACATGCAGGAAAGGGTGACATTGTTGTTCAGCACCTAAGGACTGACAAACACGAGGCAGCAGATTAAGTGCTTCTTCAAGTAGAACTGTGACTTCTTTTTTTAAAAGTCAAACTTTTGATGAGAAACTCAGTCACTGGCTACAACTGAGGGTACATGGGCTTATCACGGTGTTGTCCACAACCATTCTTTTCAGGTATCAGACTGTACTTCAAAGTTGTTGCAAAAATGTTTTTGAGAAAAATACTCTTTGAGCGCAAACCAAAATGGAAGCAACAGGCTGTAATGTTTTCAAACCTGATTCTATTGATTACCTCAAGAGAGACCTTTCTGAGACAAGTTTTTTAACAGCTTTTTGTGATTGCTCAAACCATGGAAACAAAGTGTGCCCTATTTTAGTAAGGTACTTTCTTCCTGAGAAAGGGGTTCAGGTAAAAGTTTTTGATGTCCATGAAGTTAAAGGCGAAACCTCAGACATTCTTTCTAAGTGCATTCTTGAAACAATTGAGTCCAAAGGGCTAAGATCCAAAGTTTTGGCATTGTGTGTTGACAATACCAATTGGAATTTTGGTGGGGCCGCTAGGAGGGGTAGTAACAATATTATTTACAAGCTGCAAAAGGATTTAAGAAGTAATTTAATTGGTGCAAACTATGCTGCTTACATTGCTCACAATTGTATCAGCATTGCTGCCAAATGCCTGCCATTTGATATTGAAGTTATTGTTGACAAGATAATTAGATATTTTCACATTTATAGAGTGAGAATTGAAGAACTTAAAGAGATATGTGACTTTGAGAGTGAGCATCAAAAGCTCCTCAGATAGAGTAACACTAAGGGGCTTGTTTACAAATCCGCGGTAGCGGTTTCCGATCGTTATCAGAGCCGCGGCCCCATTGATTTCAATGGGGCCGCGGCTCTGATAACGATCGGAAACCTCTACCGCGGCTTTGTAAACAAGCCCCTAAGTGACTGGCTTTACTACTGGCCATAGAGAGGTTAATTAAAATGTTCCAACCAGTGAAATCATATTTTCTGAGCCAGGAAAAATGTCCAGTTATCATAAAAAACATTTCTGAGAATGAATCAGCAGACGTTTGGCTGTACTTTCTGCATAGTCAGGTAGTGATTTTCCAAAATGCGACTTTAAAAATTGAGTCTCAAAAAATCTCAATGATAGAGGTGGCTGGAGTAATCAGTGACCTTAGAAACAAGTTAGTAACTAGAAAGAATGAAGTGGTTTTGCCTCTGACAATCAGAAGATAAAAGATCTTGAAGAAGAGGGCAGTATTGATGAAGCACATTTCAAGCAATCTGTGTCATCTTTCTACACCACTTGTATTGATTACTTGGATCAGTAGACCACTCACTTCCAGGAGATTGGGAAACAGTGGACTCTCCTTCAAAAACAACTGGAATGGTATGAGCTAGAGTCATCTTTAGTATACGTTTTGTCTACAATAACCAACCTAAAGTCAGTAATAAATGATACTGAACAGTTTGAGTTCTCTTGTCTTAAGTCATTTGTTTCTGAAGAAAAAGTTCCAGAATGGAAAAAAAAGACACCACGGTTGACGAAAAATGGAAGAAGGTGTTTGGACACCTCAAAAGTAATGAGGTATCATATAAAAATGTATGCAAACTGCTTGAATATTGTTTTGTTTGCTCCAACTGAAAGGTGTTTTTCAATCATGAACACAGTGTGGTCTACAGAAAAAAAACTGCATGTTGAGATGCTCAAATGTCTAATGATTGTAAAGTACAATTTTGAGTTGAGTTGCCTAGAATTTTTTAATTATCTTAGTGGAAATGTTGCTATTTTGAAGAAAATTCACTCCGTAGAGGCCTGATTGGCACATTTGTAAGCCTACTGATTACAACTTTGGATTAAAATTAAAATTGTAATTATAAACATAGGGCCCAATTTTGATTTAGGCAGGCCATGTACTGCATAGTCTGCCTGCCAACCCCCTTAACCCGGATTTTCACTTCCGCGGCAATGTAAGTGAAAATCCAGGTTATGCTGGATGCACCAGCAGCCGCCAAGGCTAAGCGTGTAGCAGCAATTTTCGATGCTACCCACTTAGGCCCTGCGCCTTAAAGATATGCAAGGAAAAACCTTACCTTACCTAAGGTGCAGGGGCTAAGCAGGTAGCATCAAAAATTGCTGCTACCTCCTTAGCCCTTTCCTCTGCCCCTGCCATGCCTCGATGCTAACCACATAGCATCTGGGCACGTTAGGGGACTTATCCGGGATTTTCTAAAGGCACCACCCATGTAGGTGCCTTTCGAAAATCTTGGATAAGGCATTTACACGGGTAAGTAGGGCAGTTACCTGTGTCAATGCCTTAGAAAATGCCGCCCATATTTTTTATTTTCCTTAACTTTGAACCCCCCAGTTTGAGTGTCACGTCTTTGAACTTAAAAAAGATGGTCAACTTAATAAAACTCTTGTTCAAACAAGATGCACTAGTTAGATAAGTATTCTTTTTCTTTAACTCTTAAAGTTACTATTCACCTTATATTCCACTAGGGATCTTTTCTTTCTCTAAACTTTCAAGGGAAGTTGGAGGTGGTCAAGAATGAAATGGAACGTGTACAACTTGATCTATTGGGTGTCAGCGAACTGAAATGGACTGGCATGGGGCACTTTGCATCAGATGATCACATGGTCTACTATGCTGCAAATGAAAGACAAAAAAGAAATGGTGTTGCATTTATAATAAAGAAGAAACCTGCAAGAACTGTAATGAAATACAATGCAGTCAGCGAATGCTTAATCTCTATTCGTCTACGAGGATTGCCTATCAACGCAACTATAATTCAAGTATATGCCCCAACAACAGCTGCAGAAGAGAATGAAATTGAAGAGTTCTATGAACAAGTACAAACTGAAATTGACAGAACATGCAAACAGGATATCCTGATAGTCATGGGTGACTGGAACGCAAAAGTTGACAACAAAGAAGAAGGCAAAGTAGTTGGAAAATATGGACTTGGCAACAGAAATGAACCTGGAGAAAGACTGATAGAATTCTGCAAGACCAATGATCTATTCATCTCAAACACCTTCTTCCAGCAACACAAGCGGCGACTGTACACATGGACTTCACCCAATGGATTGTATAAAAATCAAATTGACTACATCTGTGGAAGTCAACGATGGAAAAGCTCTGTAACGTCAACAAAGACAAAACCTGGAGCTGACTGTGGTACAGATCATCAACTACTAGTATGCAAACTCAAGCTAAAGTTGAAAAAGAGCAAACCACTCATGAATGCAGCAAAATATGACCTTGAGAATATACCACTGGAATTTAAAGACTGCCTGCAAAATCGATTTGCTGCTTTAGATACAAATGACAGAGCTCCGGAAGAGTTATGGAATGACATCAAGAAGGTTGTGTTGGAAGAAAGCGAGAAGTCTCTACAAAAGGTGAAAAAGCAAAAACGGCCAAAATGGATGACGGAAGAAACTCTGAAAATTGCCCAGAAACGCAGAGAAGCTAAAGCCAGAGGAGAAAGAAAGACAATCGCAGAACTCAACAGAGATTTCCAACATGCAGCAAGACAGGACAAGGAAAAGTACTACAATGACACTTGCAAGGAAATAGAAGCAGAAACTATTAGAGGAAGAACAAGATCGGCTTTCCTAAAGCTGCGAGAGTTAAAGAAAAAGTTCCAGCCTCGAATTGGAATGTTACAAGATGCTCAAGGTTCTATGTTGAATGATGCTGAGAAGATCAAGAAAAGGTGGAAGGAATATACAGAGTTTTTATATGATAAAGATCAAGTGGACCAACAGCCGTTTCAACCTGTACCTTATGTTCGGGAACCATTGGTGATGAAAGAAGAAGTTGAAGCAGCATTGAAAGCCTTATCAAAGAACAAAGCACCAGGCATTGATAGCATTCCCATAGAAGTATTGCAGCAATCTGATGCAGCTGTTACTGTACTCACAAGGCTCTGCCAAGAAATATGGAAGACAACATCATGGCCAACTGACTGGAAAAGATCTGTGTTTATACCAATAGGAAAGAAAGGTGATCCAACTGACTGTGGAAATTATCGCACAATCGCTCTGATCCCACATGCCAGCAAGATTCTACTGAAGATTATTCAAAAGAGGCTACAACCATACCTGGAACAAGAACTACTTGAAGTGCAAGCAGGGTTCAGGAAAGGGCGAGGAACGAGAGACATCATTGCAGATGTGAGATGGATCCCTGAAAAGACTAAAGAATACCAAAAGGATATCTATTTGTGCTTTATCGACTATAGCAAGGCTTTTGACTATGTAAACCATGAGAAACTCTGGACCACATTAAGAAGCATGGGTATACCAGAACACCTGATCGTTCTCTTGCGCAATCTGTACATTGATCAAGAAGCAACAGTTCAAACGGAACAAGGAGAAACAGAATGGTTTAAAATAAGCAAAGGTGTAAGACAAGGCTGCATACTTTCCCCCTACCTGTTTAATTTATATGCAGAACAAATCATCAGAGAAGCAGGATTGTATGAAGACAACAGAGGTGTGAAGATTGGTGGAAGACTCATCAACAACCTTCGCTATGCTGATGATACCACATTACTGGCTGAAAGTGAAGATGATCTGAAACATTTGCTTCTCACAATCAAAGAACATAGTCTCAAAATGGGCCTGCACCTTAATGTAAAGAAGACAAAGATCATGACAACTGGCATAATCAACAGGTTCATCGTTGAAGGAGAAGAAATTGAAATTGTGAACAACTTTAACCTACTTGGATCAACTATCAATAAAGAAGCAACAAGCAGTCAAGAAATCAGACGACGCATTGCTCTTGGCAGAATGGCTATGAAAGACCTAGATAAGATTCTCAAGAGCAGAGATGCCTCTCTCCATACAAAGATTCGACTTGTTCAAGCCATGGTATTTTCAATAACATCATATGGATGTGAAAGCTGGACAGTGAAAAAGACAGATAGGAAGAAAATTGATGCCTTTGAATTATGGTGTTGGCGGCGAATACTGTGTATACCATGGACTGCCCGAAGAACAAACCAGTCGGTACTAGAGGAGATCAAACCTAAGCTTTCTTTAGAAGCTCAGATGACAAGACTTCGGCTTTCATACTTTGGACACATCATGCGAAGAGAGAAATCATTAGAGAAAGACATTATGCTTGGCAAGATAGAAGGTCAACGCAAAAGAGGAAGGCCAGCAATGAGATGGATCGATACAATAACAGCAGCTATGGGTACCAGTCTGTCAACAATGAGCCGCCTGACTGAAGACCGAACACAGTTTAGGATAGCTATCCAGAGGGTCGCCATGAGTCGACTCCGACTCAATGGCACTTAACAACAACAACAAACTTTCCTTTCTTTCAAGAGGTATCAGCAAAACCTTTTCAAAATGACATCAGGTAAATTCTCACCTTACAATAACCTCTTTAAGTTATTAATGTGTGTATAAACCTTACCTTTTTAAATTCAGTGTTTTAGCATCCTTGATTGTAATAGGCATTGTTTTCTTTTATTGTTTAAAATTATTTGAACACAAGATAGTAGATGCACAAAAGAAAGAAAAAAAATCAGTTCTGGGTACCTTTTACTTCCCAGAGCTGTCTTTTTTGTGAGGGCCCTTCCTGGTCAAGCCCAAATCAGTTTTCTCCCAAACCTCAGGTGCAGAACTCAGCTCCTTCAACCCCCAAACAGGTCTTCTTACCTCTTCCTAACTTTACAATATCAAAAAGAGATGCTACCCCCCTAAGCCATGGGGACAATCTACAAGAGTTGAGTCTCAGGAATAGAGCTGCAGTATAAGTTTACTATTTAACTCTAACTAGTTTAAAATAAAGGATAAATATTACTCTCTGTATACTGCATCACTTCTCATGTGCTCACACTTCCTCACTCATATGTAATGTTTTTGCCAGCTTCACCTTTTAAAACGGTCAGTTAGCAGAGTTCCAAAAATATTTGCTAAAATTCCGAGTTCAGTGCCAGTATCTGAGCCTGGAAACATGGCGATATGATTCCGTTTTGGAAGGATCCAGGCGATTGTTTTTGAGGAGAGGACGGATTGAGGTTTGTTTAAGCGAAGTAGGGAAAACTCCAGATGTAAAAGATAGCTTCATGATGTGAGCTAGGGTAGGACTGAGTTCTTTGCGCAGCGTCCTGATCCAGTAGGCCGGACAGGGGTCATTAGGTGCTGTAGTATTGTTGATCGAGGAGATAAAGTCAGAAATGTATCTTTCTGCTGGGGGGGGGGGGGTAAATTCTATTAAAGAAGACTGCGTGATAGGTGAGAGGCTAGGCATGGGGCTAATGACAGCATTTGTTGTAAGGGTTTTGGACTGGAGGTAGCTAGAATATAATTGCGGATGAATTGTGGCTGTTTGGGGCGCAGGTGTGACTTTGGTGAGGGTTTTGACTATGCTGAAGAGGTATCTTGGTATGTTGATCCTCTTTCCAAAAAGATCACCAACAATCAGTATTCAGAATCTTTCACTCTCACCTAGAAGCTGTAAATCCAGAGGGCATAACATGAAGCTGCAAGGTGGTAAATTGAAAGGCAATGTCAGGAAATACTTTTTCACTGAAAGGGTAGTGGGTGCTTGGAATGCCCTCTCGATGGAAGTGGTGGGGGCAAATACAGTGACAGAATTCAAAATGAAATGGGACAGACACAGTGGATCCCTTTACAGCAACAGGATAAAATCAAAATAAACGGAACCATCTAATTTCTCAACAAATAGGGATGTCCTACATGGAGCGGTGGGTTCACCCCTAAACAAAGACATGGGGAGGGGTGGCCTGCAAAGAGTGGCAGGTGCACCTACTCCTGCCATCTTACTGGGCAGACTAGATGGGCCATACTGGTCTTTATCTGCCGTCATTTACTATGTTACTAATCTCCACACCACAATACACCCAAAGGGTGTGCAGCAGCTGTTGAATTGATGTACACCCTTAGGGAGAGAGAATAAAGTTCCCTCCTCAACTCTTGCTCAGTGACCCTGTTATATAACATCTATATCAAATCTCAGCAAGGCGACACTACAATTAAAGTATGTTAGGAACAAAGAAGAAAAATATATACTGGCCGCATGTCACCAAGGATAAAAAGGTGCCCACCAGTAGCTTACACACTAGGGCTAACGATGGTGGATGCGATAGTGCAAGTACTGCAGATGCAGATAACATCCCTGCCACAGATAAAGGCCAGTCTGGTAATGGATCCACTGTGGCAGGAGATAAACCACAGAAATTCATGAAAAAGTTAAGAGGATTAACTACGGTTAAGTGGAATTCTGCAGATAAAGAGGAGATAATGTACTGCTATTTTTATGCTACAACCCCTATATTTAAATCAAGAGGGTATACAAAGAGAATCCTTCAAAAGCTGGAAAAAAGAGGAAAATTGCCATTAAAAAAAAACTGCAAAAAGTAATAGATGCAAATTTAAGATCTTTAATTTTAAAGATCAAAGAAAAGAAGTATGTGAATGATAACATCTTGAAGAAACTAAGGGATTCAGTGGACAAAGAAATACAGGGAGGAGGGGACCTAGGTGAGAGTACCAGAAGAAAGGAAGACACAGAAAAGGAGAGGTTGAGGTGGAGATGGAGTTGAGAGATTTGGAACTCAGGAGAGTGAGCTGAATACTGGAAGGGTCAACAAGTTAACTGAATTGGAGGAAGCAAAGGAGGAAGACGCAAGAGAGAGACCCAAAGGTGGAGGAATTCAAGATAGAACTTATAGTCCCATATGGAAAGTGATGAATATGCTGGGTTCCAAGCAAGGGAAAGATTACCCAAGCTAAATTTAACACTTAAGGCTAGAAACATGATAATTAAGATGAACAAGGCCATATTCAGTATACAGGGACCATTTATTGACATCACCGGAATTAATCAAATACAATATTGTGCAGCTAAAATTATTACTGCAAGAATACTACCAACTAGAGCGCAAGGCCAGAAGAAAAAGATAATAACAGTTCCTCCTTGGAAAAAGTGCATTGAAGGAAAAATGCAGTCATTGCATGCAGAGGTATCCCTGATGGATGGGTATCTAAAAGGATTACGATCATCAAAGATATTAAGGAAGATCCAAGACATCAAGCTGAAGCATGCTGCATTAACAGAAGTCCTGAAATTTATATGTTCCAACAATAAATTGAAAATAGTGGCAGAAGCGCAAAAACTTTGAAGATATGAAAAAAACAGGAAAGAAAGATATCAGAAAAAACTATTTAGAGAGAACCCAAAACAATTCTACAGGGAACTGTTGAAAAGCATTAATAATGGTAAAAGCACCTCCAACCAAAGCTGAAACTGAAACCTTCTGGAGAAAGCTATATGAGGACCCTATACAGCACAATCACAAAGTAAAATGGTTACCCAGCATACAGAAGCATTTAGAAAAAACATCAAACCTATGGAATGGCCTATACTAACAAAGGAAGAGCTAGAAAGCAGGTTAAAATGAGCCCCAAATTGTAAGAGCCCTGGCCCAGTAATCAATTTTGGCTCAAACAGTTAATATCACTCCACCAAGACCTGGCGAACTGCAAAAATCAACTGAAACACAGTAACATGATGGCAGAAAAAGACCACATGGTCTATCTAGTCTGCCCTTCCATATCAACCACTACCACAGTCCCATTTTTTCTTTAAGAGATCCTCTATGTTTGTCCCACACTTTTTTGAATTCAGATACTGTCCTCATCTCTACCACCTCTGAAGCAACCGGACTTAACGCCACAATGGCTTACTACAGGAAGAACTTTTCTCCTTCTGAAGGGAGGCCCGACTAACTTTTCTAAAAATAATAGACCAATAACCTGTTTACCTACAATCTATAAGCTGTTTACTGCGATAGATGCAGACCGAATATACAATCACATCAAGCTCAACATCATGGCGATAGAGCAAAAGGGCAATAAGAGGAGCATATGGAACGAAAGACCAGTTAATTCTGAATAAGGCCATTATGGCCGGTGTAAGAAAGGAAGAAATCTCAGTATAGCATGGATTGATTATAAGAAAGCTTTTGACAGCATCCCACACTCTTGGACAATACATTGCCTTGAAATGTATAAAATAAATTCTGGTTTGATAGAGTTCATGACAATGTGGCAGTCCACAATCTTTTAGATATCAAGATGGTCAGTATATCATTCCTAACATTAAGATCCAGCGAGGAATATTTCAGGGAGATTCCCTGTTGCCACTTCTGTTTTGTTTGGCGCTTAATTCAATGAGTGCTCTCATCAACTCTTTGGGATATGGATTTAGCCTGAATTCTAAAGACAGTACTAACTCAGAATCAACTTCCCATCTGCTATTTATAGATGATCTGAAGCTCTACAGTTCCAGCGACCAACAATTAGCAGAACAACTTCGTGTGGTGAAAAGCTTTTCTGATGACATTAGGATGACTTTTGGCCTTGACAAGTGTGCTATGGCAACTTTTTTCAGAAGAAAATTGAGCAAAACCGAAAACATCTCCCTTGCTGAGGGCTGTGACATTGAGGACCTTGAACAGGAAGGGGTATATAAGTATCTCGGAATAGAGGAAAGAATGACACTTGAGCAGAAACTATTGAGAGAGAAGATCAGTAAAGAATATTATAGGAGATTAAAATTGTTATTGCATCACAAAATAAGATATAAGCCATCAATCAGCAGTCAATTCCTGTACTCTCATGCAGTTTTGGGATTATGGATTGGCCTCATAAAGATATGAAAAACTGGATATATGAACAAGAAAACTCCTCCATGCTCATGAAGTAATTTACAAGAATCAGTATATGCCAAGATTTACATTCCTAGAGCTAAAGGAGTGCTAGGACTTATAGACTGACTACACATACAGAGCAACTATTGTAGGCCTCCAAGCCTATCTGACTGCATCATCGGATCCAAATATGCGAAAAGTGCTGAAATATGAAAGTAAATATCCAAAATCTGTCTCCATCATCAAACTTGGACAAGCGTTCTGATGATTAGAGAAATGAGTGAGAATCCACAGGCATGCATAGGAAAGGAAGTAACAATTTGCAAAACAAGAGAAAAAACTCTTCAAAGAATTAGATCAGCGGGCGAGGAAAAACAAGTGGCAAATGCACAAATACAGTGGAAAATACAGAGTGTTACTTCAAGAACCGTTTGCCGATCAAGAATGGACACAAATGATTGGGGAGAACTGAACTGAAACCGAAAGATGAAAGATTGATAGTTGCAACCCAGGACAGCGAATTATGGACGAGATGGTTTACGGCAAGTACTGAAAAAACTGGCACAACAGACATATGATGATTCTGTAAGAAAAAGCTGGAAAAAGTGAATCATCTAATAGCAGGCTGTGAAGTTCTGAAGGCTGAAATTTTCTATACAGAAAGGCATGACAAAGTAGCACGCCTCCTCCACTGGAAACTCTGTAAACCCTACAACATCACTGTCCCTGAAAAGCACTAAGATCATGACCATAAGAGAATAACAGAGAATGAAGAGGTTATGATCACCTGGGGCATTCCCATTCCGACGGATAAGAAACTGGATGCCAGGAAACCTGACATAGTGATAAAGGAGAAGAAGAATACCAGAATGGCATTGATAACAGAAGTGCCGGTACCGAGTGATTATTCTGTAAATTGCGTGGTGAGGCAGAAGATCCTGAAGTACCAAGAAATGCAGTTGAGACCAAGAAAATGTGGCAGAAAGATATGGAAATATTTTCCACTGTACTTCCCACAGGCTTGATAAAGAAGAACTTCCAAACACATCTTGACAAACTACCCATACATGTTTCATCTTACAAACTCCAGCAGGAGGCTCCCTTTGGCACGATACAAGTAGTACACCGAGCATTAGCAGTAAATTTGAGAGACTAAGATCTAAGAGACTAAATGGAGGAGAAGCCTAGTGGTTAGAGCAACTGCCTAGTATGCAAACGATCAAGGGTTTGATTCTCACTGGCACTCCTTGTGACCTTGGGCAAGTCACTTTACCCTCCATTGCCTCGGAAGAAAAGCCCTGGCAATCTACTTCCGGTGATACATTGCCAAGAAAACCCAGAGGCAGCTGGGTCGCTAGGAGTTGCCACTGACTTGATGGCACTAAAAAAAAAAAATTGTACTCCACAGAGAAGTGAGGTTCATGACTGCCATAGTATGTGCAAAACTAACCCATTTGGAGAAACTACCCAAAGTATAACCTCATGGCAATCTGCAGTCTCTCATATAAACTGAGGGACATATTCACTGGCAATGGATAAGCTAAATAAAGCACCTAGCTGACAATTTAATTAAGACTGGATATTCAGCGATGAAACATATTTACTTCCACTGCTGAATATCTGGACCAGCAGGGCATCAGTTAGCACCAATATTCAGCCACTAACCGGATAGTGACTGTCAACACCCCCGTTCTGCCCATAACTGGTCCCAATTTTAACCAAGTTTTTTTTGGGTGGTCTTTGGGGGTATTCAGCTGAATATTGTAGTGACCACACTTATCCCCCCTGAGTTTGTCTTTCAAAGTTGTTTAAGCCATTTTCTTTTTATATAAATCACTTCTCACTAGCAATTCTCTCACACTGATTGCCCTTTTAAAGCAGGTCCCCCATTTCCCTCTGTAACAGAAAAACTGCACTCAGCACACACCATTTTCTAACACATTCCAATATGTTATTATCCATAAAATAGTTCCTTTGGGTCTTCAGTATTAATGCTAGCTAATCATTTTCAAACTGCTACAGACTCGGTCAGTCATACTCCTAGTCATCTTTGAATTTTTACAACTTTCCTTAAACTTTTCCTTTGTTTTAATAAAAAAAATGCAATGTGTTAATATAAATTAATAAATGCATCATTAAACTGTCTTCCTGCCCATGCTTCAGTGTTTAACCTTCCCCCTCTGCTTTTCCTCCCACAGAGCCCAGCACATCACAAAGACAGCACCCCCCCCCCCCTTTCCTGAAGCTGCAGCCTAACTCAGAGCAGTAGGGTAAATAACAGGCTTCATTTTCTTTTATTTAATTAGCTATTTTTAACTTCCTGATTATAATAGCCTCCAGGCTGTTATGACTGCAGATACCAAGAGGACAAAAATGTGAAATATCCTTTAGGAAATGGATTATGCCTGGATGTGAGGCTAGCAAAGCTCCTTCCAACTGCCTTCAAACACATCCCAGTGCTATCTTCAGGGAAATGACAGCCAGGTTGTTAAAATCTTCCTGCAAAATGGCTAAAAGATGCAGGAGGAAGGGCCAGAATGGAGACACCCCTTGTTCTGTACATCACACCACATAAACCCTCCAAACTCTTGCACGGACCACAGAGGTGATCTCTTTCAAGCTTGCAGAAGAGTTGAAATGATCTTAGCCAGATATCCGTTGCACCTTAGCCTTGCCCTATATCAAGGGCTAGACCATAAGAGAGAAGTAAGCCGGGTCATCCACTATGTCTGAGCCCTGAACCAGAAGGCACTTCTCCTGCGGAAGCTTGAGACTTTGTCCCACCAGGAGACAGAACATGTCCACATACCATTGCCACCAGGGTCAATCCAGAACTATCATCACCACTAGCTGGGTTGTGCTGTAATTTGTTGCAAAAGCCAACTGATTGAGACCATGTGGAGAACACATAAAGGAGACATGTCCAGAGGTCACTGCTGCAACAGACCAGTTGATCCCCCTACTTTCTGACAAATGAAGAAACAAGGGACCTTTGTCCCTTGTGCTTCATCGCCATTGTGTCTATGACCAAATTGCCCCAGTAGTCTTTGATGAGAGAGAAGGCCTTCTTATTTATTTATTTATCTTTTTCTTCTATACCGCCCCTTCCAGAGATCAAGGACGGTTTACATAAAACAGTTAACAATTTTGCATACATTTGTATACTTTACATGGAACGGAATGGAACTATGTACAAGTAACATTACATAAAACAGTGTCTTGGCCAACTCCCATTTTCCCAGATCCAAGGGAGTACCTGCTCAAGAAATCCACATGCATAGTGACTCCACTGCATACACTGCTGACAATGCCTGAAGCTGAACCTTAGGTAAAATAAAACTCACGCCGTTTAATAACTCACTCTGCAACTTGAAAGCTTCACAATTTCACACTGGCATTTGGTCTCAGAAAAACTAGCGGCACTTAAACCAGGAGCTGATAGCTCTTTGATGGTGCCAGTTTCACATCAATGGCCCTATGCCATTTATAGTCTTTTTTCATTAATTTTGAAATTTATTCCAAAGTCTTTCTTACTTCATGAATATTTTGTATTCCTCCAATAAAAAATACTCCAGTGAATTATCGCTATTACTTTATATGAGGAAATACAAAAATAATGTAAACTTAGCTTCTGCCAAATGATCATAAAGGGCAATTCCAACGCTCACAGCAAGGCACCCCAAGCGTTTCACATGAGAAGTTTCCTCAGGGAATCGTCCAATTTTGGCTGTATGAACATAAAAATGTGAAATTAATAATATAGCCAGTCGCTTCACCACATTATAAGCCATATATAAAAAGCAAACCTGCATAATTGATGCTGCCTGCGTATCTAGTTGCATCATAATGATATTAGTTGAACTCTTTCTATGGGGACAAAGTCCTGATGCGAAGAACGCCACGCATGCGGGATGTAAAGGTGACCACCATTTTAAAGGGACGACTGAACACGTGTTTGAACGCTACTTAACTAGATTTAAAACTCCATTGCTGATTAAAGCCAGATATCGCAGCTTATGTTGATAAAAACCGAAAAAATGATATGACTGCCAATCCACTTCAATGTTAGACACTAGACGCTGAGTCCAACAGAATACTCAGATCTTTTTGGATTCGCGATGTACTTAATCCTTGATACTTCTGCTGCTGTTAAACAGCAAGATTAGAGACAAAGCGCTAGGTTTAATCGAACATTCAGTCCTTTTGGGATCACAGTATTCAGAGTGAAAATCCACTTCTGTTCTTTCCAGAGAAGTGTGTCGGCGATGGCAACATACAAGAGGTTGGATCAAGACCCTACTCAGTCCATGCAAATAGAAATCAACGCCATTACTTCGTCAGCGCTTACAGATCATTTATTAAGTAGAAAGGAACATCAGTTTCTGAATCCTCGGGCACCCAATTTAGCAACTTTTTATTTAGTGCCTAAAATCCATAAGGATATAACACATCCACCGGGTCGCCCTATTGTTTCCACGCGAGGATCTGTTTTGGAACCTGTCTCAATCTTTTTGGATTCCTATTTAAGACCTTTAATACGATTGATTCCGTCCTATGTGCAGGATTCTACGCATTTTTTGACACTTCTTCAAGGGTTGTCTCAATGGGCCCAACAACCAGACACATTATTGGCTACTTTTGATGTGGTTTCATTGTATACTAGTATACCACAACCAGCAGCTTTTTCCTTGGTGGAGTGTTCATTAAAGAAAAGAGGAGATGTGAGTGATTCTCAATTGCAATTTCTGTTGCGCTTGACAGAATTGGCTATTTTTCAAAATTTTTTTATCTTCGATGGTGTCATTTATCAGCAAATTTCAGGTGTTGCGATGGGCGCTACGTGTGCCCCATCTATCGCGAACCTGTATATGGGAGATTTTGAAGATACTTTGCTCAGAGTATCCCCGTTTCAACATCAACTTAAAACATGGCACAGATATATTGATGACATCTTTCTGATATGGCAGGGTTCAGAAGAGGAGTTGCAGAGTTTTTATCAGTGGTTAAATACCTGTGATCCATTTATCCAGTTCATGTATCAGTACCATTACAGTCAGATTACTTACCTCGATATTTTCATCACGAGAGGCGTTCAGACTTGGGAAACATCGGTATACAAGAAGCCCACGGACCGTAATGCATTCTTATATTATACGAGTGCCCATCCTCGAAACCTGAAAGACAGTCTCCCCATGTCACAATTTTTACGTTATCGGAGAAACTGTTCTAGCAGAGCAGAGTTTAAGACAAAGTCCAAAGGTTTAATGCAGGATTTTAAGGATCGTGGGTATCCTTCTACAGTAATAAAACGAGCCTATCAGAGAGCTTTGTATAGGGATCGCAGTACTTTATTAACGTATCGATCATCACATTCCACCATTGTTCCAGAGACAGATGAGTCTGTCATTAATTTTGTAACTACATTTTCTCCCTTTAGTAGGGACATCAAGAAAATTATAAAAAAACATAGTAATATACTGCAAGTGGTCCCAGGATTAAATGGTCGGACGATTCGCTGTGTATGGCGGCGAAATAAGAACCTTAAGGAGCAATTGTGTCCAGCAATTTTGCCTATGGATTTTACAGCTATTCCTTCTACTCCAGTATTAAAGGGTCATTACAAATGCGGGAGTTGTAACATCTGCGATGTCACTATGGAGCTTTCAATGTATAAGCATAATGACACTTCTTATAGCCTTAGGCATAGAACAACGTGTGGGTCTTCTAACGTAGTTTACATTATAGTTTGCCCATGCGGATTGGTGTATGTGGGCAAGACAGAACGGTCATTCCACATACGTATGCGGGAACACAGCAGCCGTTTGAATCGCAAAATATTGGAGGCACCGCTTGTGCAACATTGTTTACGTCACCATCATATTTTTGAACAGCTGCGGTGTTTCTGTATAGATCAGGTTAGTTATGGTATGCGGGGTAGAACCATCGCCGACACACTTCTCTGGAAAGAACAGAAGTGGATTTTCACTCTGAATACTGTGATCCCAAAAGGACTGAATGTTCGATTAAACCTAGCGCTTTGTCTCTAATCTTGCTGTTTGTTAACAGCAGCAGAAGTATCAAGGATTAAGTACATCGCGAATCCAAAAAGATCTGAGTATTCTGTTGGACTCAGCGTCTAGTGTCTAACATTGAAGTGGATTGGCAGTCATATCATTTTTTCGGTTTTTATCAACATAAGCTGTGATATCTGGCTTTAATCAGCAATGGAGTTTTAAATCTAGTTAAGTAGCGTTCAAACGCGTGTTCAGTCGTCCCTTTAAAATGGTGGTCACCTTTACATCCCGCATGCGCGGCGTTCTTCGCATCAGGACTTTGTCCCCATAGAAAGAGTTCAACGAATATCATTATGATGCAACTAGATACGCAGGCAGCATCAATTATGCAGGTATGCTTTTTATATATGGCTTATAATGTGGTGAAGCGACTGGCTATATTATTAATTTCACATTTTTATGTTCATACAGCCAAAATTGGACGATTCCCTGAAGAAACTTCTCATGTGAAACGCTTGGGGTGCCTTGCTGTGAGCGTTGGAATTGCCCTTTACGATCATTCGGCAGAAGCTAAGTTTACATTATTTTTGTATTTCCTCATATAAAGTAATAGCGATAATTCACTGGAGTATTTTTTATTGGAGGAATACAAAATATTCATGAAGTAAGAAAGACTTTGGAATAAATTTCAAAATAAATGAAAAAAGACTATAAATGGCATAGGGTCATTGATGTGAAACTGGCACCATCAAAGAGCTATCAGCTCCTGGTTTAAGTGCCGCTAGTTTTTCTGAGACCAAATGCCAGTGTGAAATTGTGAAGCTTTCAAGTTGCAGAGTGAGTTATTAAACGGCGTGAGTTTTATTTTACCTAGCGTTAACCGTTTAAAGAGTAACAGACTGCAACCTAGTGGTGAAGCTGAACCTTGGCATGAGCAATAATGCAGCTTCCTGAACAACCAGTGTGCTCTTTATCCCCCTTGCTGGTTGACATAGGCTACTGCCATAGTGTTGTCTGAAAGGATTCTGATGGCCTTGCCCTGAATCACCTGGTTAGCTCTGGTCTCTAGCTAGTTTATTGCCCAGCCAACCTTGGATGCTGACTGTCTGATCTGTACAATTTATTTATTTTATTTATTTATTTATTGCTTTTCTATACTGCACTATTCAAAATCAGCGCGGTTTACAATATTAACGTAATTTGTGCATCACAGTTGACCTGTTAAGCACTTACAGTGGAGCGGGTTAGTACAACTTGGAGTTCAACTGGGAAAAACTATCTATAGCCATATACAGTTATATACAATATTCATACGAAACTGTTTGCTACTTACGATCTCCCGGTGAGGTATATGGTAGATGGGGTTGAGCTACTGGGTTGAGAGTAGTGTAGAAGGAAGAGGTGATGTTTTAGTACTTTTCTAAACTGAGCAAGATCTTTGATTGCTCGTATGGTGGATGGGAGTGCGTTCCAGCAGCTGGGAGCGTAGAACTTGAAGACTCGGTTTATTGTTGCTTGGTTGCATTTTGTTATTTCCTTGGGGATCTGTAGGGTATTGATGGTGAATGTCCTCCTAGCCCTGCTTGTTGGGGTGGGTTGGAGAAGGTCAGTTAGAGAGGTGGAGGATATTTTGTTAATGGCCTTGAAGGTCATCAAGACTACATTATAAGTGAGGTGGCAGTAAATTGGTAGCCAGTGCAAGTCTTTTAGGATTGGTGTGATGTGTTCCCTCTTGGAGGCTCCGTGTAGAAGGCGTGCAGCTGTGTTCATTGCAAGTTGAAGTGGGTTTAAAGTGTTTTTGGGTAGGCCGTGGAGGATAATGTTAGCATAGTCAAAGTGAGGGGTCACCATTGCCTGGAAAACTGATCTAAAGTCTTCTGGTTGCAATAAGGGTCGGAGGTGTCGCAGTCTCTGTAGTTTGTGGTATATTTGTTTGGTGGTGTTGCTGATATGTGTTTTGAATTCGAGGTGCTGGTCTAATGAAACGCCTAAGTAGCGGACACATGGTTTGGTTGGGAGTTCGGCATCTCTTGTCTTTAAAGTAGGTGGTGGTGAGAAGGATTGATTTCTGGATATGAACAGGATGTCCGTCTTACTAAAGTTTATTTTGAGGCTCTGTTGGAGGAGCCAGTCGGTTACAGCCTCGAAGCATTTTACTAGTGAGGAGAAGTCGGGATGATCAATCATGAAAGGGGTGTAGAGTAGTACGTTGTCTGCGTAGATTAGATATGCTATGTTGAATGAGTGAATCATTTCACATATCGGTTGCATGTATATGTTAAATAAGAGGGCAGAGAGTGAGGAGCCTTGAGGTACCCCATGTTTTTGTTGGAACGGCTCAGAGGTTGTGGATCCCAGAATGGGCTCTCCAACCAACCAGGCTGACATCCATTGTCTCCAGCTGGGACTCTCTAGTGCCATTCCTTTGGACAGATTCTTGGCTCTCAACCTCCAAGTCAGACTGATACTAGCCTGCAGCAACCAGAGGAGACATGTCTCTTAACTCTGCTTTTGCACCAACCAGCATTCCAGCAATGATTGTAGTGATCTCATGTGTGTCTAAGCTTAGGCACCAGTTCAATCATTGCCATCATAGACTCTAGAACTTGCACAGAATTCTCAGCATGAGGCATTCTTTTAACCAAGAGGGCTCACACATGGTCCTGGAGCTTGACCACTCTGTGATCTGTCAGAATAATTTTGCTTCTCCAAATTTTGAAAAGATGTCCCAGGTACTCCAAATTCTATGAAGGCCCCAGCTTACTCTTCTCAAAGTTTATCACTCACCCCAATCTCTGCAACAGCTGAACTACCTGAGCTGTGAAGTGTTTACTCAAATGAGCCAGTCATTCAGGTATGGGTGAAGCAAAATGCCTTCTTTGTGTAAGGCCACTCCCATGACAACCAAAACCTTGGAGAAGGTTTGCAGAGCTGTGGTCAGCCTGAACAGCAGGGTCTGGAATTGATAATCGCCCTCCCAGGACTGAAAACATCAGGAGCTGCTGCTGATATCCCCAAATGGAAATATTGAACTCCAATGATGTCAGAAATCCTCCTCCACATACTGCCATGTGTATGAAGCACAAGATCTCTATGTGGAAATGGAGAACATACGAGCCAAATCTCTTCATGTCCAATATCGGTCAAAAAGATTCTTCTTTCTTGGGAAGCACACAGTAAATAGAGTAAAGCACACAGTAAATAGAGTAAAGCTTGCTGGAGACGGCCTTCACTCAAGTGGTGAGGAGTTTGGTACCTCCAATAATGATGGCAACAGTGGACAAAAGCCAAGGTGGACAGTTTCTTCAGCCTCAAAAGAGAGCAGCAGTCAGAAAGGATTGTTGTTCTGATGCAACTTTGACCAGTGCCCAGATACAGCAGCTTTTCTAGAGGGACTTGAATAGCTGCCATCTTGGCCCATGCTTGACAGGGGAAAACCCTAATATAATCAGTAAGCAGACAGGAAAACGCCATTATCTAACCCTGCCTCACCACATCCAGGACCCACTGGTCTAAAATAATCTGGATCCACTCTGAAATAACTAGACATATGACCCCCTGATCTTCTTCTCTAAGGAGAGGACCACCTGTCCATCATTGGGCACACCTACAGGCCCTGAATGACCTCTGACTTGCTGAAGCTGCCTTCTTGTTGGCCTTAAAGGAAAAAGGTTTGGCCCAGCAACCTACGTGGGTGATACCATTGCACCTTGCAGAAACACTGCTTCCCAGATCTTGACAGAGTTCTCCTTGGGTCTGTCCTCCAGCAACCACTGGGGCATGGTGTGACTGAAGTCCTTCACTAACTTTTCCAAATCTTCCCCAAAGAGAAGCTTGCATCTAAAGGGAAGCTTGCTGAGCCTAGGTTTGGAAGCCAGCAAAATCTACACATGTGCTTGTTACCTCACTGCCTCACTATTGCAGGAACTGAATCACCTGGTTAGCTCTGGTCTCTAGCTGAGGGGAGATATGATAGAGGTCTATAAATTAATGAATGGAGTGGAGCAGGTAAATGTAGATCAATTGTTTACGCCATCAAAATATAGAAAGACTAGGGGACATGCAATGAAGCTAAAGGGTAACCTATTTAAGACTAGTAAGAGAAGATATTTTTTCACTCAATATGTAATCAAACTCTGGAATTTGTTACCAGAGGATGTAGTAAAAACTGTTAGTGTAGCTGGGTTTAAAAAAAGGTTTGGACAAGTTCCTGAAGGAAAGCTCCATAAAGCATTATTAAAAGGGACCCGGGATATCCTCTGCTTGACCCAATACAAGCATTGTGGAACCTGTCTCTTTTGGGGATAAGCAATGTGGAATCTGTGTACTTTTTTGGGAACCTGACAGGTACTTGTGACCTAGATTGGCCGCTGTTGGAATCATCATACTGGACTTGATGGACTTTAGTTTGACCCGATATGGCATATCTTATGTTCTTATGTTCTATATAGGGCAGGAGTTTGCAAGGTGAAATTTTACCTATCTGATAATTTCCATTCCTAGAATCCCACTAGACCAGTCCAGACAAGGGGGTTAAGGCCCCCCCCCCCTTGCCAGCAGATGGAGACAGAGAAAGATTAGAAGATTCCAATATCATCATCACTGGTATAAGGATTGATGCAGCTATGGGCGCCATTCAGTATTTACATAAGAAGCCCTATGCCAAAATTCAACAAAAAAGAAACCCTGAGGAGCCTATCCTGGGAGGACCAAGGTCAACACTCTCTGACATGAAAGAAACACTATTCTGGAAAACTGAGAGGTGAAAATACACCAGAAACAGTAGTGAACTTCCTCAGGGTAGGTTCTGGACTAGTCTAGCAGGATTCCAGGAAAACATTTATCAAGTAGATAAAATTTCACCTTTCAGCTCATCCCAGACAAGCGGGAAGTACTAAAGATACAACTCAAATGAGCAGGATGAAGACACTTCTGCTCTGAGAACCTTTGCACCAAAAGTCACATCTGCTCTGGCTTGCAGATCCAATCAATAATGCATAACAAGAGTATCCAAGGAAGAGCAGTTATCTGCCCTAGCCTAAGTCCAAGAAGACGCATGCACATTAGAATGAGCATGCAACCCTGGTTCCCCTGGTTTCCTTCCCATGTTCAATTTCCTGTTCTTTGTAAACTCAATGTTTGTATACATTGTAGTATGCTTGTTTGATGTACACCGCGCTGATTTTAATAGCGCGGTATAGAAGCAAATGTTAAATAAATAAATAAATAAATAAATAACCCTAATGGCACTGCTGCGGCGAAAGAGTCAGGAAAGGACACCCGGAATCTCAAGGGAATACAAGCCAAAGTTTATTGTGCTAGCACAGACCCAGAGGAATCATTTCCAAAAACTCTGAGCCCTGAGTTAGGGGCTGTACAATCTTTATATACTCAGTGCATACCATCAGTTCATACCTACGTTCAGGTTTCTGACTGGTGCTCCCCTTGGGTGCCTGCCCAATTATATTCCCTTACGTAAGGGGCTGTCCCTTCCCCCTACAGCACCAGAATCGAAACCAGAAACTTAAAGAGAACAAAGAAGAGTAAGGGAAAGGGGGCAGCCCCTCCTGTGGGCTACAGAGGCACAAATGGCCTTGGATTACAGCACAGCCCTTTTCTGGCCATTTGTCCATGCAATTTGTTGCATGGGCATAATTACTAGCCAGGGGCTGAATTCCTTTCATCCTGAGGTGACTGCCACAGCACCAACCTGCTCCTCAACAGACGGGCAGAGGCAACCACCTCTCTGATCCAGCAGCCCAGAATAGACTTGTAAGCCGCTTCCCTTTGCATGGATATCCAAACAAGATGAATAGCCTGCCCATCTTACAGAAGGGATTAGATACCTTCAAATAACAATGTTCAGGTCTGGCATGGATGATAAGAAAAACATAATTAACGAAGTAGATTTGGGAAAAGCCACTGCTTATCCTTAGGAGTAAGCAGCATGGAATCTATTTACTTTCTCAGATTCTGCCAGGTACTTGTGACCTGGATTGGCCACTGTTGAGAACAGGATACTGGGCATAATGGACCCCTGGTCTAGCCCAGTATAGGAGTTGTTATGCTATTTACTAACCTGCATTAATAAAATACTCTAACTTATGTTATTGTAATAACTACATCTTATTGCTACTTAACATATTATTAGTAAATAGGCCCCATTGGCAATAATGGTGCTTATGTTAAATAGCAATAACATTAGTACATATAGCCATAGACTGTAAGCACTCCAGGGGACAGGGTAATAACTACTGGACCTGAATGTAACTTGCCACGAGCTACCAATGAAAAGGCATGAGACCAATAAAATGATGACCTTTTCTTCCAAGAACTTGTCTAAACCCTTTTTAAATCAAACTATTCTAATTGCCTTGACCACATCATCAAGCAACAAATTCCACAACCTGTGTGTTGAGTGAAAGAATATAATCTCCAATCTCCAAACTGTCCCCTAGTTTTGTTGTTTGAAAGGGTAAAATAATGAATAAAATAACAAAATGGAGTGGAATGGGTAAACATAGATAGTTTACCCCTTCAAAAAAATAGAAAGACTAGAGGACATGCAATGAACCTACAATATAGCCCTAATAGGAGAAAATATTTTTTCACAACACGTAACCAAACTCTGGAATTTGTTATCAGAGGATGTAATAAAAATTGTTAGTGTAACTGGATTTTAAAAAGATTTGGACAAGCTCTTGGAGGAAAAGTCCATAAGCCATCATTAAAGAGGACCAGGGAAATCCACTGCGTACCCTGGGATAAGCAACGTGGAATCTGTATACCTTTTTGGCAACCTGACAGGTACTTGTGAACTGGATTGGGCATTGTTGGAAAAAAGAGGATACTTGGCTTGAAGGACCTTGGTGTAACACAATATGGCATATCTTATGTTCTTAATCAACCATTCCCTATTGAATTGTCCATCCTCCTCGTGATTTTATAAGCTTCTATATCCCCTCTTAGTCATTTCTTCTCCAGGCTGACAGGCCCCTATCTTCTTTATTCTTTCTCCATAGAGGAGCTATTCCATCCTCTTGGTTAGTTTGGTTGCCCTTCTCTGTAACTGTTTTACTTCCACCATATCTTGTGGCCTTGCTGCTCTGCCTGAGGAGTGATCATGATGCAAGCTCCCCTCCTACTGTACTGCAGCTCATAAAGGAGAAATTAGGGCTTATCTGCTCATTTTCTTTCTTTGAATCCCTCCAGTCCAGTCAAGATGCATGAGTTTATTCTCGCTTGCCAGCAGATGGAGACTGAGAACCACTGGTTTGCTGGAGTCACCCCATAAGAGTCCTGTGCAGTCTATACCCAGCCAGTATTTTTGTTACAAAGCATATCATTGAAGATTAACCCTTTAAAAATTCCCCCAAACTACTGAAAAAACTGAGAAAAACGCCTCCAAAAATGAAGTAAAATGAACACAGCCAACTCAGAATAATAAAGGAGCAGCATCTTAAGCCAATCTTCCTCTGGCTCCTACCCCTACAATTCACGCAATAAAAACAGAAAACCTGATGGGGTGGGTTTTGGATTGGCTTGAGGGTTTCAAGGAAAGAAAATTAGCAGGTAAGCCCTAATTTCTCCTTCCTTATCATCCCTCTCTAGTCCAGTCTAGACATGTCGGCAGTACTAAAGCAGTCCCTAATGGTTGGAGGGAACAGAAAGCTCTGCCTGCAGAACACTAGCTCCAAAGGTCGCGTCCTGTCTGTCCTGAGAACTCTGTCTGTAATGCTGAACAAAGAAATGCAAGAAAGACCAAGTAACAGCTTTATAAATATCTTGAGATGGAATTGTGTTCTGCCCATGGCAATGCTTGTATCCACTTAGAATACGCCTTCAATTCCACATGCACCATTTGTTCCTGCACCAGATAAGCAGAAGCAATAGCCTCCTTAGTAGTTGCTTTAGAGTCTGCTTCTCCTTTCCTTGGTTCACCAAAGAGCATGAATAAATGGTCCTACCTGTGGAACTCATCACTCTCAAATATCTCTTCAAAATCCTCTGAACATTCAAAAGGTGCGACTCTGTCACACCAGCCTATTCTTCATCATCCTTAAACACAAGTAAAGAGGCCACGCGAAGACCACACATAAATGAAGGGCACTATCTGAAGTACCACTCCATCCTCCAGGGTCAGCAGAAAGATCTCCCTTTAGGAAAAAGCCTGTAACTCCGAAATTTGGCTGAACAGCCACCACGAACACTGCCTTTAGAGTAAGATCCTATAGGGAATTTCCTCTAAGTGGTTCAAAAGGAGTCTGAACCAAAGGAGACAGAACCAAGGTTAGGTCCCAAGGAGGGACTATTGTATGACAGTGAGGCTGTAAATGGTTCACATCCTTCAGGAAATGACTAACATCCAGATGAGATGACAAGTCATAGCTTTCAATCGTACCCTGTAGCAGGCAATAGCCACTAATTGAACCCTCGAGAAATTTAGGGCCAACCCTTTTTCCATGCCATTCTTCAAAAAGGCCAAAATGTCAGGAAGGGAAGCCAAAAACAATCTCGATTTGCAGATCCTGACACCAGCTTTCAAATAGTCTCCAAATCCAGACATAGACCAGCTTCCTGGAGTGAAGCAGTGTGTCAGTTACTGAAGCAGAGTAGCCCTTTCTCCACAACCTCACCGTCTCAAGAGCCAAGCTGTCAGAGAGAACTGAGACACCTCTGGCACCCTGACCAGACCCTCCCACAACAGGCCTTTCAACTCTGAAAAAGGAAGAGGAAAAGTCTAACAGTTTCATTAAATCCACATACCAAGGACATCTTGGCCACTTCGGGGCCACCAATGCCACCAAGCCTGGGTGACTCTCCACTCTTTAAATTACCTGGCCTATCAGAGACAACAGTGGGAACACATATAGCAACTCCTCCCATGGTCAAAGTTGCATCAGAACAACAATCCTTTCTGACTGCTGCTCTCTTTTGAGGCTGAAGAAACTGTCCACCTTGGCTTTTGTCCACTGTTGCCATCATTATTGGAGGTACCAAACTCCTCACCACTTGAGTGAAGGCCGTCTCCAGCAAGCTTTACTTCCCAGAATCTAACAAATGCCTTCTGAGGGCATCCACTTGTATGTCATCTTTCCTGGCTACATGAGTTGCCAACAAGACAAACTGATTTCCTTTTGCCAAACGCAACAAGGGCCTACCTCCTCTTCCACTTGCCTGCTCCTTGTACATCCCTGACTTTTAAGACAGGGACACAGTGATCATGCTGGCCAGGAGAATCCAAATACCTTGTTGCAGATGAGAAGAAGAAAAGATTTGAGCACCAGATGAACTGCTTTCATCTCCAGGCAATTGACTCCAGGGAAACGCCTTTGAGCTACTATGGAGAGACAGTGACCACTCCAGCCAAAGAGATTTACATTAGTCATAACCAGTCCAGCATCTCCAGCGCCACTCCAACTGAAAACTTATCCTAAAACAGTCACCAGAACAGGCTCTCTCTTGTGTCTCCTTAGAGAGGCAGCTTCATCCAAGCAGCCTGCCTCTGGGCAGACCACTGGGAGAGAAGGAACCTCTGAAGGGGTCGCATGTGAGCTCTGACCCACAGAATCAGATCCAGAGTCACTACTATCAAACAGGGGTGGCCCAAGGGTGATGCGGAGCCATATGTGGAGACTCATTACAGGGTCTCATTTGCATAGCCATTAGACCTCATTTCCATAAATTTAATTTATTTTATTTTAAAATGTATATGTTTGCTCATCTAAAATTTTAGGTGGCTTTCCAAGAAGCCCTTCACAAGCCTCTTTTTTTTGTCCTGGCAATGACTTAGGGGCATGTTTACTAAATGTTAATGGACATTAAGTGCCACTGTGCTAATGGAAATAAATGGGTGTTGCTGCACTTAATGCGCATTCACAAATGTTAATGTGCACTAACTTTTATTAGACATGCCTCTTAATGAGTGTCTCAATACCATTTGCAGCAAGGATAAAGAGACGACCAGATTTCCACATTACTATACTCTAGTGCAGGGGTGGGCAAACTTTTTGACTCGAGGGCCGCAATGGGTTCATATATTGGACCCGGGGGCCGGACCAAGAGTAGATGGACGGTGTGTATGTGTGAATTAATATAAATTAAATTTAAATTTGTAACATTAAATGTTTAGATTAATTTAAGGTAGAAAAGCATAAAAAGAGTTATTTTACAAAACTTTTATGTAATGTATTTCTTTCATAAAATAGTACCTTCAATTTTAGTGGCCGTAGTTTGCCCATCCCTGCACTAGACCATGCCTCCCTACTTCCTTCTGTGGGTGGGTCTTTTGGTTTCTGAAGCGTGGTAGCCAAAGTGGGGGCTGTCCCACCCACTTCATCCAAAAAGATGCGGTGGGCAAGATATGAGCGAGATTTAAGATTCTGAATCACCTCACATGAATCTGCAGTTATTGCGTGCCGAAGCGTCAGGAAGTGGGATATCCAGATCCTCCCAAGTGACCAGCCCATTTCCTGTCCTAGCCCCCCCATAGCCCATTATCAGTCCTAACCCCCCCCATAGCCCATTACCAGTCCTAACCCCCCATCACCCCATTTCCAGACAGCCCCCATCAGCCCACAGCCCATTGCCAGTCTTAACCCCCCCATAGCCCATTACCAGTCCTAACCCCCCCATCAGCCCATAGCCCATTGCCAGTCTTAACCCCCCCCCATAGCCCATTACCAGTCCTAACTCCCCATCACCCCATTTCCAGACAGCCCCCATCAGCCCACAGCCCATTGCCAGTCTTAACCCCCCCATAGCCCATTACCAGTCCTAACCCCCCCCCATCATCAGCCCACAGCCCATTGCCAGTCCTAACCCCCCCCCCTATTGGCTCACAGCCCACTGCCCGTCCTAACCCCCCCCCCCATCGGCTCATGGAAATTAAAATTAAAAAAAAAAGCTGGCCGCTGCCGCCGTAGCAGCATGGAGTGTCCCGCGGGGCCCCCTCTGCCCGGCTGAACTCTCCCGGTGCGGCTGAAGCCCTCTGCTCCGGCTTGCAGATACGCGAAGGGAGAGTGTCTCCCTTGCGTCTCTGTTAAGCCCGCAGGGGCTGATGGGAAATTTCCCATCTGCCCCTGCGGGCTTAACAGAGACGCGAGGGAGACACTCTCCCTTCGCGTATCTGCAAGCCGGAGCAGAGGGCTTCAGCCGCGCCGGGAGAGTTCAGCCGGGCAGAGGGGGCCGGATTAAAAGGTCCGCCGGGCCGTAGTTTGCCCATCCCTGCTCTAGTGTCAACTGCCAGGCACATTAGGAAGTACTATAAACCCTGGTCATTTAGAACCCATAGTAAACCCACAGTATCATAACAGTACTACCAGGACTCACAAAGCACCAAACCCTACCTATCAAAAGGCAACACTGCAAATGTTAAACCAATACATCTCAGAGACTACCAATACATCTCCTACTGGGGAAAGAGAACAAGTGGCACTGTCACATAGAAACTACATGAACAGAATACTGCAGCTTGGTTAAACATACAAAACATAGACCATCACAAATATAGAACAAAGGATCACAATTTAGAAATATGGGGCCTGATACTGAGTTGGGCAGGCTATGCACCCCTATGGCACATAGCTCTGCTCACTGACCCTTAGCCCCAGATATTTAATACCAGGATCATATGCGGCCCTGGCATTGAATAGCCAGGGATTGCCGCACACACTGGAAGCCGCAGTAGTTAACTGGGCAGCAGCTATATTGCATGCTGCCTGGTTAGCTCCTGCGCCTTAAAGATAGGCAAGGGTTTTCATCGCCTATTTTTAAGGCACAGTTCGCCAACCAGGCAGCTTGCAAAATTACTGCTGCCTGGTTAGCTCTTCCCCGGAATGCCCCTAACACACCCGGATAGCATCGGGGGCACATAGGGGAGTTAGGAAGGGATATTCAACGGCACTAACCATGTAAACCATGTAAATGCCTTTTGAATGTCAAGCCCATGAAGACAATAATTAAACTGGGAATCCCAAAAGCCAAACTTGGAATGTACAACAGCAATGGAGAAATAAAACTATGAATTAATTTCCTCTTGTACTAAACAAAATGCAAAACGTTAGCGATGCATGTTTCCCAGAGCTGACATATTCTAGTTAATAAATTAGTAAATGAATGACGGCAGATAAAGACCAGTATGGTCCATCTAGTCTGCCCAGTAAGATGGCAGGAGTAGGTGCACCCCTCCCCATGTCTCTGTTTAGGGGTGAACCCACCACTCCATGTAGGACACCCCTATTTGTTGAGAAATTAGATGGTTCAGTTTATTTTGATTTTATCCTGTTGCTGTAAAGGGATCAACTGTGTCTGTCCCATGCCATTTTGAATTCCGTCACTGTGTTTGCCCCCACCACTTCCATCGGTTAAAAATAAAAAAACATTTCTACCTTTTGTTGTTTGTGCATTTTATTTTTCAGTTGCAATTGCCCCAGTCACTTTCGTCTGCTTTCTTTGTGTCGCTAACTCTCCATTGTCTGCTGTCCATTTGTCCTTTTTTCTCTCTTCTAGTATTTTCCATTCTTTCTACATCTGCCTCTAACATACTGATCTTTCCCCTTTTGCTCTTTCTTCCATTTCTTTCTTTATTCCTTTTTCATCCACTCAAATTACACCCCTCCATCCTCAATCCTCACTTACTCTTCCAATACTCAGCCAATCATAGATTTTTCTTCCCTCCCACACAAATATCTGTTCCCCTCTCCATCCTCATTCCCACAGCTTATTTTTTTCTGCAGCCAGTCCCAGCCCCACCCCCTTCTGGTCCTCCTCCAGCATTAGCTCCCTTCTAGTTCCAGCCCCTCACAGCATTCACTCCCTTCCAGTCCCATTCAACCATCCCCCCGCATCAGCCCATTCTAGTCCT
Organism: Ichthyophis bannanicus; assembly: GCA_033557465.1. Taxonomy (NCBI): domain Eukaryota; kingdom Metazoa; phylum Chordata; class Amphibia; order Gymnophiona; family Ichthyophiidae; genus Ichthyophis; species Ichthyophis bannanicus. Next base: position 1,106,151,730 of record CM066032.1, on the reverse strand, counting down.
AACCTTCCCAGTATCAGTTCCTTTCTCTCCCTCATGCCCAGGCCATTTCCAGTACTAATCCCCCAGTATTAGTTCTCTTCCAGTCCCTCTCAGCATCTTCTCCCTTCCAGTCCCAATCCTCCATCTTCCATTATCAGCCAATTTCCAGCCCTGCCCCCCCCCCCTCATTCCTGTTCTGGCCCATAGTCCCCCCCATTCCATTCTAGTCCCCAGTCCCCCCCTCCACCCCCTCAGCCACACACCAAAATGGGCCCCACTCCTGATCAGTTTCAGAGGGAGCAGGGGAGGCCTGAAGTTCCGGCTGACCTCTGAACAGCTGCAGGCGTAAAGAGCAGTGTTTGCCTTCTCTCCTGCGGGTGTGATAAAAAGGAGCCTGCCAGGGCGCTGAGTGCCAGGAGGTTATGGCACATTGGACAAGCCAACAATAGAAAAAACTGCTCTCAATATAAAACTCCAATATTCCAAAAAATTACATCAATACCAATACCAAAAATTAATTCTCAGGCAAAATGAGAATGAATTTTTGGTATTGGTATTGATGTAATTTTTTGGAATATTGGAGTTTTATATTGAGAGCAGTTTTTTCTATTGTTGGTTATCCTTTTCTGCTCTTGGCGGCTGTTTTGTGTGTTGTTATATTGGGCAAGCCCCCATTTGAATATCCAGTACTCAGCAATTCAGCGTTTTTTTTTTATCACAGCTGTGGGAGAGAAGTCAAATGTCACTCTTTACTCCTGCGGCTGTTCAGAGGTCAGCCGAGGCTTCAGGCCTCCCTGGCTCCCTCTGAGGTCAGTCAGGTGTGGGACCATATGCAGGCAACATTCCCTCACAATGGACGGACCAGCACTGCTATCAAACCCAGCACCTGAAGGTAACCCCAGTTTCTGAGGGACTGCACCTTCAGTGGGGTCTCTTCACCTGCATCTGCAATGCCAGAATCCTGTCCTCCATCATATACACCTTGACATTTTGCATATTGAACTGGGCTCCCAAGTACTCCAGAGACTGAGAGGGCACCAACCTGCTCTTGGCAAAGCTGACAACCCAACCCAGCTCTTGCAGAAACCGGACTGCCTGAGCCATTACGTCCTTGCTTTCCTGGTACAATTTGGCTGTGATCAGTCAATCAGCAAGGTAGGTATGGGCTAGGTTCCCCTGCATTTAGAGTGCTGTCGCCACTACAGCCATGACCTTGGAAAAGGTCCTTTATGCCATATCTAGGCCAAAAAACAGCACCCTGAACTGAAAATGATGACCCAGAAGAGCGAAACAAAGTAACACTGATACTCTGACTAAATGGGGATGTGCAAATGCACCTCCATTAGGATTCCCCTCAGCATACTTCCACCATTGCAGATCTCAGGATCTTCATACAGAACCTGAGAACATGTAACAGCCTGTTGGCCTACTAAAAATTCAGAATGGGCTTGAAGATTCCTTCTTTCTTTGGGACCACAAAATAAATGGAATACCTTACAAGACCTCACTCCGCTAGAGGCACCTCAACTACCACTTCTAGCTGCAGAAGCATTAGCAGTCTCCCTGATCACCCCCCTCTTCAAAGGTAAGCAGTAGGGGATTCCATAAAAGTGCCAGAGGATGAGCAAACAAGCACATAACCCTTGCTGATGGCTTCCAGGGCCCACTGGTCCAACATGATATGAACCCACCTCAGGTAAAACAATGATCCATTTGTCCACTGACAGGCTGTACCAGATCATGAATCTCCTACTGTGACGTGCATGATCCAGAAGAGGCTTTGGAATCACTGTCTCAGCATCCTCATTTAGCTCTCTAAAAGACCGATTCTGAACAAAAAAAATCAAGACCCTCTGACAGGACTGCAGATTCATTGGACAGCACCTCTGGACCTTGCAAAACTGCTGACTGGCAGAGGTAGATTTGCCTACTGCTTGTCCTGTGGAAGCCTAGACACCCTGGACTCCAAGGTCTTTTACCAGCTTCTCAAAATACTCTCACTTGGTTTTCAGCTTGTCATGCTCTGAGGGCTTGTGTGAATCATTGATGCCGAGGGCTAAGCTATCGGTAGCTTAACTACTGGCAGGGTCTCCCAAGATGAGCAGTTCTCAGCTGAGGTGCCAGACCAAGACTAACCATCCATCTGGGCAGCAGCAGAATGGGACAGTGTTGGCAGCGGAGGATCATGTTTCTGTGACAATGGCAACAACACTAGAATTGAACTGTGCGGAAGAAAGGTCTGGCAATCTACTTTCGTATCTTAGAAACATAGAAATATGACAGAAAAAGACCACATGGCCTATCTAGTCTGTCCTTCCATATCAACAACTACAACAGTCACCTTTTTACCTTTAGAGATCCTCTGTGTTTGTCCCATGCTTTCTTGAATTCAGTTACTGTCCTCATCTCTACCACCTCCACTGGGAGACTATTCCACGGATCCACTACTCTTTCCGTAAAGAAATATTTCCGCATATCACTCCTGAATCTATCCCCCTTCACCCTCATCCCATGTCCCCTCGTAGCAGAACTTGCTTTCAATTGAAAGAGGCTCTCCCCCTGAACATTTATGCCACTGAGGTATTTAAACATCTCAATCATATCACCTCTATCCCGCCTTTCCTCTAAGGTGTACATATTAACATCCTTAAGTCTGTCCTCATATGCTTTATAATGAAGACCACTAACCATTTTAGTAGCCACCCTCTGCACCGACTCCATCCTGTTCACTTCTTTTTGAAGGTGCGGTCTCCAGAATTGCACACTATACTCCAAATGAGGTCGCACCAAAGACTTATACAGAGGCACTATCACCTCCTTTTTTCTGCTAGCCATTCCTCTCTATGCACCCAAGCATCCTTCTAGCTTTTGCCGTCACCTTTTCTACCTGTTTAGCTACTTTAAAATCAGACGCAACCATGCCTAGGCCCCGCTTTAGTGGACAAAAGTACTTCACCCCCCTATACTATATTGCTCCCTTGGATTGCTGCAGCCCAAATGCATGACCTTATATTTTTTAACATTAAATCCCAACTGCCAAATTCTAGACCATTCTTCAAGCTTAGCTAGATCCCTCCTCATGTTATCTACACCTTCCTGGGTGTCTACTCTATTGCAGATTTTGGTATCATTCACAAAGAGCCAAACCTTACCAGACAGCCCTTCCGCTATATCACTAACAAAGATGTTAAAAAGAATCGAACCAAGGACAGATCCCTGGGGCACACCACTGGTAACATCCTTCTCCTCAGAGTGAGCTCCATTTACCTGTACTCTTTGTCGCCTCCCACCCAACCAATTTCTAACCCAAGCAGTAACTTTAGGGTCCAACCCTAGGGTTCTCAGTTTGTTTATAAGTCGCCTGTGAGGAACAGTGTCAAAGGCTTTACTGAAATCTGAATGCACCACATCTAGGGCTCTCCCTCGGTCTAACTCCCTGGTCACCCAGTCAAAAAAATCAATCAGATTTGTCTGACAAGACCTGCCTCTGGTGAATCCATGCTGCCTCGGATCCTGTAATCCGCTGGATTCCAGAAACCACACTATTTTCTCTTTCAGCAGCGTTTCCAATAATTTACTCACCACTGAAGTTAAACAAACCGGCCTGTAGTTTTCAACCACATCCTTACTTCTGCTTTTGTGTGAAGGCACCACATGAGCCTCTCTCCAGTCCTTTGGCACCACTCCCGACTCTAACGAAGCATTGAAAAGGTGGAGCTGCTAGAACGTCCCCAAGTTCCCTCAGTATTCTAGGGTGTATCCCATCTGGTCCCATCGCTTTGTCTACTTTAAGTTGAGCTAGTTTCTCACGAACACAGTCTTCTGAAAATTGTTCAAGATGTCCCTCGCTTCTGTTCCTGTTTGTGGGTGTTTTCTGAAGTCCTGCTCCCGGTTCTTCATCTGTGAACACAGAACAGAAATATTTGTTAAGCAATTCCGCTTTATCCTCATCAGCTTCTACATATTCCTCCCCTTCACCCTTGAGTCTGACAATACCACTTTTGCCCTTCCTCTTCTCACTAACATATCTGAAAAATGTCTTATCCCCCCATTTTATTGCATTGGCTATTTCCTCCTCTTTTTGAATCTTTGCTTTCCTGAATACTTTGCTAGCTTCTCTTTACAAATATAGATGCCTGTCTTCCGCTCTCTCTGTGATCTCTTGTATTTCATGAAGGCCTCCCTCTTTTTCTTCACCTTTTTCAGCTACTTCTTTCGAAAGCCATAGCGGTCTCCTTTTCCTTTTACCTTTATTTACCATTTTAACAAAAAGGTTGGTTACCTTTAAAATATCCCCTTTCAGTTTTGCCCATTGTTTTTCTACATCCCCCAGCTGTTCCCATCCCACTAGCGACTGCCTGAGGTATTGGCCCATCTTGGCAAAGTTAGTCTTCCTAAAGTCTAAGACCCTCACCTTTGAATGGATTCTAACAGCCCTAGTTCTAATACTGAACCACACCATCTGGTGATCACTGGATGCAAAATGATCTCCCACTATCACATCAGAAACACTTTCACCGTTAATAAGCACCAAGCCCAGTATGGCCCCTTAATGTGTGGGGTCTGTTACCAATTGCCTGAATAGTTCTCCCTGTAGAGAATCCAGGATCTCTTTACTTCTAGATGATACTGCAGCAGGAATGTGCCAATCAACATCTGGCATATTGAAATCCCTTATAAGTAGCATTTCCCCTTTCCTAGCAATGCTGCGCATGTCTTCAATTAACTTCTGTCCACCTCTTCCTCTTGTGAAGGAGGTCTGTATATCACGCCAATGCAAATAGATTTCTCTTTCCCTCTTTCTAGTTTAACCCACAATGCCTCCTCTATGCCTTTTAAGCTCTGTAACTCCAAAGCTTTAATAGTATTTTTTACATATAGTGCCACTCCTCCTCCCCTTCTTCCTACCCTGTCCTTTCTGAATAAAGTATAGCCAGGTATAGTTACATCCCAGTCATGGTTTTCTGTGAACCATGTTTCTGTAACTGCCACTAAATCCAAGTAGGCCACTCCCACCAAAGCTTCAACATCAGGGATCTTATTTCCCATGCTACGGGCATTTATACACACTGCTTTCCATATGTTACCCCTCTTACCCATTTCCATAAAGGTATTTAATGTATCACTTACCTGGAGGCTTTCACTTACCTGGGGGCTTTCTTCACCCATCCCCAATGAATTTTCATATTTTCTGAGCCAGGAAAAATGCCCAGTTACCATCAAAACAACATGTTTGAGAATGAATCAGCAGAGGTTTGGCTGTACTTTCTGCACAGTCAGGCAGTGATTTTCTAAAATGCGACTTTAAAAATTGAGTCTCAAAAAATCTCAAAGAGGTGGCTGGAGTAATCGGTGACCTTAGAAACAAGTTAGTAACTAGAAGAATGAAGTGTTTTTGTCTTCGACAATCATAAAGAAGATAAAAGATCTTGAAGAAGAGGGCAGCATTGATGAAGCAGATTTCAAGCAATCGGTGTCATTTTTCTACACCACTTGCACTGATTACTTGGATCAGTGGACCATTCCCTTCCAGGAGATTGGGAAACAACAGTAGACTCTCCTTCGAAAACAACCGAAGTGGTGTGAGCTACAGTCATCTTTAGAATGCGCTTTGTCTACAAGACCCGGCCTAGAATCAGTAATAAATAATACTGAACTGTTTGATGAGTTCTCTTGTCTTAGGTCATTTATTTTTGAAAAAAAAGTTCAAGAATGGAAAAAACCAGACACCACAGTTGACAAAAAATGGAAGGTGGTGTTTGGACACTTCAAAAATGAGGTACGATATAAAAATGTATGCAAACTGCTTGGATTTTTAAATGTTTGCCAGATTCTAATGCTCCAACTGGAAGGTGCTTTTCAATCATGAATAAAGTGTGGTCTACAGAAAAAGCCCAACTGCATATAGAGACTTCAAATGTCTAATGATTGTAAAGTACAATTTTGAGTTGAGTTGCCTAGAATTGTTTAATTATCTTAGTAGAAATGTTGTTATTTTGAAGAAAATTCACTCTGTAGAGAAGTAAAAGTAGGCCTGATTGGCACATTTGTAAGTAAAGTTATAAACCTGCCTACTGATTAAAATTTTGGGTTAAAATTAAAATTGTAATTATAAACATATGTTTTATTTTCCTTAAGTATGAACCCCCCAGCTTGATTGAGTGTTCCAAATATGAACTTAGAAAAGATGGCTGTACCTTTTCTAATAATGCTATATCCTTTTTAAGATACGGTGACCAGAATTGCACACAATATTGAAGGTGCGGTCGAACCATGGAATGATACAGAGGCATTATAATATCCTTTGTTTTATTTTCCATTCCTTTCCTTATGATACCTAGCATTCTATTTGCTCTCTTGGCCGCCGCTGCACACTGGGCGGAAGGAACATGTTATCCACAATGACACCTAAATCTTTTTCCTGGGTGGTGATTCCTAATGTGGAACCTTGTATCGCGTAATCATAGTTTGTGTTGTTCTTTCCTAGGTGCAAAACTTTGCACTTGTCCACATTAAATTTCAGGTTGTTAACACCCACACTCCACAGTACTTAGCTGACCTTCTTCATTTTCATGTCTCAACACGCAGCCTATGTTCAGTTCACATAAATCGTCTCCATCTTCCTCCTCCATCACGTGTACATCTACAATTCACCCGTCACTCAGGTTTCTTTTTTCTTGGTCCCGCCCTCTGGAACTCATGCCCACCCCCCTCCGACTAGAGCAGGATTTTTTTAAGATTTAAGGCTTTACTTAAAACACACCTCTTCACCACTGCTCATAATCTCCCAATCTCAACCTCATGACCTGGCTATATCTGTTTGTTGATCTCTCCTCTATGTCCCATCTGAATGCTTGCTTTGACTTCTCTTTCCTGTCACAGATTTTATAGTTCCTTTTCCTTTTTCTGGTTCCGAGCCTTACTCTGTTATAAAGGGCGGTATATATGAAGAATCAATAAGCATAACATAACTTGTCCACATTAAATTTCATCTGCTGTTTGGATGCCCAGTCTTCCAATTTATCAAGATCCTCTTGCAATTTTCCACAATCCTCATGGGTTTTAACAACTTTAAATAATTTTGTGTCATCTGCAAATTTGATAACCTCACTCGTTATTCCCTTTTCCAGGTCATTTATGTATATGTCAAAAAGCAACAGACCCAGCACAGATTCCTGGGGTACTCTACTATTCACCTTTCTCCATTGAGGAAATTGGCCATTTAGCCCTACCCACTTTCTATCTTTAAACCAGTTCCTGATCCACAATAGTACCTTGCCTCCTATCCCATGTCTTTTTAGTTTTGCCAAACGTTTCTGATGAGGGACCTTGACAAAGGCTTTCTGAAAGTCCAGATACACTATATCAACTGACTCACCTTTGTCCACCTGTTTATTCACACCTTCAAAAAAACATATCAGATTAATAAGACAAGATCTTCCTTGTCTAAAACCATGTTTGCTGTCTCCCATTAACCCATGACTATCTACATGTTCAGTAATTTTGTTCTTTATTATGGTTTCTACCATTTTTGCTGGTACTGACGTCAGGCTCACTGGTCTGTAGTTTCCCTGATCACCCCTGGAACCCTTTTTTAAAAATTGGCATTACATTGGCCACCCTCCAATCTTCAGGTATTACAGATGATTTTAATGATAGTACACAGATTACTAATAGCAGATCTGCAATCTCATATTTCAGTTCTTTCAACACCCTTGGATGTATATCATCCGGTCCAGGTGATTTGCTACTCTTCAGTTTATCAAATAGTTGTAATACATCTTCCCGGTGTACTGATATTTCTTTCAATTCTTCCACAGTATCACCTTTAAATATCACTTCAGTCATGGGTAACATCCCTACATCTTCCTCAGTAAAGACTGAAGCAAAGAATTCATTCAGTCTCTCCGCTATGGCCTTGTCCCCTCTTAGTGCCCCTTTTACCCCTCTATCATCTAATGGTCCAACTGACAGAGGTTTTTTGCTATGAATGTACTTGAAAAAGTCTTTATTACGCATTTTTGCTTCCACAGCAAGCTTCTTCTCAAATTCTCTTTGCCTGCCTTATCAATGCCTTGCATTTAACTTGCTAGTGCTTGTGCGGTTTCCAGTTTTCGTCATTTGGCTCTTTTTTCCATTTCCTGAAAGATGCTTTTTTGGCAACAGCCGCCTCTCTGACCTCACCTTTAAACTATGCTGGCAGTTTTTTGGACTTCCTTCCACTTTTCTTAAAGCGTGGAATACAGTTGGTCTGGGCTTCCAAGATAGTATTTTTAAACAACACCCAAGCTTGATGTAAATCTTTAACCTTTAAAAAAAACTTAAAGGAGCAGTTGCAAACTATTTTTCTCATTTTATCATAGTCTCCCTTTCTTTAAATATTTCAATGAAAAGAAATCCCTAATCTATCAGACCATCCGTATCTGCTCCACCTCCAAATGAGAATAGATCACTATACCTAGACTACAAAGAGAAGTTTTTAATGGTATTATAACAGCTCCTGCATCAGGATTGGTTGCTGGAATTGTCCTATTTTAGCCAAACACTCATTCAATGGAGCTCTATATTATCTATATTCAGTTTTAACTGATGTGCACTCATCCAACTTGCAACCCTGTTAAAACATGTATTAATCAGTTTATAAATCTTGTCCAATTAGGAACAATGTGTGCTCTATGACCATATATCTGCTATGGATATTCATAATTGGTGCCTTCAGTGCCTGGGACCCGAAAATCAGCTCTCTTGGCCATCAATTGATTCCTGCCCAAAATGGAGGATTCAGCTTCATCTTCATTGACATTGAAGGGTGATTGGGCCAAGCATCGAGTGGAGGCACCTCGAAGCATGGCATCAAGACCAATGAGAGTTCAACAAGAGCACCCCTCTAAGCTGCTTCAGAGAGGAGAGATCATTCTCCAAGGCATTGGAGGGGCAGTGATGGCCTACTGTATGCCGAGAACACGCTGCTGATACCCCTTCTCAGATTCAGGGAATATTGGCCGATGCTGCTGAGGCCTGGCAGCCTTTGGAGACAGCAGCCGTGGAAAAGTGCCTTCTGAGGATTCTCGAGGAACGAATCATGATGCTGTTTGCCATGCAGAATGTCTGTGCCTTCTTGTCTGCTGCATCAACTTTGGCACCAATACATCTGATTCTTGAGACACATAGCTTGCATGCACGAGAGGTATTGACATCGGAGCCTGCCCAGCCAATCTCACTCTCTAGACTATCAGGGTCAGATGCTCCCTCGAAATCTAGAACAATATTGGTGAATCATTGCTTCCAAAGGAGTTCCTGATCCCCAAGGGTCAGGAAAGAAATCCAGGCAGAGACTCAGAAGTACTTCAACTTCCCCTCTGAGCCTGACTCAGAAGGCTGGGTCATTGATGTCAAATCAGAAGACATGTCAGAAGGCAGGTCTCAAGGGCTTCCATCAGACTCTTCTCCTCCTCATGAATGGTGCAAGTCACCCCCTAAGCTTATGACCTTCCAGGCTTTTATGAGGGATATGACCAAGACTATACCATTTTCCTTAAAGACTGAGGATGAACCTAGGGCAGAAGAATTGGAGATCCTTCAGTACTCCTTGGCCCCTAAGGAAGCAATGACAGTGCCCATGCACTGCATCTTTCAAAGAGTGCAGATGAGAATGTGGAGAACCTACTCACTATACTTCCCTTTTGGTAGAAGGCTTGACTCCATGTATAGCATTCAGAAGGTTCATGGATTCGAGAAGCCCCAGCTTCTTCACCATTCCTTGGTGGTCAAATCATCCCTTAAGAGGTCTAAAAGTTCCAAGACTCACGCCTCGGCACCCCCAGGGAGGGAAGCTCAGACAGATTCTTTTGGGAGAAGGTTTTTCCCGAGTTCTATGCTTACGGCCCACAAGCTCTACATGGGCATGTTTCTAAAGGACAACATGTGTGGCCTAGCTGGTCTGTCCCAGTATCTCCCTCCAGAGAAACAAACAGTATCATTCCCTGGCGAGTCACGGTAAGGATTGCTCGAAGTTCATGGTCTGGGTGACCTATTATATCTTCGAAATGGCATCAAGAGCTTCCACCATTGGTATTGGCACCCGGAGACTTGCCTGGTACCAGTCCTCAGACCTGGAACAATCAGTGCAGGATAAACTTGATAACGTGACGTGACATACCGTGACGTGACGTGGAGAAAATCTCTTCGGAGAACAATTTGAAGAGAAAGCTGGCTTCATTGTAAAGCAGCATGTCACCCTTCGAAATCTCTCAAGGCACACGTCTTAGCCAGCCTTCTTCCGCAGGAAGTACACCAAGTTGGTTCCCACAAAAAGACCTATTACTCTCATAGGCATAGGTACTTTCCTAGGTCCCGATCTACCCAAGCAAAGCAGGCTCCTCAATCATATCATGGCATGAGAAACTTCAGAAGCCCCAACCTGCTCCTCAGCCAAAACTTGGGGCAGGATTTTGACTGTTTCCTGAAGAGCATAGATACTCTACCTATAAACGCAATGGAAAACTCTCCTGTCAAAAAGAGGCTTACTCTTTTTGCCCAAAGGTGGCCCCTCATTTTGCAAATTAACTAAAATGGTTACAAATTACATCTATTCAACATTCTTCCAAATTGCCCTCTGAGGGTTCATTCCATCGACTCTTTGCATCAGGAATTACTTCAAAGAGAAATCACCGCCCTCTTTGCTTGTGATTGAACTTGTGTCACCAGAGCAAAGAGGGTGAGGGTTTTATTCCAGGTATTTCTTGATTCCAAGAAAATAAGGGGATACCATTTCATCCTGGACCTCAGAGATCTGAACATGTTCCTATTGTTGTTAAGTGCCAACAAGCCAGTGTCGACTCATGACGACCCTCTGGATAGCTGTTCTAAACTGTATTCAGTCTTCAGTCAGGTGGCTCATTGCTGATAGCTGCTGTTATTGTATTACTCCATCTCATTGTGGGCCTTCCTCTTTTGCATTGACCTTCAACTTCGCCAAGCATGATGACTTTCTTTAATGATCTCTCTCTACACATGAGGTGTCCAAAGTATGAAAGTTGAAGTCTTATCATCTGAGTTTCTAAAGAAAGCTTTGGTTTGATCTCCTCTAGTACTGATTGATTTTATTCTTTGGGCAATCCATGGTATATGCAGTATTCTTCACCAGCACCATAATTCAAAGGCATCAATTTTCTTCCTGTCTATCTTTTTCACTATCCAACTTTTGCATCCATAAGATGTTATTGAAAATACCATGGCTTGGATGAGTCAAATCTTTGTATGGAGAGAGTCATCTCTGCTCTTGAGAATCTTGTCTAGGTCCTTCATAGCCATTTTGCTAAGAGCAATGCGTTGTCAGATTTCTTGACAGTTTGTCCTTTTATTGATTGTTGATCCAAGTAGATTAAAGTTGTCAGCTATTTCAATTTCTTCTCTATCAATGTGAACTTATTGATTTTGCCAGTTGTCAGGATTTTTGTCTTCTTTACATTAAGGTGTAGGCCAAATTTAAGAATATGTTCTTTGATCTTGAGAAGCAAATATTTCAGATAGTCTTCACTTTCAGCCAGTTTTGTAGTTCTGTATCATCAGCATAGTGAAGATTGTTGATGAGTCTTCCACCAATCTTCACATAGTCCTGCTTCTCTGATGATTTATTCTGCATATAAATTAAACAGGTAGGGAGGAAGTATGCAGACTTGCTGATTTTTAACCATTCTGTTTCGCCTTGTTCCGTTTGAACTGTTGCTTCTTGTTCAATGTAAAGGTTGTGCAAGAGAATGATCAGGTGTTCTGGTATACCCATGTTTCTTAATGTAGTCCAGAGTTTCTCATGGTTTACACAGTCAAGCACCTTGCTGTAGTCAACAAAACACATATAGGTATCCTTTTGGTATTCTTTTGTCTTTCAAGGGTCTATCTCACATCTGCTATGTTGTCACTCCTTTCTCGCCCTTTCTTGAACCCTGCTTGCACTTCAGGCAGGTCTCATTCCAGGTATGGTTGCAGTCTCTGCTGGATGATCTTGAGTAGAATTTTGCTGGCATGTGGGATCAGAGCGATTATATGATAATTTCCACAGTCAGTCAGATCTCCTTTTTCAGTATTGTTATAAACACAGATCTTTTCCAGTCCATGATGTTGTTATCTTCCACATTTTCTGGCAGAACTGCATCTGATTGCTGTAATGCTTCAATGGGAATGCCATCAATACATTGTGCTTTGATGTTTGATAATGCTTTCAATGCTGCGTTAACTTTGTCACCAATGATTCTTGATCACAATGTACAGGTTGAAATGGCTGTTGATCCACTTGATCTTTATGGTATAAATGACTGAATATTCTTTCCTCCTTTTCTTGATTTTCTCAGCATCATTCAACATGGATCCTTGAGCATCTTGTAACTTTCCAATTTGAAGCTGAAATTTTCTTTTTAACTCTTGTAGCTTTAGGAAAGCCAATCTTGATCTTCCTCTAATAGTTTCTGATTCTATTTTCTTGTTTGTGTCATTGTTGTACTTCCTTGTCATCTTGCTGCACATTTGAAATTTCTTTTGAGTTCTGCGATTGCTTCTCTTTCTCCTCTGGCTTTAGCTTCTCTGCGTTTCTGGGTAATTTTCAGAGTTTCTTTGGTCATCCATTTTGGTCTTGTTTGCTTTTTCACTTTCTGTAGAGGCTTCTTACTTTCTTCAAGCACAACTTTCATGAGTGCTCTGTCATTCGTATTCAATGTAACAAATCAATTCTGCAGGCAGTCTTTAAATTCTAATGGTATATTCTTCAAGGTGATATTTTGATGCATTCATGAATGGCCTGCTCTTTTTCAGTTTTAGTTTGAGTTTGCATACTAGTAGTTGGTGATCTGTACCACAGTCGGCCCAGGTTTTGTCTTTGTTGATGCTATTGAGCTTTTCCAACATTGATGTGTACAGGTGTAGTTAATTAGATTTTTGTACAATCCAATGGGTGAAGTCCATGTGTAAAGTCGCTGCACTTGTATTGCTGGAAGAAGATGCTCGAGATGAATAGATTGTTGGTCTTGCAGAATTCTATCAGTCTTTCTCCAGCTTCATTTCTGTTGCCAGGTCCATATTTTCCAAACACTTTGCCGCCTTCTTTGTTGCCAACATTTGCGTTCCAGCCACCCATGACTATCAGGATATCTCATTTGCAGGTTCTGTCAATTTCAGCTTATACTTGTTCATAGAACTCCTCCACTTCTTCCTCTTCTGCAGCTATTGTTGGGGCACATACTTGAATTATAGTTGTGTTGATAGGCATTCCCCATAGATGAATAGAAATTAAGCATCCACTGATTGCACTGTATTTCATTACAGTTCTTGCAAGTTTCTTTTTTTTTTTTTGGTAACTTTTATTTTTGAATATTTTTATTTTTGTAAAACATCGAGGAAACAGCAGACTATGCAAAACATAGCATATAAATGAACAATAATGGTCACAGTGGGTATCAACCACATACCTATATATACCCCTTCCTCCCCTCTCCCATCTCAACACCTCACATACTATAGACATAGCGCAATGAGTCTTCCACCAACAATAAGCAAGAGTGGGTTGGCTTGGCAATGGTCAATACTATGGTCTTTATTATAATCCACACAGAGAGAGGAGGAGAAGGAGAGAGACACAAAGATCACCATCCAGAAATGTTACCGGAAAAGAAAGAGAAACAGGTAAGGCACCCAGACAGAAGACTTATCAACTAGGAATCCTTCCCTCTCAAATGGAAGACTCACTTTAGTCAAAACCAAAGGGGAAAAAGGTGAGAGGAATACAAAAGAGTCAAAAAGGACAAGAGTGACCAAAAGGGGTCCCAAGGTTACTGACTTTAAAGCAAAAAAAAGAAAAAAAACCCAGTGAACTAAACAGAGAAAAAACAACAACAAACCAAGGGTTGAGAGAAAAAGAAACCTGAGTCAAATAAACAGCTTATTGGGGGTGCTAGGTCAAATTCGGCTCTTTAGAGCGTCCGATACCACACACTTGGTGGTGGGGTGACCAGTATGAGGCAAAAGGAACTGAGATAGAGGGGGAAGCCCCAAAAGAAGAAAAGCTGGGAGAAAGGGGATGGACTCCTAATAAAACATAGAGCAAGAGACAAACAATATTTCTGCCCTGAGATCAGGTCCAGCAACATATCACTCAGGATTCAATTGGACCACCAGCAGTACAGGGCCCATATGTTTTCAAATATAATGTATTAGACTGACCTTTCAGTATATAGGAGAATTTGTCCATATTCATGAGCTCGTTCACAAACAAGCACCAATCCAGTACCCCGGGGCCACTTTTATCCTTCCACATCTTTATCTATCTTTATCTTTATTAAACACTTCATATACCGCCCTAGTGGACAATGCCTCAGAGTGGTTTACAATATCTATATAATTGAAAAGAAAAATGAAAGGAACACCAGAGTTTTGACAGGACAGAAGAGGACAGAAAGCAGAGAAGGTTGAGAAAGTCTAGGACAGGGGTGGGCAATTCCGGTCCTGGAGGGCCGCAGACCAGTCAGGTTTTCATGATGTCCCTAATGAATATTCATGGGCCTATTTCCACACAATTGAAGGCAGTGGATGCAAATAGATCTCATGAATATTCATTAGGGACATCATGAAAACCTGACTGGTCTGCAGCCCTCCAGGACCGGAACTGCCCACCCCTGGTCTAGGAGGTGTCTCAGGTCAGAGGGGAAGGGGGCGGGTGGAGGGTGACTTGCTGAGAACTGCTGTGGCTGAGGTCAAAGGCAATCTGAAAAAGGTGCATCTTCATAAGTGTTTTGAATTTGACAAAAGTGGTTTCAGAGTGGAGAGTAGGAAGTAGAGAGTTCCATAATGCAGGACCCAGGTAAAAGATGGCTGACTTCCGAGTCTGTTCAAGATGTGCCTTGGTAGCCACAGGGAGGACCAGACAGTTGACATGGATGGCTCTGAGGAGGCAGTGGGGGGTATGAAATTAGAACAGATCAGATAAATACTGTGTGGTCTCAGTGTAAAGAGCTTTGTGAACAGTAATAAGAATTTTATAGTTGATACGGTATTGAAAGGGAGTCAGTGCAAATGAATTAGGAGAGGGGAGATGTGGTCACAACGAGAGAAGCAAGTGAGAACACGTGTGGCAGTATTTTGTATAAGCTATAGGCAACATAACTGATAATGAGGAAGGCCTGAAAGTACACCATTATAGTAGTCCAGTCTTGAGATGACCAACAAGAGGAGGAGAGTTGTGAGGGGGGAGGTTGTGAGAAAGGGACGGACTGCACGAACCTATCAGAGAAAAAAGAAGGAACGTTGGACCAGGGTTGTCACACGATCATGGAAAGAGAAAGAAGAGTCCTGCAGGACCCCCAGGTACCAGAGAGAATGGACAAGAAGAACAGGAGTGGAAGCAATGTGGGGCGCAAGCAACGGACAGGGGTATGGAAACTGAACCAGATGGTGCTGATTTGGTGGGATTAAGATGAAGACTATTCATAGACAACCAGGAATGTATACTATTTAAACATAAGTTTATGGAGGAAGGATCTGGTGATTGGGAATTGGTATGGTATAGCAATATGATGTCATCTACAAAGAAGCATGAAGATATGCCGGACTGTTGAATGAGCAGTGCCGTGCCATAAAGATGTTAAAGAGCAATGGGACCAACACCGAGCCCTGGGGCACATTGCAGGTGAGAGGTTTAGAGGAAGAAACCAGCCCACATGAAACAGAGAAGGAGTGAGCAGAAAGGTAGGCCCTAAACCAATCTAGTACAGCACCCCGGAGACCATATTTCTGAAGAGCTGAAAGCAAGAGAGTATGATCAACCAAGTAAAAAGCTTCAGAAAAATCTATTGAGACATCAAAGGAAGCATCACCTCGATCGTGCGCTATATGAATTTCATTGAAAAGTGCAAAAAGGATAGTCTCAGTACTGTGTCCAGTTCGGAAACCTGACTGTCGAGAGTGAAGAGAATGCATAGAATCTATGGGAGGATAGTTGCGTAAAGACAAGTTTCTCTAAAACCTTCGACAAAAAGGGTAAAATGGATACAGGGTGCCAAATAGCAAGTACTGAGGGATCCAGACTGAGTTTCTTCAATATGGGGCGGATAATGGCATGTTTCTATAAAGAGGGAAAATACCGGAGGAGAGATTGCAATTGCATATTGTTAGCACGGACGGTAGGAAGGCAAGAGATGGTTCTAAGAACCCCTGTGGGGGAATAAGATCAGAGGGACAAATGGTTTTGTGGGATGCAATAAAATCCTTTGAAAGCTCATGCAGAGTAACCGGCTGAAAGGTGGACCATGTGTGGGAGAGGCCACAACACCAGGGGAGGAAGGCGGAGGGGAGAGAGGTGGTGGCAAGGGTGGAAGGGAAGAGTGGAGTGTTCCAACCTTGGCACATAAATCAATCCTCATGTCCCTCCCCCCCCCCAGACATCCACCTCACTGGTCTGGGAAAAGTGATCCCAAGTAGTACATACCAAGCATCTTACTCAATCTCTCATTTACTCAGCCCCCACTCATCTCATTCCCACTCCAAACCTTAAAAGCAGCCACTCAGATTCAAAAGAACCCCTGGTCGTGCAATGTCCCAGCAGGGAGCCGCCTACTACCCATAAACAGGAGACATAGGGGCACAGGTTTAGATTTTAGAACAGCAGTTCCCAACTGCAAACTAGTCTGGCAGCACAATGGTCTACAGACCAGAATGTCTCTCACACAAACAACTTAGAGCTATCTGGCCAGTTGAAGTCCAATGGATGATGCCACCTTTCTCAAGAATATCAATCTCAGCCTCCAGCTCTACATGTGGACAGTCACTTGACACAGACTCAGTTTCTTGGTCTCTGGCATCTCCTATGCTTATTAACTGCTGGACTGGTACTGGGCTCTCATACGAAATCGTTGGCCTGGGGCCATCAGTGCAATCACCTTCCACATCTGTTTCCCTAGATTCAGCTAAGCCTGTCCTAATTGTGCCTAGCAAAGCCTTGCTCCCTGGGCAGATGGGCATCTTGGCTACCCGGGAATCCAACTGCTGCTGTGCAGAAACATTGATGACCCATCTCTCTGCTGTACTGACGACCCTAAGGGGTCCTGGGGTGCTTCGCAACACTCTGCAGCAGGCACTCCACCTCCCCTCTGAAGAGCATAGAAACATGTGCTCTCATTGGTGCACCACAGTCAATCTGGCAGGGAAACAGATAAGTGACACAACAAAGCTGGTACCAAAGACTGGCAGATTTCCAGGTATTGATATCCCTTCTTTTATTGACCCCAACAAGTTTCGGCCACCAGCCTTCTTCAGGGGGATATGGGAAACAAAAGCCTCAAAAAATAAAACAATGAAAGAATAAAAACATATCATAATATGTAAATAACGCCATAAAAATGAATAGAATACTGTGATGTAGAAGCCCCTATAGAGCCCATGGAAATAGAAAGAAAGGAAAAGGTTACCTTTAAAACTGACAGTCAGCCAGCTCACATAGCTCACTGTTTACAAGAGAAAGACAAACAGTGGGAGATAGGAGCTGAGCTGACACGCCAAAGCTCTGACATAGCAGCAAGCCTGGAGTTTGATCACTCACACCTGTTCAGAAAGGCAGAGCCAAGCCTCAGGCAACAGAAATATAAACGCTGGTTGGGAGCAAAGGAGGGGCAGCGAGGACAACTAGAGAAGCAAGGAAGGAAGCCAGAGAGGGAGCAAGAGGAAAGAACTCCTGAGAGACGTGGTTGGAGAGGCTCAGGAACCCTAGAGAATTGGAGATTTGGCAAAGAACCTACCTGCAGTTCTGGGAGAGAAGCCAGCAGACTAGAAGGTGGGAAAGCACAGCCTGTTGCCAGGAACCAGCCTGGGCAGAGAGAACAGGGAGCCCTTCAGTCCTTACTGCCTGAGGAAAGGCTTCAGAGTTTGCACAAGTGGAGACCCAGCACCAAAGCAAGGAGGTTAAGAAGCTCTACCTGGAACAGAGAGCCAGGGGGTGGCTCTAGTCAGGAATTACAAATGGAGAGTTACAGAGCATTTCCTTATAACTGGAAGGAACTAGATGAGAGCCAGAGAAGAAGCTCCAAAGCCACAGGTATTTCAAACCCTTGCTGTCTAGAATTGTATACAGGGGAAACACCCAAGTTTGCAGAGGGAGGTTACCCTAAACACAGTAGTAACAGCTGGCAGCCAAGCTCAGTAAATCCTGAGCTGGAAGATATGCAAATGGACTGTAATGTTAATGATATAGCTGAAGTTCCAATGGATTGCACGCTTTGCTTAGCTGATGATATCGAGTCACTGTGTTAAGTTTTTGAGTTAAAGAGCTGTGAATCAGCAAAGGAAAAGAAGTTATTTTACTTTGACAGAAGAAGCTGTTTGGTTTTTCCCATCTTTGTTACTTAGAAAAGGCACAGCACGTTTTGGAGCCAGAGTGTGAAAAGCAGCTACCTTATTTTGTTGTAAATAATCCTCAGGCAAACACCTGGACACTCTCCTATTTTGTTCTACACTAAGTCCTAATGTGAGGGGAATAAATTTCTTGTCATTTTGCCTTAAACACTCGACTCATAACTATTCCTTTATCAGAGGACTAAAAAGGGACTACAACTCCCAAGAGGCATTGCGAAAGCAGAAAGGTGTGGTCTCACTTTCTGATTAAAGGACATCATGGCAGGCCAGCCCTCTTAGTCCTTGGCGGAGGGCTGACCTCGTGACAATACATATATAGATACTGTTATCAAAAATAAAACCAAGGGTAAAACACAATCAAATAAAGAATAATAAAAATATACACATCAATAGATTAAAAAGTATATGTATACATCAACAATGTGTCAATACATTAAAAAATGTGCAAATACGTTAAAAAATATGTAAGGCTGACAAATGTTGGTGTCCATGTAACGTCCAGAGCTTGACCTTCCACATCCATCACCCCCTTTTTCTAGGATATGCATTTAAACTAGAAAAAAGGGGTGACGGATGTGGAAGGTCAAGCTCTGGACGTCACCCCCTGCAAAAGCAGATTAAAATTAGAAACAGCCACACTTTTAAACCACACATCAAAAACAAATGGGAAGATGTAGGCAGAAAAAAATCAATGCAAAATACACACAAGCCAGTTAAATGCTGGAAAGCAATGAGCACAAATGCTCAAAGCTTAGCCAACAAAGTTCCGGACCTGGAAGCCCTAATGGTGGAAATGGATTTGGACATTGTGGCCATTACAGAAACATGGCTAAATGAATCGCATGATTGGGATATAGCCATAGCTGGCTATAATCTATTCAGAAGAGACAGAGAAAATGGAAGGAGGAGGAGCCACCTTGTATGTCAAAAGCAATATTAAAACTACTGAAATGCAGGGGGCATGTGGAAAATAAGAAGTGCTCTGGATTGTGTTGGAAAGAGGAGATGGCACTGTCAGCCATACTGCTGTAGTCTACAGACCTCCGACACAAATTGAAGAGATAGATAACGAACTGATTATAGATATTGCCAAGATAACCACAAAGGGGGAAGCGATAATATTGGGTGACTTTAATCTACCAGATATGGATTGGATTACTCCTTCTGCAAATCTGGAAAGAAGCAATAAATTGTGGATGCTCTCCAAGATGCGTTACTTAGACAAATGGTGATGGAACCAACCAGAGAAAGTGCAACGCTGGATTTAGTGCTCACCAACGGTGATAGCATGTCGAATGTCTGCGTGAGTGCCCTTGTGAGCAGCAGCAATCATCACATGGTGTGGTTTGAGATAAAAGGTACAGGCCAATCATAGCAAGCTCACAGTCCCTAAACTTCAAAAACACCGACTTCAATAAAATGGCCGAGTACCTAAAGGAGGAGCTGACAGGGTGGAAGGAGATAAGGGAAGTGGAATTGCAATGGGCTAAACTAAAGGTGGCAATAAAAGGGGCAACAGATACATATGTAAGAAAAGTAAACAAAAACAAGAGGAGAAGAAAACCTGTTTGGTTTTCCAAAGAAGTGGCTGCTCAAATAAAGGCAAAAAAACACAGCTTTCGCAAAATTCAAAAGCTCACAGACAGAGGAACACAGAAATGAATACAGGATCAAACTCAAAGAGACAAAAAGAGAAATAAGGATAGCAAAATCAAAGGCAGAGGAAAAGATGGCTAAAGATGTTAAGTGTGGCGACAAAACTTTCTTCAGGTATATTCGTGAAAGGAAGAAGATCAGAAGTGGAATTGCAGGACTCAGAAGTGCTGTGAACGGACTCGTGGAAAGTGACATTGAAAAAGCGAAATTGCTAAACAAATACTTCTGCTCTGTTTTTACTAAAGAAAGTCCTGGAGAAGGACCTCCTGTGACTCCCAAAAATAAAAATGGGAATGAAGTAGATACCACACCATTCACAGAAGATGAAGTGTTAGAACAACTTGCAAAACTGAAAGTGGACAAGGCCATGGGACCGGATGGGATACATCCCAGGATACTGAAAGAGCTCAGAGAGGTCCTTGCAGGACCGTTAAAGGATGTTTTCAACAGATCCTTGGAAACAGGAGAGGTTCCTCAGGACTGGAGAATGGCTGATGTCATACCTCTACACATAAGTGGTGACAGGGAAGAAGAGTCAAACTACAAGCCTGTGAGTCTTACCTCGGTGGTAGGAAAAGTAATGGAAGCGCTCCTGAAAGAGCAAATAGTGAATTTTCTCAAAACCAACAGGTTGCAAGACCCGAGGCAACATGGTTATACCGAAGGACGATCTTGCCAAACAAATCTGATCGAGTTCTTTGACTGGGTGACCAGGGAACTAGATCAGGGGCATGTGATGGATGTCATCTACCTGGATTTCAGCAAAGCCTTTGATACTGTTCCTCATAGGAGGCTTATCAATAAACTCAGTAGCTTGGGGACAGATCCCAAGATGGTAAATTGGATCAGAAATTGTTTGATTGGAGCTCACTCAGATGAAGGGAAGGTGATTAGCGGGGTGTCCCAGGGGTCGGTCCTGGGCCCAGCACTGTTCAATGTATTTGTGAGTGATATTGCTGAAGGACTGAATGGAAAAGTCTGTCTTTTTGCAGATGACACAAAAATTTGCAATAAGAGTGGACTCCCCCGAGAGAGTGGTTAACATGAGGAAAGATCTACAAAAGCTGGAAGAATGGTCTAATGCTTGGCAATTAAGATTTAATGCAAAGAAGTGCAGAGTCATGCACTTGGGTAGCAGAAATCCAAGGGAAATGTATGCGATAGGGGGCGAGAGGTTGGTGTGCACGGATCAGGAGAAAGACCTTGGTGTGATTGTTTCTGAAGATCTCAAGGTGGCAAAACAGTGCGACAAGGCGGTGGCAAAAGCCAGGAGGATGTTGGGCTGCATACAAAGAGGAATTACCAGCAGAAAGGAAGAGGTACTTATGCCACTGTACAAGTCACTGGTGAGGCCTCACTTGGAATACTGTGTTCAGTTTTGGAGACCATATCTTGCAAAGAATGTAAAAAGACTGGAAACTGTTCAGAGGAAGGCAACCAAAATGATTTGGAGCCTGCGTCAGAAGCCTTATGAGAAGAGACTTGAAGACCTAAATATGTACACTCTGGAGGAGAGGAGGGACAGGGGAGATTATGATTCAGACCTTTAAATACTTAAAGGGAAATAATGAACAAACAAACCGCTTGCAAAGACGGGGAAGCTGTAAAACTAGAGGGCATAACAGGAAGCTGCAAGGTGGTAAATTGAAAGGCAATGTCAGGCAATACTTTTTCACAGAAAGGGTGGTGGATGCTTGGAATGCCCTCCCGATGGACGTGGTGGGGGCAAACACGGTGACGGAATTCAAAATGGCATGGGACAGACACAGTGGATCCCTTTACAGCAACAGGATAAAATCAAAATAAACGGAACCATCTAATTTCGCAACAAATAGGGGTGTCCTACATGAAGTGGTGTGTTCACCCCTAAACAAAGACATGGGGAGGGGTGGCCTGCACAGAGCGGCAGGTGCACCCACTCTTGCCATCATACTGGGCAGACTAGATGGACCATACTGGTCTTTATCTGCCATCATTTACTATGTTACTATATATATATATATATATATAGTTAAAATACTAACAGGGACGCATTGTATATAGATATATCTTAATATGAAAACATTACGATATCAAAATGCATCATAAATGTAACATAGCTTGTAAACATATAAAATGTATATGAATGTGTAAACTATATATTATATATTAGATAGTCAATAGAAAAACGGCATAACATAAAATCATAGAAAGTGATAAATATGTGATGAGGAGGACGCAAACAAATAAATTGTAAAAAATACCTTTAGAATCCTGACTGGTGTAAAAGACAGATTTGGTCACTTAAAATCCTTATTGCATAGGGCAAATTTGTCACTAAAAAGAACCAAAGCATAAAAACATGAACATAAAAATAACAACATGCTCATAAAAACCATTGGTTAGGTAGGAGGGGTACCACTGAGAGAGAGAGAATGGCTATATGGACTATGAAATAAAAAAATAAAATATAATTAAATACTGATAATAAACAAACAGTAAAACCCAAATAGAATAAATAATAAAAGACCCTGTGAGGGGACATAACTTTTTTTTTGTCTCAAGGACATGCAGGAAGCCTTGTATAGTTATAAAGACACTAATAAGTCAAACATTTATGTTGAAAAGTGGAAAGCTGTGTTATGGACACTGATAAGTCAAAACATTTATGTTAAAAACTAAAAAGCTGCGTTTTGGACAATCTAATAAAAATGTGTGTGTAAAAGACAAATATCAATAGTCAACTCCGTAGGGACACAGTCAATGCGGGCTCTTATTAAAAACATTGTATTGTAGCAGCAGATAAGCATGCAATAAAGATTTATTTATTGCATGCTTATCTGCTGCTACAGTATCTTATTTTAAAAGTGTATCGTCTAATTGAGAGACTCTGATTGTTAGTGAACATTCTAGCATGGCACACAACTCATAGTCAATGTAAGATAAAAACAGCTTATAAATAGTATTAAAACATTGTAAAAAATAAATAAAAAGGACGCTTTGAATAATAGAGGGGGAAAAAAACAGAACACAACCCCTTCATGCTACATAGCAAAATCCATCATTGGAAAATGGATAAAGGATTGCAAGAATGAAAAACTTTTTTTCAATGATAGAATATGTTAAAAAATGTATAACCAATCTTGTAATAATGGCACCTGATCAAATATGTATGTGTATTCAAAAAACTAGCAACGAGAGCTACCCCCACGGGGACACTGTTTTCATAGGTACTTCATTGGAAAATGTGCATTGTGGGCTCATTCCAATCCAAAAAGTGTAGGGCTTGCATAGATAATACATTAGAATCTTGAACTATATAAAATATATTCTTTATTTTAAAAAACTTTCTGTAGCAGAGGAAGGAATATTTTATAAACCAACACTATTTGTCCGAACTCAAAAGATCCGCTTTGACAGAATATGCGATAAAAAATTATATAGAAATGGTGTGAAGATGAATAAAAACGCAGTGAAAAAGATTTTTAAGAGATTCACCACTATGTGTTGTGAAGCAGACTGCGTCGTCCGTAAACGAGATAGTCTGTGCACGGGCTGCTTTCTTTAAGGCAACTTCCCGCCGTGCAGAGGTGAAAGGTAATGTCACAGGCAAACAGTATAAAACATGAATATAAAAATAAATATAAGATGGTTTTTTTTGAAAATTATATTGTAACAGTGTGGCAGGTGCAGGCCTGTGACCCACGGTGTCTGACATAGGCAGGCCAGCATGGCTAGCTTGACCTGTAAATGAGGCCTGTGGAGAGGCATATAGGATTGCACATCCCCCAATATGCTGCTATTGTAAGAAAGAACTCAGTAGAAATATTGAATTAGCTTAGGTAAGCAGAACTGCAGAATTAAGAAATGGAAAAATACAGAAAAGACATGTTTAAAAGTTACTGATAAGAAAAAGTACATTTGCAGAGAAATAATGAGGAGTGCTGACAGATGAGTTACAGAACCTTGCTCTTCTGCACGCACAAATGGTCCCATAACCTTGAGAGTGTGAAAGTAACAAGTTGATGAACTGACCATTGTAATTGGGACTAGAAGGGGGGCAGGCAGGTGTCATGCCCACAGAAGGAACATAATTGGAGAAACTTATCAGTACCGGGACCAATAGAAGGGCTACGGGAGGTACGGGAGAATACCGGGACCAATGAAATGTTTTTCTATACCTAGAATGGAACAGAAGTCTATAAAAGTTGTTGTAATGCTTGAAAACTTTGCTCAGCCATTTTGAAATTGCCTTGCTTGAGACTTGTGCACAAATAAATGATTTGGACCTTCTGAACAGACTCCTGGTATCATTGGTTTGTCTGCGCTTTGCTGCTACATATTCCTTGGTGCGTTGGCCGGGAAGTTGTGGAATCAAAGTGTATATAGGGCAATATACCACGACTTTCCGCCTCTATAGGCTTGGTCCTGCCGGGATCGCGCCCTTCCGACGAGGGCCGCTCCCTGGCGCCACCGGTCCCTTGTATCGGAGGGAGCTGGTCGGACCTCGGCGGGTGCCGGGCCCGGTTCGAGCCAACGCCTCGAACCCGAGTGAGGGGAGTCCGAGGTCCAACTCATGCGCCTGCTTGGGAAGTTTGAGGACCGGATCCGGTGAGTATAGTTTTGATTTTGGGTCTAGACAGAAATAGAAAGAGCAGTACTGCCATTGGAATTTGGAATTTGTAATCTCGAGATATTGGGAATTGGTAAGAGAGCATGATCAACTCTCAAGGAAGAGCCGAGTAGCCTGGCATGGGAATTCGCTAGGTGAAACCCTCATCCTTTTTGTAATTGGGAAAAGACTAGTCAGAACAGATAGAAACGAATGCATTCTGGGATACGTTGCTAGCATGATTGTGTGAACGAAGTGTGAATGAGAGGTCTGGCAGCACGGACCAAGTGAAGGCGGACCCCTGATTAGCGCATTTCCTGACCGGGCGACCGCGTTCAGGTCGCGAAAAGGGGGAAGCGATTGTCGTCTTGTCTTGTTATTTGTATTCCCTATACGTTTCCAGGGCCGTGAGGACCCCTTACCCACGGTCCGTCCTCCTTTTCCCTTCTGTCTGTTGTTGCGCGCACACATCGAAATGGGAGGGGCGGGGTCTACTAGAAACACTCCATTAGAATGTATGATCGCACATTTTAAAGAGGGATATTCAGGAGATTATGGTATTAAAATGACAGCAGCCCGTTTGCAGATTTTGTGTACTAGGGAGTGGCCCGATCTAGACCCCATCTGGCCCCGAGAGGGAACGTTTACTGTAGAGATTATTCAGTCAATACATCGTAGAGTGCGGATAGCGCACCCCGATCAGTACCCCTATATAGATTCTTGGTTAAGTATTTGTGAAGATCCGCCCTCCTGGGCGCAGCGCTGTTATGAGGAACAGTGCAGAATAATGTTAGCTACCACAGATTCTAGACAGAAAAAGGAACAGCCTAGAATGAAAGAGCAGGATAAGAAAGCCACGAAGAAACCCATCCTGGCAGATCCTGATTCCCCAGAAGTAGTCCTCAGGCAGCCCCGAACCCCAGGTCCAGTAAGGGTAGCCCGGCGTTGTCCTGCCCCAGAACCCCAGAGACGGCGAGAGCCGAGGCGAGACCCAACCCCTGGCCCCCCTCCTCCTGGAGAAGAGAAAGAGGGAGAATTAGTGGAAAGAGAAGTGGAGGACGTAAAAAGTGAGTCAGAAGCGGAGATAGAAGGAGGAGAAGAAGGGAATTCCCCAGAAGAAGAGGAGGACAGTGTACAAATAATTGAGAAAGCCAGCGCTAGCACTAGCACGCCAGCGAAAGAGAAGCCCAAAGCAAAACTAGTTGAGAAAAAGAAAGCGACTCCTGCAAAGGTAACGACAATAACCCTTAGATCCCAAACAACGCCTGGGACAGCCAAACTGTTTCCCTTAAGGCAAGTCCCGGGAGTGCCCGTAAAGAATGATAATGATGAAGTGGTAGCGGGACCCTTAACTTATGTGTATATCCCTTTCTCTACAACTGATTTATTAAATTGGAGGTCGCATTATGCCTCCTATACTAGCAAGCCCCAGGAGCTGACAGAATTAGTAACTAGTATTATGGAAACTCACCAACCCACTTGGCCAGATTGCCGTCAGCTCCTGACCACCCTATTTACTACAGAAGAACGAGCGAGAATTAGAAAAGCAGCTATTGAATGGATGGCAGAAAACCCTGCAGCTCCGGCGCAGGGGCAGAATATAATAGATCGTAGAGAAGCAGCTCAGAGAGAATTCCCGAATGAAGACCCCCAATGGGATCCAAATACAGATGAAGGATCCACAGCCCTAGCCCGCTTTCGCCAAGGCTTTTTACAAGGCCTGAGAAGGGGGGGCCAAAAAGCTATGAACCTTTCCAAAGTCACAGGAGTTATCCAAGGGATAGATGAGAGCCCAGCAGATTATTATGAAAGATTAACTGAAGCCTACAGAATGTATACTCCCTATGATCCCGAGGCACCAGGAAGTTTATGCATGGTGAATTCTGCTTTTGTAAACCAGTCTCAACCAGACATTAGACGTAAATTACAGAAATTAGAAGGGTTTGCGGGCATGAATGCAACACAGTTATTGGAAGTCGCTCATAAAGTGTATGTGAATCGTGATACTGAAAGACAGAGAGAATGTGATAGAAAGATGAAGAAGAAAGCTGATTTTTTGGCTGTGGCCATAGTTGAAAAGAAAAGGGGAGGTGTCCCTAGTCGAAGGAGCAGAGGAAGAGGGCGGGGTCAAGGCGGAGGCCGGACCCAGAGACTAGGCGTGAACCAATGCGCCTATTGCAGAGAGGAAGGACATTGGAGAGATACGTGCCCGCAACTCGAAGACGCCCAGCAAGATGACGACAACGATCATCAGTGGCGAGAAGAAAGACGAGGCCGTCCCCGAGGCCGAGGAGGAGCCAATCGAGAACAATTCCAGAGAGAGAGGGGAGGAGGAGCCATCCAAGCATTGGCCACACAAGCCCATGATGAGGATGACGTGGATTAGGACAGACCGGGCTCCAAGTTTGCTTTAGGTCTCCAGGAGCCTATGGTCGGAATACAAATAGGAGACCAAATTATGAACTTTATGGTTGATACTGGAGCAGAACATTCAGTAATAGACAAAAAGATAGCCCCATTCACTACAAAAGCAGTCACCATTATAGGAGCAACTGGTGCCAAAGCCACAAAGTCTTTTCTTCAAAACCGAATATGCAGTCTAGGAGGACAGCAAGTAACTCATCAATTCCTTTACATGCCCGAATGTCCAGTACCACTACTGGGACGAGATATGCTAGCCAAGCTTCAAGCACAAATATCTTTCTCTGAACAAGGAGAAATGCAAATGACAGTGAATTCTCAAGCCAAACCAGCAGGAGTAATGCTGCTGACAGTTCCCCGAGAAGAAGAATGGAGATATTACATTGATGATTCTGTCCAAGATACCTATTTTGAACAAACTTTAAAGAACATTCATGCACCACCTGGAGTATGGGCAGAAGGCAGTCCCCCAGGCCTAGCCAAGCATATAGCTCCAGTGATTGTAACCCTCAAGCCTAGTGCTACACCAGTGCACGTCAAACAGTACCCTCTCCCAAGAGCCGCAATTGAAGGCATCCATCGCCACCTACAGAGATTGCTCGAATATGGCCTATTAAAAGTATGTCAATCCCCATGGAACACTCCACTTTTGCCAGTAAAGAAACCTGGGACAGATGATTATCGCCCAGTGCAAGATTTGAGAAGAGTAAATGATGCAGTTGAAACTATACATCCAGTTGTGCCCAATCCTTACACTCTTCTAGGACTGATACCTGCTGAAGCTACCCATTTCACTGTACTGGATTTAAAAGATGCATTCTTTTGCATAAGATTAGCCCCTGTAAGCCAAATATTGTTTGCATTTGAATGGCAGGACCCCATCTCTGGAAGAGGAGGCCAACTCACCTGGACAAGATTACCCCAAGGATTCAAGAATTCACCTACCATCTTTAGCGCTGCACTAAATCAAGACCTTTCAAGCTATCCAGTAGCCCCGGGGAAGAGAGTACTTCTCCAGTATGTGGATGATCTGTTGATAGCTGCCGTATCAGAAAGTGAATGTATATTAGCCACCAAGGATCTCTTGCAGTTACTAGATGAAGCTGGATACAAAGTTTCCAGAGCCAAAGCACAGCTATGTCAAAAAGAAGTGAAATACTTGGGTTTTCGTATTACCCAAGGAAGCAGAAGATTAGGCAGAGAAAGAAAAGAAGCAGTATGCAGAATTCCAACTCCAACAACCAGAAAGCAAGTCAGAGCCTTTCTGGGAGCAGCAGGATATTGCCGAATCTGGATACCCAACTTTGCCCAAATTGCCAAACCACTGTATGAAGCCACAAAAGGAGAAGAGAAGTCACCACTGGAGTGGGGACTTGAGCAGGATACAGCCTTCCAGAAGTTAAAAGAAGAATTGATGTCATCACCAGCACTTGGACTACCAGATGTCCACAAACCTTTCCACTTGTTTGTACATGAAGCACAGGGAAATGCCCTAGGCATGTTGACTCAGAAATTAGGAAATTGGGAGCGACCTGTAGCCTACCTATCGAAACAATTGGACCCTGTGGCCAAAGGATGGCCACCCTGCTTGAGAGCAGTTGCAGCTACAGTGCTACTAGTGAGTGAAGCAGACAAACTCACATTAGGACAGAACATACGAGTCACTGTGCCACATGCAGTCCTTGCCCTTATGGAACAGAAAGCAAATTATTGGCTCACTAATTCCCGAATGTTGAAGTACCAGAGCATGTTATGTGAAAACCCACAAATACAACTCGAAGTGAGCCATGCCTTGAATCCAGCTACCTTGATACCCATCAGTGAAGAACTCCCAGAACATGACTGTATCGAAGTCATGGAAACCGTGTTCTCTAGTCGACCTGACTTAACAGATGTGCCCATAGACAATCCTGACCAGATCTATTATGTTGATGGGAGCAGTCTCATCCTTGATGGACGACGCTGTGCCGGATATGCAGTCGTCACTCAACACGAAGTAGTCAAATCATCAGCTCTAGCCTCAGGCACATCAGCCCAGAAAGCCGAATTGATAGCACTCACAAGAGCATTGTTGTTAGGAGAAAAACTTGTGCTGAATGTATATACAGATTCCAAATATGCCTTCACTACCTTGCATGCCCATGGAGCTCTCTACAAAGAAAGAGGACTCATCACATCCGGAGGAAAATCAGTCAAATATGGTCCCGAGATATTGATGTTACTTGATGCAGTCTGGGCCCCAACACGTGTAGCTGTCATGCATTGTAGAGGACATCAAGCAGGGAAAGGAGAAGTTGCCCGAGGAAATAGATTTGCAGATGCCTCAGCACGACAAGCAGCTATGACAGGACAGATTGCCCCACAAGCTATGCCAATGCAAGCAGCATTGTTTCCAGTACCCTTGAATCTATGGACCCCACGATATACCACCAAAGAATTGGATTACTATTGTGACAAAGAAAATGGAGTATTGAAAGATGGATGGATTGAGCTGCCACCAGAAGAGGGCAGTCAACCTCCGGGACGAATAATAATTCCTGAACTGTTAGGACCATCCTTTGTCAAAGCTTTCCACGAAGCCACCCACTATGGGAAGAGTGCTATGGAGAAAGCACTCAGACCACATTTCTACATCCCTCTGATGACAACCATATCAGCCTCAGTAGCACGTCAATGTGTAACTTGTGCCAAAAATAATGCCAAGCAAGGCCTTATTACAGCACCCCGAGTTCAGTCAGGAGGTGTCACCCCCATGCACAACCTCCAAGTTGACTTCACCGAAATGCCAAAAGCCAATGGATACCATTACCTACTAGTATTAGTTTGTACTTTCTCTGGGTGGGTAGAAGCATTCCCAACCAGAACTGAGAAAGCCCGAGAAGTTACCAAAGCCTTAATGAGAGAGATTGTCCCCAGATTTGGAATCCCAGCAGTAATAGGGTCAGACAATGGACCCTCATTTGTCTCCCGAGTTACTCAGCAGTTAGCAAAAGCTTTGCAGATACAGTGGAAACTCCACACTGCATACAGACCCCAGAGTTCAGGGAAAGTTGAGCGAATGAATCGTACCTTGAAAGCCCAAATGTCTAAGCTTTGTCAGGAGACACACTTGAAATGGCCCCAAGTGCTCCCCATAGCTTTACTCAGAATACGCTCAGCCCCTGTAAAGTCAACAGGATTTTCCCCTTTTGAAGTTTTGTATGGTAAACCCCCACCAATAGTGCAGGGAGTCAAAGGAAATTTAGCCCAGATTGGTTCAGAAGTAACCAGGCAAGAACTCCTAGCTCTTAGTTTTGTTCTGCAGACTCTCCATACGTGGATCCAAGACCAGTTGCCTATCAACTTGACGGAACCCTTGCATCCCTACCGGCCTGGAACTTCGGTGTGGATCAAAGATTGGAAGAAGATACCGTTGGAACCCCATTGGAAGGGACCGTACACCGTCATCCTGTCTACCCCAACTGCAGTAAAGGTAGCCGAGATCGACGCCTGGATCCACCACAGCAGAGTCAAGCCCGCCGCCGATCCTGAACCAGAGCGGTGGACAGCAGAGCAGCACCCTGATGTACCCTTGCGAGTTACTCTGAGACGGCAACCAGCAGCATAGACACTTCATCACAAGTGCTTTGCAGTAGCCAAGTCTTTCGAAGAGGATTGCTGTTTTCCATGCAGCAACAGTTTTGTTTCAACGAACCCAATTTGTGTGTGTGATTTGACACACTACTTTGAGACTACATTGACTAAGCCAGACTTCACAAGCCAACTGAATTGCTAAGTTGGTGAATGTGCGCTGGACACCTTGAGGATCTTCAATCAACACTCAGCACCCGTTAAATTGCTTCATTAGCAAACGGGACGAAGAATAATAGACCGTCGTGATCAAGATCAGCAAGCTGAGGATTCAGAAGAACTCCAATCAACATCAACATGTATCTTTGCTTCTGCTTTGCCTTGGTTGCCTTCTTTGGAGGTTTTGAACAGACTTATGCTCTGCCTCCATGCACTGCTTGCATTACCTCTACTAGAACTGGACTGAAAGTAACTCAGACTTTGCTTTACCATTCTTACTATACCTGCAAGGGAACAATAACTCGGTGTATCTATAACACCACTGAACTAAATGTTTGCACTCATGGCAAAATCAAAGCATGCTATAATCCGCATCAGAATCCATCCTATTACACGTTGGAAATAAGATGGAAGGATGCAGATGGACCTATATTAGCTGCTACACCACCACTTAAGGACATTACTAAACCTGCTGTTTTGAATTTTGATGCATGTAATGCTATTAATAGAGATAGTCAGTCCACCTGTGGTACATGGGAGAAAGCGTATCGAAATGACCATAAGTATATGTGTCCAGAAGGTGCCACAAATTGGTGGAAGTGTACAGGTAAAACGGGATCAGGGTATAGTACTGCTACAGTGGCAGATTACTACTGCCCATATTGGGAATGTGTTTTCTATGCTACCTGGAACACTGGTATAACTGATGAGAAAATAGATAAACGGATGGCTACTCTAACCAAGCCAACCACAAATGATAAATGTCAGAAAGATGCTTGCAACCCCTTACACTTGCATGTACATAATCCCCATGCATGGAAACAAGGATATAAGTTTGGTTTACGAATTGCTGGAGGGGGAACAGATCCAGGGACCATTGTGTATATTAGATTGAATACTCAAGCCCACAAGTCATCTAAATATCATATTCATAATACCTTTTATGAAGCTATGCATGTAAATAAGTTTGAGATCCCTCACCCTTCACAGAATTTGTTTCTAGAATTAGCCGGAGCAGTAGTCTCTAGTCTTAAGATCACAGATTGTTATTTCTGTGGCGGAACCCAAATGGGAGACCAATGGCCCTGGGAAGCCCAAGAATTGAATTATTCCATGATTTACAATCAGACTGAATTACACAAGACTACCAGTGAATGGGTGTTAGCGCACTCAATCGTTGGACGTCTTTGCTTCGCCAGAACTGGACCCCAGTTCACCCAAAAGGTAGGACAGCTGGTCTGTCTTAGCCAGAAATACTATAATGCCACGACCAAAAAGACAGCATGGTGGTCAGGAATCAGACATCCTGAACCTCCTAACCCATTAGCTAGATTTCCTGAACTTGCAGGTCTATGGACTAACCTTGCCAAAGTCCAAGCCTGGCAAGCCCCACCTGGCCTATATTGGATCTGTGGAAACCGAGCATATGCGCAACTCCCGCCACAATGGGGAGGAGCATGTGTCTTAGGAACCATCAGACCTTCTTTCTTCCTGTTAAACACTGAACATGGAGAACAATTAGGATACCCTGTATACACAACCCACAAACACAAAGGAGCATCAAGACAGAAAAGAGAAGCCTTACAGATAGGCAAGTGGGAGAAGTGGCGAGGTGATGATTGGCCACCAGAAAGAATTATTGAGTATTATGGACCTGCCACTTGGAATGATGATGGTATGTATGGTTACCGTACCCCAATTTATATGATCAATCGTATTATTCGCTTACAAGCAGTAGTTGAAATAATAACCAATGAAACTAGTCATGCTCTCACGCTCTTAGCTAGGCAAAGTACTCAGATGCGCACTGCCATATACCAGAATCGCTTAGCACTTGATTATTTGTTAGCAGCTGAAGGAGGAGTATGTGGTAAACTGAATTTAACTAATTGCTGTTTGAAAATAGATGATAAAGGTCAAGTAGTTGAAGAAATTGCTAAAGATATGCAAAGACATGCTTATGTGCCGGTACAGACTTGGCACGCATTGAAATTTCCTAACTGGTTTGCTAACCTTTTCTCTTGGCTGGGAGGATTTAAGACTTTCGTTATCTTAGTACTAATCCTTGTTGCTGTTATCCTCTGCTTACCATGTTTAATCCCATGTTGTATGCGTTCCATTCATAGTGCTATTGATAGTACAGTAGAGCGGAAGACCGCAACTAAAATAATGGCTTTATACAAAGCTAGCCCTAGTGGAACTAGTAAGAATCCTTTGATCAGGATGTGATTCTTCAAAAAGTGATTTAATTCTCACACCTTATTAAGTAATAGGGTGAGATTAATCAAAGGGGGGAATGTGGCAGGTGCAGGCCTGTGACCCACGGTGTCTGACATAGGCAGGCCAGCATGGCTAGCTTGACCTGTAAATGAGGCCTGTGGAGAGGCATATAGGATTGCACATCCCCCAATATGCTGCTATTGTAAGAAAGAACTCAGTAGAAATATTGAATTAGCTTAGGTAAGCAGAACTGCAGAATTAAGAAATGGAAAAATACAGAAAAGACATGTTTAAAAGTTACTGATAAGAAAAAGTACATTTGCAGAGAAATAATGAGGAGTGCTGACAGATGAGTTACAGAACCTTGCTCTTCTGCACGCACAAATGGTCCCATAACCTTGAGAGTGTGAAAGTAACAAGTTGATGAACTGACCATTGTAATTGGGACTAGAAGGGGGGCAGGCAGGTGTCATGCCCACAGAAGCCCACAGAAGGAACATAATTGGAGAAACTTATCAGTACCGGGACCAATAGAAGGGCTACGGGAGGTACGGGAGAATACCGGGACCAATGAAATGTTTTTCTATACCTAGAATGGAACAGAAGTCTATAAAAGTTGTTGTAATGCTTGAAAACTTTGCTCAGCCATTTTGAAATTGCCTTGCTTGAGACTTGTGCACAAATAAATGATTTGGACCTTCTGAACAGACTCCTGGTATCATTGGTTTGTCTGCGCTTTGCTGCTACAACAGTAGAGAAGATTTTCAAAAATGACGTTTCATCATCCAAGAAAACTAAGAAATCTTCAAGTGAAAAGTAACACTACAGCGGGATCTACATACCATAATGATTAAAGACCATTTCACAAATTCGTATCTAAGTAGTTTGAAAATAAATGAAAACGTGTGTGAAGAAAGTTTTTCGGGACATACCGCTATGCACTATATGGAAGACTTCATCGTCCGTAAACGAGGAAGTATGAGAACTAGCTGCTATCATTGCAAGGGCAATTTCCCGCCGTATAAAGATAAAAGGTTATATCTTAGGTGACCATATGGATATATGGGAAATTTGTTATAAGATGTGCTCTTTGTTTAGAAATTACATTATAGCAGAAGGAATCTCTAAAAATAACACTACTTCTCTGTCCAACCAAATTAAAAAATCCTCAAAACAGGAACCAGATACGGACACGAAAACCAGCTTTCACAAATACTTCACGATATTGCACGAGGGCCTTCCACTTTCTGATCGTCTCTGTGCAGAGGTCTGGGAAAACTGAGATATTCCAATTATTATGTTACTGCTTTAGACTTCTGTGCTTCTAGGATCACATGCTCTTTCTCCTGATACTTTAGAAACCGCACATTAATAGCATGTGGCCATTTCCCAGGTTTGGGCTTCAGCCTAGCCTCTCTTTGGCCCCGATTGATCTTATAAGAAGGCATGGTGATTTGTGATGGAAAGCAAAAGTCCAGGAGTTTCTTAATAAAGGCCCTCATGTCGGGCAATTCAGCACCTTCAGGTATTCCAAAAAATATGCAAATTTGCCTCCAATCTCTATTTTCCATATCTTCCGCCTTGTCCTCCAGCCATCGGACCGCTTTCTGCAGCCTGCCAATTTCCTCCTGCGTATTCACACAGTCATCCTCCAGAGTGCTGACCTGCTCCTCCATTTTACTAAGTCTATTCACTAAGGCACATAAACACTCTGCATAACGGGCTGTAGTGGTCTCAATAATCTCAGCCTTGGAGTCTCGGATCTCTTTTAGCAACAGTGCCATACTTTCTTCAGCTTCCGGCCCCATGCCGATTCCTGCAAGCCATTCCCTGCCAGACTCCTCCATGGCTCCAGACTTCTTTTCTATTGGAGTGGCTTTTTTTTTTTTTTGCTTTTCGGCCTATAAATCCCAAATTGACTTCTCAGTCCTTGTTCTCTGCACTTTAGGCATTGCCAGAGGCAATCTCCACTGTCTTGGCAAATGGCAGGATCACAAAATTAAAGGTTTTTTAAATAGAATGGCCCACAGCCTTGCTCAGTTCCTTCCTCTCACATCTCCACTGGAAACTGAAGCCACACAAGTTTCTTCTTAATTATAAATGCAACACCATTTCTTCTTTGTCTTTCATTTCCAGCATAGTAGACCATGTGATCATCAGATGCAAAGTGCCCGATGCCAGTCCATTTCAGTTTGCTGACATCCAGCAAATCAAGTTGTACATGTTATATTTCATTCTTGACCACCTCCAACTTACCTTGGTTCATGCTTTGTACGTTCCATGTCCCAATATGTAAGACATCTTTGCAGTTTCTGACTCTCATTTCATGTGCAGCTACATCAGCAGTCAGATATCCTGAAGGCTTTGATCCAACCACATCATAAATGCTAATTTTACTCTGAAAAGTGCTAGTGTTGTTGCTGTTGTCATAGGAATGTGATCCTCCATTGCCAACACCGTCCCATTCTGCTGCTGCCCAGATGGGTGGTTTGTCTTAGTCTAGCACCTCAGCAGTCCATCTTGGGAGACTCTACCAGTAGTTACACTACAGATAGCTTAGCTCTTAGCATCATTGATGCACACAAGCTCTCACAGCATGACAAGCTGCAAACCAAGTGAAAGAAACATGAACCTAGTCAAGGAAAAGTTCAGAATAATTTCTGAGTACCCTACTCCCGTATCTTCAAAAAGGCGATTGGCTATGCTCCCTGGATCTGAAAGAATGCTTATACCCACATACAGATACTTATTGTTAGTGGGATATATCTCAGATTCGTTCTGGGGTAATATCACTTCCAGTGCAGAGTTCTGCCCTATGGTCTAACCTCAGCACCTCGCGTCTTTACAGAATGCCTTGTGGCAGTAGCAGCTTATCTCCAGATGCTGGGATGTTTGTCTTCCCCTACTTGTACGACTGGCTGATCAAGAATAGCACTCCGGAAGGATTTGAGAATCAACACAGTTGACCATTCAGGTTCTGGAGCTACTAGGGTTTATCACAAATTACCTGAAATCCAACCTTCAGCCCTCCCAGCAATTGGAACTCAACATGACTCAGGCTAGAACCTTCCTCCCCCATGACAGATTTCACAGATTGGGACAGAAAAAACCTATTAACAGAGTCAAAAATAACACACACCTACAAAAACCCTGTCCGTAACATGAACCAACCCCTCAGAGTAGACCAATTAATTTTTTGTCCGAGTTGCCAGCTCAGTGAATAGGAAACATCCTTACACCACTGTGGCCCTTCCATTTTAATAAAGGAAAAAAAGTTTGTTCAACAGTTTGACTTAGCTGATCAATGGCTTGATTCCAAGGCTACTCCCAGTAACACCGCAATCTGCTAATCCGACGTGTCACGTTTCGGGTGCCCCCGGTTAAGCACCCTGCTTCAGGTCAAGCAATACGCGGGTAGACATCAGCCAGCAAAAAAGCAATTTGAGGAGAACGGTTTAAAAGTCCTGGCAACAGTTTCGTTTGCACAGCTGTTAATCAACATTAACCAATCGGATGCAAAGAAGACTACAAAAGCCAATCAGAAAAGATAAAGGGAGGAGCCACCAAAATAGAAACCCCCTCTGTTCAGAAAGGCTAAAAACTTTAACAATGTTGTATTAAATAATTGTGTACCAGTCCAACTGCATGTTTAGACCTGCTGGATGGACCGTATTAAGCAGAAAGATCCATTTCTGTTCTAATCTTTGCAAAGCCTGAATGCGATCCCCTCCCCGCAGATTTAGTGGCACATGATCCAAAACGCACCAACTGAGAGATTCAAAAGTATGAGACTTTGCGATGCAGTGATCAGCCATTGGTGCAGCCAATGATTTGGTGCGAAGGCGGGAGGCATGTTCACCTAGTCGCACCTTAAAAGGTTTTGAAGTGCGACCCACATAATATAGTTGACAGGGGCAAACAATTATATAGATCACAAAAGCAGTGGCACAAGTCATATGCCATCTAGACCGATAAGTCCTCAAAGTGTGTTTATCCTCCCAGTCCGGTCCTGACAGGATATTAGAACAATAAATACAGGTCTCACATGGGTAATGTCCTGCATCATGATGTGATAAAGGGGGATGGTCTAATGGTGCTGTAGTTTTAACCACCAAGTCCCGCAGGTTAGCTTTCCAATAATAGGCAACTTGCAAACGCTTATCACGGAAGCAAGCATGTACCCCCAAAATGGGCCAAATTTTATGAAGAAGTTTGGTCACCAGAGGCGTACCTTTCATAAAAGGGAGAATGCCCGTGATTTTGTCTTCCGAAGATTTGGAAACCGGTGGTCCAAAAAGCCATTCTCTGTGTGTGTACCAGGCACGTTTATAAGCTGTCCTAATCAGCGCAGCCGGGTAGCCTCTATGAAGCAGACGCAAACTCAGATCCGCAGCATGAGATTTAAATGCATGTAATGACGAACAATTTCAGCACAAACAAAGGAATTGCCCATAAGGGAGACCCTTCTTCAGGGCCAAAGGATGATAACTATCATATCTTAACAATGTGTTGCGCTGAACTGTTTTTCGGTACAAGGATGTCACAAAAAGATCAGATGACAGTTCTATAGTAACACCAATTTTTAAAAAGGGCTCCAGGGGTGATCCGGGAAACTACAGACCGGTGAGCCTGACATCAGTACCGGGAAAAATGGTAAAAACCATCATAAAGAATAAAATTAATCAGCATGTAGATAGTCATGACCTAATGGGATATAACAAAAATAGTGACAGATCTCTCTCAAGAGCGAACTATAATCACAACTACAAACTAATCAGAGGGGTTTTCTTGCAAATGGAAAGGGGCTTTTGGCTAACGCCATTAAGCACAAGATAAGTTGAATGGTGTTATTATTTAAAGTTTTTAAGAAAAACAAAAAGACATTCATAAAAAATGAGCAATACATAAACTTTAAAAAATTAGAACCATATCTGCCTAAGGTCATTGATGTGAACGGACACTAGAGGGGAGAGCTACATTACCCATAAATAAGTGTCAAACCTATACCGTTTATCTGAGACCGAAGGCGATTGGGTACATTAAATCTAAAATTAAAGATTCTAGAGAGTGAATGATTAGTTTGTAGTTATAACCTAATGGGAGACAGCCAACATGGCTTTAGACAAGGAAGATCTTGTCTTACTAATCTGTTATGTTTTTTTTGAAGGAATGAATAATCAGGTGGACAAAGGTGAGTCGGTTGATATTGTGTATCTGGACTTTCAGAAAGCCTTTGACAAGGTCCCTCATGAGAGACTTTTGGCAAAACTAAAGAGTCATGGGATAGGAGGCAGTGTACTATTGTGGATCAGGAACTGGTTAAAAGATAGAAAGCAGAGGGTAGGGCTAAATGGCCAATTTTTCCAATGGAGAAAGGTGAATAGTGGTGTACCCCAGGGATCTGTGCTGGGTCCGCTGCTTTTTGACATATTCATAAATGACCTGGAAAGTGGAATAACGAGTGAGGTTATCAAATTTACAGATGACACAAAACTATTTAAAGTTGTTAAAACACAAGAGGATTGTGGAAAATTGCAAGAGGATCTTGATAAATTGGAAGACTGGGCATCAAAATGGCAGATGAAATTTAATGTGGACAAGTGCAAGGTTATGCACCTAGGGAAGAACAACCCAAACTATGGTTACACAATGCAAGGTTCCACATTAGGAACTACCACCCAGGAAAAAGATTTAGGCGTCATTGTGGATACCATGTTAAAACCCTCGGCCCAGTGTGCAGCAGCGGCCAAGAGAGCAAATAGAATGCTAGGTATGATAAGGAAAGGAATGGAAAATAAAACAAAAGATATTATAATGCCTCTATATCGTTCCATGGTGAGACCGCACCTTGAATATTGTGTGCAATTCTGGTCGCCATATCTTAAAAAGGATATAGCGATTTTAGAAAAGGTTCAGAGAAGAGCCACCAAAATGGTAAAGGGGATGGAAGGATACTCCTATGAAGAAAGGCTAAAAAGGTTAGGGCTCTTCAACCTGGAAAAGAGACGGCTGAGGGGAGATATGATAAAAGTCTATAAATTAATGAACGGAGTGGAACGGGTAAACGTAGATCGATTGTTTACCTTATCAGAATATAGAAAGACTAGGGGACATGCAATGAAGCTACAGGATAAGCTATTTAAGACTAATAAAAGAAAATATTTTTTCATTCAACGTGTAATCAAACTCTGGAATTTGTTACCGGAGGATGTAGTAAAGGCTGTTAGTGTAGCTGGGTTTAAAAAAGGTTTGGACAAGTTCCTGGAGGAAAGGTCCATAAACCATTATTAAGAAGGGACCCAGGATATCAATGCTTGAACCAATACCAGCATTGTGGAACCTGTGTCCCTTGGGGAAACTGCTAGGTACATATGACCTAGATTGGCCACTGTTGGAAACAGGATACTGGGCTTGATGGACCTTGGTCTGACCCAGTATGGCATATCTTATGTTCTTATGTGATGTCAAGAAACTGAATCTGGGAAGTCTCAACCTGTGCCGTAAACTGTATATTAGGTTTGTGTGTATTCAAAGACATCAAAAAAGAATCTAATTTGGGGATCGCATTCAGGCTTTGCAAAGATTAGAACAGAAATGGATCTTTCTGCTTAATATGGTCCATCCAGGAGGTCTAAACATGCAGTTGGACTGGTACACAATTATTTAATACAACATTGTTAAAGATTTTAGCCTTTCTGAACAGAGGGGAGTTTCTATTTTGGTGGCTCCTCCCTTTGTCTTTTCTGATTGGCTTTTGTAGTCTTCTTTGTATCCGATTGATTAATGTTGATTAACAGCTTTGCAAGCGGAACTGTTGCCAGGACTTTTAAACCATTCTCCTCAAATTGCTTTTTTGCTGGCTGATGTCTACCCGCGTATTGCTTGACCTGAAGCAGGGTGCTTAACAGGGGGCACCCGAAACGTGACACGTCAGATTAGCAGATTGCGGTGTTACTGGGAGCAGCCTTGGAATCAAGCCATTGATCAGCTAAGTCAAGCTGTTGAACAAAGATTTCACAGATTGACAGCACTGGTGCAGATTCAACTGAGTCAGCAGGTAACAGCTCACAAGATGTTAACTGCACTAGGTCACAAGGTCTCTACAGTGCATGTAAACACCCTTAGCACATCTCCACATGAGACAGGCTCAATGGACTCAGGCCACAGGATGACTCAGGGATTGTCTGCATGTCACCAATCCACTCATTCAGTCATTGTAA
The DNA here is from genome assembly GCA_033557465.1 of Ichthyophis bannanicus. Taxonomy (NCBI): domain Eukaryota; kingdom Metazoa; phylum Chordata; class Amphibia; order Gymnophiona; family Ichthyophiidae; genus Ichthyophis; species Ichthyophis bannanicus. Next base: position 1,106,111,464 of record CM066032.1, on the reverse strand, counting down.
TGGTGGACAATCTATCACAATTTTCCCAAAGTCTCCCCTTCCAAATTGTTCCACCACAAAAAATTTTGACAGATGCATCCAAATTTGGTTGGGGAACTCATCTCTATGGGTTTCACACTCAGGGTGATTGATCCTTCTAAGAAAGTCTCCACCAGATCAACTTCTTGGAACCATAGGCCATAGCAAACTCTCTAAAGGCTTTTAGAGATCAATTAGCCAACCAAATTGTCCCGATTCAAAAAGACAATTAAATAACAATGTTTTACATCAACAAACAGGGAGGAATGGGCTCATACTTCCTGTGTTGGGAAACAGGTTGTTGAAATTTGCCATTGCCCAGGGCATAGACTTGAGAGCCACATACTTACCAGGCAAGCAAAACACTCTGGCAGACAGACTGAGTCGAGTTCTCTAACCACACGAATGAACGCTGGACAGGAAGGTTACAACTTGTATCTTTCGAGAGTGGGGCATTCCTTCAATAGATCTTTTTGTGACTCCTCAGAATGCCCAGATGGATTGGTTCTGTTCCATATCACACAGCAGACCAGCCTCAGATGCTTTCCTCATGAATTGGGGGGAGGATCTTCTGTATGCATATCACTCTCATTGCAAAGACCATCCTGAAGTTCAAAACAGACAGAGGTCAAGTGATTTTCATCACTCCCAACTGGCCCAGAGAACTTTGGTTTCCTCTCCTGCTACAACTCTCCAGTTGGGAACCACTCTGGTTAGGCCATGCACTGGATTTGATATCACAGGAGAATGGAATGATGTTGCACCCCGGCATCAAGTCCTTGGCCCTCACAGCATGGATGTTGAGAGGCTAATGCCATCTGAGCTCAATCTGCCAGCCAGTGTGATCGATGTCCTTTTGGCCTCAACCAGAAAATCCTATTCATGCAATTGGAAGAGGTTTTCTGTCTGGTGTGAGGGCCATTCCCTAGATCCCTTTGCCTATCCCACACAAAACTGCTATAATATCCTCTATACCTTTCTGAGTCTGGGCTTATTGTAAATCCAACTCTGTAAGAGTGCATCTCAGTGCAATTAGAGCTTACTGAGGTGTGGAAGGAAGACCCATATCTGTAAAGCCTTTAGTTGTTTGCTTCATATGGGGTTTCCTTCTCTTGAAGCCTCCCTAAAAATCTCCCGCAGTGTCTTGGGACCTCAATTTGGTTCTTGTGCAGCTAATGAAAGCTCTCTTTGAACCACTCAATTCCTGCTCTCTGAAGTTTGTGACCTGGAAAGTATTGATTTTGGTGGCAGGGTGAGTGAGTCTCAGGCTCTCGTATTTCATCAATCCTATATTAAATCCCATCATAATAGAGTGGTCCTCCATACTCACCCTAAATTCCTTCCAAAAGTGGTATTGGATTTCCTCCTTAATCAATTGTTCTACCAACATTTTTCCCAAGACTTCATGCCCACAAAGGGGAAGCTGCATTGTATATGTTGGACTGCAAGCGAGCCTTAGCCTTCTACTTGGAGCGGACAAAAGCCCATAGAAATTCCATCCAGTTTTTTGTTTCTTTTGACCCCAATAAGATAGGGGTTGCTGTCTCCAAATGCAGTCTGCTGGCCAAATTGAAAGAGAGCATCGTTTTTGCTTATACCCAGATAGACCTGAGCCTTGATGGTCATATCACAGATCACAGTGTCAGAACTATGGCAGCATTGGTGGCCAACTTGCGCTAAGTCTCCATGGAAGAGATTTGCAAAACTGCAACGTGGACCTCAAGTCACATATTCACATCTCACTACTGTCTGGAGGGGAATTCCCGACCCAACAGCAATTTCAGCCAATCAGTACTAAGGAATCTGTTTGGGGAATAAAATCTAACTCCATCCCTCCAGGCCCATTATTTTCTGTTCAGGCTAACTTTAAGAAAAAAAAATTGTTAAACTTTGAAAGGCCTGTTGCCATCAAAATCAAACTGGCTAGCCCCTATCTTTGTTCTGGTCGTCTGTAGCTAAAGAGTCCCATACCTGAGGACTTATTGCCTGCTTGTGCACAGAGAAAAGGTAGTTACTCACCTGTAGCAGGTGTTCTCTTTCAACAGCAGGAAAAAGTCCTCACAACCCTCCCATCTCCCCTGGGAGTTGTAGCATCAGATTGAGCTAAAATGGTGCCGCAGCAGCAGGCAGGAAGATGACATGCATGCACAGAGGAAGCTCCCAAAAGCTTCAATTAGTAGCTGGGGACTGTTCCTGTGAGGGCTCAGTCGGATGACATCACCCATATATGAGGAATTTTTCCTGCTGTCCACAGAGAACACCTGCTACGGGTGAGTAACTACCTTTCCGAGAAAAATTTTCAAAGTCTCTACTAAAGTATACAGAGGCTCCAAAGTTGTAGTTCCTAATCATGGCCTCCTGCAAGACCAGCAATACCTTAGGTGGCAAAGTCCTCTTACTGTGCAGCCTGTCTGTAACAAGACAACATGAAATATAAGGTCCAGCCAGCACTAGGTTTCATTAAAGTCCAACTTTCACACTCCTCCACTGTGGTCAAAACTGCTATGAAGAAGGCCAAGAAGTATAAGGAATTTTCCAGTATTGCTTTGCGTAAAGATCCATGCATGATTTCTGGATCACTTTGGCAAAAAAGTGTTTCAAGGGACAATACCTTTGGTCCACATCGTGGTTCATTGGCTGTATATGGTTCAGTACATGTACAGTATATAGACTTTCGGGAAGCCCAAGCTTCTTTGCCTAGACTTTTCCCTCAGGCTGAAGCTCAACTTTCTGCTATACTAGCAGAAGCAGATGATGGTGGCAAACATAAGAATGGTGTATGATGTCTTTGAAACCTCTTCCAGAGTTTCCACTTTCATTATTGCTGCCAGGCACCAGTCTTGGTTAAGTACATCTGGCATACACAAGGACACACATTTTAAGTGGGCAAATGCCCTTTGCATGAGGGATCCCTTGTTTGGTCATAAAGTAAAAGACAATGGCTGTTATCAAAGACCACTGTTCTACCCTCCAGCATCTTTCTGCTGATCCGTGCTCTTCTGAAGGTCACACTTTTCACTCAGTACTGCAAAGGCTTTTATTATGCTTACTTAATAGCTGTAACTGTATAGCTGGAGATCCATAAGCTTACACTGAATCCAGATAAATGTCAAGCTATGTGGCTAGCAGATCCTTCTATTATGTATACAGAGTCTCCTTCTTTGCAAGGCTTCTCGGTCTCCTTGGTTAATTCTATCAAAGTACTGGGTTGTCACTGACTCTACTCTTTCATTTGAACTTCAAATTACAGCAGTCACCAAGGCTAGCTTTTGGGTCCTACAGAAGATAGAAACATAGAAACACGATGGCAGATAAAGACCATACTGCCTAACTAGTCTGCCCTTCCATACAAACCACTAAACTCTATGGTCCTTTTTCCTTTAGAGATCCTCTGTGTTTGTCCCCTGCTGCTTTTTTTTTTTTTTTAAACTTCTATACAGTTTTTTGTCTCTACTACTTGGCAACTATTCCACACATCTACCACTCTATCTTCAAGGCAAAGTGGTTAAACAGTGAGCCTTTCAATCAATGGGAAAAGAGAGGTTTCCAGCCTTTCTCCAGCAGACTTTGCCTTCAAAATTCAAATTTCCCACCACAATCCAACCAATCCAGTTTGAGTACTGCTATATAAAAGAACATACATCCACTGCTAAAGCACTTTGCCCTGAAGAAAGCCACAGTATGGTGGCTGAAATGCCAGTTACAGTTACAAAGACGCAGAATGACCTGGAAAACTGCAAAGTTTATCATAGTAGCTATGGCAGCCCAAGAGAACATTTTTGTTCTGTGTTCACAGATGAAGGCCAGGACCAAGACCTCAGAAAACACCCACAAACAGGAACAGAAGTGAAGGGGATCTTGAACAATTTTCAGAAGACTGCATTCGTGAGGAACTAGTTAAACTAAAAGTAGACGAAGCATTGGGGTTGGATGGGATACATCCCAGAGCATTGAAGGAACTTGGGGAAGTTCCAGTGGCTCTGACCTTTTCAATGATTCTTTAGAGTTGAGAGTGGTCTCAGAGGATTGGAGGAGGACCCATGTGATTCCTTTACACAAAAGTAGAAGTAAAGATGAGGTTGAGAACTACAGGCGGGTTAGTCTGACCTTGGTGGAGAGTAAATTAGTGGGAATGCTGCTAAAACAGAGGCTATGCTGGAGTCCAATAGCTTGCAGGATCCGAGGCAGCAGGGTTTTATTAGAAGCAGGTCTTGTCAGTCAAATCTACTTAATTTCTTTGACTGGGCAACCAGGGAGTTGGACCGAGGGAGAGCCCTAGACATGGTGTTCTTAGATTTCAGTAAAGTCTTTGACACCATTCCACACAGGCAACTTAAAAATAAATTAAGCATCCTAGGAATGGACCCTGAAGTAACTGACTGGGATAGAAATTGGTTGAGTGGGAGGTGACAAAGGGTACAGGTAAATGAAGCTCACTCTGAGGAGTAGGATGCTACCTAGTGGTTTGTCCTTGGTCAGATTCTTTTTAACATTTTTGTTAGTGATATTGTGGAAGGGCTATCGGGTAAGGTTTGCCTCTTTGCAACTAGAAACATGACGACAGAAAAAGACCACATGGCCTATCTAGTCTGTCCTTCCATATCAACAATTACAACAGTCCCCTTTTTACCTTTAGAGATCCTCTGTGTTTGTCCCATGCTTTTTTGAATTCAGTTACTGTCCTCATCTCTACCACCTCCACTGGGAGACTATTCCACAGATCCACTACTCTTTCCATAAAGAAATATTTCCACATGTCACTCCTGAATCTATCTCCCTTCACCCTCATCCCATGTCCCCTCGTAGCAGAACTTGCTTTCAATTGAAAGAGGCGCTCTCCCTGAACATTTATGCCATGGAGGTATTTAAACATCTCAATCATATCACCTTTATCCCGCCTTTCCTCTAAGGTGTACATATTAAGATCCTTCAGTCTGTCCTCATATGCTTTATAATGAAGACCACTAATCATTTTAGTAGCCACCCTCTGCACCAACTCCATCCTGTTCACATCCTTTTGAAGGTGCGGTCTCCAGCATTGCATACTATACTTCAAATGAGGTCACACCAAAGACTTATACAGAGGCTTTATCACCTTTTTTTCTGCTAGCCATTCCTCTCCGTATGCACCCAAGCATCCTTCTAGCTTTTGCTGTCACCTTTTCTACCTGTTTAGCTACTTTAAGATCATCAGACACAACCACACCTAGGTCCCGCTCTTCTTTAGTGGACAAAAGTATTTCACCACCTATACTATATTGCTCCCTTGGATTGCAGCAGCCCAAATGCATGACCTTATATTTTTTAACATTAAATCCCATCTGCCAAATTCTAGACCATTCTTCAAGCTTAGCTAGATCCCTCCTCATGTTATCTACACCTTCCTGGGTGTCTACTCTATTGCAGATTTTGGTATCATCCGCAAAGAGGCAAACCTTACCCAACAGCCCTTCCGCTATATCACTAAGATGTTAAAAAGAATCGGACCAAGGACAGATCCCTGGGACTGTGATAAGGAAGCTTATCATAGCTCAGGTAGGAGCTATAGAAAAGATGATGTGACTCTGAACAAGCAACCTGTCAGTTCTGGTAGAAGTGAGAAAACAGAGTTTTCACATAAAAGACTACCAGTCCCAGAATGCACCAGGTTTCCAGCAGCCATGAGAGGGGCTGAAGTGAGAAAATGTGTGTGCAATCAAGAGAGCTATGAGGTAATCCCTAAGCACTCATCTCAAAGGGCAGGGCCTGATTCAACACAGGTGCGCTGTGTTAGGGAGCAGCACACATTAGGACAGAATAAGAATAGAGCTTATTCTTCAGATAACAGTTACTACAAGCTCCAGCCCAGCTTCAGGGAGAGCTTCAAGAACGGTTTCAAGAACAGCTTCAGCAAAAGCCACAGAAAGAGCTTGAGGGAGAGCTTCAGCAACGGCTACAAGCACCAGTATCACCTGGAGAAACAGAAGCCAAGCCAAGCCAAGCAGATAGAGAGAGAAGGAAACTCTCTGGAAGGAAGAGAAGGAAGGCCATTGGAAGGTCTGGGAGATTCCAAGGCAGTACTCATACTGGGAGGTATTCCAAAAGCCAGCAGAGTCCATTGGACTGGATTCAGCCAGAGGAATGGAGTGGCAGAGATAGGAATCACCAGTGGCTACCTGGAAGAGAGAAGACTGCACGTGGAAGGGACTTTCAGACCAAGGCCAGAAGGTATGTGAGAGGAGATCCAGTGTCCAGGGATCAAGATTGGAAGGCTGGACATCAGAATTGGATTACATATTGGCCAGGCTTTACAGAGAGGAATTATGATGGCAGGAGAGGCTCAGGTATGAACACTGATCCAGACCCTATCTATAATAGAGAATGGCAGCAAGGGAATAAGCATTCTCATGATAGTGCCTTAATGAAAGACTCATCTGTGCCAATGTATGATATTGACCCTATGATTGTTGATGAAAGGGGGAGATACAGCAGATGAAACTATTTATATGGACTGTTCTCTATCTAAATGCTATTGCTAGTTTTCCGTGAGCAAACACATCAGCCATCACAAAGAAACCTAACTTTGTTCTTTATTTCCACTGCAAACAGCTCTTAAAGCAGGATTTGGGCTCACACAGTAGCAGCCAGCCAGCTAAAGGCTTTCAGCTGGTCCATTGATAGTAATTAGGGCTGCACCTGATTGTGTGTGTGAGCAAGGGAGAATCACTGCTGAGATCGGCGTGGAAAATAAGCAGAAGTTAACCTAACCAGCAAAGTTTATTCTTTACTTTGTGCCTTTGTATTTGGTAATTACTTGCTAAGAAAACATTAGCTAATTGCCTGACAAGCTGAAGGTTGTTTTCTGGTTTACTTTGTGACTTTTTGTTATCCATTTTAAACACTGCAAGCAAGTAACCTCATTTATAGTGCTATCAAGCATACATGTGCTGGGTGAATTAAACCCCATCAATAAAATAAGTATTTTATTGATCTTACCACTTGGTTTCACAACTCAAATTATTGTCATCAGCTGTGTTTGGGAGTGAATGAACTACAATACCCACAATACCTTGCAAGAATCATATGAATATATGCATCGTCAAGATTGTGTAAGTTCTCAACCTAGGCAGCCGTCTGACAGGACACACACCATTGGTAACATCCTTCTCCTTAGAGTGAGCTCCATTTAAATGTAATCTTTGTCACCTCCCACCCAACCAATTTCTAACCCAAGCAGTAACTTAGAGTCCATCCCTAGGGTGCTCAGTTTGTTTATAAGTCACCTGTGAGGAATAGTGTCAAAGGCTTTACTGAAATCTAAATACACCACATCTAGGGCTCTCCCTCGCTCCAACTCCCTGGTCACCCAGTCAAAGAAAATCAATCAGATTTGTCTGACAAGACCTGCCTCTGGTGAATCCATGCTGCCTCGGATCCTGTAATCCGCTGGACTCCAGAAACCTCACTATTTTCTCTTTCAGCAGCGTTTCCAATAATTTACTCACCACCGAAGATGATACCAAAATCTTCAATAGAGTAGACACCCAGAAAGGAGTAGATAATACAAGGAGGGATCTAGCTAAGCTTAAAGAATGATTGAGAATGTGGCTGCTGAGATTTAACACTAAAAAAATGCAGGGTCATGCATTTGGGCTGCAGAGATCCAAGGGATAAGTATAGTATAGGGGGTGAAGTACTTATTTATTTTATTTATTTATTTAACAACTTTTATATACTGCGCTATTTGTTATCAGTGCAGTTTACATATAACAAAGGTTGCCCAGTCACAAGACTGTTCTGTGCTTACATTGAACAGGAGTTTAAACTTGGAGCAACAGGGTAACTATAAACATATGTACAAAAACACAATTAGATTGTGTTAGAATATTCAAGAAGGGCTAAGGCGAGCTCAAAATACTTGTGACAGGGTTATTTATGTAGATCATGAAAGGTTTGTGGGCATTGGTGTGTGGGTGAGCAGAGGCAGGGGGGATGCTTGAGCAAAGTGAAGTAGAAAAATGTGGTGTTTGATTGCTTTACGGAACTGAATAAGGTCTTTGATGGATCTAATTTCTGGTGGAAGTTCGTTCCAGCATTTTGGGGCGTAGAAGGCGAAGGGTCTTTTCTTGGTCGTCTGGGTGCACTTGATGGACTCTTTAGGGATGATCAAGGTGTTGTCAGTTACTGACCTTCTGATTCTGGTTTTCGGGGTGAGGGTGATAAGGTCACCGAGTCATGGGGGCTAGGTTATTGATGATCTTGAAGATGATGAGAAGGATTTTGTATGTTAACCTGTAATGAATTGGTAGCCAGTGGAGTTCCTTAAGTATCGGGGTGATATGGTCTGATCTTGCTAAACCACAGAGCACACGCACAGCCGCATTCATAGCAAGTTGCAGCAGATTAAGGGTGTTCTTGGGGAGTCCATACAGGGCAATATTTGCGTAATCAAAGTGTGGTAGAATGAGGGCCTGGAAAATGGTCCGGAAGTATGAGGTAACATGGGCCTGAGGTGCCTTAGCGTTCTAATTTTATTGTAGACGGATCTGGTGGTGTTTCGTATGTGCTCCTTAAAGTCAAAATGCTGGTCCAGAGTAATCCCTAGGTAGCGAATGGAGGGTTTACTAGGGAGTTCCACATCTCTTACTTTTAGGGAGGATGGAGGGGAGAAATCTTTGTTCCTTGATATGAACAGAACTTCAGTCTTCATGAAGTTTATGCGGAGATTTTGAGATAGTAACCAGTCAGTGATGGTGTTGAAACAATTGATAAGGTTGGTGAAGTCTGGTTGTTTGACTTTGAATGGGGTAAACAGCAGGACGTCATCCACATAGATTAGGGTGGAAATATTGAAGGAGCGTATGTCATCACATATTGGCTGCATGTAGACATTGAACAGCAGCGCAGATAAAGAGGAGCCCTGTGGAACACCTTGATGTTGGTGGAAAGGTGCGGATGTGGTGGCACCGACTCTTACATGCTGCCAACGATCCAATAGATAAGACCTACACCATTCCCAGGCGAGGCCACAGATGCCCTTCTCCTGGAGACGAGTGAGAAGTTGATTGTGATTAACGGAGTCAAAGGCCACGGAGATATCTAGGAAAATGAGAGCGAAGCCGTTTTCAACCTTGTCCAATCCTCTATTCAAGGCGTTGGTTAGAGTGGTGAGGAGAGTTTCTACCCCGTGAGATTCCATGATTCCGTGTTGAGAGGGGTCAAGAGGTGATGCTACATCAATGTGGTGTTGAATCTGCCTCTGGACAACCTTCTCTATTATCTTTGCTAAAAGAGGTATACTCGAGATTGGGCGGTATGAGTCAGACTTTAGTGGGTCAAGTCTGTTAGTCTGTCAAGTCTGTTTTCTGTCCACAAAAGATGAGCGGGGACCTGGGCGTGATTGTTTCTGAAAATCTTAAGGTGGCTAAACAGGTAAAAAAAAAAAAAAAAAAGTGATGGCAAAAGCCAGAAGGATGATTGGGTGCATAGGGAGTGAAAGCCAGCAGAAAAGAAAGAGGTGATAGTGTCTCTGTATAAATCTTTGGTGAGACCTCATTTGGAGTATTGTGTGCAATTCTAGAGACCAAATCTTCAAAAGGATATAAAGAGGATGGAGTTGGTGGCTACTAAAATGGTTAGTAGGCTTCATCATAAGGCATATAGGGACAGACAAAGATCTCAATATGTATACTTTGGATAAAAGGCAGGAGAGAGGAGATAAAGCATACATACTCACCTGTAACAGGTGATCTCCGGGAATAGCAGGAATTTAGTCTTCACATATGGGTATCGTCGGTACCGATGGAGCCTGCACGGGAACGCTCCCCAGTGTCCAATAGGAAAGCTTTGGGAGCATCCCACTGCACCTGCATCACTGCCTTCCCGCCTTTCCAACTCTCCTTCTTCAGTTGAGTTTATAGCTAAGACAAAGGAGAGATAGAGATACAACTCCTAGGGAAGGTGGGTGGGTTGTGAAGACTAAATTCCTGCTGTTCCCAGCAATCACCCATTACAGGTGAGTAACTATGCTATCTCCAGGAACAAGCAGGAATGTAGTCTTCACATATGGGGACTCGTCAGCTAAGAGATGCCAGGGAGATGACCCCAGAAAGCTGCAAAACCCAGGTTGAGATGGGTCATGCTTCCTCCCATGGATCTCTGGCATCAAAACCCGGGACAGCGGGTAGGAGTTGTTCTTAGTCTGAAAGAAATGCAGCCTGGCCAAATGAGGCATCCCGACATGAGTCCTTGTCTAAGCAGTAGTGGGCTGTAAAGGTGTGTACCGAAGCTCAAGTGGCTGCTCTACAAACGTCATCAATGGATACTGAGCAAAGGTTAGCCATAGAGGCTACCATTGCTCTCACATTGTGAGCTGTGACATGACCTTCGAAAGAAAGTCTCCTACTCTCATATGCAAAGGATATGCAATTCGCAATCTATTTAGACAAAGTTCGCTTGGAAACTGGTAGTCCAAGATGACTAGAGTCAAAGGCAACAAAAAGCAGGGAAGACTTTCTATGTTGCTTAGTTCTCTGAAGGTAAAAAGCCAAGGCTCTTTTACAATCTAGTGTGTAGATTCCTTTCTGCATTGGAGGCATGAGGCCTAGGAAAAAATACAGGAAGGTAAACCGATTGGTTTAAATGAAAAGGCAAAACCACCTTTGGCATAAAGTGAGGGTGAGTCCTAAGGACTACTTTATAATGGTGGCAACCTTGTATAAGGAGGATCAGCAACTAAAACCTGTAGCTCACTGATGCGTCTTGCAGAAATGAGAGCAATTAGGAAGATCACTTTCCAAGAAAGAAACTTTAGAGATGTAGTGGCTAAGGGTTCGAAGGGTGGTTTCATGAGCTGCCCAAGGACAAGATTCAAATCCCATGCCACGGGTGGTGGCTTAATAGTAGGTTTCGTTAAAAGTAGACCTCTCATAAATCTTGCTACAAGTGGTTGAGAGGAAACAGGTTGTCCATCCAAGGGCTTGTGGAAAGCTGCAATGGCACTAAGATGGACTCTTACTGAATTGGTCTTTAAGACCAGAGGATGACAAATGGAGGAGATACTCCAGCAATGCCTCCACTGGCACTGAAAAAGGATTAATTTCCTTTTACGAACACCAAATAGAGAACCTTTTCCACTTAAAGGCATAGGTCTGATTTGTGGAATGTTTTCTTGAAGCCAAAAGGATATCCTTTATCTGTTGAGAAAGGTTGATATCCTGGAATTCTAGGATCTCAGGAGCCACGCGCTGAGGTGTAGCGACTGAGGATTCAGGTGCAACAGCATCCTGTTCTCCTGGGAAAGAAGATCTGGAGCACATCCCAACTGCAGAGGTCTGGCTTGAGAGAGACATAGAAGCAGAGGATACCACGGTTTTTGTGGCCAGCGTGGGGCTATGAGGATCATATGGCCCATGTCTCTCTGAAGCTTGAACAGAGTTTTGGGAATGAGGGGAAAGGCATTGAGGTAGTCCTGACCCCAGTGGAGGTGGAAGGCATCCCTCACCTGACAGTTCTGAGCCGGAAATCTGGATCAGAACTGGGGAAGTTTGGCATTCTGAGGACTTGCAAAGAGGTGTATATCTGGAGTTCCCCAGATCTGAAATATTCGAGCAATTTGCTCTGGATGAAGAGACCACTCATGTGGCAGCAGTACTTGACTGAGTTTGTCTGCCAAGAGATTTTGCGTACCTGGAAGATACACCGCTAGTAGGTGGATTTGAAGATCTCTGGCAAAGGTCCAGAGACAGAGCCTCGTTGCATAACAGTAGAGACCCCATCCCACCCCATTTGTTCACATAGAACATGGCTACTTGATTTTCAGTCTGGACCAGAACTGTCTTGTAGCTGAGGTGGGCCTGAAATACTTGAAGACCTTAAAAGATGGCTCTGAGTTCCAGGAAGTTTATGTGAAGACAAGCCTCTTGCTAGGTCCAGAGACCCTGAGTGGAGAGATTGTCCAAGTGAGCCCCCCACACTAACTTGGATGCATCTGTCATCAAGGTGGCCTGGTGTAGTGGCTGCTGGAAGGGAGAGCCTACAAGGTGGTTTTCCAGTGATTGCCACCACTGTAGGGACGAAATGAGACGTGTTGAGTTTCTGATTTTGTCCGTGAAGCGACCTGAGGCCTCTGTCCACTGAGAGGTTAGGGTCCACTGGGCTGCTCGCATGTGAAGGTGAGCATAGGGAACCACATGGACAGAGAATGCCATATGCCCCAGCAGTTGAAGCATTTCTCAAGCAGTTAGCAAAGTTTTCATAGCTGCTTGAGAGGCGAGCTGGAGTATTTGAAGACAACGTGGTTGTGGCAGAAAAGCCCTTGACTGCCTTGTGTCTAGATGAGCCCCTATGAACTCTAGAGACTGAGAAGGGGTGAGATAAGATTTTGGGAGGTTTATGACCAGTCCCAGGTACTGCAGGATTTGCATTAGGCGAGAGAGAGCGAAGCTGGCTTCTAGAGCTATTGATGCTCGGATGAGCCAGTCATCTAAGTAAGGGAAAGAGTAGTTACTCACCTGTAACAGGTGTTCTCCAGGAGCAGCAGGAATCAGTCCTCACGTGGGTGACATCAGCGCCAACAGAGGCCCCGTGCAGAGCATTTCCCCAGCTTTCAAAGAAAGCCTTTGGGAATGCAGCGCGCATGCGCGGTCCCCTTCCCGCCCAAGGGTGCCATCTTGCTCAGTCTGATGACATAGCTAAAAGACAGCAAAAATAAAACATATGACTGCAACTCCAAAGGGAGGAGGGAGGGTTGTGAGGACTGATTCCTGCTGCTCCTAGAGAACACCCGTTACAGGTGAGTAACTACTCTTTCTCCAGGACCAAGCAGGAAGTCAGTCCTCAAATATGGGACTCCTCAGCTCAGGGCTACCAGAGGCCCCAAATGGAAACAATGAGCTCCCTCTAGAGCCTCAGCATGCAAGAACAGAATCTTCTCTGATAACGCCCCCAAACGGTAGCCCAACACCAGGGCTGGATGGTAGGAGTTGCCTAAACCCCAAAGAGATTATGGAGTACTGCTTTCCCGAAAGGACTGTCCCTGCGGGACTCCCTCTCAAGGCAGTAGTGGGCCGCAAAAGTCTGGCTTGAAGACCCAGTAGCGGCCCAGCAGATGTCTGCCAACGGAACAGAGCGGAGATGAGCCACTGACGCAGCCTTCGCCCTGACACGATGAGCCGTGACTCGACCCTGCAACGAGAGGCCGGTTGCCCTGTAAGCCCAGGCGATGCAGTCAGCCACCCATATGGACAAAGTATGCTTGGAGACAACCAACCCCAACTTATTGGGGTCAAAAGAGACGAAGAGCTGAACCGCCCTCCAGTGCTCCCGCATACGGTCAAGGTAGAAGGACAACGCCCTCCTACAGTCCAGGGTATGCAAGACCATCTCAGCCCGGCTGGCATGAGGCCTGGGAAAGAAAGTCAGAAGAACCACCTCCTGATTGAGGTGGAAGGAGGCGACAACCTTTGGAAGGAACTTAGGGTGAGTCCGTAAGACTACTCTGTTCCTACAGAACCTAGTATATGGTGCTTCTGATACTAGGTCCTGAAGCTCACTCACTCGCCTTGCCGAGGTAAGGGCTACCAGAAACAACGCTTTCCAGGAGAGAAAACACAGAGAGCAAGTAGCCATAGGTTCAAATTGCAGGCAAGTAAGCCGCTGCAAGACCACATTAAAATCCCATTCAGGGGCAGGTGGATGCACTGGAGGCTTAAGCAAAAGTAGGCCTCTGAGGAAGCGAGCCACCAAAGGATGGCTGGATAGAGACTGACCCTCCACCTGTGAGTGGTGTGCTGAAAGAGCACTAAGATGAACTCGAACAGAATTGGACTTAAGGCCTAGGTTGGACAGGTGAAGCAAATATTGCACCACCACTGGTACCAGGCATGAGAAAGGATTCTCGTTGTGTTGAGTACACCAGGTAGAGAATCTACGCCACTTAAGGGTATAAGACTTTCTGGTGGACTGCCTTCTAGAGGCCAAGGCTATGTCCTCCACTTCCCTAGGCAATAGTAAAGGCGCTAGAACTACCCTTTCGGCAGCCAGGCCATCAAATTGAGGGAATAGAGATTGGGGTGTAAGAGAGACCCCTGCTCCTGAGACAGGAGATCGGGTTGCATCCCTAGAGAAAGAGGAGTTCCACCGCTAGTTGCAAAAGCAGTGGGAACCAGGGTTGCCTTGGCCACCTGGGGGCCACCAGGATTAGCGAGGCCTTGTCCTGGAGCACCTTGAATAGTGTCTGGGACACCAAAGGCGTGGGAGGAAATGCATATAGAAGGCCTGTAGACCATGGAATGAGAAACGCGTCCGCTGCAACTCTGAGGATGCGGCTGCCTGGAACAGAACCTGGGAAGTTGACAGTTCAGAGGACTGGCAAAGAGATCCATGGTTGGAAGACCCCATCTCAGGAAGATCTGTTGAACCACTAGAGGATTCAACTGCCACTCGTGCGGCTGCAGGATCCCGCTCAATCTGTCCGCCAGGTAATTTTCCTGACCTGGGAGATAGACCGCTTTGAGAAGAATGCCGTGAGTGACTGCCCAGGAGCACAGTTTCTGTGCTTCCTGACAGAAGGCGGGACCCTGTGCCCCCTTGTTTGTTCACATAGAACATAGCAACTTGATTGTCCATCTGAACCAAGACGGACTGGTGAGAGATGAGATGGGAGAAAGTTCTCAGGGCTAAGCGGATAGCTCTGAGTTCCAAGAAATTGATCTGCTGTGCAGCCTCCCAAGGAGACCACAGGCCTTGAGTAATGTGCCCCCCAACCTTGAAGAGAAGCATCGGTTGTCAGCACCTGAGAGTGTGGAGGTGTTTGAAAAGGCACCCCTTGCAGCAGATTCGGAAGATGAAGCCACCACTGCAAAGAAGACTGTAGTAGGCTGGACACCCTCACTTTGTCCGCGAGGCTTCCTGTGGCTTGGTGCCACTGAGTCCTGAATCCCCATTGAGCTGGCCTCATGTGTAGACGGGCATTTGGAGTTACATGGACCGTGGATGCCATGTGGCTTAAGAGCCTCAGGAATTGTCTGGCGGAGACCAGAGAATTGATGGATCTAGCCAGGCTATTCCACAGCAATCTGTGGGCCCTGTCCACTGGTAGAAAGGCCTTTGCCTGAAAGGTGTCTAGCCGAGCTCCTATGAACTCCATGTTCTGGGAGGGGCGCAAACTGGACTTTGCGAAGTTTATAACAAACCCCAGGTGCTGAAGCAGAGCGACAGTGAGAAGGGTGGCTTGATTGGCTTCTTGCGGAGATTGACCCCTGATGAGCCAATCGTCCAGGTATGGAAAGACAAAGAGGCCTTGAACCCTGAGGTAGGCCGCTACCACCGCTAGGCACTTGGTGAATACCCTGGGGGCGGATGTAAGGCCAAAAGGCAGTACTCTGTACTGATAGTGGTTTCCTCCCACTACAAATCTGAGATATTGTCTGTGGTCTGGATGAATGAGGATGTGAGTATAAGCATCCTTTAGGTCTAAGGAGCACAGCCAATCTCCCTGCTGGAGGTAGGGCAGCAGAATTCCAAGGGTAAGCATCTTGAATTTTTCCCTCTCCAGGAACTTGTTCAGATTTCGCAAGTCTAGGATGGGCCTGAGACCTCCTGTTTTTTGGTACCAGGAAGTACCTGGAATAGAAACCTTGACCTCTCAGGTGGTGGGGCACCAGTTCCACTGCCTGTTCCTTTAGAAGACTTGCCAACTCCTGCAGGAGTAAGTCCCTGTACAGAGGAAGTCTGGGAGGCTCCCCTGGAAAATAGGAGGGGGGTACCTGGTGGAAGTGGAGGAGATAGCCTCCAGTGCTGATAGGGGCCAGCTGAGGAGGAGAGGCTATGCCACTGGAGTCAAAACCCCGCTCCCTGCTGTGCAGGAGCCGGAGCTGGTGGTTTGGGGGTTTTCTGCCTACGGGGCCCATGTCCCTGCCCCTTGGCCTGCTGACCCTGTTGGGGAGCTACAGAGGCCTGAAAATGAGGGTACTGTTTATAGGCAGATGACTTCCTCGGGTAAAAGGTCTTTTTCCCCCGAGCCCTTCTTCTGAGAAGGGGCAGAGGTTTTTCTGGACAGCCTTGTCCGGGTAAGAGTATCGGTCTCGAGTTCTGCAGCCTTGTCAGCCATGGGCTTGCCAAAGAGGTTTTCACCTCGGCAGGGAACATCGACCAACTTCTCCTGCACCCATGGCTCAAGGTCCGATGACTGTAGCCAGGCCTGATGGCGTGCACCGATGCCGGCCACGGCTACTCGGGCCGAAGCCTTGAAGCCATCATAGGCTGCTCGAGAGATAAACTTCGAGCACTCACGAATACCCGAGGACAGAGCATTGAACCTCTGCAAAGGTTCCTCGGAGAGACCAGCAGAGAACCCGGCAATCTCCTTTGCAGGTCTCGAAGGTACATGCCCATGTACAGCTGGTAGGTCTGGACACGGCAAGCAAGCAGAGCCCTGGAAGCACTTCTTACAGAGGGCATCCAGGTTCTGAGCCTCCCGACCAGGAGGCACCGAGGAGTGCATCTTCTGACTCTTCAGACGATGCATGGCCGATTCCACAACCATGGAGTGGTGCGGTAATTGTGCCTTTTGGAACCCGGGGCTCTTGCGGACTCGATAGATGGAATCGACCCACTTACTAAAAAACAGTGTTGACGCCTGCGCCTCCCACATGCAGAAGAGCAACTGTTCCAGCATGGGAGGAACCGGAAAAGTAAAGGCCTCCTTCGGAGGAGAGTCATACTGTAGGGCCTCGAGCTCCTCGGCTTGAGGCTCCTCCTCGGGATCCGCAGGGAATGCCAAAGCCTTGGCCATATCCCGCACGAAGTCCGAGAACCGGATATCCTCCGGTGGGGACCTTCTCCGAGGCTCGGACTCGGGTGAGTCCGAAGGGACGCACCGAGTCCGAAAGGTGTCGGGTGACTCCTCATCCTCCATCTCCCAGCCAGACTCCTCGGAGGAGAAATCAAGCGGCTTCGGTCGGGCAGGCATCGATGCCATCCGCCCCGATGCCGAGGGTACCGGCGTCGACGACCTCGGTCCCGAACGGGAGGCCGAGGGAGACCTTGGCCGAGGATGGACTCGAGGATCGGCTCGGCCTCCGGGGTCGACTTGGACATCGATGTCCCGGTGGTCGGGGCAGATGCACTGGTGAGACCAGCGATCAGTGCCCGCTGCTGTTCCATGAAGGCAGCCAAGCTGCTCTCCAAGGCCGTCAACCTGAGTTCGAGCTCAGGAGACTCAGCAGCCCCCGACTCGAGTCCCTGGAGGAGAGTCCACGAGGACTACAGTACTCACGTGACCCGGGGACTCCATCTCCACACGAGGTTGTTTTGCAGGCCTCTCAGACTCCGAAGACCCGGGACGGCGCTCGGGGCTATGCGACTTGGCTTTCGAGGAGCCAAGTGCGTCTGACGCCGCCCTCGCGGGTTTTTTCTTCTTGTGATGCTCCCGCAAGGGAGACTCCCTTTCAGAAGAGCCTCGACACTGCTCGGGGCCGGAGTCCCGAGATGTTGAGGCCTCTGACGAGGTCCGGGCCCGACCGGATGCGGAGTCAGAGAAGATTCTTTCCTTTTGGTGCTGCCGACTCCTTAACTCCTTAGAGGACATTTTCCCACACGGACCACAGATCATCGGGTCATGATCGGGTCCGAGGTACCGGAGGCAGCAATCATGTGTGTCAGTGAGAGACATGAGTTTCTTACACCGATCACACTTTTTAAACCTGCTGGCAGCCATCAGGGGAAAAAGGGCCCCTGCGAGGTCAAAAGACAGGGCTGCCAGTGAAAACATAAAAAATGGCGCATACACTAGTCACTAAGGACAAAAACCGAAAAAAGAGGTCCGGGTTCGATACCGATGTATCGGGCCCAGGCGGGAAAGGGTAACCGGCGTCTAACCGAAGAAAAAACAGGTTCACGCAGAATAAAATCGACTTTTTCCTCGGGTGAAACGAAAATACATCCGGTTGGGCTCCGCGGAAAAAAGAAGACTGCGCAACATAAGAACATAAGATATGCCATACTGGGTCAGACCAAGGTCCATCAAGCCCAGTATCCTGTTTCCAACAGTGGCCAATCTAGGTCATACGTACCTAGCAGTTTCCCCAAAAGACACAGGTTCTGCAATGCTTGTACTGGGTCAAGCATTGATATCCTGGGTCCCTTCTTAATAATGGTTTATGGACCTTTCCTCCAGGAACTTGTCCAAACCTTTTTTAAACCCAGCTACACTAACAGCCTTTACTATATCCTCCGGTAACAAATTCCAGAGTTTGATTACACGTTGAGTGAAAAAATATTTTCTTTTATTAGTCTTAAATAGTTTACCCTGTAGCTTCATTGCATGTCCCCTAGTCTTTCTATATTCTGATAACGTAAACAATTGATCTACGTTTACCCGTTCCACTCCGTTCATTAATTTATAGACTTCTATCATATCTCCCCTCAACCGTCTCTTTTCCAGGTTAAAGAGCCCTAACCTTTTTAGCCTTTCCTCATAGGAGTATCCTTCCATCCCCTTTACCATTTTGGTGGCTCTTCTCTGAACCTTTTCTAATAACGCTATATCCTTTTTAAGATACGGCGACCAGAATTGCACACAATATTCAAGGTGCGATCTCACCATGGAACGGTATAGAGGCATGATAATATCTTTTGTTTTATTTTCCATTCCTTTCCTTATGATACCTAGCATTCTATTTGCTCTCTTGGCTGCCGCTGCACACTGGGCCGAGGGTTTTAACATGTTATCCACAATGACACCTAAATCTTTTTCCTGGGTGGTGGTTCCTAATGTGGAACCTTGCATCGTGTAACCATAGTTTGGGTTGTTCTTCCCTAGGTGCATAACTTTGCACTTGTCCACATTAAATTTCATCTGCCATTTTGATGCCCAGTCATCCAATTTATCAAGATCCTCTTGCAATTTTCCACAATCCTCTTGGGTTTTAACAACTTTAAATAGTTTTGTGTCATCTGCAAATTTGATAACCTCACTCGTTATCAATATATCAATGCTTGACCCAGTACAAGCATTGTGGAATTTGTGTCTCTTGGGGAAACTGCTAGGTACATATGACCTAGATTGGCCACTGTTGGAAACAGAATACTGGGCTTGATGGACCTTGGTCTGACCCAGTATGGCATATCTTATGTTCTTATGTTATTCCACTTTCCAGGTCATTTATGAGCAAGATGGCACTCTTGGGCGGGAAGGGGACCGCGCATGCGCGCTGCATACCCAAAGGCTTTCTTTGAAAGCTGGGGAAATGCTCCGCACGGGGGCTCCGTCGGCACCGTCACCCATATGTGAGGACTGACTTCCTGCTTGGTCCTGGAGAAGATGAAAGTTCTCAGGAATGCTGCTACTACTGCCATGCATTTCATGAAGACTCTTGGGGCAGAAGCCAGTCCAAAGGGTAGAACCCTGTACTGGTAATGTCTTCCTTGAAAAAGGAATCGAAAAAACCTTCTGTGATATGTATGGATGAAGATATGCGTATATGCATCCTTTAGATCTAGAGACTCTGAATGAAAGGAAGAAGTGTTCCGTGGGAGATCATCTTGAATTTTTCTCGGAACAGACATTTGTTCAACTCTCTGAGGTCCAGTATGGGTCTATATCCCCCTGTTTTCTTTGGAATGAGGAAGTAGGGGAAGTAGAAACCCATGCCCTGTTGGGATATGGGTACCTCCTCTATTGCTCCTTGAGCAAGTAGTGAGGTGACCTCTTGAGACAAGAGAGTTTGTGAAAATGGAGTTTGTACCCCTCTCTTACAATGAAAAGAGTCCAGTGTTCTGATGTTATTTGTTGCCATCTTTTGGCAAAATGACAAAGTCTGCCTGGGATGGAGAGAGGCTCTGGACCTTTCAGGGGCAGGATGACTAAGTTCTCTGGGAAGGAGTCAAAGCCCCTGAGGAGGCTGTGTCTGCTGAACTGGTTGAGCTCTGGGGACTTGGACCTTCCTTTGCTGTCTGGGTTGTTACCCTTTTGGGGAGCATGAACTAGACAGTGGACAGCCTGGGTGTAAGATGGGTAGAATTTCTTTTTCTTGTTGAAAAAGGGTTTCTTAATTGTCTCTTTCTTTGCTGGGTTGGCTGTAACCCTTGATAATCTGTTCAAGGTGGTACTTTCAGACTCAAGCTGATTAGCTTTGTCTTGACAATCCTTGCCAAAGAGATTTTCTCCTGTGCAAGGAATATTCCCTAGTTTATCTTGCAACCATTGTTCTAAATCTGATGCCTGAAGCCAGGCAATATGACGTACACCGATGGAAATAGCAGAGGTCCTGCTAATGCACTCAAAGCAATCAAAGGTTGCATGATTCATGAACTTAGACACATTCTGGGCATGTTAGACCAGAGTGAGGAAGTCTGTTCTTTTATCATCAGGAATAAGTGGAGCCATGAGCTCTAGATCCCTTGTAACCTCCTTAAGAAACATTCCCATATTGAGAATATAAGAGCTGATCCTGGCTGATAGCATCGAGGACTGAAAGCAGATGCCCAAAGGCATTGAGTGCCCTCGCTTCACGGCCTGGAGGGTTGGAAGAATGCGTTTTAGCACTCTTGATCCTACGCATCGCCGATTCCACTACCATTGAATGGTGTGGTAATTGTATCTTTTGAAAACTAGGGCATTGTGGAACTCGGTACATGGTATTGAGTCTCCGAGAGTGTAGAGACACTGTTAAAGGAGCTTCCCACATCCTGAGCATGAGGTCATGCAAGATTCTGTGAATGGGAAGGGTAGCAGCTTCTTTAGGAGCTGCCGGGTATTGAAGAATTTCTAATTCTTCTGCTCTCGGTTCCTTCTCAGGGGTCACCGTGATTGAAAGTCCTCGGGCTACATCACGTATGAAATCCTGAAAAGACATGTCCTCTGGAGGTGGCATCCTACGTTGGAGGAGGAGAAGGATCCTCTGGTAGAATTACTCCGGTACCGGCGGAGTCCTCGGAGTCACTGGAATCGGAGGACTCGAAGTATCTCCGCACCGGGTGCTCTTGCATTGCTTGATGCCGGTATCGATCGAAGTCGACATCGGACTGTCTCAATACTGGCATGGGGGAGGGGAGAAGCATATCGGTTAAAGCAGGTGCAGTCGGTACCGGTATCGATGACTGCGGAACTGTCTGAAGTGATCTTAGCGGTACTGATGCTACTAAGAGAGCCGCTAGACTGTGTTCAATGGCCAAGATGTGCTGATCCATAGCCCCTGCCAATGCCTGGATGTCGGTACCGGTGGAACAGGCCATGACACCAGAGCATGGCACCAGGAGTTCTCCTGATGTGGAAGCTTCATGAACATCCTGGAGCCCCGTTAATGCTTTGGAGGCCGGGGCCTTCCTGCAGGGCTGTTTTGCCGGTATATTTTCCTCAAGGGCAACGCTAGTAGCATCTCAATGCTTCAAAGGAGATCTACCCTTTGAGGACCGGCTGGGTCTTGGAAGACCAGGGTTTAGTTACCTGAGATCCATGGGAGGAAGATGAAGCCCTGCAAGAAGTCGATGCAACGGACATTGCATCTGCGGCAAAGAGGGTGCCGAGTTTTGCAGCTCTGTTCTGCAGGCCTTTCTTGGTCATCTTTCTACAAAGGAGACACTCTGATGGTAAATTGGTCAGGACCTAAACATTTAAGACACCAGTCATGGGTGTCGTAGCAGAAATGGTACCGCTACACTTTGAACATTTTTTGAAACCACTAGATGGTTTCTCCATTTTAGAAGAAAAGAGGGCCCCAGTGCCCAAAATGGCACCTGGTACCTAGAGGGGACAGACCCTTGAAAAAGTAGAATTCTGTTTTCTTTTTTTCTTTCTTTTTTTTAGGAATAGTAGTAAGAAAATGAAGAAAAGACCAGTGGTACCGGTATAGGCGTCGACGGTGAAGGCAGACACGACCACAAAAAGGAAATTTTCTGCGGTGACAGGGTTTGCTGCCTATCGGCTCTGCAGAAAATGAAAAACTCAAGAGAGTTGGAAAGGCGGGAAGGCGGCAACGCAGGCACAGTGGGATGCTCGCAAAAGCTTTCCTATTGGACGCTGGGAAGCATTTCCGCGCAGGCTCCGTCGGTACCAACGATACCCATATGTGAAGACTGCATTCCTGCTTGTTCCTGGAGATTATAGAGACTCTCCTCCCTGGCACAAATGCACAGGTGGTGAGCCTCTCAATTGAAAGAACGCTCTGCAACAATGGAGCATAGGATGAAGGTGAAATTGGATAGACTCAGGAGCAATATGGTGGAAATATTTCTTTACGGAAAGAGTAGTAGATACATGAAATAGTCTCCCAGGGGAGGTAGTAGAGACCAGGACAGTATCTGAATTCAAGAAAGTATGGGACAAACACAGAATATCTCTAAAGGTAAAAAAAGGGACTATAGTAGTTGGTATGGAAGGGCAGATTGGATAGGCCATATTGTCTTTTTCTGCCATCATGTTTCTATGTGTAAAGGTAAGACAGAATAGCTAAGGATGGGAGAAAGCCAAGCCTGCGAGAAAGGTTGTGATGGTTTAAAGGATGGCATGCTACATTACATCTATTTTTATGAACTGGAGTTTGCAGTTCTGCAGCAAGCACACAATTTATTTATTTATTTTATTTAACATTTCTTATATACTGCCTTTCATGATATCAAGGCGGTTTACATTGAACAAACTGAAATTACATTGAACAGGGCATTATAACTTGGAGATAACTATTTTACAGGGAACATGGGCTATGGAGGGTTAAGTGGCTTGCCCAAGACCACAAGGAGCACCTGTAGGACTAGAAACCCCAGTCCTTCCAGCCCAAGGTTGCTGTCCTCTAGTGGGATTTGAACCCCCGACCTTCCGGCCTGAAGTACCTTGCCCCAACCACTAGGCCACTCCTCCACTCCACACAACTGTCCCTCAAACAATTAAAACTAGTCAGACCCTGCTCTGGCAGGTAATATTAAAAAAAAACAATTTATGCCTGGCTCCCTCCACTTCCCACTCTCCCAAATAAAGGTACATTGATAGCTCTTTAAGAGATCCTTCCAGTGGGAAAGAGGCAGCGGTGGTAGCAGTGTATCCGGTACAAGTTGAGATAAGAATCTGTGGTGGTGGCAGCGTGAACTACAGAAAGAATCAAATGCAGGAGGCACCAAGATATTTTCAGGGAAGGAGTGAGTGTGATGGCAGGAAAAGGCCGTATCGGGGCTGAATTTAGGCATAGGCAACAGACACATGCACAGGTCCTCTGCCTATAGGATGTGGTAATATTAATGGTTTCACTGTTTGTAGAATGAGGAGGGGGCTACACCCTTCTGAATGGGGGAGATCACTTATGGATGGTAGATGGTAGAAAAGAAGAGCAGAGGGCTATGCAGGCAGGGTGGGGACATAAGGTGTGGAGAAGCAAATGTAAACAGGGAATGATGATGGAAAGATGAGAAGGAATAGGAGATGAAGTGGGAGCAGGGTTTGACATGTATTCATTCCATTCTTGCACCATGTGTGTAGCGGGTCTGTATTTGATCACTGATGTGTGTTACATATGCAATCCTGTATTATGTTGTGAGGGTTTCATATAAGGCAGCTGTTACGATCAAAGGAGATGAACAGTTGAGTAAAGCGCTGATGGGCCCTCGTCTTCTTGAGATAGAAAGCCAAGGTCCATTTACAATCCAACATGTGCAACACAGCCTCAGCCCTGTTGGCATGAGGCCGGGGAAAGAAAATGGACAGAACCACCGACTTGTTAAGATGGAATGACAAAACCACCTTGGGCAGGAACCATGGGTGTGTGAGCAGGGCCACTCAGTTTTGATGAAATCTAGTATAGGGTGCATGTATCACTAAAGCTTGCAGTTCAATAACTAGGCAGACAGAGGTGACTGCCATCAGGAAAACCATCTTCCAGGTGAGGAACTTAAGGAGATAGGAGGCCAACGGCTCATAGGGGACTGAGAGGAGTTGCCCTAACACTACACTGAGATCCTACACCACTGGTGGGGGCTTGAACAGAGGCTTAGTCGTCCCTGCATGAAGTGGGCCACCAGCAATTGTTCAGAGATGGACTTGCCATCCAACCTGTGATGGTATGCTCCAATAGTGCTGAGATGCACTCAGATGGCATTGGACTGAAGGCCAGAGTCAGAGAGGTGTAGAAGATACTTCAACAAGACCTCAACAGTGCAAGAGAAGGGGTCCAAGGCCTTGTCAGCACAGACAGAGAAGCGTCATCATTTGAAGGAGTGTGGAGTCTCTGCAAGATGCTAGAAGGATGTTCTTCATTTCTGTAGAAAGATGGAGCTCTGAGAGAACGAGCCCAGCTCAGCATCCACGCCGTGAGGGTTAGGGACTGGACATTGAGGTGAAGCAAGGTCCTGCTGTCCTGAGAGATGAGGTCCAGTGTGCAATCCAATTGGAGAGGCTCTTGTTGAGAGCTGGAGCAGTAGGGGAAACCACGGCTGCCAAGACCAATACGTATCATGGTGCCCCTGTCGGCATGAAGCTTGAACAAGGTCTTCACATCAAGCAGGAGGGGTGTGTGTGTTGCATTGGGAGCCAGCCAGTTGCTTGAAGCTATCCTGGAGCAGAAACTAGTCACCTGAGCATTGTGTGGGATGGCAAACAGGTCTTCTCCACTTCTGTAAGATGCGATTGCACACCGCCTTGTTGAGAATCCATTCATGTGGCTGAAGGACTCTGCTGAGATGGTCTGTGAGCACATTGAGCTCTCCCGGCTGGTATGTTGCCCTGAGATCCATGTCATCGGTGGTCGCAAACCGCCCTAGCCGCACTGCCTCCCAACAGAGAAAGTACGATCCCTTGCCACCCTGCTTGTTGACATAGAACATCACTACCTGATTGTCTGTCTGAATGAGAACTGATTAGTTAACTGCAGTCAAAAAGCCCGGAAGGCATTGGCAATGGCTCAGAGAAAGTTGACCTGCTGCGACCAGAGGTCCTGCATGAGCAGACTATCACAATGTGCCCCCCAGCCTAGTTTGGATGCGTCTATAGTCAGCGTCCAGTGAGGCAGAGGGGACTGAAGAGGAAGTCCTTTGAGCAGGTTTTGAGGTTGGAGCCATCCCGATGAGCCACTGCAAGCAGTCCTCTGGTAAGAAGGCCAGAGTTAGTGTGATGTTGAAGATGAAGAGGGCTCCAATGAATTCCAGCTTTTTCAAGGGCTGGAGATGAGACTTTGGATAGTTTATGATGAAGCCAGGTGTTCGAGCACCTGGATGGTCAAAGCAGGCTGATTGGCAGACCTCATCTGGCATGGCACCCTTCATTAATTAGTAGTCTAAGTAAGGGAAGACAAAGCCTTCATGGTCTGGAGGAAGGCAGCAACTACTGCCAGGCACTTTGTAAAGACCCTTGGGGCTGATGCCAACTCAAAGGGCAGCACTCAGTACTGGAAGTACTGACTGTTGAGCATGAGGAGATATTGTCAGCAGAGAGGATGGATTGGGATGTGCATGTATGCATCTTGTGGATCCAGGGAGCCGAGTCAATCATTTTTCTGGAGTTATGAAAGTAGCATCTCCAGGGAAACATTTTGACTTCTCTTACCAAGAAACGGTTGAGGTTCCAGAGGTCCAGGATGAGTCTGAAACCCCTGGTCTTCTTGGGGACAAGGAAGTAATGCAAGTAGAACCCTCTTGTCATCTGTTCTGATGCTACCAGCTCTATGTCCAGGTCAGCCAGCAAGACGTTGATCTCCTTTCGGAGGAGGGTCCGCTATAGCAGATCAAGATGGCACTTCCCTGGGGAAGAATGGGGGGGGGGGGGGGGGTAGCTGGGAAAAATGCAACCAGTAGCTGCTCTGCATGATCTTTAGGACTCAGTAGGCCAGCCCCCCCCCCCCCACCTGTTGAGGCACTGTGCTGGACAGTGGGAAATTGGTGATGCTCCTTAAGTAATCAAAACCTCACCTCCAGCATGGCTGCAGGGCAGGCTGAAACTTCTGAGGTTTAAGGTGGTGCTGCTGGCAAGGCCCTTGAGTCTTCTGCTGAGCCAGCTGAGAAGCTGGATAGGCTGAGTAGGGTGGATAGCCCAAGTAGTACCAGTGCTTATGCAGGTAGAAAGCTTTGGTCTTCTTCTTAGAAGGATCTTCAGTCTTCCTGCAGAGGCAGTTCATAGTGAGCTGCTCTCTCTCCAGTTCATCAGCCTTATTCTCCATAGGCTTGCCGAACAAATTTTTCCCCCTGCAGGGGATGTCTGCTAGATTGTCTTGAACCCATTGTTCAAGATCTGATGACTACAGCCAGGCTTGGTGCCAGGCATCAATGCCCATTGTAGCACCCAACTGACAGACTCAAATGCATCGTAAGTCACTCTGCTCATATACTTTGAGCAGTCCTTACCTCATCCCACCAGATTGCAGAAGTTTTCAAGGCACTCTGGGGGAATCAGGGTTGCAAATTCACTGATGTCCCCCATCATATCTTTAAGGAACAGGCCATATAAAGTTGGTGTGAGTGGATCTGGGCTACCAAAATGGATCCCTAGTAGCACCTTCTCCCAAACCCATCGAGGGTGTGTGCTTCTCTGCCTGGGGGGGATGGAGGAATGAGTCTTAGAACTCTTGATATGATGCATAGCTGACTCCACAATCATGGAGTTGTGTGGAAGATGGGGCTTCTCAGAGCCTGGACTCTTTTGTATTCGGTACATCGTCTAGCCTCCTGCTGATGGCTGGGACTGTCAGTGGGTTCTCCCATATTCTGAAGAGTAGGCACTGGAGGATCCAGTGCACCAGCACCACGATCACCTCTTTGGGAAGCGAGGGATATTGTAGGTTCTCAAGTTCCTTGGCCCTCGGTTCCTCCTTGGCCTCCAAGGTGAAGGGCAGAGCCTTGGCCATATCTCAGACAAACTCAAGGAAAGATGTCCTCTGGCGGGGACTTACACCTTTCATAGGGAGGTAAAGGATCTGACAGAATGTTCTGGTGCTGGTCTGAGGCCAGGGACTCTTCCTCTATCTCCCAGCCCTCAGTGAGTCTGACGAAGTCAAAATAATGTCTGGCCTCTTCCCAGTGCCTCCACCATTCAGGCAGGGATGGTAGGGACTGAGGCGCTTGATGCCCGTGAGGGGTGGCCTCAGAACTGGTGGCACTAGTGTGGAAGATGGCGATCAACGCAGGGTTGGAGTCCAATTGATGACCCACTTGCTCTTCCAGGCTGGTAAGGGCGTAGGCCTCCAAAAATGGCTATATGAGAATCAGCAGTGCAAACACGAATAGCATCAAGGTACCCAACAGTATCGGGGCCATCACCACCTACACCATCAAGAATGCCACGATGCTCCTCTCGAGGGCTTGCAGGCTCTTGGTTAGCACTGCTGTCTCCGAATGAATGGGGGCCTCCGACTCTGCCACCTGTGTCAGGGACTCCTTGTTGATGAGAGCATTGGGAGGCTGCCGATGGCCCTCCGAGGCCTTGGGAGTTGATTCCTCCCACTGGGGCAGCTTTACTGTCTGCTCCTGGCCATTGTCCTTGGAGTCACGTCAAGAGGGACTCCGATGCCCATGGGGTTTTCCCCAGCTCTCAGCATTGGTCCTTGACGTCAACGAGGCAGAAGATTGGTCCTTCTGGGGGTCAGCCCCCAGGTCGAAGGATAACCTCCAGGTCCATGGCATCATGGTCCTTTAGCTCAGAATGAGCTTGGGTGCCACACAATGCTGAAGCCTCGGTGGAGCCCTCTCAAGGGCATCGACACCGATGCCAGTGCAGAGAATGCCAACTGTGATGACCCAAAAGTGACTCTCACAGTTCTTCAGGCCCTTTCTTGCCTTCTGCAAACACAGAGTACAAGAAGAGGGCTCATAGTTGAACCAGAGGCATTAGATGCACTAGTTATGATGGTCCATCACCAAGATTGTGCAGGCACACCAGTGCATTTCTTAAATCCACTGGCTGGTTTTGACATGTTGGGAAAGACAGCCTCTGCCAAATCAAAGGGCTCCAATGTCCCGGTTGGCCAGGGAACGCATGGGGAAAAAGGACCCGCACTGAAAGAATAGGTGAGAAAAATTAAAGAAGAAAAAAATAAAGTGCCATTGAGTGACTTGACGCTCCCGACAAGCGGGTAGGCAACAAAAACATTAATCGAGATGAAAAAAATACCACAACAGTGGCAAAAAAGATCACATTTTTCCCAAGGTGAAGGACAGACATCCAGTAGGCTCCGTGGAAGAGAGGATAAGATGGTGCCGCGGTGGGCAGGAAGGTAGGTGCACATGCACGATGAGGCTCCCAAAAGCTACTTTAGAAGGGAGGGATTGAGCTGAGGGAATTTACAGTGCTGTACAAGTGAAGTTTTGGTGGGTGAGAGCAGGAGCTGGAATGTTACTGTGAATCAGTGTTTGTACACTGGAGCAGTTGGAAGAGCTTTTCATATAGAGAACTGCAGATAGAGGATTTAAAGTGTGAAAAATATCCAGACATGTTAGCCACCCTTCTTGCTTCCAAATATTAAATGTAAAAATCAGTACAATCCTGAAAAAAGCAAGGCAATTATCAATCTTACCCTCCTGAGTACAGAGCAAATCTGACAGTGTCTCCCCCTAAACTTTGCACCCTAGATATATTTATAGTATGCCAATACCTTAATCTAGCCCTGAAAATGGCAACAGATATTAGTTGTGAGAACATATAGCATATACTATAAGCTCAAGACTGTACAACATCTCCAGCCTCTCCTAACCCAACATAACTACCGCAGTCCTTCAAGCTCTCATCTTCCCACATTGAGTGGAGGAGTGGCCTAGTGGTTGGGGCAAGGTACTTCAGGCCGGAAGGTCGGGAGTTCAAATCCCACTAGAGGACAGCAACCTTGGGCCGGAAGGACTGGGGTTTCTAGTCCCACAGGTGCTCCTTCTGGTCTTGGGCAAGCCACTTAACCCTCCATAGCCCATGTTCCCTGTAAAATAGTTATCTCCAAGTTATAATGCCCTGTTCAATGTAATTTCAGTTTGTTCAATGTAAACCGCACTGATGCAGAATAGCGCGGTATATAAGAGAATATAAATAAATAAATAAATAAATCTAGACTACTGCAACCTCATCCTCCAAGGCCTTCATAAGAATACAATCCACCCTCAACACAGCAGTCCTGCCCAAATTCATTCAGGTGAACCACACCATAAAAGCTGTGTTAGCAGGCACAAAGTAAACTTATCTGCTTCTTTCCATCATCATTGTTCTTTTGTTTTCCCCAATGCTAACCTAGATGTCATCACTAGCGTTTTGCGCCAGTGTCTTCAGGGGGTCATCTTTCCAACAATGTTTATTGTGTCAGATAATAAAGCATAAGGCAGAGACCAATATTGACAGTGCTCCAGTGGAGCTGTATTATCTGGCATAATAAACAATGTTCAAGAGTATGATTCCCTGAAGAAGCTGGCACAAAATGCTAGTGATGGCATCTAGATTAGTGTTAGGGAAAACGAAAGAACAATGATGATGGAAAGAAGCAGATAAGTTTACTTTTTGGCTGCTAACACAGCTTTTATAGTGTGGTTCACCTGTATGGGTTTAGCCAGGACTGAAGAGTAATAGAACGGTTATTGCAAGAAATATAGTGTGCTCTGTGAGATGGAAAGATCCTGTAGATTTGCAACAAAATTGTTATACATTTACAAGTAAATTTATTTATTTATTTGTGCTTATTTACCGTTTTTCATGAATCAAAGCGGTTTACAGAGAACTCAACAGTTTGAACATTACATTGAACACAGGCAATAAACTATAGACAACATTACAAGTAAACTTTTAACGGAAGAGTCAAGGGGGATAAGGAAGGAATTGGCTTAAATCAGGATGCTGATTTAAGTGATAATTATGTACAGAGGAATAAGCTAATATATACAAATGGTTACAAAGTATTTCAGATGATCTTGTAAGGTGGGCGGTTTATGGTTTTACAAGGAAATTTTAATTAAGTGACTGGTTCACCATAGTGTTCCTTGCAATATTAGGATGAAACCAGCATTAGGTTTTTTGATTCCCTTTAGTAGCTTGTCTGTTAAAGCTATGAGGAGTGTTTCAACTCCATGGCCGATTCTAAAGCTGTGCTGCTGTGGATCGAGCTGGGCAAATTGGTCAATGTGACTTTGTAGCTGGAGTTGAGCTGCTTTTTCTAAGATTTTAGCCATAAATGGCAGACTTGAAATAGGCCTGTAAGAGCTTGGCTCTGATTTAGCCAAATTCTTGCCCTTCAAGAGGGGATGGATGGAAGCCATTTTCAACTCATCTGGAATATAGCCTTGATCTAGAGCGTAGTTACTCACCTGTAACAGGTGTTCTCCAGGAGCAGCAGGAATCAGTCCTCACTTATGGGTGACGTCGGCGCCGACGGAGCCCTCGCGGAGCAATTTTCCCCAGCTTTCAAAGAAAGCCTTTGGGAATTGCAGCGCGCATGCGCGGTCCTCTTCCCGCCCAAGGGTGCCATCTTAGCCAGTCAGATGACCTAGCTAAAAAAGACAGCATAAAAATTTGCAAAAAAAGTAAAGCAGACGATTGCAACTCCAAGGGGAGGAGGGAGGGTTGTGAGGACTGATTCCTGCTGCTCCTGGAGAACACCTGTTACAGGTGAGTAACTACGCTTTCTCCAGGACCAAGCAGGAAGTCAGTCCTCACTTATGGGACTCCCAAGCTTAAGGCTACCGGAGACCCTAAGCACAAAAATGAGCTCCCTCTAGCTCAGCAGCACAGAAGGAAAGAATCTTCGCTGAATTATTACCCACCGGTAGCCCACATCCGGGATGGAGGGTAGGAGTTGCTCAGACCTCAAAGAGATTACGGAGGACTGCCTGTCCGAAAGCACTGTCCCTGCGGGACTCCCTCTCGAGACAGTAATGGACCGCAAAAGTCTGGCTCGAAGACCAAGTAGCGGCCCGGCAGATGTCTGCCAGCGGAACAGAGCGGAGGTAAGCCACTGACGTGGCCTTTGCCCGAACGCAATGAGCCGTGACTCGACCTTCCAAGGAGAGTCCGGCTGCCCCATAAGCCCAAGTGATACAGTCCGCAACCCAGATGGACAGAGTACGCTTGGAGACCGGGAGCCCCAATTTATTGGGGTCAAAAGATACAAAAAGCTGAGCAGCTTTATGGTGCTCCCGCGTACGGTCAAGGTAGAAGTTCAAAGCCCTTCTAC
Source organism: Ichthyophis bannanicus (assembly GCA_033557465.1). NCBI lineage: Eukaryota > Metazoa > Chordata > Amphibia > Gymnophiona > Ichthyophiidae > Ichthyophis > Ichthyophis bannanicus. The sequence goes on along the minus strand of CM066032.1, from coordinate 1,106,080,352 downwards.
AGTCCAGGGTATGGAGGACCGTTTCAGCTCGGCTGGAGTGTGGTCTGGGAAAGAAGGTTGGAAGTACCACCTCCTGATTGATATGAAAAGGGGAGACCACCTTTGGAAGAAATTTTGGGTGAGTCCGTAGGACTACCCTATTTTTGTAGAACCGAGTGGAAGGGGATCAGACACGAGGGCCTGCAATTCACTTACGCATCTAGCGGAAGTGAGGGCTATCAAGAACAGTGTTTTCCAAGAAAGAAAACGGAGAGAAACAGGTAGCCATAGGTTCAAAAGGCGGACAGGTGATCCGCTGTAAAACCACATTCAGGTCCCAGTCAGGCGCTGGCGGGCGCAGAGGTGGTTTAAGTAGAAGGAGACCTCTGAGAAACCTCGCTACGAGAGGGTCGTTGGAGAGAGGTCTGCCGTCCACCGGCACATGATGTGCTGAAAGAGCACTGAGGTGAACCTTGACGGAGTTGGACTTAAGTCCCAGATTAGAGAGGTAAAGCAAGTACTGCAAGACCACCGACACCGGGCAGGAGAAGGGATCCTGAGACTGTCGGGTACACCAAACGGAAAAAACGACGCCATTTAAGGGCGTAGCATTTGCGGGTAGAAGGTCGTCGCGAAGCTAGGACGACCTCCTCCACCTCTGCCGGCAGGAGAAGGGGAGCGAGGACTACCCTCTCAGCAGCCAGGCCATTAGGTTGAGAGACCTGAGGTTGGGGTGTAGCAGAGACCCCTGATCCTGAGTGAGGAGATCCGGTTGTAACCCCAGAGGGAATGGATCCTCCACCGCTAATTGCAGCAGGAGCGGAAACCACGGCTGTCTGGGCCAGCGAGGGGCCACCAGGATCATGAAGGCTTTGTCTCGGAGAACCTTGAAAAGAGTCCGAGAGACTAGCGGGATGGGAGGGAAAGCGTACAGAAGGCTCCCCGACCATGAGAGTAGAAAAGCGTCCGGCGCAACCCGAAGGGGGTGTGGCTGACGAGAGCAGAAGCGAGGAAGTTGCCTGTTGTGAGGACTGGCAAAGAGATCCACCGTGGGGAGGCCCCACTTTAGAAAGAGCTTCTGAACTACCAAGGGATCCAGACGCCACTCGTGCGGCTGGAGGATCCTGCTGAGTTTGTCCGCCAGGTAATTCTCTTGGCCTGGGAGATAAACTGCCTTGAGGAGAATGCCGTGACTGACGGCCCAAGAGCAGAGCTTCTGTGCCTCCCGGCAGAGGAGGAAGGAGCCCGTGCCCCCCTGCTTGTTCACGTAGAACATGGCAACTTGATTGTCCGTCTGGACAAGGACGGACTGGTGAGAAGTCAGGTGGGAGAAGGCCTTGAGAGCCAGGCGGATCGCCCTGAGCTCCAGGAAGTTGATCTGCTGAGCAGACTCCCACGTGGTCCAGAGCCCCTGAGTACGTGCCCCTTGGCAATGCGCTCCCCAGCCCAGGAGGGATGCATCTGTTGTCAGCACCCGGGCCGGCTGAGGTGACTGGAAAGGCATTCCGAATATCAGGTTCGGCTGCTGAAGCCACCACCGGAGAGACGAGATCAGTGGCTCGGAGACGCGCACTAGGTCTGCTAGGCCGCCTGTGGCTTGTCGCCACTGCTGGCGGAGACACCATTGAGCAGGCCGCATATTCAGGCGGGCATTGGGGGTCACATGGACGGTGGAAGCCATATGGCCGAGTAGTCTCAGGAAGCGCCTGGCGGAGACCAGGGGCTGGCTGCGAAAACGGTCGGCTAGGTCCATGAGCCGTTGAGCCCTGTCGAGCGGTAGGTACGCTCGTGCCTGAGGAGTGTGCAGCCTTGCGCCGATGAACTCGAGATCCTGTGAGGGGAGCAAAGTGGACTTTGCGAAGTTTATAACAAAGCCCAAGTACTGCAGAAGAGTCACCGTGCGGCGTGTGGCGTTGGTGACCTCCGGAGCGGATGCTGCTCTGATGAGCCAGTCGTCGAGGTACGGAAAGACAGAGGCCGTGAAGCCGGAGATGGGCCGCCACCACCGCGAGACATTTTGTGAAGACTCGCGGTGCGGAGGACAGGCCAAAGGGCAGTACTCTGTACTGGTAATGATTTCCTGCCACCACAAACCTTAGGTATTGGCGGTGGCTTGGGTGGATGAGGATGTGCGTGTAGGCATCCTTTAGATCCAAGGAGCATAGCCAATCTCCCTGCTGGAGGTAGGGCAGAAGGATTCCAAGGGTAAGCATTTTGAACTTCTCCCGCACAAGGAACTTGTTGAGGTTGCGCAAGTCCAGGATGGGTCTGAGGCCTCCTGTTCTCTTTGGTATTAGAAAATACCTGGAATAAAAGCCTTGACCTTTTAGGTGGTGGGGCACCGGTTCCACCGCCTGTTCCTGTAGACCTGCTAACTCCTGAAGGAGTAATTCCCTGTGCAGAGGGGGTCGTGGAGGTTCTCCCGGAAAATAGGAGGGAGGGACCTGGTGGAAGTGGAGAAGATAGCCTTCTCGCACGACTTGAAGCACCCAGGCATCTGAGGTGATGCTGGACCACCTGTGGGCGAAGTGAACCAGCCGGCCTCCGGTGCTGGGAGGAACCAGCGGGGGGGGGGGAGAGGCTATGCTTAAGGAGTCAAAAACCCCCACCCTGCTGAGCAGGGGCTGGTGGTGCAGGCTTGGGGGCTTGCTGCCTACGGGACCCGTTACCCCGTCCCTTGGCCTGCTGGCCCTGTTGGGGAGCTGCAGGGGCCTGATAATGGGGGTATTGTTTGTAGGCAGCCGCCTTCCTCGGGTAAAAGGACTTTTTACCCGAGCCCTTCTTTTTCTGGGAAGGGGCGGAGGTCTTCCTAGAAAGCCTGGTCCTGGTGAGAGTCTCCGTCTCAATTTGTGCAGCCTTTTCAGCCATGGGCTTGCCAAAGAGGTTTTCGCCTCGGCAGGGGACATTGACCAACTTGTCCTGCACCCAGGGCTCAAGGTCAGACGACTGAAGCCAAGCCTGTCGGCGGGCACTGATGCCGGCTGCGGCCACTCGAGCCGATGCTTCAAAGCCATCATAGGCTGCTCGGGACATGAATTTTGAGCATTCCCGAATGCCAGTGGACAAGGCCAGGAACCTCCGCAAGGGTTCCTCGGACAAACCAGCGGAGAATCCGGCTAGCTCTTTAGCCAGGTCTCGGAGATACATGCCCATGTATAGCTGGTAGGTCTGGACACGACACGCAAGCATAGAGCCCTGGAAACACTTCTTACCAAGGCCATCCAGGTTACGGGCCTCCCTGCCAGGAGGCACCGAGGAGTGCATCTTCTGGCTCTTAAGACGATGCATGGCCGATTCTACTACCATGGAATGGTGTGGTAGCTGTGCTTTTTGGAAGCCAGGGCTCTTGCGGACTCGATAGATAGAATCGACCCGCTTGCTCAGGACCGGCGAGGTGGCCGGACTCTCCCACATGCGGAAGAGTAGTCGTTCCTGCATAGGAGGAACCGGTACAGTAAAGTGTTCCCTTGCGGGAGAGTCATACTGGAGGGCGTCGAGCTCTTCGGCTCGAGGCTCCTCCTCGGGGTCCGCAGGGAAGGCCAAAGCCTTGGCCATATCCCTGACGAAGTCCGAGAACCGGGCATCCTCCGGGGGGGACTGCTTCCGAGGTTCGGACTCCGGTGAGTCGGAGGGGACACACCGAGTCCGGAAAGAATCAGGCGACTCTTCCTCTTCAGACTCCCAGACCGACTCCGACGAGGACTCGGTGGGGTCGGCCCGGGCAGGGCGCGGCGCCTGCCGCCCCGACGCCGAGGGAGTCGGCGTCGGCGACCTCGGTCCCGAACGGGAGGCCGAGGGTGACCTTGACCGAGGATCGACTCGAGTTCGCATCGACTCGAGGATCGGCTCGGTCTCCGGGGTCGACTTGGACGTCGACGTCCCGGCGGTCGGGGCAGCGACGCCAGCGAAGCCAGCGAGCAGTGCCCGCTGCTGGTCCATGAAGGCAGACAGTCTGCTCTCCAAGGCCGTCAACCTGAGTCCGAGCTCAGGTGACCCAGCAGCCCCCGACTCGGGCCCCGACGGCGTCGGGCCCGACGTCGGCTGTCGCGGAGGCGAGTCCAGGAGGACCACAGGACTTACCCGAGCAGGCAGCTCCGACTCCAGGCGAGGTCGCTTCGGGAGGTGCTCCTTCTCCAAGGACCCGGGGCGGCTATCGGGGCTATGCGACCTGGCCCTCGCGGAGCCAGGAGCGTCCACCGAAGCCGCCCTCGCGGGTTTCACCTTACGTCGATGGTCCCCGGAGGGAGAACCCCTGTCGGAGGAACTCCGGCGACGGTCCGAGCTGGAACCTTTGGACGCGGAGGCCTCCGACGAGGTCCGGGTACGGCTGGGGTCAGCGAAGATCCTATCCCGCTGATGCCGCCGACTTCTCAACGCTTTGGAGGACATTTTGCCGCAGGGCCCACAGATCATTTCTTCATGATCCGGGCCCAGGCAGCGGAGGCAAAAGTCGTGTGTGTCAGTTAGTGACATATTTCGGTCACACTGACCACACCGCTTGAAACCACTGGCAGCCATCGGGGGAAAGAAAAAAGGGCCCCGGCGAGGTCAAAGGACCGGGCTGCCAGGGAAAAACCGAAAACGAAAACTGACTAAGTCAGAAAAAACCGAAAAGAAGAAGAGGACTCGTGACCGGCGTCGCGAGTCCGGGCGGGAAAAAGTTTGGCTAAGATGGCACCCTTGGGCGGGAAGAGGACCGCGCATGCGCGCTGCAATTCCCAAAGGCTTTCTTTGAAAGCTGGGGAAAATTGCTCCGCGAGGGCTCCGTCGGCGCCGACGTCACCCATAAGTGAGGACTGACTTCCTGCTTGGTCCTGGAGAATGAGGAGTTATCTGAAGAAGATAATAAATATATTAATATCTATATAAGGAGTTTTTTTGGATCATTGATGCAATTGAGCAATGGGTCAAGGGCTAAGATAATTCATACCCATGACCGGTGCCTCTAATGGTCTGAGATCCTTTTCTCCTTATTAAATATGCTCCATTTGGTATCTTCGTGGAGAGTGGAATGAGATACTTTTAAGCAGATGTTCATATTTTTTCACTCTGTGAATGGTCAGGCTTTTGGGTGATCAGGACATGATTATTGGCACCCTTATAAACAATTCAAATCAGTCTGAACAGAAGAACTACATTCCCATTGAAGTAAAATAGGATGCAACTGTGATTAATTGTCAAAACTCACATGACTTGAATCAATGAATGAATGATGGCTCTACTGTTTAAAATGGCCACATTCACTCCCTGTTCCATTTTCAAAATGGTGAAGACAAGAGAGCTGCCTGACCAGTATCACCAAACATCAAACTTCAAAGAGGTACAAGGCCATCTCCAAAGATCTTGGAATTCCTGTGTCTACAGTTCTTTATCTTTATTAAGGATTTAATATACCGCTCATACTGTCAGCACCAGTTCATAATGTTGAGATGTTTTCTGCTCATGGAACTGTCAAGAACCTTCTAGGACATGGTGATAAGAGGAAAATTAATCCATGAAGTCTTTGAAAATTAGTGCGAACTGTTGGAAAAACACCACATATAATATCCAAAGAACTTAAGGCTAACCTGGTACAATCTGGAGTGGTGGTTTCAACCAGCACCATACGCTGCGCACTAAACAAAGAAGGACTTCATGGGCAAAAGCCAAGGAGGACCCCCACTGCTCAAAAACAGACATAAAAAGGCATGCCTGATCTTTGCCCAAACCCACCTTGAGAAGCCATAATCCTTCTGGGAAAATATTCTGTAGACAGATGAAACCAAACTTGAGCTCTTTGGAAATGCAAACCAGCAATACATTTACAGGCAAAAAAATGAAGCTTATAAGGGAAAACACACCCTTCCTACAGTTAAATATGGTGGAGATTTCATAATGTGGGGCTGTTTTGCTGCCTCAGGACCTGGAGGACTGGAACATATTAAAGTAATTATGAAGTCAGAAGACTACCCGAGGTATTTTGGAGCAAAATGTGCTACTTCATGTCAGAAAGACAGGTCTGAGTTGAAGGTCATAGGTCCTCCAGCAGGACAATGATCCAAAACATACATCCAAATGTACAAAAAATGGTTAAAAAGGAAAAAAAAAGGATTGTTTTAAACTGGCCTGCAATGAGTCCTGATCTTAATCCAATTGAGAACCTTTGGAAAGAGCTGAAATCTGCCATTGGTAAAAGTAATCCAGGAAACATTCATGAACTGGAACAAATTGTAGTTGAAGAGTCAAAGAAAGTACCAGCAGACAGATGTACGAAACTTATAGATGGCCACAAGAAATGTTTGGAGGCTGTCATCACTGCCAAGAGTTGTGCAACCAAATTAGTGAAGGGTGCCATTAATCCTGTCCAGGTCATACTTTGTGTTTTTTCTCAGAAATTACATCTAAGTTGCACAGATCTCTTTTCTTTTGTTGTATACCTTTGAACATACTATTAAAATATTATGACGACGTACAGCTGGAATATTTCCAATTATTTCTCAAGATATTGGACAGAACATACTTAAAATGCAAGGGTGCCAATAATGTTGACCAGAACTGTAACATGTGCAGGTGGCAAAATCAGCTGCTTAGAAGCCTAAGTATTGCTGCTTAAACGTACAAAGGCCCAAGTGATGCTGCTCTGTTTCTGAACGCATCTCATTGTAAAATAGTTGTTCCACTACACAACTGTTAAATGCATATTTATTTTCCATAGCCTTATAGGTATTTTACAAAAGGCGCTACATTCAGCAACAATTTTGAAAAATATCTAGCAAGTTTTGAATGTCCCGATTTGGACACCCCTTTTTCCATCTAGCACCCTATACAAAAGTTGATTTTATGGTAGTGATTTTATAAGATCATTTTAGCATGTATATGGCAAAATATGCACATAAAATATTTTTTCTTTTAAAATTGTGGCAGGCATACAAGTATGCAGATGGCATGAATGTGGTGTAGGTAGAGAGTCATAGAAGTCACAAAGTATGTGCATTGTTTTATAAAATACCTTAACCTATATGCATATTATGTACTCTGTGGGGGTCTTTTACTAAAGGGCGCTAGCTGGCAGCATATTTTCTGGCACACACTGAAGGCGCATTGAGTCACATAGCACCAGCTAGCATGGGACGATTCCCATGCTAGGGTCATGAATGGGCAGATTAAGGGTGGAGGAGTGGGCATAATGAACTCTGCGCTGGGCTCACACTGCACACTAATTGCATTAGCATGGGTTCACCTAATGTCCCCTCAACAGGTGGAATTAAGTGTACCCAAGCTAATGCAGTCTGCATTAGGGGAAATGCTCTCCACACCCCAAACAGTTAACACAGTGGTGTTGCACGTAACGCGCCATAGTTTCAGCATAATTGCCATGTTAGATGCAACACCTTAGTGCCCTTTAGTGAAAGATCCCTTATGTGTAGGGAATCCAGGCAGGAGCAATCCCCACATGCTCCTGCCTAGGCCAGAGCTGGGTTCAAAATGGCATCTCTGACTCCCCAGTGGTAGTATAAACTAGAGTTGTGGTCACCATTTTGAAGTTGGCGTCAACTTCAAAATGGTAAGGAGTGGATTTCGCTCCTGCATGGATCCCCCAGGTCACCAGCAAATGGTTCAGGTAAATCAGGAGTGGCCTACAGGAGTGGGAGTGCGTCATGTTTGGGGAGCCTGTGTGGGATGGGGGTATCTTCGTGGGGGAGTGAGAATTTTGCTGGGGGAGGGGGACTCTTGGATCATGTTTTCTTTTTTTTTTTTCAAGGTGCTGGCCCTTTGAGGATGGCATGCAGGATAAAGCGTAATTACTCACCTGTAACAGGTGTTCTCCAGGGACAGCAGGAATCAGTCCTCACATATGGGTGACGTCGGTGCTGACAGAGCCCACACAGAAACATCACCCTAGCTTTCAAAGAAAGCCTTTGGGAGATGCCACCATGCATGCGTGATCCCCTTCCTGCCCAAGGGTGCCATCATGCTCAGTCAGATGACATAGCTAGGATGGTAGTTAAAATAAAACAAGGTAGGGAGGCAATTCCCAGGGGAGGAAGAAGGGTTGTGAGGACCGATTACTTCTGTCCCTGGAGAACACCTGTTACAGGTGAGTAACTACGCTTTCTCCAGGAACAAGCAGGAAGTCAGTCCTCACATATGGGACTCCCTAACTCCAGGCAGCCGAGGACCGAACCACGACAGCAACAAAAGCGATTGAATCGGGTAGCTGTGAGACTCTGCAAGATCCTAGCATTCAGCGGCACTATCACTCTGGTAGCCTGAACACAAAAGGGTCGGAAGGCAGGAGTTGCCTACACCCTGAAAAGATTACGGAGTACTGCCTGGCCAAAAGCATTGTCCCAACAGGACGCTCTCCAGCCAGTAGTGAGCTGTGAACATATGAACTGAAGACCATCTGGTGGCCCTGCAGGTCTCCGTCACTGAGCACAAGTTTGCCACCGATGCACTGTGATCCGATGGCCAAGGGAAAGCCCAGCTCGCTCATAGGTGAGGTCAATACAATCTGCCACCCAAGTTGACAGAGTTCGCTTAGTCACAGGAAGCCCCAACCTGCTGGAGTCATAAGAAATGAAAAGCTGAGTAGCTTTGCGATGGCCCTGAGTCCGCTGTAGGTAGAAGGACAGGGCCCATTTGCAATCCAGAGTATGGAGTATAGTTTCCTCCCAACTGGTGTGAAGCCACCGGAAAATGTGGGAAGGACCATTTCCTAGTTGAGGTGGAAAGGAGATACCAACTTTGGGAGGAATTTGGGGTGAGTGCTGAGCACCACCCTGTTCTTGTAGAATCTTGTGTATGGTGGTTCTGTCGCCAAAGGCCTGAAGCTCGCTTACACTGTGAGCAGATATGAAAGCTACCAGGAAGGCAAACTTCCATGACAGATTCTGCAGATAGCAAGTAGCTAGAGGCTCGAAGGATGGTCTTGGTGAGCTGTGAGAGCTCCACATTAAAGTCCCTTTCTACTGCAGGGGGCGGATGGGGTGCTTAGACAGCAGGAGGAGCCTGAGGAACCGAGACACCAGGGGTTGACCTGAGAGAGATTTCCCTTCAATAGGATGGTGTTGTTCAGCAATCGCACTCAGATACATCCTCACCGAGTTGGACTTCAGTCCAATGTACGACAGATGCAGTAAGTATTGGAGCACCAGTCGCACTGGGCAGGAGAATGGGTTCTCCTGCCTCTCTGCATGCAATACAGATAATCTATACCACTTAAAGGCCTATGCTCGCCTCGTGGAGGGATTGCAGGAGGCCAACAGGACCTCTTCATGGGAAGTTAAAAGGGGCTAAGGCTACCCTTTCAGAAGTCACACTATTAATGTTAGAGACCCCAGACTGGGGTGAAGAGAACCCCCCTCCTGAGTCAGGAAGTCCAGGGCATGGCCCAGTGTGACTGGGAGTGCCACCGACATGGAGAACAGCAGTGGAAACCATGGTTTTCTGGGCCACCTGGGGGCAATTAGTATCAGTGCTGCCCCTTCGTGCTAGACCTTGAAGAGAGTCCTAAGGACCAGAGGGGTCGGGTGGAAAGGCATCAAGAAGGCCTTCCATCCACAGGATCAGGAAGACATCTGCTGCTACCCCCAGCAGGTGCGGCTGCCATGAGGAGAAGTGAGGCAGCTGTTCATTGTCTGGGGTGGCAAAGATGTCCATCATGGGCGTCCTCCAGAGGTGGAAGAGCCATGAGGCCACCATGGGGTTCAGGCGCCATTCGGGCGGCTGAAACACCCTGCTGAGTCTGTCCACCAGGAGGTTGTCCTGGCCTGAGAGGTGGACCACCCACAACAGCATATTGTCGTGGGCCACAAAGGACAGGATGGCCATTGCCTTCTGGCAGAGGGAGTATGACCCCGTGCCCCCCTGCTTGTTCACTTATAACATGGCAACCTGATTGTCCATCTGTACCAGTATTGACTGGTGTCTCAGGCAGTGGTGGAACACCTGTAGTGCTAGAAAGATTACCCTCAGTTCCAGAAGATTGATCTGTAACAGGGATTCTGCTTGGTACCAGCTGCCTTGTGTGCGATGGTCCTTGCAATGCGCCCCCCCCCCCACCCAAGCAGTGAGGTGTCCGTGGTCAGGACCCTCTGGGGCTGGGGCGCATGAAAGGCATTCCAGCCCAGAGGTGGCAGGGACGTTGTCACCAGTCAAGGGGACTCTACCAGCTGGCGGGTTATCCTGATCCTGTCCTGCAATCTGCCCAAGACTTGCATCCACTTAGTGTGGATGCACCACTGGGCTGTTTGCATATGCAGGCAGGCTAACGCGGTCACATGGACCGTGGAGGACATGTGGTCCAGAATGCAGGGGAGACGACAAGCTGACACCGAGCAATAGTGCTGCACCTTTGCCACTAACTCCCTGAGGTGATCTGTTCTTTCCCCGGGCAGAAAAGCTTTGGCCTGCAGGGTGTCCAGCTGGGCACCTATGTACTCCAGGCTCTGGGCTGGAGTGAGATATGGGGCTGTTGATGATCAACCCCAGGTGCTGCAGCAGGAGGGCTGTGCACCCTGTAGCCTGGTGGGCCTCTGTCGCCATGCTGCCCCTGATAAGCTAGTCATCCAGGCAGGGGAAGACGAAGGCCCCTTGCAGATGTAGGTGGGCAGTGGCCACTGCTAGGCATTTTGTGAAAACCCTCGGTGAGCAGGCCAGAGTAGCACTCTGTATTGGTAGTGCCTTCCTCCTACCGTGAACCTTAGGTACTGCATGTGGGAAGGGTGCTCAGGATGTGTGTGTAAGCATTCTTTAGATCCAAGGAGCAAAGCCAATTACCCCGGTGGAGGTAGGGCAGCAGTGTTTCAAGGGAGTGTATCTTGAACTTCTCCCTCATCAGAAACTTGTTTAAGTTTTGCAGGTCTAGAATGGGATTGAGGCCCCCAGTCCTAGTCGGAACAAGGAAGTACCTGGAGAAGAAGCCTTTGCCCCACAGGTGTTGGGGCACAGGTTCTACTGCATTGTCCCTGAGAAGACCAGCGAGCTCCGTGAGCAGCAGGATCTGGTGAAGGAGGGGTCATACCGGATTTTCGGGATAAAACCCGGGTTGAATCTGCTGAAGATGGAGAAGATATACCTTCCTGACCACCTGCAGTACCCACAGGTCTGAGGTGATTAAGGCCCCCCTGTGGGATGGTGAAGGTATCCTGAGGGAGGGGAGGCCCTGCCCTGAGAGTCAAAAGCTCCCTCCAGGCTGGGTGGGAGCTGGAGCTGGGCACTTTTGCCTTCTGAGCCCCCTGCCCCTGTCTCTTGGGATGAGAACCCTGCTGATGGCCAGAGAAGGACTGGTACTGGTGACCCTGTGCAAAGGCACCATTTTTCCTCAGGAAAGGGGCCCTTTTCCCCATCAGTTTTTGTGGGGGATGGGATGAGGTATTTTTGGAGAGCCTCTGATGGGCCATCAGAGGCTTTGTCGGCCATGGATTTACCAAAGAGGTTCTCACAGATACAGGGGACATCGAGTAGTTTGTCCTGGACCCATTGCTCGAGGTCGGAAGATTGCAACCAGGCCTGGCACCGGGCCCCAATGCCGGCTGATGCAACTCAAGCCATCAACTCAAAGCCATCATAGGCAGCCCAAGAGAGGAACTTAGAGCAGTCTCACATTCCCGAAGTCAGGGTCTGGATCCATTGGAAGGGTTCCCCACAAGGCCAATGCAAATCCCGACAGCTCTTTGGCCAGTGCCTTTAGGTATTTGCCTATGTAGAGCTCATAGGCTTGGATCTGGCAACCCAGCATCGAGCCTTGATAATATTTGTGCCTTAGGGTGTTGAAGGCATGGGCCTCCCTACCGGGAGGGATGGAAAAGTGGGTCTTCTGAATCTTGAGCTTTTGCATAGTTGACTCGACGACCATGGAGTTGTGTGGGAGTTGGGATCTGTGGAACCCCTGTTCTTTACAGATGCGGTACATAGCATTGAGCCGACTGCTAATTATTGGCACCAATGCCGGAGTCACCGTTATTTGGAGTAACAGCCTCTTGAGGATCGGCTATATGGGCACCGTAAGAGTTTCTTTGGATGGATTCTCATACTGGAGAATCTCCAACTCCTCCACCTCGGTCTGCATCGAGAGGGTCCTTGCCATATCCCTGACAAAGTTATGGAAGGCCACGTCCTTGGGAGGGGAGTGGCACCAAAATGCTGGGAGAGATAGGTCCGAGGGAACGCCTCATCCTTTGTCTCACACTCGAAGTTTAGCGGTGACGATGAGTCCGAGGATCTGTGACTCCTTGCATCGAGGCTGGTGCCAAAGGGCCGATGACTTGCGGAGGACCTGGGGTCTGAGTCATGGACACTGACCGGTGAGGACTGGATACCCGAACGGGACTGGGACCTTGACCGGTGCTGATGACTGCTTGGAGGCTAGGGGCACTCGATGCTCTGCTCAACGACTGGGGACTCCCTCGCAGTAGAGGGCTTGGTCGCCGGGCAAATAAGGTGGAGGAATTGGCCATCATCACCTGCTGCAGGGCCAGGATAGCAGTGATGTTCTGCTTCAGGGCCACCATTCTGGTTTCCAAGTCAGAAGGCTCTGCAGCTTTTAGCACAGGCACAGAGGATTTCGGGCCCAGCGCCGGCACTTTTGGCAGTGTGTCCTCGATGAGGACTATGGCCTCGCGAAGCCTCGCATGGTCTCCACTGGCCAAGGAATCCTTCTTGAGGACCTTGGTGGGGCACTTCTCTGAGTCACCCGAGTCCCTTCGTGGGATTTTACTGGGTTTCACCGGTGCAACCTCGGCAGACTTGGACTACTACTTCTCCAGCTCTGGTGTCTTCTCAGAGGTCCTGCAGCCGTGGGACTCCGAGGACACCCAGGCATTTTGGGATGTGCTGAGCTTGGAGCTCGATGCCGGGGGAGGTGAGAGCCAAGTCAGACCCAGGTAACCGACCATTTTCTGTTGGTTTTGGCTGATTTGGACTGGCACAGGAGGTGCTGTCATGGTCCGGGCCCAGGCAGCAGTCATGGGTAATGGACACAGTTTGACTTCAATGATCACACTTTTTGAACCCACAAGGAGACATGGTGGAGGACACCCGGATGGGGTCGACGACCCCAAGGAGAAAGATGGCGCAAACGCTGGTCAAGGGAGACCTCAATAAAAAACCAAAAGGAAAGGAGCCAAGAACAGCTCCGGGAAGCGCAGACTAGAGGTGGGAAGAAGAACCGGTACGCCTACTGGAATACTAAGTTTTAGGACATACTTCGTTGGGCTCCGCGGAAAAAAGGAGACTGAGTAGGATAGCACCCTTGGGCAGGAAGGGGACCACGCATGTGTGGTGGCATCTCTCAAAGGCTTTCTTTGAAAGCTGGAGAGATGCTTCTGTGTGGGTTCCGTTGGCGCAGATGTCACCCATATGTGAGGACTGACTTCCTGCTTGTTCCTGGAGAATCAATGCTCCAGGTAGGAAAAATAGTGTTAGCTTTGAGCTGGTGTTTTTTCTTCCCAGAACACCACTGCTTGCAAATTTCATTGCAAGTTGTGTTATTCAATTGACATATTAATGAGGTGTTTTGCATGCTTTGCATCTCATTATTATGGAAATTGCATTGGGATAAAATAAGTTTGCCCTTTAATGCACGTTAGTAGATGCTCACTAATATGTTCCATTTTTACAGAAGAATATACTGAGTAAATTATACTACTTGCATACACACATACAAAAATCCAGCCAAGTATGTCTTTTTTATTTGTTTTCCACAGCTTGATCTGACACTTTTTTGTTGAAAGGAAACAATTTAAAGATGAGCAAGTAAAAAATCTACATTTTTACAGCAATTCATCCTAGTTAACTAACAAAATCTGTGGCACAGCTTCTTTGGGCAAAAAAACCTTTTACCAAGATTTTATTTTTTTCCAAATGAAAACTAACCTAAACTTAATCACAGGTCAGAATTTAGTCGGTCTACGCATCCATACAAGGCAGCTTATACATAAAAAGCCCCAGCGCACAGCTTCCTTGCGTAATCTACTTTCATACATTAATTCCTTCTAATAAAGTGTTCTTTGCATTTTCCCATCATTTTTCTGAGTTTTTGGATTTCACTACACAGAACTGTGAATACAGCTGGCGACAACATCCCATAGAAATTAAGTGTATCTGCATATAGCAGGTTTGCTTTTTTCTTTAAGTTAAGAAACCTCCCCCAGAATAAACCAGCGTTGCAAATCATAACTTTGACAGTTCATTCTTAACAATTCAGAATACTAAGTTATACAATGAAAAAAAAAGGTGAATCCTGTTTAGTAATTAACTCCAAACCGTCACATTTGGAAAAGGCATTCTACAGGAGAGTGGTTTGCACATGGCAAATTTTATCAGATGGCAAGGCCAAGAAAGATTTGCAGTAATAGATCATTGTAATTGCAATGATCAACTTTTTGCCTAGATTTATGGCTAAGTCAATACTGAAAGTGTGACTTATGATTTAAAAAACATCTACCTTTAAACAAAAGAAAGGTATTGTAATAAATTCTAACATCATCTGCCACTGCTAAGAGGGCTATCCTATAGTGGGGGGAGGGGGGGAGACAGTGGCTGATGAGCAGCTGTAGACCTCTGCTCCCTAGAAGATACTTTATTCATGGAATTGAAATCTCTCCTATCCCAATTTTCCTTATTCTCAATGATAACATTTTATTCAAGGCAGTCTAGGGCAGCCCCAGGGCTGCAAATAAGTCAGGTTTTCAGGATATCCCTAATGAATATGTAAAAGTTTAATTTGCATATGTAGTACCCTCCATTGTATGAAAATGTGTCTCACATATTCATTAGGGATAGCCTGAAAACTCCAATTGTTTGTAGTGCTTGAGGACCAGAAATTAATGCCACTGATCTTGTGTTACCCAATAGCTCTAGACCATCTGGAACAGGCTGTGCTAGGCCAGGTTTTATCCTACTGCACCTAAGGACTCGTAGTTCCAAATTTCTCTGCAGATCCATAAATGTAGCAGAGAAAAAAATGCAATAGCTCTATGTCTTGGACTGGGCGAGCCATCTGAGTAATCCTACAAAGTTTCCATTGACAAGCTCAAATGGCATCAACCTTCCATAAGGCTTAATTAATTGTAATTATGAAGATTTTGTATATTGGCCTTGAAAATACCACCTCCTCCTCCCCCCATGAAATAAGTCTGCCAGAAGCAGACTGGAAGACGTGGCATTTTTTTGGATTAGCTATATGAAATCCAGCACCACCTGGTACATTTCAGAGACAGAAACTCTAATGATGCTAAACCCTGAGAGCTAGAAAAGCCAGAGCAAGAAGTTCTCCCACTTCCCTGGCATTCACACATCAGTTTCTGCTGCACCTCATAGCAACAAAAGGTGCATGATCCCACTCAAACAGAGCAAGAGTATCGTCCTTCCTACATTCTGTATTTGAATCTAGTGCACTGTGCATGCAAGGAGCATCATCGTTCCAGTTTTCAGATATCCTGGGGGACATATTTGCAATATACACAACTGTTTTTGCAAAAGATTGAAGGTTAATGTCATTTTAGGGGGGGCTTTTTACAGTTTCTAGGCAAAGATCTTAAGTCAGTAAAATAAATTACTCAAAATCTATTTCAAGAATTCCAGAGGGTTTAAAGACCTCTATGGTTCCCAATGTACACTCCCAACCTGGTACTATCCTTCCACTTTTCCTCTGACTAACAGCAGAACAGTGCATCCTAATTGTGTCTACCTCTTCTTTTGGTTGCTTCAGTCTGAAAACAGTATCAGGAGACCCTGTGAGACCACAGGGTTTTTGTGAGGTTCAGGCTTCAGACAAAAGTCAGCAGAAAAACTGGCAGACATAGGTAAGAAGAGCTGATCTCCTAGCGGCGGGAACGAAGGAAGAGGGGATGTGGTGACGGCACCCTGTGAGGTGCAACTGTCACTAGGCACATGCCTTCTGAGCTCAATGGGAAATTCAGCCCTGTTTAAAAGGGAGGAGATGGGGAATTCTACCTGGCAGAAAAGACGAGAATGAGAACCTTATCTGCATCAAAAATGGGAGGGGGCTATGTTGGAGAAGCATATAAATCTATGAATTCTAAAGCTGGAAATAATCCTGGCAGGAATAAGCAGCACCAATTCATTCATTTTAGAAGCTGCAGCGAGTGGAAGTTAAGGCTTGCCAAAGATTTTTTGCAGGAGGATGGAATAAACAATATGAATGAATGAATGACTATTACAGTACTGGAGTCGGCCCGGTCAAAGGAGGAATAAAAATAAACTTACACTGTATAGAATATAGCACAGGCAAACACAAAAAATAAATACTATTCTTTCAAATTAAATTTGGTCAATAAAGCAACAATAAATACATCTATGAATAACATTTATATAAAAACCCTCTTAATACCTTAATCGAAGATCACCCCTTACATTACTAACAATCACGCCAAACAGATTTGGACCCACGATTTCCTAAAAAACAATTTTCCTGCCTTGGTAAATTGAAATTTAGTGCATTAAACTAATTTAGTGATCAAACTTAGTTACGTAAAATTAGACTGATTTCTAAGAGACACTAAATAGCTGAACTTGGGGAGGGAGACAACCAGAGAGACCATAACCATCGCCTGGGACAGAGGCCAGATCCAAAAGATGAATTAAGCAAATGTATGAAAAGTCCTTCATTTCTTAATTCAAGAGAAACACAGTGAAACTTCACACAGTGCTCTTATCTGTAAAAACAGTTTTCTCCTCTTCTTCCTTGAACTTTTGGTTATGCCCATTGACATAATAAACCAGTCTGCTAAGATTTGCCCTTTCAATAATATTCCTTGCAATAGTTGAAGGGAGCATCTTATTTTTCTGTAGTGGCAAAGGTCTCCGCATCTAATTCACCGTATCAGCAAGCTGGCGAGATGAAAGCCCTATATACAGGGCTTTTAGCACTTAAAAAACAAAAAGTCCCTAACCATTTTTTGCTTCCCTTGCGGACAAGTACATTTGCATGATGTTTACTGGGTAATAATGTATGTAGAGCTAAGAAGGTTAATTCCATCTACTAAAACTATCCCTGAAATCATCCTATTTTTTCCTACTTCGGTATCAGTTTTGCGCCTTTGGGATTAGAATTTGTAGCAAAATAAAAGTGCATCTGCATTTATTATTTTTAAAAAGTACAGAGTCAGGCAGCATCCTATATACGAGGTATTGTAATGGCAATAGGTTTTATACATTGCACACACACTATCATACTCCAATGTTCACAAGTTTTATAGACATATAATTTAATAAGTGAATTGTTGCTTGCTCACTTCTCAGATTCTTTTACTGGTTACATGTAGGGAGACAGCAGATCTCCCCTGTTCTACCTGACTAGCTATGCCTGTCCATTACATGGAATAAATTTGTAGCACAGCTGCACAACTGTGGTGTTCTTGAAGGCTGCAAACAAGCCTGTCCTTCAGAATTTCCACAATAAAATTTTTCAGCAGGCATACCTGCCTGCATTTGGTTTGAAAGACAGGTTAATTTGCATAGTTTGGTTACCTAGAAAACCAGGCTTATCTGTTGCCCTTGAAGACCTATGCTGTGCACCCCTCTTTGCAATAATCTTTGCAATAAATTGCAAGCACTGGATGTCTCAAGCCAAACTACTACTGGAAAAAAGTCTGTTAATCTCTGAATTATCTCAGTATTTGCAGTAAAGGGAAAGAGCTGTACATGGCAAGATGGAAGAGTAAGTTGGCTTTCATTTAAAAAAAATTAAGCTATGCCATAGTGTAGTGGATGTAATTCTTTTTTAAATAAGCTTAGCCATTACTAGGTCAAATGCACATCTTTAGAATTAGCAGAAAAAGAGTAAAACAAATACCTCCTGGGTGTAGTGTTAATACATACAAAAATAAAGGAGCCAGTGCCCGTGGTAATCAAAAACCAGAAAAATCTACATAAAGCCTTAAACCCTAAACTCACAGCTGCTGCAAACTTTACAAACAGCACGTACACATATGATTTCAGGAACCAATGAGCACCTTCCTCACACTTTTAAAAAAATTGGCCATGCTATTTTAGTTGCACCAATGGAGGAGTGCATTTAAGGGTTTAAGCAAATGTATTTAGCATCACTATAAATGTGGACAGCGCATACTAAAATGCACATTTAATCCCCCTACCTCAGAGGGAACAACAATTTAACAAAAAGAGTTGCTTTTTCTCGTTTTCTTTTTTTAACTTGTGGCAGAATGGCAGAAGTAGTGCAAGAGCCTGACATGAAAATACTTGAACACCCTTGGTATTAATTTGCATCAGATTAACTTCCAGTTAAGTGCCCACCAAAAGAACCCAAGAGAGCAGAATTGTGCTTACTGAAGTAAGGCCCCTGGCTGTTCACTTCCATCCATCATTGCATTCTGGGATGTACTTTATGAAGACAGAATAGACACCAGGCCGTACTGGAAATGGGAGGAAGAAAACTA
The DNA here is from genome assembly GCA_033557465.1 of Ichthyophis bannanicus. NCBI lineage: Eukaryota > Metazoa > Chordata > Amphibia > Gymnophiona > Ichthyophiidae > Ichthyophis > Ichthyophis bannanicus. The sequence goes on along the minus strand of CM066032.1, from coordinate 1,106,061,969 downwards.
GAACTACTCTAAATTCTGACTCGCAGAAAGTAGGCAGTTTGATGTCTGCCTCACCTTAATGCTCCATCTTTAGTGTTCACGTCAACAAATGCACTCTTCCTCATCTCCACCTCTATCTGTACCGATCACTAATTCTCAAAGATACACATGGTCTTGAATTACCATTTTCAAGCCTAAAGAGCTGACTGACACTTTTCCAGTATACTGCCCTCCACCCCAAAGAAAATAATTATTCAATAGTAGGTTGCTGAGCACTGAGGCTGTTAATTATCTTACGGTTTTCCACTCCTGATATGCCGGACTCTCCTAGTTCCCGAATTAATTTAGAGGTTGTTTAATATTTGTTAAACCAGCTGCCTGCAGCTTGTCATGTTTACTCCCCCTACCCCAAGATATATTTATCAACTTTTAATTCTTCTACTTGGCCCCCTTTCTCCTGAGCTATCAGCTGAAAAAACACATTTATCTGTAAAGAGGCGCTGGGCCTGATGTCCTGTGAGTTCAGAGTCCACTCGTGAAAGTAAATGAGCTGATACTCCAGGATGACCTGTAAACTGCCTTTCAATGGGTCCAGTCTGATGTAAAACATCCAGGAGGTCTGTGTGAAGCGCCACAAAGACTTTAAAAAATGTAATGTAAATAATTATATCCTATTATGATTTATTACTGGGAATCTAAGACAAGTGAAAAAGTGCATGGAAAGGTTCTGAACACAGCTTTGACAACAAATCCGAAAGAACATCATGAACATAGGGAAAGAAACTGACATAAGTCAAAGGATTTATATTTAATATAGAGACTGACCCACAACAGGAAAATCTGTGCCTCCGAGGCTCCAAATATTACCTCCAAGGGGCAGTATCATGCTTAGCCTATGATTTCCCTCATCTGTTAGGTTTGAATTGAATGGGTTCCTTTTCTTCCTGTCAGAATCCTCGTCCAATTCATATCCATTAACATAGTTTTGACTTTAAAAATAATGCCAGTCTGCTCTTTCATATGCAAAATAGGTTCCCATAAACCACAGATTGTGGCAGGATATAGCCAGTTATTTTCAAAATTATGGAAATGATTGACATGTCCACACTATGGATATCCCTGAGTTGTATGTGAAAAGGCTGGCAAAAGAAAAGAAAAACTCCTCTCCTACCTGCCTTATCATGACCTCCAATTTCTTAGAGATCAAACTTGGACAGAGAACTAAGAAAGTAATTTTGTTTAAAACAAAAACCATGGCATCCTATAATTCTTCACGAGACTTACCTATGGCCCAGCCTTGCTGGAGCATCACAGTCATTAAATAGTGGCATCTTAGAAACTGAGGAACATTGCTTTAAAATTTAAATACATTAATTAATGATTTCTAAATAAATATGGATGAAATGTGCTGCCATTCAACCTTGGAAGCTGCTAATGTGCTTATCAGCCCGGGCCCTTATCACCTCTTATGTTTTTAATTTAAAGTGTTACATAATATTTTTCTCCTATAACAATCATTCTAAAATAGAGGCCACACATTAATAAAGTACAAGTTATTTACAACCTATGCTTGTGCAAAACTCTACAGGCTGTAACATTGGTGTTAGTCATAAGGGAAGGATTGCAGACAACCCTACTTAACTGTACATAATGCACTACGTAACGACAATCACCTCCTGACATTTCTTACGGAACCAGGAATATTTCCTGGGAACAAAAATGTGTAAATATATTATAACTGTAAAATAAAATAGTCTGTATTTATTTTGTATCTAGCCTGAGTGACAAACCAATGGACAGATCAGAATTTATATTACTTTTTACAAAAGTCCTGTTTATCATGAGATATATCAAGCCAAATGTTCTTGTTATGGGATGTATGGAAAAGAAAGGCACCTAATTACATCTGGTTTTCTTTCCATACAGCCTGGTTAAATGGCAACTGCTTGGTGCATCCACACTAAAGTTTCTGGTTTTGCAATCTTAATTTTTTTTTAAAGCTCTGATTTGCATTGACAGTAACAGAAAACCCACTAAGCAAATACAAGGTGCTGCTCCAGCTTCTTTTGAAACTTGCTTTTTTTTTTTTTTTTTTAAAGTAATTGAAAGCTTGTGATGAGCACCCAGGATATACTCATTCCCTGACATGGCCACGTCTATTTCAGAAGACTCAGATCTTTAGCCATTACAGGCGAATGGCCCAAAGCATATGAAACTAAGCTTTACAACGTCCTTCTCTTGTCTGTAATAAACGTGAAAAGCTCTCCTATCACTTTAGTCCAAATCCATTGCTTTTCTATTCACAAAGAAAAAAGGATAACGCAGAGTTAAAATAAGCAGAACCCTCTGCTAATGAGAAACTATTAATGAATTCCACTGAATGTTGTGCTTCCCTTGAATATCTAAATAAGAGGCACATTATAATAAGAGGTGGGGAAAGGAAGGAGGCGTGACAGTAAAAAAATATCCTGTCCCTGCTTCCACTTTACAAGACCTTAGGCAGCAAGATCTGAGCTCTCAAGAGACCATCTTCATGGGAAAAACCTGCACTAACGAAGTCTGGAACTTTCTAGAAAGCGCAGACTCTTGAGCAGAGATTGTAAGGTTTACAGTTTTCCAGAAAGTTCCAGATTTTGCCAGGGGGATTAAGGCGGCAACAGTTGGTGGAAGGGGAAATATTCCAGTTAAGACTTAAAGCCAATCTACATTCTATACAAGCAAAACTCATTTCAGTATGGTCTATGTGAATACATACAGATTCATATGTACATGACCAATTCATTTTAAAACATCTACCATTTGGAGTTTGTCTGTAGCATAGAAATAAGTCAAGTGCTAGCTGAGAAGGCCAACACTAAGGCACGCTTGTCTTGATACAATGGATTTATGATCACACCATTTCACTGAGAAGGACAGACATACAATTAATTTGTAGACAAAAGTGCACTGAAGTCCTTCTCATGACTGCATGAAAAAATATCACAAGCACAAGAGGCAAGCGCTAATGTTATTTAAAAAATATTAGAACAAAGGAGATTTTCTTAGAGATAAAAACAGCAGAAGATGTGTCTAGTCCCCTTAGTCCAGGAAACGATGAGCTCCTACAAACACACTGATGCAGTGTCAAACTCTGTCATGAGGACAGACCTGGAGAAACTGCTCACCGGGTCCACAATACTTTACATTCCAGCTATAATAAAATCATAACACTACTGACTACTAAACATAGCTCACCCCTCTAAATATATGTTGAATTGTATCACAAATATGGACTACTGTGGTGAAGGAGTGGAAGGATGAGGGAGAATGCATGGGCAAGTCTATAGGCAACCAAGGTGCTAATTTGGTTCTGTTAATGGATGCGTGTTGAAGGGTGTGGGGTGGTGGAAGGTTGGATGTTTACAAAAATGTGCACAATTCCCAAAGGAAAGCAGCGGTGGCTGAAATGGGTTTGCAGTACAAAGGGACAGTGATAGCAATTCATTCAACTGGGCTACAATACTTGCTTTCTAATGAAATGGTGTACTGCTGGAAAAGTAGAGCAAGGCAGAATATAGAGAAACTAGGTCTGCTTTGCCTACTTAATATTTAACTTAATGCTGTTTGGTGATAGTCCTTCTCCAACAGAAAAAAAGCCCTCCAGAAGAAATTTATCATGTTCAACATCATTCTCTTGGTTTTCCAGACCATGCATCTGCTGGAGCTTTTGAGATGAGACATCTTAGTTTGTAATTTTTCTTAAGGTAGTTTCTCTTCCTATAGATCCAATTTTGTTTTGTCCTGCTGGTTACTGATTATGTTTGAAATGCTTGAAGACCATCCATACGCTGAACCGATGAGACAGCACATTGCACTTGTCCTAAAGAAAGGCATCATCAACTCTGAAGCCTTCCCACTTCACCTCTACCAGGTTACCCACTAACATTCATATGAAGCAAAATGTCAAAACAGCTTCCAGTGGAGGCAGAGCATGCTGCGCATCAATGTCCTCCTAGTTCTGTCCAATGATCTTGCTTGCCAGACTGTTTCTGGAGGCTCCAAAGTGCAAAAGCGTTGTGAAGGCAATAACCTTTAATCACCATTTACGGTGTGCTTGCTTCCAGTCTCAGCCACTGTAAACCCTGTCTAGTATAGCGTACTAGTTCAGTCATACTGCTGTTCAGTGCCAGAGGGCACACAATTGTGCTCAGCTCCGCAAAGAATTCTGTGGTGGGTGGGGAAATGAGAAAGAAAAAATAAAAAAAAATACAAAATCTAAGTGGGAAATAATGTTCGTTTCATAACTACATGTCAAAACTCGTTGATGTCATCTGAATTTTAACTGCACATTAAAGCTATCTTCTAATTAAGGCAACAGTTCAACTTCATACAAACATTTTTTGTGTATATTAAAAGAATTTATTGTAGTACTGTAAGAAGTACCATGTAATCTCATATACCTTTAGCCTACATAAGCGCATACATAATCAACTGAAAAGAATTCCATTTTTCGGGGTCAATTATCGCCATTTGATTTTCTTTAAGCCCAACATAAATGAATAAAATCAGAAAGGACATATTGGTGAGGTGTATTTTTGTGCAGTCCTTGTGGTCTTGGGCAAGTCACTTAACGCCCCATTGCCTCAGAAAAATCCAAGATAGCAATGTCCCCTGTTTAATGTACATTACCAAGTCTAAGTTACAATGCAAAACCGCTTTGACTCATGATAAAGCGGTATAAAAAAACCTGTTAGTTAAATAAATAAATTTTGACAGTAATGCTTGAAGAAAGTTTCTGATAGCTTGTATCATGGGTGACAGAAATCTCATAAGCATGATGGCTGGCTTTGCTGCACAGTGACAAAAACTAGTGGTCAATTCAATTTTTATTATCACTACTGATGACTTGATTTCTATTTAAGTACCTCTGAATTTAGAGGGTCATACGGTCACACATTAATGAATGGAGGGCAAATAAGTAACCCACAGGAAGATGGCAGTTACAATCCTACACAGCTGCGGCATAACTTCATTGGGCCTCCAAGAGGTTTGGAGGAACTGCATGGAAGGACCCAAAATTCACAGGGAGGCAGGTTTATTATCAGAGAAGGGGATTACATGATTGCTTCTTAGAAGCTCAGCACATCAATTAAGCTGAAGATGGCAAAATCTGAAACTGCCTAGGAGTGAAGGGTGGTGACCATCAACACAACAGATTTTAGGCACGCTGGAGAAGGATATTGGGTAGGAAAACAGCTACCGATCAGGGTAAAGACAGAGGGAAGAAGTTGGTGTTGGGTTGAATGTGGTAACTCATGCACATCTACATCAAGTGCATGGAACTCAACTACAGGGGTAATTTTTTTTACCGGCAACCATTCAACTACAGGGGTAATTTTATAAGCCTTTTATTATGTAAATTTTTTTTTATTATGCTCAGAAATACTGTAGGTGCTTATAGAATTGCCAAAGGGTATACAAGCTTAAAAGTGAATAGTTGTTCTCTGGTGAAGAGAGTGGGAGAAGCTGAGGTGGAGCTGTAAAGCACAGTTACTTACCTGTAACAGGTGATCTCTGGGAACAGCAGGAATAAGTCTTCACATATGGGTACGTCGGTACCGACGGAGCCTGTGTGGGAACGCTCCCCAGCATCCAATCAGAAAGCTTTTGGGAGCATCCCACAGCGCCTGCGTGCTGCCTTCCTGCCTTTCCAACTGTCTCTCCTCAGTTGAGTTTTATAGCTGAGACAAAGAGGGAGAGAGAGGGAAAGGAAGAGAGACAGAGAGAGAGACAACTCCTAGGGGAGGTGGGTGGGTTGTGAAGACTTATTCCTGCTGTTCCCAGAGATCACCTGTTACAGGTAAGTAACTGTGCTATCTCCAGGAACAAGCAGGAATGAGTCTTCACATATGGGGACTCCCTAGCTTTTGATGCCAGGGAGAGAGCCCATAAGTTGTGTGTCCCTGGGACAGGGCTGCACTTCCCCACCTGGATCTCTGGCATCCCATGAGGGATGGTGGGTAGGAGTTGATTAAGTATGGAACAGGTGTTTGAGAACAGCCTGACCAAACAAGGCATCCCGGCGGGAGTCCTTGTCCAAACAGTAATGGGCTGTGAAGGTATAAACCGAGGCCCAAGTGGCTGCTCGACAGATGTCGTCAATAGACACAGAGTTCAGATGAGCCATTGAGGCTGCCGTGGCTCTCACATTGTGAGCTGTGACAGGGCCCTCCAGAGAAATGTTCTTGCTCTGATAGGCGAAAGAAATACAATCCAGTTGGAAAGTGTTCTCTTGGAGACTGGTTGTCCCAAATGAGAAGGATCAAAAGCAACAAAGAGTTGAGAAGACTTTCTATGTTGCTGTGTCCTCTGTAAGTAAAAAGCTAGAGCTCTTTTACAGTCCAGGGTATGAAGATTCCTCTCTGCACTTGATGCATGAGGTCCTGGAAAAAAGACAGGTAGGTAGACCTCTTGGTTGAGTGAAAAGGCGAGACCACCTTAGGCATAAAGTGTGGATTAGTCCTAAGGACCACCTTGTCATGATGGAACCTTGTATAAGGTGGATTAGCTACTAGTGCTTGCAATTCACTGATGCGGCGTGTTGATGTGATTGCAATGAGAAAGATAACCTTCCAAGAAAGGTATTTCAAAGAGGTAGTAGCTAAAGGTTCAAAAGGCGGCTTCATAAGCTGAACAAGAACCAAATTTAAGTCCCATGCCACCGGTGGTGGTCTAATGGGAGGCTTTGTTAAAAGGAGGACTCTCATGAACCTTGCTACAAGGGGATGAGATGAAACAGGTTGTCCATTTAGAGGCTTGAGGGAAGCTGCAATAGCACTCAGATGGACTTTTACTGAATTTGTCTTAAGGCCTGCATTAGACAGAGGAAGGAGATACTCCAGCAACGATTCCAGAGGTATGGCACGGGGGTTAAGACCCTTTTCAGAACACCAGATGGTAAACCTTTTCCACTTGAAGGCGTAAGAACGTCTAGTGGAAGGTTTCCTGGAAGCATAAAGAACATCTTTCACTTGTTGAGAAAGATGAAGATCCTGGAGATCTAGGCCTTCAGCAACCAAGCCCTGAGATGCAGAGACTGGGGATTGGGATGCCACAACTTTCCGTCCTCCTGAGAGAGGAGGTCTGGAGCAGACCCTAACTCTAGGGAGGGAGCTTGAGAGAGATGTAGAAGCAGAGGGTACCACACTTGCTGTGGCCAATGTGGAGCAATGAGAATCATGTGGCCTCTGTCTCTCTGAAGCTTGAACAGGGCTTTGGGAATTAGGGGAATGGGTGGAAAGGCATACAGGAAGTCTTGACCCCAATGAAGGAGGAAAGCATCCCTTGCCTGAGCCCCCTCAGCCGGAGTTCTGGAACAGAACCAGGGAAGTTTGGCATTCCATGGACTTGCAAAGAGGTCTATGTCCGGGGTTCCCCAAATTTGAAAAATCTTGGATACCTGGTCCATATGTAGGGACCACTCGTGTCGAAGCAGAACTCAACTGAGTCTGTCTTCCCAAGAGTTTTGAACACCTGGAAGATAGACTGCCAAAAGATGAATGTGATGCTCTCTGGCGAGGGCCCACAGTCGCAGAGCTTCGTTGCAAAGCGACAGAGAGCCAGTTCCTCCCTGCTTGTTTATATAGAACATGGCTACCTGATTGTCCGTGTGGACAAGGACTGTCTTGTGGCTGAGCAGGGTGTGAAAAACTCGCAGAGCAAGGAAGATTGCTCTGAGTTCCAAGAGATTGATATGTAGACAAGTCTCCTGTGGGGACCAGATGCCCTGGGTGGAGAGGTCCTGAAGATGAGCTCCCCAGCCCATTGGAGAAGCATCTGTTGTAAGAGTTGCCTGGGGTAGAGGCTGTTGAAAGGGGAACCCCAGCAACAGGTTTTGAGGGGACTTCCACCACTGGAGGGACAAAATGAGGCGACTTGTGTTTGCTATTTTGTCTGACAGGCAGAATAATGCCTGGGTCCATTGGGTGGATAAAGTCCACTGAGCTGCTCTCATGTGAAGGCGAGCATATGGTACCACATGAACTGTGGATGCCATGTGGCCTAGCAACTGTAACAGTTCTCGAGCAGTTAGTAGGGGTTTTGACTCTGCTTGAGAAGCTAACTGCATCAAGCGAAGGCAACGGGCCTGGGGAAGATAGGCCCTTGCCTTTGTGGTATCCAGCAATGCCCCTATAAACTCCAGGGACTGAGTAGGGATCAAATTGGATTTTGGGATGTTTATTACCAGCCCTAAATATTGAAGGATACACCTTGTGCAGGATAGAGCAGTCTTGGCCTCTGATTGTGTGGGAGCTCGAATGAGCCAGTCGTCCAGATAAGGGAAGACAAATATTCCCAGGGTGCGCAGAAAGGCAGCAACCACTGCCATGCATTTCGTAAACACCCTTGGTGCAGAGGCCAGGCCAAAGGGGAGCACTCTGTATTGATAGTGCTTCTCCTGGAAAAGGAACCGAAGGAACCTTCTGTGAGTTGGGTGGATGAGAACATGGGTGTACGCATCCTTGAGATCTAGAGAACAAAGCCAATCCTGACTCTGAAGGTATGGCAGCAGAGTTCCTAGAGAAACCATTTTTAATTTCTCTTTGACTAGGAATCTGTTCAACTCTCTGAGATCTAAAATGGGTCTGAAGCCCCCTGTTTTCTTTGGGATAAGAAAATAGGGGGAGTAGAACCCTGTGCCCTGTTGTTGAAGAGGCACTTCCTCTATTGCCTGTTGGGCGAAAAGAGTGGCAACCTCCTGCTCCAACAGGCTGAGGAGGGAGGTTGGAGAATTGAACTGGTGCACTCTTGTGAGAGGGGGCAAGCTTGAAAAATGAAGTTTGTACCCCTCTCTTATGATGGAGTGTCCAATGCTCTGCTGTGATTTGCTCCCATCTGGGAGCAAAGTGACATAACCTTCCTGGAATGGTGGAGGGCTCTGGTCCTTCTAGAACCAGGAAGGCTAAGTTCTCTAGCAGAGAGTCAAAGGCCCTGAGGGGGCTGAGATTGCTGGGCTGGAGCAGGCCTCACAGCCTTTGCCTTGGTCTGTTTGGAGAATTGCTGACGTTTGGAAGGGAACTGAGCTGTAGAATATGCTCTCTGACTATAAGCAGGATAGGATCTTCCCTTTTTAGAAAAAGGTGTTTTCTTGAACAACCTTTTCTTAGCAGGAGCAGCAGTAGATTTGGATAGTCTATCCCAGCGATGGCGAACCTATGGCACGCGTGCCAGCTGTGGCACGCGAAAGCCTTGCAGCTGGCACGCGGGAAGGTCCGCAAAAAAGAAAAAGCTGGCTCTGACTGCTGCCGCGGACGCGGCAAGGGCAGAATGCAATGTCCCGCGGGGCCCCCTCCGCTCGCTAAGCCCCTCTGCAAGGGCTTTCAGATTCGCGAGGGAGAGCGTCTCCCTCGCGTCTCTGTTAAGCCCGCAGGGGCTAATCGGAAATTTCCCATCAGCCCCTTCGAGGGACTGATGGGAAATTTCCCATTAGCCCCTGCGGGCTTAACAGAGATGCGAGGGAGACGCTCTCCCTCGCGAATCTGAAAGCCCTTGCAGAGGGGGCCCCGCGGGACATTGCATTCTGCCGCGGCAGCGGCAGCAGCCAGAGCCAGCTTTTTTTTTTTTTTAAATTTGCCAGGGGGGGGGGGGTTTGGACTTCTAATGGGCTGGGGGGGGTTAGGACTTCTAATGGGGGGGGGGGTAAGGACTTCTAATGGGCTGGGGGGGGGTTAGGACAGCTAATGGGCTGGGGGGGTTAGGACTGCTAATGGGCTAGGGGGGGGTAGGACTGCTAATGGGCTGTGGGCTGATGGGGGCTGTCTGGAAATGGGGTGATGGGGGTTAGGACTGGTAATGGGCTATGGGGGGGTTAGGACTGCTAATGGGCAGGCGGGGCGGGCGGTAGGACTGCTAATGGGCTGGGGGGGTTAGGACTGCTAATGGGCTGGGGGGGTAGGACTGCTAATGGGCTGTGGGCTGATGGGGGCTGTCTGGAAATGGGGTGATGGTGGGTTAGGACTGGTAATGGGTTATGGGGGGGTTAGGACTGCTAATGGGCGGGCGGGCGGTAGGACTGCTAATGGGCTGGGGGGGTTCGGACTGCTAATGGGCTGGGGGGGGTAGGACTGCTAATGGGCTGTGGGCTGATGGGGGCTGTCTGGAAATGGGGTGAAGGGGGGTTAGGACTGGTAATGGGCTATGGGGGGTTAGGACTGCTAATGGGTGGGCGGGCGGGCGGGGGGGGGTAGGACTTCTAAGGGGCGGGGGGGGTAGGAAAGCTAATGGGCTGTGGGCTGATGGGGGCTGTCTGGTAATGGGGTTATGGGGGGTTAGGAATTGTAAAGGGCAATGTGGGGGTTAGGACTGCTAATTGGCTATGGGGGTGTTAGGACTGCTAATGGGCTGGGGGGGGTTAGGACTGGTAATGGGCTGTGGGCTGATGGGGGCTGTCTGGAAATGGGGTGATGGGGGGTTAGGACTGGTAATGGGTTATAGGGGGGGCTTAAACTGAAAATGGGGTGATGGGGGTTTAGGACTGGAAGTGCGTTGATGGGGGGGCTAGGACTGGTATTGGGTTGGGGGGTTGCTAGGACTGGAAATGGGCTGATGGGGGGCTAGGACTGGAAATGGGCTGATGCAGGGACTAGAAGGGAATGGATGCTGGGTGAGGCTGGAACTAGAAGGGAGCTGATGTTGGGGGAGGATTAGAATGGGATGGGGCTGGGAGAGTAAAATGGAGAGGGGAAAAATATTTTGTGTGGGAGGGATAAAAAATCTACAATTGGCCGGGTATTGGGAGAGTAAGTGGGGATTGAGGATGGAGGGGTAAAATTTGAGTGGATGAAATAGGAATGAGGAAAGAGCAAAAGGAGAAAGATTAGTATGTTAAAGCGGATGTAGAGAGAGAGAGAGAGAGAGAATGGAAAAAAAAAACTAGAAGAGAGAAGAAAGGACAAATGGACAGCAGATGATGGAGAGTTAGCAGAAAACATGAAGAAACCAGAAGAAAGTGGCTGGAGCAATTGCAACTGTGTAACTGAGCTGAGGTATTCTGTTTATGTAATTCCTTTTTGACATTGCCACTTGTTCTCTTTCCCCAGTAGGTCATGTATTGTTATTCTCTGAAATGTATTGGTTTAATATTTGCAGTGTTGCCTTTTGATAGGTATGGTATGGTGCTTTGTGAGTCCTGGTAGTGCTGTTAGGATACGGCGGGTTTGCTATTGGTTCTAAATGGGCAGTGTTTGTAGTAGTTCCTAATGTGCCTGGCGGTTGGCACTGGATTATAGTAATGTAGAAATCTTTTAGTCTGTCTTTATCCATACACTCATTAAGAGACATGTTTACTAAAAGTTAGTGTATGTTAGCATTATGCAAATATTTATGCAAATTGACGTGCTGGCACTTTGAGGAAATTCTTTGGTTTTGTGCGGCAGTTTGGGCACTCGGGCTCAAAAAGGTTAGCCATCACTGGTCTATCCAAAGCAGTATTTTCAGCATCCATTTGATTGGCTTTTGCTTGCCAAAGAAAAGAATAAGAACCGGCGGTACCGGTATAGCGTCGAGGAAGGCAGACGCAACAGAAAAGAAATAAAGAAAAAATAAGGAAATTCTTCTGCGATGACAGGAACACGACCTGCTGGCTCCGCGGAAAAAGAACAACTGAGGAGAGACAGTTGGAAAGGCGGGAAGGCAGCACGCAGGCACGGTGGGATGCTCCCAAAAGCTTTCTGATTGGACGCTGGGGAACGTTCCCACGCAGGCTCCGTCGGTACCGACGTACCCATATGTGAAGACTCATTCCTGCTTGTTCCTGGAGATTAAAATATACACATATCGATACAAGCTTAGGCTGAAATGTTACACCTGCCTTAAAAGAAAGCGTTGCTTTGCACAGGAGCTTTCAGGAAGAAAATGTTATAATGGCACCTAAGTACAGATATTGCCTTTATAAAACACACACACATACAAATATATTCAAAGGGGAAGGAAATAATAAACAAACATCAAAATCTCACCCCATCCCATCCTAAAATATTAGAAAATAGAAAAAACCTCAGAAACTGGCGGGTCATATAGAGCTAAAGGTCTGACAAAGTCACTATGGGGGTCTATTCTGACCCGCGTTTAGCAGGGATATACATCCCAGTGGACATATAGTCCCTACTAAACGCCCAGGCCGTATTCAGCAACAGAGCTTCCCGCATGTAAAGCAGAGGTGTGCAGGGAGCTCCGATCGAGGGAGGTGAGGGGTGGGCCGAGGGAGGAGCGAGGGCGGGCCAGAGGCGTGACCCCCAGCTTGGAGACACAGGGCCTATTCCATTGATGGCCCTGTACATCTGGACATGGGCAGATGGACGGGGGACTTATTCCACCTTGGAGGTGGAATTAGTCTCTTAGACAGGGGGGTAATGGCGCGGCGGGGCAGGCACCAGCATGGTGAGTGGGGCAGGGGGTTCCTTGCCGCCCGACCCCTGATAGGGCCTGTCAAGGCCATGGTCGGGTGGTGGGGAACCCCCTGTCCCGCTTACCATGCTAGTGTCTGCTTTGCCATGCCATTCCCCCACGTCTAGGGGTCTTATCCACCTCCAAGGTGGAATAAGTCCCCTGCCCATCTGCCTCCGATTGGGGCTTGGGGAATAGGGCATTTTTGCTTTAGGCAGCTGATAGGGGCTCCATGCAGGAGCCAGGCTGAGCTAGCCAGGGAAGTGCCTGGACATCCAGGTCCAATGCCACGATTTTGCTCCCACAGGGCCATCTAGCCCCGTGGGAGCAGAATCGGGTGCATCTCTGGGACATCTGGATTTCTGGTCGTCTGGATGGCCCGGACGTGCACCTACAGAATTGGCCTCCATATCGAAAGAGGTTTTTCCCTGTTTTTCTATTTTCAAATATTTTTGGATGAGATGAGGTTTTGATGTGCCTTTATAAAACAGGCATTCTGCTGCAAAATTCATCTCTATATTATGTTACATTGGGCTTCTGTTACATATCTCTGATAAATTTTATTGTTTGGGGGAGGGGGCACTATTAATACACAGTTTATTTTCTAAGCTTGGTTCCTACCTGTCAGGCAGAAGTAGCACTCTTGTTCCCTGTGGGGATGACTGACCTAAGAGAACTTCATGTACTGTTACATTTAGGGACTGATTGATTAGCAACTTTTGAAGTAGTCCTATTCCAGACTGGTCAGAAAAAGAGACACTGTTTTGGCACATAATCTACAAATATACTGCGCCAGGCTGCGCAGCATGCCACTGGTTATACAGCAGATTGGTGTTAGAGGGAGTCAATAGTGCACAAGAGAGCTCTGAAAGGACGTGGAGCTCATTTTAATACTGGAAATGCAGTCTTTGGAGAGTCCTGAACTGATACTCCTACTGGAGACTGGCAGCCTGGGAGGTGCACTGGGAAAAGCAGCGCAGGCTCAGGAAAGAGATGAAAGTAATCGAGAACCTGGAACTGATCAGTAATCTGCTGGTGAATAAAACAAAAAGTCCAGACTGCTCGTAGACGGCAGAATGGACAGCAGGACAGACAAAAAGAAAACAGAAATAGAATGCATTTGGCTTAGACACTGAAGGAAGATGGGAGCTTGATGGAAAGCGCACCATTGCAGACTTCATTAAAGAATTAAGGAAATGTCAATGGGCTTGGGAAGCTGACAGAGTGTGCTTGCTGTGAACAGGGTTGCCACCTGGCTGGTTTTAAACTTGCCTAGACGTTTCTTCTGTGGTCAGACCAACTACCGGCAGTGGCTAAAAATGGACAAAAAAGCGTCAGTTTTTGTGCGGCTCAGTCAGAGGCAGGAGAAGTAGCAGCATTTCTAGCTGCTGTTGTGATCCTCCAGGACCCTAGATGGGGCGAGCAGGGAGGGCGGGCGAAAGCCTAGGGGGACCGAGGTGTCTGCCAGCTTAAGACATGATCTAAAATGCATGTGATGGTTACAGTGGAGGATCCACCTACACAGCCACAGCATGAGCTGCACAGAGGAGACCAACACTGCAGCCAATTTCAAGTCCCACCCCCAGTCCCCTTATATCACCGGCTCAAAGCTGGGTTGACTTAAGGGACAACTCACTTAAGTGAGGCATTGGACTGGGATGGTCAAACCAAAGGGAGCCAAAAACCTATGTGCCTCATTGGCTGTCATAAGAACATAAGAACGTAAGATATGCCATACTGGGTCAGACCAAGGTCCATCAAGCCCAGTATTCTGTTTCCAACAGTGGCCAATCTAGGTCATATCTACCTAGCAGTTTCCCCAAGAGACACAAGTTCCACAATGCTTGTACTGGGTCAAGCATTGATATCTTCGGTCACTTCTTAATAATGGTTTATGGACCTTTCCTCCAGGAACTTGTCCAAACCTTTTTTAAACCCAGCTACACTAACAGCCTTTACTACATCCTCCGGTAACAAATTCCAGAGTTTGATTACACGTTGAGTGAAAAAATATTTTCTTTTATTAGTCTTAAATAGTTTACCCTGTAGCTTCATTGCATGTCCCCTAGTCTTTCTATATTCTGATAAGGTAAACAACCGATCTACGTTTACCCGTTCCACTCCGTTCATTAATTTATAGACTTCTATCATATCTCCCCTCAGCCGTCTCTTTTCCAGGTTAAAGAGCCCTAACCTTTTTAGCCTTTCTTCATAGGAGTATCCTTCCATCCCTTTACCATTTTGGTGGCTCTTCTCTGTACCTTTTCTAAAATCGCTATATCCTTTTTAAGATACGGCAACCAGAATTGCACACAGTATTCAAGGTGCGGTCTCACCATGGAACGATATAGAGGCATTATAATATCTTTTGTTTTATTTTCCATTCCTTTCCTTATCATACCTAGCATTCTATTTGCTCTCTTGGCCGCCGCTGCACACTGGGCCAAGGGTTTTAACATGGTATCCACAATGACGCCTAAATCTTTTTCCTGGGTGGTGGTTCCTAATGTGGAACCTTGCATCGTGTAACCATAGTTTGGGTTGTTCTTCCCTAGGTGCATAACCTTGCACTTGTCCACATTAAATTTCATCTGCCATTTTGATGCCCAGTCTTCCAATTTATCAAGATCCTCTTGCAATTTTTCACAATCCTCTTGGGTTTTAACAACTTTAAATAGTTTTGTGTCATCTGCAAATTTGATAACCTCACTCGTTATTCCACTTTCCAGGTCATTTTTGAATATGTCAAAAAGCAGCGGACCCAGCACAGAACCCTGGGGTACACCACTATTCACCTTTCTCCATTGGGAAAATTGGCCATTTAGCCCTACCCTCTGCTTTCTATCTTTTAACCAGTTCCTGATCCACAATAGTACACTGCCTCCTATCCCATGACTCTTTAGTTTTGCCAAAAGTCTCTGATGAGGGACCTTGTCAAAGGCTTTCTGAAAGTCCAGATACACAATATCAACCGACTCACCTTTGTCCACCTGATTATTCACTCCTTCAAAAAAACATAACAGATTAGTAAGACAAGATCTTCCTTGTCTAAAGCCATGTTGGCTGTCTCCCATTAGGTTGTGACTATCTACATGCTGAGTAATTTTATTCTTTATGATGGTTTCTACCATTTTCCCGGTACTGACGTCAGGCACACCGGTCTGTAGTTTCCCGGATCACCCCTGGAACCCTTTTTAAAATTGGTGTTACATTGGCGATCCTCCAATCTTCAGGTATTAGAGATGATTTTAATGATAGTTCACAGATTACTGATAGCAGTTCTGCAATCTCATATTTCAGTTCTTTCAACACCCTTGGATGTATACCATCCGGCCCAGGTGATTTGCTACTCTTCAGTTTATCTAATAGTTGTAAGACATCTTCCCGATGTATCGCTATTTCCTTCAATTCTTCTGCACCTTTAAATACCACTTCAGTCATGGGTAACATCCCTACATCTTCCTCAGTAAAGACCGAAGCAAAGAATTCATTCAGTCTCTCCGCTATCGCCTTGTCGCCTCTTAGTGCTCCTTTAACCCCTTTATCATCTAATGGACCAACTGACTCTCTCACAGGTTTTTTGCTACGAATGTACTTGAAAAGGTCTTTATTTCACGTTTTTGCTTCCGCAGCAAGCTTCTTCTCAAATTCTCTCTTTGCCTGCCTTATCAATGCCTTGCATTTGACTTGCCAGTGCTTGTGCTGTTTCCAGGTTTTGTCGTTTGGCTCTTTTTTCCATTTCCTGAAAGATGCTTTTTTGGCAACAGCAGCCTCTCTGACCTCTCCTTTAAACCATGCTGGCAGTTTTTTGGACTTCCTTCCACTTTTCTTAAAGCGTGGAATACAGCTGGTCTGGGCTGCCAAGATAGTATTTTTCAACAACACCCAAGCTTGTTGTACGTCTTTAACCTTCGCAACTGCTCCTTTCAGTTTTTTCTTAACTGTTTTCCTCATTTTATCATAGTCTCCCTTTCGAAAGTTAAAAGGTAGTACTGTGGATTTCTTTACTATCCCTCCTCCACTAATTAAATCAAAGGCGATCATGCTATGATCACTATTGCCAAGTGGCCCCAACACCCTTATCTCTTGCACTAGATCTGGTGTTCCACTAAGGACTAGGTCTAATATGGCTTCCCCTCTGGTCGGTTCATGAACCAGCTGCTCCAAGAAGCAGTCATTTATTTCATCTAGGAACTTTATCTCCCTAGCATGTCCTGACGTGACACTGACCCAGTCGATACTGGGGTAATTGAAATCACCCATTATTATTACTGCGCTGTAACCTTTGTTAGCTTCCTTGATTTCTTTGAGCATTTCATCATCCATTTGGTCATTCTGGCCAGGTGCTCGATAGTACACCCCCACTGCCATTGCCTTCCCCCCTTTTATATGGAATTTCAATCCATATAGATTCTACAGCAGATTTTGTTTCCTGCAAAACTTTAATCCTTTCTGAGTCAATGCCCTCTCTAACATAGAGCGCAACCCCTCCACCAATTTGATCAGCTCTATCATTACGATATAGTTTGTCCCCAGAGTTGTCCTAATCCCTGGTCAATCTTTTTTAATTCCTACTATCTTCAGCTAATCCCCAAGGTGCCCCACTCTTTCACCCTGCCCAATTCCTGAGTTCTCCTCCAAAATCTCCACCCAAACAGAGTTTCCACTTACACAACACACATTTGCTAGCAGTGTCTTCCTTCAAGCACCGTCATGTTCTCAAAAACAAAAACCAGGCACTTCCTTTTTCTTGCAAGTACTCATTCTTGCCTTTTAAAACTGCTGTAGTGCTGGCAGCGGCAGCACAACACAGTCAAGGGAGCAAAGGAAAATGCTCCCATGGCTGTGTGAAACATTGAGGAAGCAGTGGGGAAGGGAAGTGAAGAGGTGACTGGCTGGGACTGATGCTAAGGGCTGATGCTGGGGTTTAAAGCGGGATGTAGGAAATGGGGGGAATGGTGGAGGTGGGGGTAGAACTGGGACTAGAAGAGAGTTGATGCTGGGGTGGGGCAGTGGAACTGCAAAGGTGCTATGACTGGAGATGAGCTGATGCTGGTGGCAGGTCAGGGTCTAGGACTAAAGTGGCTAGAGTTGATGCTATAGAGAGCAGGGATCTAGAAATAGGCTGGGGGGCTGGAAGTGGAAGAGGACTGATGCTAAGGGTAGGTGGTTAGGATTGGGCTGATGCTGGGGGTGGAGAGGGGGCTGGGACTGAAAGGGACTGATGCAGGCAAATGCTGGGGTCAGGGTGGAAAAAAGGCAGATGCTGGGGAGTGAGAAGAGAGGTTGACTGATATGGGGGAAAGAAGAAACAAGGAATACAGGGGAAGGTTAAAAGGGAGGTGCATAAGAATGGATGTGGGGGCAAGGAGGCAGCAAGGCAGGATTAATGAATATTGGAGAAGGTACTAGATGGATGGATGTTGAGGAAGGGGAGTAGGAGGCAGTAGGGCATCTACTGGAGACATGGGAATGTGGGAGAGACTAAGATTGTGTAGGCGAACAGAAGACAGACTAAGAGTGGCTGGATAATGGGAGTGTAAGTGGGTACCTCAGGGTTTGGGTGGAGATTCTGGATGAGGAACTAGTAATTGGACAGGGTGGAAGAGTGAGGCACCTTGGGAATTAGCTGGGAGATGGTGGGAATTAAGAAATGGACCAGGAACTAGGAAGATGGTGGGGACTAGCTGAATGGGCGAGGGGTATGAGTACGGCTGAGAGACAAGAGTGCAGAAATATAAGGAGATGGTGTGCAGGACCTCAAGGGTTGGAGAGGCAGCTGAAAAGGACAGACAGCTATGGAGTAGGTGAGAGACAAAGGGAGTGGGACAGGTCTTTGAAGCAGATGAGAGAAAGTAGAAATGGAGGGGGGGGGGTGGTGGTAAAAGGGGAAATGGCAGCCTGTATAGAGGGCAAAAGATAAGAAAGGGACTGGAGTTGGTAAGGGCGTGTGTAATAGGGAAGGAGCTGGGGCTGATCAGGTAGATGAGGCTGGGGAGGGGAACAAGTACAGAAGGAGGAAATGGGGGAACTAGAAAGTGGGTGAAAGATGGGGGAAGAGGAGGCTGGCAAAGAAATGAGACCAAGGTCGGGAATGGGATGATTAGGGAAATGAGTAGGAAATGGAAAGCTAATGAATAGGTGAAAGGAGGGAGACTGCAGACTGAAGGGGAGGAATGGAATTAGCGTATACAGGCCGATACAGAAAACTAGTGCGGCTTTTAAGCACAGATAACACCACTGTTAAGCACACTTAAAGCACTTTTAAGCTAACATCAAAAGCAGAAAAAAGATGGATGTCCACGTAAACAGCGATAGAAAAACTAGCACCCAATTAACACCTCAAGTATTTAAATTGCAGGCAAATGAGCTACACATAATAATCTGGTACGCAAATGATAGCTGCGCCTGATGCAGAGACACGCGTGGAGGATATGCGACCAGCTTTAGTGCCAATCTCTCTATGCCTGGGTCTGAGGTGGCTTAAACCTCTAGTGCGTGCTCCCAACAGTACTTTGATGGCATTGGGTGCTTTCCTCGATGCCTGGATCATCTTCTCCTCAGATGCCATTAAAGCCCCCAGTGCCATCAAAATACTGAAGCAAATTCCTCATGGCCTAGCAGCCATGATCCTTCCACCCGACAGTATTTTGATGGCATCGGGGCAATCGTGGCATCTGGAAAAGCCCCCAATACCATCAAAATACTGTTGGGAACCGGTGCCCCAACAGAAAGTAAATTCCTGGTTATCTAACAGCCCCTGAACCCCCACCCAGTACCTTGCAAAACAGGAACGCTGCCTACGCACTCCCGCTCTCGGGCCGCCATTTTCAAAAATGGTGGTGCCTGGCCCCATACGGTGCATCTTGGGCCAGGCACTGCCATTTTTCAAGATGGCGGACCGAGAGCAGGAAGATGTAGGCAGCGCTCCCGCTTTGAAAGGTACTGGGGGTTCAGGGGGCCTCTAGGCCACCAGGGTATCACTTTCTGCTGGGGCACCAGCCCCCAACAGTATTTTGATGGCATCGGGGGCTTTTCCCGATGCTGCAATTGCCCCCGATGCCATCAAAATACTGTCAGGGCCGATATGCAAATTACACATGCAGTGTCCATTTCTCTGGGAGAGCATGCCAAAATAGCCAGACTTCTTGTGCGCATGTGTTTGGCTTGCTCTCCCAGTTTAACGCTGCCATTTTGTGCCCAGTTTAACAGGTGGCTCATTTAGATGCGAAAAGGTTTAATGTGTGGCTAATTTGCATGCTCACCCCTTTTTGCATCTGTGCGCAGGCAGGCATAAAAAGCTGATAGAACACAACTTTAGTGCCAGCTTTCTGCATTGACCTGATATTTAGGTAAAAAGACAGATAAGAGAGAGAGAGAGGGAGAAAAAAAGATAAAACTGAAGGACTGTCAAGGACAGATAAAGGGAAGGAAATGAAGACAGGGAGGGTAAAGAAACAAAATGGAAAAGAGATCCTGGAAAAGGACTTAGAAGACAAGCAACAGGAAGAAGTAGTAAAGAGGGACCAGGACCAACCCAGTATGGAAAAATAAAATGATCAAAGGTACAAAAGAATGTCAGTTTTTAGAGAATGAAGTATGTCAGTTTTGAAAATATGTATTTCTTCTAGCTTAATACAAGGGGGAATGCATTTAATTCTCTCTTTCTTCAGTGTTTCACCAAGTGTTTTGAGGTTTTCCATTTCATTTTTTGACCGCATATTTGTAATTTTTTAATCTGTACTAGGTGATGGGTCTATGCTAGTGTTTTTTAAGCTAGTCTTTGTGTACCTCCTAGCCAGTCTGTTTTTTTGGATATCCACAATGAATATGCATGCAGTGGAGTCCTAGATACTAAGCACAGAATGGAAAGGAGTCAGGAAGACAAGTTAGATCAGAGGACAACAAAGGTAAGGGAGCAGTTTTATATTCACTTTGTATGTTTAGGTGACATTAAAATTTGAAATGATTTTTGTTTGCATTTTTATTTTTAACAGGATACTTTGGTTTGTGATTTATTTTGTTCTCTATTGCACATTTTATTTTAAGGTGGCAAATTAATACCAAAGAGGGAACTGTGGCGTCATAGGGGGTTAAAGAGTGCAATTATCTGTTTGTATCCTTCCCCCTTCAATGTGATCTACAGGGTCCGAAGGCTGTACTGCTACAATTATCGGCTGTAGTGTAGAGGGAACAGAGCAAGGCTGCAGCAAAGGGTGGAATGAAACAGCAGCATAGAGGGGAGCAGGTGATGGATTTTTTGCTTTCAAAAAGTTAACCACCCTAGCTACGAAAGGTCCTGATTAGAAACTATAGGGAAGCAGCCTCCTAGTTTAAAATACTTGGATAAGGAGTATGCGCTGGGGGAAAAAAGACAGACAAGCTGAAGAGGTAACCTCAATGCCATTAGAAATATACCTTGGATTAAAGTTGCTCTAGAGGGCTGTTTATTGGCTAGGATTATTACCAATCGGGGGTCAAAGGAACATCTTCCTGACAGATTAACACTGAGAGGCTGAGGTCTGCACTACATGGAAGAAGATCAGTTAAGTGCTGCAGTGAGCAATTGAGACGTTGACAAGGGAAATTGAATGGCATACTAAAGTTTATAGGTTGTAGTCCGTAAAATTGCTAATTAGAAGCCCAAGGTGAAACATTTATCTAAGTCTGTAAATAAAGCATTTAAGTAGTACACCAGTGTTCTGCTTCATCTGTGGAAAAGGGAAGATACCACTGAGTTCCTAAATCAGGGAGCTAACAGAGGGACCAGACTGACAATACACTTTTTCACTTGTGCGCACAAACTTTGCAGAACTATGGTGGGTACCAACCAATTAAATCAGTATTCCAGCATGTTTTACCAGCATGAACCATAGCCACAAGTTATCTGTTGACTCTAAAGTCACATGAGTGTGGGGCAGGTTTTAAAACAGCACATACAGAGTTGATTATGCAGATGTGCTGCTTTAAAGCTGTCAGATTATTCTGTTGCGTGATCTCAGAAGATACCTCATGCAAAAGACGCATTATAGTACACCCTCACCTTTATTGTTCTTGGCCAGTGACTCTGCATGTTCCCAGATATTGTAAGCATGAAGGAAATAAGATGTGATGTTGACGTAGGAAGAAGCTATGTGGTGGATCATCTGAGGGATACTAACTGATGAGTTGCTGCTGCTGCTGGTACTGACATTCGAGGCTGGCTGTGAGCTTCCGGAGCTGGCAGGAGAGGGCATAGGGGAGAGAGGGGAAGGTGTGCCTGTGCTTCTGAACAAGAGAGGAAGGGGATAAAAGAGAAGACCTTTATGAAAGCTTCAATCACATCTGCCATGCCTCTTAAACATTACATATCATGGAGGAGCAGCGCTAATTTTTAGGATGGTGAAGGGAGAGGTGAATAGGAGGGTTCCAGCTAAAGTGATATTTTTTTATTAAAAGTGAAAAACGTTAATACCGATTCCTAGTGAAAAATCACTAAAAATACAATTTACTTGTTATTTAAACACTGCAGTTGACATGTTTTTAAAAAACGTAGCATTTAAACAACATCTGGAAATTCAGTGGCCGTATCCAGATTGTGGACAGTGCTGAAAATTCAATAGACCACCACTCAACCACGGTCAGCCCAACCATTAGGCAAACTAGGGTGGCAGTTTACTGGTGGGGGGTGGGGGAACAACAAATAGCAGGGCATTCAAAGATAAACAATAGATTCTGACATCCGGGGGTGGGGGGTGGGGGTATAAGGCTAAATGCTTGTCTAGGGCACCAACACTTTGAACCAACTCTGCAGCTGGCCCTGCACTCATCATGCCATCTGGATAAGCAAGTTTGAGATCGCTCTCTGGATAACTTTAGAATGGCTTTCTTGCTGTCCTATGGTTATGAGGACAGTGGCATCAATACTGCTGATCTGGATAACTTTTGAATCTGTCCCTGGTACTCTATGGATAGTGCCGAGACAGTCTGTAAGGATATTCAACAGCACTATCCATATAGTGCGCTAATATCCACGGATAATGCCAACTAAGGGAAATATCCAGATAACAGTGGCCATTATCTGAATAGTTTCCTTTGAACGTTGGGCTGAATGCATTCAATGAGAATGGGCAGCACAGAATTAGGTACTAGGATTAGGCATTTATTAGTACATTTGATTTGTTAGTGTGCCTGAAAAATAAATTATGCACCCAAAATCAATTTAACACATCTATGAATCAAAATGTGTTCATTTTTTTTTTTTTTACAAAGAATTATGAAATTAACCAAAAATGTCAGAAATCAGGAAAAAAAAGGCCCAAAAATGACTTCCAACAATTTTTTTTCTGTGCACATTCTTCTTAAGTATATATGTTCCTGGCCGTCATCTTAAAAATTTCATTGTGGTGTTATCATGAAGACAACCCACACCCCCCAAAATAACTTCTCAAACTCCACTAAGGGTCAATATCATGAAGACACCTCCCCCCCCCAAAGAAACCACTCTGACTCCACTAGGGGTCAAGCTACCATAGCTGTACTTTCACGAGACTGCTGCTAAGGTTCAAGCAGTGACATTTTGAACCTGGCATTGGAGGCAGCAGGAACAAATGGGGTCATTCCTCCCCCCCCCCCCCCAAAACGGACCATCAAGGATTGTAGATGGTAGACCCGGGGGATGGGCCTATGGGGGGGCGTGAGGGATCTTTGCAAGGCTAACACTGCACTGGTTCTTTTAAGATGTTTGCCAGGAGCATCAGGCAAAGCGGCAGCTGCCTGTTGGTCCTGCCAGGAAAGCATAATTACTCACATGTAACAGGTGATCTCCAGGAACAAGCAGGAAAGCGTAGTTACTCACCTGTAACAGATGATCTCCGGGAACAGCAGGAATTTAGTCTTCACATATGGGTATCGTCGGTACCGACGGAGCCTGCACGGGAACACTCCCCAGCGTCCAATTAGAAAGCTTTTGGGAGCATCCCACATCGCCTGCGTGCTGCCTTCCCGCCTTTCCCAACTGCCTCTCTCCAGTTGAGTTTTAAAGCTGAGACAAAGAGAGAGGGAAAGAAAAGAAGAGAGAGATACAACTCCTAGGGGAGGTGAGTGGGTTGTGAAAACTAAATTCCTGCTGTTCCCGGAGATCATCTGTTACAGGTGAGTAACTGTGCTATCTCCAGGAACAAGCAGGAATGTAGTCTTCACATATGGGGACTCCCTAGCTGCAGATGCCAGGGAGAGACCCCAGAAGTTGTGTGCCCTTGTGAAAGGGCTCCCACTCCCCCGCATGGATCTCTGGCATCCTACCAGGGATGGTGGGTAGGAGTTGATTAAGTATGGAACAGGTGTTGAAGAACAGCCTGACCAAACAAGGCATCCTGGCGGGAGTCCTTGTCTAAGCAGTAATGGGCTGTGAAGGTATGAACCGAAGCCCAAGTAGCTGCTTGGCAGATGTCGTCAATTGACACAGAGTGAAGATGAGCCATAGAGGCTGCCATGGCTCTCACATTGAGAGCTATGACATGGCCTTCCAGAGGAAGGTTTTTACTCTCATAGGCAAAAGATATACACTGTGCAATCCAGTTGGACAGTGTTCTTTTGGAGACTGGAAGTCCCAAATGACTAGGATCAAAAGCAACAAAAGGTTGGGAGGACTTTCTATGTTGCTGTGTCCTTTGCAAGTAAAAAGCCAGAGCCCTTTTACAATCCAAAGTATGAAGATTCCTTTCTGCATTTGAGGCATGAGGCCTTGGGAAAAATACAGGAAGGTAAACCTCTTGGTTTAAATGAAAAGGCGAAACCACCTTTGGCTTAAAGTGTGGATGCGTCCTAAGGACTACCTTGTCATGATGGAACCTTGTATAAGGAGGATCAGCCATCAACGCTTGCAATTCACTGATGCAACGTGCTGATGTGATTACAATAAGAAAGATGACCTTCCAGGAAAGGAATTTCAAAGAGAAAGTAGCTAATGGTTCAAAAGGCGGCATCATGAGCTGCCCAAGAACCAGATTTAAGTCCCATGCTACCGGTGGTGGCTTAATGGGAGGCTTAGTTAAAAGAAGGCCTCTCATAAATCTCGCTATGAGAGGATGAGAGGAAATAGGTTGTCCATTTAGAGGCTTGAAAGCAGCTGCAATAGCAGTCAAATGAACTCTCACTGAATTGGTCTTAAGCCCTGCATTAGACAAATAAGAACATAAGAACATAAGATATGCCATACTGGGTCAGACCAAGGTCCATCAAGCCCAGTATTCTGTTTCCAACAGTGGCCAATCTAGGTCATATGTACCTAGCAGTTTCCCCAAGAGACACAAGTTCCACAATGCTTGTACAGGAGATACTCCAGTAATGATTCCAGAGGTATCGCAAGAGGGTCAAGACCCTTCTGCGAGCACCATATGGTAAACCTTTTCCACTTGAAAACATAAGAGCATCTTGTGGAAGGCTTCCTGGAAGCATAAAGGATATCCTTTACTTGCTGAGAAAGATTAAGACCGTGAAGTTTTAAGCTTTCAGCAACCAGGCCCTGAGATGCAGAGACTGGGGATTGGGATGCCACAGCATCCCGTCCTCCTGAGAAAGGAGATTTGGAGCAGATCCTAACTCTAGAGGCGGAGCTTGAGAGAGATGCAGGAGCAGAGGGTACCACATTTGCCGTGGCCAATGTGGAGCTATGAGAATCATATGACCTCTGTCTCTCTGCAGCTTGAACACAGTTTTGGGAATTAAGGGAATGGGTGGAAAGGCATACAGGAAGTCCTGGCCCCAATGGAGGAGGAAAGCATCCCTGGCCTGAGAAACCTGAGCTGGAATTCTGGAACAGAACTGGGGAAGTTTGGCATTCAGCGGACTTGCAAAGAGGTCTATGTCCGGGGTTCCCCAATTTTGGAAAATGTTGGCCACCTGATCTACATGGAGAGACCATTCGTGTGGAAGCAGAACTCGACTGAGTCTGTCTGCCCAAGAGTTTTGAATGCCTGGAAGATACACCGCAAGGAGATGAATCTGATGCTCTCTGGCGAGGGCCCATAGTCGCAAAGCTTCGCTGCATAGCGACACAGAGCCTGTTCCGCCCTGCTTGTTCACATAGAACATGGCTACTTGATTGTCTGTTTGAACTAGGACTGTCTTGTAGCTGAGCTGGGTGTGGAATACTCGAAGGGCAAAGAAGATTGCTCTCGAGTTCCAGGAGATTGATATGTGGAGTCCAGGTACCCTGGGTAGAAAGACCTTGCAGGTGGGCTCCCCAACCCACCTGTGAGGCATCTGTTGTTAGAGTGGCTTGGGGTGGGGGTTGCTGAAAAGGGGACCCCACCAAAAGGTTTTGGGGTGATTGCCACCATTGGAGGGACAAAATAAGGCGATCTGAGTTTGCTATTTTGTCTGTCAGGCAACCTGATGCCTGAGTCCACTGAGTGGATAAAGTCCACTGGGCTGCCCTGATATGGAGGCGAGCATAAGGAACCACATGCATGGTGGATGCCATTTGGCCTAGCAACTGTAACATTTCCCGATCAGTGAGGTGAGGTTTTAACACTGCTTGGGAGGCTAATTGCACAATGCGAAGGCAGCAGGCCTGTAGAAGGTAGGCCCTCGTCTGTCTGGTATCCAACAGAGCTCCTATAAACTCCAGGGACTGAGTAGGAGCAAGGATGGATTTTGGGGAGTTTATGACAAGTCCCAAATACTGAAGGATGCGCATTGTGCGAGAGAGGGCAACCCTGGCCTCTGGCTCTGAAGGGGTTCGAATGAGCCAGTCGTCTAAGTAAGGGAAGACGAATATTCTTAGGGTGCGAAGAAATGCTGCCACCACAGCCATGCATTTTGTGAACACCCTTGGTGCCGACGCCAGGCCAAAAGGAAGAACCCTGTATTGGTAGTGCTTCCCTTGACACAGAAAGCGAAGGAACTTTCGGTGAGTTGGATGGATGAGAACATGAGTGTACGCATCCTTGAGATCTAGAGAACAAAGCCAATCCTGACTCTGAAGGTATGGCAGCAGAGTTCCTAGAGAAATCATTTTGAACTTCTCTTTGAACAGGAACTTGTTCAATTCTCTGAGGTCTAAAATGGGTCTGTCTCCTATTTTCTTTGGAATAAGGAAATAGGGGGAGTAGAACCCTGTACCCTGTTGGGGAATGGGTACCTCTTCTATTGCCCCTTGGGTAAGAAGCATAGTGACCTCTTGACCTAACTGGTTGTTGAGAGAGGTCTGAGAATTGAACTGTCTTACCATTGTAGGAGGGGGCATGCTGAGGAAAAGAGTAGTTACTCACCTG
Organism: Ichthyophis bannanicus; assembly: GCA_033557465.1. Lineage (NCBI taxonomy): Eukaryota > Metazoa > Chordata > Amphibia > Gymnophiona > Ichthyophiidae > Ichthyophis > Ichthyophis bannanicus. Next base: position 1,106,035,309 of record CM066032.1, on the reverse strand, counting down.
TAACAGGTGTTCTCCAGGAGCAGCAGGAATCAGTCCTCACATATGGGTGACATCGACGTCGATGGAGCCCCCTGCGGAGCATTTCCCCAGCTTTCTAAGAAAGCCTTTGGGAATGCAGGCATGAATGCGCGGTCCCCTTCCCGCCTAAAGGTGCCATCTTTGCCAGTCAAATGACATAGCTAATAACAGCACTTAAAAAGCAAAACAATAAACTATGTACAACTGCAACTCCAAGGGGAGGAGGGAGGGTTGTGAGGACTGATTCCTGCTGCTCCTGGAGAACACCTGTTACAGGTGAATAACTACTCTTTCTCCAGGACCAAGCAGAAGTCAGTCCTCACATATGGGACTCCCCAGCTTCAGGATACTGGGGACCCAGAGCTGAAAAATGAGCTCCCTCTAGCCACAGTATCAGAGAAAAGGATTTCACTGGACTACACCTCCACCGGTAGCCCAACCAGAGGGCTGGAGGGTAGGAGTTGCCTAAACCTCGAAGAGATTCCGGAGCACTGCCTGACCAAAAGCACTGTCCCTACGGGACTCCCTCTCCAGGCAGTAATGAGCTGCAAAAGTCTGGCTTGATGACCAAGTTGCAGCCCTGCAGATGTCTGCCAACGGTACAGAGCGGAAATGAGCTACTGAGGCAGCCATTGCCCTGACACGGTGGGCTGTGACCCGACCCTGCAAAGGAAGGTCAGCTGCCCTGTAAGCCCAGGTGATACAGTCAGCCACCCAGATGGACAAGGTACACTTGGACACAGGCACCCCCAAGTTATTGGGGTCAAAAGATATGAAGAGCTGAGTAGCCCTTCTATGCCTCTGCGTATGCTCCAAGTAGAAGGACAAGGCCCTTCTACAGTCCAGGGTATGCAGGACTGTCTCAGCCCGACTAGCATGGGGCCTAGGGAAGAATGTTGGAAGAACCACCTCCTGGTTGAGATGGAAGGAGGAGACAACCTTAGGGAGGAACTTAGGATGAGTCCTAAGGACTACCCTGTTCCTATAGAAGCGAGTGTAAGGCCTATCACAGACTAAGGCCTGAAGTTTACTTACTCGCCTGGCCGAGGTTAAGGCCACTAGAAAGAGAGTTTTCCAAGAAAGGAAGCGAAGATGGCATGTAGCCATCGGTTCAAAAGGTGGGCGAGTTAATTGCTGCAAGACCACATTCAACTCCCACTCAGGGGCTGGTGGACGGATAGGAGGCTTGAGCAAAAGCAAGCCTCTGAGGAACCTGGACACCAATGGGTGCACCGACAAGGAGCGTCCCTCCACCAGCGAGTGGTGAGCTGCTAGAGCAGAGAGGTGTACCCGAACATAATTAGACTTAAGGCCCTGATTGGACAAATGCAAGAGATATTGAAGCACCACTGGTACAGTGCAGGAGAAGGGATCTGCCTGGTGTTCGACACCACAAGGAGAATCTCTTCCATTTCAGGGCATAGGTTTTCCTGGTGGATTGCTTTCTAGAGGCTAATACCATCTCTTCCACTTCCTGAGGCAGGCCCCAGGGAGCTAACACTACCCTTGCAGCCTCCAGGCCATCAAATTGAGAGACTTGAGATTGGGGTGTAGAAGGAAACCCTGATCTTGAGATAGGAGATTGGGCTGTAACCCCAGAGGCAGTGGGGTGTCCACTGCCAGTTGAAGCAGAAGTGGGAACCAGGGTTGTCTCGGCCATCTGGGAGCTACCAGAAGCACTGAGGCCCTGTCCCTCACAATCTTGAACAAAGTTCGGGCCACCAAAGGTGTGGGAGGAAACGCATAAAGAAGGCCCTGGTTCCAGGAAATGAGAAAGGCATCCGCTGCTACTCTTAGGGAATGTGGTTGCCTGGAACAGAACCTGGGTAACTGGTGGTTCAGGGGACTGGCAAAGAGATCTATGGTTGGAAGTCCCCATTTCAGAAAAATCTGTTGAGCCACTAATGGGTGCAGCTGCCATTCGTGGGGCTGCAGAATCCTGCTCAACCTGTCTGCTAGGAAGTTCTCTTGATCTGGCAGGTAGACCGCCTTGAGCACCATGCTGTGTTTGAGCGCAAAAGAGCAAAGGGCCTGTGCTTCCTGACACAGGAGTCTGGAGCCAGTGCCCCCTTGCTTCTTCACATAAAACATGGCCACCTGATTGTCCGTCTGTACCAGAACAGACTGGTGAGCCAAGGTGTGAGAGAAGGCCTTGAGGGCTAAGCGAATGGCATGAAGCTCTAATAGGTTGATCTGCTGAGTGGCCTCCGCAGGAGACCACAGGCCCTGGGTGCACTTGTCTGCACAATGAGCACCCCAGCCCTGCAGAGAGGCATCCGTGGTCAACACCACAGTGGGGACAGGAATTGAAAGGACACCCCCCGTAGTAAGTTGGGGGGGGGGGGGTGTAGCCACCACTGAAGAGAGTCCAGGAATGACTTGGACATCCGCACTCTGTCCGTGAGGTGCCCTGTGGCCTGCTGCCACTGAGTCCTGAGGCACCACCGGGCCGGCCGCATATAAAGACGAGCATTGGGGGTCACATGCACTGTTGATGCCATGTGGCCCAGAAGCTGTAGGCAAAGCTTGGCAGACACCCTTGGCACAGTGAGAAATTGGTGTTCCAACGTGATGAGCCTCTGTGCTCTGTCCTCTGGCAAGAAGGCCTTCGCCTCCCTGGAGTCGAGCCTTGCTCCTATGAACTCTAGGTTCTGGGAGGGGAGCAAAGTGAACTTTGCGAAGTTTATGACAAAGCCGAGGTGTTGCAGGAGGGACACCACTCTGGAGGTGGCCTGTCTGGCTTCCTGGTAAGTCTGACCCCTGATAAGCCAGTCGTCCAGGTAGGGGAAGACAAATACCCCCTGATTCCTAAGGTAGGCCGCTACTACAGCCAGGCACTTTGTGAAGACTCTTGGTGCGGAGGTGAGGCCAAAGGGTAGTACCCTGTACTGGTAATGGTTTCCTCCCACAATGAACCTGAGATACTTTCTGTGGTCTGGATGAATGAGGATGTGAGTGTACGCATCCTTTAGATCCAAAGAGCATAGCCAATCTCCCTGCTGGAGGTAGGGCAGAAGTGTTCCAAGAGTAAGCATCTTGAACATTTTTTTCACTAAGAACTTGAGGTTCCGGAGGTCGAGAATGGGCCGAAGGCCCCCTGTTCTCTTTGGTACCAGGAAGTACCTGGAGTAGAACCCTTGCCCTTTCAGGTGTGGAGGGACAGGCTCCACCGCCTTGTCCAGAAGCAGGCCTTCAAGCTCCTGAAGGAGAAGGTCTGTGTGTAAGGTAGGCCTTGGAGGCTCTCCTGGGAAGGAAGCAGGAGGGAACTGTTGGAAATGGAGCATATAGCCCTTGCGGACTATGCTCAGAACCCATGCATCTCCTGTTACTGGTGGCCACCTGTGGGCAAACAGGGCCAGACGACCTCCTGTGCAGAGAGGGGGCAGCAAAGGAGGAAAGGCTATGCTTAGGGAGTCAAAACCCCCCTCCCTGCTCTGTAGGAGCAGGAGCCGGAGGCTTGGGGGTTGGCTGCCTACGGGGTCCACGTACCTGCCCCTTGGCCTGCTGCCCCTATTGGGGAGCTGGGGAGGCCTGGTAATGAGGGAAAGGTTTGTAGGCAGCCACCTTCCTCGGGTGAAAGGACTTCTTACCCGAGCCCTTCTTTTTCTGAGAAGGGGCAGAGGTCTTTCTGGACAGTCTGGTCCGAGTAAGGTGCTCAGTCTCGAGCTCAGCAGCCTTCTCAGCCATGGGTTTGCCAAAAAGGTTCTCACCTCGGCAAGGGACATCGACCAACTTGTCCTGAACCCAAGGCTCGAGGTACGATGACTGCAGCCATGCCTGGCGTCGGGCGGCAATGCCGGCTGCCGCTGCTCGGGCCAAAGCCTCGAAGCCATCGTAGGCCGCTCGGGACATGAACGTAGAGCAGTCCCGGATACCTGTAGACAAGGACTGGAACCTCTGCAAAGGTTCCCCGGAGAGGCCAGCCGCGAACCCGGACATGTCCTTGGCCAGGTCCCGAAGGTACATGCCCATGTACAGCTGGTAAGACTGGACACGGCAAGCAAGCATCGAGCCCTGGAAGCACTTTCAGCCGAAAGCATCCAGGTTCTGGGCCTCCCTGCCGGGATGCACCGCAGAGTGCATCTTCTGGCTTTTCAGACTATGCATGGCCGATTCCACCACCATGGAATGGTGCGGCAGCTGCGCCTTCTGGAACCCAGGGCTCTTCCTGAGTCGATAGATGGAATCGACTCTCTTGCTCAAAACCGGCGCCGAGGCCGGTGCCTCCCACATCCTGAAGAGGAGCCATTCCAGCATCGGAGGAACAGGCACAGTAAAAGCCTCCTTCGGAGGAGAGTCATACTGGAGGGCCTCGAGCTCTTCGGCTTGAGGCTCCTCCTCGGGGTCCGCAGGAATGGCCAAGGCCTTAGTCATATCCCTGACGAACTCCGAGAACCAGGTATTCTCCGGAGGGGACCTACTCCGGGGCTCGGACTGCGGTGAGTCCGATGGGACGCACCGAGTCCGGAAGGTATCGGGGGACTCCTCATCCTACGTCTCCCAAGCAGACTCATCCGAGGAGGAGTTGGGGGACTCTGACCGCGTGGGTCTCGGTGGCACCCGCCCCGACGCTGAAGGCTCCGGTGTCGACGTCCTCGGTTCCAAACAGGAGGTCGAGGGTAACCGCGACAGAGGACGACCTCGAGCCTTCATGGTCTCGAGTTTCGGCTCGGTCTCTGGGGTCGACTTCAACGTCGATGTCCCGGTGGTCGGGGCAGATGCACCAGCGAGGCTGGTCATCAGTACTCGCTGCTGCTCCATGAAGGCAGACAATCTGCACTCCAAGGCTGTCAGCCTAAGTCCCAGCTCAGGAGACGCAGCAGCTCCCGACTCGGGCCCTGGTGGCGCCGGGCCCGACGTCAGCTCCCTCGGAGGAGAGTCCACGAGGACTACAGGACTTACGTGTCTGACGGACTCAGACTCCACACGAGGCATTTTGGTCGGCTTCTCCGGCTCCAAAGGCCCGGGGCGGCGGTCAGAGGTCTGAGACCTGGCCCTCGAGGAGCCAGGGACCTCTTCCGATGCCGCCCTCGTAAGCCGCTTCTTCCTCTTGCGTTCCCGGTCGGGGGACCCCCTGTCCGAGGAACCCCGGCGATGCTCGGGATCAGACTCCCGAGACGTCGAGGCCTCAGACGAGGTCCGGGCCCGGCCGGAGGCAGAGTCCGAAAAAATCCTTTCCTTTTGATGCTGTCGGCTGCGTAGTGCCTTGGTAGACATTTTACCACATGGGCCACAGGACTGAGGATCGTGGTCCAGGCCCAGGCACTGAAGGCAGCAGTCGTGTGTGTCGGTGAGAGACATGAGTTTCTTACACCGATCACACTTTTTGAAACCACTGGAAGCCATCGGGGAAAAAAGGGCCCCCACGAGGTCAAAGGACCAGCTATCCAGGGAAACAGAAAAAAAGGTGCGAACGCCAGCCACGAAGGGCAAAAACCAAAAAATAGAAAAACGGGCTCGATACCGGTGTACCGAACCCGGCGGGAAGGGGAACCGGCGTCGAACCGGGGAAAAAGCGAAGAATCGCTGAAGAAAAAAGTCAACTTTTCCGGGCGACTAGGACAAGGAAAAAGAGAGACTGGCAAAGATGGCACCTTTAGGCGGGAAGGGGACCGCGCATGCGTGCCTGCATTCCCAAAGGCTTTCTTAGAAAGCTGGGGAAATGCTCCGCAGGGGGCTCCATCGACATCGATGTCACCCATATGTGAGGACTGACTTCCTGCTTGGTCATGGAGAATGAAGCTTGTAACCCCTCTTACAATAGACAGGGTCCAATTTTCTGCTGTTATCTGACCCCATCTGGAGGCAAAATGACATAACCTTCCTGGGATGGTGGAAGGCTCCAAGCCATTCAGGGCCAGGAAGGCAAAGTTCTCTAGATAGGAGTCAAAGCCCCTGTGGAGGCTGAGTCTGCTGAGTTGGTTGAGGCTTAGCAGCTTTTGTATTCCTTTGCCTAGGTTGTTGCTGCTGTCCCTTTTGGGCAGACTGACCTAAACAATACCCCTGCTGGGTATAGGATGGATAAAACTTCTTACTGAAGAATGGTTTCTTGTAGGATTTTTTCCTTGCAGGATCTGCTGTAGATTTAGACAATCTATCCAAAGTGATATTGTCAGCATCTATCTCATTAGCTTTTTCCTGCCAATTCTTGCCAAAGAGATTCTCTCCTGTGCAAGGAATATTCCCTAGTTTATCCTGTACCCAAAGCTCCAAGTCAGATGCCTAGAGCCAGGCAATCCTATGTGCAACTATGGCAATAGCAGAGGTTCTGCTTATGCACTCAAAGCAGTCAAAGGCTGCACGATTGAAAAACTTGGAAATATCCTGAGCATGTTTAACAAGGGCGAGGTAATCCTGCCTCTTATCAGGAAGGAGAGGGCTCATAAGCTCTAAATCTCCTGTGACCTCCTTAAGGAACATTCCCATATATAATATATAGGAACTGATCCTAGCAGAAAGCATGGAAGCCTGGAAGGTTCGACGTCCAAAGGCGTCAAGAGTCCTACACTCACGTCCTGGAGGATTAGATGCATGCCTTTTTGCACTCTTGATCCTTCTCATAGCTGATTCCACCATGGAATGGTGTGGTAGCTGAGTCTTCTGAAACCCAGGACAAGGAGGAACCCGATACAGGGTGTCGAGTCTTCGCGAGTGAGGAGATGTGGTTAGAGTTGTTTCCCACATCCTTAACATGAGATCATGCAAGATCTCATGAATAGGTAAGGTAGCTGCCTCCTTGTGAGCTTTAGGGTATTGTAGGATTTCTAATTCCTTTGCCCTAGGCTCTTTTTCAGGATCCACTGTGATGGAAAGACCTCGAGCCACATCTCGGATAAAATCCTGAAAGGACATATCTGGTGGAGACTTCCTATGCTGAGGAGAAGAAGAATCCTTAGGAAGAAGTACTTTGGTATCGGCAGAGCTTTCAGAGTCTTCAGACTCATCCGAGGATTCAAAGTATCTCAGATCCGGGTGATCGTGCAAAGCATGTTACCGGTACTGATTGAAGTCGGCATTGGAGTGGTCTGGTACTGACTTGTCGATACTGGATGGATAAGCATGACTCAATCCCGGTAGAAGACGTGCCGATGTCGATGCAGTTGGTAACGGTACCGGAGTCGGTTGAATTGTCTGAAGTGGTTTCAGGGGAATCGAGGCCGTGAGAAGAGCTGCCAGACTGTGTTCAATAGCCAAGAATCTCTGGTCTATCGATGCTGCCGATGCTTGGGTATTAGTACCGGATGAAGCAGCTGGTATCCCAGAGCATGGCACCAGTAGTTCTGCCGAGGTAGAGGCCTCGAGAACATTCAGGAACCCAGTTAGTGCTTTGGAAGCCGAAGCCTCCCGCTGGGGCAATTTTGCCGGTGAAAGTTCCTCAAAGACAACGCCTCAGGCATCTTGATACTTAGAGGGAGATCTACCCTTTGAGGACCGGCCAGATTTGTGTTTAGTTACCTGAGATCCATGGGAGGAAGACGAAGCCCTGGAAGACGTCGATGCCACAGAGGCTGCATCGGAGGGAAAAAGGGTGCTAAGTTTAACAGCTCGGTTCTGCCGGCCCCTCTTCGACATCATCCCACAGGCAACACACTCCGAAATAGAGTGTTCAGGACCTAAACATTTGAGGCACCACTCATGGGTGTCTGTGACGGAGATGGTACCGCCACACTTGGAACACTTTTTAAAACCCAAAGCGGGTTTTTCCATTTTAAAGGAAAAGGTTGGGCCTAGTGCCCAAAATGGCGCGTGGCACCTGAGGAGAAAATAACTGGAGAAGACTCCAGAAAGAATGTATTTTTTTTTCCCCCTAGAAAAAAAGAAAGAACCACTGGCGGTACTGGTGTAGCGTCGAAGGAAGGCAGACGCGACCACAAAAAAGAAGAATAGACGGGAATTTTTTCTGCAGTGACAGGATGTGCGACCTGTCGGCTCTGTGGAAAACGAAGAACTGGAGAGGGACAGTTGGGAAAGGCGGGAAGGCAGCATGCAGGCGCTGTGGGATGCTCCCAAAAGCTTCCTATTTGACGCTGGGGAGCATTCCCGTGCAGGCTCCATTGGTACAGACGATACCCATATGTGAAGACTACATTCCTGCTTGTTCCTGGAGATAAAGAATGCCAATTGTGAGCTAGTGTTATTTTAACCTTGGAATAACGCAGCACATGAAGTTCATCGCAAGCTGCATTATTCCTTTACATCAGGGGTCACTAATCTGCGGTAATGAGTTACCGCAGATTTGTGACTCATGCAGTAAATTAAAATGAGAAATGTTAACACTGGTTACTTAAAAATACGATGGAAAAAGAATATTCAAATGTCTATTACCTTGCAATGCATGGAGAAGGTGCTTGTGCAGCTCTGGAAGAATTCTGTGGCAGAAAAGGTACAACATGGTATATTATATTATATTTGTTTACACATCTTCACTGATTAAGCATCACTTGCATTATTCACCATCATACATTAAAAAAAAAATACACACATACATACAAATATAAAATAGTTTACCTTGAAGTGCTCACTGAGCGAGCGGGAATGCTTTATTGCAGTGTCTTTTTTGTGACGAAACATTGCCATGTACAGCACAGCCTGGCAGCGCATGCTAGGTATGTAAATGCAGGAGTAATTAGGAGAACCAGGCCAGAGGATTTCCTTGCTCACTAATGTAAACCTACAGAATGGGTGTGAATCTCAAGAAACAAATGTGCTTTGCTTCTGCCCCTGTGTCTGCTATCGAGCATGTTTTAGATTATCTACCAAGTGGAGTTCTACAAAGTATAGCCTATGTAAGGTCACACATGCATGTATTGCGTGTTAATTAACGCAGGTCCCATTTTATGCAATGGGACTTATTTACTAACATATAGTAGCATCCTTTAGTAAATCTAGCCATAGGTAAAAGATAAAATATTTGTGTGACTTTTGTACAGACATAAGATATTAATAAAACTGCAATTGGACATCATAATGGAAGTTTAGCCTCTCCTTAAAATGCAAGCTTCAAAAATAATGAAATGACTGATGAACCACTCTGTAAAGATCTCCGGCAAATTTATACAATTCCTTTTCCCTCCTCATATTGTGTTATATTACTTCTGCCTTATGAAATAATAACTTTACTTTCAAAATTTTGTATGCAAAATGGAAAGCCTTTCAGGTCTTTTAAAATCTATGTGAGACTGAAAATTTAAAACAGCCCCTCCCTCCTCCTCCTAACACAGAAAACAACTTACCATAAAACTGCAAATGTTTTTTCAGTTGTAGATGCAGACGAGTCAGTGAAGTTTTTCAATTTCATTGCAAACCTACAAGAAAAAAGACAAGCACAACTGCTGTGTCAGGAAATTGAACAACAATGTAAGGAAATCTTAAAAACATGAAAAAATGTCAGACCCTTTATCTCCAAATATACTTGCCCATTTGTTAATATCAGATCCTTATTGTGTGTCATAGATCAGTTAAGGAAACATCTAAATATTCACTTACTAAGAGTGCAGGGAAAAACTGGGGGTGGTTAAGGAGACACACAAAGTAAGAGGGATGAATATTTTTCTATGTCCAGCTCCACGTTTTTAATGGATGTCACCCCGTCTCAGTCCTTCAAGAAGTGAATATGAAAATAAGTCTTACAGACAGTGGTGTAAGTTCCAATGAGGGGCCCCCCAAGCAAAGGTTTGCTGAGAGCTTCCTACGATTGCAGTGGTGCGGCACATATGCAGGCCTCTCCTTGTGTGGCAGCCCACTCCCTGTATATGCTCATAAGAACATAAGATGCCATACTGGGTCAAACCAAGGTCTATCAAGCCCAGTATCCTGTTTCCAACAGTGGCCAATCCAGGTCACAAGTACCTAGCAGTTTTCCAAAAAGACAGGTTCCACAATGCTTGTTTTGGGGCAAGCAGTGGATTTCCCAGGTCCTCTAATAATGGTTTATGGACCTTTCCTCCAGGAACATGTCCAATACTTTTTTAAACCCAGCTACACTAACAGATTTTACTACATCTTCTGGTAACAAATTCCGGAGCTACATCGCATGTCCCGTAGTCTTTCTACTTTTTGATGGCATAAACAATCGATTTACGTTACCCGTTCCACTCCACTCATTAATTTATAGACCTCTGTCATATCTCCCCCTCAGCCATCTCTTTTCGAGGTTGAAGAGCCCTAACCTTGTAAGCCTCTCCTCATAGGGGCATCTTTCCATCTCCTTTACGATTTTTGATGGCTCTTCTCAGTACTTTTTTTTTTTTTTAAATTCCGCTATATCCTTTTGAAGATACAGAAACCAGAATTGCACACAATTGCACCATGGAACGATACAGAGGCATTATAATATCCTTTGTTTTATTCTCCATTCCTTTCCTTATGATTCCTAGCATTCTAATTGCCTTCTTGGCCACCGCTACACACTGGGCGAAGGTTTCAACATGTTATCCATGATGCCTAAATCCTTTTCCTGGGTGGTTGTTCTTAATGTGGAATCTTGCATCGTGTAACCATAGTTTGGATTGTTCTTTCCTAGGTGCATAACTTTGCACTTGTCCACATTACATTTCATCGGCCATTTGAAAGTCCAGTCTTCCAATTTATCAAGGTCCTCTTGCAATTTTTCACAATCCTCTTGTGTTTTAGCAACTTTGAATAATTGTGTCATCTGCAAATTTGACTACCTCACTCATTATTCCCATTTCAAGGTCATTTATGAATATATTAAAAAACTGCAAACACAGCACAGATCCATGGGGTATGCCACTATTCACCTTTCTCCATTGGGAAAATTGGCCATTTAGCCCTACCCTCTGCTTTCTATCTTTTAAGAGTTCCTAAACCACAACAGTACACTGCCTCCAATCCCATGACTTTTTAATTCCATCAAGAGTCTCTCATGAAGTACCTTGTCAAAGGCTTTCTGAAAATCTAGATACACTATATCATCTGGCTCACCTTTGTCTACCTGTTTATTCACACCTTCAAAAAAGACCTTCCTTGGCTAAAGCCATGTTTGCTTTCTCCTATGATCATCTACATGTTCAGTAATTTTGTTCTTTAAAATGGTTTCTACCATTTTGCCCAGTACTGAAGTCAGGCTCACCGGTCTGTAGTATCCTGGATCACCCCTGGAACCCTTTTCACAAACTGGCATTGCACTGGCCTTTCACCGATCTTCAGGTATTACAGATGATTTTAATGAAAGTTCACAGATTACTAATAGTAGCTCTGCAATCTCATATTGCAGTTCTTTCAACACCCTCAGATGTATACCATCTGGTCCAGGTGATTGCTACTTTTTAGTTTATCAAATAGTTGTAATACATCTTCACGGTGTATCGATATTTCTTTCAATTCTTCCAATGCATCACCTTTAAATACCATTTCAGTCATGGGTAACATCCCTACATCTTCTTCAGTAAAGACTGAAGTAAAGAATTAATTCAGTCACTTTTAGGGGCTTGTTTACAATGGAAATCAATGGGGCCACGGCTCAGATAACGATCGCGAACCGCTACCGCGGCTTTGTAAACAAGCCCCTCAGTGTCCCTTTTACCCCTCTATCATCTAATAGTCCAACTGACACTCAGGTTTTTTTTGCTATGAATGTACTTGAAAAAGATTTTATTATGCATTTTTGCTTCCACAATAAGCTTTTCTTCAAATTCTCTCTGTCTGCCTTATCAATGCCGTGCAACTTGCCAGTGCTTATGTTGTTTCTCGTGTTCGTCATTTGGCTCCTTTTTCCATTTCCCAAAAGATGCTTTTTGAGCTACAACAGCCTCTCTGACCTCACCTTTAAACCATGTCAGCAGTTTTTTTGACTTCCTTTCACTTTTCTTAAAGCATGGAATACAGTGTGACACAGCAGCAGGGGTTGCATAGCAGAGGCGGGAAGGATCCACATGGTTTTGCTTTTATTTTAAAGTACTAGAACTATCGCAGCCATGGCTGCTAGGGGAAGAAGGGGGCAGGAAGGGAGCTGACACGGGGGGGGGGGGGGGGGCAGGAAGGGGGTTGACAGGGGGGGGGAGGGGAGCTGACTGGGGAGGGTACTGAAGGGGGACTGAAAGGGAGCCTGCACCTGGGGGTGGGACTTGAGGGAGCTGACCTTTGGGGATGGGACTGGTGAGAAGGCTGGAAGGGAGCTGACATGTGGGGATGGCACTTGAAGGGGGATCTAAAGAGGCTAGGGTGACTGGAAAGGAGCTGACCGGGGGGGGGGGGGTGGCACTGGAAGGGGCATGAAAAGAGAGTAGGGTGACTGGAAGGGAGCTGATGGGGGGGGGGGGGGTGGCACTGGGAGTGGAAGTGAGCTGATACCTACGATGGTATTTGGACTAGAAGGAGCTGGACAGTGGGGAAGGAGGCGGACTGGAAGAGAATGGACAGTGGCAGTCCTGGGAATGCAAGGGGGTTGACATTGGAAGGTACTGGGAAGGGAGGACTGGAAAGGGAGCTAATACTGGGGAGAGATACCAGGACTGAAAATAGGCTGATAGAAGGAAGTGAAAAAACAAAACAAAAGAAGAAACACGAAATGGCAGATGGACTATAGACCATAGAAAGAGAGCTAAGAGAAGACAGGAAAGCAGAAGCCTCAGATTGGGACCTGCATGATCAGATAACAAAATGGTCAGATAAAGGGAGAAAAGTAATTTTATTTTCAATTTAGTGATTGGACTTTGTGCAATCTTTATGGGTAATTGCATCTCTTATTTATCTGATGTTGCACTGCATGCAGAGTCTGGCTTCTTGGGGATTCAGTTTAATTTTTGTCTACTTATTTTTATTTTTTACTTTAGGCTGTAGTCACTTATTCTGTACTTGATGAGGGTCTGTGTTCTGAGTGTGAGATTGAGACCATGTGTTCTGTTAACATGGAGTTCGTACATAGGGATCTATACTGTACTGTAGTAATTTGACTTGTTCAGCTTTTCAAATAGTTGCATGAATATTCTAGGGATTACATCAGTATTTATAGTATTTCTGGGTAGGCCCCCTTTATGTGAGTTTTGGAAGTTTATCCTGCTATGGTATGGTAGATTTGGCCTTGTAGATCTTCGATGACTTTTGTAGGGTTTTATATTAGTTTCCAATTTGCCTGTTACTAGAGAATGATTGTTAGATGACTTGAAACAGATTTTTTTAAAATATATTGAGTTCTGTGGGTGAATGTCCTACTTCTACTCTGCATCCATTGTTGAGGGAGAGGTTTCTGTGGATGCAGAATATATATTCAAAAAAGAAAAAGTGAGAACCATAACAGTTTATAACAAAATAAAATGAGTTATTTTATAATTTGTACAAAACACCGTTTTGCTGTTCTCACTTTTTTTTTTAGCTCCTTAGTGTGTGAGCATCTTGCATTTCCTTTGTTTTTTTACAGAATATATATTTACATTAACACCATGCTGGTCTAGTGCGCAGTTTCAGGAGTTATGTTGGGGTTGCCAAGCCCTTCTTGGTCACAAAGTCTCTCTTGTTTTTCAGAGGGTGGGAAGTGCTGTGTTGGGGCACCAAGTTGCTCCTGTATTTGTAGAAGTGGGAGGTGCTGCATGGATGCTGTTGAGCCCCTTCTGTGACATATTCAATAGCATATTTAGCAGCATGTTTCCTAAGCTCTGTGCTATACTGAGTTAGACCAAGGTCCCTCAAGCCCATTATCCTGTTTCCAGCAGTGGCCAATCCAGGTTACAAGTACCTGACAGATTCCCAAAAAGGCACCCAGGTTCTGCAATGCTTGTCCCAGGGCAAGCAGTGGATTTCCCATGTCCTCTTTAATAAGAGTAATGGGTAAAAGCATTTTTTGACTACATGTGTTTGTTTTTAGTTTGCATTGATATAGTCCCTACTTGGTGAAGATCTGCATGTGTGACTGAAGCTACATGTTTTGTTAGCATTACGTTTCTATGTAGGGATCTGTAGTAATCCGGTTTGTTCAGTTTTCTGAATAGGAATATGGATGTTCTAGAGTCCATTGCAATAATTATGGCGCTGCCCTTTTCTGGGTATGCTCCATGTTGTGTAGATTTTGGAAGTTAGTGCTGTTATGGAATAGTAGATTTGCTCTATAGGTGTCCTGTACTCTAGGTTCTTGGTAAGGTCAACTTTAGGGTGTTTGTTGGGGTACTGGAAAGCACAGTTACTTACCTGTAACAGGTGATCTCTGGGAACAGCAGGAATTAGTCCTCACATATGGGTACGTCGGTACCGACGGAGCCCGTGCGGGAAAGCTCCCCAGCTTCTTAGAATAGAAGCTTTTGGGACCTCCCACTGCACATGCGCACTGCCTTCCCGCCTTCCTGAACAGCTCTCCTCAGTTTCGAGTTTATAGCTGAGTCAACAGAGAGAGGACAGGAAGATAGATAGATAAAAGATACAACTCCTAGGGGAGGTGGGTGGGTTGTGAGGACTAATTCCTGCTGTTCCCAGAGATCACCTGTTACAGGTAAGTAACTGTGCTATCTCCAGGAACAAGCAGGAATAAGTCCTCACATATGGGGACTCCCTAGCTTAGATGCATGGGATCCCCTGTAAAGGTTCGCCATCTTCGTATGGATCTCAGGCATCCATTCTGGGAAGGTGGGCAGGAGTTGTTTAGGAATGGAACAGGTGCTTGAGGACAGCCTGGCCAAACAAGGCATCCCGGCGGGAGTCCTTGTCCAAACAGTAATGGGCTGTGAAGGTATGAACCGAGGCCCAGGTAGCGGCTCGACAGATCTGATCTATGGAAACAGAGTGCAGATGAGCCATAGAAGTTGCCATGGCCCTCACATTGTGAGCAGTGACATGGCCTTCCAGAGAAATGTTTTTGCTCTGGTAAGCAAAAGAAATACACTGAGCAATCCAATTGGAAAGTGTACGCTTGGAGACTGGAAGTCCCAAATGGGAAGGATCAAAGGCCACAAAAAGTTGAGAAGACTTTCGATGTGGCTGAGTCCTATTAAGGTAAAAAGCGAGAGCTCTTTTACAATCCAGAGTATGAAGGTTCCTCTCTGCATTGGATGCATGAGGAGCTGGAAAAAAGACAGGTAGATATACCTCTTGATTAAGATGAAAAGGCGAGACCACTTTAGGCATAAAGTGGGGATTCGTCCTAAGGACCACCTTATCATGATGAAATCTTGTGTAAGGTGGATTAGCCACTAAAGCCTGCAGCTCACTGATGCGGCGAGCCGAAGTGACTGCAATGAGGAAGATGACCTTCCAGGAAAGAAATTTCAAGGAGGTGGAAAACATTGGCTCAAAAGGTGGCTTCATAAGTTGACCGAGCACTAGATTCAAATCCCATGCGACCGGGGGTGGTCTGATGGGAGGTTTAGTGAGAGTCAGGCCTCTCATGAATCTTGCAACAAGAGGATGAGAGGAGATAGGTTGTCCATTTATATGTTTCAAGGATGCTGCAATAGCACTTAAATGGACTCTTACCGAATTCGTCTTGAGGCCTGCATTGGATAGATGCAGGAGATAATCAAGAAGAGAATTCAAAGGAAGTGCCAGAGGGTCAAGACCCTGCTGAGCACACCAAATGGAAAAACGTTTCCATTTGAAAGCATAGGAACGCCTGGTAGAGGGTTTCCTAGAGGCAGAAAGGATATCTTTCACTGGTTGGGAAAGATGAAAGTCTTGAAGGCTTAAGCCTTCAGTAACCAAGCACTGAGGTGAAGGGATTTGGGGTTTGGGTGCCACAAAGTCCCCTCCTCCTGAGACAGGAGGTCTGGCGCAGCTCCCAGATCCAAGTAGGATCCCTGGGAGAGCTGTAGAAGTAGAGGGAACCACACTTGGCGTGGCCAGCGTGGAGCTATGAGGATCATAGTTCCATGATCCCTCTGGAGTTTGAACAGAGTCTTGGGAATCAAAGGAATGGGTGGAAAGGCATATAGGAATGCCTGATTCCAATTCAGGAGAAAGGCGTCCGTAGCCTGAGCTCCCTGACACGGAGTTCTGGAACAGAACCGGGGAAGTTTGGCATTCCACGGACTTGCAAAGAGGTCTATGTCCGGGGTCCCCCATTCCTGAAAGATTCGGTTTATTTGGTCCAAATGTAGGGACCATTCGTGTGGCAGCAGAACTCGACTGAGCCTGTCTGCCCGAGAGTTTTGAACTCCTGGGAGATACACTGCTAGCAGGTGAATCTGATGCTCTCTGGCGAAGGCCCATAGTCTTAGAGCTTCGTTGCAAAGCGACAGAGAGCCCGTCCCTCCTTGTTTGTTTATGTAAAACATGGCCACCTGATTGTCCGTCTGAACTAGGACAGTGAGGTTGGCTAGGAGGGAGTGGAAGACCTTGAGGGCAAGGTAAATTGCTCGCAGTTCCAGAAGATTGATATGAAGGGTGGTCTCCTGTAGAGACCAAGTGCCCTGAGTGGAGAGAGTTTGCAGATGGGCTCCCCACCCTGTTTGGGAGGCATCTGTTGTGAGGGTTGCTTGGGGTAGCAATGGTTGAAATGGAGCCCCCAACAACAGATTCTTGGTGGAAGTCCACCAGTGGAGGGACCAAAACAGACGATCGGAGGTTTGTATTTGGTCTGAGAGCGCTCCTGACGCCTGAGTCCACTGAGTGGCCAGGGTCCATTGAGCTGCTCTCATATGAAGACGAGCATAGGGCACCACATGCACTGTGGAGGCCATATGACCCAGTAGGCGTAGCATTTCCCTGGCTGTCAAGTGAGTGCTGGACTGAGCTTGGGAGGCCAAACTCAGGAGGCGCTGGCCTCGAACATGTGGAAGGTAGGCCCTTGCAGTGATGGTGTCCAACTGGGCCCCTATGAATTCTAGAGATTGAGTAGGGATGAGTTGGGACTTGGGAAGGTTTACTACCAGTCCCAGATACTGCAAAAGGCTCCTTGTGTGGTCCAGGGAAATCTGGGCCTGTGACTGAGTTGGAGCTCGGATGAGCCAGTCGTCCAGATATGGGAAGACAAAGATTCCCATGCCTCTTAGAAATGCGGCTACGACTGCCATGCATTTTGTGAATACTCTTGGAGCAGAGGCTAGACCGAAGGGGAGTACTCTGTATTGGAAATGTTTTCCCTGAAACAGAAAGCGAAGATACTTTCTGTGGGATGGATGGATGAGTATATGTGTATACGCATCCTGTAGGTCTAGAGAACAAAGCCAGTCCTGACCCTGGAGGTAAGGAAGGAGAATGCCGAGAGACAGCATTTTGAATTTCTCCTTGAAGAGAAATTTGTTCAATTCTCTCAGATCTAGGATTGGTCTGAATCCCCCTGTCTTCTTTGGAATGAGAAAATAAGGGGAGTAGAAACCGGACCCTTGTTGAGGAAGAGGAACCTCTTCTATGGCCCCTTGGGCAAGAAGAGAGGAAACCTCTTGACCCAACAGGGTTAGGAGAGATGGGGGAGAATTGAATGGTCTCACCATATGATGGGGAGGAAGGCTGGAGAAATGAAGTTTGTAACCCTCTCGAATGATAGAGAGGGTCCATTGTTCTGTTGTGATTTGTTCCCATCTGGGAGCAAAGTGAACCAACCTTCCGGGTATGGTGAGAGGTTCTGGTTGTGTTAGAACCAGAAGTGGCAAGTTCCCTAGGAGCAAGTCAAAACCCCTGAGGGGTTGGAGCCTGCTGAGCTACAGTAGCTGCTGCAGGCTTAGCTCGTGCTTGTTTGGATTGCTGACGCTTAGCAGTATAGCGAGGTTGAGAAGACTGCTGGCCAGTATTTGAAGCAACTCTGGCCTTCTTATAGTAAGGCCTTTTAAAAGACTTTTTCTTAGTAGGAATTGAAGTGGACTTTGAAAGTCTTTCCAAGGTGGCATTTTCAGCATCCATCTGGGTGGCTTTGATTTGCCACTCTTCCCCAAATAAGTTCTCACCTGTACAGGGCAGATTCCGTAAGCCATCTAGAACCCAAGGTTCCAGATCAGAGGCCTGGAGCCAAGCAAGACGTCGGGCTGCAATAGCAATGCCCGAAGCCCTACTGGCTCCCTCAAAGGAATCATATGCTGCCCTATTAGAGAACTTAGAAACCTCTAAGAGTTGTTTCACTAGGGAAAGGAATCCCTGCTTTTTATCCTCAGGGATAAAGGGGGCAAAATGCCGCACCTTTTTGGCAAGTTCCTCCAGGAACATGCCCATATAGAGACTGTAGGAATTAATCCTGGCTATAAGCATACTAGCCTGGAAAATTTTCCTACCAAAAGAGTCCAAAGTCTTACATTCCCGTCCTGGAGGGGTGGAAGAGTGCCTTTTGGTACTCCTAATCTTCTTCATTGCAGACTTCACCACAATAGAGTGGTGGGGCAATTGAGTCTTTTGGAAACCAGGAGAAGGAGGGACCCTATACATGGTGTCCAACCTACGGGAATAAGGAGACAAAGTCAAAGGATGTTCCCAGAAATCCATCAGTTGTTCTTGAAGGATTTCATGGATAGGCAGGGTAACTGCCTCCTTAGGGGCCTTTGAGTATCCCAAAATATCCAGTTTTTTGGATCTGGGTTCCTTTTCAGAGGATGTGGTAATAGAAAGGGCTGTAGCCATATCTAAAACAAAGTCCTGGAAGGACAAATCCTCTGGAGGGGACATTCTCCTTTTAGGAGAAGAGGGCTCCTCAGGTAAGTTGAGTGAAAACTCAGCAGAATCATCAGAGGAGTGAAAATCCTCAGAGGAATCGGTGCTTTCCTCTAACGCACGATACGCGTACCGATCGGTATCGATATCGGGCGTATCGGGTATGGAACCGGTATGGAGCGAAAGCCCATACGGTACCGACTTGCGTTTAGAGGTGGACGGCCTCGATACCGGCATGGCGGACGATACCGGTATCGGGCCCGGAACCGCTGAAAGCGGAACCGATGGCGTTGCAGCTTTAATGAAAGCCATGACGGCCTGCTGCATGGACTGTACAGTATCGCCCATGGACGCCATAGCTGCCTGGATGTCGGTACCGGAGTGACCCGGTACCCCAGAGCAGGCTAACAGGTGATCTGTCGAGGCCGTAGCATCGATATCAACCTGAGACCCCTGAATTGGCGTTTTTGGAAGTTGGACTTCCCGCCGGGGTTGTTTGGCTGGGGCAGGGTCCTCAAGTTCTAAGCTAAGAGCCTCTCGATGCTTTGAAGGAGATTTGCTCTTTGAGGACTTGCCCACAGAAGGTTTGGTTACCTGAGATCCATCCGGAGAAGAAGACCTGGATGACTGTGATGCTGTATTCTCTGAAGCAAACAGCACATGGAATTTGTTGGCCCGGTTCTGCAGCCCACGTTTAGACATGTGGGAGCAAGATGGGCAGTCCGGTATGGAATGGTCAGGCCCCAAACATTTCAGACACCAGTCATGGGTGTCTGTGACTGAAATAACAGCATTACATTTGGTACACTTCTTAAATCCAGGGGCTGGCTTCTCCATGAGGAGAAATTGAGTAGGCCGAGAGGCCTCTCTGAAGTGACCAAAAAGCTAAAAAATAAGAAAAAAGAATTATAATTTTTTAAAGAAAGAAAGAAAAGACCGGCGATACCGGTATCGGTATGGGGAAGGCAGGTACGCGGTCTAAAGAAACAAATAAAATAACAATTTCTTCAGCGGTGACAGGAACACGACCTGCTGGCTCCGCGGAAAAAGAGAAACTGAGGAGAGCTGTTCAGGAAGGCGGGAGGGCAGTGCGCATGTGCAGTGGGAGGTCCCAAAAGCTTCTATTCTAAGAAGCTGGGGAGCTTTCCCGCACGGGCTCCGTCGGTACCGACGTACCCATATGTGAGGACTTATTCCTGCTTGTTCCTGGAGATTGTGTTATCTTTGAGATTTGCAGTTTTGTGTTCTTTATGCTGCCAGGTCAGATTAAAGGAAATTTCAAATTTTAAGGGAATGTCTCAGTTTAATTTTGTTTAGTAGCCTGATTGCTTCACTGCTGCTGAGTTCCAGACTTTTCCAGCTCTAGCACAATCCAACATTTGAATTCATGGCTACCAGGATTAGTTTATCTCATTTTATATCTTCCCTTTTTATCAATAATCTGGTCATAGCAAAGTATATCTGATGTGCAGATTGGTGATAGTCTGATTTTTTGGGGAGGGGGGCGAGGGGGGCTGTGTATGTGGCTTTTCATTAATCAAATTTAAATTTTTTTTATTTTGTCTGTTTTATTTAACATATACT
Organism: Ichthyophis bannanicus; assembly: GCA_033557465.1. NCBI lineage: Eukaryota > Metazoa > Chordata > Amphibia > Gymnophiona > Ichthyophiidae > Ichthyophis > Ichthyophis bannanicus. Next base: position 1,106,015,188 of record CM066032.1, on the reverse strand, counting down.
TTACTAAATTGCATGTATATGTTTGGAAGCCATCTAGGATTTTAGATTGGTGGCATATACATTTTAAAATAAAGTATACTAAATTTATGCAAATAATGCTGCGATAAATCTCACAGGCGACTTATAAACAAACTGAGCACCCTAGGGATGGACCCTAAAGTTACTGCTTGGGTTAGAAATTGGTTGGGTGGGAGGCGACAAAGAGTACAAGTAAATGGAGCTCACTCTGAGGAGAAGGATGTTACCAGTGGTGTGCCCCAGGGATCTGTCCTTGCTCCGATTCTTTTTAACATCTTTGTTAGTGATATAGCGGAAGGGCTGTCGGGTAAGGTTTGCCTCTTTGCGGATGATACCAAAATCTGCAATAGAGTAGACACCCAGGAAGGTGTAGATAACATGAGGAGGGATCTAGCTAAGCTTGAAGAATGGTCTAGAATTTGGCAGCTGGGATTTAATGTTAAAAAATGTAAGGTCATGCATTTGGGCTGCAGCAATCCAAGGGAGCAATATAGTATAGGAGGTGAAGTACTTTTGTCCACTAAAGAAGAGCGGGATCTAGGCGTGGTTGTGTCTGATGATCTTAAAGTAGCTAAACAGGTAGAAAAGGCGACAGCAAAAGCTAGAAGGATGCTTGGGTGCATACGGAGAGGAATGGCTAGCAGAAAAAAGGAGGTGATAATGCCTCTGTATAAGTCTTTGGTGCGACCTCATTTGAAGTATAGTGTGCAATTCTGGAGACCGCACCTTCAAAAGTATGTGAACAGGATGGAGTCGGTGCAGAGGGTGGCTACTAAAATGATTAGTGGTCTTCATTATAAAGCATATGAGGACAGACTGAAGGATCTTAATATGTACAACCTTAGAGGAAAGGCAGGATAGAGGTGATATGATTGAGATGTTTAAATACCTCCGTGGCATAAATGTTCAGGGAGAGCCTCTTTCAATTGAAAGCAAGTTCTGCTACGAGGGGACATGGGATGAGGGTGAAGGGAGATAGATTCAGGAGTGATATGCGGAAATATTTCTTTACGGAAAGAGTATTGGATCCATGGAATAGTCTCCCAGTGGAGGTGGTAGAGATGAGGACAGTAACTGAATTCAAAAAAGCATGGGACAAACACAGAGGATCTCTAAAGGTAAAAAGGGGACTGTTGTAGTTGTTGATATGGAAGGACAGACTAGATAGGCCATGTGGTCTTTTTCTGTCATCATATTTCTATGTTTCTAATCTTCACACATGGCTCTGCATCACTCTCATGCTGCCCCTGGGAGAAAGTAGACAGGGGGGGCATTAGGAGGTGGAGGAAAGCAGAAACCTCAGACTGGGACCAGCATGATCAAGAATAAAATGGTCAAAAAACAAAGGTAGAAGTGAATTTTATTTTCAATTTAATGAACAGTCTTGGTGCTATCTTTATATTTCATAAAGTACAGGGAAATGCATCTCCTATTTCTCTGGTGTTGCATTGTATGCAGAATCTGACTTTTTGGGGTTTCAGTTTAATTTTTATTTATATAGATGAAGACTTGTGTTTGGGCTTTGCCGATACCTGCAATCCATGGGAGGAGGATGAGGCCCTCAATGATGTGGAAGCTAAAGATACCGCGTTCGAGGGGAAGACTGTCCCAAGTTTAGGCCTTTCCATGTCATCTTTTGACAAAGGGGACAATCTTTTGGCTGGTGGTCTGGGCCGAAGCATTTTAAGCACCAGTCATGGGAGTCAGTCGCTGAGATAGTGCTGGCACATTTAGCACATTTTTTGATACCACTAGTTGGTTTCTCCATACTGTTGTAGAGAGTAAGGTAGGCTTAAGGCCGAAGATGGCGTTGAGGCACCTGAAAGTCTTTTTTTTTGGAATTTAGGTAGAAACAGAAAGAAATGAGAGGGGAACTGGCGATGTCTTTGACAGTGCCGACACTATCCACAAAAAAAAAGAATGTTTTTCTGTGTGACAGGATTCGCTTTCTGTTGGCTCTGTGGAAAACAAAGAACTGAGGAGGAGGAAATGGGAATGTATTCACACAGGCGCAGTGGAGTGCTCCCAAAAGCTTTTGAATTGAACACTGGGGAACATTCCTGCGCGGGTTCCATTGGTACCGACGTCACCCATATGTGAAGAATACATTTCTGCTTGTTCCTGAAGGTCACATTGAAACCCTCTGCCCAGTATGTAACGGTGGCCAAGAAAGCAAATAGAATGCTAGGAATCATAAAGAAAGGAATGGAGAATAAAACAAAGGATAATATAATGCCTCTATTGCTCCATGGAGCAATCACACCTTGAATATTGCGTGCAATTCTGGTCACCGTTTCTTAAAAAGGATACAGCAGAATTAGAAAAGGTACAGAAAAGAGCAACAAAAATGGCAAAGGGAATGGAAGGATATCCCTACGAGGAAAGGCTTAAAAGGTTAGGGCTCTTCAACTTGGAAAAGAGACGGCTGAAGAGAGATGTGATAGAGGTCTATAAAGTAATGGAGTAGAACAGGTAAATGTAGATTGTTTTTTTACCCCTTCAAAATGAAGGCAGACTAGGGAGCATGCAATGAAGCTACAATGTAGCAAATTTAAGACTAATTGGAGAAAATATTTTTTCACTCAACACGTAATCAAACTCTGGAATTTGTTACCAGAGGATATGGTAAAAGTTGTTAGTGTAGTTGGATTTAAGAGAGGTTTGGACAAGTTTTTGGAGGAAAAGTCCATAAACCATTATTAAAGATGACTGGGGAAATCCACTGCTTACCCACTGGACAAGCAGCACGGAATGTGCGTATCTTTTGGGAACCTGACAGGTACTTGGACCTGGACTGGCCACTGTTGGAAACAGGATACTGGGGTTACTGGACTTAGTCTGACCCAGTATGGCATATCTGATGTTTATGGGATTAGAATGGGGGAAGGCCAACTATTAAGAAATCATTAGGCTTAGAGATGGAGAGAGAGCGAGCAACAGAGAAATGTAAGAATACAAGCTAGGAAGCCTATTGGCCACTTACAATGATTATATATTGGATGTCAATGTTTTTATGGCTTCCTGAATACTGCAGTGCTTGGTTTTCTGTTCCACTTCTAAGCAAAATGCTATTGATGTAAGAAAAGGCAATGGCCAGCAGACTGCAACGTTTTCATTCTCCCATACCCACTGCTCCTTTTCATCTCACTAAAGTCAACAGTTGCAACTCAGGATGTCTACTTCTACAGTGGGGTACTGCAAGAAATCTAGAGGCTTGAGATTTGCATTTCAGTTTTTGTCTACACAATTCTGTTTTTTTAAATTAACTTTTAATAAGTAAAAAAACTCTTTCGTTACAGAATGCAAGAAACAAAAAGAAGAAAAACAGCTTTCTCCTATAACACATGGTAATCACAAAAATATGCATCATGGGAAGAGGGAAACATCACCAAGCAAATATAAAACAATCATCCTCCACCTATTAACACAGCAGTAGAAAACAATATATTTTTATAAACCCTGGAATTCCTACTGACACTCCTTGTGACCTTGGGCAAGTCACTTTATCCTCCATTGCCTCAGAAGGAAAGGCCTGGCAATCTACTTCCAGTGATACATTGCCAAGAAAACCTAGAAGCAGCTGGGTCACCAGGAGCCAGCACTGACTTAATGGCACAAAAAAAGGGGGGGGGGGGGGATCAAGGGCTGTGAGTTTTAAGGAAATCTTCTAAATGAAGTGGCTCGAGAAAACAATAACTTCTCCCCTGATGTGCCAGACACTTGCATGGAAACTTCAAAAAGAAGGTGGTTCCTAACGCTAACATGCAGGATTTTAACTCCAGAAAAGCCTTACGGCGTAACTGGATAGGCCATGAGACATCGGGGAAAATGGTAATTTTCTGACCACAAAAAAATCATGCCTGTCTTGGGAAAGTATGACTTTAGAACGGAGTTCTTATCTGTCTCTGAAAAAAAGGTAACTATTAAGGTAGCTCTTGGAGTAATATCATCAGAGGAGTACTCTAGAAACTCTGACACATCCAAACTATCTGGGGAATCTAACTGGTCAAGCTCTCCCAACTACATCTGTAGTAACTTTTTTACCTCTAGGCATATAATATACATTGGCAACCTTTATATCTTCAGGCCGCACAAACAAAACCTCTTTCAAATATTTATAAAATAAAATTAGCAGGGACAAATTATGCATGACAGGAAAATTTAGAACTTTCAAATTCCTAGAGTGAGACCAGTTCTCAAACAATTCAAATAGACTGTGACAAGAAAAGCTGAGGGGACAGACTGTACTTGTACCCATCTGTATGTCCAACTTTTCCAGCTGTACCTGCACATCATTTTAGCTGAACATCATGATCCACAAATTTAGCTATCAAGCCTTAGTAAATTCCTCCAATTGCCTCAAAGTTCCCATTAAGATTGCCTCAGTCCGAGTCACAACAGCCTATATGTCCTTAAGTGAGACATCAGAGGCAGCAATATCTTTCACCAGAACATCACCTGATAAGGACGGAATTTGGACTACTTTAGACATCACCACTTTCAGGACAGCAGATTGTTTACTGGTTGAAGGCTGGTTCAACAGAAATGTCAGATCACTGGGAGGTTCCATAACAAGTGAGCCTTCTGAGTCCGACAAAACCACTACCGGTGGTGGGAGAGGTAGGGTTAAACCCCCTTCCGGAGACACAGCAGAAGAGTTTATACTTACTAAGGCAGAGGAGAATGAACCAACATCCTCCATTGTTCGCTTAATCAGATGTTTATCCAGGGGCCCTTCAATCTTAGAGGACTTTGTAGCTGACAATGTTGGGAAGATCATCTTCTGTTTCCCCATCGCCGGGAGCTGCACTCCATCAGTGCTCCAATGTGCGCCAAAGGGGCGTGACCTGCCTCTTTGGGAACATGCCTAAGGGACACACCCATGATCACATCTTGCAGCAAGGCCTGAGGTCTTATAAGGCCCTTTTGTCTGACATCAGCAGATCAGCGCCAATGTGCCCACAGGGTAGGAGCAGTTTCCACCGCTGCAGAACAGGTTCTCCTCTCTCCAGCATTCCGCGGCAAGGCCCCCAGTTTTATAGGGCCCTTTTGTCTGACAAGAGCAGATCAGTGCCAATGCACCCACAGAGTAAGAGCAGTTCATGCCGCTGCAGAACAGGGTCCCCTCTCTCCCTGTTTTTAATTTGTGATCTGTGGTGAGGGTCTCAGGTGTTGTGTGTACATGATGGATGTGTGGAGTTCTCCGGAAACCAGCAAGGGAATGCAAGCACACTCCTAAGGTAAAGCTCCGACTGAGCCAAGTTTCCCGAATCTCCCTTAGAGAAGTCTTTAGATCTCTCTGAGCATGCGTGCTTGCTTCCTGCCTGTTTGGCTCCGGAGACGTCAGTTTTAATCTTGATCGCGCTAGACTAGCCACAGTTCTCCCTTTCTCCTCCATGAAAGACTCTACCAGCAAAAATAAAATAATTCTTTCTCACCAAAAATTCATCGCACCGCAATTGCTCCCAGCCACAGCGATTGCTAACTTTCCAACTGTGCAAAACAAAACAAAAGAACCAGTAGTGCCAGCCTTTGTTCTGCCGCTGTGATCATTTTCCTCAAGGCCTCCCATGTCAGCTGCAGCTCCCAATCGCTCTCTCCCTCTTCCCATTGGGCTTAGTGTCAGCACAATCGGGACCCTCAGAGAGAAGTCGAACTGCTGGAGGCAGCTCTTCCCCCAGTGGCTTTTACTTCAGAGGGTCATGGCCAGGGTGGCAGATCTCTGTGGGCAGCAGGCCATGTGATTTAGCACACATGGCCTGCCGCCCTCCCATGCATTGAGCCATGCTGCCCTTCCCCCCCCGTGCTGAGCCATGCCGCACTAGCATTGATTCCGGCAGTGGGATTGAGGGGGTGTGGCTTGACTCGGCGGCAGGCCATATGCTTCGGCACACATGGCCTGCCACTTCTGAGCCCCTTCCAAAATAACTTCGGGGGTTCAGAGGTGGCAGGCCATGTGCCGAAGCACATGGCCTGCCACCGAGCTGAACCACACACACCTCAATCCCCCTGCTGGAATCTGTGGTAGCGCGGTGCAGCTCGCCGTGCAGGGGGGTGGCATTGTCAGAGGGGCAGCCCAGCCGGGATGCTTCTGCCCAGGGCGGCAGAAACCCTTAGACTGGCTCTGGTCATAGCCTGACAATTTTGCTGGCAAGCTCCATCTCTGGATTTAACTTCAATGCCATCTGCCTCTCCCCTCAGCCAGACTAAGGCAGAAAAACCAGGAAGCAAAGCTAAGAGCAAGCTGAAGCACTAGATACCGCTCTCTACCCCAACTGGGGAGACCTCTGCTGCTATAAAGCCCTCAGGTAAGCTGGGTAAGATCTCTAAGCGGCACGGGAGCTCCATCCCTGAGGACCTTCCTGCCAAACTCCCCGCACTTCTTCAACTGACCCCCCAGAACTTCAAATCCCTGTCATTCCCCCTCCTTCAGATGAATGACTCTTCCAACGAGGATATAGCTCAGCTGGCGACAGATCTTCACGAATCCCTCTACCACATCGTATGAGCAGTGCACGAGATCTACAATTCAGTGGTGCATTCCGCAGCCATAGTCATCTCTACCAGACGCACTGCCTGGCTCCAGGTATCTGGACTCAGTGAACCTCCATTACTGCTTAGCGGATACACTGTGTCAAAGAGACAGCTTCTTCGGCTTCAAAGTTCAAGAAACCATCTCTGAGGTGAAAGACCATTCTTTCAGAGTTCGCAAGCTAGCTGCTCAGCCTGCTGACTCAATGCAACAACCTCATAGGCCACCACTCCCGGAATTCTTCTGGCCCTACCATTACCATTACCATACTTTCAGCAGTTCTTTCCGTGTCGGTGTGATAAGGAAGCTTATCATAGCTCAAGAAGGAGCTATAGAAGAGGTGAAGTGACTCTGAACAAGCAACCTGTCAGTTCTGGTAGAAATATGAAAACAGAATTTTGCCATAAAAGACTACCAGTCCCAGAATGCACCAGGTTTCCAACAGCCATTAGAGGAGCTGAAGTGAGGAAACGTGTGTTCAATCAGGAGGGCTATGAGGTAATCCCTAAGCACTCATCTCAAAGGGCAGGGCCTGATTCAGCACAGCTTCGCTGTGTTAGGGAGGAGCACTCATCTAAGCAGAATAAGAGTAGAGTTTATTCTACAGATGACCATCTTCATGATCACCTTGGATATCCAGAGAATTGTCCTCAGTATCCTGATTATCAGCTTGAGTTTGATCATCAGTTTCCTCTGAAGGATCATCAGAAGCAGAAGCCAAACCGGACGGACAGAGAGAAAAAGAAACCCTCTGGAAGAAAGAGGAGAAAAGCCTTTGAGAGGTCTAGAAGAGTCCAAAGCAGTACGTATACTGGGAGGTATCCCAAGGGCCAGTATACACCATTGGACTGGGGAAAACCAGAGGAATGGTGCTGCAGAGCTAGGAATCTCCAGACGCTACCTGTGAGGGAGACGGCTGCACGTGGAAGGGACCCTAAGACCTGTGCCAGAAGGTATGTGAAGAGAGATCCAGTGTCCAGGGATCTGGATTAGAAGGCTGGACATAAGAACTGGACTACATACTGGCCAAGCTATATAGAGAGGAACTCTCACAGCAATGGAAGCTCAGGTATGAACACTGATCTATGCCCTAGCTATAACCTTGAAAGACAGCAGGGAAACAAGTATTCTCCTGGAAGTGCTCCATTGAGAGATTCATCTGTGCCAATCCCTGATATTGAACCCATGCTTGTTGAACAAGGGGGAATAATAGCAGATGAAGATCCTATTTATATGGACTGCTCTCTATCTAAACTCCGTTGGTAACTTTCTGTTATAAAGTACAGCAACCATCACAAAGAAATACAAATTTGTTCTTTAATCTTCTCAGAAAAGCTCCTGAAGCAGGATTTGACTCACACAGTAGAAAGCAAGCCAGCTAAGGGGTTTCAGCTGGTGACTGCTAGCAATTAAGCCTTACCTAATTGCTTGTGAGCTAGGAGAGAATCACTTCTGTATCTATGTGGGAAGTAATCAGAAGTTAACCTGAAAAGAACAGTTTGTTTCTTGCTTTGTGGCTTTTCATTTGTTGTTTTCCTGATTTTGACTTTGTTTTTCCAAGTTAACACTGAAAGCAAGTAACCTAATTTATGTGCTACCAAGCATATCTGTGTTGGGAGAAATAACCCCATAAATAAATATCTTATTGGCTTTACCCAAGAGCACAACTAAATTATTGTCAGCAGCTGTGTCTGGTGTGAATGAACTACATTGCCCACAATACCTTGCAAATCATATAGATATATGCACTTGACGTGAAGATTCTCACCCAGGCAGCCGTCTGACAGTCGGTGATACCAACCCTACTCAAGACCACCTCAGTAACGCTCATCTGGTGAACTCTACAATCAACACCCTTGACAGCATGAAAGGGATCTCCAACAGCTTCCCCAAACCACCATCCTGAAATCCAACCCCTGTTTTTGACTACCGGCCAGTGCAAAGCAGGATCCAGTACTTCAGAGAGGGCCTGGCAATCCATCATCACATACCGCTGGGTTCTCACAATTATCCAAGTGGGTTAGAAAATCAATTTCTCTTCTCTACCACCCAACACCCAGCTCCCAGCACCAGCCAACTGCCATGATATCACATCCACCAGTTGGCTCAGGAAATACAAGAATTGCTACTCAAAGAGGCCATCGAGCTCGTCCCTACTAACCAGATTGACTAGGGCTTCTACTCATGCTTTTTCCTGATTCCTAAGAAATCTGGGGGCCTAAGACCGATCCTCAATCTGCAACATCTCAACCTTTTCATATGAAGAGAAAAATTCAAAACGCATTCCCTAAACACTATCCTGCCTCTGCACAGCTGCAACGACTGGCTGGACTCTCTGGATCTACAGGACACCCATATATACATCTCCATTCACCCTCAACATTGGTGGTATCTCCGCTTCAAGTTTTTCAAACACTACCAGTTCAAGGCAATCCCCTTTGAACTGTCTTCCGTACCCTGCATTTTCACAAAGTGTCTTGCAGTGATGACTGCTCATCTAAGGCAACAGGGTCACTGCATCTATCCCTACCTGGAGGACTGGCTCATCTCGGGGGCATCCCAGAAAATGACAGTCCATGCTACCGCCATCATCCTGCAGGCCCTCCATTTTCTGCGCAATGTGCAAAAGTTCCAATTGGTGCCACAGCAAGAGCTGAACTTTATCGGAGCACACAAAACCCTGTCGGCCAAAGCCTTCCTGCCCAGGGACAGCGCTCAGATGCTGCACCAACTCTGCCATACCTAGCTATATATTGCACAGCATCAGCCCGCATGCCTTTGCAACTTCTAGGGCCCATGGCCGCCTGCATACACATGGCTCCACTGGCATGCCTATATATGCGTCTATTCCAATGGCACCTCAAACGTAATTGGAAGCAACGTTTCCAGTCTCTGCGCAGTAAGATCCCCATAGGGGGGAAGCATTGTGTGCAACCTCAGGAAAGCCTCCGGTGGAGGAACACATTGTCAAATCTCTCTGAGGGCTGTCCGTTCCAGGCACGCCTCACCAGCTCACTCTGATGACCGATGCTTCCACATATAGTTGGACAGCATGCCTTCTGAAACTCTCTATTCAAGGAACATGGTCTCCTTGTGAACGATTGCTTCACATCAATGTGTTAGAGTTTCGAGCTGTCTATTATGCTCTCACTGTTTTCTGGTACTGGGCCCAGCACAAACTCATCCTGGTGCAAACAGACAACCTGAGAGATACTTGTGAACTTGATTGGCCACTGTTGGAAACAGGATATTGGGCTTGATGGACCTTCGGTCTGACCCAGTATGGCATTTCTTATGTGCCCAATAGTAATGAACATCCACACATTCTGAAAAGAAATTAGAGGAAACATTGCTTCTGGACCATGAGAAATATCTTGATAATCCTCAAGGCCACTTTGTGAGTGATCTAACCTTAGGGAAGGAGGAGGGAGCACGTGTCCATCCTGCTATTCAGAATCCAAAGGGGATTAAAAAAAAAAGAGAGATGAATCCTGCGAGGAATGCATCTCTCTATGTGCAGCATTAACTCCAGAGGCATGGCATTATAAAAATATTAATATCAGGCTACACATACCTGGTAAATCTTTACAGTAACCCTTGACAAAGTCAATGAATATCTTTTTAAATGACAAATATGGCTGGCTCCAGTAAAGACGACAAAACTGATGGGGGAAGACATATCTACCACTCTGGCTAAACACTGGAGATTATGCCAGTGGCTTTGTAAGTGAAGCTTAAAAGTTCAAAGTATGGCACATAAGAGATGAAAATCAAGAGCCCTATGACATGATAAGCAAACTAGAGACCACCTGCACTGGCTCTGTGCTGGAAAGACCACTGTACCAAGAAGGAAATGGTGTTGTGGACTTCAGGTGGCCTGTGCTGCCAGATACTTTAGACATTACCTTTGAGCCAGAAAGTTGAACTTTCTGCACTGATGGCACCAGGTGCATGTCAGCACTATGTACATTTTGAGGCTGTTTATTGGAGCTTAGAGGTGGAACCAGGGTTGTCTTCTGTGCCGAGGTAACAGCACTTTCCAACCACCTTGGAATGAACTTAGGAGTTACCTTATGTTCAAGCCTGTGCAAATGTGCCACAAACACTTTAGGTCAAGATGTCTGAGCCAAGATCAGTGCTTAAGATAATAAAATATGGTACTGCCCCTTTACAGTGGGACTTTGTAAGTTAATTTACAGTGGGACTTTGTAAGTTAATGTGCAGCAGACGCAGCAGAGGCATCATCAGACGAGGACATGCTGGAGTACAGTCAGCAGACCTCTGCATGACAAAGTCCTTTACTTCTCTTTCTGTACATACAAGAACATCTTTTCTGCTTTGTAGTTGTTTTGGAGGCAACTGAGGCATCTTTTCAGGTCTGTTGGGGGCAGCGGGGGTGACACATCCAATATGGTTATGTTCCAAGCCCAAACAGATCAGACACCTAGCATAGTAGTTGACGTTAATGGTGATTCTTCAATCTTTTGGACAAAGCCAAAACCCGGGCTTGGTCTGTGCTATGTTCTGCAGGCTTCAAATACAGAATTCCTCACAATTTTTTTTTTTAATAGTGATCAAAGAAAAAAAAACTATGAAAAGCAACATCAGAAGAGTATCAGAAAAGAGAATGCTTGAATAATTTGAAAGAGCTTTGCTTTATGTCCATTTAGTGCAGATGAAAAAAAACGGAGGGCCTAAGAAAACTATTGCGTTCAGGAAGGGCCAAGCATGCTTATAACTTCATTAGCTCAGAGCTCTTGGACAGCTCTTCTGTCCCGATGCCATGAAATGACATCACTCACTTGTATGACTGATTCATCCTGCTTGTTGACAGAGAATGGAAAAATAAGCTGTAATGACATGGAAATGCGATGTAAAACACAAAGCACACATTTAATTTGGTTTTGGCACTCACTTGATGAGATCTACAGTCTCTGCGAAGATGGTATAGGCTGGCTTTGGAGCTTGTGCATCTGACTCCATTGCAATTCCACCATGAATAAAGTACAGGGCAGCATCCAGGTAGTGAAATGCTTTTGAAATCTTGTCCAGCTGTTTAAAATAAAAATATATGTTTATTATTAAAATAGCAATTGAAAAAATATATAAAAGGTAACAAATATATAATATGCTATGAACCGAATCACCACATATACAAAAATGTGGCTCATACACTGAATCTTTCATACCTATTTAGTTTACAGTTTAATAATATTTGATATACTGCCTTTCATGTGCTATAGCAAAGTGGTGTACAATAAGCTAAAAAAAGTCAAAAGTATTAGAAAAGACCTCCACTGACATGATAGGTCAGAGAATCAAATTAGAGATTTTTCCTAGGCAGCACTTGCCAGTCTTGCTATAGGCCTTGGTATAAAGATGTGTATTTCAAGACGTCTTAAATATTTTAGAAGACGTTTCCAGGTGTAGTGCCCAAGGTAGATCATTCCATACTAATGGCGCCTTAAAAAAAGGCGGCATGTGGGCGTAATTTCAACACAGGGCACGGGAACTATTGTAGTTGATATGGAAGGGCAGACTAGATAGGCCATGTGATCTTTTTCTGCTGTCATGTTTCTATGACCAAAAAGGTGCTTATTTCATGTTAGTTTTAGAAAGATAACACAGGCGCTTATGTGCCTTTATAAAATGGGCTCATATAAGGACTTTTAATGCATAAATTGTCACACAAAAATTTACAACCGCTCCAAAGAAGCTGTAAATTAGGGATGTATTTTTGTTTCAAAACAAAAGTGCCAACAGTGCACACTACTGGAAAAACATGAAACTATATGAAAAAAAGTTATTCACGATTTCAATTTCTTCTCCTTCGACGATGAACCTGTTGATTATGCCAGTTGTCATGATCTTTGTCTTCTTTACATTAAGGTGCAGGCCCATTTTGAGACTATGTTCTTTGATTGTGAGAAGCAAATGTTTCAGATCATCTTCACTTTCCGCCAGTAATGTGGTATCATCAGCATAGCGAAGGTTGTTGATGAGTCTTCCACCAATCTTCACACCTCTGTTGTCTTCATACAATCCTGCTTCTCTGATGATTTGTTCTGCATATAAATTAAACAGGTAGGGGGAAAGTATGCAGCCTTGTCTTACACCTTTGCTTATTTTAAACCATTCTGTTTCTCCTTGTTCTGTTCGAACTGTTGCTTCTTGATCAATGTACAGATTGTGCAAGAGAACGATCAGGTGTTCTGGTATACCCATGCTTCTTAATGTGGCCCAGAGTTTCTCATGGTTTACACAGTCAAAAGCTTTGCTATAGTTGATAAAGCACAAATAGATATCCTTTTGGTATTCTTTAGTCTTTTCAAGGATCCATCCCACATCCGCAATGATGTCTCTCGTTCCTCGCCCTTTTCTGAACCCTGCTTGCACTTCAGGTAGTTCTTGTTCCAGGTATGATTGTAGTCTCTTTTGAATAATCTTCAGTAGAATCTTGAAATCGTGAATAACTTTAACCTACTTGGATCAACTATCAATAAAGAAGCAACAAGCAGTCAAGAAATCAGACGACGCATTGCTCTTGGCAGAACGACTATGAAAGACCTAGATAAGATTCTCAAGAGCAGAGATGTCTCTCTCCATACAAAGATTCGACTTGTTCAAGCCATGGTATTTTCAATAACATCACATGGATGTGAAAGCTGGACAGTGAAAAAGATAGACAAGAAGAAAATTGATGCCTTTGAATTATGGTGCTGGCGGCGAATACTGTGTATACCATGGACTGCCCGAAGAACAAACCAGTCTGTACTAGAGGAGATCAAACCTAAGCTTTCTTTAGAAGCTCAGATGACAAGACTTCGACTTTCATACTTTGGACACATCATGCGGAGAGAGAGATCATTAGAGAAAGACATCATGCTTGGCAAGATAGAAGGTCAACGCAAAAGAGGAAGGCCAGCAATGAGATGGATCGATACAATAACAGCAGCTATGGGTACCAGTCTGTCAACAATAAGCCGCCTGACTGAAGACCGAAGACAATTTAGGATAGCTATCCAGAGGGTCGCCATGAGTCGACTCCGACTCGACGGCACTTAACAACAACATATGAAAAAAAAATGAAAAATCATAACGAAAAGATACAAAATGAAATTTTTTGGCCTGCACATCCCTAGTGTAAATGTGTGCATATATTCTAGCCATCAGCATATGTATTTTGTAAGGCACATGTATTTTATAGCAACTACAGCCCTAAGCATGCCTACACATATGTCACATAAATTGTAAGACAAATTTGTGGTGCACTTACCTACAATATGTTTAATGTCTGAGCACATTATTATAACAGCCCTTTTCTGTGTAAAACATACTTTACACATGGAAAATGCTTTATAAAATTACCTACATAGTGGAGTCATGTGATGCAGTGAGCCGTGGAGGGAGCACTCTCAGGCTCCCGGGCTTCCCCTCCTAAACTGACCCGGACTCCCCTGGATCACAGCCCTAATGATCCCTGAGTGACAGAAATGAAAGATCAGAGGCTTCTGTTGGCAGGAGGAGCCATGGCAGGCAAGGTACCCCAAAAGGAGATGTCGTGGCTGGCTGAACGCAAAATGGTGACTTCAAATCCTCCAAGTCCTAATGCGGACCACATCTCCAATATGGAGGAGGTATCGGCAGCCATGGTCTGGGCACTGGAGGGGTGGCTGTCAAATCTCTCTGCACAAATTAGCCAACTAGCCCAAGGTATGGCGGATTTCACAGCCTGAATCGACCAAGCCGAGCAACATGTGGTGGGCGTGGAAGAGACAACAGGCCCAGGCAGCTAGGCTCCAGAAAATGGAAGAACTCTTCAGACAACAAGAAGAAAAAATTGATGACATTGAAAACTGCGGTAGGAGGAGTGGTTGGCATTGCAGAATCTGTGATGGATGGAGAGCTCCGCGGATTTCTGGATCGTGGCCACCTCTTAACTTGCCCCTCAGAGATCACCTGGGTAAGATAGTACTGGAAAGGATCCATTGGCTTGGCCCATGAAGAGAAGGTGCTGCCAGGCCCAGAGTGATGATCATGTGCTTTCTTAACTACTTACAAAAAGAAGCGGTACTATGGTCTGCCAGAGCGCACCGCAACACTATACAGGAACAGCACGGCCTCCTCTTCTTTTTCAGGACTATTCAGAGACTGTTAGCAAATGCAGCAAGGAGTTCTTGACCATCTGTGGCCAACTTGCCACCCTGCTATACCCCTCCTGACTCTGCATGGACCATGATGGACAGCACAAGCGCTTTACTAACTTGGTAGAAGCCACGCACTCTCGCGAAACACTCCCTTGTTGACTGTGAGTATGTGGGCAGTGGTGTGATGTGGGATCTTGGATGGGCCTGGTAAACTGGATTGGTTGAGACTGATGGCTAGATGGTACTTTAAAGCCAAGCTTTGGAGTTGTTGATTTGCCAGGGGCATACCTTCGGCCCCTGGGAATGAGAGGCATTCTCGGCTGGACTCATCTCTAGTGGATGGATGGGGAGATGCCCAATTTATTGTTTGTGCCCTCTCTGCTTTCTCTCTTTCCCCTCGGGGCTACCACACAGAACCACGGGTGACTTGGCAGGGGCTCCTCACTGGGCCTAATGGGCGGAGAGGGGGGCCAGGGGACCGACCTCTCAGCGGCATGGAGGTTGGGTCCCACGGGATAGTTTGATGCCACAGTACTCTACTATTAATGTACACTGTCAGCTACAAATACCAGGATGTATTGCGCCGGGTGTGGATCCCTATCCCCTAGACCATTTTTGTCATAACGGTCCTGCTTTGACTTTGTTGAGCCAACATGTGGACTAGGGTTGTTGCCAAAAAGACGGGGGGGGGGGGGGGGGGAAACGGGTTCCACACGCCTAGCAAAAAAGGGAAGAAGATTGGGGCCAAGATGCTGTGAGCAAAAGAGGGTATATGTTTACCCACAAATTTAGATGAGCACCTGGTTCAGGTTCGTAGAACAATTTATGTTAAATAGGATGTTTAAGATATCTGTTTTTAAAACATTAATTTGTTGCTGGGAAGAACATGTTGATAATGCATGGCATAATCCAGCTGAAGATGATGGCTACACTTTGAATCTGCAATGTGGGTACCAGTTAAGAACTCTAGGGGGATGGATGGATATAACTACGGTTGGGAGGGTAAATGGATGGGAGGGGGGAGTGGGACCCATCTGGCCAATCCTTCTATCTGCCAATACATGGCAATGTGACTTTTACCCCGGGCATGAGAGCACCCCACTTCCATCGGTGGAGACGCCTGGGGCTCCACCAGCTGGAACAAGTGTTGACGGAGGAAGGGGAACTCATGCCCTTTCAGGAGCTCTGCACTCAGTATGGTCTAACGACAGTGGATTTATTTGCCTTCTACCAAATTAAAAGTTATGTTAGGGGGTTTGTCACAGATAATCTCTCCAGTGCCTTTTGTTCAGATCTGGAGGATTGTTTCCTTACACCAGAGTCGGGCGACTTGGACTAGCACGGGTACAGAGCCTTTGCGATAAGCGTTTCTAAGACCACTTGCCACCACCAGTTGGCAGAGACATGGAATGTGGACTTCGGTACCACTTTGACATTATGGAAATTGATAGGTAAAATACCATGGTTCCGAGACCAACAATATAAAATTATCCGGCAGGCCTACTTATCACCAGATTTATTTATTTACATTCTCTTATATACCGCGCTATTCTGCATCAGTGCGGTTTAAATGGGACATCAGAACTTACACATTTCAAAGTTGATTTGCGTTTACAATGAACAGGTAATTGAACTAGGATCAAAACTGGGGTAACTATTTACATCTTGACAATCTAGTATAGAATGTTTCCTTTGTACTTTGTTGGCTATCTAGTTGAAGGGGGTTCTAGTGGTACTGTCTTCCGGGTAATACAAGAGGAAGAGATGATGTTTTAGATGGGCTACAGGGGATGGCCTGCATGTCCTAAATGTGGAGAGGAGGGAGCTCCATTAATCCACCTGCTGTGGACCTGTCCCTGGGTGCAGGAATATTGGATAACTAGTCATCTATACATCGAACGGCTCGTAGCCTGTAAATGGAAGCTCACTCCACAAGCAGCATTACTCCATGTCATGGATTGGATGGTGTTTTCAGGACAGAGACGACGGAGATGGCTAAAGCTGTCTTGGACTTTGGCAATACACATTATTTTGCAGGGATGGAAAAGGGTACAGCCCCCGGACTATTGGCACTGGTGGAATGCGTTGCACCAGCACATTCACGTAGATAAGCTTTGGGCTAAGGCTTCTAGGCAATGACTGCCTAGTTTTCATGCGGTATGGGATGACTATATTTAATCCTTACCCCCCTCTCCCAGGTTGTAGCTGTATCCTAAATGACCTATAATTACCAGGGACTAAGTCACTTCACTAAGGTTGGGATGAGGTGGAGGGTAGAGGTGATGGAATAGAGGCATTCGGATCGTGTGGGCCCCCGGGTTGCCAGGGTGCTAGGTGAGCATGGGAAGGGAGGGGTAGGGATTTCTAGGGGGGAATGACCCAAGAGGAGAGGATTATGCTTGGACCAAAGGCCACTCCTCCCCGGAGTTGTGTAAGGGCAACCACACTCCAGGGATAGGATTGTGGGACTCCCAGGTGTCTATATGTCACTGGCTTGGGGAATATTTGGGAATGAGATGGGCAAGGTGGAAGATGGGGGGAGGGGAGGGCACATTATGGGGGGGGGGGTGAAAATATAAAACTGATTTATTGTACTATATCATGATCAAGCGGGATTTATGCCAGGTAGACAAATAGTGGACAACATTAGAAAGATACTCAATATGATATGGTCCATCGAACAGAGTGGGGAGGAGGCCTTGCTCCTGTCTCTGGATGCGGAGAAGGCCTTTGACCAGGTGGCCTGGCTGTTTCTATTCCAGGTAACGGACAAAATGGGATTGGGGAAGAATTCACAAAATGGGTAAAAGCTCTGTATCACAACCCGAAAGCTTGTGGTAGAGTGAATGGGGCCTACTCTGAATTTTTTGGGCAGGGGAGAGGAATGGGACAGGGATGCCCCCTGTCACTGCTGCTATTTGCAATAGCATTGGAACCCTTTGCAGAAAGGGTGCAAGAGTGGGCAGACGTGAGGGGCATCACAGTAGGGAGGAGGGAGTATAAAATATCGCTGTTTGCAGATGATATAATATTGAGTGTTGCTCAACCGCGATTCTCCATACCAATCTTAATGTGGGAACTGGAAGAATATAGCAGGATGTCGGGATTTACAATAAATTGGACCAAATCAGAAATTTTAAACTTGTCAGTGAAGAGGGAAGTACAGGATATATAGCAAAAAAAAAAAAATACCCATTTAAATGGGCTAGAGAGAAAATTAGATATTTAGGCATTCAAATAAGTAAGGGGCTTGGAACCTTATACAAGCTAAATTACTTGAAGTTATTTGGACAGATAGAGAGCTGGCTAGATGGGTGGGGGAAGGGGTACCTTTCCTGGTTTGGGCGCATAGCAACTGTTAAGATGATGTTATTACCAAGATTTCTGTTCCTCTTTCAGACGCTACCGATAAGGGTTCCCTATAGGAAGTTAAAGCAGATACAAAGACTTGTCAATCGATTCATATGATCTAATAGAAGGCCAAGAGTAGCAATGGCGGTAATGCAGCGAGCCAAAGGAGAGGGGGGGCTAGGGATGGCAAATTTTAGAAAATATTATGAGGCAGCACAATTGAAAACAATTTATGAATGGCACAGAGGAAAGCAGAAGCAGTGGGTCCAAATGGAAGAAGAGTCAATAGAGGGAGGGAGGGCTTGGAAAAAAAGTATGGAGGGATAGTAACGGCGCTGAAAATCAATCCCTTAACCCCATAGTTGAACACAGCCTAAAAGTGTGGAAACAAAATAGGAAAATATTAGTTCTAGATAAAAGGTATAAACAGGAAATGACATTGGAGGCGTGTTTTGATAGGGGTCAGGGACCTGGGATAAATATTTTACGGAGATGGGCAAAGGCGGGGCTGACACAAATTTCTCAGATAATAGGTCCAAAGGGTGTATTAGAGTTTGAGGGCCTTAGGGATTTATATGGGTTAAAGGATAGTGACTATTATACATATATACAGCTTGGTCACTTTCTAAAACAGAAGGTATAGAAAGATTTATGGGAAAATAGGGGATGGTTCGAAGCGTTATGCTCAGGCACTCTGGGTCAAAAGGGAGGTTTGTCCAAAATTTAAAGAGGATTAACGGAGAAAGGGGAGAGCAAATAGGAATATATGTTAAAATGGGAGGAGGAATTGGGGGTGAGCTGGAATGATGACGTGTGGGACAGGATCATACAGACGGTGGCCAGCATTTCTATTGCTACTCAAAAGAGAATGCATATAAGGTGTTATATCGATGGTATTGGATGCCAGTCCGCAATAAAAGAGCGGGTAAGGCATGCAATGACTATTGTTGGAGGGGATGCCAAGAGAGGAAATTGGTTACATATGTGATGGAAGTGTGCAAAGATACAACCCTATTGGGCAAAGATAATTGACATGATACATGATATGACCGGCTATAGATTGCAAAGGAAGGCGGAGATATGTTTATTGCATCATTTAGAAGACAATGTTTCCAGAAGGGAAGAGGTGGTGCTGCATCATTGTATAGTAGCAGCACGATGTGAGATAGCACAATACTGGCGGGGCCGGACATCCCAACAACTGCAGGATTTGTAAGAGTGGCTGAGGTGAGTTTGATGTACAAATTGACAGAGCTGAGGAGGGGAAATGGTGAGAGGAGCGCTGAGCAATGGATGGGAGTGTGGAAGTGGTTGGAATCACAGAGAGAGGCGGAGAGAGAGCGGAAGGAGGATGGAGGGATGGCTACCTCTTAACTAAAAGTTTAGGGCGTCTGGCACAGAGTCAGAGCCAATGGTGAATGAGCTCCTAGAGCTGAGATTTATATCAGAGGAAGGAGGGAAGAGAGACAAGGGGGTGAATGATGAGAGAGTGTGGGGAGAGGGGGTAGGAGGGGGGAAGAACTAAGGAGAGATGTACAGGATGGTGGTATATAGGTCAGGGGGGGATTGTATGCTTTAATGGGCATGTCTTGAGGAGAATGTTACATGTTCATTGATGTATATTGTTGAGCAAAATGCGGTTTGTATTGCTTATTGAAGAGCTTAATAAAAACTTAAATGGAAAAAAAAGAAATCAAAGACTTTCTAAAATTACTACCTTAGTATACAACTTTCTCTCATTATGGTACTAGCAGTCCCCATTTAGGAGGGGGTCTGAATAGGGAACACAGAAATGGGCTTTGTTTTGCAGCTTGAAAAAATAAGCAAAATTAAGTTGAAGATCCTACTTTGTTTCTTAGTTATTGTCAAGCCTCTCTATAAGAACTGGCTTGTATATAGACCTCCTCGGTAAGGAGTCATTCATGATACTTTTCCAAGGCATTCTGAGACAGCATCTGGAAAAAATCACCCCAGAACAAGTTGTGAAGTAGAAAAATAGGGTCCTATAAAAAAAATTAAAAATGGGCCATCTTGATGGGTCAATGATCCAGATTCTATTCCTGGCTCACGTCTTCTGCTCTGCAGATCAGCTAGGGTTGGAGGAGGAAATTCTATGGAGGCAGCACCAATCACGAGTTGGAGGGGAGAGGAGAGACAGTTCCAGTTATCACAGAACAGTGATACTCAGTAGCCTGACTTAGGTTCTGAAAGGAACCTTGATGCATGACCCTAGCTGCCAAGCCTAGGCTAAGTGACATGGGAGAGAATAAACTGTAGGGGAAAGACTCTTCTGGCACATGATAGCTAATGGTATTGTATCTCAGAAGTAATTCCAATTAAACATGAAGTCCAAAGGAGGTGTAACTTTTTTTGGAAAGTACCGAAAAAAGTTTGAAGCCTCTTCACAGTGGGACTACGACAAGTTCCTGATGGCTCTGGAGAAAAAAGAGAGAACTGAGGAGAAGGCAGGAAGGCAGACACGCATGCATGGAGGGATGTTCCTAAAAGCATTCCTACTGGATGCTAGGGAGTGTTTCCAGCACCGGGCTCCATCGATACCAACACCACCCATATGTTCCTGGAGATAGAATGGCTCCTTCCTAGGTTTTCCTGAGAAAACTTGCTGTGGAGGGTCCATGAGAACTCCCCACTGTGCCTGCCTCGAGGAAGGAGCAGGGCAAATGCTTAGTAGTAGTAGTTTACAGTCAGAAGAAGTCCATCCTTGTGAATGGCTGGAAAACAGGCTCCATGACCCTGCTGCATCTCAATGGTTAGCTCCTGGACATGCTGCTCTGCTACTGGTTGGCCTGGGGAGCTTTGAAGCTGTCAATAGCAGAGCAGCACATCTGAGAGTTGACCAATGATATGTGGCACGGTGGGAGAGGTCGCATGTAATGAACTTCCATACTCCAGTCATTCAGGGTTGGGGAGAGCAGGGCCATAGCAGGGTTAGCGTGATCACATGATGGACTGCCAGACCAGTCAGAGTTGGGAAGAGTGGGGTCAAGGGGTGGTCGCTCATTTTGGGCTATATTTGCCTAAACATTGTGCTGGAAATCTTCAGCATATCTGGCAACACTGGCAGAGAAGGAAGAGAGAGAGTGCAAAGCTGTTTGGGAGGGGGGAGGCAGAGAGTGCACAGTGGGGGATGAGAAAGAGGATTATACACAGACACACACACACACACATACCTCCCAGCACTCCATGACATGAGCACACACACATACGCACCCATCCATCCCCCATGACACACACTTCTCACAACACCCCCCAGGACCCCTCACACATACTGTATGCACCCACAACACCCACCATGACACACATGCACCCAGTCCCTGAGACCATGATTTACACACATACACACACGTGTATGTACCACCTGACATGCCCACGACACACACATCACCTGACAACTGCTAAAATACACACATACACAAACACCTCACCACCACACCTACCATGATACATTCATATATACATGCATAGCCCTATGACACACTGGCAACACGTGTACACGCGCAGTTCCAAGATACACCCATGACAAACGCACAGAACTTCTGACACATACTGTCTACAAGCACATAGCTTGAACACACACCCAATACCAATGACGCATACACAAGCACATCCTTCCAGTTTGAGATACCATCTTCATATCCCCACAGATAAACAGTTAAATTATATCCACGGAGAAACACACTTTATACCACTGATGAAACACACACATTCTGCTCATATATATCTTAGGTCACTATCCACACTATGCTTATGTGAACTCACACATCCCTTTCTACCCTAAAACACTCGACCATGACTGTTTCAAACAAATCCTCCATAGAGACATGCCCAATTCCGTGAATAGTGGAAATGTGCCATTGTGTCACATTGCAAGTGTACACTTCTCAACTTGTATACACTGGTTTGTCCAATATCTCTCTCAAACCCTTGCAAATTGCTCAAAATATAGCAGCATGTCTGATTAGTGGAATCAGATGGGGTGATTGTTTCTCCATTCCTGTGAGAGATTTTTAAATGTTTATTTATGATATTCAAACTTGTATGTAAGATAACATTTACAAATCTGAATGGTCTATTCATGATCATCATCCATTGAGGCCACTTTGCTGATCATAGCAAGGTTTGTTAATTGCCTACTAGAGGAATTCTGCTACTATGGTGCATAAAAAGTCTACACATTGACAAGTGTTTTCTGTGCGAGGACCACAGTTGTGGAATAATCTGCCATTTGTGTTGTTATGAAGAAAAAGATTTACTGACGTTTCAAAAGAAACTGCACACTTGGCTATTTGTTACTGCATTTTAGAAAAATGTATCATAGGATTGTTAAGGCCGTCAATACAATTTATTTCATATATTTTTCTGTGTTTTTGTAGTTTATGATGACTTTATATTTGTTTTTTGTAATTTATGGTGAATGTATATTTGTAAACAACCCAGAATTATAACAATGATTGTGTACATCTAATAAATGAAATAGGAAAGTCACACCATGCCACAACGACCACTCTGGTTCTTCCAGCACACGTTACCAGATGGAAACAAAGTTGCCAGAGGGAGGGCCAAGCAACACTGAAGAATGGTGTTGCTCAACTAGAAAACCTTGTTTTTCTTAAGTTAGATAAATATCCCTAGGGGTTGGTTTTCCTATTCCAGAACCAAATCAAAAAGGTTGTGGAATATTCTGTAATGAATATATCATTTTTGTTTAAGTATAAGCCAACTGTATAACAAACCCCTTTTATTTGTTTCCAACAGGAAAGAAAGGTTGCTTACCTGTAACAATGGTTCTTCATGGACTGCGGGATAAATCAGGCACATAGATAGGAGTTGTCATCCCTGACGGCACCAGGTCGGATTTACTCTCTCCCAGATCTTGGTGCTGAAGGATACTGTAGGATGTCTAACTCCTCACCCTCAGTTCTGCCTCTATTGTCACTGAGACTGAGAAAGCTGCCACCATGTTCTTGATGAAGTCCTGAAAGGACATGTCTTCGGGTGGAGACCGACAGCTCATGTGGTGAAGATGGATCCCATGGAATATCTCTGAGGGGCTCAGACTCAGACTCCGGAATCAGAGAAAGCACAGTTACTTACCTGTAACAGGTGATCTCTGGGAACAGCAGGAATTAGTCCTCACATATGGGTACGTCGGAACCGACGGAGCCTGCGCGGGAAAGCTCCCCAGGTTTTCAGATGAAAAGCTTTTGGGGCTTCCCACAGCGCATGCGCGCTGCCTTCCCGCCTTCCTGACCAGCTCTCTTCAGTTCGAGTTTATAGCTGAGACAATAGAGAGAGGAAAGGAAGGTAGATAGATAGAAGATACAACTCCTAGGGGAGGTGGGTGGGTTGTGAGGACTAATTCCTGCTGTTCCCAGAGATCACCTGTTACAGGTAAGTAACTGTGCTATCTCCAGGAACAAGCAGGAATGAGTCCTCACATATGGGGACTCCCTAGCTAAGATACCTGGGAGATCCCCCTCCAACCATCTTCGTATGGATCTCAGGCATCCAACCAGGGAAGGTGGGCAGGAGTTGTTTAAGTATGGAACAGGTGTTTGAAGACAGCCTGACCAAACAAGGCATCCCGGCGGGAGTCCTTGTCCAAACAGTAATGGGCTGTGAAGGTATGAACCGAGGCCCAAGTGGCTGCTCGACAGATCTGATCTATAGAAACAGAGTGAAGATGAGCCATAGAGGTGGCCATGGCTCTCACATTGTGAGCTGTGACATGGTCTTCCAGAGAAATGTTCTTACTCTGGTAAGCAAAAGAAATACACTGAGCAATCCAATTGGAAAGTGTACGCTTGAAGACTGGAAGTCCCAAATGAGAAGGATCAAAAGCCACAAAAAGTTGGGAAGACTTTCGATGTGGCTCAGTCCTGTTGAGGTAAAAGGCGAGAGCTCTTTTACAATCAAGGGTATGAAGGTTCCTCTCTGCACTGGATGCATGAGGAGCCGGGAAAAAAAACAGGTAGATATACCTCTTGATTAAGATGAAAAGGCGAGACCACTTTGGGCATAAAGTGGGGGTTCGTCCTAAGGACCACCTTATCATGATGAAACCTAGTATAAGGTGGATTAGCCACTAAAGCCTGCAGTTCACTGATGTGGCGAGCTGAAGTGACTGCAATAAGGAAAACTACCTTCCATGAAAGAAATTTCAAGGAGGTGGAGTCCAAAGGCTCAAAAGGTGGCTTCATAAGCTGACCTAGAATTAGGTTCAAATCCCATGCTACCGGCGGAGGTCGGATGGGAGGTTTAGTTAAGGTCAGGCCTCTCATGAACCTTGCAACAAGAGGATGAGAGGAGACAGGTTGTCCATTTATAGGTTTTAAGGATGCTGCAATAGCACTTAAATGGACTCGTACTGAATTCGTCTTGAGGCCTGCATTGGAAAGGTGCAGGAGATAGTCTAGTAGAGAATTCAAAGGAAGTGCCAGAGGGTCAAGACCCTGTTGAGCACACCAAATGGAAAAACGTTTCCATTTGAAAGCATAGGAACGCCTGGTAGAGGGTTTCCTAGAGGCATGAAGGATATCTTTCACTGGTTGAGAAAGATTAAACTCATGAAGGCTTAAGCCTTCAGTAATCAAGCTCAGAGATGTAGGGACTTGGGGTTTGGGTGCCACAAAGTCCCTTTCTCCTGAGACAGAAGGTCTGGTGCAGCTCCCAGGTCCAGGGAGGAGCCCTGGGAGAGCTGTAGAAGTAGAGGGAACCACACTTGGCGTGGCCAGCGTGGAGCTATGAGGATCATTGACCCGTGATCCCTCTGAAGTTTGAACAGAGTCTTGGGAATCAAAGGAATGGGTGGAAAAGCATACAGGAATTCCTGACCCCAATGCAGGAGAAAGGCGTCGTTGGCCTGAGCTCCCTGACACGGAGTCCTGGAACAGAACCGGGGAAGTTTGGCATTCCACGGACTTGCAAAGAGGTCTATGTCCGGGGTCCCCCATTCCTGAAAGATTCTGCGTATCTGGTCCATATGCAGGGACCATTCGTGTGGAAGCAGAACTCGACTGAGTCTGTCTGCCCGAGAGTTTTGAACTCCTGGAAGGTATACTGCCAGAAGATGAATTTGATGCTCTCTGGCGAAGGCCCATAATCTGAGAGCTTCGTTGCAAAGCGACAGAGAGCCCGTCCCTCCTTGTTTGTTGACATAGAACATGGCTACCTGATTGTCTGTCTGGACTAGGACAGTCAGGTTGACAAGGAGGGTGTGGAAGACTGTGAGGGCAAGGAAGATTGCTCGCAGTTCCAGAAGATTGATGTGAAGGGTGGTCTCCTGGGGAGACCAGGTGCCCTGAGTGGAGAGGTGTTGGAGATGAGCTCCCCACCCTGTTTGGGAGGCATCTGTTGTGAGGGTTTGCTTGGGGCAACGAAGGTTGGAAGGGGGTCCCCAACAACAGATTTTTGGAGGATGTCCACCACTGGAGAGACCAAAACAGACGTTTTGAGGTGAGTACTTGGTCTGAGAGCGCTCCTGATGCTTGAGACCACTGGGTGGCCAAAGTCCATTGAGCTGCCCTCATATGGAGACGAGCGTAGGGCACCACATGGACCGTGGAGGCCATGTGGCCCAGAAGTTGCAGCAGTTCCCTGGCTGACAAGTGACTTCTGGACTGAGCCTGGGAGGCCAAGCTGATTAGTCATTGGCCTCGGACCAGAGGGAGGTAGGCCCTTGCAGTGGTGGAGTCCAAGTGGGCCCCTATGAATTCCAGGGACTGAATAGGGATAAGTTGGGACTTGGGAATGTTTACCACAAGTCCCAGATATTGAAGAATACGCCTTGTGCGGTCCAAGGAAATCTGGGCTTCTGACTGAGATGGAGCTCGGATGAGCCAGTCGTCCAGATATGGGAACACGAAGACTCCCATGCCTCTTAGAAATGCGGCTACGACTGCCATGCATTTTGTGAATACTCTTGGAGCAGAGGCGAGACCGAAGGGAAGTACTCTGTATTGGAAATGTTTTCCCTGGAACAGAAATCGAAGATATTTTCTGTGGGATGGATGGATGAGAGTATATGAGTGTACGCATCCTTGAGATCTAGAGAACAAAGCCAATCCTGACTCTGAAGGTATGGAAGGAGAATGCCCAGAGAGAGCATTTTGAATTTCTCCTTGAATAGAAACTTGTTCAATTCTCTCAGATCTAGGATAGGTCTGAAGCCCCCTGTCTTCTTTGTTATGAGAAAATAAGGGGAGTAGAACCCTAACCCCTGTTGAGGAAGAGGAACCTCCTCTATTGCCCCTTGGGCAAGGAGAGAGGAGACTTCCCGACCCAACAGGGTCAGAAGAGATGGGGGAGAACTGAATTGCCTCACCATGGTATGGGGAGGAAGGCTGGAGAAATGAAGTTTGTAACCCTCTCGGATGATAGAGAGGGTCCATTGCTCTGATGTAATTTGCTCCCATCTGGGAGCAAAGTGAGCTAACCTTCCGGGAATGGTGAGGGGCTCTGGTTGTTCTAGAGCCAGAAATGGTAAGTTCTCTAGGGGCAAGTCAAAACCCCTGAGGGGGTTGAGCCTGCTGGGGTGTAGCAGACACTGCAGGCCTTGACTTTACTTGCTTAGATTGCTGACGTTTAGCAGCAAAGCGAGGCTGAGCAGATTGTTGGCCAGTATTTGTGGAAAATCTGGCCTTCTTGTAGTAAGGCCTCTTAAAAGGCTTCTTTTTGGCAGGAGTAGAAGTAGACTTAGAAAGTCTATCTAGAGTGGCATTTTCTGCGTCCATTTGAGCAGCTTTAATTTGCCAGTCCTCACCAAATAAGTTCTCACCTGTACAGGGCAGATTCCTTAAGCCATCCACGACCCAGGGTTCTAGGTCAGAAGCCTGGAGCCAAGCAAGACGTCGGGCTGCAATAGCAATTCTCGAAGCCCTGCCTGCAACCTCAAAGGAATCAAAGGCTGCCCTGTTGGAAAACTTGGAGACCTCTGAAAGTTGTGTCACCACAGAAGTGAAGTCCTCCTTTCTATCCTCAGGGATAAAGGGGGCAAAAAGCCGTACCTTCAGGGCAAGTTCTCTGAGAAACATGCCCATATAAAGACTGTAGGAATTGATCCTGGCTATAAGCATACTAGCCTGGAAGATCTTTCTACCAAAAGAGTCAAGGGTCTTACATTCTCGCCCTGGAGGGGTAGAAGAGTGCCTTTTAGAACTCTTTATCTTTTTCATGGCAGACTTCACCACAATGGAGTGGTGAGGCAGTTGAGTCTTTCGAAACCCAGGAGAAGGAGGGACCCGGTACATGGTGTCCAACCTACGGGAATGAGGAGACAGTGTTAGAGGAGTCTCCACAAATCCATCAAGTGTTCTTGAAGGATTTCATGGATAGGCAGGGTAACTGCCTCTTTAGGAGCTTTGGAGTATCCTAAAATATCCAATTTCTTTGATCTTGGTTCCGTTCCAGAAGAGGTAGCAATAGAAAGCCCTTTAGCTACATCAACAATGAAATCCTGAAAGGATAAATCCTCTGGAGGAGACATCCTCCTCTTTGGAGAAGAGGGCTCCTCAGGAAGATCAAGCTCAGCAGAGTCATCAGAGGAATTGAACTCATCAGAAGAATCTGAGTATTCTCTCTGTGCTTCCAATGCACGATACGCGTACCGACCGATATCGACATCGGGCGTATCGGGCATGGGATCGGTATCGGGCAAAAGCCTGAATCCGGCATGCGGAACCGATCGACGCTTGGAAGTCGATGGTCTCGGTTCCGGTGTGGATACCGGAACCGGAGTCGGTACCGATGGAATCGGTACAGAGGGCGTCGCAGCCTTAATGAAAGCCAGAACGGCCTGCTGCATGGTCTGGACAGTATTGCCCATGGACGCCACTGCTGCCTGGATGTCGGTACCGGTATCAGCCGGTACCCCAGAGCAGTCTAACAGGTGATCAGTCGAGGCCGTGCCATCGATGTCAACCTGTAACCCCATAGATGGTGCTTTGGAGACCGGAGCCTCCCGCCGTGGTTTTTTGGCTTGGGCAGAATCCTCGAACTCAAGATTGAGAGCCTCTCGATCTTTTGAAAGAGATTTGCTTTTAGAGGATTTGCCCACAGAAAGTTTGGTTACCTGAGATCCATCCGGAGAGGAAGACCTGGATGACTGTGATGCTGGATTATCTGAAGCAAACAGCACATGGAACTTGTTGGCCCGGTTCTGCATACCACGTTTAGACATCTGGGAGCAGAATGGGCAGTCCGGTATGGAGTGGTCAGGTCCCAAACATTTAAGACACCATTCATGGGTGTCTGTGAGAGAAATAACAGCACTGCACTTGGTACACTTTTTAAAACCAGGAGCTGGCCTCTCCATGAGGAGAATTTGTGTAGGCCTGAAGGCCTAGCAAAAGTTACCACGTTGTGCTGAAAATAAAGAGATTTTTTTTTTTTTTTTTTAAAGAAATAAAGAAAGAGAGACCGGCGGTACCGGTTTTGGTATGGGGAAGGCAGGTACGCGGTCAAAAGAAACAAATTAAAATAACAATTTCTTCAGCGGTGACAGGAACACGACCTGCTGGCTCCGCGGAAAAAGAGAAACTGAAGAGAGCTGGTCAGGAAGGCGGGAAGGCAGCGCGCATGCGCTGTGGGAAGCCCCAAAAGCTTTTCATCTGAAAAGCTGGGGAGCTTTCCCGCGCAGGCTCCGTCGGTTCCGACGTACCCATATGTGAGGACTCATTCCTGCTTGTTCCTGGAGATAATTAAATCTGATTCAGGAAGAAAATCAAAGTAATATCTGTCGGTACCCCGGTTCAGACGATGCTCCATTCCCGACGTCAAACGTCGATGCCCATGGCGTGCAGCATCGAAACCGAAATGCATGATGCTCCCGAATCAACCGGAGTTGATGGAGGTTCCAAATGTGGCGAGACCATGCATAGAGCAGCCCTCCAGAAGCACAGCGCAATGACGTCGAGGAATGCAGCAGTGAGTTTGGAGGTGAAACCAGAGGGCCTCTAAGGCCCTGGCACAATAGCCGCTACGATCATGGCTAGACTCCGCTGAATGGCTTGCACACGCTTGAGGGTAACTGGAGAGGATTTGGTGAGTTTGGGCCCGGAGGCCTGAGCTACTGTCCCGAGCAAGTTATCAGGGACTCCACAGAGGACATGGTCCTGGGAGCAACTCTGAACCCCTCTATGGCTTTGGCGTGAGCATCCTCCCACTGGGACTGTTTGGCCAGTTGGCCTAAGTCTGGATCCATAGATAAGTGTCTGTGCTGATGTCGGGCATAAGAGCCAGAGGATCGGGAGTCCTTCAATGCCGATGACCGATATCTTATCTGCTGGAAACTCCGATTGACGCTTTTTGTTGTGTTTAGAAGTGGAAGTTGAATGTGAAGCATGAGACTACTTTGATGACGTGGAGGCCCCCGAGAAGTGTGCCGAAGAGGCCGAGTGTGACTGAAACAGCTTAACTCTGTGCTGTTCTCAGTTAAGCACCTTTGCCATCATATGTTTGCAATGGGCACACAAAAAAATGTCCTGGTTGGGGTCTAAACATTTTAAACACCAATCGTGCTGGTCGGTGGACGAGATGGTACTACGGCACTTAGTACATTTTTTGAACCCACTATGGGGTTTCTCCACCTTCGAAAAAATGATGAATGCCAAATCAAATTGGGCAATGGTGGCCCAACATGATAAACCCGAAGAAAAAAGTTAGGAAAAATAGAAAAAGAAAAAAAGGAAAGGGTACCGGAACGATGCTGGACCGATCTGGATGATGGGAAGGCAAATAGCAAGCACCGAGAAGGTACCGAAAAAAGTTTGAAGAAGTCTCTTCACAGTGGGACTACGACAAGGTCCTGATGGCTCCGCAGAAAAAAAGACAACTGAGGAGAAGGCAGACACGCATGCGTGGAGGGATGTTCCTAAAAGCATTCCTACTGGATGCTAGGGAGTGTTCCAGCACCGGGCTCCGTCGATGCTAATGTCACCCATATGTGAAGATTGCATTGCTGCTTATTCCTGAAGATAGAACGGCTCCTTCCTAGGTTTTCCTGAGAAAATGTGCTGTGGAGGGTCCATGAGAACTTCCCACTGCGCCTGCCTAAATGAAGGAGCAGGGCCATTAAGCAGTCCAGGGGATCCCCTCTCACCCTGAGGGCGGTGTTGCGTGCCAAGTTGCGGAGAGCAGCACAGCTGCAAGTCCTGTGTAGAGAGGATCCGAAGTGAAAAGTTATGACTGAGGAAAACTCCCCTAAGACCTTGATAGCGAGAGTCTGGTCTGCTAAAAACATCCAAGCTCTGCACTGCTATCCTGGAGATCTTGCTGTCAGCTGCAGCCGCAAGCCCTGATTGTGCAGTGATCAGAAGTATTTGTAGCCATCCTCACTGTGACAGGCAGAGGCACTTGTGGGGTTAGAGATTGGCCTATGGTCTGGTGTTTGGTGAAAACATTAATGGGTTGGGAGCATCTGCGGCCCAGCGACAGGGGTATGATCCGCCCTCATTACCTTTTTTCCCCTGCCCCCTTCCATGAGTGAAGGTACAGTATCCCAAGTGGTTCTGGATGCCGTCGGTACTCGCACTGGGGTGGAAGACCATCCCAGGGCCACAATCAAAGATGCTTAACGTCAGAAAAGCCATAAGAGTTGAGGACTGTCCCCAGACCATTATCCAAGTGGAAAGCATCCAACCAAGCACAGCTCCAGACCCAGCCGGCACTCTGGAGTGTAAGAGCATGAAGGCCTGCTGCTGAAAACATGCTCAAATGCAGCTCCGGACACACCCAGCATTTGTGCTGGGGTCGAAGGACCATCTGAAGTCTGAAGCAGAGCTCTTTTACGGCAAAGACCCAGTGAGCCATAGCAGAGCTGAGGATTGCTCCCAGACTACACTCAAACCATAGGAGGGGACCTGACCAAGGCAGGAGAAAGCAAGGGGACTCTATGTAGCATTGCAATCAATCCCGGGGCTCGCCTGATTTGTGGGGGAGGCAGCATTGAATTGCAACATTCTGACTCGGGTCGTCACCATCTTGGACAATGTGCGGTCACTGCATGCTCCTGAGCACTGGCTGAGATGGGTAGCAGTGACAGCGTTTGCCATTGTTCAGGGCGGAGAAGCACAAGGAATCTGTGAGGGAACCTGGCCAGTTCCGTTTACTCCCCCCCCCATCAAGCCATGGAGAGGGCCCTAAGGTTTTAGATGGGAACCAAGGCCGTCCTCCATTTTAGTTTTACCTGAGGTGCACCGCTTCTCCTTCAAGTCTGGGAGAACTGGTAGTGAGATTGTGTGTTTGTTTTTTTAGGATCAGAAAGTCAGTCTGCTCGATGGTGTGGGAACTGCCACTGCCAGGAAGTCTGCACTGGATAGGGCAGGCCAACTAAAACTTCCATTAGCTTCCAACTCAGAGTCCCACTGCCAGAGAAGTCTGCTCTGGATGGGGTGACCCAAGGAGGAGTGAAAAAGTATTGAGGGTTCCAGCATCCTTGCCTGGACAAACCAAAGTCTGCTGCGGACGGGGCTAGCAGTGCTGGCAAAGGAGGAAAGAAGAGTAAAACAGAACAAACTTAAAAATAAAATAAAATAAAAAAAACCAAAAAACAATGAAGGGAGAGCTACATCCGCTGTTGGCCGCAGATGAGGAGAAAGAGGCACACTGGAGGGGTTCACTCGCACATGCACAGAAGAGTTTTCAAGACTCATCTGAGCTCTGGGAGAGTAAGTCCGACCTGGTGCATCAGGGATAACGCCACCCATCTGTGTGGCCAAGTTTATACTGCTTGTTCATGGAGAAAAACATATTCTGCAATCTGATGGTACCATGCAATGCAAGGTATGCCTTCAAGTCAATGCTGACTCCTGGCAACCCAATAGCTCTTGGGTTTTCTTGTCAGTGTGACCGGATGTAGATTGCCAGGCCTTTTTTCTGAGGCAATGGAGGGTTAAGTGACTTGCCCAAGGTCACAAGGAGTGCTAGTGGGAATTGAACCCTGGTCTCTTGGTTACTAGGATGCTACTCTAATAGGCTTATCCTCCACTCCGATGGTACCGTATCCTGCTCATATTTGGGTGTGCATGTGTTAGTGCACATCTGGTTTGCTAGTGAACCTTAAAAAATTCAGTTTATGCTAAATTAATGTGCACTAATCAACTTAGCATGTCTTAATGCATTGATTATTGTATGTTCAATATATTTAGTGCACACTAAAAATTCATGAAAAATTTGTGAACACCCCTCTGAAAATTAACCACATTTTTGTCTTAGTGCTCAGCATCTGTTTTTCTGAACTGACAACCACCTTCTCTTGTGACATTCTCCTGAATAGATGATTACAATATTTTCTTTGTTTTTCATCAGTATAAATCAGAACATTCAAATGAGTGACAGGGCTGGTCCTAAGGCTCAGACTGAAGTCCTGTGCACAAGTATCCTATCCCCTCAAGGTCAGCATAGCTTGGATATGCCTCGTGCACAAGGGCAACACACTTAGCTCTGGAGAGACAGGAAAGGACTTTATTGCAACAACCCCCTGCCAGGCAAAAGAAAGGTAGTACAAAGATTTAGTCTCAGAAGATACTTCTCTCTCCAGCCCTCAAGAGTACGAAGAAACTCTTGAGCATGCCATCTGGGGTCAGGGTGGAAGGGTGGGGAGGACAGATTTGTTTGATAAAACAGATAACAGGCTGCTTTCATTTTAAATATCTATAGTGCTAGATCTAGAACTCACCATTACATCAGCTTTGTGTTTCAGCTTCTTGGCCTCTATCAAATAATGTTCCACTGGATATAGTCTAAAGAAAAGGAAGAGACCCATTAAAAAACCCATCTCAGACACATTAAGAGCAGCAGCTGATGCAATGCAAGTACTATTTAGAGATACTTTAAAAAAAACAACTAACTTACTCTTCATCAAACCTGAGCTGATGTCTTGTTGGCTTGTGGTTACCGTTTGGCAAAGAAGGCACTGAGAAAGGCTTTGTGTTATTTTTTATCGCCCCCTGAAAATAACATAAGATAAGATTGTGTTTCACTACTACAACCAACATAAATATTCTTTTTTGCTGCTAAAACATAATTCCTATACAATAATTGTGGTCAGAAGTGACAATTCTTGCTCCAAGGCTTTATGGTGACATCACAATACAGCATCCCAAATGTAATCATTAATGAAAGTGATATGGAAATTTGAGGCGGCATATTATTTTCTGTCCGCTAAAGCATAGTTACTCACCTGTAACAGGTGATCTCCGGGAACAGCAGGAATTTAGTCTTCACATATGGGTATCGTCGGTACCGACGGAGCCTGAGCGGGAACACTCCCCAGCGTCCAATTAGAAAGCTTTTGGTAGCATCCCACAGCGCCTGTGTGCTGCCTTCCCGCCTTTTCCAACTGCCTCTCTCCAGTTGAGTTTAAAGCTGAGACAAAGAGAGAGAGAGGGAAAGAGAAAGAGATATACAACTCCTAGGGAAGGTGGGTGGGTTGTGAAGACTAAATTCCTGCTGTTCCCGGAGATCACCTGTTACAGGTGAGTAACTATGCTATCTCCAGGAACAAGCAGCAATGTAGTCTTCACATATGGGGACTCCCTAGCTTTAGATGCCAGGGAGAAACCCCAGAAGTTGTGTGTCCCTGTGAAAGGGCTCCATTTCCCCCCATGGATCTCTGGCATCCAACCAGGGATGGCGGGTAGGAGTTGACTAGGTATGGAACAGGTGTTGGAGAACAGCCTGACCAAACAAGGCATCCCGGCGGGAGTCCTTGTCCAAGCAGTAATGGGCTGTGAAGGTATGAACCGAGGCCCAAGTGGCTGCTCGACAGATGTCGTCGATAGACACAGAGTGCAGATGAGCCATTGAAGCTGCCATGGCTCTCACGTTGTGAGCTGTGACATGGCCCTCCAGAGGAAGGTTCTTACTCTGATAGGCAAAGGAAATACACTGTGCAATCCAGTTGGGCAGTGTTCTCTTGGAGACTGGAAGTCCCAAATGAGAAGGATCAAAAGCAACAAAGAGTTGAGAGGACTTTCTATGTTGCTGTGTTCTTTGTAAGTAAAAAGCTATAGCTCTTTTACAGTCCAAGTATGAAGATTCCTTTCTGCATCTGATGCATGAGGCCTTGGAAAAAACAGACAGGTAGACCGCTTGGTTAAGATGAAAAGGCGAGACCACCTTTGGCATAAAGTGTGGATGAGTCCTAAGGACTACCTTGTCATGATGGAACCTTGGATAAGGTGTCGGTGACGGAGATGGTACCACCACACTTGGTGTACTTTTTGAAACCCGAAGCAGGTTTTTCCCATGGTAGAGGAAAAATGGTGCGTGCACCTGGAAAAGAAAAGTTTTGAAAAAAATTCTTTTTTTTTTTTTTTTTTTAAGAAAGAACCGGCGGTACCGGTATAGCATCGAGGAAGGCAGACGCGACCACAAAAAAAGAGGAGAATAAGGAAAAGGTTTCTGCGACAGGAACAATGACCTGCTGGCTCCGTGGAAAACGAAGAACTGGAGAGAGGCAGTTGGGAAAGGCGGGAAGGCAGCACGCAGGCGCAGTGGGATGCTCCCAAAAGCTTTCTAATTCGACGCTGGGGAGTGTTCCCGCGCAGGCTCCGTCGGTACCGACGATACCCATATGTGAAGACTACATTCCTACTTGTTCCTGGAGATACCAGTTTCCTTGTTCATATCATTACTGCAATCAAATTTTCAGCATTTTAATATTTCTCATGTCTTATACCCAGACAAAGTAAGCAGAAATCTAAAGAATTACTTATTTTCATCCATGAACTGCTGTAAAATATTCACTTATGTGTTAAAATATTGATCTTGTCCAACTTTTCAAAAAATAATTTTTAAGTAGATAACTGTACTGCATGTACTGTTTGTAAGCCTCAATTCTGCAACATTTCTATGGCTAGTAAAGGGAGTCTTAAGAGGTATCTGACCTGTATCACTTTAACATGTTGTTTAACAAAAGAAAAGATCGTAAGGATACCTGGCTCTGACCCATGAAGATGTACTCTGGTTAATATCCTTCTGCTAAACTCTGAATTTCATTAACTAGAAGATTATATATAACCCAACATTGTCTCCAGTAGGTTCATCCGCTTCACTGACATTTTCTGCCCCCTCCCCTCCCCCCAAGCTCAAATATATATAAAAGACTTCTGTATGTTGAGATATGAGGTGGTGTCTTTCCAAATGTTTCTAGTTGTGCAGAGAGCTCAAAAATTCTAGAAGGTAAGATAAGAAAATTGGAATACATTTATTGGAATGGTGATATGGAGAAGGAATGATGAATAAGCGGAGGAGTGGCCTAGTGTTGGGGCAAGTTACCTCAGGCCAGAAGGCCAGGGGGTTCAAATCCCACTAGAGGACAGCAACCTTGGGCTGGAAGGACTGAGGTTTCTAGTCCCACAGGTGCTCCTTGTGGTCTTAGGCAAGCCACTTAACCCTCCATTGCCCATGTTCCCTGTAAGTATTTGGAATTGTTGGTCTAGCTCACTGCCAAGCCATTGAGCTCCAAATTTGGTATTTATATTTGTGGTCAAAGTTATGGCACCCTTGCATTTCAATCCCTTAATGTCCAATATCTCCTAAAATAAAAATGGCCAGTGAAATGGCTTTGGACAATATATGCACACATTTGACAAAGGAAAGAATCAAACAAAACAAGACCAATTAAAAAAGGAAAGAGTATAAAAACAGACATTGCCAGGACATGATTCTTATAATCTATAAACTGCTGCAGTTACCCCACAAAATCTATATCTGTATAAGAGATAACTCTATTCGTTAGTAGCCCGATGTCCTTCAACTAATGTATTTCATAGGTTTTTTGTCGGATCATTTGCCCTGGGAGTAGGAAACCATGTCCTCTCTCGTGAAGCAAGCCCTCCGTTTTTCTCTTTATTAAAAGAGAGAGTAAACTCTCCAATTAAAGCTATGAGGCAGGATACAAAACCACTCCTCAATCTTAAACCACCACCAAAA
The DNA here is from genome assembly GCA_033557465.1 of Ichthyophis bannanicus. Classification (NCBI taxonomy): domain Eukaryota; kingdom Metazoa; phylum Chordata; class Amphibia; order Gymnophiona; family Ichthyophiidae; genus Ichthyophis; species Ichthyophis bannanicus. Next base: position 1,105,979,185 of record CM066032.1, on the reverse strand, counting down.
GACTGTCAATGTAGAAAGAGGACTTATCGTTCGGAAGAATCAACGCTCTTCCATCCGTCCTCCTTACAAATCGGAAGACGCTCAGCAACGCTATATCCAGCCGTTGAACCACTCTCCCAACAAGACAATCCAGTTAATGAATCGATCCCAAAATGAGAGTCCATTCAACCCCCCTTGCAGTTATGCAATCAAACTCCACCAATCCAGAGATGGATCCAACTACGGGTGAGAAGATATTGAGCCGTCATCATACATCCTGTGTGAGCACTTATGTTGTGTACATTTTGATTTGTCCATGTCAGAAGGTTTATGTTGGTCGGACGTCACGTCTCATGAAGAGAAGGTTATTGGAACATAGATCTCGGATCACTACTAATGTCCTTTCAGCTCCGGTGGTTCAACATTGTCAGGAGGCGAATCATACTTTTCAGGATCTACGTTGGCGTGTCATTGATCACATACCACTTTTGCCTCGAGGGGGTGATCGGCTGAAACAGTTGCAATATCGAGAGCAGTTTTGGATTTTCCGCTTGCGGTCGGTGACACCTAAGGGGTTGAACCTTTCTCTGGATTGGTGGAGCTTGATTTCATAACTGCTTCCTCTAGCCAATGATAGCCCGTTCTTTGTTTGGGTTTAGAAAGAGGCTGGGTTTAAAATCAATGGGGGAAAGAGTAGTTTTAGAGACGTAGGTGCAGGAGGAAGGACCAGGAGTTTCAGGGTCCGAAACACGGCGTTATGTACACATTTTCAGGAGGGATAACACGTAGGTTGAAGGTAGTTCCCCTTTGACTGCTGATTGAGCCCCGCCAAAAAAAGGGGGGTTGAATGGACTCTCATTTTGGGATTGAGTCATTAACTGGATTGTCTTGTTGGGAGAGTGGTTCAACGGCTGGATATAGCGTTGCTGAGCGTCTTCCGATTTGTAAGGAGGACGGATGGAAGAGCGTTGATTCTCCCGAACGATAAGTCCTCTTTCTACATTGACAGTCTTTTGGTGGTGGTTTAAGATTGAGGAGTGGTTTTGTACCCTGCCTCATAGCTTTATATGGAGAGTTTACTCTCTCTTTTAATAAAGAGAAAAACGGAGGGTTTGCTTCACGAGAGAGGACATGGTTTCCTACTCCCAGGGCAAATGATCCGACAAAAAACCTATGAAATACATTAGTTGAAGGACATTCCTTTCTCTTCCGTCGTTCTTTCTCTGTTCACTCTGGTACCTCCACTTCGGCTCCCTTTCCCTTGCACTGTGGTGTTCCACAGGGTTCTATTCTTGCTCCTCTACTTTTCAACATTTTTCTTGCTCCCCTAGCCCTCCTCATTCAGCAATCTGGTGTTTCTTTCTATTTTTACGCAGACGATATCCTTCTTGTTCATCATACCAGCTCCCTTTCCCCTGATCTTTCCACCCTTAACGCCTGTCTATCCTCTGTTGCCTCCTGGTTTTCTGAAAATTTCCTCTGTGTTAACCCTTCTAAATCCTCTGCCATCTGGTTTTCTTTCTCCTCTTCCCCACCTAGTCTAGCCCCTGTGATGTCTTCCCTTCCCATTCCTGTTGTCTCTACCCTCCGCTATCTGGGTGTTACCTTGGATTCTTCTCTCTCTTTTCACCCTCACATTTCCTCCCTTGTTCGTACTTGCCATTTTCATCTGCGCCGTATTCGCTCCCTTCGTCCTTTTCTTTCCCCTCAATCCCTCACCACTTTGGTTCTCTCTTTTGTAACTTCCCGCTTAGACTACTGCAATTCTATCTTATCTGGTCTCCCTTCCTGTCAACTCCGTCGTCTTCAGCTTCTCCAGAATACTGCTGCCCGCCTTCTCACCTCTTCTTCCCCCTTTGATCATATTACCCCTTGCCTCTTCTCCCTTCACTGGCTTCCCATCAAATTCAGACTTATCTACAAGTATATCATTATCACTCATAGGGTTCTTCACACCAGCACTCCTCGGTATCTCTCTGACCTTATCTTCCACCAGCCCGCTCCCCGTCTTCTTCGCTCATCTCATACCAATCGTCTATTCCTTCCTCCTCCATCCCAGGCCCACCTCGAACTTACCCGCCACTCTGCCTTCTTTTTTCTGGCCCCTGCCCTCTGGAATTCCCTCCCTCACACCCTTCGTATTGAACCCTCCTTCCCCCATTTCAAAACTCTCCTCAAGACTCACCTTTTCTCTCAAGCGTACAACCTACAGGTCTCCCCCTGATATGTAGTCAACATACCAATTCATGCCCCTCACGTTACATCCAACTACCACTCAACTCCTGACTCCCACATCACATTCAACTCCCACACCCTGTCTCCCTTCCCTCCCCATGTCCCTGTGTTTAGCTCTGTAGACTCTACTCTAATTTTCTCTCTTTCTCTCTCTTACTCTTTCCTATTATCCAATGGCGTTCCTTTCTCTCTTTGCTTTTCCACAGCTGCCTTTTATTGTACACCGCCCTGATACCTCGGTCTTGGGCGGTATATCAAGCCTAAATAAATGAAATAAATGAAAAACGAATAGAGTTATCTCTTATACAGATATAGGACATGATTCTTGGCACCCTTATAATTCAAACTCATTCGAAAAGAAAGCGTAGTTACTCACCTGCAACAGGTGTTCTCCAGAGACAGCAGGAATGAGCCCTCACATATGGGCGACATCAGCACTGACGGAGCCTGCGCGGAACCATCTCTCCAGCTTTCAAAGAAAGCCTTTGAGAAATGCACCATGCATGTCCCCTTTCCACCAAAGCATGCCATCTTGCCTCAGTCTAATGACATAGCTAAGATGGCAAAAAGCAAGTATGGTAAAGTAGTAACTCCAAGGGGAGGAGAGAGGGTTGTGAGAACTGATTCCTGCAGGAGTTGCCTACAACTCAAATAGATTTTGGAGCATGGCCTGGCCGAAGGAGCTGTCCCATTGGGACTCCCTCTCCAGGCAGTAGAGTGAGCTGTGGACTGAAGACCAGGTGGCAGCCCAGCAGATTTCTGTCACAGATGCGAAACACAGATTTGCTACAGAGGTATCCATGGTTTTGATGTACACCATGATCTGGTAGTTTAGTGAGATCCCCGCCTGCTCATAAGCGTGGGCAATGTAGTCCGCCACCTAAGTGGACAGAGTTCACTTGGTTACCTAAGTGGACAGAGGTCACTTGGTTACAGTTGAATGGGGTCATACATAGGCGACAAAGAGCTGAGGCACTTTGTGGTGACCCTGAGTCCATTGCAGATAGAAGGACAGAGCCCTCTTACAATCCAGAGTATGGAGAACGGTCTCCACCTTACCGGTGTGAGGCCTCGGGAAGAAGGTAGGTAGCACCACCTCCTGATTGACATGGAAGGGTGACACCACTTTTGGCAGAAATGTGGGATGTGTGTGGAGCATCACCCTGTTATTAAAGAACATCAGTGCCTGGAGCTCGCTGACCCTGCGAGCCAAAGGTGCCAAGAGAAAGACAACCTTCCAGGAGAGATACTGCAGGTGGCAAATAGCCAGGAGCTCAAACAGCGGCTTAGTGAGCTGTGAGAGCAACACACTGATATCCCGTTGGTGCACAGATGGAGGGCTTGGACAACATAAGGCCCTGCGGGAAATGAGAGATAAGGGGCTGAGCAGAGGGGCTTGCCCTCGACAGCGTGGTGGTGTGCCGCAATAGCTCTCAGGTGTACTCTGTCCGAGTTGGATTTCAGTCTCACCTGGGACAGGTGGAGTAGGTACTGGAGCACCAGCTGCACCAAGAAGAACAGGTTTGCCTGCCTCTCGGTGCACCAGACTGAAAATAGACACCACTTGAAGGTGTACACCCCTTCTCGTGGCGGCCTTCTGGAAGGCCAGAAGGACCTCCTCTACGTCATGTGGGAGGTTGAAGGGAGCTAGAGCTACCCTTTCAGCAGCCAAGCCGTGACAGGGATCCCAGGTTGAGGTGCAGGAGAAAGCCTTCCTCTTGTGAAAGTAGTCCTAGGGTGCCACCGACAGATAGAGAAGCAATGGGAACCAAGGTTGCTTGGGCCACTGGGGGGATACCAGAATCAGTGATGCCCTGTCACGCTGGACCTTGAAGAGCATCTTGGCAACCAACAGTGTTGGTGGGAAGGCGTAAAGGCAGCCTTCCATCCATGGGATGAAGAACGCATCTGCTGCCACCCGGGACGGGTGTGGCTGGCGGGAGCAGAAGCGAGGCAACTGTGTGTTGTCTGAGCTGGCAAAAAGGGGGACACTCCAGAGCTGAAAAAGCCAAAAGGCTACTCTAGAGTCCAGGAGCTACTCGTGCGGCTGGAGGACTCTGCTCAGCCTGTCCGCCAGGGTTATGTCCAGGCCCAGGAGATAAACCGTCTGCAGAAGCATCCCACTGCATGTCATATATGAGGAGAGGGCTACCGCCTCCTGGCAGAGACAGTACGACTCTGCCTCTGTTGACAAAGAACACTGCGACTTGGTAGTCCATCTAGACCAGCACCGACTGGTGATGCAACCGGTGGCAAAAGGCTCGGAGGGTCATAAATCACCCAGAGCTCCAGGAGGCTGATTTGCAACTGGCACTCCATCTGGGACCATGTGCCTTGGGTGCGGAGGTCCTCGAAATGAGCTCCCCATCCTCACAGGGAGGCATCCATAGTAAGGATCCTCTTCTAGGGGGTGGAAGGGCATCCCGGCCTGAAGGTGGTGGGGACTCTGCCACCAGTCAAGGGAGTCCACTAGTTGACAGGTCACTTTTACCCTGATTCGAACCCTGCCCATGGCTTGTGTCAGCTGGGAGTGGAGGCACCATTGAGCTACCCTCATATGCAGGTGGGCATATGGGGTTACATAGACCGTGGAGGCCATGTGGCCCAGCAGGTGGAAGAGAAGGTGAGCGGGCACCAACCGGAGGTATTGCACTTATGTGTCTAGCGCCCTGAGGTGCTCTGTCCTCTCTGGGGGGGGGGGGGAGGAAAGCTTTGGCCTGGAGGGTGTCCAGCTGAGCCCGTATCAACTCCAAGTACTGCCGGAGAGAGGTGGAACTTTGGGTAGTTGATAATGAACCCCAGATGCTGCAGAACGTGGATGGTGTGCTCAGTGGCATGGGTGCACCTCTGCTGCTGTGCCTCCCCTTATGAGCCAGTCATCCAGGTAGGGAAAGATGAAGGTGGGGCTGCAACCACTGCTAGGCACTTGGTGAAGACCCTTGGCGATGATGGGTTCGGGCCCGGCTTCAGTTCCATTGAGGGGGAAGACCCTTGGCGATAATGGTTTCGGCCCGGCTTCAGTTCCATTGAGGGGGAGTCGTCAAACAGGGTCCAAGCTGGTCGTCCAACACCGACAACTCCTTCCAAAACAGCTTGTGAGGCCACTCCTGCTCCAACCCCGGGGACTGTGGAGCCTGGGGTGGGATTTGCCCACTTTTCCAGACCCTTCCTCTGAGGCGGTCTTTGAGGGCTTTGAGCTTTTCTTGCATTCCACCTCCGGAGAGTTCCTCTCGGAGAAGCTGTGGCCGCGGGACACCACGGCAGCCAGGGCATTGCGGGACACTGAGGTACCAGAGGGGGCCATGGAGCATGGCATCGCCGGGGACTCTGGTGCAGAGTTGGATCTATGGAACAATGTCTCCTGCTGCAGCTGACAGCTCTTGATGGCTTTTGCAGACATGGACTTGCAAAGGTCGCAGCCCGAATTGTTGCGGTCTGGACCGAGGCAATGGAGGCAGCAGTCATGTGGGTCAGTGACGGACATCATCTTATTGCACCAATCACATTTCTTGAAGCCACTGGAGGCCATGGGAAAAATGGGTCCTTGAACCCAGGCGAGGGTCCAAGCCTACTGGCCAAAAAGTGTGCGAAGTGCCAGTCAAGGTACACCTCGAGGAAAAAATAGGAAAACCCGAGGAGCGTTGCAGAGGTGAGTTGGCTTGGGGGCAGGAAAAGGAACCGGTACGTGTACCAGAAAGAAAAATTTTTAAGATAAAAAAACAAAACAAAAACAAAACACACAACATTTTTTTCTAGGGAAATGGGACAGACATCCGGTGGGCTTTGTGGAAAAAAAATAGACTGAGACAAGAAGGCATCCTTGGGCGGGAAGGGGAGATGCTTCTGCCCTGGCTCCATCGGCATAGACGTCACCCATATGTAAGGACTGACTTCCTGCTTGTTCTCAGAGAAGAGACACATTCCCACTGCAGTAAACTTAGACGCACCTGTGATCAATTGCCAGTACTCACATGAGTTGAATCAACCAATGAAGGATGGCACTCTCTGTTTGATTTGCACAATGGTGAAGACAAGAGAGCTGCCTGGGACAGTCAGAAAAGCCATCACCACCAAACATCAAACTTCAAAGTGATACAAGGCCATTTCTAAAGATCTTGGGATTCCTGTCTCTACAGTTTGCAATGTTATTAAGAAATTGTCTGCTCGGAGAACTGTCAAAAATTTCCCAGGATGTGATGGGAAGAGGAAAATTAAAGTCTTTGAAGATTTGAGTGAACTGTTGGAAAAACACCACATACAACATCCAAAGAGCTTAAGGCTGACATGGAGCAATCTGGAGTGATAGTTTCACCCACACCATACCCGTGCACTAAACAAAGAAGGACTTCATGGGTGAAGGCCAAGGAGGACCACACTGCTCAAAGACAGACATAAAAAGACACGTCTGATCTTTGCACAAACCCGCCTTGAGAAACCACAATCCTTCTGGGAAAATGTTCTGTGGACAGATGAAACCAAACTTGAGCTCTTTGACAATGCAGTTAAATATGGTGAAGGTTCCATAATGTTGTGGGGCTGTTTTGCTGCCTTAGGAGCTGGAAACCTGGAACGTATTAAAGGAATCAAGAAGTCAGAGGACTGCCAAAATATTTTTGAGTGAAATGTGCTCCCTAATGTTAGAAAGCTAGGTCTGGGTCAAAGACACAGGTCCTCCAGCAGGACAATGACCCAAAAAATACATACAAAAGTACAAAAGGATGGTTAAAAAGGAAAAAAATGAATTACTTTAAACTGGCCAGCAATGAGTCCTGATCTCAATCCAATTGAGAACCTTGGGAAAGAGCTGAAATCTGCCATTGGTGTAAGATATCCTGGAAACCATTCATGAGCTGGAACAAATCACAGTTGAAGAGTGGGAGAAACTACCAGCAGACAGATGTATGAAACTTATAGATGGCTCAAAAACATTTGGAGGCTGTCATCACTAAGGGTTGTGCAACCAAATAACAGTGAAGGGGGCCATTAATTCTGTCCAGGTCTTATTTAGTTTTTTTTCCCCTCAGAAATTACTACATCTACACTGCATAAACATCTTTGTTTTTGTTGCATACCTTTGAGCATACTATTAAAATATCATGACGACACACAGTAGTTGGAATATTTACAATTATTTCTCAAGATATTGTATACAACATATCTAAAATGCATGGGTGCCAATAACGTTGACCACAACTGTAGTTTAAAGCAATAATGCCTGATCTGCAAGTATGCTAAAGATGTTTGTTTGGAAGATGCCACTTCTCCATGATCTGACTAAAGGAAAGGAACTGACTGTGCATAAGCCTAACAGCTGTCTCAATAGATAACAACTCTGGGCTACCCAGAACTGAAATACCTATTTCCTCATCCCCGGGGTGGTGAGGTGGAGGAGGGGGGAAGCCTGAGGCAACATTGCAGAGGCTTTACATGTTTTCCCTCTCATCCCCTGGCATCATAGGCATCAGAATGGGGTGGGCCACATGGGTCCTGACCCCACAAATATTTTGCCCACCAGCAGAGAGAAAACAGCAGAGATCGTGGCAAAGACTCCTTCTGTCTGCATGTGGAGATTCAATCTCCAGCGGCAGACACAAGTTGTCTTTGCCGCAATTGTGGCTGCCTTCTCCTACTACCCACAGTGATCCGATCTCCTGCGGGCAGAAGAGTCTGCTGCGACTGCAGCCATTCACTTATGTTCTGCCTGCAGGGATCCGATCTCCCATGGGCAGAAAAGGAGAGGAAGGCCGCCAGGTGGCTAGAGACCGAGTTAGGGTAGAGATTGGGGTGGAAACAAGGCGGAGCTTGGCCCCCCCAATCAGAAAGGCATTCTGCAGCCCCTGACCGCCATCATGTCCAGGATTGTTTTAAGGTTTAATCAGTATCTGCTCATTTCCAGAGCTGAACACAGAGGGAGCCCCACGCAACACAGCTAATAAGATAATAATGATGTTGAGCTCAAACACTTCATTCCACTCTGGAGGCATACTGTATTTATTTAGACAGTTTTGTATACCACCTTATCCTTCAATGAAAGTGGTCACCACAGAATTGGGGGATACATTTAACACGAGGGGATATGAGACACACACACTAATACTTACAGGGAATATGGGCAATGGAGGATTAAGTGGCTTGCCCAAGACCACAAGGAGCACCTGTGGGACTAGAAACCCCAGTCCTTCTGGCCCAAGGTTGCTGTCCTCTAGTGGGATTTGAACCCCTGACCTTCCGGCCTGAGGTAATTTGCCCCAACCACTAGGCCACTCCTCCCTAACTTAACATCTTCAGTGAGTTCCTCATGTATCCACCTCAACACAGCAACTATGTTACACAAACACAGATCTGGAAGATTCAGACCCCCTTATTTTCTACCTTTAATGAGCTTGGCATGGCTTATTTGTGCATTCTTCACTTTCCAGATAAATTTCTGCAGTACATATCTACAGATATATACAAATGGACGAAGAAGTCAGGGAAGCTAACAAAAGTTACAACACAGTACATGCTAGGGAGATAGTTTCTAGATGAAATAAAAGACTGCTTCTTGGAGTAGCTGGTTCAAGAACCAGAGGGGAAGCCATTTTGGAACTAGTCCTTAGTGGAACACAAGATCTGGTGCATGAGATAAGGGTGTTGGGGCCATTTGGCAATAATGATCATAGCATAGAAACATAGAAACATGATGACAGAAAAAGACCACATGGCCTATCTAGTCTGTCCTTCCATAACAACAACTACAACAGTCCACTTTTTACCTTTAGAGATCCTCTGTGTTGGTCTCATGCTTTTTTGAATTCAGTTACTGTCCTCATCTCTACCACCTCCACTGGGAGACTATTCCATGGATCCACTACTCTTTCCGTAAAGAAATATTTCCGCATATCACTCCTGAATCTATCTCCCTTCACCCTCATCCCATGTCCCCTCGTAGCAGAACTTGCTTTCAATTGAAAGAGGCTCTCTCCCTGAACATTTATGCCACGGAGGTATTTAAACATCTCAATCATATCACCTCTATCTCTAGCATGATCACGTTTGATTGAATAAATGGAGGGAGGGAGGGTATGGAAATCCACAGTACTACCGTTTAATTTTCAAAAGGGAGCCTATGATAAAATGAGGAAAATAGTTAAGAAAAAAATCTAAAAGGAGCAGTTGCAAAGGTTAAAGATTTACATCAAGCTTGGGTGTTTGAAAATACTATCTTGGAAGCCCAGACCAGCTGATTTCCATGCTTTCAGAAAAGTGAAAGGAAGTCCAACAAACTGTTAGAATGGTTTAAAGGTGAGGTCAGAGAGGCTGTTGCCAAAAAAAGCATCTTTCAGGAAATGGAAAAAGGAGCCAAATGATGAAGACTGGAAACACAAGAACTGGCAAGTTAGATGCAAGGCATTGAAAAGGCAGGCAAAGAGAGAATTTGAGAAGCTTGCTGTGGAAGCAGAAATGCACAAGATTTTTTCAAGTACATTCATAGCAAAAAACCCGTGAGAGAGTCAGTTGGACCATTAGATGATAGAGGGGTAAAAGGAACACTAGGAGGGGACAATGCCATAGCGGAGAGACTGAATTAATTCTTTGCTTCAATCTTTACTGAGGAAGATGTGGGAATGTTACCTATGACTAAAATGGTATTTAAAGGAGATGCTGTGGAAGAACTGAAAGAAATATTGATACACCGGGAAGATGTATTACAACTATTTGATAAACTGAAGAGTAGCAAATCACCTGGACCAGATGGTATACATCCAAGGGTGTTGAAAGAACTGAAATATGAGATTGCAGACCTCCTATTAGTAATCTATCAAGTATCATTAAAATCATCTGTAATACCTGAAGATTGGAGGATGGCCAATGTAACGCCAATTTTTAAAAAGGGTTCCAGGGATGATGCAGAAAACTATAGACCAGTGAGCCTGACATCAGTACTGGGAAAAATGATAGAAACCAACATAAAGGACAAAATTGCTGAACATGTAGATAGTCATGGTTTAATGGGAGACAGCCAACATTGTTTTAGCCAAGGAAGGTCTTGTCTTACTAATCTGTTATGTTTTTTGAAGATGTGAATAAACAGGTAGATAAAGGTGAGTTGGTTGATATAGTGTAGCTGGACTTTCAGAAAGCCTTTGACAAGATCCCTCATGAGAGACTTTTGGCAAAATTAAAAAGTCATGGGATAGGAGGCAGTGTACTATGTTGGATCAGGAACTGATTAAAAGATAGAAAGCAGAGGGTAGGGCTAAATGGCCAGTTTTCCCACTAGAGAAAGGTAAAGCGTAGTTACTCACCTGTAACAGGTGTTCTCCAGGAGCAGCAGGAATCAGTCCTCACATATGGGTGACGTCAGCGCCGACGGAGCCCTCGCGGAGCAATTTTCCCCAGCTTTCAAAGAAAGCCTTTGGGAATTGCAGCGCGCATGCGCGGTCCCCTTCCCGCCCGAGGGTGCCATCTTAGCCAGTCAGATGACATAGCTAAAAGACAGCGTAAAAATTTGCAAAAAAACTAAAGCAGATAATCGCAACTCCACGGGGAGGAGGGAGGGTTGTGAGGACTGATTCCTGCTGCTCCTGGAGAACACCTGTTACAGGTGAGTAACTATGCTTTCTCCAGGACCAAGCAGGAAGTCAGTCCTCACATATGGGACTCCCAAGCTTAAGGCTACCGGAGACCCTAAGCACAAAAATGAGCTCCCTCTAGCTCAGCAGAACAGAAGGAAGGAATCTTCGCTGAATTATTACCCACCGGTAGCCCCCATCCGGGATGGAGGGTAGGAGTTGCTCAAACCTCGAAGAGATTTCGGAGGACTGCCTGTCCGAAAGCACTGTCCCTGCGGGACTCCCTCTCGAGGCAGTAATGGACTGCAAAAGTCTGGCTTGAAGACCAAGTAGCGGCCCGGCAGATGTCTGCCAACGGAACAGAGCGGAGGTAAGCCACTGACGTAGCCTTCGCCCGAACACAATGAGCCGTGACTCGACTTGCTAAGGAGAGTCCGGCTGCCCCATAAGCCCAAGCGATACAGTCAGCAACCCATATGGACAGAGTACGCTTGGAGACCGGGAGCCCCAATTTATTGGGGTCAAACGATACAAAAAGCTCAGCAGCTTTACGGTGCTCCCGCGTACGGTCCAGGTAGAAGTTCAATGCCCTTCTACAGTCCAGGGTATGCAGGACCATTTCAGCTCGGCTGGAGTGTGGCCTGGGAAAGAAGGTCGGAAGTACCACCTCCTGATTGATGTGAAAAGGGGAGACCACTTTTGGATGAAATTTTGGGTGAGTCCGTAGGACAACCCTATTTTTGTAGAACCGAGTGTAAGGGGGATCAGACACGAGGGCCTGCAATTCACTTACGCGTCTAGCGGAAGTGAGGGCTATCAGGAATAGGGTTTTCCAAGATAGAAAACGTAGAGAACAGGTAGCCATAGGTTCAAAAGGCGGACAGGTGATCCGCTGCAAAACCACATTTAGATCCCAGTCAGGTGCTGGCGGGCGCAGAGGTGGTTTGAGTAGAAGGAGACCTCGGAGAAACCTCGCCACGAGAGGGTCGCTGGAAAGAGGTCTGCCGTCCACCGGCACATGATGTGCTGAGAAAGCACTGAGGTGAACTTTGACGGAGCTGGACTTAAGTCCCATATTAGAGAGGTAGAGCAAGTACTGCAAGATCACCGACACCGAGCAGGAGAAGGGATCCTGAGACTGCTGGGTACACCAAGCGGAAAAGCGACGCCATTTAAGGGCATAGCATTTGCGGGTAGAAGGTCGCCGGGAAGCTAGGACGACCTCTTCCACCTCTGCCGGCAATAGAAGGGGAGCGAGAACTACCCTTTCAGCAGCCAGGCCATCAGATGTAGAGATCTGAGGTTGGGGTGTAGCAGGGACCCCTGATCCTGTGTTAGGAGATCTGGTTGAAACCCCAGAGGGAACGGATCCTCCACCGCTAATTGCAGCAGGAGTGGAAACCACGGCTGTCTGGGCCAGCGAGGAGCTATCAGGATCATGGAAGCCTTGTCTCGGAGAACCTTGAAAAGAGTTCGAGAGACTAGCGGTATGGGAGGAAAGGCATACAGAAGGCTTTTCGACCATGAGAGCAGAAAAGCATCCGCCGCTACTCGAAGGGGATGCGGCTGCCGAGAGCAGAAGCGAGGCAGTTGCCGGTTGACAGGACTGGCAAAGAGATCCATCGTGGGGAGGCCCCACTTCAGAAAACGTTTCTGAACTACCAAGGGATCCAGGCGCCACTCGTGCGGCTGGAGGATTCTGCTGAGTTTGTCCGCCAGGCAATTCTCTTGGCCTGGGAGATAAACTGCCTTGAGAAGAATGCCGTGGCTGACGGCCCAAGAACAGAGCTTCTGTGCTTCCCGACAAAGAAGAAAGGAGCCCGTGCCTCCCTGTTTGTTCACGTAGAACATGGCAACTTGATTGTCCGTCTGGACAAGGACGGACTGGTGAGAAGTCAGGTGGGAGAAAGCCTTGAGAGCCAGACGTATTGCTCTGAGCTCCAGGAAGTTTATCTGCTGCGCAGACTCCCACGTGGTCCAGAGACCTTCAGTACATGCCCCTTGGCAATGCGCTCCCCATCCCAGGAGAGAAGCATCGGTCGTCAGCACTTGAGCCGGCGGAGGAGACTGAAAAGGCATTCCGAGCACCAGGTTCGGCCGATGAAGCCACCACTGTAGAGAAGAGGTCAGCGTGCCGGAGATGCGCACTAAGTCGGCTAGGCCACCCAGGGCCTGTTGCCACTGCTTGCGAAGGCACCACTGAGCAGGCCGCATATTCAGGCGGGCATTGGGGGTCACGTGGACGGTGGAAGCCATATGGCCGAGTAGTCTCAGGAAGCGCCTGGCGGAGACCAGGGACTGGCTGCGAAACCAGCCGGCTAGGTCCATGAGCCGTTGAGCCCTGTCGAGAGGCAGGAAAGCTCGTGCCTGAAGAGTGTGCAATCTTGCGCCGATGAACTCGAGATCTTGTGAGGGGAGCAAAGTGGACTTTGCGAAGTTTATGACAAAGCCCAAGTATTGCAGAAGAGTCACAGTGCGGTGCGTGGCTTTTGTGACTTCTGGAGAGGACGATGCTCTGATGAGCCAGTCGTCTAGGTACGGAAAGACATAGAGGCCGTGAAGCCGGAGATAAGCCGCCACCACCGCGAGACATTTTGTGAAGACTCGTGGTGCGGAGGATAGGCCAAAGGGCAGTACTCTGTACTGGTAATGATTTCCTGCCACCACAAACCTTAGGTATTGTCGGTGGCTTGGGTGGATAAGGATGTGCGTGTAGGCATCCTTTAGATCCAAGGAGCATAGCCAATCTCCCTGCTGGAGGTAGGGCAGAAGGATTCCAAGGGTAAGCATCTTGAACTTCTCCCTGACGAGGAACTTGTTGAGGTTGCGCAAGTCCAGGATGGGTCTGAGGCCTCCTGTTCTTTTTGGTATTAGGAAATACCTGGAATAGAAGCCTTGACCCCGCAGGTGGTGGGGCACCGGTTCCACAGCCTGTTCCTGGAGAAGACTTGCTAACTCCTGAAGGAGTAAGTCCCTGTGCAAAGGGAGTCGTGGAGGCTCTCCCGGGAAATAGGAGGGAGGGATCTGGTGGAAGTGGAGAAGATAGCCTTCTCTCACCACTTGAAGCACCCAGGCATCTGAGATGACGTTGGACCACCTGTGGGCAAAGTGAACCAGCCGGCCTCCTGTGCTGGGAGGAACCAGCTGAGGGGGAGAGGCTATGCTGATGAAGTCAAAAACCCCCACCCTGCTGAGCAGGGGCCGGTGGTGCAGGCTTGGGGGTTTGCTGCCTACGGGACCCGTTACCCCGTCCCTTGGCCTGCTGACCCTGTTGGGGAGCCGCGGAGGCCTGATATTGAGGGTAGTGTTTATAGGCAGCCGCCTTTCTCGGGTAAAAGGACTTCTTTCCCGAGCCCTTCTTCTTCTGGGAAGGGGCGGAGGTCTTCCTAGAAAGCCTAGTTCTGGTGAGAGTCTCCGTCTCGATTTGGGCAGCCTTTTCAGCCATGGGCTTGCCAAAGAGGTTCTCACCTCGGCAGGGGACATCGACCAACTTGTCCTGCACCCAGGGTTCAAGGTCAGACGATTGAAGCCAAGCCTGTCGGTGGGCACCGATGCCGGCTGCGGCCACTCGTGCCGATGCTTCAAAGCCATCATAGGCTGCTCGAGACATAAATTTGGAGCATTCTCGAATACCAGTTGTCAAGGCTAGGAACCTCCGCAAAGGTTCCTCGGACAGCCCAGCAGAGAATCCGGCTATCTCTTTAGCCAGGTCTCTGAGATACATGCCCATGTAGAGCTGGTAGGTCTGGACCCGACAAGCAAGCATAGAGCCCTGGAAACACTTCTTACCTAGGCCATCCAGGTTGCGGGCCTCCCTACCAGGAGGCACCGAGGAGTGCATCTTCTGGCTCTTAAGCCTATGCATGGCCGATTCCACCACCATGGAATGGTGCGGTAGCTGTGCTTTTTGGAAGCCAGGGCTCTTGCGGACTCGATAGATGGAATCGACCCGCTTGCTTAACACCGGCGACGATGCCGGACTCTCCCACATGCGGAAGAGTAGTCGTTCCAGCATGGGAGGAACCGGTACAGTAAAGTACTCCCTGGCGGGAGAGTCGTACTGAAGGGCATCGAGCTCTTCGGCTCGGGGCTCCTCCTCGGGATCCGCAGGGAAGGCCAAAGCCTTGGCCATATCCCTGACGAAGTCCGAGAACCGGGCGTCCTCTGGAGGGGACTGTTTCTGAGGTTCGGACTCAGGCTAGTCCGAGGGGACACACCGAGTCCGAAAGGAATCAGGTGACTCTTCCTCTTCAGACTCCCAGGCCGACTCCGAGGAGGAATCGGTGGGGTCGGTCCGGGCGGGCGGAGGCGTCGGCCGCCCCGACGCCGAGGGAGTCGGCGTCGACGACCTCGTTCCCGAACGGGAGGCCGAGGGTGACCTCGACCGAGGATTGACTCGAGCCCGCATGGACTTGAGGATCGGCTCGGTCTCCGGGGTCGACTTAGACGTCGACGTCCCGGCGGTCGGGGCAGAGGCGCCAGCGAGGCTAGCGATCAGTGCCCGCTGCTGGTCCATGAAGGCAGAGAGTCTGCTCTCCAAGGCCGTCAACCTGAGTCCGACCTCAGGTGACCCAGCAGCCCCCGACTCGGGCCCCGACAGCGTCGGGCCCGACGTCGGACCCCTCTGAGGCGAGTCCAGGAGGACTACAGGACTTACCCGAGCAGGCAACTCCGACTCCAGACGAGGTCGCTTCGGCAGATGCTCCTTCTCCAAAGACCCGGGACGGCTATCGGGGCTATGCGACCTGGCCCTTGCGGAACCAGAAGCGTCCACCGATGCCGCCCTCGCGGGTTTCGCCTTCCGACGATGGTCCCCGGAGGGAGAACCCCTGTCCGAGGAACTCCGGCGATGGTCAGAGCTGGAACCTCTGGACGCCGAGGCCTCCGACGAGGTCCGGGTACGGCCGGGGTCAGCGAAGATTCGTTCCCGCTGATGCCGCCGACTCCTTAACGCTTTGGAGGACATCTTGCTGCAGGCCCCACAGATCAGTTCCTCGTGATCCGGGCCAAGGCAGCGGAGGCAATTATCATGTGTGTCAGTGAGTGACATATTTCTGTCACACTGAACACACCGCTTGAAACCACTGGCAGCCATCGGGGGAAAAAGGGCCCCTGCAAGGTCAAAGGACCGGGCTGCCAGTGAAAAATCCGAAAACGAAACTGACAGAAAATCAGAAAAACCGAAAAATAACAGAAGGACTCGCAACGGCGTCGCGAGTCTGGGCAGGAAAAGGACCGGCGTCGAACCGATAGAGAAAAACGCGATTAAACACGAAAAAATCAACTTTTTCAGCGGGGACAAGACGGGCACGTCTGAAGGGCTCCGCGGAAAAAAGAAGACTGGCTAAGATGGCACCCTTGGGCGGGAAGGGGACCGCGCATGCGCGCTGCAATTCCCAAAGGCTTTCTTTGAAAGCTGGGGAAAATTGCTCCGCGAGGGCTCCGTCGGCGCCGACGTCACCCATATGTGAGGACTGACTTCCTGCTTGGTCCTGGAGAAATAGTGGAGTTCCCCAAGGATCTGTGCTGGGTCCACTGCTTTTTAACAAATTCATAAATGACCTGGAAATGGGAATAATGAGTGAGGCTATCAAATCTGCAGATGACACAAAACTATTCAAAGTTCTTAAAACTCATGAGGATTGTGGAAAATGCAAGATGGTCTTGATAAATTGGAAGTTATGCACCAAGGAAAGAAAAATCCAAACTATGGTTACATGATGTAATTCCACATTGGGAACTACCACCCAGCGAAAAGATTTAGGCATCATTGTTAATAACATGTTAAAACCCTCTGCCAAGTGTGCAGCGGCGGCGGCTAAGAGAGCAAATAGAATGCTAGGTATCATAAGGAAAGGAATGGAGAATAAAACAAAGGATATTATAATGCCTCTGTATCATTCCATGGTGCGACCGCACCTTGAATATTGTGTGCAGTTCTGGTCTCCGTATCTTAAAAAGGATATAGCGTTATCAGAAAAGGTACAGAGAAGAGCCATCGAAATAAAGAGGATGGAAAAATACCCCTATAAAGATAGGCTAAAAAGGTTAGGGCTCTTCAGCCTGGAAAAAGAGACAGCTGAGGGGAGAAATGATAGAGGTCCATAAATGAATGCAGTAGAAAAGGTAAATGTAGTTTGATTGTTTACACCATCAAAATATAGAAAGACCAGGGAACGTGCAATGAAGCTACAGGGAAACCTATTTAAGACTAATAAGAGAAAATATTTTTTCACTCAATGTGTAATCAAACTCTGGAATTTGCTACCGGGGGATTAGTAAAAGCTGTTAGTGTAGCCGGATTTAAAAAAGGTTTGGGCAAGTTCCTGGAGGAAAGGTCCATAAACCATTATTAAAGTGACCCAGAATATCCACTGCTTGACCCAATACAAGCATTGAGGAACCTGTTTCTTTTGGGGAAATTGCTAGGTACTTGTGACCTAGATTGGCCACTGTTCGAAACAGGATACTGGGCTTTGCCATGAATTTATGCTCCACTGTGCGTGCCATTGTGTACATTGATATCTATAACTAAGTATTCTCACAGTTTGATATGTTTGGCATGGTTACTTCCTTTCTTGTTCATTAAGCCAATGTTTGTCCTTCCTTCATTACTTATTGTTTCTTTTATTTCTTTATTTACCACTTTCTTTTATAGTACGTACAGATGTTTTTAATATTTTTAATATTTAATATTTTTGTATTATGCTTGTTTTTAATGTTTTAAATATTTGCAATATTGTTCATTTATATGTTTTTATGACTATGTTTGTTATTTATTATTTGTTTGCTTGTAGTTTTCAGCCCCCTGATGAAAGTGTTGACGAAACGCGTTGGGGCGTTTATCAATAAAGCGCTTGTTACCTCAATTCCGCTCGCTTTTTGTGTCTCCCCCAAATCCTTCCATTCTTCCCACCACCATTCACTTATTTGGTAGGAACTGGGGAACATCCTGGGGAAAGGAGGGCTCTTCTGAAGGAATGTGCTTCACCTTAACCAGGATAGAACTAGGCTGCTGGCATTAACCTTTATAAAGGAGAGAGAGCAGCTTTTAAACTAGGTAATAGGGGAGAGCTGACAGTCACCCAAGAGCACATGGTACGGAACAATGTATCCTTGAAGGATACTACCAAAAGAATGAAGATAGGGCACATCAGCAGAGAGGTTCCAATAAAGACAAAGGTAGCCCAAATGCCCTTGAGTACAGAGCAGACAGAGCTTAAAGATTCCAAATTACCCCTGCCTACTGATAACCAGGTTAATATGAATAAAATACAATCTCTAAAATGCTTGCAGGCAAATGCAAGAAGTCTAAAAAATAAGATAGGAGAGTTAGAATATATAGCACTAAATGAGAAGTTACATATGAATGGTATCTCAGAGACAGGGTGGAAGGAGGACAACCAGTGGGACACCGATACCTGGGTACAAACTATAGCGTAATGATAGAGCTGATCAAATTGGTGGTAGAGTTGTGCTCTGTTAGAGAGAGCATTGAGTCACAAAGGATTAAAGTTCTACAGGAAACAAAATTTGCTATAGAATCTCTATGGATTGAAATTCCATGTAAAAAGGGGAAGGCAATGGCAGTGGGGGTGTACTATCGACTGCCTGGCCAGAATGAACAAATGTATGATGAAATGCGCAAAGAAATCAGGGAAGCTAACAAAAATTACAGAATGGTAATAATGGGTGATTTCAATTACCCCGGTATTGACTGGGTCAGTGTCACGGCAGGACATGCTAGGGAGTTTCTGGATAAAATGAATGACTGCTTCTTGGAGCAGCTGGTTCATGAACCGAACAGAGGGGAAGCCATTTTGGACTCAGTCCTTAGCGGAACACCAGATCTGGTGGGGCCACTTGGCAATAGTGATCATAGCATGATCACGTTTGATTTAATTAATGGAGGAGGGATGGTAAGGAAATCCACATTACTACCTTTTAACTTTCGAAAGGGAGACTATGACAAATTGAGGAAAATTTAAGAAAAAAACTAAAAGGAGCAGTAGCAAAGGTTAAAGACTTACATCAAAGCTTGAGAGTTGTTTAAAAATACTATCTTGGAAGCCCAGACCAGCTGTATTCCACGCTTTAAGAAAAGTGGAAGGCGTCCAAAAAACTGCTAGCATGGTTTAAAGGTTAGGTCAGAAAGGCTGTTGCCAAAAAAGCATCTTTCAGGAAATGGAAAAAAGAGCCAAATGACAAAAACTGGAAACAGCACAAGCACTGGCACGTTATAAGGCAGGTAAAGAGAGAATTTGAGAAGAAACTTGCTGTGGAAGCAAAAACGCATAATAAAGACTTTTTCAAGTACATTTGTAGCAAAAAACATGTGAGAGAGTCAGTTGGACCATTACATGAAAGAGGGGTAAAAGGGGCAGTAAGAGGGGACAAGGCTATAGCGGAGAGACTGAATGAATTCTTTGCTTCGGTCTTTACTGAGGAAGATGTAGGGATGTTACCAATGACTGAAGTGGTATTTAAAGGTGATGCTGCAGAAGAATTGAAAGAAATATCGCTATACCAGGAAGATGTATTACAACTATTTGATAAACTGAAGAGTAGCAAAACACCTGGACCGGATGGTATACATCCAAGGGCGTTGAAAGAACTAAAATATGAGACTGCAGACCTGCTATTAGTAATCTATGAACTATCATTAAAATCATCTGTAATACCTGAAGATTGGAGGATCGCCAATTTTTTAAAAAGGGTTCCAGGGGTGATCCAGGAAACTAGACTGGTGATCCTGACGTCAGTACCGGGAAAAATGGTAGAAACCATCATATAGAATAAAATTACTCAGCATGTAGATAGTCATGGCTTAATGGGAGATAGCCAACATGGCTTTAGACAAGAAAGATCTTGTCTTACTAATCTGCTATGTTTTTTTGAAGGTGTGAATAAACAGGCAAAGGTGTGTAGGTTGATATAGTGTATCTGGACTTTCAGAGCGCCTCTGACAAGGTCCCTCATCAGAGACTTTTGGCAAAACTAAAGTCATGGGATAGGAGGTGATATACTATTGTGCATCAGGAACCGGTTAAAAGACAGAAAGCAGAGGGTAGGGCTAAATGGCCAATTTTCCAATGGAAAAAGGTGAGTAGTGGAGTACCCCAGGGATCTGTGCTGGGTCCACTGCTTTTTAACATATTCATAAATGGCCTAGAAAAGGAATAACGAATGAGGTTATCAAATTTGCAGATGATACAAAACTATTTAAAGTTGTAAAAACCCAAGAGGATTGTGGAAAATTGCAAGAGGATCTTGATAAACTGGAAGACTGGGCATCCAAATGGCAGATGAAATTTAATGTGGACAAGTGCAAAAGTATGCACCTAGGAAAAAACAACCCAAACTATGGTTACACGATGAAAGGTTCCACATTGGGAACCACCATCCAAGAAAAAGATTTAGGCGTTATCGTGAATAACATGTTAAAACCCTCCCCCCAGTGTGCATTGGCGGCCAAGAGAGCAAATAGAATGCTAGGTATCATAAGGAAAGGAATGGAAAATAAAACAAAGGATATTATAATGCCTCTGTATCATTCCATGGTGCGACTGCACCTTGAGTATTGTGTGCAATTCTGGTCGCCATATCTTTAAAAAGATATAGTGTTATTAGAAAAGGTACAGAGAAGAGCCACCAAAATGGTAAAGGGGATGGAAGGATACTCCTATGAAGAGAGGCTAAAAAGGTTAGGGCTCTTCAATCTGGAAAAGAGACGGCTGAGGGGAGATATGATAGAGGTCTATAAATTAATGAATGGAGTGGAATGGGTAAAGTGTAGTTACTCACCTGTAACAGGTGATCTCCGGGAACAGCAGGAAGTTAGTCTTCACATATGGGTATCGTCGGTACAGACGGAGCCTGCACGGAAATGCTCCTCAGCGTCCAATAGGAACGCTTTTGGGAACATCCTTCAGCACATGTGCGCTGTCTTCCCGCCTTTCCAACTGTCCCTCTTCAGTTAAGTTTGCAGCTGAGTGAAAGGATAGAGGGAGAGAGGAAAGAGACAGAGATAGAGAGACAACTCCTAGGGGAGGTGGGTGGGTTGTGAAGACTAAATTCCTGCTGTTCCCGGAGATCACCTGTTACAGGTGAGTAACTACGTTATCTCCAGGAACAAGCAGGAATGTAGTCTTCACATATGGGGACTCCCTAGCTGAAGATGCCAGGGAGATAGCCCCAGGAAGCTGCCACCCAAGTAAGGTGGGCCATGCTTCCTCCCATGGATCTCTGGCATCCCACCAGGGTTGGTGGGTAGGAGTTGAATTAGGTCTGGAAGAGATTTTGAACAGCTTGGCCAAAGGCGGCATCCCGACGGGAGGCTTTATCTAGGCAGTAGAGGGCTGTAAAGGTGTGTACCGAAGCCCAGGTGGCTGCTCGACAAATGTCATCAATAGACACAGTGAAGGTTAGCCATAGAGGCTGCCATGGCTCTCACATTATGAGCTGTGACATGGCCTTGAAGAGGAAGACTCTTGCTCTCATAAGCAAAGGATAGCAGAGACTGGATATCCCAAATGACTAGAATCAAAAGCAATAAAAAGCTAAGACTTTCTATGTTGCTGTGTTCTTTGTAGGTAAAAAGCCAAGGCTCTTTTACAAATCCAAAGTATGAACGTTCCTTTCTGCATTAGAGGCATGAGGCCTCGGAAAGAATAAAGGAAGATAAATTGATTGATTTAAATGAAAAGGCGAAACCACCTTTGGCATAAAGTGTGGGTGAGTTCTAAGAACAACCTTATCATGGTGAAATCTAGTGTAAGGAGGATCAGCCACTAAAGCTTGCAATTCACTAATGCGATGTGCAGAGGCGATTGCAATTAGGAAGATGACCTTCCAGGACAAAAGCTTTAGGGTTGTAGTGGCTAAAGGTTCAAAAGGCAGTTTCATGAGCTGCCCGAGAACTAGGTTTAAATCCCATGCCACCGGTGGTGGCCTGATGGGAGGCTTTGTTAATAGAAGACCTCTCATAAATCTTGTTATGAGTGGATGAGAGGAAATTGGTTGTTCATTTAGAGGCTTATAGGAAGCTGCAATTGCATTAAGATGGACTCTTACTGAATTGGTCTTTAGACAGAATTTGATAGATGAAGTAGATACTCTAGTATCGATTCCAAAGGTATTATAAGGGGGTTTAACCCCTTCTGAGAACACCATATAGTAAAACGTTTCCACTTGAAGGCGTAAGAGCATCTTGTGGAAGGTTTTCTAGAAGCCTGAAGGATATCCTTTACCTGTTGGGAAAGGTTAAGATCCTGAAGGTCTAAGCTTTCAGCAACCAGGCCCCGAGATGCAGGGACTGGGGATTCGGGTGCCATAGCATCCCATTCTCTTGGGAGAGGAGATCTGGAGCATAGCCTAACTCCAGAGGTGAAGCTTGAGAGAGATGTAGAAGCAGGGGATACCACGTCTGGTGTGGCCACCGTGGCGCTATGAGGATCATACGACCCCTGTCTCTCTGAAGCTTGAAGAGTGTTTTGGGGATGAGGGGAATAGGTGGGAAGGCATAGAGGAAGTCGTGACCCTAGTGAAGAAGGAAGGCGTCCCTTGCCTGGAAAGTTTGAGCCGAAATCCTGGAACAGAACCGGGGAAGTTTGGCATTCAGTGGACTTGCAAATAGGTCTATGTCTGGGGCTCCCCAGATCAGAAATATCTTGGCCACCTGGTCTAGGTGGAGAGCGCATTCGTGAGGCAGCAGTACTCGACTGAGTTTGTCTGCCCAAAGGTTTTGAATGCCTGGAAGATATACCACGAGAAGGTGAATTTGATGCTCTCTGGTGAGGGCCCATACTCAAAGCTTTGTTGTATAACGACAGAGAGCCTG
Organism: Ichthyophis bannanicus; assembly: GCA_033557465.1. Taxonomy (NCBI): domain Eukaryota; kingdom Metazoa; phylum Chordata; class Amphibia; order Gymnophiona; family Ichthyophiidae; genus Ichthyophis; species Ichthyophis bannanicus. The sequence goes on along the minus strand of CM066032.1, from coordinate 1,105,956,577 downwards.
TTCCGCCCTGCTTGTTCACGTAGAACATAGCTACTTGATTGTCCGTTTGGACTAGGACTGTCCTGTAGCTGAGCTGGGCATGGAATACTCGAAGAGCTAAATAGATTGCTCTGAGTTCCAGGAGGTTTATGTGAAGACAAGCCTCCTGTGGAGTCCAGGTGCCCTGGGTAGAGAGATGATGCAGGTGTGCTCCCCATCCCACCTGTGATGCATCTGTTAGGGTGGCCTGGAATAGGGGTTGTGGAAAGGAGACCCCACTAGAAGACTTTTCAGTAACTGCCACCATTGTAGGGACAAGATCAGTTGCTGAGAGTTTGATATCTTGTCTGACAGACGTCCTGTTGCCTGTGTCCACTGTGTGGATAGGGTCCACTGGGCTGCTCGCATATGAAGGCGAGCGTAGGGATTCACATGAACCGTGGATGCCATATGTCCCAATAGTTGTAGTAGTTCTCAAGCAGTTAGGGAGGACTTCACCGCTGCTTGAGAAGCTAGCTGCATTATACGAAGACAGTGTGGTTGTGGGAGAAAAGCCCTTGACTGTCTGGTATCTAGACAAGCTCCTATGAACTCTAGGGACTGAGACGGAGCAAGTTGGGATTTTGGGAGGTTTATGACCAATCCCAAGTATTGAAGGATTCACATTGTGCAAGACAGTGCAGATCTGGCTTCTCGAACCGTGGGGGCTCGAATGAGCCAGTCGTCCAAGTAAGGGAAGACGAATATCCCTAGGGTTCGCAGGAATGCAGCTACTATTGCCATGCATTTCGTGAATACTCTTGGTGCCAAAGCCAGACCAAAGGGAAGAACCCTGTATTGGAAATGTTTTCCCTTGAAAAGGAATCATAAGAATTTCCTGTGATCTGGATGGATCAGAATGTGAGTATATGCATCCTTTAGATCTAGAGAACAAAGCCAATTCTGACTTTGAAGGTATGGCAGAAGAGTTCCCAAAGAAATCATTTTGAACTTTTCTCGGAACAGATATTTGTTCAATTCTCTAAGGTCTAGAATGGGTCTGTATCCTCCTGTTTTCTTTGGAATAAGAAAATAGGGGGAGTAGAATCCTGCACCCTGCTGAAGAATGGGCACTTCCTCTATTGCTCCTTGAGCAAGAAATGTTGAGACCTCTTAATCCAGTAGATTGCCTGTAGAGGTTTGGGAATTGAACCGTCTTATGACTGTGAAAATTAAGCTTGTACCCCTCTCCGACAATGGACAGAGTCCAGTTTTCTGTTATTTGGTGCCATCTGTTGGCAAAATGACAACCTGCCTGGAATGTTAAGGGGTTCTGGCTCCTTCAGAGGCAGGAAGGCTAAGTTCTCTATGAAAGAGTCAAAGCCCTTGAGGGGGCTGGGCCTGTGGAGCTGGCTGAGTTCTAAGGCCTTTTGGCTTCTTTTGTCTGGATTGCAACTTGACCCTGAGCTTGCCCTTGCTGGGTATAAGGTGGATAAAACTTCCTCTTTTTGCTGAAAAGGGTTTTTTATAGGGTTTCTTTTTGGCTGGGGTGGCTGTAGATTTTGACAATCTGTCTAAAGTGAGATTGTCAGTATCTCTCTCATTAGCCTTCTCCTGCCAATTCTTGCCAAAAAGGTTTTCTCCTGTGCAAGGGATGTTTCCCAATTTAACCTGTACCCAAATCTTCAAGTCTGATGCCTGAAGCCAGGCAATCCGACGTGCACCAATGGCAATAGCAGAGATTCTGCTGATGCATTCAAAGCAGTCAAAGGCTGCACGGTTTACAAACTTGGAGACATCTTGAGCATGCTTGACCAGAGTGAGAAAGTCCTGTCGTTTGTCCTCAGGGAGAAGGGGGCTCATAAGCTCCAAATCTCCTGTGACCTCTTTGAGGAACATTCCCATATATAAAATATATGAGCTGATCCTAGCTGAAAGCATGGAAGCCTGAAAAGTTAGACGCCCAAAAGCATCAAGAGTGCTGCATTCACGACCTGGAGGATTGGATGCATGTCTCTTTGCACTTTTCATCCTACGCATGGCTGACTCCACTACCATTGAATGGTGTGGCAACTGAGTCTTTTGAAAACCAGGACATGGTGGAACTGATACATGGTATCGAGTCTCCTAGAATGAGGAGATGTGGTCAAAGGTGTCTCCCACATTCTGAGCATCAAATCATGAAGAATTTTATGAATGGGCAGAGTGACTGCTTCCTTGGGAGCCTTAGGGTACTGGAGAATTTCCAATTCCTTTGCTCTAGGTTCTTTTTCAGGAGCTACTGTGATTGAAAGGCTTTGGGCCACATCACAAAAAATCCTGAAAAGACATGTCTTCCGGAGGAGACATTCTGCGTTGGGGAGAAGGAGTCTTCTGGGAGAAACACTCTGGTACTGGCAAAATCAGAGTCATCGGAATCGGAGGATTCGAAATATCTCTGATCCCGATGTTCCTGCAAAGCACTGTCTCGGTATCTATCGAAGTCGGTACCGAATTGGTCCGGTACCTATCTGTTGATGCCAGAAAAAGTCTGCATGGGAAGGATTCCCACCAGGGCTGGTACCGTCGGTGCTGGTACCAGTATTGGTACCGGTGTTGGTACCCGTTGAACCACTGGTGTAAACGGTACCACAGCTGTAAGGAGAGCTGCAAGACTGCGGTCAATAGCAAGGAATCTCTGGTCTATCGATGCTGTCGATGCCTGGGTATCGGTACCGGTAAAAGCAGCCGGAACCTCTGAGCATGGCACCAGTAGTTCTGCTGAGGTCGAAGCCTCGAGAACATCCTGGAATCCCGTTGATGCTTTGGAAGCTGAAGCCTCCCGCGAGGGCTGTTTTGCCGGTGTAGTTTCCTCAAGGGCAATGCCAATGGCCTCTCGATGCTTTGAAGGAGTGCTACCCTTTGAGGACCGGCTCTGATGTTTAGTTACCTGAGATCCATGGGAGGAAGACGAGGCTCTTGAAGACGTCGATGCAATGGACCTGGTATTCGAAGAAAAGAGGGTACCGAGCTTTACAGCTCGGTTCTGTCTTCCTCTTTTAGTCATCCCCATACAGGATGAACACTCAGATGGAGAATGGTCAGGGCCTAAACATTTTAGGCACCAGTCATGGGTGTCAGTGACGGAAATGGTACCGCCACATTTAGTACATTTTTTAAAACCACTAGCTGGTTTTTCCATCTTTTGGGAAAAATGGGGCCTAATGCCCAAAATGGCACCTAGCACCAAAAGAAAATGTTTCTGAAGAGAAACAGTTAAAAAAAAAAAAATATATATTTTTTTTTTTAAAAGAAAGAAAGAACCGGCGGTACCGGTAGGTGTCTTGCAGAGGCAGGCGCGACCACAAGAAAACAAGTTGAAAGAAGAAATTTTCTGCAGTGACGGTATGTGTCCTGTCGGCTCCGCGGAAAACGAAGAACTGAAGAGGGACAGTTGGAAAGGCGGGAAGGTAGCGCGCATGTGCTGAGGGATGTTCCCAAAAGTGTTCCTATTGGACGCTGGGGAGCATTCCCACGCAAGCTCTGTCGGTACCGACGATACCCATATGTGAAGACTACATTCCTGCTTGTTCCTGGACATACATAGATCAATTGTTTATGTCATCAGAATATAAAAAAAGACTAGGGGACATGCAATGAAGCTACATGGTAACCTATTTAAGACTAATAAGAGAAAATATTTTTTCACTCTATGTGTAATCAAACTCTGGAATTTGTTACCAGAGGATGTAGTGAACGCTGTTAGTGTAGCTGGGTTTAAAAAAGGTTTGGACAAGTTCCTGGAGGAAAGGTCCATAAACCATTATTAAAAGGGACACGGGATATCACTGCTTGACCCAATACAAGCATTGAGGAACCTGTGTCTTTTGGGGAAACTGCTAGGTACTTATGACGTAGATCGGCCACTGTTGGAAATAGGATACTGGGCTTGATGGACCTTGGTCTGACCCAGTATGGCATATCTTATGTTCTTATCCCCCCTTCTTATATTCCTCTCTCCCTTCACCTTCCCTCAGACACAGTTCGTGCCATCGCTCCATTTCACCACATAGGTCCCCCACCCCTTTTCCCTGATCCACACTGCAGCTGTTAGGAATCCCCCTTTGTACTTTCCCTGCTTTATAAGCTAATAAAGTCTCTCTTCACTAAAAGAGTAGCCAGTCAAAGTTAACACTGCACTTTATCATTAGCCTAGATCTCAGGAGCCATGCCTTCTTACCTCTCCCAAGGGAAAGCCTGAGAGGAAGTAGCTGGTCCATTGTCTCCAAAAGAGCCTTTTACGGTGCCTCGCAGACCACCGTTGCACCTTTGTTGCTCTCAGATTGGCAACTCTGAAAACTTGTGTGAACACCGCCCACCCAATCCGTCCTTTGCAGCAGTGTTTGTTGTGCAAAATATTCATTCCTTCCTTAGTTGCATGTCCTCATCAGACTCCAATCCATAATTCAGAACCATAAGAAACTGCCAGTCAATACGAAGGAGGCTATTCTCTCTGATAGTTTTGGTACATTACAGCAAGTTCCTCAGCATAGTGTTCATTAAATTAAATAGGGTGGGTACATCCTCTCCTTGGCCACCCCGACCATGACAATTCTGAACAAGCATTACACTCATGCAAGTCTGCTAGGCAATGCTCCAGATACTCACTGAACTCTATGGCAGACATACCACACGGTATTGTAGCAGCATTTCTCCATCCCACCCCTGCAGAATGATCCCCCACCTCTAGTGAACTGGAGCTGTTATTAGCCTCTGCTGGTAGCTTGTCCACAAAGGCACTGAGCTTCTGCTTGTCTTTAAATCATATCACTTGGTTATGATAATTGAACTGTGCCTTAGCAGGATACAGCAAACTGAACTGTATGACTCACTGATACGATGCGCTGCATGCAGTTGCCCACCTTTTAGCTGCGGTTTGCACAGAATAATCCTGAAAAGGTAAGATCTTTTGTTCTTTATACTGCAGGTTTCTCTGTTGCCTGTAATTCTGCAAGAGTCTCTGTCTGCCCAATTTGAAATCCTTGTCAACATGGGCAGTACTTAGTGATTTTCTGCCACCCTTGATCCAACACGATGGGTCCTTCTCCACTGTGCTTCCATGTGCGTCAGCAGGCAGGCCCAGCACATCTGCGAACTATATTTCTACCAGGCTGCGCAGCTCTGCATTCTTTATCTTCTCTGGCAGACCAATAATGTGAGGTTGTTACACCTACCCTTGCTCTCCTGATCCTCCACTCTTTCTAGCAGTAGGCGATTCTGCTTCTTCACCAGCCTAAGGCGTGCCTCCATGCTTTCCATCCTGCCTTCATGTTGAGTGATTCTCTCTTCTGCTCTTTGCAACCATGCTGCCTGACTTTCTAAGCCCTCTTTGATGTCTTCCATTGAGGCATCCACCTTCCAGAGATGTGCCTTAATTATTGAGGTAAACTTTATAGTCAATTCCTGAATCGCTGCTTCCTCAAGCATGAACACAAGTGTGGCCACCTCCGCCGCCATTTTGTTTTCAGTCTGCAACTTATGTTTAACTGCCTGCTGCAGTTTTCCAGACATTTCAACACTTTTCTACCTGTGGGAGCTTCCCTCTTCACTGCATTAGGACAGGCACAGATTCAATTTTAATTATTCTCTGTTGCTTTTGTGATTCGGCAAGCTCCTAAGTCCCTGTTGGTTCTGCCACACTCCCCCCTACCCCCTACGCGAAAAGCATCATCAGAGGGGGTGTAACCATCAAGGTCTTACAAACATGCCGGAGTCCTAAGAGCCAGCGCCTTTGCTTTCAACATTGATGGCTTGTCACTGCTGCTTGTCCTTGGAGCTAGACAAGCAGCAGCGATGAGACATCAACTTTGAAAGCAAAGGTGCTGACTCTTGCGATTCTGACAAACTTGCAAGACCCAGATGGGCCCTGCCCCTTCTGATGATGCTGTTCGCATCAGAGGGGAGGGGCGGACTAGCAGGGACTTAAAAGCATGCCGAGTTGCAAGAGCCAGCTTTCCCTTTTCGTTTCCTTCGGATCTGAGGCAGCGGGGGCAGGAGGGGTGATTCTGCCACTGCCGGGAGAAGCGAAGGCAGCAGAAACAGCAGCTAGTCCATTCAAGTTTTTGTACAAAAGAAGGCAGAATGCGGCGGCGGCAGCCACTTAGCTGTTTTGAGGACGTTTTTTTGCTGCGCCCAAAACTTTGCCACCTGAGGCAGCTGCCTCACTCCACCTCCATTATAGAACCGCCCCTGTTTGTAAATTTTAGATTTTATAAGCTACATGTATACTTGTATGCTTCGCCCATGCACACACCCAATGGCAACGTATACATAATCAAGCAACATGCATACTTTTACGCTGGTTAGTGTTTTATAAGAGAACATTAATGCATGTATGTGGCCACCTAGGCATGTTAATGACTAAAACAACCCCAGTTAAGTGCACACCTGGCATTTAAAAGTATAACCCTTATAAAAAGCACCCCTTATAAAATTATCCTCATAGTGATGATATTCAACCATTATATGTACAGTTATGTAGTTTAATGTAGGACAGAATGTTTTGCCTAAATGAAATCACTAAGTTGAATATCATCCCTAGACATTTAGTTAGGCAGAATACCCTTGCTCTGCTCCGTCACCATCAGTATAGAGCTGCAGCAGTTAAAGAGAATTTCAGTGGCTCTTCTTCCCAAAACCAAAAAAAACAAATATCCTTTAAATGTTTAGTGATGAAGTATTACACAATTATTACACACTGGCACATTAATAGTAATGCTTAGGCACTACAGCAATATAAGAGTTAAAAAAAACAAACAAAAAAGCCCCTATAAGTTAAAAGGAAAAAATGATTGTAATTAAAGTATTTAATTTATATAGAAGAAATTAAGTGGTATGAATCAGAATCAAAAATTATTAGAAAATGATTCAACAACACTGAATAAGGGAGCAATTTTTATATGCCTCAGAAGATGTCAAGTTATCAATGTCTCTGTTTAATGTGCATTACCAAATTTAAGTTAAATGTAAACCGTTTTGACAAAAAAACAAAGTGGTATAAAAACAACTGCTAAATAAATAAATATGTATCTGTATGGTGCCACTGGAAATCCAGAGATAGGGGACGTTTAATGGCAGCTGCAAAACACAAATTCCTTTGAAAACTAACCCAAGAGAGAATATCCCAATTACAGTAACTGTATCCAAACTTTTGAGTCTTTCACACTGGAGACTAAGGGGACAACTGACATTTCTTTTAATATACTAAAGGAGACAGGATTGAGACCAAATATTCCAAAGTTTATCCCTGGTAATAGTAATTTAGCATAATACCATTTTATCACAGATTATCAAAAGGTAGCTAAGAAATAAATTATACATATACACACACATGCCCATACATAAATACATATATGAGAGAATTAGAGAGTGCACACGCAGACACAACTATAGCAGTAAAGTGTGTCATGTCCTACCACTAGGCCAAAAATGTAACCTGACTAGGGCTAATATGAACCAGCACCAGAACCCAGGAATTGTCCATTTTACTGTTCTTTCTGTATCTTCTGTAATTTTATTCTACTGTTATCATCACTTATGTACTACTTCATGTTTTCTTCTTACTAATTTGGGGGTAACCTTATAAAAGGGCACTTATAAACATTTTTGAAAAGGCTTCTATTTTATAAGGACAACACAGGTGCCCATGTGCCTTTATAAAACCGGCTTCTGCAATAATCTCCAACAGCGTAAAAATTTACACACTCTCCAAAGGTGTAAATGTGTAAATGTATTGTGTGTGTACGTATTTCATAAAATACACGTGTATACTGCTGCTCTGTCCATACTATGCCTCCAGGCACATATATTTGTATTCATTTATAGAGCTGTACAATTTTAATCAGCCATTTTTTTGTGTAAACCATCTTTAACATGTGAAAAATGCTTTATAAAATTACTCCGTTTATGTATTAATTTGGCAGTACATGTACAAATCAAAGTTTCCTTAATCTGAGAGTTCAAACGAATTATTAGAAACAGAGAAGAAAGGAATGAGATGGTCACGAAACATCAATTTGGGCAGCGTACTGTGTACTTCACAAATTATTTTTCATGCCTCTCAAAAATATGAGGTAGTTTGCCTTCAGATGAATGTATAAGGTGAAACATGAACTGTAAGACATTTAGAATTAAGTGGAAGAGAAAAAGGAAACAGATCTTCGCATGGACAGCCGACACTTACTTTGTGGCTATTTGAGTGTCCTGGATGCTTCCCCTCCACTTTCCTATGCTTGGAGGATGAAGCATGCTCATGGTTACTCTTGTTTGTGGCAGTGCTGGTTAGGGGTGCTATACTGCTCCCACTGCTCCGTTTCTTTTGTGTTGTCTTGGCTGGATCCTGGGAGCTCTGCATTGGAGATGAAGGTGGCGGCTGTAGTTCTTTCTTCGAATTTGCAGAAGATGATTTGGAAACCCTAGTAGAAGAGATGAGACTTACATTTCACAGTTCTTTTTTTAAAGCATGCAACTTTTATTCATTCATACCTAGATTTTTTGCCTTAATTACCCTATTTGTATATCTAAATGCTTTGAAATATGAGAGGATTTTTAATCAAAGAAATCCATTATAATCCAGAAGAAATTTAGGGACTTTCTGAAAACATGTACACACATCAAAGCAAGCTTAAGATGGATGGACATTCAAGCATTCTTGCCTCTGATGAATGTTTAGGTGGTGTCCCACAGAGGATGATAATACTTTTGAGCAGACTGAAAACAGTGTCCTTTACACCCATGTAGGTTCTGGTTGGCAAAAGGTTCCGTTGATGGACTGGTCAACTGACTAGGAATAATTTCTAAATGCCTTCATTAGGGAACATTTTATGACAAATTGTCAAAGAATCACTTATCTGTCCCATTCTTAAAACGTCTTCCCTCAATGCCTCACTTACAGACAAGTGCCAAATCTACCCTTTCTAGCAAAAGTGTTAAACTGGTTGCTTCTGAATTCCAGATTCATCTGGTTGAGTCTGGAAGTCTAAATCCTTATTAACCTGGATTTATGGCATTTGATTTTAGTCTCACTAGACAAGAAACTGCAGCATCAATTAGAAAAGGGAGAGCATCTGTAAGTTTTGCTTGAACTCTCTTCTATACTTGACACTATTTACCATGATATTCTGTTGGAGAGAGTTAATAGCCTGGGCCGCGATGGGATGGTTATTAGGGATTTGCAGAACAAAACATTTTCAGTTTTTTTCAGACTTTCTTGAATTTTTCCAATTCTTAGGTGTTTTCTTCAGTTCATTTCACACATTTAATTTTCAAGAAATCTACACGCATTAGAATATTTTATGCGTGCAGTTCCCTAGGTTTATGCTCCTACAATCGATTATGCATGCACTGTTTTTTTTGTTTTTTGGTTTTTTTTAGTGCCATCAAGTCAGTGTCGACTCATAGCGACCCAGCTACCTCTGGGTTTTCTTGGCAATGTATCACCGGAAGTAGATTACCAGCCTTTTCTTCGGAGGCAATGAAGGGTAAACTGACTTGCCCAAAGTCACAAGGAGTGCCAGTGGGAAATGAACCCTTGATCTTTTGGGTAATAGGCAGTTGCTCTAACCACTAGGCTACTCCTCCACTCCATGTACTGTTTTAGTACTCAAACAACAAATGTACATCACCAATGGTTATTCAGTAGCAGCAAACTGGTGACCACTCTTGAAATTTAGGGGCTTGTTTACAAAGCCGCGGTAGCATTTCCGATCGTTATCAGATAACGATCGGAAACCGCTACCGCGGCTTTGTAAACAAGCCCCTTAGACTCTTTGGATATAGTCACTCTCAATATTCTATTATTACTTTCAGCCTTTGGGTGCTCTTATTAGAAAATTTAGCCTGGTTAAATGTATGCTGATGATGTACAAGTATATATGCCTTTACAAGAGAATTTAACTGACTCAATGGGAAATATAAATCAATGTCTAGAAGCAATCTTGGTCTGGATGAGAGAGATTAAGCTAGTGTGTGCACTCAAAAATATAAGGCTGCCCTTCTTTTATTCTGATCTAAGAAATATATCAAGTTAGTCCAATAGAAAGGTACAGCTTCAATATTTAGGGTATTTTTTTGCTTTTATTTGTTAACCTTTATTTCTGAGAACAAAGAGTAAAAAAGATTCTGTATAGAAAACCACATACCAATCCTGAGGACCCTATCATTGACTGAAGCATTCCATATAATATCAAAAGTTCTGGTTTATAACACAGAATTTTAATTTGATTTGTTTTAAAATATGGGCAGTTACACTCATGAAACATGTAATAGAGCCTTAAAGTTACACCTAGAGCACCAGTTCTGTCCTTGCTTGATCAAGGATAATCTTAAAATTGTCACACAGAGTTTGGTCATTTCTGATAACTATTACAATAAACTGTTAATGGGCCTCTATATAAATTTAACATGACTTAGCTTGTGCAACTCAGAAGGTAGTTGGATGATCAATACTGGCTCATATGGGGGAAGTTATTTCTCTTTTTAAAACTCATTTATCTTTCCGCTGAATTTCAGGCCACACAAGCTTCAATATCAACTCCACAGCAAAGATATTTAAATTCATAGCCCTGCCACCCCCACATGCTGTTTCATAGGAAAACATTCAAGGCATCCAAAATGACAGTTAAATTAAACCCATGCTGGGCCAAGTCATCGCCTATCAGATGACTCATGGAGCAACCAGGCTTCAAATGGCTCCCAAACTTCCTTAACATGGTCTAATTTATCCCATGGCATGGCAGTCAGTTTAGCCATCAAACAGATATTGCACAGCTTCCCTAAATATGCTTCCCAGCTCCTGTCATGTCCTGTTATGAGCTATGGCCACATGGGCTGCCTTATATATTTACTACCCCCTTGTAATACCGTCACTGTCACAACACACTCAATACACGCAATACACTCAATACCACCTTACCCTTGACAAACCTACACCACAACCAAATCAAAGACCTATCCTTGTAAACCAGAAAACATCACGGAATTTTCGCAACTCTAAGCCACAGAGAACACAGAACTAAACCCATGGCGAGACAAAGCAAACACCAACAGGCATACCAGCTGGCGCAAGACACATACACCATCATCCTAATCAACGCCAGATCAATAAGGAACAAAACACACATCATCCACAATATCATCACAGATGAACAGCCTGACATCCTATGCATCACTGAAACATGGATCTCTGACGCTGATTCCGCAATAATAAACCAAATAAACAAACCCGGATACAAAATATACAACTGTCCTCGCGCCAACAAAAGGGGAGGAGGAGTCCTAATCATTGCTAAATCCACCTTATTACTAACTAGTACCTCCCAGAGCACAACTGAGGACATCGACATACTCAAAGTAGAAAACACTGCAATAACTATCTGTCTAATCTACAGACCCCCTTCGTCACATCACGAAACACTGGCTACAGAGCTAGAAAACATCTCAACCACCGCAATCAAAAAATACCAAATCATCCTGGGAGACAAATTTAGCATCAATTCCACATATTCAGGCGAACACCTTCCTAGAAGCCATGGACCAACTTGGCTACAAGCAGATAATAAGTGATGCCACCCATAACAAAGGAAACACTCTAGACATGGTATTCATACCCACCAAACAACAACACAACAGAGGAAAAAAACCTGTAACAAAAATAACTCAAGTACCATGGTCCGATCATCACCAAATAGAACTCAAGATGCATCTGCCCTCTCTAGCTAAACACCCAAAAACCGAACGATCAACGCACCCTCAAAGGAGATTCAATAAATTCAACAAAGAAGCTCTCATAAGCTCTATTGCATCACACATAGACTTGGAACACATGGACCTCAATGATCTAATAAACAGTTGGAACTCAGGAATACAAGCAACATCAGAACCAAAATGGAAAGCCTCAACTAACACAACTAAATCCAAAACAGAACCATGGTACACCGAAACTCTGACCAGATTGAAGAGAGAACTACGAAAACTGGAGAGAAAATGGCGGCAAAGCAAAACCGTAGAACATAAAATGGAATACCTGACTTCTCTCAAAATACAAAAACGAGGTCGGGGGGCGGAGCCTGATGTCCAACGGGGTAGACGCCTGGTGCTGAAGCTCCCGAGAGGCCTACACAGAATCCTGACTAAACTCCTGCAAAACTTCACTATTTTGCTTTAAAATCGCCGGGGCGCATCGGAGGGATGGCGGGACCTAAACCACAGCGCCTGGATTTCGGCTCCCCCACTTCGTCGCACGGCAAACGCTCCCAAACGGAACTGCCTTCCCCGCATAAGATGGCGCCGCTCTGTGGGAGCCCTGAAATGCAGCGGGTGATACTCGAGGAGATTCGTGGTGTAAAGGAACTGGTACAATCCAACGGAGAAGCGATCCGCGCCATGCGTGAGGACCTTACCATGATGCAGGAAAGGCTCGAGGGCCTCTCGTTGCGCCAAGACAAAATGGCGGAGATTCTTGAATCGCACGCGGTGCGAATGGGGAAAATCGATAAAGCTGAACGCCAGATTTTGCTCCTTCAAAAGGAACTTGAAGATAGCAATAATAGAGCTCGTCGCAATAACATTCGACTCATTGGAGCTCCAGAGGGCGTAGAAGCAGGAGATCTGCGGGAATATCTGGGCAATATTCTACCCTCTCTATTGAAGACGACGTTTCTTAAGGACCTGGAGATAGATCGGGCACATCGTGTCCCCACTAATATGGCGCTCAACCGGACGACTCCCAGGCCCATCATTTTTCGGCTACTGCGCTATCAACAAGCTGAGCAAATTCTGGCTGCTGCCCGGGCTAATCATCACCTCGAGATAGACGGGCATAAAGTGTCTTTCTTCCCTGATCTCTCTAAGCCCACGATGGACCGCCGAAAGAAGCTTCTTGCTTATCGCCCTCGCCTTCAGCAACTGCAGGCCCGATTTGGTCTCCTGTATCCGGCAAAGCTACGCGTTACGCTGCATAACCATACCAGGACCTTCGAGGATCCTGACCTCCTCGCTGCATTTTTGGACTCTAAAGAAGCTGAACTGATGCGTTGATGTTACCATCAAGCTGTGTTGCTGTTCAAAGCTCTCTTAAATCTCTACCTCATTGGGGCCTATCGCAGTGATTTCGCTGCGGACGCGGTTGGACTGCTCTCCTGACCTACTTCTTTGAACCGCCATCCTGCTTCTCTGCACCCTTCGGTGGCTCCCGGGACTTGTTCCTGCTGCAGGGAGTATGGCCAGTATCGGGCCTTCTCTGGGGCTTCCCCCCGCAGACTCATGGTCGCCAGTAATAGTTGGGGTTTTGCTTCTTCTCTAGTGCACTTCGGTGCCTGTCTCTTTTTTTTTTGGGGTTATTTATGCTTTCTACCAAAAGTTTATTATTTCATGTCGTGTGTACAGTCATTTGCTACCAATATGCATAGTTTAGGGAATAATGTGCAACTTCATGTTCTCTCAGAATTTTGTATATTACTAGATGGCTTTCTGTAAGCTCTTATCATTGAATGTCAAAGGTATCAATAGTCCAATCAAAAGGAAGAAAATTCTTAGCTATTTGAATACTGAGCATGCTGATTTAGTACTGCTTCAAGAAACGCATTTAAATGCTAAAGAAACACTAAAGCTTAATGTCAAGCCTTATGCTGTTGTGGCGTATTCTCCCGCTGTTGCTAAACGCTGTGGTGTTGCCATACTTGTTAAGAAATCCCTGCAGGCCACCGTGCTAGATATTAGCTCAGATAATGAGGGTAGATGGGCTCGCGCTCATCTCAAAGTGGGGGATCTAGAATTCACGTGTATTTGTATTTATGCTCCAAATGTTGACAATCCTGGTTTTTTTGCTAAAATTGCACAAGCTGCGCAAGCCTCCGCTCATACCCCACTAATACTGGGAGGAGACTTTAATCAGGTCCTCGACCCTTTGGTGGATCGGCAGCCGCCTAGAACCTGTGGTCCACCCAAGAGTCTCTCCATACTTACAGCTATGATCGCTGATTTGGCTTTGGTGGACATATGGAGGTTATTGAATCCTTCTGATTTGGATTTTACCTTTTTCTCCGCTCCTCACCAATCACAATCCCGAATAGATTTTTTTCTTTTATCTAAAACATTGGTATCGCAGATTGGTATGGCTAAGATTCACCCCTTGCACATTTCAGACCATGCTGCCATATCTTTTACGATACACACTGCTGCGCAAAATGCAAGTCCCCGAGCATGGTCTTTTGATAGGTCTCTCCTAGACCAACAGGATTTTCAAACTGTAATACGGGCTGCCATACAAGATTACTTTCATTTTAACTCTCCCCTTGACACAACGAACTGGGCCTGGTGGGAGGGTTTTAAGGCGTCTATTCGAGCCACGGTGACTAGTTATCAAATCCGTCTTGGGAAACAAAGAAGGCAACAATTGGTGATCCTTGAACAACAGATACAGGCTGGTGAACGTATTCTTACGTCCCGAACAGACCCATGTGTTCTGCTTCGTTTGCAACGTCTCCGTTTTCAGTACAACAAGATTTTGCATAATGCCGCTGTTAGAAATATAGCATCCCAGCAGGGATTGTATTACCGGGAAAATAATCGCGCTGGTAAACTACTAGCTAATGCTTTGAAGGGGAAAAAAGAAGCCAAACGGGTAGCAGCTCTCCGAAGCCCATCTGGGAATGGCCTTGTCACAAAAGATCATGAGATTTTAGAGCTTTTTCGCGATTTTTATGCTAGCTTGTATAAATCTGAATGTGAGTTTGTTCCTGAACATTTCGACCGCTTGTTAGCTGGTGTACAGCGCCCTACTCTCTCGGCTGAGGAATGCACGGCCCTTGATCATTCGTTTACTCTTGTGGAAATACAGGATGCAATTAAAAGATGTGCCTCCGGCCGTGCTGCGGGTCCAGACAGCCTTCCGGCTGAGTTCTTCAAAACTTTCAGCTCTGATCTGGCCCCGTTTTTGCAGCAATACTTTACTACCCTAGTAGCCGACGGATCCTCCCTTGGTTCCTTTTCAGAGGCCAACATAGTGGTCTTTGAGAAGGAGGGGAGAGACCCACACCTGACAGCCAATTACCGACCCATCTCCCTGCTTAACGCAGATTATAAAATCTTCGCCACTATTCTTTCTACTCGGCTCTCTCACAAAATGACCACTTTAATACATCCAGATCAATGTGGATTTATTCCCGGCAGATCAACTGCTGATAATGCCAGGACTCTTTGTCATGTACTAACTAATATGGCCTCCCACGATCGTCCATTGGTTGGCCTTTCCCTAGATGCCGAAAAAGCCTTTGACCGGCTAGAATGGCCATTCCTATTTGCGACCCTCCGTTGGTTTGGTTTCGGCGATAATTTTCTCCGTTGCCTTCAAGTGCTATACTCTCAACCAACTGCTAGTGTCTGTGCCAACACATTGAAGTCCCAGCCATTTTTACTGCAAAGAGGCACCCGTCAGGGGTGCCCACTTTCCCCCTTACTTTTTGATCTTGCGTTAGAACCCCTAATCCTGTTAATCCGTCAGTCTCCACATATCCACGGCGCTCCCTTTCCCCGTCGGGATATAAAAGTCTCAGCGTATGCAGATGATCTTATGCTTTTTGTTTCCTTAGACTCCGTATCTGTTGTTCTGGATCTAATTGACCGCTATTCTCAACTTTCAGGTTACAAAATTAATTGGACCAAATCAGTCGCCTTTCCCCTAAACCACCAGGTTCACCAAGCAGACTTGCAAACCTTTCCTTTTGTATGGCAGCCCCGTATGGTAAAATATTTAGGGGTACATTACTGTTATCCTCTCGAAGAAACCGTCGCTTTTAATGTCAAAAATTTAATCACCAAGGTCCGTGAGCTCACCCAACGTTGGTCTCCACTTACTCTTACGTGGTGGGGCCGTATGGATACCATAAAGATGATGATTGTTCCCAAGGTTAATTATGTCTTAGAAATGTTACCGTGCCTTCTCCCTCGACATACCTACAAAGATATCGAGGGCCTGTTGATCAGATTTTTGTGGCAGAACAAACCGCCTAGAATAGCGAAACATAAACTTCAGTCAGATAAGGAACATGGTGGGATAAGATTTCCTGATTTTTTCAACTATCACCTCTCTTTTCTTCTCAAACAGGGTGCCCGTTGGTTGGACGCTTCTTTCCCGTCCAGACCAATATGGTTAGATATAGAAGAAGACCTCTGTAAGCCCATTCCACTTAGCTATCTCCCTGGAATGACTTTCCCACTGGATGCCTACTATCCACCAATGCTCCTGGATACACTTCGCTCCTTCAATGTTCTCATCAGCTCCCTAGATTCCCTAGCTTGCCCACTAGATAGGCTTCCAATTTGGCATAATGCTCGATTCCAAATTCAACATAAGCCGGTGGCCTGGAGTCCCTGGTATTCCAGAGGCATCTGGACTCCCAATCAACTGTTTCACAATGCTCGCTGGAAGTCCATTAATGAGCTCCATTGTGAGTTTGGCCTTCCTTCTAAATACTATTTTCAACTGCTTCAGTTGCAGCACTGTCTCAAGAGTGCTGGGGTTTTTCCCCCACTAACTCCTCATGACCAAGGGATAACTGAGGTGGTCTCCTTTATTGGGGCTCAGTCCGGTGTTGCTTCTACCTTTTATAAAACTCTTTGTGCTCCTCAGAATGCTGTCCCCCCTTCTGCACAGCAGACTTGGGAGCGAGAATTGGGTGTAACTCTAACCCCTGAACATTGGAACCTCTTCTGGAGCAAAGTGGTTCGTGTTTCCCGCTCGGCTTCCTTAACCCAGACGCTTTTCTTCTTTGCCCATCGCTGTTTCTATACCCCTGATAGACTGGCCAAATGGACTTCCACTCTGAGTAATCAATGTTGGACTTGCCATGCAGCTACAGGCACCCTCACTCATGTCATGTACGAATGCCCCGCACTACAACACTACTGGAGCCGGGTCTGGGGTCGTATTCAATCTATCTTACACTTTACTGAACCACTCTCCTGGAAAATAGTGGGACTCCGTTCTGCAGCGGGCATCCCCTCTCTCCCGAAGTCTGCTTACTTCCTCCTTGACTTTCTAATGGGTATTGCCATATCGTTAATCATGAAATATTGGAAAGATAGCTCTTCACTGAGTCCTCTAGAATGGTGGAATTGTGTCTGTCTATATAGTAAGTTTGAACAAATTCCTCGTAGGGCTACCCCTTCCCTTCAGGCCCGCTACCAGGTGTCTAAATGGAAATTACTCACAGATTTCGTGCAGTCGGCCAAATGCTCGCACTTGACTGTCTAGTTATATCTTTCTCTTGATCCATAGTATATCATGACTGTTATGTTTATGTTCTAACATAATTGCTATGGACCCCATGCCTGGGTTAATATCTTTTTTTTTCTTTTTTTTTTTTTTTATTATCTAGAGAAGAAGCATCGGGGGGGAGGGTTGATGGGGTTATTTTCCGGTTTATTCCATTTTATTTTGATGCAATCATCCTTGTTTTATTACTGTGTGTATTGTTATTGTTATAAAATGAAAATAAAAGTTAAAAAAAAAAAAAAAAAACGAGGTCAACTTGGCAAAAAGAACACATCACACTAATCTACTAAACAAGGCCATAAATAAGCCCAGAGAATTATTTGAATTGGTCAAATCACTAACCAAGACCTCCCAAGATGATCACTATAACAAAATTAAGGCCCAAACCCTGGCAGATCACTACGCAAGCAAACTAAACCCACATGTGGCTACAAAACCCACTCAATGCCTGGGCGCAGCCCCCCCCCCCCGCGCCACAACTCAACATGGCGTTGAGCGAAAACCGGGACAGTGATTGGAACAATTTCCGAAAAATTGAAGACCAGCAAATTATGAACATAATCACTAACACCACAACCTCCCCACTGGATCCCTGCCCTGCTGCATGGGTCAAGGCAGCGAAAATAGAGATTGCCCAACACGTCTCGCATATAGTAAACCAATCACTCCAACAAGGAACCATGCCTACGCAACTTAAGAAATCCATCATAAGACCGATACAAAAAAACAAAACACTCAATAAGGACGACCCAGCATCCTACCGCCCAATATCCAGCATATCCTTCCTAGCAAAGATTATTGAAAAGGCAGTCCTACAGCAACTGCAAGACCACCTGGACGACAACGAAACCCTAGATGATCATCAATACGGTTTCAGGCAACATCATGGGGTTGAAACCCTGCTTATTGCACTACTAGACAACCTACTCAAAGGCCTAGAAGACAAAAAGAAAATGTTTATTCTCATATTTATTGACATCTCAGCGGCATTCGATACAGTACACCATGGAACCCTCAAACAGAATTGAATCAATAGGAATATTGGGAACCCCCCTAAAATGGTTCTCATCATATATAACAAACAGAATGCAACAGGTCCAGTTCAACGATGAAAAAGCAGAGGCGTTCCCCCAAACCCAAGGCATACCTCAAGGCTTAGCTCTTTCCTCACTTCTCTTCAACGTATACATGCAACCAATTTGCGAAATTTTCCAAAAGCACAAAATCGACTACCACATATATGCAGACGATATAATGCTGTATACACAACTTCACGCAAATAATCCAAATTACATCCAACTAGAAGAATGCATAAGCGAGATGCAAACCTGGCTACAACGAAACAACATGGCTATAAACCATAAAAAAACTGAGGTGATGTACATCTCAAGAAAACCGGATTTCAACCCGCCTGCAACAGTCACCCTATGCAACAATACCTACCACACAAAGAGAGAAATAAAATATCTAGGGGTAACGCTCGATAGAGACCTAAAGATGGAAAAACACCTCCGCATAGTAAACAGGGCTATCTTCCACAAACTAAGAGTCATACAACCACTACGGAACATCATTGAATCTCATGATTTCAGGACAGTAGCGCAAGCTCTCATCACACCCCACTTCGACTACTGCAACGCCATTTTACAGGGCCTACTAAAGAAAACCCTGAACATACTGCAAATGGCGCAAAACGTGGCGGCGAGAATCATCATGAAAAAAGGTTTTGCTGAACACATCACACCAGTGTTAATCGAGCTACACTGGCTCCCCATTGCAGTTCGCATAAAATATAAAACCCTAATAACCACTTTCAAACTCATCCATAACACAGCACCATCTTTCCTCTCCAACCTAATCAACACACAACCTCTCAACAGAAGCAGAACAACCACCAATTTAAATACCCTTTGCGTACCAAAAAGTATAAGATCTGTCAAAACCGGTACAAGTAACAGAGCATACTCATACCCAGCACCCGCACTCTGGAACCAACTCCCGCCTGAGCTATGCTCTAAGAACAACCTGATGGACCTTTAGGAAAAAACTCAAGACTCACCTATTTCAGATTCATTATAACATGATCTAGACAATGAGAACTAACCCTTGCTACCCACAGAACCAAAGATGTACATATGTGTAAAAATGTATACATGTAATTAATCTCCTCCCATCTTATGGAAGGAAAATCAATTTACCTAACTGCTGTGTGTCGTGCTTATCCTGTAAATCACTTTGTATATATTACAAATTTTTCTGTCCTGATCAGACAGCTCCGACATGTAATCTAATCCGCTACTGATCGCTGGAAGTAGCGGTATACAAATGTACGTTAAATAAATAAATTAACGGGTAGTCCAATCCATCTCCCTTTCCCACTCCTAGCATTTTTAATTCACCCATTCACCAAGGCTGTTTCCACCATGACTGTAATCTGTTTATCCAGTACTTGACTTAGAAAATCAAATGGTGATTCCCCTAAAGATTGAGTTTGAGGGCAGTTCCAGCAAATATGGTGAAAAGGGCCAACTTGGCCATGCTCCCTCCAACATAAGTGAGAGCTTTTCCCAAAAATGTTTACTAACCGCTCAGGCATAACACCACTGGCATAACATTTTAAAACCATTTTCAATCACACTGCTAGCTACCCCCTAGCTATCTTACTGTGTAGTCTCCCCCATTTGATCTCAAAGAAGTTTTCCCATTTAGTCTGGTAGACAGCTTTTTCAGACCCTTCTGAATACATCAATGAATAAAATTTAGCTAACTCATTTTAGGTGGTACCCCCAACTAAATATGGCTTTAATAGATGATAGTTCACTCAGCTAGGTTAGGCCTCCCTGTACCCTCACATAGTGTTTTGTCTGAAAGTACTGGTAATAGGCCTTATCCCGAGTTTGGAACTTTTCCTAGGACTCTTGATATTTGAGGAATTCCCCATCCTCAAAAAATTGTCCAACACACTGCAAATTTAAGCTTTCCCACTTCACAAACGTCCTTTCAGAAAGACCAGGGGGAAATTTCTCATAGTGCAGAGGCGTATGCAGGAGGTAATAAATTTGACCACCTCCCAGCCTTTACTTCCACTTCATTCAGATTCTCAAGGTAAGGTCGATAAAAGGATTCACCCCCTCTCCTTTACCTTAAGCGAGCCATGTTATTCAGATCAGATGGCACAAAGGGATCCTCCCTACATCTACCTGCTCAGTCTCTATCCAAAGTTTCCCTTCCACCTAACTCTAAGCCAAGGCAGCTTTAAAGTTGCGCCGCCTCATAACACCAATGCATATTCAAGACCGTCAGCACCCTCTCATCCTTTGTTCTATACATGATTCGCCTAGCGACCTGTAACAGGCTTTCCCCCCCAAACATTAACTGCAACATTAAGTAATTGTAACTTTTTGTTACAATTACTTAAAGAACTGCAGTAGACAGTGAATAGGCAATGCAGAAAATAAATACAAAGACTAGGTAAAATCATCCCGCCCAGCCAAGAGACCAGTAATTTTAACCATTGGCTGGAAAATAGTTTTACATAAATGGCCACAATTAAACACAAAAAGTCTCTGTAAAACCACTGCAAACTTCAACCCAAGGTATTGTATGGATCCTAAGTTCCACTGAAATGAAAATCTCTTCACTGAAAACTCTCCTCCTCAGATACATTAACATTAAAAAGGTCATATTTTCCTATATTAGCCTTAAACAAACAGCTGTCCGAAGAAAGCAAGCTCCCCCAGAACCTCTGAAAGAGAAGATGACGGATGAATCAGAATAAATAAATCATTCATGAATATCAGCACCTTATACTGATACGATTGTTCTTGTGTATCTTCTGGGCCATGGCTAACATAAAAAGGAGTGAGAGAAGGCAACACCATCTCTTCCCATACTAAAATGTCTCAGAATACATCCCATTTATACAAGGCCTCAGGATCAGAATATAGTGATCAAAGATAACGGAGAAAGCTACCCCCTTATCCCCATCTTTTCAAGCTCTGCAAACATATAAGGCCAGAAAACCCAGTCAAAAACTTTCTCCACATCTACAGGAAGCAAAGCATGGTTACTCACCTGTAACAGGTGATCTCCGGGAACAGCAGGAATTTAGTCTTCACATATGGGTATCGTCAGTACCGACTGAGCCTGCGCGGGACCGCTCCCCAGCGTCCAATAGGAAAGCTTTTGCGAGAATCCCACAGTTTATAGCTGAGACGAGAGAGAGAGAGAAAGAGAGAGATACAACTCCTAGGGGAGGTGGGCGGGTTGTGAAGACTAAATTCCTGCTGTTCCCGGAGATCACCTGTTACAGGTGAGTAACTATGCTATCTCCAGGAACAAGCAGGAATGTAGTCTTCACATATGGGGACTCCCTAGCTGCAGATGCCAGGAAGATGGCCCCAGAAAGTTGTGCGCCCTTGTGAAAGAGCTCCATTTCCCCCCATGGATCTCTAGCATCCTACCAGGGATGGTGGGTAGGAGTTGATTAAGTCTGGAACAGGTGTTGAAGAACAGCCTGACCAAACAAGGCATCCCGGCGGGAGTCCTTGTCTAAGCAGTAATGGGCTGTGAAGGTATGTACCGAAGCCCAAGTAGCTGCTCGACAGATGTCATCGATAGACACAGAGTGAAAATGAGCCATTGAGGCTGCTATGGCTCTCACATTGTGAGCTGTGACATGGCCTTCAAGAGGAAGGTTCTTACTCTCATAGGCAAAAGATAAAAGGCCAAAGCTCTCTTACAGTCCAAAGTATGACGGTTCCTTTCTGCAATGGAGGCGTGAGGCCTCAGAAAGAATACAGGAAGGTAAACCGCTTGGTTTAAATGAAAAGGCGAAATCATCTTTGGCATAAAGTGTGGATAAGTCCTAAGAACTACCTTATGGTGGAACCTTGTATAAGGAGGATCAGCCACCAATGCTTGCAATTCACTGATGCAACATGCTGATGTGATTGCATTGAGGAAGATAACCTTCCAGGAAAGGAATTTCAAAGAGGAAGTGGCTAATGTTTCAAAGGGCGGTTTCATGAGCTGCCCAAGTACCAGATTCAAGTCCCATGACACCGGTGGTGGCTTAATGGGAGGCTTAGTTAGAAGAAGGCCTCTCATAAACCTCGCTATGAGAGGATGAGAGGAAATAGGCTGTCCATTTAGAGGCTTGAAAGAAGCTGCAATAGCACTCAAATGGACTCTCACTGAAATGTTCTTAAGACCTGCATTTGACAAATGAAGGAGATACTCCAGTAATGATTCTAGAGGTATCGCAAGAGGGTTAAGACCCTTCTGCGAGCACCATATGGTAAACCTCTTCCACTTAAATGCATAAGAGCGTCTTGTGGAGGGTTTCCTGGAAGCATGAAGGATATCCTTTACCTGCAGGGAAAGGTTAAGGTCCTGAAGTTCTAGGCTTTCAGCAACCAGGCCCTGAGATGCAGAGACTGGGGATTGGGATGCCACAGCATCCCGTTCTCTTGTGAGAGAAGATCTGGAGCAGATCCTAACTCCAGAGGCGGAGCTTGAGAGAGATGTAGGAGCAGAGGGTACCACGGTTGCCGTGGCCAACGTGGAGATATGAGAATCATATGACCTCTGTCTCTCTGAAGCTTGAATAGGGTTTTGGGAATTAGGGGAATGGGTGGGAAAGCATACAGGAAGTCCTGAAGGAGGAGAGTATCCCTGGCCTGACAACCTCGAGCCGGAATTCTGGAACAGAACCGGGGAAGTTTGGCATTCAGCGGACTTGCAAAGAGGTCTATGTCCGGGGTTCCCCAAATTTGAAAAAGTTGGGCCACCTGGTCTGCATGGAGAGACCATTCGTGTGGAAGCAGAACTTGACTGAGTTTGTCTGCCCAAGAGTTTTGAATGCCTGGAAGATACACCACAAGGAGTTGAATCTGATGCTCTCTGGCGAGGGCCCAAAGTCACAAAGCTTCGTTGCATAGCGACAGAGAGCCTGTTCCACCCTGCTTGTTCACATAGAACATGGCTACCTGATTGTCCGTTTGAACTAGGACTGTCTTGTAGCTGAGCTGGGTGTGAAACACTCGAAGAGCAAGGAAGATTGCTCTGAGCTCCAGGAGGTTGATATGAAGACAGGCCTCCTGTGGAGTCCAGGTACCCTGGGTAGAGAGATCATGCAGGTGGGTTCCCCAACCCACCTGTGAAGCATCTGTTGTTAGAGTGGCTTGGGGTAGGGGTTGCTGGAAAGGAGAACCCACCAGAAAGTTTCTGGGTGACTGTCACCATTGGAGGAACAAAATAAGACAATCTGAATTTGCTATTTTGTCTGACAGGCTACCCGATGCCCGAGTCCACTGAGTGGATAAGGTCCACTGGGCTGCCCTCATATGGAGGCGAGCATAAGGAATCACATGCACGGTGGATGCCATGTGGCTTAACAACTGTAACATTTCCCAAGCAGTGAGATGAGGTTTGAGCACTGCTTGGGAAGCTAACTGTACAATGCGAAGACAGCGGGGCTGTGGAAGGAAGGCCCTTATCTGTCTGGTATCCAGATGAGCTCCTATAAATTCTAGGGATTGAGTGGGAGCAAGGTTGGATTTTGGGAAGTTTATGACAAGTCCCAAATACTGAAGGATGCGCATTGTGCGAGACAGAGCAAAACTGGCTTCTGGCCCTGACAGGGCTCGAATGAGCCAGTCGTCTAAGTAAGGGAAGATGAATATTCCCAGGGTGCGGAGAAATGCTGCTACCACAGCCAAGCATTTTGTGAACACTCTTGGTGCAGAAGCCAGATCAAAAGGAAGAACCCTGTATTGGTAGTGCTTTCCTTGAAACAGGAATCAAAGAATTTGTTCAATTCTCTGAGGGCTAGAATGGAATGGGTCTGTGTCCTCCTGTTTTCTTTGGAATAAGGAAATAGGGGGAGTAGAACCCTGTACCCCGTTGGGGAATGGGTACCTCTTCTATTGCTCCTTGAGCAAGGAGCATTGTGACTTCTTGACCTAACCTGTCGTTGAGAGAGGTCTGAGAATTGAACTGTCTTACTATTGTAGGAGGGGGCATGCTGAGGAAATGAAGCTTGTACCCCTCTCATACAATGGACAGAGTCCAATTTTCTGCTGTTATCTGACACCATCTGGGGGCAAAATGACAACCTTCCCGGGATGGTGGAGGGTTCTGGTCCGTTCAGGACCAGGAAGGCAAAGTTCTCTAGACAGGAGTCAAAGCCCCTGTGGAGGCTGAGTCTGCTGAGCCGGTTGAGGCTTAGCAGGTTTTGGCTTCCTTTGTTGTCTAGGTTGCTGTAGCTGTCCCTTTTGGGCAGACTGACCTGGATGATATCCCTGCTGGGTATAGGAGGGATAGAAACCATCATCTTCTTGTGGAAGAATGGTTTCTTAGAGGATTTTTTCCTCGCAGGATCAGCTGTGGATTTGGACAATCTACCCAAAGTGAGATTGTCAGCATCTATCTCATTAGCTTTTTCCTGTCAATTCTTGCAAAAGAGATTCTCTCCTGTGCAAGGTATGTTTCCCAATTTGTCCTGTACCCAGATTTCCAAGTCAGATGCCTGGAGCCAGGCAATCCTACGTGCACTTACTGCAATAGCAGAGGTTCCGCTTATACATTCAAAGCAGTCAAAGGCTGCACGATTCACAAACTTGGAAACATCCTGAGCATGTTTAACAAGAGCAAGATAATCTTGACTTTTATCATCAGGAAGAGGGCTCATAAGCTCTGTGACTTCCTTAAGGAACATCCCTATATACAAGATATAGGAACTGATCCTAACAGAAAGCATGGAAGCCTGGAAGGATCGCCGCCCAAAGGCGTCAAGAGTCCTACATTCACGTCCTGGAGGATTAGATGCATGCCTTTTTGCACTCTTGATCCATCTCGTGGCTGATTCCACCACCATGGAATGGTGTGGTAATTGAGTCTTTTGAAACCCAGGACGACAAGGGGGAACTCGATACATGGTGTCGAGTCTTCGGGAATGAGGAGATGTGGTTAGAGGTGTTTCCCACATCCTTAACATAAGATCATGCAAGATCTCATGAATAGGTAAGGTAGCTGCCTCCTTGGGAGCTTTAGGGTACTGAAGGATTTCTAATTCCTTTGCCCTAGGCTCTTTTTCAGGAGCCACTGTGATGGAAAGACCTCTGGCCACATCTCGGATAAAATCCTGAAAGGACATATCCTCTGGCGGAGACATCCTACGCTGAGGAGAAATCCTCGGGAAGAAGTACTCTGGTATCGGCAGAGTCTTCGGAGTCTTCACACTCATCCGAGGATTTGAAGTATCTCCGATCCTGGTGATCAAAGTTGGTATCGAAGTGGTCCGGTACCGACTTGTCGATGCCGGATAGACACGCATGACTCGGTCCCGGTGGTATACCTGCCGATGTCGATGCAGTCGGTGCCAGTACCTGTGTCGGTGCCGGTTGAAGTGTCTGAAGCAGTTGAAGTGTCTGAAGTGGTTTCAGGGGCATCGAGGCTGTGAGAAGAGCCGCCAGACTGCGTTCAATAGCCAAGAATCTCTGGTCTATCGATGCTGCCGATGCTTGGGTATCGGTGCGGGTTGAAGAAGCCGGAACCCCAGAGCATGGCACCAGTAGTTCTGTCGAGGATGAGGTCTCGAGAACATCCTGGAGCCCCGTTAGTGCTTTGGAAGCCGAAGCCTCCCGCCGGGGCAATTTTGCCGGTGAAGATCCCTCAAGGGCAACGTCAGAGGCATCTCGATGCTTAGAAGGAGATCTACTCTTTGAGGACCGTCTAGATTTATGTTTAGTTACCTGAGATCCATGGGAAGAAGATGAAGCCCTGGAGGACATCGATGCCATGGACGCCACATTGGAGGGAAAAAGGGTGCTAGGTTTAGCAGCCTGGTTTTGCCGGCCCCTTTTAGACATCATTCCACAGGCGAGGCACTCTGAAATAGAGTGGTCAGGACCTAAACATTTGAGGCACCACTCATGGCTGTTGGTGATGGAGATGGTACCGCCACACTTAGAACATTTTTTAAAACCCGAAGCAGGTTTTTCCATGTTTAAGGAAAAAATTGGGCCTAGTGCCCAAAATGGCGCCTAGCACCACAGAAGAAAGTTACTGAAGGAAAGACTCCAGAAACTAAGTTTTTTTTAGTTTTTTTTTTTTTGACAGACAAGAACCACCAGCAATACCGGTATAGCGTCAAGGGAAGGCAGACGCGACCACAAAAAAGAAGTATAAGAATGGAATTTTCTGCGGTGACAGGATGTGCGACCTGTCGGCTCTGCAGAAAACAAAAAACTGGAGAGGGACAGTTGGGAAAGGCGGGAAGGCAGCATGCAAGCGCTGTGGGATGCTCCCAAAAGCTTTCCTATTGGACGCTGGAGAGCGTTCCCGTGCAGGCTCCGTTGGTACCGATACCCATATGTGAAGACTACATTCCTGCTTGTTCCTGGAGATTAAACACGACGTCCTGCTACTGTTGACCTTCCACATATGATTCCATATCCTCTGGATATTATCAGAGGCCTGTCATCCCAATGGTTCAATATTGGAAGATGACAAAAATTGACTCACCAAAATTTTTATAAAGATTTTAAAAATCAATTCCGAGAGGAAACATAGAAAAATGACAACAGAAAAAGACCACATGGCCTATCTAGTCTGTCCTTCCATATCAACAACTACAGTAGTGGCCAAAAAATTAAGGCAGAGCCCAAAATATCAGAATTTTATTAGAAAAGTACGTGTTATTGTCACTTTCATGATCAAAAGCTTTAAGAACCAAAGATATGTCATTTTCAAAGTTTTATTCAGGAAACAATATATGTGTCAATATTTGATAGGGTTTCCATGATTTTTAGCACAGCCTGGATTCTTGTAGGCATACTGTTAACTAGTGTTTTACAGTATGCTGGAGTGATTTAGTTGACCCATACATGCTTGAGTATGTCCTTTAAATCTGCTTCTGAAGTTGGATGGTGTGCTGCCTTTTTCTTCATAAGATTCCAACAGTTTTCAATTACATTGAGATCCGAAGAGTTTGATGGCCAACTTGGTAGCAGTTCGATCTTGTTGTCCACGAACCATTTTTTGAATGTTTTTGTAGTGTGGCACGGTGCCGAGTCCTGCTGAAATATAGTTGTGCCAGAAACATTAATGTGCATTTTAACTTTACTATTCAGCACGGATATGTACTTTGCGGCACTTACTCTTTCACCTTTCTCAAAAATGTGCAGGCCACAGCGTCCATTTGCCGAGATACCACCCCATACCATGACCGATGGTGGGTGTTTCACAGTCTTGATCGTGTACTTCGGATTTAGTCTCTCGCCTGCTGGTTGACGGACATAGTTGTAACCACTCCCACGTACTTGTTGAGATGTACTTTCATCTGTGAACATTACCCTCTCCCACCATTCAGTAGATTTGTCTTTCATCTTGCTACAAAACTGTATGCGGGCAGGAATTTATTTCCTGGTCATCATAGGCTTATTGGCAGGTCTTCTGGCCACGAGTTTGAATTCATCCACAAGCCATCGTCGGACAGATCTCGCATTTATCTTTATTCCTTGATCATTAGCTAACTGAGCCACATGTTGAGATGAAATATTTATTTATTTATTTATTTAACAGTTGCTTATATACCGCTACCTTCCACAGATCAGGTGCGGTTTACAATGAACAAGGAATGAACAGATTAACAGGTCTGTTTTACATGAAACATTAATTAACTAGGTACAATTTTGCTAAATACATTAAACATGATTGGACTAAGTATGGTAAATAATTTGTTAAATAACAATTGAACTATTTACATATTTCAAACTATTTACATATATCTATTTACAGGATTTACAAATAGTTATTTAATCGGCTTGAATTGTAGTTAGATAGAAAAAATTTGAATTGGTATTCCCTGAGGTCTCTATTAACCATTTCCTGTTAGTGGTAAGGACTAGATGTAATAATGCTTTTGAGGAATCGATCATCTCGTCCAGTAGTTATCCGTCTGCGCCCACATTTCGAATGATATGTACGGCCACCTGATTTCCGAACATTCTGAACTGCACAACTTGATATATGCAAATGTTTTGCAATAGCACATTGCGAATATCCTTCAGCATGGAGTGTGACAACTTGTCCCTTTACAAAGTCATTAATATCACACTTTCTACCCATCTTGATTGTATATTTTACATGTAACTTTCAATCTTTTCCTAGTTGTAAAAGTTCAAAACGTCATCCAAGAAACCTACTACAGAGTGTAAGTAAACTAAAATGGACGCCAGATGCATGGTGTGACTAATCGCCATGCTGATTAAATAAGTACGTACGTGTGACATCTCCACAGTACATTATTTAACAATAAATTGTAGAAAAAGATACCTGCCTTAATTTTTTGGCCACTACTGTGCAACAGTCCCCTTTTTCTCCTCTAGAGAGCCTCTGTGTTTGTCCCATGCTTTTTTGAATTCAGATACTGTCTTCATCTCTACCACCTTCACTGGGAGACTATTCCACAGATCCGCCACTCTTTCCGTCAAGAAAGATTTCTGCATATCACTCCTGAATCTATCCACTTTCACCCTCACCCTATATCCCCTCATAGCAGAACTTGCTTTCAATTGAAAGAGGCTCACCCCCTGTGCCATTTATGCCATGGAGGAATTTAAATGTCTCAATCATATCACCTCTATTTCGCCTTTCCCCTAAGGTGTACATATTAAGATCCTTAAGTCTGTCCTCATAGGCTTTATAATGAAGATCACTAACCATTTTAGTAGCCACCCTCTGTACTGACTCCATCCTGTTTATATCCTTTTGAAGGTGCAGTCTCCAATATTGCACACAATACTCCAAATGAGGTCGCACCAAAGACTTATACAGAGGCACTATCGCCTCCTTTTTTCTGCTGGCCATTCCTCTTCCTATGCACCCAAGCATCCTTCAAGCTTTTGCTGTTGCCTTTTCTACCTGTTTAACTACTTTAAGATCATAAGACACAACCACACCGAGGTCCCGCTCTTCTTTAGTGGACAAAAGTACTTCACCCCCTATACTATATTGCTCCCTTGGATTGCTGCAGCCCAAATGCATGACCTTGCATTTTTTTTAACATTAAATCTCAGGTGCCAAATTCTAGACCATTCTTCAAGCTTAGCTAGATCCCTCCTCATGTTATCTACACCTTCCTGGGTGTCTACTCTATTGCAGATTTTGGTATCATCCGCAAAGAGGCAAACCTTACCCGACAGCCCTTCCGCTATATCACTAACAAAGATGTAAAAAGAATCGGACCAAGGACAGATCCCTGGGGCACACCACTGGTAACTTTCTTCTCCTCAGAGTGAGCTCCATTTACCTGTATCCTTTGTCGCCTCCCATTCAATCAATTTCTAACCCACGCAGTAACTTTAGGGTCCATTCCTAGGGTGCTTAGTTTGTTTATAAGTCGCCTGTGAGGAACAGTGTCAAAGGCTTTACTGAAATATAAATACACCACATCTAGGGATTTTCCTCGGTCCAACTCCCTGGTCACCCAGTCAAAGAAAATCAATCAGATTTGTCTGACAAGACCTGCCTCTGGTGAATCCATGCTGCCTCGGATCCTGTAATCCGCTGGACTCCAGCAACCTCACTATTTTCTCTTTTAGCAGCGTTTCCAATAATTTACTCACCACTACATGACCTGCAGTTAGTCGGGTCCTTCCCTTCTTTTAAAATTACACTGATCCCCACAATCTACATATGGGGGGAGTCGGTAGAGCCCCTTCCTCTAAACAGTATTAAGTAATTTATCCAGAGGCATTACTAACTAGCTCTATAGAGCCTGTAAAATTTGACTGTAAAGCCATCAAGCCCTAATGACTTTTCCCACAAGCATAGTCTTAATAACCTTTAGGATCTTCATAGCCAAGATGGGCTTGTTCAAGAGCTCCTTCTCCTCTAAATGTGATAAATGAATGTTCTGGACATATCTCCCTTTGGGAGGCCTCTCTTTCCGGAGGGTCTGGTACAAATCTACAAAAGTGCTGCCTAATTAATGCTCACCCCAAACCAACTCCCTTCTCTGGTTCTGGATATGATGGATATGGCTATGCAATCACAATTTCCAAAGATTGACAGGCTAGTAATCTATTAGCTTTATCTTCCTGCTCATACACGTTTTGTTTCATTTTCACAAGATGAAAATTAATCTTTTCTAGCTGCAGTTCTTTAAGTTTGCTCCTGGCCTTCTCCAACGCCTCCAAAATTGCCCTATCTTTCATGTCCTTAAGCTTACTTTTGAATTCCGCAATAAGTGTCCTAAGAACCCTTATTTTCTATAGTTCTCTCTCATTCTCAGAGTCCTCAATGCAATAATTTTCCTGCAGATCACCACCTTAAGGTTCTCCCAAACCACCTTGGGGACAGTTCACCTCTATTATTAATCTCCAAGTATTCTTGCCACTTTTTTCCCTATCATTTTTATTATTTAATCACCACAAGTGTTGCTGCTTCTTGTCTTTTTCCCTTCCAAATCTACCCAAACAAAAGCATGGTCAGATCATATTATATGTTGATGGAGCTATCCCCCATCAAAGAGATCATGTCCACCTCCAGTCAGATGCCAATACAACAGCATGAATCTTGGAGCAGAAGGAATAATCATCTTTACCATGGGGGTACAATGTCTGCCAAGCATCCCACAGGTTAAAAAAAAAATCTGCTCCACCAACACAGCACTTCCCTATGCTTTTTTGTCTGATCCAATTTTAACCCCTGGAAGTGTACATCATCAGGTCCACAACTAGAGTAGAATACCTCACCCCATAATCACTCGACCCTCAGCAAAATCCAAAACCGATCCTTCAGTTTATGTGCTCCAAAGCTATGGAACACCCTCCCACCACAAATTAGAACCATCACTGACCTCTTCCAGTTTAGAAAGGCCTTGAAGCATCACCTTTTCATCAAATATTTCCCAGAAAACACAATAACACAAGATCACTCAAATAGCACCATTTCCGTTCTTAACACGCCACCTCTGCTAACCCAATAACTTTTCACACCTCTCTCTCATACTATGAAAATTCTTTTAGGCTTTATTCCGTTCATATGTAAATAGCCAATGTGTTGTATTCATTGTAAATAATTGCCCCGGTTATCCAAGTTTTTGTTCCTTGTTCTATGTAAAAAACAGATAACATGTACCTTATCTGATGTTTTCTTGTTCTATGTAAACCGCGCTGATTATAAATAGAGCGGTATATAAAAGATGTTAAATAAATAAATAAATAAATAAGATTAAGAAAGGGTCCCTGGTTTGTATTAGGCCCATAAATACTAAGGTAACAAGTTGATCCAAATGTATTTTCAGCAAAAGGAAGCAGCCTTTAATATTCCTCTTAATGGACTGGACTTGACAGCCCAACTTCATAGACTATAGGAACCCCACTTTCCCTTTTTGTGCTCCTTTTTGTTTGAGGCAAACATCTGGCCATAACATGGCTGTTTCATCAACTTTTAATCTTTTAAAGTAGGTAGGTCCCTTGAAGAAAAAAAAAAAGACCAGTACCCACCTTCAAATACATCAATTCTTTAAATGGCAGTTGTTACTTATGATAAAGAGTTTAGGCCCTATACATTCAATATAACAATTCTCACAGAAGCCATATCATAATACAGTCCTCTTGCACAACAACAATTCCCAACTCCCTAGCTTACTACCTTAACATGAATAGTAGTCCCATCACAAAGGATGAAGCAGACCCTTCCTGCATGGAAAACACCATGTCCTCCCCCTCTGCTTACAACAGTCCCCATTATTACTTTCTCATCTCCTGCCCCACCCCCCTTCACCAATACCTTAAGCAGCTGTTTATCCACAGTCCACATGGCCATAGACTCCAATGACATCTCCGGAATGGATCCTGTCCAGCCCTAGTTTCACACACTCCCTTACTTGCAAATTATTCAGCACACAGCCATCTCCCTTTATGCTCCCCCAAGTTTCCCATTTCATACTTTGATATGCTCCTTAACTAACATTCCCCCAATCAACGCTAGGAACTCTTTTCCACTCACCACCTAACAAACATATGCCTCCCACATTCCACTACGCTCTGCATACAACCACCATTTGCTCCCTACATGATCTTCCCCAACTTATAGCTATATTATTAATAATAGCAAAACATATTTCAAATAGAAGAAAAAAAGGCGCACGTCTCAGGCCCTTTTTCGTAAGGCCCACATAAAGATTTAAGAAGTCCACCCAAAATTCATGAGGGCACACTTCAGCTCTTCTCTTCTTCCCATTGCCTTTCACCCCAGCCCCACTTCAACTGCTTCCATTCACAACTAGGTGCTCTGTCTGGCATACCATTGTCCTTCCAGCCACTGAGGATGTCTACTGATGGCACTGTAATCATCGTCCCTTTCCATCCACAGCTGTCACCAATATGCCACCAGTTGCAGAACTGTGTGCAGATATTTTGGCTTCACACCTTTTCGTCTTCAAAATAAGATCTGTGTGACAGTTAAGGAGATAAAGTCCAAATTGGTAGAGCTCAGCTTGAGGATCGATGTCAAGAATAGAGCATTGAAGAACATTAGGACTATTGAGGCCTTAAAAATAAATCTGACAATGTGTGTTCCGGATCAAAAACTCAGAGCTATGGTACAAAATAGAGGACATAGAAAACAATTTGTGCCAAAATAGTGTGCAAATCAGGGATATCCCACAGATTGGGAACTACAAGAATTCTTTGGAAACTGTACAGTAAATATATAATCAAAAATTGGTCAAGAGACCGCAGCATAATAGCACTACTTAGCTTCAAACTTCAGCTCATGTGCCGCATGAGCTGAAGTCTGAAGCTAAGTAGTGCTGTTATACTGCGGTCTCTGACAGATTTTGTGGGTGTTTCTTACCCAGGGAGGTCGCTGATGCAAAAGGGGCAACTGATTTACTGACTATTTATAAGTCATATATGTCAATTGAGTAGCCCGATAGTTCTGAGACCTCCCAGGTATGTTGATGATGCAAAGAAATTTAAGGAAGATATTTTTGGAGGATTAATTATCCACTTTTTCCATAAGAACATTTTGTGTTTGATAGAGTGTGTTTCAGTTTTTTGGATAGTTTATCACTTTGTTACTTGACCAATTTTTGTTTATATATTTACTGTACAGTTTCCATAGAATTCTTGTAGTTCCCAATCTGTAGGATAGCCCTGATTCGCACACTATTTTGGCACAAATTGTCTTTGATGTCCTCTATTTTGTACCATAGCTCTGAGTTTTTGATCCGGAACACATTGTCAGATTTTTTTTTTAAGGCCTCAATAGTCCTAATGTTCTTCAATGCTCTATTCTTGACATCGATCCTCAAGCTGAGCTCTACCAATTTGGACTTTATCTCCTTAACTGTCACATAGATCTTATTTTGAAGATGAAAATAACTACCCTCGCAGCTCTGACATCCAGTAAAGAATTTTTTTTGTCTCACTACAGTTTCACCCTCACTGGCCTCCACTATCATCTCCTTCTTGGATTCATATTCAAGTGCCTCGTAGGCCACAGCACGTGAGCCCTTGACAGCCACTCTGCTCCTGCTATGTGTGCCATGTTTATGCTCGCCAGCCCTTTTTCATGGATATTTCACCCATATGTCGACTAACGACAATTGCTCAATTAGGAAAGCACACTTACGAGATGCTTAAATGGGGAAAAGCTTGATTCTCTAGAGCATAGAACTCATATGGCCATTCCTCAGATGACAGGAACACACACAAGGCGGAGGCCGATAAGGTCACAGGTGCTAACTTTTAATGAGGAAATCCCCTACGCGTTTCGGCTGAAAGCCTTCATCGGGGGGGGGGGGGGGTGTACGCATATAATGCACCTTTTGAGACAGTCTTGAAAAAGACCTCTTTCAAAATGATAGCTCAAAACCAATAAACCTTGAAGTACAGTACAAGCTTGCAACATGGAGTGTTCTCTGCTATTGTTTAAATTTACAAGTTCTTTGTATAAGTTAAAGTTATTGTAAACCGCCTTGATTAAATGAAAAGGCAGTATAGAAAAACTGTTAAATAAAATGACCACCTCAGTTACTGGGCTAAATGACTGAAAAATTTCCTCATCCTTAATTGTCCTATAACCAGTTTTCAGTGTGTCTAATCTTCTGCCAGCCATATGCGCTCATATAACCCCCTCTTCTGAAATCACTTCACTGGCTCCCTATTCCTTTCAGTATCCAATTCAAACTTCTCTTACTGACCTATAAATGCACTCATTCTGTGACTCTTCACTAACTTTCCTCTCATCTCTCCCTACAACCCTCCTCATGAACTCTTGTTCTTCTAGTGGATTGCTTCTGTTCCTCTACTGCCAACTCCAGATTTAGATCTTTTCACCTTGCTGCTCCTTATGCCTGGAACAAATTACCTCAGTGTGTACATCAGGCTTCATCCCTAGCTCTTTTCAAATCCAAGCTAAAAGCTCATCTCTTTAAGGCTGCTTTTGGATCGTGATCTGCTTAATCTGCTATGTTTCTCCTTACCTTTCTCTAGATGTATCCTTGTCCTCAGCTGTTATATTGTCTGTCTTGACTAGATTGTAAGTTCTCACGAGTAGGGACTGTCTTTACATATATCTGCACAGCGCTGCATACGTCTTGTAGCGTTATATAAATGATCAGTAGTAGCCGTTCAAAATGCTCTACTAAACCCCCAATACACTTCTTCAAACATTTTAAATCGCAGCAATATGTTTTCAGTTATGATGTGATGGAATCTTTTCCCCAGAGTCACATGAATCCTTAGCAATGTATTATGCTGGGATGCTATTCCTTTCCCGACTGTCTAGGCTACTGAAAAGGTGCGGGGTGCCAGACTACTGCAATTTCTTGCATTCCTTCATTGTATAGGTATATCTATTACGCTTTTGACAGTTTTATTTTTTCTTGCAGGTTTCCCCTTATGCACATTAGGCTGGGCAATCATATCTGTGTGACAACGCTGAACTTCACCAGGAATTTTACAATAATGATTGTTTTAGTTTCAGTTAAAACTGATCGAGTTTGGCTTCTCTGGATCAGCATTAATTAAATGAATATAATGAAGAATTTTTAGTGTGTGTTAATTGTATGACTTTTCCCTTTAGTATGTTTGCCAGGGAGGCAGAAGGAAGGCACCGACATATTGTGATAATAATGCTGTATTATTTCATTTACTTAACATTCTTTTAAAATTAAAATAAAATAATGCCCATTCATTCACACTGCTAAAGTCATAAATGCATAATATAGTATAAGTTTAAGTATCAAGCCCCACTACAGGAGGGAAGAGATAAGGAAAAGAGAAAGAGCGTGCATTATCTTCATACAAATGTCACTGAGCGCCATTAATTTTGTGGCGTCCTAGCTCTATACAGGAGCCTCAGCAAAACACATGACAGGGCTTTCCAACTTTGATTTTAAAGAGCCTCATAAGATGGTCTGGTTTTCTTAATTGTCAATGAATAGTCATTAATCATCTGTATACACCTGAGCTCAAAGTCTGATTAGTTTGCATATTCCGGTTACCCTGAAAATCAGACTAGTTTATAACCTTTTGAACACCAGGGTTGAAGAGCTCTGTTGAAAAGAGCTTGAAAAAAAACCCTACAGACCTCAGCAAATTATGAGATAAATGAAGGAAACTGAAAAATAAAAAAACAAGAAAAGATGTGGAAAAAATGTCCAAGGAGAGAAGAAAATGTAAAGAATGAAAGGAAGAAATATACCGAGAAGACAGACTAAGAAGGGACAACTGCCAAATTGCCCAGAAACTCCACCACTCACTTGATTCTGCTGGATTCCTTGTGACTTGAAGATGAGGATTTTGTTTCACTCTCTATTTTTATTTTTTTGCTTTCAGAGTTTCTCTCATTTTCTTCCCCCTATTGTTATGATAAGCAAATATTTACAAATGAGACCTTGAAAAACAAATTTATATGTACTTGAACTTTATATCTATATAAACAAACACAATTACAAAAGAAAAATCCACAAAGAAGAGGGCATGCACCAGAAGATATCAATCTGGAATTCAAATCCATAGAAAATGTAGCTCTCTGCTTTTGAATGAGTAAACTTTGGTATATAAGAAAATAAAAGTCATGCTAAGATAGACCAAGGCCCACTGAGCACAGTATCCCTTCAAATTAATCTAGACCTGTGAGAGGTGTTCCATCCCCATCAAAATAAAAACATTCTTTTTAAGTACATCTTAATAAAATATATTTTGTTTCAGAGCAATAATCTTAACATAATACACAATATACATCCGAGTATGACAACAGTACCCATTTCTGGTCATGGTTGATCGGGCCATGAAAAGGTTCAGCATCTGGCACTGGTACTAAAATGCATAGACAGACATCTCCATAATACACAAAACAAGAAAAAGGTTCAATGTTTGCTGCACTTATATAAAATGTACTGAAGGTATATACTTTAAGCGATTCCGGTATGCCATTCTCATGAGTTTATTTTGTGGGCAAATCCACCCTGTGGTATTTTTCACATAGCACATTTCCATTCCAACCCAAGTGCTCCACACAGACATTACATGCTGCTGCGACCTTTCCTTACAACCTGTACCTTTACCAGCTGATCCTATCATGGGATGGAATACAAGACAGCCATCTCCAAAACAATACAGCAACCCCAGGGGGCTACAAAAATGCATGCCTACTGCAGGTCATTAGGTGACCAAAACCAAGGCTGCACACTGACCAAAAAAGGCTACTCCAAAAACAAACTGTAATCAATTTTATAAACCTTTTTCCATGTGTAGGAATGTTTTACCTGCGGAAAATCTCTCTTCTAAACTATGTGGTGGTATACATATGTAAAAAGTAGGCTCACTGCAAGACTGTGCTTATTTATTTATTTATTTATTTTTTACACAATCTGCATGTAGGGAGAGTCCTGGGAGTGAATCATGGGTGAAGCTGTTAGCTGTCATATGTGTACTTATTTTATAAGATATGTGTGTATGTGAATACAGTACATGCATACATTCACACCTTCTTTGAAGCAGTTGTAAATCTGTGCACTACCAGGGGTTATTATAGGAGCCTATAGATAGCTATGTTGCTTTTATAAAACAAAACATTTGAGATTTCACAAAGGTGCTTTTATGAAATTAACTTCTTAAGTGAAAAAACAAAACATTTTAAACTCATTTCAGGGTTTGATGCCCAAGCCTGACTTCTGCTCTTTGGGCCCATCAAAGCTAAGGAAGAAGTATGGTCAGCTCCTGTGATAAGGAAGTATCAGCTGAGACACGGTGGTAAGTTAGTGGTCAGATTCAAGGTGCATATGTACCCGATTCCAGAGGCTGAACAAAGGCAAATGACACATTATAGCCAAGTAAGAGACTCCAATTAAGCTGGGAGCCCAAAGAAGCAGATGGAAAAACCGGTAGACCAACAGAATACTACCTGTAATAAAACGCCAAACTAATTTCAAGGAAAGACTACACTGCATCTATGACTTATTTATATACAGATGTGAAAATCAGATGTTTTGGGACACGTGTGCACTTATTCATATTTTCAGATTATTTTTTTTCCACATTTTTAGTCAATCCATAGTGAACATTTATGAAGACCAAGCTGTAACTACACTGAGACAACCAATTTGCCCTAAATATGTTAAGTGTAGAAAGAATATAGAGTGAATTCCTTAAATTATTTTCTCTCTTCCATATACATACCTTTGTAAAGGGCAGAAAACAGATTCACGTGCAAGAAATGCCAAAGTATTTTTTACAAAATAAATTGTATCCAAAATAATTCATAAATCAAACCAGCATGTTAATTCTGCCTTTTCTAAGCAGAAAACAAATTATCTGCTACAAAGAGCATCTCTCAAAGGTATGGGAAATGAGAAAACATGCAGCTGATCAACAGATTTTTTTTAAATAGTAAATACAATGCAAACCTCAATATTAACCTTTGTTTTGGTTACAGAGCCATGAACCTTCATCCACAACTACTTGGGGATTTTCTTCTGTTTTATATCCCCTAACTAGCTCAGTCTAGTCACTGCAGTGATAGTGCTGGGACAGCACATGCATCCAGATTTCTTCAAGAATTCAACAATCAAGAATCATGTATCTAGTCACTAGGCATCACCATTACATGACTGGGAAACCCTCTCCCCCAAGAGCAGAGTACATTGCCTCCACAACATCCACAGTCCCAACTGACCTAGGGGGATGGAAGACCTGATCCAGATATTGAAGCCAGGTCTTCCACACTGCCACTGAGGTACTAGACAGACCGATAGGTTTTTAACAACAAAAATTAAACTGCATTATAACTGACACACTCAAGGGGAGAATTAGCACACATCTGAAACTTGTAAGTTTCAACCTTAGCTACTGTCCGTTCAAGAATCTCTCAGACATTCAAAGTTCGATTACCTTAAACAAATTCTAATGAAGGTTGTTTTGGAAGTTCAATGGCAAATGCTATATACTCTTATGCAGGAGACCCAATTTTGGTTCCTGGATCAGGGGATGCTCTGGAGGCAATAGAAAGGGAGAGGAGTCGTGGCGTCACTGAACAGCAGCCACTAAGGGACTAGACATAAGAGGGTCATATTAGTCAGGTCCTGGAGGGAATTATAATTTGTGGCCACTGGATAAAGGCAACCATTGATGACTCTGCTGACTTGGGAGGAGCATATGCAATTTTCTTTAAGTACTT
This sequence comes from Ichthyophis bannanicus, assembly GCA_033557465.1. Taxonomy (NCBI): domain Eukaryota; kingdom Metazoa; phylum Chordata; class Amphibia; order Gymnophiona; family Ichthyophiidae; genus Ichthyophis; species Ichthyophis bannanicus. Next base: position 1,105,917,606 of record CM066032.1, on the reverse strand, counting down.
AGCACACATCTGTTCATTAGTAGATCAAAGTGAGTTATATTCACATACAGTAGGCATTTCCCTGTTCTCAGGGGGCTTACAATCTAAGTTTGTACCTGAGGCAGTGGAAAGTTAAGCGACTTGCCCAAGACCACAAAGTACTACCAGTGGGATTTGAACCCTGGTCTTTCAGGTCCCAGGTTGCTGAAAATAAGGTATAAAACCCAAGGTACTTGTGAATGAAGGCTCATGACACCTTCGACCAAGAGAAACAGATTCCAAATGAGCTAGAAGTCAAAAGATGCAGAGGGAAGCTACCAGGTTGAAAAATACTAATAAAATATCAAAGTCAAACAAAATCTTTCAGTTACTCACACCATGTGAGAAATGGTTAAAAGGGCTGGCCAATAATGTACAACAGTGGCTTGAAAACCACTTTTCCTTATATTCAAATTTCCTAATCAAACCCTTACGCCCCCCCCCCCAAATTAGAATTGTGAAGAATTTTTTTAAACCAATTTAACAGGGCTAATATAAGGACATAAGACTCCACAAGTAAACCTTCAATCTTACGCATTCCCTCACCCCCCTGCCCATTACAACCTCACTACTGACAGAAGATCTGACAAATGATTATACCTTCCCAGGTGACATTCAGTATATGTAATATGAGATGTGACAAAAAAAGAAACGAGACTGTGGCAGCCACAGCCATGACTCAATGCCAATTGGCTAACCGCTTATGTCACTGTGTTGTGCGACATCTTGCCACTATTCTGCTATAATATTTTTCATCTCTCTCATTCTGTTTTTCTTTTTCTGTTTTTTTTTGTAGCACACTGCTCCATCACTTTGTCATGCAACTGGAGGTGGCAGAAATATGGAGCAAAGAATCAACTTGAAATTTCTGGTTAAGTTAGAGAAGGGCCCAACTGTCTCCAACTTCTCCAAAAGGCTTAAGGAGAAGATGCAAGGTCAAGGACGTGAGTCTGAGTGGCACAAACGCTTCAAGACTGGCCGCAAGGAGGTGAAGGATGACCCCAAGTCAGGACAGCCTTCCACGACAAAGACGGCTGAGAACATTGACAGAGTGAACCAGTTGGTGCCGAGTGATCGTAGATTGACAGAGCAGATGATAGCTGAGGAGCTCAGCATGAACAGGAAAACAGTGCAGACCATCTTGGTGCAGGAGCTGGGGATGCGGAAGGTGTGCGCCAAGATGGTGCCCAACCTTTCATCGGACGACCAGAAGGAGCACCGGGTCAATGTTTGTCGAGACTTGCTAGAGAAGATCCAGAGTTCGTTAGCCAAGTCATCACAGGAGACAAGACTTGGGTTTTCCAGTAAGACCCTGAAAGCAAGAGACAGAGCCTGCAGTAGAAGACTTGACTGTCACCCAGACCCAAGAAGGCGCGTATGTCCCAATCAAGGATCAAGGTCATGCTGATCGCATTCTTTGACCAGAAGGGAGTGGTCTATCATGAGTTTGTGCCTGAGGGTTAGACAGTCAACCAGCACTTATACCAGCAGGTCCTCAATCTTCCGGCCTCCTGAAGAGCTCTCCCGGCGGGGATCGAGCAGGCCCGGAGCCTCCCACCAGCATCACCCAATCGGGGCACGAGGCACCAGGCCTTTAAAACAGCGCCGACAGAGTGTTCGGCCCTTCTCCTCCTTCCGGCCTCCTGAAGAGCTCTCCCGGCGGGGATCGAGCAGGCCCGGAGCCTCCCACCAGCATCACCCAATCGGGGCACGAGGCACCAGGCCTTTAAAACAGCGCCGACAGAGTGTTCGGCCCTTCTCCTCCTTCCGGCCTCCTGAAGAGCTCTCCCGGCGGGGATCGAGCAGGCCCGGAGCCTCCCACCAGCATCACCCAATCGGGGCACGAGGCACCAGGCCTTTAAAAACAGTGCCGACAGAGCGCGCCCGCGCCTTGCGGGCCCGCGCCTGAAGGCCTCGCCAGAGGGCCCTTTGGCGTGGCCCTTAGGCGGTGGTACGTCCATAAAACAACAAGAAATCCATCTGTCTCCTACTCTGAACTGCAAGTATTACCTAAACGACTCTAGAGATTAGTGTTTATAACTGTGGCCAAAAACCAGCCTTAGCAATGCATTAACTATTACTGTTGTCAGTAACTTAGTAACCTACTCTCAGATTCTCAGTAACTTACTCTCAGATTGAATACTGCTGTTTTTGACTCACTTCATATTTACTGTTGTCAGTAACTCCTCTCAGAATAGTTGATGTTAGTAACTCATCTCAGTAACTTACTCTCTGATTCAATACTGCTGTTCATGAATCACTTCAGTTTTACTGTTATCAGCAACTCCTCTCAAAATATTACTGTTGTCAGTAAGCCAATCCAGAAATACTATTGTTGCTAGTACTGCTTACTACTTACTACCTTGCTACTATGTAACAGCTGAGAGCTCAACAGTTGTAAACCTTCCTATGTCCCCCACGCTAACCATTATCTCTCCTCTCAATGGTTGTCCATCCACTCTAACCAAGAACCCAAGTCTTTAACACTCAAGCAAACATACCACTGAGCCAGATACTGAAAATGTCACACCATAACATCATGCTACTAAGAATATCATTCACATGCATATTATTAATGATAATAATAATCAATCTATCCCTAAGCTTAAACAGCAATAATCATATGACCATTCCTATAATACACACACACCAGAAATGTATGTTATTTTGAACACACCCACTCTCACAACCGCCCAAAAATAAATTATAATAGACTAATACAAATAAACCAAACAAAACCTCAAACATGCAAGGAAATCTGCGCCAACAATTCATCCGCCCTATCATGCATCCTCATCAATGCACGTTCAATGAAAAACAAACTCCCTATATTTAATGATCTGATAACAGACTTAAAACCAGATATCTTATGTGTCACAGAGACCTGGCTTTCTGAAACAGATACAATCTACCTAAATCAACTTGATAATGTAAACTATGACATATTTTACAAACATAGATCCAATAGAAGAGGCGGTGGAGTACTAATGATGACAAAAAAGATATTAAATGCCAAACCAATCCAATCAAACATCCCTAGTAACATAGACACATTATTGATCAAAATCAACTACTTGAGAATTTGTTTAATGTATAGACCCCCAGACCAAAGATCAGATTGCCTGGACTCTCTTATTGAACTCCTTAGCTCATCCACCGAACAAAACCCTATAATCATGCTAGGCGATTTTAATCTTCCATTACTACCAATACTAGACTCCAAACTATTTCTGGACACTATATCAGATATAGATTATCATCAAATAATTAACACAGCAACACATATTAGAGGAGGAACACTTGATATGGTTTTTCTCCCTGATACACTCTTCAAGCTAGTCAACTCAAACTCCGTAGAATGCATAGAGACGCCTTGGTCAGATCATTATATTATCAAAATAAAACTCACATATCCTACCACTAGCATAAAAAATTACACAAGTAGTGGCCCTATCTCAAAATTTAAAAAATTTAATGAAACTGAATTCCTCGATTCAACTATCCCACATCTCTTACTATCCACAGCAGACCTGGATGATGCAGTTAACAATTGGAATGAAACTATCAGCAATGCAGCCAAAAATAATTGCACAAATAAACAGAGAGTACACTCTAAAACAAACCGTACACCATGGTTTAACAACACACTAAAACAAATGAAAAGAGAACTAAGAAAACTGGAAACTAAATGGCGAAAATCCAAGTTGACAATACACAAGGAAATATACAATAACCATCTCACAAAATATAAGGAAACATTAGACACTACTAAGAAAAACTACTATGCAGCAACCCTATCAAAATCATATAACAGACCTAGAGAGCTATTCTCCATCGTCAGAAATCTAACCAATAACGCTCAAACTGCCAGCAATGAAATCACAGACATATCACCACAAACCCTAGCTATCTACTACCAAAACAAATCAAAGAAACCATCAATACCCGTAGATACCTTTAACATTTCTCACCAATCCGCAGATGATTGGTCAGATTTTTACCCTGTTACAAAAATGACATTAAAAACTATCATCTCCGGACTCAACACTACAACTTCCCATTTAGATCCATGCCCTGTTTCCTGGATAAAAAACACTCCTATCCTACATTCTCACAATAGTTAACCTCTCATTAACCCAAGGTTACCTTCCACCCTCGCTTAAACATGCTCAAATACGCCCAATCCTAAAGAATTGCAATCTAGACAAAACATCCCCGGTATCTTACAGACCCATTTCGAGCATACCATTCTTGGCCAAAATAATTGAAAAAGTAGTACAATTACAAACACAGGAATATATAGATGCATCTTACCCACTTGATGAACAACAATATGGATTCCGGCCACGCCACGGAGTAGAAACACTTCTAGCAGTTTTATTTGATACTCTCCTAAGAGGTATTGACAACCATAAACAAGCATTCATCCTCCTGTTTATTGACATATCAGCAGCTTTTGATAGTGTACATCACACAATATTACTTAACAACCTAAGGCAGTTAGGCATAAACTCCACAGTACATAAATGGTTCACCTCCTATCTAAATAACAGAACGCAAAATATAAGAATAGGTAATCAAACCTCCACTACATATAAGCAAGAATTAGGTTTACCACAAGGCTCAGCATTATCAGCCCTACTTTTCAATATCTACATAAAACCGGTCTGCAACATATTTAAGAAATTTGGAGTACAATATCACCTCTATGCGGATGATATTATGTTGTACATTCCATTTACGATCCCTAACCTACCACTACAACGCCTATCAGACTGCTATAACGAAATCACAATTTGGCTAAAAACTCAAAATCTCCACATAAACCATGCCAAAACAGAAGTCCTAATTGTAACAAAAAATCAATCATATATCCCTCCAACCCACATAACACTACAAGACCAAGAAATTAAAATAAAAAACGAAATAAGATATCTAGGCGTAATCATAGATTCACACCTTACAATGGAAACCCACATTAAAAATACTATAAAGAAAATCTATTTTAAACTCAAAATACTCAAACAACTACGCCCACTAGTATTTATAGAGGATTTTATTAATATAATACAGGCTACCATAACCCCTCACTTTGATTTCGCCAACCTAATACTAATGGGCATTTCAAAACAAAACATTAAAAGGATTCAACTAGCTCAAAATGCAACAGCTAGAATTATACTAAAAATAAACTCACTCCAACACATAACACCAATTCTAGCATCCCTTCACTGGTTACCTATTCAAAGCAGGATAATTTACAAAATAATAATAACATCATTCAAAGCCTTACATGACATGGCCCCGACTACTCTATGTAGTCTAATATGCAAAGAACTTTCTAAGCCTACCCACAGAAAAGGACAATCAAATAAACTAAAGATTCCAAAAGACTTCATAAAAGCACATAAATTAACAAATAATAGAGCCTTTTCTCACATAGCTCCAACCATTTGGAATTCCCTACCAGAGGATCTACGATCACTAACAGAGATCGTGGAATTCCGCAAAAAATTGAAAACATATCTATTCACTAAACACTATAATACAATGGAAACCCTAGAACCCATATTAGACAAAGGCTAAATAGCCACCTGTTCACATCAAGTACAAACCTAACTCTATCCGGATAACACTTATAGCTTAAACGAAATGACGATCCAAGCTCTTATGCCCAAATACCTCCACATGTATATAGTTGCATATGTTATGTTCTTTTTTACGCTGTTCGACACTACAATACGTTAGTTAACTTGATACTCACGGTTCTAGCTTAAATATACTGTTTGTTTATTAAACTGTGTTTGTTTAATTTATGATGTTCTATGTAAAAGTTATGACGTTCTATGTAAAACAAACTGCGCTTTGTTAATTGTTGTTAATTGTACACCGCAACTGAACTTTGGAAGATGCGGTATATAAATGTTAAATAAATAAATAAATAAATAAATAATGATCAGGTTCGGTGCAGCAGGCGGGCTCTGTGGCGAGACAAGTCATGGCTGCTCTACCACAACAACATGCCCGCACACACCACGTTCAGTGTGAGGCAGTTCTCGGCCAGCAAACAGATCACAGCTCACGACCACCCTTCTTATTCCCCAGATCTCGCACCATGCGATTTCTGGCTGAAGACTGTACTCAAAGGAACTCATTTTGCCTCTGTAGAAGGGATCGAGGCCACTGTGATGAGGGAGCTGAGGGACCTCAAGGAGGAGGACTTTACAGAGTGCTTCCATATGAGGCAGAAGCGAATGCAGAAGTGCATTAACTCGGGGGGGGGGGAGGGGGGCTTACTTTGAAGGGAACAATGCGTAATTTTTCTGTAGATTTTGTAACATTTATGTCTCGTTTCTTTTTTGTCACACCTCGTATACTAATTCTTCCGTCACCACAGTAATTGTAACACAGACTCCACTTTCAGGTACTATGGAGGTAACAAAACCTATCAAACAAGATATTCCAAACATACACGGTAAACTTGCTGTACCAAAACAGCACTTACACCCAGGATTCAAATACCAAAAATACTATTACACCAGGCCCTAGGATACCTATATACCTCCTACTAGTTAAATGGAACAGTCAGACACAAAGGACCAATCCAACAATTAGGCAAGACTAAGTGATTGCCTAGGGCAGCAACTTTTGAAGGACAGCAAAGAGCAGCAGCAGTGAAAGCAAAACAACAAATCCTGACAGCCCCACGCACTCAAAGAGCCATCTGCACATTCTTTTACCTGCAGGGAGAGTGGGCACACGCTTACATACAAAGTCAACTTTAATACAGCTATGCGTCACTTAACGTCCACAATATGCTTTGTGAAAGAGGATGTTATGTGATTTGGACATTGTGTGAACACCATATGCTTTTGCTATATCCGGTTACACCCGCTACGTCCTGTTCTACGATTAGGATTTCTGAAGTCTATTATAACCATAGATATACTTAAAAATATGTTGTTGAATTATACCTTTTTTACAGGATTGTTGTAGGTAATCATGATTGTTGAGTTTAATTCATACCCTCACCAAAAAGAGGTTGCCAACTGGCTACGAATTTTCAGAACCATTGCTGTTTTCACCCCAATGCATGGTGTAATTGGTAGCTTAGATTTCTGACTGACTTTAGGGAATGCAAATTTAGAAATCCATACATACAATGGGGTAAATCTAGGGCTGGATCGGCTTATCCTGAAAATTTGGAGCCAGGTGGCAGACATAAATCAGTACTTTTCATTTACTCCGTAAGACCCCATTTTAACAACTGAAAATTCACATGACCCCAGATAATGATGAAATCAAAATAGCAGGTCTCCAGCCTCCTTCCCCTCCCTCCATTCATCTAAAGTAGGAAGATAGCAGCAGCAGTAGTGGCAACAGCAGCAGCAGGCAGCACAGGGTCTCTTTTGTGTCTGTGTGTAGTGTGTGCTTACAGACTCCAGTACTCAGCATGGGTTTCCAGTCTAACAGGAGGGTACAAGAGCCTATGAATGTTTACTGGCTCACAGGCCACATGCTGACTGGCGATTGCCACTACTTAGCATAGGTCACAGGGAAAGTCCAGAGAAAGAGAAATGGCCATGTTTCTGTGAGCCCATCCACTAATGATGTGACCCCATTTGGAGTCCCGACCTCAAGTTTGGGCACTACTGACATAAATCAAGACCCACAAATTAGAAACAGCAGCAAAGAAGCCTGGCTCTGTATGTAGTGGAGGAACAGAAATGTATTTCCTTCCTTATTGTGCAAAATAGAGACAGAGATGCACATTCCCAAAGCTGACATCAACCAGTAAAGCACAATTACTTACCTGTAACAGATGACCTCTGGGAACAGCAGGAATAAGTCTTCACATATGGGTATGTCGGTACCGACGGAGCCTGCGCGGGAACGCTCCCCAGCGTCCAATCAGAAAGCTTTTGGGAACATCCCACAGCGCCTGCGTGCTGCCTTCCCGCCTTTCCCAACTGCCTCTCCTCAGTTAAGTTTTAAAGCTGAGACAAAGAGAGAGAGAGAGAGAAAGAAAGGGAAAGATAGAGATAGAGAGATACAGCTCCTAGGGGAGGTGGGTGGGTTGTGAAGACTTATTCCTGCTGTTCCCAGAGATCACCTGTTACAGGTAAGTAACTGTGCTATCTCCAGGAACAAGCAGGAATGAGTCTTCACATATGGGGACTCCCAAGCTGAGATGCCTAGAGGGAGTCCAAGCATGTTTCGAATTTAGAAAGAACCATGCTACTCCTCAGGACCTCAGGCATCCTGGGGATGGAGGGTAGGAGCTGAATTACAGAAAGGTGTTGTGGAACAGCTGGACTAGAACAGGACCTCTATAGAGGAAGATCCTGTGAGATGAAATTTAGTAGTGAAAATATTGAGAGCAATATTGTAATATGGACCTCCCTTAGTGGTATTGTGAAAGTCTGTTGAGGTTCATATGGATCTGTTAGAAGAGCCATTGAAAGATCCCCAAGGAGTACCTCACTGTGAAGTAGAGGTAATAAAATTGTAGAAAAAAACAAGTGGAGGTCAGAACCCTTCAGGGTGAGAAAAAAGCCCCAGGGGTAACTGGGGTAGTATAAAGGTGTAGGGCTTCAGCGGAAAATGCAGAAGGTACTATTAGACAAAGCTTAAACTCTTTTGGCCCAAGAACAGTACAATGCTAGGACCAAAAGAAAAAAGTCTGACCCATCTGGACTAGTACTGGATTAGTCCATGTAGGAGAGAAAGGGTATGGAGACCCCTGTATCTGATAAGAAAGCAAGGACAGACTTAGGAAGAGTTAAGCTCTAGATTAACTGAAGCTCCGCAATGACTTTTCTAAATGGGGTTAATTAGGAAAGAAAAAAAAGGTACATGGAGGCTTCAGAGGTACCTAACCCTAAAGGGTTATGGTAAGAAAAAGGTTTTCTAATTACCACAGGGAGTGGTTGTATATGTAAAACCCTAAGCATGCTGGTACAGCATGGCTAGGGGTAGTGCCCATCTGTCAGGGTGATAAGGAAGACATGGAAAGCCGAACCTAAACAGACAGACAGACAAGTGTGTGGATATCTATCTACCCAAGGGATATATCTCAACAGATATATATATATATATACATAGATGTATGCAGATATTTTTTATTTATTTATTTAACAGTATTTCTATACCGCCTTATCCTATAATCAAGGCGGTGTAACAGCAATACAATCAAAAGTAGTGGACGTGTATTTCATGCAGTGAAAGAAATGTCATGATTTGCGTGTAAGAAGTTAGTGTATTAGATTAGGTTGAACTATGTACATTGTGCGCTATTGTACAGCATGAGCTATAATACATTGTTCTATACAATTAGGGTTTAAGATATATCATGTGCCGTTGTAAAATTTCTTATCAGGGTTGGAAGGGGTAAGTTGGTAGTTCCTGTTAGTACGGTTAAGTGACGTGTCCATAGTGTTCTATGAACAGTGTTGTCTTCAGCTGTTTGCGAAAGTCTTTGAGGTCCGTTGTCGATCTCAGTTCGTCTGGGAGGGAGTTCCATATTGTTGGGGCAGCCAGGGAGAGTGCTCTCTTTGTGGTGTCCTTGCATGTTTTTCTGAAGTCACTTGGGGTGTTGACTCTGTTGGAGGTTCCTTTTCTTCTTGGGCGAGTGCTGGTGTCTGGTTGCATGAGGGTGTGCAGGCTGTTGGCTGAAGTGTGGTGTTTGATCTTGAATATGTTTATGATTGTTTTGTATTTGATGCGTGAACTGATTGGGAGCCAGTGTAGGTCTTTCAGAACAGGAGTAATGTGTTCATGTCTTGTTGATCCAGATATTATGCGGGCTGCAGTGTTTTGTGCTAGATATATATATATTCCTAAATGCATATAGATATAGCACAGTTACTTACCTGTAACAGGTGATCTCTGGGAACAGCAGGAATTAGTCCTCACATATGGGTACGTCGGTACCGACGGAGCCTGCGCGGGAAAGCTCCCCAGCTTCCTAGAATGGAAGCTTTTGGGACCTCCCACTGCACATGCGCACTGCCTTCCCGCCTTCCTGAACAGCTCTCCTCAGTTTCGAGTTTATAGCTGAGTCAATAGAGAGAGGACAGGAAGATAGATAGATAAAAGATACAACTCCTAGGGGAGGTGGGTGGGTTGTGAGGACTAATTCCTGCTGTTCCCAGAGATCACCTGTTACAGGTAAGTAACTGTGCTATCTCCAGGAACAAGCAGGAATAAGTCCTCACATATGGGGACTCCCTAGCTTAGATGCGTGGGATCCCCTGTCAAGGTTCGCCATCTTCGTATGGATCTCAGGCATCCATTCTGGGAAGGTGGGCAGGAGTTGTCTAAGAATGGAACAGGTGTTTGAGGACAGCCTGGCCAAACAAGGCATCCCGGCGGGAGTCCTTGTCCAAACAGTAATGGGCTGTGAAGGTATGAACCGAGGCCCAGGTAGCGGCTCGACAGATCTGATCAATGGAAACAGAGTGCAGATGAGCCATAGAAGTTGCCATGGCTCTCACATTGTGAGCTGTGACATGGCCTTCTAGAGAAATGTTTTTACTCTGGTAAGCAAAGGAAATACACTGAGCAATCCAATTGGAAAGTGTACGCTTGGAGACTGGAAGTCCCAAATGTGAAGGATCAAAAGCCACGAAAAGTTGAGAAGACTTTCGATGTGGCTGAGTCCTATTAAGGTAAAAGGCTAGAGCTCTTTTACAATCCAGAGTATGAAGGTTCCTCTCTGCACTGGAGGCATGAGGAGCCGGAAAAAATACAGGTAGATATACCTCTTGATTAAGATGAAAAGGGGAGACCACTTTAGGCATAAAGTGGGGATTCGTCCTAAGGACCACCTTGTCATGATGAAATCTTGTATAAGGTGGATTAGCCACTAGAGCTTGCAGTTCGCTGATACGACGAGCGGAAGTGACTGCAATTAGGAATAGTACCTTCCAGGAAAGAAATTTCAAGGAGGTAGAAAATAACGGCTCAAAAGGTGGCTTCATAAGCTGACCAAGCACTAGATTCAAATCCCATGCGACCGGGGGGGGGTCTGATGGGAGGTTTAGTGAGGGTCAGGCCTCTCATGAATCTGGCAACAAGAGGGTGAGAGGAGATAGGTTGTCCATTTACAGGTTTCAGGGATGCCGAAATAGCACTTAAATGGACTCTTACAGAATTCGTCTTAAGGCCTGCATTGGAAAGATGCAGGAGATAGTCTAAGAGGGAATTCAAAGGAAGTGCCAGAGGGTCAAGGCCCTGCTGAGCACACCAAATGGAAAAACGTTTCCATTTGAAAGCATAAGACCGCCTCGTGGAAGGTTTCCTAGAGGCATGAAGGATATCTTTCACAGGTTGAGAAAGATTAAAGTCTTGAAGACTTAAGCCTTCAGTAACCAAGCTCGGAGATGTAGGGATTTGGGGTTTGGGTGCCACAAAGTCCCGTCCTCCTGAGACAGAAGGTCTGGTGCAGCTCCTAAGTCCAGGGAGGATCCCTGGGAGAGCTGTAGAAGCAGAGGGAACCACACTTGGCGTGGCCAGCGTGGAGCTATGAGGATCATAGAGCCGTGATCTCTCTGGAGTTTGAAGAGAGTCTTGGGAATCAGCGGAATGGGTGGAAAGGCATATAGGAACGCCTGACCCCAATGGAGGAGAAAGGCGTCCGTGGCCTGAGCTTCCTGACACGGAGTCCTGGAACAGAACCGGGGAAGTTTGGCATTCCACGGACTTGCAAAGAGGTCTATGTCCGGGGTTCCCCATTCCTGAAAGATTCTGGTTATCTGGCCCACATGTAGGGACCACTCGTGTGGCAGCAGAACTCGACTGAGTCTGTCTGCTCGAGAGTTTTGAACTCCTGGAAGGTACACTGCTAGCAGATGAATTTGGTGCTCTCTGGCGAAGGCCCATAATCTGAGAGCTTCGTTGCAAAGCGACAGAGAGCCCGTCCCTCCTTGTTTGTTTATGTAAAACATGGCCACCTGATTGTCTGTCTGAACCAGGACAGTCAGGTTGGCAAGGAGGGTATGGAAGACCTTGAGGGCAAGGTAAATTGCTCGCAGTTCCAGGAGGTTGATATGAAGGGTGGCCTCCTGTGGAGACCAAGTGCCCTGAGTGGAGAGAGTTAGCAGATGGGCTCCCCACCCCAATTGGGAGGCATCTGTTGTGAGGGTTGCTTGGGGTAGCAAGGGCTGAAAGGGAGCCCCCAACAACAGATTCTTGGTGGAGATCCACCAATGGAGGGACCAAGACAGACGGTTTGAGGTTTGTATTTGGTCTGAGAGTGCTCCCGACGCCTGAGTCCACTGGGTGGCCAGGGTCCATTGAGCTGCTCTCATATGAAGACGAGCGTAGGGCACCACATGTACTGTGGAGGCCATATGGCCCAGGAGGCGTAGCATTTCCCTGGCTGTCAAGTGAGTACTGGACTGGGCTTGGGAGGCCAAGCTCAGCAGACGCTGACCCCGAACCAGTGGAAGGTAGGCTCTTGCAGTGGTGGTGTCCAACTGGGCCCCTATGAATTCTAGAGACTGAGTAGGGCTGAGTTGAGACTTGGGGAGGTTTATTACCAGTCCCAGATACTGCAGAAGGCTCCTTGTGCGGTCTAGGGAAATCTGGGCCTGCGACTGAGTTGGAGCTCGAATGAGCCAGTCGTCCAGATATGGGAATACGAAAATCCCCATGCTTCTGAGAAATGCGGCTACGACTGCCATGCATTTGGTAAAGACTCTTGGGGCAGAGGCGAGACCGAAGGGAAGTACTCTGTATTGGTAATGACTTCCCCTGAACAGAAAGCGAAGATATTTTCTGTGGGATGGATGGATGAGTAGATGTGTATACGCATCCTGCAGGTCTAGAGAACAAAGCCAGTCCTGACTCTGAAGGTATGGAAGGAGAATGCCCAAAGAGAGCATTTTGAATTTCTCCTTGTACAGAAATTTGTTCAATTCTCTCAGATCTAGGATTGGTCTGAATCCCCCTGTTTTCTTTGGAATGAGAAAATAGGGGGAGTAGAAACCTGACCCCTGTTGATGAAGAGGAACCTCTTCTATGGCCCCTTGGGCAAGCAGAGAAGAGATCTCCTGATCCAACAGGGCTAGGAGAGGAGATGGAGAATTGAAGGGTCTCACCATGTGATGAGGAGGAAGGCTGGAGAAATGAAGTTTGTAACCCTCTCGGATGATAGAGAGGGTCCATTGCTCTGTTGTGATCTGTTCCCATCTGGGAGCAAAGTGAGCTAACCTTCCAGGTATGGTGAGAGGTTCTGGTTGGTCCAGAACCAGGAATGGCAAGTTCTCTAGGGGCAAGTCAAAACCCCTGAGGGGGTGGAGCCTGTTGAGCTGTAGTAGCTGCTGCAGGCTTTGCTCTTGCTTGTTTCGTTTGCTGACGTTTAGCCGCAAAACGAGGTTGAGAAGATTGCTGGCCAGTATTGGAAGCATATCTGGCCTTCTTATAATAAGGCCTCTTGAAAGACTTCTTCTTAGTGGGAGTAGAAGTGGACTTAGAAAGTCTCTCTAAGGTGGCATTTTCAGCGTCCATTTGCGTGGCCTTAACTTGCCACTCTGCACCGAATAAGTTCTCACCTGTACAGGGCAGATTCCGTAAGCCATCTAGAACCCAGGGTTCCAGATCAGAAGCCTGGAGCCAAGCCAGACGTCTGGCTGCAATAGCAATGCCAGAAGCTCTGCTGGCTCCTTCGAAGGAATCAAAGGCAGCTCTGTTGGAGAACTTAGAAACATCTAAAAGTTGTTTCACAACAGAAAGGAAGTCCTCCTGTTTATCCTCAGGGATAAGGGAGGCAAAATGCCGTACTTTCTTGGCAAGTTCCCCTAGGAACATGCCCATATAGAGGCTGTAGGAATTAATCCTGGCTATAAGCATACTAGCCTGGAAGATTTTCCTACCAAAAGAGTCCAGTGTCTTACATTCCCTTCCTGGAGGTGTAGAAGAGTGCCTTTTAGTACTCTTGATCTTTTTCATTGCAGACTTTACCACAATGGAGTGGTGAGGCAATTGAGTTTTCTGAAAACCAGGAGAAGGAGGGACCCGATACATGGTGTCCAACCTACGGGAATAAGGAGACAGAGTTAAAGGGTTCTCCCAGAAATCCATCAATTGTTCTTGAAGGATTTCATGGATAGGCAGAGTAACTGCTTCTTTAGGAGACTTAGAGTATCCTAAAATATCCAATCTTTTTGACCTTGGTTCCCTTTCAGAGGAAGTAGTGATAGAAAGGCCTTTAGCCATTTCTAAAATAAAGTCCTGAAAGGACAAATCCTCTGGAGGAGACATTCTCCTTTTTGGAGAAGAAGGTTCCTCAGGAAGGTCGAGGGAGAGCTCTGCAGACTCATCAGAGGAGACAAAATCCTCAGAGGAATCGGTGTATTCTCTAGTTTCCTCCAACGCACGATACGCATACCGATCGGTATCGACATCGGGCGTACCGGGTATGGAAGCGGTATGGAGCGAAAGCCCATACGGTACCGATTTGCGTTTAGAAGAGGAAGGCCTGGGTTCCGGCATGGCGGACGATACCGGAACCGGGCCCGGAACCGCTGGAAGCGGTACCGATGGCGTTGCAGCTTTAATGAAAGCCATGACGGCCTGCTGCATGGATTGGACAGTATTGCCCATAGACGCCACGGCTGCCTGGATGTCGGTACCGGTATGGGCCGGTACCCCAGAGCAGTCCAACAGGTGATCTGTCGAGGCCGTGCCATCGATGTCAACCTGTAGCCCCTGTATTGGCGTTTTGGAAGGTAGGACCTCCCGCCGGGGCTGTTTGGCTGGGGCAGGGTCCTCAAAACTAAGAGCCTCTCGATGCTTTGAAGGAGATTTGCTCTTTGAGGACTTGCACACAGAAGGTTTGGTTACCTGAGATCCATCCGGGGATGATGACCTGGATGACTGTGATGTTGGATTCTCTGAAGCAAACAGCACATGGAATTTGTTGGCCCGGTTCTGCAGCCCACGCTTAGACATTTGGGAGCAGGAAGGGCAGTCCGGAATGGAGTGGTCAGGCCCCAAACATTTAAGACACCATTCATGGGTGTCTGTGACTGATATTACAGCAGTACACTTGGTACACTTCTTAAATCCAGGGGCTGGCTTCTCCATGTGGAGAATTCAAGTAGGCCTGAAGGCCTAACTGAAGTGACCAAGTGTTGAAAAATAATAAAAGAAAAGAAAATAATTTTTCAAGAAAGAAAAAGGAAGACCGGCGATACCGGTATCGGTATGGGAAGGCAGGTACGCGGTCTAAAGAAACAAAACAAAAAACTACAATTTCTTCAGCGGTGACAGGATACACGACCTGCTGGCTCCGCGGAAAAAGAGAAACTGAGGAGAGCTGTTCAGGAAGGCGGGAAGGCAGTGTGCATGTGCAGTGGGAGGTCCCAAAAGCTTCCATTCTAGGAAGCTGGGGAGCTTTCCCGCGCAGGCTCCGTCGGTACCGACGTACCCATATGTGAGGACTTATTCCTGCTTGTTCCTGGAGATAGAGAGATATACATAAGATCCATATATATATATATATATACATATATATATACATATATATATATATACATATATATACATATATATACATATACATATAGGCACATGTCTCCAGGTATGTGGATGGAGAGATGCCTATATAACTGGATCCCCCTAGGAATATGGGGAGAGAGAAAGATTCATCTAATAGCAAGAAGGATGATACCTGCTTGAATAGATGGATAGAGAATCTTCTTTTCCTGGTTATGACTGACAGAGTCAGAGGAAAGGTCTCTCTGACAAGGAGTCTAGATTCCTTTCAGAATTCGAGCTCTTGAGTAACCAGGATTGAGTAAGCGAAAAATGCAGAGGATAATTTCAGTCGGCAGGCAGCAAGTCCAGATCTCTCCAGAACTGCAGTATGGTGAATGGAGAGAGGGCGCCAATGGAATAAGATACCATAAGTGACCCGCCTATAAGGGCAAGATGGGTATCAGGCGTTCTTGAGCTGCCACTGAAAGACAACTATCTCTGGCGAGAAGTCCAAAAGGAGATATGGGCCAAGCCAGGGAATTGGCCATTCTTCAGGTTTTTACGTGAGGAAAGGCCTGTGTCTTATGCCTCAAAAGAGATTTTAGATGAGATGGTAAGGGCAGGGACACCTGCCAGTCCTGAGAACATGACTGGAGGAAACCCTCTTAACCATCTGAGGTTATCTACTAGACGAGACACTAATGCTCTCTAGCAAGGGCCCATAGTGCAAAGCTACTCTGTAGAGTTGCAGAGAGCATGCTACAGGTTGGTTAGAAGAAAAAAAACCTGGCTGTTTAAAGCCAGTGGGTAAGTTAAACTAATCTGCCAAGAACAAGGGGCGAAGAATAGAAGTTAACCAACCAGTCTGGAATAGCAGGGTTTCCAAACAAGGTTGAAAACCTGTTTGGGGTTTAGCACTGAGGCTAGAAGGATTGCTAGTGGAGGAGAAACCCTGGTTGTGTGGTGAACAGAACCAGTGGCTTGACCACTAGAAATTGCTGCATTTGCAGCAAGTACCAAGGCAGCGGAGAAAAAAGTGTTTTTCCTCCTTTTTCTTTTTTTATTAGGAACCCCCCCCCCCCAGACATAATAGGAGTGGTAAGACTCCTCATTGTCTGATGAGCTGCCCTAAGGTAACAAAAAGGGGAAGACAACTCTGGAAGGGAGAATCCCCCTGTGGAACAGGTAAAGAACCATAGGGGCTTACCAGTGTAATAAAGCCACTCTTACAACCGAATGCTGTAGTAAGAGGGAGGTAAGAGAGTTAAAGGAGATTGACTATGCAGTAAATCTCTAAAAGTAAGATGATACATGCTAATGCAGGGAAACAACTGTCTTATTGATAGTTGTCATTTCTCTATCTCTAGAAGAGGAAGAGAAACCTGTTAAGTATAGGCATGATCATCATAAAGACTCTTAGAGACAAAGAAAGATGTCTCGTGAAGAGAGATCTAGGAAAAGTTAGGAAGAAATCAGTACAGATGCTTCAAGTGGAAAGAAGCAGACTGCAACTCTAACCAGCAACCAGGAAAGGTAATGATAATATGTCTGAAACCCTGCGACTGCTGGGTTTGCTGAACCTATTGAGGTTGTGGTTTCTTTAGACTAGGGCGATGTTTCCCCTGTTTGGGAACATCTGTATGATGGGCAGAAGATGGATAAAACTTTTTCCTCCTAGGGGAAGAAAGTTTGGTAGGACATTTCCTACCAACTGGGAAAGAGGAAGGCGTAAAACAGCTTCTGGAAACAGGAATGTCAGTGGTTAACTGAGCAACCTGGCGCAAAGACTCCTTGTTGAAGAGATTTTCTCCAGTGCAAGGAGTATTTCCCAGTCTTTCTTGTGCCCATTTATCCAAGTCTGAAACTTGGAGCCAGGCTTTACGTCGTGCCCCTATAGCTATAGCAGAAATTCTGCTAACAGACTCAAAGGAGTCTAGGGAAGCACCAGTAAAGAACCTAGAGATATTCTGAGCATGACGAACCAGTAAGGTATAGTCAGCTCTTTTGGGCTCTTGAAGAAAAGGAGTCAAAAACAGTAATTTCTTTGTGACTTCTTCAAGAGATAATCCCATATAGAAAATATATGAGAGAATTCTTGCTGAAAGCATGAATGCCTGGAAGGTTTGGCGTCCAAAGGCATCTAAAGTCTCAGACTCACGACCTGGCGGATAAGAAGAGTGCTTCTTAGTGCTCTTAATACGCCTCATTGCTGATTCTACAACAATGGAATGATGAGGAAGTTGAGTCCTTTGAAAACCTGGAGAGGGGGGCACTTGATATAGAAGATCAGTTGCCCTAGAAGGTGGGGGGACCATTAAAGGAGCTTCCCACATTCGTAAGAGGAGATCCTGCAAGGACTGATGCACAGGAAGCATGATGTTGTCCTTTGCACTGCGAGGAATATACAGGGATTCTGTATTCCCTTGTGTAGGATCCTGTCCAGGTATAGAAATGGCAAGTGATTTTGCCATATCCAGCAGAAAAGCTTGAAAAGAAAAATCCCCAGAGGGAAATCCTCTTGGAAGAGGAGGACAGGCTAGATCTGTTGAAGAACTGGCATTGACACCCAGGGATCTATCCAAGTTTAGAGGAGTATAAGATCCTAAAGGGTGGAGTATGGGATCATTAGAGGATGGTTGCCGGTACCGTAAGAGGTCAGAACCAGCTACAGTCGGTAGTGCATCGTCCATGCCAGGGATCGATTCCAGACTCGGTACCGAGGGAAGCGAGCCTGAAGAAAGAAGCATGGAAGGTACCGATATCGATGGTAAAATGGATACCGGTACCGACTGCGGTACCGTATCCAATACCGGTGGAAGAAGGCCAACCGGTGACGGCTCTAACAGTATCGATAGAACCAAGCGTGGACCATCGGAACCATGCCTTCGGTACCGTCCGGTGTCGGTACCAAGGCGAGTCGGTACCCAGTCTTCCAGACGAGGGATCGATTCCAGACTCGGCATTGAAAGAAGCGAGTCTATCGATGCACATCTGGAGGGTACCGACGTGGGTACCAGTACCGGTACCTGACTCGATACCGATACTAGAAGATCAGTCTGGAGCGTATCCAACGGGCCCGTAGGTACCGAGGACGCCAGACTATGATCTCTGGTGAGGAATGTTTCATCCAACACCATTGCCAATGCAAAGGTATCGGTACCGCTCGAAGCGGATGCCACCACCGAGCATGGCTCAGGTATGTTCTGTGAGGGGTGAACCTCAGGAACAACCTGAAACCCCACACAGGATTTGGAGGCCGAAGACTCCCACCGGGGTTTTAAAGCCAGTGTGTTCTCGAAGGTAAGGCCAGAGGCATCTCTATGCTGTGCATGAGATCTACCATGCGAGGACTGGCTAGTCTTAACAGACTGTTTTTGGGTTACCTGATCCTGTGAAGAAGGGGTGGTCGGTGCCCTGAAGTTGGATGGGGACCGTGTATCGAGGGAAACTCGATGCTGAAGACTTCTTCCTACTACAGTTTTACAGGAGGGACATTCCAGAGGAAAATGGTCAGGACCCAAGCAGGGTAGACACCAATTATGAGTGTCTAAAAAACAATTTTGTACCGCCACAGTTAAAACATTTCTTAGGAATAGTGGCTGGCGTTTCCATGAGGAAAAGAGGGGTAGGCCTAGCAGGCCGTGAAAAAACCCCGTCAGGCACTAAGAGGGAAAAAATATTCTCTAACAGGAATATGAAGAAAAAAGAAAAAAAGAAACACCGGCGGTACTGGTGGCGTCGGGAAAGGCAGCCGCGACCACAAGAAAACTAAAAAATAAAAGAATTTTCTGCGGTGACAGAAGGATGTCCTGTCGGCTCCGCGGAAAAACAAAAACTGAGGAGAGGCAGTTGGGAAAGGCAGCACGCAGGCGCTGTGGGATGCTCCCAAAAGCTTTCTGATTGGACGCTGGGGAGCGTTCCTGCGCAGGCTCCGTCGGTACCGACGTACCCATATGTGAAGACTCATTCCTGCTTGTTCCTGGAGATTGTTTCCTACCTGTGTCGTCTGGACATTTTATTTTTACAAATCCCAATGGCTATGGGTTTTTTCCTGCTTTCAATGCCTTCTCCTTTTTCAGGGTATGCTTTCCATTTTCTGTTTATTCTCTCTCCTGTTCCTGAATGTAATTCATCTTGAGATATACCTGAAAAAGGCATGAACTAAATCCAAAATTCCCTTCCTATTTGCTTCCTTTCCGCTCCTACATTTCCATGGTACCTCAATCTATCCCTTCGTCTTCTCTTATCTCCTCCCCAATCCTTCTATTCTCCATTCATTCCTTTATCTATCTTTCACACATTCCCTAGTCTTCTATTCCCATGCTCTATATTCACTTCCTTCCCATACCTTAGCTCTCATCTGTTTTCTTCTGCCTATCATTCCCTCACCACTTCAAGCTCCTTCCAGGTTGCTCACTTTCTCCCCTGGCTCCATTTCCTTTCTTCTGCTATCCTGGGTCCTGCTTCATGAATCTCCTCTCCATATCACCCCATCTTAGATAGAGGCTTACTCTCCCTACTCCTAGCATAGGGCTACCAGATGACTTCAGGTCATTAGGAACAGGATAAGCCAGTTCTAGAAGCAAAACCGGGACAGGCTCAAGATGCCCCCGATGGCCTAGAGCTATATGGGGGCCTTCTTCCACCACTCCATGTCCAATCTCCCTCACTCTGCCCTCCATCATCTCATCTAAGTCCCCCTCTCCCTTTCCCTCCCTACTTCATATAGGCCTCATGGCTGCTGTCCTTTGCCACCTCACCCCATGTAGGTCTCTCCTCTCCCTCACCAAAGTAGGATATATCACTCTTGCTGTCTCCCCCCCCCCAACACTCCATATAGGCCTCCTCCTCCCTGCCAGTCCCTCCCCTCAATCATTCTTTGACTTGAAAGCATCTTTCTCATAACCTATATTCAAACTGATGGTGGTAGTACAACTAGGCCTGGTGATGATGGTCCCACGTAGAGACGGCAACCGCTCATCAGGGGAGAGAGACACCTCCAGGGCAGGCATTGCTGGAGCCACTACATCCGACAGCGCAGCGCCCGCTCGAATCTCCCCCTTCTGCTTCTCTGTCAACTGAACGAATCTATCCATCGGACCAGAGGAATAGGCAGGTACAGGCTCCATGGGAAAAGCCTTTGATTTGCCCTTTCGTTTAGGCATGTTCAACCCAAACGCTCACGCCGCCATCTTGAGAACAGCCACACCCCCGGTCTATAAGCAGTATGTTTCCTGAATTGGTCTTTAACCCAGAATTTGATAAGTGAAGAAGATACTCCAGTATCGATTCTAAGGGTACGATCAGGGGGTTTAATCCCCCCCTGGAGCACCATATAGTAAAACGTTTCCACTTGAAGGCATAAGATCTTCTTGTGGAAAGCTTCCTAGAAGCTCGAAGAATATCTTTTTCCTGCTGAGACAGGTTGATATCCTGGAGGTCTAAGCCTTCAGCAACCAGGCCGTGAGGTGCAGGGACTGGGGATTCGGGTGCCATAGCGTCCCGTTCTCCTGAGAAAGGAGATCTGGAGCGTGCCCTAACTCCAGAGGTGCCGCTTCAGAGAGATGCAGAAGCAGCGAATACCACGCCTGGCGTGGCCATCGTGGTGCGATGAGAATCATGCGACCCCTGTCTCTCTGAAGCTTGAAGAGTTTTTTGGGAATGAGGGGAATGGGTGGGAAAGCATAAAGGAAGTCCTGATCCCAGTGAAGGAGGAAGGCATCCCTTGCCTGACAGTGGTGTGCCGGTATCCTGGAACAGAACCGGGGAAGTTTGGCATTCAGTGCACTTGCAAAGAGGTCTATGTCTGGAGTACCCCAGAGATGAAATATCTTTGCCACCTGGTCTAGGTGGAGTGACCACTCGTGAGGTAGCAATACTCGACTGAGTTTGTCTGCCCAAAGGTTTTGAATGCCTGGAAGATATACCACTATTTTATTTTATTTATTTATTTAACAGTTCTTCTATACCGCTCTATTTTAGATCAGAGCGGTTTACATTCAACATCAACCATACAACACAGGGACCCTGAGTTGTATTTACAATAAACAGGAGATCAACTTGGAAGTAACTGGGGGGAACTATGTACATTGTATAACATATCTACATCTTATTTACACTGGGGGTCCTGATTCCATTTCAGTGGGTACCTTCTGAGCGATCAGTTGATTATCCTTTTTCATGCTGAGTCTGATTGTTTAATTGTAATGAGTGATTGTCTGAGGGGGCATATGTATGATTACTAATGCTGGATTCAGGGTAGTATGTGGTGCTGGATTCAGGGTAGAAGGTGAATTTGGTGCTCTCCGGCAAGGGCCCATAGTCGTAAAGCTTCGTTGCATAACGACAGAGAGCCGGTTCCCCCCTGCTTGTTCACATAGAACATGGCTACCAGATTGTCTGTCTGGACCAGGACTGTCTTGTAGCTGAGCTGGGCGTGGAACACTCGAAGAGCTAAATAAATTGCTCTTAATTCCAGATGGTTTATGTGTAAACCTACCTCCTGTGGAGTCCAGGTGCCCTGGGTACAGAGATGATCCAGGTGTGCCCCCCCAAACCCACCTGTGAGGCATCTGTTAGGGTGGCCTGAAAGAGGTGTTGATGGAAAGGAGACCCCACTGTCAGATTTTCTAGTGATTGCCACCATTGGAGGGACAAAATTAGTCTTTGAGAGACTGTTATTTTGTCCGACAAATTGCCCGTGGCCTGTGTCCACTGTGTGGAGAGGGTACACTGAGCTGCTCGCATGTGGAGGCGAGCATATGGGACTACATGAACTGTGGATGCCATGTGTCCCAGTAGCTGCAGTAGTTCCCAAGCAGTGAGAGAGGTTTTTCCTGCTGCTTGGGAAGCTAGCTGCATAATGCGAAGACACCGGGCTTGTGGAAGGAAAGCCCTTGCCTGTCTGGTATCCAGACAGGCTCATATGAATTCTAGGCATTGGGAAGGAACTAGTTGAGACTTCGGAAAGTTGATTTCCAATCCCAAGTATTGGAGGATTTGCATTGTACGAGACAGTGCAGTGGTGGCCTCTGCAACTGTGGAGGCTCGAATGAGCCAGTCGTCTAAGTAAGGGAAGACAAAAATCCCCAGGATCCGTAGAAATGCCGCTACTACTGCCATGCATTTCGTGAACACCCTTGGTGCTGAAGCCAGACCAAAAGGAAGAACCCTGTACTGGAAATGTCTTCCCCTGAAAAGGAAACGTAAGAATTTCCTGTGATCTGGATGGAAGAGAATGTGTGTGTATGCATCCTTTAAGTCTAGAGAGCAAAGCCAGTCCTGGCCTTGAAGGTATGGCAGAAGAGTTCCTAGAGAAATCATTTTGAATTTCTCTTGAAACAGATATTTGTTCAGTTCTCTGAGGTCGAGAATGGGTCTGTGTCCCCCTGTTTTCTTTGGGATAAGAAAATAGGGGGAGTAGAACCCTGTTCCTTGTTGAAAAATGGGTACTTCTTCTATTGCCCCTTGGGTAAGAAGTGTGGAGACCTCGTAATCTAGCAGATTGTCTGCAGAGGTTTGTGAATTGAGCTGCTTTAGAATTGTAGGAGGGGGTATGCTGTGAAAATGAAGTTTGTACCTCTCTCCTACAATGGACAAAGTCCAATCTTCTGCTGTTATTTGGTGCCATCTGTTGATAAAGTGGCATAACCTGCCCGGAATATTGGGGGGTTGGGGACCCCTCAGAGGCAGGAAGGCAAAGCTCTCTGGGAAGGAGTCAAAGCCCTTGAGGCGGCTGAACCTGGAGAGCTGGTTGGGCTCTCGGTCCTTTTGGTTTCTTTTGTTGTCTAGGTTGTCCCTTTTGGGCAACCTGACCTGAAGTCTGCTGGGTATAGGAAGGATAAAACGTCCTCTGTTTTGCTAAAAGAGGGGTTTTTTTTATAAGGCTTCCTTTTGGCTGAAGTGGCTGTAGACTTTGACAATCTATCTAAGGTAGAATTGTCAGCATCTAACTCAGCCTTTTCCTGCCAGTTCTTGCCGAAGAGATTCTCTCCTGTGCAAGGAATGTTGCCTAATTTGTCCTGTACCCAAGTCTCCAAGTCTGATGCCTGTAGCCAGGCAATCCGTCGTGCACCAATGGCAATAGCAGAAGTTCTGCTGATGCATTCAAAGCAGTCAAAAGCTGCACAATTGACAAACTTGGAGACATTTTGAGCATGCTTAACTAGAGCAAGAAAATCTTGTCTCTTATCTGGGAGAAAAGGGCTCATAAGTTCCAAGTCTCCTGTGACTTCCTTAAGGAACATTCCCATATATAGGATGTATGAACTGATTCTAGCTGAAAGCATGGAAGCTTGAAAAGTTCTGCATCCAAAAGCATCCAGAGTCCTGCATTCACGACCTGGAGGGTTGGGATGCATGTCTCTTTGCACTTTTCATCCTACGCATGGCTGATTCCACTACCATTGAATGGTGTGGCAGCTGGGTTTTCTGAAAACCAGGTCATGGTGGAACTCGATACATAGTATCAAGCCTCCTAGAGTGAGGAGAAGTGGTCAGAGGTGTTTCCCACATTCTGAGTATCAAGCTATGCAGAATTTCATGGATAGGCAGAGTAGCTGCCTCCTTGGGAGCTTTAGGATATTGGAGGATTTCCAATTCCTTTGCTCTGGGTTCTTCTTCAGGAGCTACTGTGATTGAAAGACCTTTGGCCATATCACGGATGAAATCCTGAAAAGACATGTCCTCTGGAGGTGACATTCTGCGTTGGGAAGAAGCGGGATCTTCTAGAAGAAACCCTCTAGTGCCAGCAGAATTGTCAGAGTCTTCGGAATCGGAGGACTCAAAGTATTCCTGACTCCGATGCTCTTGCAAAGCACGATCCCGGTACTGATCGAAGTCGGTACCGAGATGAGCTGGTACCGCTTTGTCCCCTCCAGCCAGAGATGGCATAGGAAGAGTTCCCACTGGGGCCGGCACCATCAGTACCGGCATCACTGGTGTCGGTACTGGCATCCGTGCTCTTGGGACCACCGGTACCGCAGCCGAGAGAAGAGCTGCGATACTACACTCGATAGCGAGGAACCTCTGGTCTATCGACGCTGCCGATGCCTGGGTGTCGGTACCGGTAAGGACGGCCGGAACCCCTGAGCATGGCACAGGTAGTTCTTGCGAGGTTGAGGCCTCGAGAACATCCTGAAGCCCCATCGATGCTTTGGAAGCCGAAGCCAAAGCCTCCCGCCAGGGCTGTTTTGCCAGTGTGGTTCCCTCAAGGGCAATGCCAATGGCCTCTTGATGCTTAGCAGGAGAGCTACCCTTTGAGGACCGGCTCTTATGTTTAGTTACCTGAGATCCATGGGAGGAAGAAGAGGCCCTCAACGATGTCGATGCAATGGATCTGGCATTTGAAGAAAAAAAGAATACTGAGCTTTGCGGCCCGGTTCTGTCTTCCTCTTTTGGTCATCCCCATGCAGGAGAGACATTCAGTTGGAGAATGATCAGGTCCTAAACATTTCAAACACCAATCATGGGTGTCGGCGACGGAAATGGTACCGCCACACTTAGTACATTTTTTAAAGCACTAGTTGGCTTTTCCATGATTTAGGAAAATGGGGCCTAGTGCCCAAAATGGCGCCTAGCACCAAAAAGAAAAGTTTCTGAAAGAAACAATGAAGGTTTTTATTTATTTTTTTTTTTAAAAGAAAAGAAAAGAACCGGCGGTACCGGTAGGCGTCGTGTGGTAGGCAAACGCGACCACAGAAAGAAGTTTAAAGATGTAATTTTCTGCGGTGACAGGGAATAGGTCCTGTCGGCTCCGTGGAAAACGAAGAACTGAAGAGGGACAGTTGGAAAGGCGGGAAGGCAGCGCGCATGTGCTGAGGGATGCTCCCAAAAGCGTTCTTATTGGACGCTGGGGAACGTTCCCGCACAGGCTCCGTCGGTACCGACGATACCCATATGTAAGGACTACATTCCTGCATGTTCCTGGAGATCTATGCTTTCTCCAGACCAGAAGGCTCCGCAGCCTTTGGCGCAAGCACCGAGGGACTTGTGCCCGATGCCGGTTCCCCCAAAGGGGAATCCTCAACTAGGATAGAGTCTGGGGACCAAGGCCGGTCTGGTTCGGATCCTTCTGGGGGACCTTCGGAGGCCGCTCCTTCTCCGATGACTTGGACGAA
This sequence comes from Ichthyophis bannanicus, assembly GCA_033557465.1. Classification (NCBI taxonomy): domain Eukaryota; kingdom Metazoa; phylum Chordata; class Amphibia; order Gymnophiona; family Ichthyophiidae; genus Ichthyophis; species Ichthyophis bannanicus. Next base: position 1,105,891,987 of record CM066032.1, on the reverse strand, counting down.
TGTCTTAGACTGTGTGACCAGGCCCAGGGAGCACCTGGCCGGTCAGAACCATCCAAGGATGCCGCCTTCGAGGGTTTCTTCTTCTTCCTGGGTTCCCTCGAGGGAGAACCCCTTTCTGAGGACCCATGATGAGGCTCGGATTCAGAAGGTTCAACCTGAGATGTTGGGGCCTCAGACGAGGCCCTGGCCTTCGGAGGCACCGAGGACTTGGGGAAAAACTTATAGTGCTGCTGCTGGCGGCTCTTGAGGGCCTTACTGTAATCTTTTTGCAGAGACCGCAGGGTTGCCGGGTCGTGGTCTGACCCAAGGCAGCAGAGACAGCAGTCGTGTGTCAGACAGACATAATTTTAGAGCACCGATCACACTTCTTAAAGCCACTGATAGCCATGGGGGAAAAAAGTACCCCTGTGAGGTCAAAGACTCTCCAGACTGCTAGAGGGAGAAAAAAGGCACAAAGATGCTAAGAAAAGAAAAGAACGAAATACTACAAAAATAGACTGAACTCAATGCCAAGGCAACGAGGTCGGTAGGCAGGAAGAATACCAGTACAATACCGGAGGTGAGTATGAAATTAGGAGAGAAAAATCAACTTTTTCCAGGGAGAAGCTAGACAAATATCTAAAGGGCTCCGCGGAAAAAAGGAGACTGAGCAAGATGGCACCCTTGGGCGGGAAGGAGACCACGTATGCATGGTAGCATCTCCCAAAGGTTTTCTTTGAAAGCTGGGAGGATGCTTCCGCGAGGGCTCCTTCGGTGCCAACATCACCCATATGTGAGGACTGACTTCCTGCTTGTTCCTGGAGATTCTTTTATATATTGTTAAACAGTATAGCCAGACTGCAATTTTGGAGGGGCCCAGGTTTAACAAGGGGGAGGGAACAAATGGCATATAGCGCCCCTCTATCAGCATGGAATGCTTTAAAGATCTTTTCCCTCACCTCCTCATTCAACCTCCAGCTTTGCTCTATGCAAACATAACCCCCAGGTGAATAGCAGAAGTGGTCAAACCAGATAGACTCCCGCAACAGACCAACTTCACAATGTAAATAACTAGTTGTTCCATATACTATTGTACCACTATTGTATATAGTTAACCAGGATATCCTTTATCAGATAACCCTGCATTGTATTTAGTTTCCCTATTTCGCCAAGTTATTCTTCCTGTTAAATGTAATGACCAGACATATGTAAACTGTCAGATGTTTTCTGTTCAATGTAAACCGCGCTGATGTCTAATAGTGCGGTATATAAGAACTGTTAATAAATAAATAAATAAATAAAATAAATATGCTCCCACTCACCAGCACAGCCACTGCCTTGACCTTATATTCTTTTCTAATTGCTTACCCTCAAATTTCTGTACCTCAGTTCTTCCCTTATTGGACTATTACCTGCAAAGCTTCACTCTTCATCACTCACCGCCTCAACATCACCCTGTCTCCTCCAATCTCTTTAGAAATCATGCTATTGACACTTTGGCTCTCTCCTCCACTGTGTTATCACCTCTTTTCTATGTCATCTGAGTCTGTTAATGAGGCAGTAGCTTCCTATAAAGCTGCTTTCTCTTCTGCTCTGGATGCTCTTGCTCTGCCCATACCACGTCCTGTGAGATATACCTATACCCCAGTTCTGGATGTCTTCCACTACCTGCTATGTTCCTGTGCCCATTCAGCTGAGCGTGCTGGGCTCAAATCCCGTACCCTCGTGGACTTTCTACACTTCAAATTTATGCTCGTTTCTTTCCAGTCAGCCATAGCACTCACCAAACAAGACTATTAGATTCATTGACTAACTCTCTTGTCTCTGACCCTCGCCATCTCTTTACAACTCTCAACTGTCTCCTCAAGGTGTCTCTGCCTCCAACCCTTCCTTCTTTTACTGCCCAAAGCCTGGCTATTTCCATGACAAAATCCACAAGATGACACTAATTCCCCACAATGTCAGCTACTTCTCTCCTCCCCCTCTTCTTCACTCCCAACCTTTCCCCCCCCCACTACCTCTGCTACCCTCTCTTCCTTTTCTATGATCTCTGAGGAAACCACACACCTTTCCTCCTCCAAACTCACTACCTGCTCCTCTGATCCTATTCCTACCCATCTCCGAAGCTCCATCTCCTCCACGTCCCTTCCATCTCTCATATTCTCAACCTATCAGTCTCCACTGCAATTGTCCCCGCAGCTTTAAAGCATTCTGTGGACATACCTCTCCTTAACAGAGCCTCACTAGACCCTACCTGTCCTAACTATCAACCTCCCCTTCATTTCTAAACTATTTGAACGTTGCTCCTCTCAAGCCCTCCTGGATCCTTTGCAATCTGGCTTTTGTCCTTTACATTCTATTGAAACAGCTCTTGCCAAAGTCTCCAGCGACCTGTTCCTGGCTAAATCCAAGGGCCTTTACTCAATCCTCATCCTTCTTGACCTTTCTGCTGCTTTTGACGCTGTTGGCCACAACCTTCTCCTCAATACCTTGTCCTCGCTTGGTTTTAAGGGCTCTGTGCTATCCTGATTCTCTTCTTATCTCTCCTATTGCTCTTTCAGCGTTTGTTCTGGTGGATCCTCCTCTACTACTATCCTGCTCTCAGTTGGTGTATCCCAAGGATCTGTATTGGGTCCACGCCTTTCCTCTCTCTATACCCAGTCCCCTCCCTTGGTGCACTCATCTCTTCCCATGGCTTTCAGTACCATCTTTATGCTGATAATGCCCAGATCTACCTCTCTACACCTGAAATCTCTCTGGTAATCCAGGCCAGGATCTCTGCCTGCCTTTCCAACACTGCTGCTTGGATGTCTCACTGCCACTTGAAATTGAACATGGCCAAAACTGAGCTTCTTATTTTTCCCCCTAAACCCTCCTCTCCCCTTCCTCCTTTCTCAATCTCTACGGATAACTCTACTCCTTCCTGTCTCCTCAGCTCACAACCATGGGGTCATCTTTGACTCCTCTCTCTCCTTCTCCACACATATCCAATTGTTAGCTAAAACCTGCCGGTTCTCTCTCTACAACAACAAAATGTGTCCATTCCTTTCTGAAGACACTAAGACACTTATCCACTCCTTAGTCACCTCCTGTCTAGACTATTGCAACCTACTCCTTGCTGGTCTCCCTCTGAATCATCTCTCTCTCCTTCAATCTGTTCAACACTCTGTTGTGCGGCTAATCTCCTGCCACTTCATTGGCTCCCTATCCGTTTCCACATCCAGTTCAAACTTCTGCTGACCTATAAGTGCATTCACTCTATAGCTCCAAACTACCCTTTCCTCTTATCTTTCCCTACACCCTTCCTCGGGAACTCCATTCTTCCAGCAAATCCTTCTATCTGTGCCCTTCTATTGTAAACTCCAGACTTCGTTCCTTTCACCTTGCAGATCCTTATGCCTGGAACAAACTACCCGAGTCTGTACATCAGGTGCCTTCTCTGACCCTTTTCAAATCCAGGCTGAGAACTCACCTCTTTGCTACCACTTTCAGATCTTGACTCACCTGTTCTCCTTTGTGCTTCCTTACCATTCCCCCTAGATGTATTCCTGTCTACAGCTACTGTGTTGTTTGTCTTGACTAGACTGTAAGCTCTGATGAGCAGGGAAATGTCTTTTACATGTATCTGTGCAGCACTGCACGCGTCTCTTAGCGTTATACAAATGTTCAGTAAAAGTAGTAGTAGCATTCAGTGGTGGAAACCTGTCAGGCCTGCCTTCCCCAATTTGCAGATCAAGTACATTTAAACCTCATGGACAGCACACCCCCTCCCTGTGAGATCATAAACAGGACATGCGTGCTGTGCTGACTGCAAATCAGGGAGTCACGGGAATTGGAGGGTCCTGAGGTGAACGTGAAGGGGCCTGGGCCCATCCAGGTCCACCTGTGGCTATGCTCCTGCTGCTAAGGCACAATTAAATTAAAGTAAGAGGATATTTCTTTCAGGAGTGATTAGCTTTTCCTACCAGTTTATAATTAAGGGGTCTTAGCTTGCCCTTATGTACATTCTTTGTTTTCATAAAATAGTTTTTAAGAGGCTAAGAAAAACTCCCATGACCCCTTGAGTGATTCACTGGGCAGATTACATCATGGGCAACTTTACTGTCTATTGATGTCACCTCTCCTGCAATAATTGCCCCCAGTTTCTCATGTCAAACTCACAGCTAGAGCCTATGACATGCCTGAGTACTGTAGTGGATAGCAAACCTTGGATTATAGCGCTGTACAGTCACAAGGCAAAGAATAAAATTCAATATGTTCATGCCTGTCTCAAGAAACACACACACAGTGTACATATGACATGAACAATCCATACTGACAGCAGGTCATAGAAGTAGAAAGAGAGGTGGAGGAAGGACTGGGTAGCAATCCATGAAATTAAACATTATAGTGGCCATTGGTTAGTCTTCTCTTCTGGACAGCAGAGAAAGGCATCATGCTTAATTCCTGGCTCAGACACCAGACACTCTCTGCCAGGGGCAAAGCATGCTGCCAGTTGGTAACCATTTATCAAAACTACACTACAGGGCAGACATAGGCAGTTTATAAATGCCAGCTTACATCTTTTCTCCATTTTCCCTAAAACCAGAAAAGTAGGGAAAAGTTGTTTGCATGAGCTCCCAAACTACTCGGTGAGAAAGTCAACCACTAGTCTTCACAGTAATTATTTAAAACTAGCTATCATCTGGTAAAAACATCTTCTCCTTAATCACGCTGGGCCTCCCACATGTCCTGCTAACAGCCAATTGCACAGAGTTTCCCTGTAGCCTGCTGCAGTCTCACTGCACAGGGTCTCCTTTCACCTGTGCAGCTGCCACTGGGACAACTAAGGGGCAAGCTGGAGTTGAGAAATATCTGAAGGCTCAGTGGTGTGCACATGTGCAGAGAGATCTCAAGCCTTAGTGTAGATTATTTTATTATATCTATATATCTATATATATATATATATACACACACACACACATGCATAACCGAATAGGGCCTTTTGGATCAAGTATGGCATCTGGTGAAGATCTTATTTCTTTCTACTCCTACTGTTTTATTGTATCTATGATTTCTTCATTCCCCACAGATTTTGTAAATCACTTTGGTGTGCTTCTGAAAGGTGGTATAAAGAGTTGTATAAATAAATGAGTTCCATCTGTATCAAACTTATTTAAACTTTACCTAGAACCTACTGGGTGCATCCTGTGTGTCAACTAAAGAAGGAACTTTCCCAAGACTTTAGCAGAGCCCTTCAGTTTATGTATCAACAGCAGAGATAATGCCTTTCGGTTACAGGGAGATATCTACTGTCCCTGAATGTAACATACTTTGCACTACTACTAAACAGGATGCAACCTACCTGCAAATAAATAAGTGATGGGAACTTGCCCAGGAAATATTCCTTGCTTGTTGAGAAGATGAGTGAAAAAAGTATATAATTATATATGCTGAATGCTTTGTAGGCAGTATCTTTTACTGGATTATCCTAAGACAAATCCAAAATGTGGCACACAAGCTTTTGAGATCACAGGTTCCTCCTTCAGGTTTCCTTACAACTAAAGGAAATCACCACTTCTGTATTATTCTTATGCTCGTCCACTAAGTGGTAACACCAGAAGCATTCTAGTGTCTTAGGACCAATGCAGAAACTAGAACTGTGCACCGTATATAAGCCAAACTAAAACTGGAAAAGAACTGCACTAGATAAAGCAGCAGATTTCAAGATATGCATTAATTATTAGTTTGGGCTCACCTTCCTCTTTTTGTGTAGCTTGTTGGCAGTCTCCGTCTTTTTATTCTCCAACTCCTGCTTTCTCCTATTAGAGGCCTCACTGTTCTCCGCCTTCTTTGGGCAACACGCTTTCTTTGATTGTTTTGGAATCCTCGAAAGAAGTGACAGCTCAATTTTCACAACAAGAGAATGAGGAAGCCGCCTTTCTTTCAGGGATGATACAGACCTGTTATCCTTGGTGAGTAATGGCACATTCTTCCTATGGAAGTCCTCAGCAGTGGACTTACTGCTAGTAGTCCTAATTTTGGAAGAGCACTGGCTCTGAATTTGGGGGATTGGGCAGTGTTCTGGGTGGCTGCGGGCAGCAGAGCCCTTTTCAGGTTCAGTGTCCTTGGCTGACTGATGAGAACTCTTGTGCTTTTTCTTTTCAGGGAGCAGGGGTTCTGGTAATTTGGGATCCTTCTTGTCACTAGATTTTGGCCGTCCTTTCGTTTTCACTTTTGGCTTTTCTCTTGATGGCTGTTCATTAGCATTGTATGGACCAGGTTGACTTTCTACTTTCAGTCCACCTTTTGGCTCCTCTTTCAGTGATGTCTGCACAGATTTCCTGGGTTGCTTTGTACCAACAGTTTGCCTCGGAGGCGCTCCATCACAGTGTCGTGGAGATTTCTCACAAATCCTTTTGCCCTCATGCCCCTCATGCGAAATCCTTGGTGCTTTGCTGGAGACTTTTGGATAAGACTCCTTAGTGTTTAGGGGCTCATGGGAGCAACAGCTGTCCTTTCCCTGGCCTTTGCTCTCCTGGTGTGTGTGTTGCTCGTGTACCAAATCACTGTGGGTTTCCACTGGTGCTGTTGGTTGGCTCACCTTGTTCAGCCAGCTGCCCAGCTGCCATTTGTTTGCTGTAGGTGGATCAGGCTGAACAAAGAAATACTAATTAAAAACAAATTTAGATACTGATTTCAGATAAATCTAGTAGTCCTGTGAAAGCAGCTTTCAGAGTTCTTCCAAAAAATACATCATTCCATGCAACTCTGTAAACAGTACTTGCATTATTCATAGGAACATAAAGCCCTGAAACAGACCAAGGATTCATCGAACCCTCCATCCTACCTCCAAAAGTGGCCAGCTGGGATCACCTGGAAGAACACCGCAGGTGTTAATAGGAAGATCCATTCCCAAGTATGAAATCAACATACCCAATCTGGCTAATCATCTAGAAACTTGCTCAGATGGTTTTGTTTTATTTTAACTCAGCTATACTACTAGTGTTGCCTAGCTGTTCCATGATTGAAAATATAGTTTTCAAAATTTGATTTAAATCTGTTACTTCTGTCCCTTTAGCCTTAATACTGGTGACACAGTAAACAGTTGTTCTCTACTGACTTATTCTACACCATCCAGGACTTCGTAAACCTCTATCATAACCCCTTCAAGAAGCCCTAATTTGCTATGCCGTTCCTCGTAAGAAAGTTGTTCCACATCCTTTATCATTTTATTAACCTTCTTTGCACTTTTTCTAGTAGTGCTATATACTTTATGAGCAGCAATAACCAGAAAGCGTAGTTACTCACCTGTAACAGGTGTTCTCCAGGAGCAGCAGGAATCAGTCCTCACTTATGGGTGACGTCGGCGCCGACGGAGCCCTCGCGGAGCAATTTTCCCCAGCTTTCAAAGAAAGCCTTTGGGAATTGCAGCGCGCATGCGCGGTCCTCTTCCCGCCCAAGGGTGCCATCTTAGCCAGTCAGATGACATAGCTAAAAAAGACAGCATAAAGAAATTTGCAAAAAGAACATAAGCAGACGATTGCAACTCCAAGGGGAGGAGGGAGGGTAGTGAGGACTGATTCCTGCTGCTCCTGGAGAACACCTGTTACAGGTGAGTAACTACGCTTTCTCCAGGACCAAGCAGGAAGTCAGTCCTCACTTATGGGACTCCCAAGCTCAAGGCTACCGGAGACCCTAAGCACAAAAATGAGCTCCCTCTAGCTCAGCAGCACAGAAGGAAAGAATCTTCGCTGAATTATCACCCACCGGTAGCCCACATCCGGGATGGAGGGTAGGAGTTGCTCAGACCTCAAAGAGATTACGGAGGACTGCCTGTCCGAAAGCACTGTCCCTGCGGGACTCCCTCTCGAGACAGTAATGGACCGCAAAAGTCTGGCTCGAAGACCAAGTAGCGGCCCGGCAGATGTCTGCCAGCGGAACAGAGCGGAGGTAAGCCACTGACGTAGCCTTTGCCCGAACGCAATGAGCCGTGACTCGACTTTCTAAGGAGAGTCCGGCTGCCCCATAAGCCCAAGAGATACAGTCCGCAACCCAGATGGACAGAGTACGCTTGGAGACCGGGAGCCCCAATTTATTGGGGTCAAAAGACACAAAAAGCTGAGCAGCTTTACGGTGCTCCCGCGTACGGTCAAGGTAGAAGTTCAATGCCCTTCTACAGTCCAGGGTATGGAGGACCGTTTCAGCTCGGCTGGAGTGTGGTCTGGGAAAGAAGGTTGGAAGTACCACCTCCTGATTGATGTGAAAAGGGGAGACTACTTTTGGAAGAAATTTTGGGTGAGTCCGTAGGACTACCCTATTTTTGTAGAACCGAGTGTAAGGGGGATCAGACACGAGGGCCTGCAATTCACTTACGCGTCTAGCGGAAGTGAGGGCTATCAAGAACAGTGTTTTCCAAGACAGAAAACGGAGAGAACAGGTAGCCATAGGCTCAAAAGGCGGACAGGTGATCCGCTGCAAAACCACATTCAGGTCCCAGTCAGGCGCTGGCGGGCGCAGAGGTGGTTTAAGTAGAAGGAGACCTCGGAGAAACCTCGCTACGAGAGGGTCGCTGGAGAGAGGTCTACCGTCCACCGGCACATGATGTGCCGAAAGAGCACTGAGGTGAACTTTGACGGAGTTGGACTTAAGTCCCAGATTAGAGAGGTGTAGCAAGTACTGCAAGATCACCGACACCGGGCAGGAGAAGGGATCCTGAGACTGTTGGGTACACCAGACGGCAAAGCGACGCCATTTAAGGGCGTAGCATTTGCGGGTAGAAGGCCGTCGCGAAGCCAAGACGACCTCCTCCACCTCTGCCGGCAGGAGAAGGAGAGCAAGGACTACCCTCTCAGCAGCCAGGCCATGAGGTTGAGAGACCTGAGGTTGGGGTGTAGTAGAGACCCCTGATCCTGAGTGAGGAGATCCGGTTGTACCCCCAGAGGGAATGGATCCTCCACCGCTAATTGCAGTAGGAGCGGAAACCACGGCTGTCTGGGCCAGCGAGGGGCCACCAGGATCATGAAGGCTTTGTCTCGGAGAACCTTGAAAAGAGTCCGAGAGACTAGCGGGATGGGAGGGAAAGCGTACAGAAGGCTCCCCGACCATGAAATTAGAAAAGCGTCCGCCGCAACCCGAAGGGGGTGTGGCTGACGAGAGCAGAAGCGAGGAAGCTGCCGGTTGTGAGGACTGGCAAAGAGATCCACCGTGGGGAGGCCCCACTTTAGGAAGAGCTTCTGAACTACCAAGGGATCCAGAAGCCACTCGTGCGGCTGGAGGATCCTGCTGAGTTTGTCCGCCAGGCAATTCTCTTGGCCCGGGAGATAAACTGCCTTGAGGAGAATGCCGTGACTGACGGCCCAAGAGCAGAGCTTCTGTGCCTCCCGGCAGAGGAGGAAGGAGCCCGTGCCCCCCTGCTTGTTCACGTAGAACATGGCAACTTGATTGTCCGTCTGGACAAGGACGGACTGGTGGGAAGTCAGGTGGGAGAAAGCCTTGAGAGCCAGGCGGATCGCCCTGAGCTCCAGGAAGTTGATCTGCTGAGCAGACTCCCACGTGGTCCAGAGGCCCTGAGTACGTGCCCCTTGGCAATGTGCTCCCCAGCCCAGGAGGGATGCATCCGTGGTCAGCACCCGGGTCGGCTGAGGTGACTGGAAAGGCATTCCGAATATCAGGTTCGGCTGCCGAAGCCACCACCGGAGAGACGAGATCAGCGGCTCGGAGACGCGCACTAGGTCTGCTAGGCCGCCTGTGGCTTGTCGCCACTGCTGGCGGAGACACCATTGAGCAGGCCGCATATTCAGGCGGGCATTGAGGGTCACATGGACGGTGGAAGCCATATGGCCGAGCAGTCTCAGGAAGCGCCTGGCGGAGACCAGGGGCTGGCTGCGAAAACGGTCGGCTAGGTCCATGAGCCGTTGAGCCCTGTCGAGCGGTAGGTACGCTCGCGCCTGAGGAGTGTGGAGCCTTGCGCCGATGAACTCGAGATCCTGTGAGGGGAGCAAAGTGGACTTTGCGAAATTTATAACAAAGCCCAAGTACTGCAGAAGAGTCACCGTGCGGCGTGTGGCGCTGGTGACCTCCGGAGCGGACGCCGCTCTGATGAGCCAGTCGTCGAGGTACGGAAAGACATATAGGCCGTGAAGCTGGAGATGGGCCGCCACCACCGCGAGACATTTTGTGAAGACTCGCGGTGCGGAGGACAGGCCAAAGGGCAGTACTCTGTACTGGTAATGATTTCCTGCCACCACAAACCTTAGGTATTGGCGGTGGCTTGGGTGGATGAGGATGTGCGTGTAGGCATCCTTTAGATCCAAGGAGCATAGCCAATCTCCCTGCTGGAGGTAGGGCAGAAGGATTCCAAGGGTAAGCATTTTGAACTTCTCCCGCACAAGGAACTTGTTGAGGTTGCGCAAGTCCAGGATGGGTCTGAGGCCCCCTGTTCTCTTTGGTATTAGAAAATACCTGGAATAAAAGCCGTGACCTCTCAGGTGGTGTGGCACCGGTTCCACCGCCTGTTCCTGCAGAAGACCTGCTAACTCCTGAAGGAGTAATTCCCTGTGCAGAGGGGGTCGTGGAGGTTCTCCCGGAAAATAGGAGGGAGGGACCTGGTGGAAGTGGAGAAGATAGCCTTCTCGCACGACTTGAAGCACCCAGGCATCTGCGGTGATGCTGGACCACCTGTGGGCGAAGTGAACCAGCCGGCCTCCGGTGCTGGGAGGAACCAGCGGGGGGGGAGAGGCTATGCTTAGTGAGTCAAAAACCCCCACCCTGCTGAGCAGGGGCTGGTGGTGCAGGCTTGGGGGCTTGCTGCCTACGGGACCCGTTACCCCGTCCCTTGGCCTGCTGGCCCTGTTGGGGAGCTGCAGGGGCCTGATAATGGGGGTATTGTTTGTAGGCAGCCGCCTTCCTCGGGTAAAAGGACTTTTTCCCCGAGCCCTTCTTTTTCTGGGAAGGGGCAGAGGTCTTCCTAGAAAGCCTGGTCCTGGTGAGAGTCTCAGTCTCAATTTGTGCAGCCTTTTCAGCCATGGGCTTGCCAAAGAGATTTTCGCCTCGGCAGGGGACATCGACCAACTTGTCCTGCACCCAGGGCTCAAGGTCTGACGACTGAAGCCAAGCCTGTCGGCGGGCACCGATGCCGGCTGCGGCCACTCGAGCCGATGCTTCAAAGCCATCATAGGCTGCTCGGGACATGAACTTTGAGCATTCCCGAATGCCAGTGGACAAGGCCAGGAACCTCCGCAAGGGTTCCTCGGACAAACCAGCGGAGAATCCGGCTAGCTCTTTATTTATTTATTTTATTTATTTTACATCTTTTCTATACCGCCACTTCCAGCGATCAGTGGCGGTTTACAGGTAAACAAAGTTTAATAATAGCATGCTATTATTTTACATGGAACAGGTTCAGAACTATTTTACATAGAACAGGATTAGAACTATTTTTACAATAGAACAGGTTTTAGAACAGTGAACAGTATAACAGAGGAACTATTATATTATGTAGAATGGATTTAGAGAAATAACATTCAACTATTAAAATTACAACTCAATAATACAATGAGGAAAACTGTCTCTCCACAGTAAATCAACGGAAATTGGGTATATTACATTAATTACACTTATTCACATTAGCGACAAGTAATTGCTTTCAAAGAGAAAGTTTAACTAGGTGAGCAATGTGAATATGAGTGAAAAAGGATTTTATGTCCTGTCTAGGTAGGGTCAGTGAGTGACTGCTGATCAGTGGTTTTCTCTGAGTTAGGGTTATCATCCTTATGGAGGTTATTGTAGTGTAGAGTAAATAGGTGGGTTTTTAGATTTTTTCTAAATAGTTGAAGATCCTTTATTTCTCTGATTTCAGTTGGTAGGTTGTTCCATAACATAGGGGCAAAGTATGAGAAGGCTGTGTTGCTTGTCTTTTGACTTGTCTTTCGAATAGAATCAGGTACTTGTAGCATGTGAAGGTTAATTCTTCGTCTTGATCTGGTTTCAGGTGAGATGTTGATGAGTGTGGATATGAAGGAAGGAGCTATATTAGTAATAATTTTAAAAGTATTGATTAAGGATTTGTAGGTGATTCTGCATGATACTGGAAGCCAATGGAGAGCATAAAGAATCGGAGATATATGATCTGTTAGTTTTGCTTTGAAGATAATCCTTGCGGTGACATTTTGGGCTAGTTGAAGTGTATGAATATTTTTCTTTGAGGTCCCTTGAAGAATACCATTACAGTAGTCTAAATGAGGTGTAATGAGTGTTTGTACTATGGTTCTGAAATCAGTGTTGTCTAGTAATGGTCTAAGTTGTTGAATTGTCCTTAATTTGAAGTAAATTGTTTTTACAGTTTGTTTTATATGTTTGGTGAGGCTGAGGGTCTTATCAAGAATAACTCCCAAATATTTGATCTCGTCTTTAACAGGGAGAGAATTATTGCCGATGTTGATTTCAGTTGGAGGGGTGAAGTTTGTGTTTCTTGTTATAAATAATGCTTCGGTTTTTTTAAAATTAATAGACATGTTAATAGATTTCAGCCACAGCTCCGCTTCAGTGAGGCAATGACATATGTTGGTGTAATCTGGGTTAGACACATCAAATGGTGAGTACAACATAATGTCATCTGCGTAGATGTGATAATTGATTTTGAAACGTTTAAATATGGAACAGATAGGTTGAAGATAGAGATTGAACAATAGGGCTGATAGGGCAGAACCTTGAGGGATACCTTGTTCTTGCGGAAAAGGGGATGATGCATTTTGGTCCATTTGAACATATTGTGTCCGGTTAGTAAAATAAGATATGAACCATTCAAGGGTTTTATCTTTAATGCCTAATTGAAAGAGTCTTGAGATGAGCGTGCTATGGTTTACAGTATCAAAGGCCGAGGAGATATCAATGAATATGAGAATGAAGGCTTGCTTGGTGTTATCGATACCTCTTATGATTGTGTCAAATAGAGCCGTCAGGAGCGTTTCTACACCATGATGTGGTCGAAATCCATATTGATGATCATCTAGAGGAGCCGTGGAGTCAATATAATCTTGTAGCTGTATTTGCACAATCTTTTCAATAATTTTGGCGAGGAATGGGATACTTGCAATGGGACGATATGAAGTAGGGTCATTGCTGTCCAGAGTATTGTTTTTTAACAATGGGCGGATAGCGGACTTCTTGAGGGCATCAGGTATACGTCCTTGTTGAAGAGATTGATTCACTATGTTCAGTAGGTCTGTGGCAAGTTCAGCTTTTGCTGATTTTATCCATGCCACTGGACAGGGATCAAGAAGAGAAGTAGTGGTATTTAGGTTGGATATTGTTTGAAGGAGCAGCTTGTTGCTAATAGGATGAAAGGCTTTCCATTCCTGTAAGTTATTATGTGAGATAGATAGATTAGGTGGGATGAAATGTCTGTTAAGTTTAAGTTTATTTGCAAAGTGGTCAGCAATTATTTGTGGATTAATACAAATTTTGTGAGAGCTGTTTGATGGGGATTTGGTTAAAGATTTGACAATCTCAAATAGTTCTCTAGGACGGTTAATAGATTTAGATAACGTTTTAGAGTGGTATTGTCTTTTAGCGTTATTAATCGCATCCTTGTAATTCTTGAGTAGTGAGAAATATTTTATTCTGAGTTCGTGGGTTTGTTTCCTTCTCCATGTAGATTCTGTTTTTCTAAGGCTTTTCTTTAGGGTTGCAAGTTCACTGGTATACCATTTTTCATTTTTTTTCGATTTATGTCGAAACTTCAGTGGATCTGACTCTGATGCTGATCGAATAATGGAGTTCCAGTTTGATATCGCGTCATCAATATTATTGATAGTAGGATCTAGTCTGGGAAGTACTGATTCAAGAAACTCTTCTCTGTTGAATGGTCGAAATCTATGAACTTGTTGTAGATTGACAAGGGATGGTTTAGTGTGTTGTTGAAGGAGGAAAGAAAACTTAATCAGATAATGGTCCGACCAGGGGACTTGAGATGTGGAAGGTGAGACATAATGAGGTGTGGTATAATAATATGTAGGGATGAATATTAGGTCGAGAGTGTTTCCTTTAATATGAGTTGGTTGGTTAACTGTTTGTTTGAATCCCATCTCTTCCATCGCTTCTAAGAAAGATGTTTCAAGATTGTTAGAGAGAGATGGTAGGTTGAAATCCCCTAACAATATAAGTGGTTTCCTTAATGTAGAATTGCAAGCTGATTCAAGTATGGTGTCAATATTTTGATTAGTAGCAGTAGGAGGTCTGTATATTAAGCAGATTGCTATGTCCTTGTTTTCAATTTTGAGTATATTTGTGTCATCACGGTTTTCACATAAGGTAGTGGATAGCCCAAGATTAGATTTAGCTAGTATAAGAACACCTCCACCTCTTATATGTTTCCTATTGCAGGTGAAAATGGAATATCCTTGCACTTTTAATTGATTTAGCAGGACTGAGTCGGATTCTGTTAACCATGTCTCAGTAATGCAAAGTATGTCAGGGTTTTCTGTATTAATTAGATCAGTTATGATGGGTGCTTTATTTTTTACTGACCTAGCATTAATAAGGATGAAGGATAGGTGTGTGGACGTACTGCCTGCATTTATGTGGTTGATATTAGAGTCTGTTTTTATCTGAATTAGTCTGTGGTGATTTACCTTAGAATTTCTTAGAATTAACTGTTGGGGGTTATGTTTCTGACGATGAGTGATAACATGGATGTGAGAGAATTCTGGGAGGTTCAAATGCGGTGTGAAAGCATTAGCAGGGAGAGGGTGGAGAGAAAGTAGAAAGTTGACAATGTATAAGGTGAGATTCAAGGTCAACAAGAACATCTTTTTATAATTCATGTTAGAACCTCTGATGACTGAAGTAAATTGAAGGACAACTGCTATTGGTAACAGGTTTACAAGGGTGATATCTACTGACAACAGTGATAATTGAGCAATTATTAAAGGCAACAGATACAATTGTTACATCTATTATCCGCAGTAATAACTGAGAAAATTACTGACAACAGTATTAGCTACGAACTATTACTAGGGATGATATTTAAGCGAGGCATATACTGACAACAGTAATAGCTGAAGAACTACTTTAGCCAGATCTCGGAGATACATGCCCATGTATAGCTGTTAAGTCTGGACACGACATGCGAGCATAGAGCCCTGGAAACACTTCTTACCAAGGACATCCAGGTTACGGGCCTCCCTGCCAGGAGGCACCGAGGAGTGCATCTTCTGGCTCTTAAGACGATGCATGGCCGATTCCACTACCATGGAATGGTGTGGTAGCTGTGCCTTTTGAAAGCCAGGGCTCTTGCGGACCCGATAGATAGAATCGACCCGCTTGCTCAGGACCGGCGAGGAGGCCGGACTCTCCCACATGCGGAAGAGTAGTCGTTCCAGCATAGGAGGAACCGGTACAGTAAAGTGTTCCCTTGCGGGAGAGTCATACTGGAGGGCGTCGAGCTCTTCGGCTCTTCGGCTCCTCCTCGGGGTCCGCAGGGAAGGCCAAAGCCTTGGCCATATCCCTGACGAAGTCCGAGAACCGGGCATCCTCCGGGGGGACTGCTTCCGAGGCTCGGACTCCGGTGAGTCCGAGGGGACACACCGAGTCCGGAAAGAATCAGGCGACTCTTCCTCTTCAGACTCCCAGACCGACTCCGACGAGGACTCGGTGGGGTCGGCCCGGGCAGGGCGCGGCGCCTGCCGCCCCGACGCCGAGGGAGTCGGCGTCGGCGACCTCGGTCCCGAACGGGAGGCCGAGGGTGACCTCGACCTCGGATCGACTCGAGTTCGCATCGACTCGAGGATCGGCTCGGTCTCCGGGGTCGACTTGGACGTCGACGTCCCGGCGGTCGGGGCAGCGGCGCCAGCGAGGCCAGCGAGCAGTGCCCGCTGCTGGTCCATGAAGGCAGACATTCTGCTCTCCAAGGCCGTCAACCTGAGTCCGAGCTCAGGTGACCCAGCAGCCCCCGACTCGGGCCCCGACGGCGTCGGGCCCGACGTCGGCTGTCACGGAGGCGAGTCCAGAAGGACCACAGGACTTACCCGAGCAGGCATCTCCGACTCCAGGCGAGGTCGCTTCGTGAGGTGCTCCTTCTCCAAGGACCCGGGGCGGCTGTCGGGGCTATGCGACCTGGCCCTCGCGGAACCAGGAGCGTCCACCGACGCCGCCCTCGCGGGTTTCACCTGCCGACGATGGTCCCCGGAGGGAGAACCCCTGTCGGAGGAACTCCGGCGACGGTCCGAGCTGGAGCCTTTGGACGCGGAGGCCTCCGACGAGGTCCGGGTACGGCTGGGGTCAGCGAAGATCCTATCACGCTGATGCCGCCGACTTCTCAACGCTTTGGAGGACATTTTGCCGCAGGGCCCACAGATCAGTTCCTCATGATCTGGGCCCAGGCAGCGGAGGCAAAAGTCGTGTGTGTCAGTTAGTGACATATTTCGGTCACACTGACCACACCGCTTAAAACCACTGGCAGCCATCGAGGGAAAAAGGGCCCCTGCGAGGTCAAAGGACCGGGCTGCCAGGGAAAAATCGAAAACGAAAGCTGACTAAGTCAGAAAAACCGAAAAAAAGGAAGAGGACTCGTGACCGGCGTCGCGAGTCCGGGCGGGAAAAAGACCGGCGTCGAACCGAAGGAAAAAGAATAAAATAACGAAGAAATATCGACTTTTTCGCGGGGACAAGACGGGGACGTCTGTAGGGCTCCGCGGAAAAAAGAAGACTGGCTAAGATGGCACCCTTGGGCGGGAAGAGGACCGCGCATGCGCGCTGCAATTCCCAAAGGCTTTCTTTGAAAGCTGGGGAAAATTGCTCCGCGAGGGCTCCGTCGGCGCCGACGTCACCCATAAGTGAGGACTGACTTCCTGCTTGGTCCTGGAGAACTGTATGTAATACTCAAGGTATAACTGCACCATGGATTGGTATATTATATTCTCCACTGTGTTTTCTGCTTTTCCAATAATCCCTAACATTTTATTTACTATTTTTGGCTGCTGCCACAAGATGAGTTGTTAATTTCAATGTGCTTTCTCCAAAGACTCTGAGGTCTTTTTGCTGAGTGATGGCTCTCAATATGGAACCCAGCACCATAATAGGGCTCCCCCCACTATATACATGACTTTGCATTTGTCCATATTAAGGATCTTTTTTATTAAAATGCATTAAAGAGTTAATGCGGGAATTAACATGGACATGTGCCAACGAGGCATGCTAAATATATGCAATGGCTTGACACTTAGCGCATGCTAATTCCCATATTAACTGACAAACATGGAATGGAGCAGGGACTGCAAACAGTTATGCAAGACTTCCTTTAATATTCAATACACATGTGAATTACCTAAAATATATTGTTCAAAATCTAAAAGAAACCAGGATTCCCTTCTATGCACAGGTGGTGACATTTTACTTACCAGATAATGTCCTTTCCATGAGTCCTGCTAAACCAGTCCAGGCAAGTGGGTTGTGTTCCTCTATCAGCAGATTGGTGGAGACAAAGAACCAATGACAAAGTTTAAATGACATCACTCCCATGCCTCTATCCACCTCAGCCACCAGAGGTCTCTTCGATATTCGTCCCAAAGCATATGGGAGAACATGACAAGCCTTACACAACCTCAACGTGAGCAACAGTGTAAATTAACAGTAGAGAACTATGCATAGGAAAGCAGAAACAGAAGGCTGTCAGTAGAAGATGAACCTGCAGAGTCAAGTATAGACATCATAGTGGACCCAAGGGTACCGTAGCAAAAGAACAGAGCAAATACAATTCTAGGGGCAGACTCTGGACTGGTCTAGCAGGACTCAAGGAAAGGACATTATCTGGTAAGTAAAATGTCACCTTCCATATTATCCTGCTAGACAAGTGGGACGTACACCAAAGCTACACCCCTGCAGGGCAGATGACACAGCAGCTTGCAAAACCTTAGAGCCAAAGGTCGTGTCCACCCACACATGGACATTCAAGCAGTAGTGCTTGACAAAAGTGGAAAATGATACCCACGATGCTGCCTGACAAATGTCAGCAGCGGCTACACCAAGCTCCGCTTCACTGATGAGGACGTTTGTGCTTGGATAGAATGGATGTGCAAACCCTCTGGAAGCAGGCGGTTCTGCAGTAGATACACTGAGGCAATGGCCTCCTTAATCCAGTACCCCAGTGTAGACTAGCCACAGCGTCACCTTTGCACGGGCCAGTAAACAGCACAAAAAGATGGTCTGACTTACAAAAAGAATCTGTAACCTCCCAGTACTGGAGAAGCACCCTCTGGACATCCACAAGGCAAAGATCATTATCCTTCCCCGACACTGTTCCTTAGGGAAGGAGGGCAGGCAAACCACCTGGTTCACTTTAGGCAAGAAGGAAAGCACAGGCCGAATGGAAATAGCTCTTCAGAAAAGATAGTAAGGACCTCGGCAAGAGAGCCTGCAGCTCAGATATCTGCCTTGCAGAACCAATTGCAACCAAGACGACCATCTTGAGTGTCAAATCCTTCAGAGTAGCTCACTTCAACAGCTCAAAGAGTTCCGACATCAGGGCACCAGACACAGATCCCAGGAAGGAGGCAGATGCCAAATGCCCTGTAGAAAGCGCAAAACATCTGGACATAAGGCTACAGACTTACCAGCTACCAGACCTCTGAAACAGGCCAAAGCTGCCACCTGAACCATCAAGGAGCTAAGAGAAAATCCCTTCTCCATTTCGTCCTGCAGAAAGGCCAACAGGGATGGCACCTTGGCCCGCCTCAAGAGCCAGCTGCCATGTGCCACACAATCACCCAAAGAAGCACCAGACCTGCATGTATGCTAGGTTGGTAGACCTCCTCCAGGCTCTGAGCAGAGCAGAAACTGCGCTAGTCATCTCTCAAGAGCGAAGCTGTAAGCGAGAAGAGAACCGGTCCTCCACGACGATTGGTCCCTGATGCAACAGGCCCCAAGACAGGCAAACAAAGATGATGCTTTCAGGAGCTGCATCAGATCTCTGAAACACGTTCTCCTCAGCCAATCCAGCGCCACCAGAATAATCCTTCCCAGGTGGCCCTCTATGTGTCAAATTACATGCCCCACTAAGGGCCACAGAGGAAATACAACAGACGTTGACTTGGCCAAGGATGAGCCAGGAAGTCAATGCCCTTGGACTCCATCTCCATGTGGCAACTAAAGAAGCAGCACATTTTGACAATGGAGTGGGTCGCCAACAGATCTATCTCAGGGTGACCCCAGTAGCGTAGAAACAACTGAAACGCCTCCTGATTCAACTCCCACTCTTCTGGGTCCAGAGAGTGGCGGCTGAGAAAGTCCACTGCCACATTATCCACTCTGGCAATGTGCTGAGCTGACAAAGCTAAGAGGTTCTTCTCTGCCCAGGCAAACAGGAGAGCCATCTCTAGAGCTACCATGGCATTCCTCGTGCCACCTTGCCAACTGATATAAGTTACTGCTGTGGCATTGTCTGAAAACACTCGAACCGCCTGACCTTCCCAGATGATTCTCTTCAGTAAGGTTCATAGCAGAGAAAAAGAAAAAAAACTACAACTCCTTGAGGAGAAGAGTGAGTTGTGAAGACTGGTTCCTGCTGTTCTCGGAGATTACCTGCTACAGGTTAGTAATCACGCTATCTCCAGGAACAAACAGGAATGCAATCTTCACTATGGGACTCTTCACTGTTTTCCAGTAGCCTGGAGCTGGACAGTAGGGTCCATTGCAAATGGGAAAAAAACCCTAAACAACATGGGGAGTCCAGGGGATCTAATTGACTTGGCATCCCCAGCACACCCCAACTGAGATGACAGTGGTGGTAGCCTGGATGGATAGAGGGCAGAAGGGAAGTCCCAAAGAGGTGCCAGAGTACGGCGTGGCCAAAGACACTGTCTTTATGAGAGTCCTTATCCAGGCAGTAATGGGCTGCAAAGATGTAAATTGAGGAACATGTGGCAGCATGGCAAATCTCTGCTATGATGCAGAGCGTAAGTGGGCTATGGATGTGGCCATGGCCGGACATTGTGAGCGGTTAGATGACCCTCCAGTGTTAGGCCCACTAGAGAGTATGCAAAGGATATGCAATCTGCTAGCCAAAAACAGAGTACATTTGGGTCACGGGAAGACCAAGATGATTAGGGTCAAAAGAAAATAATTGCAAGGATTTTCGGTGTACCTTTGTTCTGTCAAGGTATAAATTTTGTTTGCAATCTAGGGTATGAAGCACTGCCTCAGCCCGAGATGCATGTGGTTTGGGAAAAAAGGTCGGAAGAACGACAGACTAGTTGAGGTGGAAAGGAAAGAAAACCTTTGGAAGGAAACGTGGATGTGTTCTCGGGAACACCCTGTTGTGGTGAAAACGGGCATAAGGAGCATGTGCCACAAAGGCCTGTAGTTTGCTGACAAAGCAAGCAGAGGTGAGCACAACTAGGAAGGTGACCTTCCAAGTAAGAAACTTGAGGGAGGTGGTGCTAACAGGCTCAAAAGGAGGCTTGAGAAGCTGAGCAAGAACCACGTTAAGGTCCCAGGCAACAGGCAGGGGCCGGATTGGTGGCTTAGTCAAGAGGAGACCCTGCATGAAGTGGGCTACTGATGAGAAGCCGAAATGGCACAGAGGTGGACATGAATGGAATTAGTTTTGTGTCTCGTAGAAGAGAGGTGGAGAAAGTACAGCAGGAGACTCTCAACCAGACAATTGAAGGGGTTGGGGGTGTGCTGAGCGCACCAAACCGCAAACCGGCACTACTTAAAGGCATAGGTGCGGTGGGTGGAGTTGTTCTGGGACACCAGGATGATATCCTTAACAGCGTCTAGCAAATTGAGTTCAGAAAGGACTACCTTCTCAGCATCCAAGCAGTCAGGCGCAGTGCGTAGACATTGGGATGCAGCAGAGTCCCTGATCCTGCAAAAATCAGGTCTGGTGCGCATCCCAGATGAAGAGGCTGATGCTGCGCCAGAAGAAGCAGCAGGGGAAACCATGGCTATCGGGCCAGAATGGGGCTACCAGAATCATGGTGCCCCTGTTAGCCTGTAGCTTGAACAGTGTTTTTGGCTATTAGCGGAATAGGTGGGAAAGTGTATAGCAGACCTGTTCCCCAGTGAAAGAGGAAAACATCCAGGGCTTGATGGTGTGGGGACGGCATCCTGGAGCCAAAGCGAGGGACCTGCATGTTGAGTGAGGTGGCAAAAAGTTCGATCTCCAGGATTTCCCATAGCCCAAAGATGCGATCAACTATTTGCCAATAAAGAGTCCATTTGTGAAGTAGAAGGACCCAGTCTGTCTGCAAGAACAGTCTGAACGCCCGACAAGTTAACAGCTCCGAGAACCATTCCATGAGTCAGGGAAAAGGTCCAGAAGTGGGCCATTTCCCAGCAAAGAAGGTGAGAGCCCGTGCCTCCCTGTGTGTTGACATAAAACATAGGAACCTAGTTGTCCGTCTGAACCAGGATGGATTGATCTGATAATTGATGGCAAAACACCCAAAGTGCATTGGTTATCGCTCTCAACTCCAGGAAGTTGATCTGATGCAAGGCTTCCTGTTGAAACCATAGGCCCTGTGTGCCCAGGCCATCGCGATGAGCTCCCCAGCCGTGTTTGGACAATTCGGTTGTTAGCATCCATTGAGGTGGAGACATCTGAAAAAGTAACCCTGCGAGAAGCTTGTGAGGAGAGAGCCACCACTGAAGGGAGTCCACTAGAAGAGATGTGACTACCACTCTGTCTCAAAGGAGGCCCTTCGTTTGCTTCCACTGTGCTTGGCACAGTGGACCCGAGCGTAAGGGACCACATGGACCGTGGAGGCCATGTGACCCAAAAGATGAAATATGCCTCTTGCCGTGGTGCGACGACTGCACTGGATGATTTCTGCCAGTTCTATAAGGTGTTTGAGATGGGCAGGAAAGCTCGAGCCTGAGTTGTATCGAGGACAGCACCTATGAATTCCAGCCTCTGAGTGGGAGAAAAGTGCGACTTTGGAAAGTTTATGACAAATTCTAATAGATGGTGCACTGAATGGACAGATGCACCATGTGTGGTGTCTCGTCCCTTATGAGCAATCGTCTAAACAGGGAAAGATGTAGGCACCCAGGGTACGGAGATAGGCCATGACTTCAACCAGACATTTCGTGAAGACTCTATGGGCGGACGCCAGGCCAAAGAGCAGAACTTTATATTAGTAGTGCCCACTGTCGATCATGAAGCGGAGGTATTGTCTGTGAGACGTGAATGAGGATGTGCATGTACGCATCCTTTAGATCCAGAGAACAGAGAGAATCATTCCTCTGAAGGTAGGGCAGCAGGATTCCTAGAAAAACCATCTTGAACTTCTCTTGTATTAGGAACTTGTGAGGTTCCAGAGGTCTAGGATGGGATGGAACCCCCCCTGATTTTTTGGGGATAAGGAAATATCAGAAGTAAAACTCTAACCTTTCCTGTGTACAGGGAACAAATTCTATCGCACCATCCCTTAGGAGAGTGGAGACTTCCTGCTGTAAAAGGACTCCGATGGAGAGATTCGAGAGGATACTCCCCTGGAAAGAAGGGAAGAGGTATCTGGGCAAAATGTAGCAGGAAGCCCCTGAGAATAATCTGTAGAGTCCAGGGCTCTGATGTTATAAGGGGCCACCTGTGGGCAAAGTGGATCAGCCTGCCTGCTATGCGATTAGGCTGCGGCTCCTTCAGGAGAAGGATGGCAATGTTCTCCAGAAAGCAGTCAAAAGCTAGCCCCAGGTTGGGGCTGCAAGGATGGTTGAGGTTTAGGAGACTTAGGCCTCTTGGGCTGGTGAGAAGCTTGAGCTTTCTACTGACTCTTGTGAGCATGATAGGCCGTGTAAGCAGGATAAGAGGGGCAACACTTTTTCTTAGGGTAAAAGGGCTTATTAACAGAGGCATTCTTCCTAGAAGGATCAGCTGTCTTTCAAGAGAGATGCCTCATGGTAAGGTCATCAGTCTCTATGTCACCAGTCTTCTTACTCCAGCCTTTACCAAAGAGATTCTCACCTCGACAGGGAATGTCTGCTAGCTTGTCTTGGATTCATTGTTCGAGGTCCGAAGACCTCAACCAAACCAGCCTTCTGGCCCCATTGTCTACCGCTGCAGCTCTGTAGGTAGATTCAAATGAGTCAAAAGTTGCTCTAGTGATGAACATGGAACAGTCTTGACCATGCTGGACTAGAGACCGGTAGGCATCCAGTTTCTCTGAAGGAATTATCACAGAGAACTCATCAAGAACCTTCACAAGATCCCTAAGGAACATACCAATATAAAGCATTTAAGAATTAATGCAGCAAGCCAACATCGATGCCTGGAAGCATCAGTGGCCAAAG
This sequence comes from Ichthyophis bannanicus, assembly GCA_033557465.1. NCBI lineage: Eukaryota > Metazoa > Chordata > Amphibia > Gymnophiona > Ichthyophiidae > Ichthyophis > Ichthyophis bannanicus. Next base: position 1,105,868,740 of record CM066032.1, on the reverse strand, counting down.
GCATCAAGGGTACATAATTCCCTTCTGGGAGGAAGCAAAGAGTGGTTCTTGAGTCAGTGCATGGCTGACTCTACCACCATAGAATGGTGAGGGAGTTGAGGTTTTTGGAATCCTGGGGAATCGGGAACCCTTTACATGGCGTCTAGCCTTTTTACTGACTGAGGGAACTGAGAGAGGGGTCTCACACATCCTAAACCCTAAATCCATTGGAGGGAGGAGTGGTCTAGTGGTTAGGACAAGGTACTTCAGGCTGGAGGGCCGGGGGTTCAAGTCCCACCTGGGGACAGCAATCTCAGGCCGGAGGGTCTGGGATTTCTAGTCCTATAGGCACTCCTTGTGGTCTTGGGCAAGCCACTTAACCCTCCATTGCCCATGTTCCCTGTAAGTATTAGCGTATGTGTCTCATATCCCCTCGTGTTAAATGTATCCCCCAATTGACCGCTTTGACCCGGTGAAAAGCGGGATATAAATACAGCTAAATAAATAAATAAATAAATAAACATGAGGTCCTGCAAAATACAATGCACTAGAAGAGTGGCAGCCTCCTTAGGAGTCGAGGGATACTGCAGTATCTCCATTTCCTCAGTTCTCGGTGCCTACAGAGATTAAGAGAGCCTTGGCCATGTCTCAAAGTCCTGGAAGGACATGCCCTCAGGCAGGGACTGGCAGTTCTTGTGAATCAGTGAAGGGTCCAATGGCACATCACTGTGCCTCTGTGAAACAGAGGACTCAGCCTCTGATTCCCAGGCATCGGAATCGGAGAGGAAGTCAACGTCGTATCTCCGTGGCTGATCCGATATCGGTAGATGATCCAGATGCAGATGCCCTGGGGCATCGGAACCAGAGAAGTTTGAGGCTGGTTCCTCCTGTGGCCAAAAGGACTTGGCTGGTTTGAGGCTTGGCATCGATCCCAATGGCAGTGGTTCCATGCTTGGCATCGAGACCTGGACTTCCAAAGGACCTTGAGGCCACCAGCACGGATGCCGCCAGGAGTGCCGCCAAACTCCTTTCAATGGACAGCATGCGCTACTCGAGGGAGATGGAGGAAGTCTGGGTGTACTTTGGTACAGGACTCTGGACCACTGCTCCAGACAACAGAACTGAAGGCTCTCCAGAGGTCAAAGCCTTGGTAGCACTCTGGAGCCCCTCTTGAGTTTTTGAGGTGGATTCCTCACACTGGGGCTGTTTAGCTGGCCGGTCTTGGTTCTCAGCTTCGGAGTCCCGCTAAGGCAGGCTCTGGTGTTGGTGTCCAAGGGATTTATCTCAGAAATCGGCATTAGTCCTTGACATCAAAGCCTGAGCCACCAATGTGGCATCAGTGGTCGGCTGTTTATTACCATATTCTTTTGGTTCCGAAGGAGCGCAGGAATCGTGCAAAGAACAGCAGCCTTGAGAAGGCATCAATGCTGAAGAGGAGCGTGCTGAGGGTGCAGAGTCAGATCCAAAAAGATTCATGTTGCTTTTCCCAGGATTTTTTAACCCTTTTTTCAGCATTTGCTGACACAAGTTACAAGAGTCCAGGTTGTGATCAGGGCATAAACACTTAGGGGCTTGTTTACAAAGCCGCGGTAGCGGTTTGCGATCGTAATCGGAGCCGCGGCCCCATTGATTTCAATGGGGCCGCGGCTGCGATCGCGATCGCGAACCACTACCGCGGCTTTGTAAACAAGCCCCTAAGTACCAATTGTGCTTGTTGGTAACCAAAATGGTGCAACTGCAAAAGTACATTTCTGGAAACAGCTGGCTGGCTTCTCCATGTTAAGAAAAAATAGCCTTCGCCAGGTCAAGAGACTCAATGGCGGCCGGAACAGATGAAAAACCCTTGGGAACTGCAAGGTAAAGAAAATAAAAGTTGGAGTGCCAAAAAGGGTACCGGTGTCATCAAGTGATGGTCTCAAAGGTAGACAGGAAGGCAAAAAGAAGAACAAGCACCCTGAAGGGCACAGAAGAAAGGTTTTATTTGCGGTGTCAGGACAAGCATCCACTGGGTTTCGTGGAAAAACAAAGACTGAAGAGAATTATCTGGGATGGAAGGAAGGCATGCATGCATGCATGCATGCATGCATGCGTGCGTGGATGGATGTTCCCAAAGTCTTCCTAATGGAAGCTGGGGAGATTCCCACACGGGCTCCATCGGAGGATGTCACCCATGTGTGAAGACTGCATTCCTGCTTGTTCCTAGAGATCTGGTTCTTCAACAACAAATCCACCTTTCGGTCAAGAGTATCCTTTAAGGCCGATCTGCCTTTCGCTGGAATGGTGGTCCATCTGGTAACCTCCATGACCTGCGCAAACACCTCGGGAATATCAAACTAAATTTCACACTCCTTCTCCGGGAGAGCATACATCATCTTATACACCCTTAGCCCTTTAGGCGGACAGTCAGGGGAATCCCATCCCAACTGGATCATGCCCTTCATCACCTTTGGGTACGGAAAGACAGTAGTGGATTTCCGCACCCCTTGCAGGAGCGCATGTACCTTCAGCTCCTGTTCCGCGCCTGGAGCATCTGCAAAGTTCAAGGTGGATGAGACCCTGGCAACCAACGCCACCAGTTTCTCCGTCCAAAACAGGCGGATAACACCAGCCTCTTCACCATCCTCTGAAAGCAAGAGTATTTCTTCATCCAGATCAAAGCCCTAAACTGAGACATCTGAATCCAAGTTGCAGTTGATTCCCAGCTCCAAGAGGTGCCTGCACTGGGAACACTTAGCCATAAGCAATCAAATAGGGCTTACACTCTCAACCTGACCCTCACGAGACTGCGCTCGGGGGAACCCAGAGGCTGCAGAGTCTAAATTTCACCACCAGATGACCTGGCTTGTGTAAAAGGGTAAAGAATTCAGAGGACGACAAATCTGGACTTCAGAAGCTCTCCTCTGGGAAATGATCCCCCCAACAAGAGGGGGCATAGCCACTGCCCAAACCCTAGGGAACGAGGGAGCCACATTGCGGTCGCCGGCACCTCTGGCTGGCTGGTCATCCTTACCCACAGGCACCACCCTCCTGCCGTGGGATAGGTAAGGCCAGAGAAACTGCATCCTCCTGCTATGAGGGGGGAAACAGGCTCTCCAAGGATGATTCAGAAGCTGCCATGCAAGAAGAGTAGAGTCCAGGTGGTGTACCTCGCTTGCCACAGGTCAAAACATTTCCTGGAAGACGACACAGAGTTAAGGCCAGTGTGGTAGCAGAGCGCGCTAAGGCCATGGTAGTCATTAAGACGTGTGTTAACAGCACTTGTACAACAATGTGTGAAATGGACGTTTAGGAATGTGCATTGGAGCCGCTCAGACAGAATGTGTGCTAGGAAAGCACAATTTCCTGGCACACATTAATAAAAAGCGCTCCTAATGCATGCAGAAAACAGTGGGAAACCCCCACACCATGCCAACAGTCACCAACGCTCCACCCCAAATAGTGCCTCAGATGAATGGAATCTGGAGCCCCCAATAAGGACAATGACAAAGTCAAGCCTTGGTACTTGTTCACTGAGAGCCCCAGGCAGAAATCCGTGCAGGCTCAGTTCTACTCTCATGAAACTATTTCTTTGCTTTGCAGGCACTGCGTTTAAGGTGGCTGGATGGCTGGCAGATTTCTCTGAGAACCTTCTGCAATCTTCTGGAGAGAGCAGGGGGAATAGAGGAGGGGGGCGTGGGCGTTGAGGCTGTGTGAGGCTGCTGAACTCTTCCATTTCCTTCCAATCTTTCCATTTTTCTGACTGCTCAATAGGCCCTTATCAGGGTAAGAGTGTGGAGCTGAACCAATTTTCCCTCCTCCTATGGCTACCGAAAAGATTGCAGTCTAGTGGAGCCTCCCACATCATGCTTAAGTGAGAGCGTCACCCTAGCGGTTTTCATTCACGAGCGCTTAAACCAATTTTTTCCTCTCAATTCTTCAGCTTTTCCTCAGAGTGGAAAATCCATCTACCATCTGTTGGAGACAAAGAAATACTGAAGAGATCTCTGGTGGCTAAGGTGTATAGAGTCATGGGGGTGATGTCATTGAAACCTGGGCTTGTCACTGGTTCTTTTTCTCCACCAATCTGCTGGTAGGGGAACACAACCGACTTGTCTGGACTGGTCTAGCAGAACAATATGGAAAAACAAGTTTTTAAAATTTGGCTCTGCTCCTTGGTATTCTGCCACTGTCTGAAGGATGGCGAGCTTGATGGACCTTTGGTCTGACTCAGTATAAGCACACCATGGGGCCCTTTACTGAAGGTTTTAATGTGCATTAATGAAGTTAACACATGTTCAGTGCCCATAGACCTTTTATTTCTATTGACACAATAGCACTTAATTAACATTAACTTCATTAACGCGCGTTAACCTTTCGTAAAAGGGTCTCCTTATGTTCAAAGCTACAATACCAAAATGAGTGCTATACAATAGTTGCTTTTTATATTCATGGTTGTAGCTATAATGAAGTGCCACAGACTTTAAATTTACCACTATTCACAGAATAGGGATAATTAGCTTATCGTATGGAAGCACGAAACAAAATATCAAGTAAAGCCTCTGTGCCCAATAGTGCACTCAGAGTAAACAGACAAGTGAAGGACAGGGAAGCAAAGGTAGTTTCCATGGACAGCAGGAACTAGTCCTCATGTATGAAGGATGTCCCCGATGAAGCCCCACAAAAGAACACTCCCCAGCTTCTATTTGAAGTTTTTGGGAGTCTCCACTGTGCCTGTGCGTCTCCTTTCCACTTGCTGCTGTGGTGCCATCATGAATCAGTCTGATAACATAGTTGTAGCCAAAGACAACTCCTCGGGGAGGTGGGAAGGTTGTGAGGACTAATTCCTGCTGTCCACGGAGAACACCTACTACAGATGAGTAACCATCTTTTCTCCATGGACAAGCAGGAATGATTCCTCATGTATGGGGCTCCCAACTACAGGCTACTGAAACCCAAAAAGGCCACAGAGAACCCAACAGGCAAAACTCAACTGCAGTATGGCAACAGGCCTTAATGTTCAAGGGACCAACTACAGTAAGTACAATGGCAGCAATTCTCTCTTCCTTTTTTTTCCCTTCCTGTTTTTGGTAGCTTGGACAGAATAGAATGGGCCTAGGGGGATGGAGTTGGATTCTATTCCCCAAACAGATTCTGGAGTACAGATTTGCTGAAGTTGCTGTCACGTCGGGAATCCCCGTCCAGACAATAGTGAGATGTGAACATGTGGACTGAAGACCACGTTGCAGCCCTACAGATCTCTTCCATAGAAACAGAGTGCAAGTTGGCCACCAACGCAGCCATAGCTCTGACATTGTGAGCTGTGACATGACCATCAAGGGTCAGGCCTGCCTGGGCATAAGCAAAAGAGATGCAGTCTGCAAGTCAAATTGAAAGAGCATTTGGAAATGGCAGCCCATAGCTTACTGGGGTCAAAAGAAACAAAAAGTTAAATGGATTTTCTATGGGTCTTTGTCCGCTCCAAGTAGAAGGCAAAGGATTGCTTGCAGTCCAACATGTGCAATGTGGCTTCCCCTGTGTGGGCATGAGGTCTCAGAAAAAATGTTGTAAGAACAATTGACTAAGGTGGAAATCCAATACTACTTTCGGAAGTAAATTAGGATGAAAGACCACTCTATTATGGTGGAATTTGGTTTTAGGTGGATGAATCACTAGGGCCTGAAGCTCATTCACCCTGCATGCTGAGGTGACTGCCATCAGAAACAATACTTTCCAGGTCAAGAACTTCAGAGGACTGGAACTAAGCAGCTCAAAGGTAGCTTTCATGAGCAACACAAGAACCATATTGAGGTCCCAAGACACCGAGACAGGCTTATAGGGAGGCTTAAAGAGAAGCAACCCCTGCATAAAGCAAACAACTAAAGGCTGTACAGAGATGGACTTGCCTTCCACGAATCGATGGTGCGCTCAAATCGCACTGAGGTGGACCCTGACAGAGTTGGACAAGTCCAGACTTGGAGAGGTGTAGAAAATATTCAAGCACTTTTTGGGATCTAGGGTCTGGCCCTCATAACAGTCAGCCAACCTTTTTCCTTTGCAAGAATAAAACTCTCGTATAAGCCCTCCTGGAGGCCAAAAAGACTTTGGTTACACCATCTGGGCAGGTTGAGCTGAGACACTAACCTCTCAGCATCTATGCCATAAGGACCAAGGACTGATGTTGGGGTGCAATATCATCCTGTCATCCTGCGATATCAGATCTGGTGGCCAAGCTGTAGTGGTTCCAGACTGGAGAGTTGCAGCAGAAGGGGAAACCAAGGCTGTTTGATCTAGTAGAGCACAATGAGAATCATCGTGTCACTATCTATCTGTTTTGAGCTTCAGGGGGATCTTTGCAATGAGAGGTATTGGAGGATAAGCGTACAGAAGACCCTCCCCCACAGTGCAGAAGGAAAGCATCTGAAGCTAGTCTGCTGTGTAATCTTACTCTGGAGTAAACCTGATGCACCTGGGCATTTTGTGGGGTGGCAAACAGATGTATCGAGGAGCTGCCCCATTTTCAAAAGATGCAAGTTGCCACTTCCATGTCCAGCGTCCACTCGTGCGGCTGGAGGACTTGACTCAGCCTGTCTGCCAGAGTGTTTTGCTTGCCCAGCAGGCAAACTTCCACAACCCGACTGCTTCCCAACACAGGAGGTATGAACCCATTCCTCCCTGCTTGTTGATGTGGAACATTGCAACCTGATTGTCAGTCTGAACTAGAACACTTTGGTTGGCCAGTCTATCTCAGAAAGCCCTCAGGGTGTTTGCCACTGCACTTAGCTTCAAGAAGTTGATCTGATGGATGGACCAATTGCCCTGGGTGTGCGACCCATTGAGATAAGCTCCCCACTCCATCCTGGATGCATCTGTCATTAGAACTCTTTGGGATGAAGCAATTTAGAAAGGGAAACCTCTGAGCAGATTGTGGTGGACTGTCCACCAGTGCAATGACTGAATGAGAGGGATGGTGCCATAAAGAATCTGAGTCAACCCATGGCCTGGGTCCACTAAGTCCTCACTGAGGCTGCCTCAATTGGAGGCATGCCAAGGGTGTGGAATGTACTGTGGAGGTCATGTGGCCCAGTATGGCCAGCATCTTATGAGCTGTTACCTGCTGACTCAATGGAGTCTCCCACACCAGTGCTGTCAGCCTATGCAGACAGGCGAACGAAAGAAAGGCTCTTTCCTGAGTCATGTCGAGCAGGGCTCCAATAAACTCCAACTGCTGGGTGGGTTGAAGGTGGAACTTTGGGTAATTTATAATGAACCCTAGTAGTTCTAACACCCGAATGGTCAATTGTGTTGATGCTTGAACTCCTTTCAGAGAGGCATCCTTGATCAGCCAATCATCCAGATAGAGGAAGACAAACATGCCCAGAGTCCGGAGGAAAGCAGCCTCTACCACGAGTCATTTTGTGAAAACGCAAGATGCCAAGGCCAGGCCAAACGGCAACATACTGTACTGGAAGTGTTGTTCCCCCAGGACAAATCAGAGATACTTCCTTGGAGCAGGATGTATCGGTATGTGGGTATACACATCCTTCAAATCCAGGGAGCATAGCCAATCTCCAATTTTTTGAAGGTAAGAGAGCAGGATGCCTAGAGAAATCATTCTGAACTTTTCTCTTACCAGTTACATGTTCAGATCTCTTAGGTCTAGGATGGGACGGTATTCCCCCGCTTTCTTGGGGATCAGGAAGTACCTGGAATAAAACCACTGACTTGTTTGTTCTTGTGGCACGAGCTCGATTGCAAGATCTGACAAGAGGACGGTGACTTCTCTCTGAAGCAATTCCTGATGCAGAAGATCGAGATGATGCACCCTTGGGGGGCAATTTGGCGGCAGTTCCAATAAATGAAGCTTGTAACTGCTTTGGATGATTGTAGGACTCTAGTACAATGTTATGAGGGGTCACTTTGTGCAAAGGGTGAGCCTTCCTCTGACCCGAGGGTTTCCTACTGCAGTCATTGGAAGAGTGGTTGTGTTTTGAAGGAACCAGTCAAAACCCCACCCCAGGTTTTGGCTGAGGAGTCAGCTGGGCCTTCTGAGGCTTCTCTCTATGCTGCTGTTGGGGGGGGGGGGGAGTCTGTTTGGGCTCGGAGGTCTGGGGCCCAGGGAAGTACCTATGCTTGTGAAGGTATTGGGTCTTTTTTTGGCTCCCACCCTGGTACCTCCTATGGTAGGCGGCCAGCTCAGATGTGCGCCTGGAGAATCTAGTCAGAGTGACATGCTGTTTCTCAATATAGCTGGCCTTTTCCAACTTGTTTGCCGAAGAAATTCTCTCCCCAGTACAGGACATGTGCCAGCTTGTTTTGCAAGGATTGTTCTAGATCCGAGGACTGCAGCCAGGTGAGTCTCCCAACGTCAATATCTATGGCAGCATTTCTTGATGCTGTTTTGAAGATGTTGTGGGTGACTCGCACCATGAACTTAGAAAAGTACTTGCTGTGGACCACCAGGGCACGATACTGCTCCAACTTCTCTGGAGGCAGAACATGGGCTAGGTCAGCCAGATTGCACATTTATTTTATTTTATTTATTTACATTCTCTTATATATCACGCTATTCTGCATTAGTGCGGTTTACACTGAACAAACTGCACATGATGTTCTTTAAGAACATGCCATGTAGGGCTGGTAAGAGGCCATGAGGGCAACTGGCATGGAACTATGGAAACACATTCTCTCTAAAGAGTTCAATGTCCTAGTCTCCCCTTCCTGGGGGCACCAAGGAGTGAGTCTTAGTACTTTTGATTCTCTTTAGGGTGGATTTGACCACCAAGAAATGGTGCGGAAGCGGAGGCTTCTCAAATCCGGGAGCCTTCTGAATGCTGTACATAGGGTCGAACCTTCTACTAACCAAAGATACAATGAGGTGGTTCTCCCTCTCTCTCATATGTACTTTCTCAGTGCACGGGCACTGTCACCACCTCCTTAGGGGCCAAGGAGTAACTGCAGGATCTCCAGTTCTTCTGCTCTGGGCTCATCCTCCCTCTCCAAAGAAAATGGTATAGCCTTGGCCATATCACTCACACACTCCTGGAAGGTCATGTTCTCAGAAGGGGACTTACGCTGCTCAAGAGGTGGAGAAGGGTCCGATGGAAACTCAGGAGGCCTGCCCTCAGACAAGTCTTCTGATTCCACATCGGTCACCCAGGCTTCTGAGTCAGACTCGGAGAGGAAATCAAAATACTTCTGAGTCTCTGCCTGGATCGCTCCCCTGCCTCAAGGGGATCAGGAGCTCCTTTGGGAGCGATGATGCACCAATGCCTTTCTAGATTTTGAAGATGCATTGGACCCCAAGATGCTAGAGAGGAATATTGGCTGGGCAGGTACTGGTGTGTCAGGGCTCTTTGATGCCCTGATTTCGATGCCTCTCCTGCAGGCAGGGCATGCAACTCAAAGAATGGCTGCACAGCCACCAATGCCAATGCCGCTGAGGCTCTGGCATGTTGCACCGCCAGCAGCACTGCAATGTGTTCCTTGAGTACTTGCAGAAGGTGCTACTTCATGACTGCCATTCTGAAAATTGCAGGGCCTGAGCAACTTCGATCAATCTACCTGGTAACAGTATAAGTGTATGGTGACTGGGTCTCGGCTGTCAGTAGGCTCTCTGTGCCCCTCCAATGTTCTGGAGGATGAGCTCTCCTCCCTTCAGTGCACCAAGGGGCACTGATGTGGACCCCCATCGCTCTCAACACCATGCCTCGATGGGTTCTGATACTGATGCACCAGGGTGTTCCTGGTGCATAGGGAGAAGAATGGCCAACAGAAAAAAAGGAGATGATAGTGCCTCTGTACAAGTCTCTGGTACTACCACATTTGGAGTATTGTGTGCAGTTCTGAAAACCACACCTTCAAAACGATATAAGCAGGATGGAGTCGGTACAGAGGGTGGCTACTAAGATGATTAGAGGTCTTTGATATAAAGCATATGGGGACAAACTTAAAGATCTTAATATGTATATGTTAAAGGAAAGGCAGGCTAGAGGAGATATGATAGAGACATTGAAATACCTCTGTGGTATAAATGCCCAAGAGGAGAGCCTCTTTCGATTGAAAGCAAGCTCTGCTATGAGGGGACATAGGATGAGAGTTAAAGGGGATAAACTAAGGAGTAATATGCAGAAATATTTCTTTACGAAAAGAGTGGTAGATGCATGAAATAGTCTCCTAGTGGAGTTCTAAAGGATAAAAGGGGACTATTGTAGTGGATATGGAAGGACAGACTAGATAGGCCACATGGTCTTTTTCTGCTGTCATTTTCTGTTTCTATGTTTCCCCCGGTATTCAACTCGATCATCTCTTGATGTGGAAGACTATGAGGCCAAAGCCTTCCTCATCGTCAGGCGGAGATTGATTGATGGTTGATGCTCCAGGGCACTATGGGTGCTTGGCTCCAACTGAGCCCGAGAGCTCCAATGTCGATGTACCACCAGTGCCTGATGCAGTCTTGGAAGCCATATAGACCAGTGCCATTGATGCCTAAGGTGATGGATCGGACTTCTGAGCGCCAAAAAGTGATTTGCGCTGCTTCTCATGACCCTTGAGTCCTCTTTTTGTCATCTGCAAACACAAATTACAAGAGGGCTTATGATCGGATACCAGCACTGAAGACAACAGTTGTGCGTATCCGTGGCAGACAGTCTTAGCATACTGGGAACATTTTTTGAAACTGCTGGCTGGTTTCTGGGACATGTCATCAGGAAAAATTGCCAGGCAAAGTCAAATGACTCAGTGTTGAAGGTAGGGCCCGACTGGGGCACTGGCGCGGGCAGAGAAAAAATTGAAGATCGAGGGAGAAAAACGAAAAAGGAAAAGAGGACCGATGACAGCAGGTGACTAGGTAAAAAACTGAAGAACAAAATTAACCGTAGGGGAGAAACAGTTTACCAGGCAGAGGATGAATGGAACGTGTCTGTGGGGCTCTGTGGAAAATGAAAGTGACTCAAGATGGCATCGTTGTGGCAGGAGGCATGCAGGCTTGGTGGAGCCTCCCAAAAGCTTCCAATATCAGTTGGGGAGTGTTCCCACATGGGGCTCCGTCAGGGATGTCATGCATATCTGAGGACTCATTCCTGCTTGTCCACAGAGAAAACAATATCTAGAAACACAGGACTGCACAAACACTTATCCCTTCCACTCAGGATCCTCTAACCACTGCCAGATGACAATGCAGCATCATAATCCTGTCTGATGATTCACTGGCAAACTCTGGCAGTGGAGACAATGATCAGAGTAATGCAGAGGGGAGAGGAGGAAGCCAGATTGTTCTGATTGTCTTCCACAATGCCAGGAATCAGTGAGAGTTGAATGGGAATGCTGTACTCTGGAAGGAAGCACTTCTATCCCTAATTCTACTCACTTTCTCTCGCCATACAAGATAAAAGCTGAATGTCTTTAATTTTACTTACCTAGTCATGCTTAACTAAAAGCATGGAATCACCACTGACCATTCTAAAGGTCTAAGCAAGCATTACATTTGAAATACCCTAAGACGTTTCACTGCTTCGACTATGCATACATTGGTTGGAACTGGAAGTATATTACCACAACAGCACAGTTCCTTCCAGAAACTTTAAGGATGAGTCAACTGGCTTCATATCAATTTTACTCCTAGTAAAGAAGGGAGGAAAGAGAAATGGCTTTGTTTTCATAGTGAGCAAAATAACACTATGTAATTGAAGAGGATCACATTGTGAACAGCTATATTTAAATAGAAACAAAAATGCATAAAGAAAAATCCACTCAGTCCTTGAGTTCATTAGCAGCGTTTTGTTAGCAATATGCACAAGTCCTACTCCAAGCAGTATGCAGGGTGAACAGGGAAAACAGCGGCCACTGTGCAATTATGCAAAGCGAAGCAGGATAAGCCACACTTTCAACCAGTACCATACCTAGCCCTGTGTGAGCGGTGCAGCTGCATAGGGCACAAAGGTTTAGGAAGCACATTTCAGCTGCCTGCTGTTGCCCTACTGCTGCCACTTTTTGTTCTCTCAGCGGTGGCAGGGCAACAGCAGGCAGCCAAAATGCACACCCTAAGCCTTTTTGCAGGCTTTCTGCAGGTCTGATCAGATCTGCTTCTGCTACTGCCGCCACAACTTGCACATTGGGTGTGTGCTGCTCCCCCCGCCCATACCTCTGTTCAGCATTGCCTGCTCTTGCCCTGCTTCCGGCGCCACCGTGGAGAAAACAGAGTAGCAGCAGTAAGACAGGAGCAGGCAGTGGCTGGATAGAGGTATGGGGAGGGGGGGGGGTGCGTGCCCAATGTGCAAGTCACATAGGGCGCAATTCTGGCTTGGTACAGCCCTGCCTTCACCACATGTGGGTCACTGTTCTGAGAGCATACCTCGGTTGTAGATGTCCTTGGGGGCTTGTGCACCTCGTTATCACTGGAGCTGCTCTCGCTGTCAGAACCTGAAGAGCTCTCTGAATCGCTGGTGCTGTCCGACTCTGCACTTACGGAATGTGCTGAGGCCTCACTGTCAGGCTGAGACTGAGGGACACTGCTGGGCAACAAGACCACTGAATTAGAAAGCAATATATGCATTTTTTTTGCATGAAGACATATGAATGCAGGCAAAAATAATTGAAAATAAGGATTACACATCTATTCTCTGAGGAAACTGCATGATCTGCCAGTATAAAAAAATCTGCAAGATGTGCAAATCCAACAGCAATGGCAGCTCCATTGAGGTCGTGGACATTTACGTCTGGTTGGGCACAAATATGCATGAAGATTAGCATATCTGTAATCAATGCATTTAGTCAGCAACCCGCTCGTCCCCTCTGGCAATGCTTACAGTAAAAGTACACATGTAAGCGACAAGCGACAATTTGCATATACATATTGCTGCATACATGCTAAAATGACTTTGTAAAATTACCTCCTAGCTTCCCTCTTGTAATCAAATTCAAGCAAAATGGAATATGCCCAATGTGTATTTGATGGCATATTTAGAAATCAGATACTACTAACTATGAAACAATGCAAAGGAAATATGGAGACAAGTGACGGTTTAGTGAAATAGATGAGCACTTCATGAAAATAGCCCCAGTGTTTAACAAATTGCCCCTTTGGTATAAATTAGAGAGAGAAGAGCTGGAAAGAGAATATTAAGAGTCTCTAAGACATGTTATATTTCACCTGGGAAGCAGACAGAAGGAAGGTGGGAGGGATACCACCTCTTCTTTGGACAACCTAGATTTACTGGATTTTTTGGAGTTCTCCCAGAACACCACAACACTCCTTGGCCTTACCTGTATTATTCATCACAGAAATGGACAAGTTGTCCAATGGAAGAATGGACATTACTTTAGATTTGGGGATTCCCTCTTTTGTTTGGAAAAAGGTATACTTATTCCCTAATATTGCTCAAGTCATTCAGCTGCATAGGAAGGCATTCAGGAACGGAAGGAGCAACTTACTGCAATGGGAGAATTTTTAAAGTTCCTTTTTAAGACTGGTCAGTTATCAAGAGAACAGATGTGTTTCTTGACCTTTGCAGTTACGTTTTTGGTTAACAAACGGCTGCGAGAGACTGCTGCTTTTTTATATATTTGGTTCAATACTGGGATGCATACCGTTAGAACCAAATATTTAAAAAAACAGCCGTATCTCTCTGCCATTTGTTAACCAAATATTTACTGCAAAGGGTCAAGAAAAGTGTATCTGTTTCCTTGATAACTGACCAGACACAAGGGAACTTTAAAAATTCTCCCATTGCAGGCTCTAGATCAAAGAAGAGACAGCTGAAAGGAAAATTAGTGTTATGTTGTAATACTTTATGTTCCTTGTATTGTTCATCCCTCCTTTCTGAAGTGTGGGCGGAATGTACCAGAGTTCTCTGACAGTGCTTCGTAAAAGCCTTCACAATCTTGTACATTTTTCTTATTCAAAATGCACTAATAGGACGGGTTTTTTTCCCTCTGATCTATACAATATACAGTACTCTACACATGTTCAAAGGGTAATTTTTAACAGGTTGCCTAGGTAGAAAGCCCAGGAAGGTGCCTATTTTAGGGCTATCTTATAAAAACAACATAGGAACCTATCTGTCTTCATAAGCCTTAAACAATAACTCCAATAAGCAGGAGTAAAGCATAGTTACTCACCTGCAACAGGTGATCTCCGGGAACAGCAGGAATTTAGTCTTCACATATGGGTATCGTCGGTACTGATGGAGCCTGCGCGGGAACGCTCCCCAGCGTCCAATAGGAAAGCTTTTGGGAGCATCCCACAGCGCCTGCATGCTGCCTTCCCGCCTTCCCCAACTGTCCCTCTCCAGTTGAGTTTATAGCTGAGAGTGAGAGAGTGAGAGAGAGAGAGAGAGAGAGACAACTCCTAGGGGAGGTAGGCGGGTTGTGAAGACAAAATTCCTGCTGCTCCCGGAGATCACCTGTTACAGGTGAGTAACTATGCTATCTCCAGGAACAAGCAGGAATGTAGTCTTCACATATGGGGACTCCCTAGCTGCAGATGCCAGGGAGATGGCCCCAGAAGTTGTGTGCCCTTGTGAAAGGGCTCCACTCCCCCCCATGGATCTCTGGCATCCTACCAGGGATGGTGGGTAGGAGTTGATTAAGTCTGGAACAGGTTTTGAAGAACAGCCTGACCAAACAAGGCATCCCGGCGGGAGTCCTTGTCTAAGCAGTAATGGGCTGTGAAGGTATGTACCGAAGCCCAAGTAGCTGCTCGACAGATGTCATCGATAGACACAGAGTGAAGATGAGCCATTGAGGCTGCCATGGCTCTCACATTGTGAGCTATGACATGGTCTTCAAGAGGAAGGTTCTTACTCTCACAGGCAAAAAATATACACTGTGCAATCCAGTTGGACAGTGTCCTTTAGGAGACTGGAAGTCCCAAATGACTAGGATCCAAAGCAACAAAGAGTTGAGAGGATTTTCTATGTTGCTGTGTCCTTTGCAAGTAAAAGGCCAAGGCTCTTTTACAGTCCAAAGTATGAAGGTTCCTTTCTGCATTTGAGGCGTGAGGCTTTGGAAAGAATACAGGAAGGTAAACTGCTTGGTTCAAGTGAAATGGCGAAACCACCTTTGGCATAAAGTGTGGATGAGTCCTAAGGACTACCTTATGATGGAACCTTGTATAAGGAGGATCAGCCACCAACGCTTGCAATTCACTGATGCGACGTGCTGATGTGATTGCAATGAGAAAGATAAACTTCCAGGAAAGGAATTTCAAAGAGGTAGTGGCTAATGGTTCAAAGGACGGTTTCATGAACTGCCCAAGTACCAGATTCAAGTCCCATGCCACAGGTGGTGGCTTAATGGGAGGCTTAGTTAGAAGAAGGCCTCTCATAAATCTCGCTATGAGAGGATGAGAGGAAATAGGTTGCCCATTTAGAGGTTTGAAAGAAGCTGCAATAGCACTCAAATGAACTCTCACTGAATTGGTCTTAAGCCCTGCATTAGACAAATGAAGGAATACTCCAGTAATGATTCCAGAGGTATCGCAAGAGGGTTAAGACCCTTCTGCGAGCACCATATGGTAAACCTTTTCCACTTGAAAGCATAAGAGCGTCTTGTGGAAGGCTTCCTGGAAGCATAAAGGATATCCTTTACCTGTTGAGAAAGGTTAAGACCGTGAAGATCTAGGCTTTCAGCAACCAGGCCCTGCCAGCAACCAGGCTCTTGCCAGCAACCAGGCAGAGACTCGGGATTGAGATGCCACAGCATCCCGTCCTCTTGAGAAAGAAGATCTGGAGCAGATTCTAACTCCAGAGGCGGAGCTTGAGAGAGATATAGGAGCAGAGGGAACCACGGTTGCCATGGCCAACGTGGAGCTATGAAGATCATATGACCCCTGTCTCTCTGAAACTTGAACAGGGTTTTGGGAATTAGGGGAATGGGTGGAAAGGCATACAGGAAGTCTGACACCAATGAAGGAGAAAAGCAGGCCTGACAACCTCGAGCCGGAATTCTGGAACAGAACCGGGGAAGTTTGGCATTCAGCGGACTTGAAAAGAGGTCTATGTCCGGGGTTCCCCAAATTTGAAAAATTCTGGCCACCTGGTCTGCATGGAGAGATCATTTGTGTGAAAGCAGAACTCGACTGAGTCTGTCTGCTCAAGAGTTTTGAATGCCTGGAAGATACACCGCAAGGAGATTAATCTGATGCTCTCTGGCGAGGGCCCATAGTCGCAAAGCTTCGTTGCACAGCGACAGAGAGCCTGTTCCGCCCTGCTTGTTCACATAGAACATGGCTACCTGATTGTCCATTTGAACTAGGACTGTCTTCTAACTGAGCTGGGTGTCAAACACTCGAAGAGCAAGGAAGATTACTCTGAGCTCCAGGAGGTTGATATGAAGATAGGCCTCTTGTGGAGTCCAGGTACCCTGGGTAGAGAGGCCGTGCAGGTGTGTTCCCCAACCCACCTGTGAAGCATCTGTTAGAGTGGCTTGGGTTTGCGGTTGCTGAAAAGGAGACCCGACCAAAAGGTTTTTGGGGGACTGCCACCATTGGAGGGACAAAAGGCGGCGATCTGAGTTTGCTACTTTGTCTGACAGGCAACCTGACGCCTGAGTCCACTGAGTGGATAAGGTCCACTGGGCTGCCCTCATATGGAGGCAAGCATAAGGAACCACATGCACGGTGGATGCCATGTGGCCTAGCAACTGTAACATTTCCCGAGCAGTGAGGTGAGGTGAGGTTTTAGCACTGCTTGGGAATTTAACTGTACAATGCAAAGGCAGCGGGACTGTGGAATGAAGGCCCTTGTCTGTGTGGTATCCAGAAGAGCTCCTATAAACTCTAGGGATTGAGTGGGAGCAAGATTGGACTTTGGGAAGTTTATGACAAGTCCCAAATACTGAAGGATGCGCATTGTGTGAGAGAGCGCAACCCTGGCCTCTGGCTCTGAAGGGGCTCGAATGAAGTAGGGGAAGACAAATATTCCCAGGGTGTGGAGAAATGCTGCTACCACAGCCATGCATTTTGTGAAAACCCTTGGTGCAGAGGCCAGGGCAAAAAGAACAACACTATATTGGTAGTGCTTTCCTTGAAACAGGAATCGAAGGAACTTTTGATGAGTTGGATGGATGAGAACATGAGTGTACGCAACCTTGAGATCTAGAGAACAAAGCCAATTCTGACTCCGAAGGTATGGCAGCAGAGTTCCTAGAGAAATCATCTTGAACGTCTCTCTGAACAGGAATTTGTTCAATTCTCTGAGGTCTAGAATGGGTCTGTGTCCTCCTGTTTTCTTTGGAATAAGGAAATAGGGGGAGTAAAACCCTGTACCCCATTGGGGAATGAGTACCTCTTCTATTGCTCCTTGAGCAAGCAGCATAGTGACTTCTTGACCTAACCGGTCATTGAGAGAGGTCTGAAAATTGAACTGTCTTACTATTGTAGGAGGGGGCATGCTGAAGAAATGAAGCTTATACCCCTCTCGTACAATAGACAGAGTCCAAATTTTCTGCTGTTATCTGACACCATCTGGGGGCAAAATGACATAACCTGTGGAGGGTTCTGGGCCGTTTAGGGCCAGGAAGGCAAAGTTCTCTAGACAGGAGTCAAAGCCCCTGTGGAGGCTGAGTCTGCTGAGCCAATTGAGGCTTAGATGCTTTTGGTTTCCTTTGTTGCCTAGGTTGTTGCTGCTGTCCCTTTTGGGCAGACTGACCTAAACAATGTCCCTGCTGGGTATAGGAGGGATAAAACTTTTTCTTTTTGCTGAAGAATGGTTTCTTAGAGGATCTTTTCCTCGCAGGATCAGCTGTAGATTTGGACAATCTATCCAAAGTGATATTGTCAGCATCTATTTCATTAACTTTTTCCTGCCAAAGAGATTCTCTCCTGTGCAAGGTATATTCCCCAGTTTGTCCTGTACCTAGATTTCCAAGTTAGATGCCTGGAGCCAGGCAATTCTACGTGCACCTATGGCAAGAGCAGAGGTTCTGCTTATGCATTCAAAGCAGTCAAAGGCTGCACGATTCACAAAACCTGGAAACATCCTGAGCATGTTTAACAAGAGCAAGATAATCTTGCCTTTTATCATCAGGAATGAGAGGGCTCATAAGCTCTAAGTCTTCTGTGACTTCCTTAAGGAACATTCCCATTTACAAGATATAGGAACTGATCCTAGCAGAAAGCATTGAAGCCTGGAAGGATCGACATCCAAAGGTGTCAAGAGTCCTACACTCACGTCCTGGAGGATTAGATGCATGCCTTTTTGCACTCTTTATCCATCTCATGGCTGATTACACCACCATGGAATGATGTGGTAATTGAGTCTTCTGAAATCCAGGACAAGGAGGAACTCGATACATGGTGTCTAGTCTTCGAGAATGAGGAGATGTGGTTAGAGGTGTTTCCCACATCCTTAACATAAGATCATGCAAGATCTCATGAATAGGTAAGGTAGCTGCCTCCTTGGGAGCTTTAGGGTATTGTAGGAGTTCTAATTCCTTTGCCCTAGGCTCTTTTTTAGGAGCCACTGTGATGGAAAGACCTCGAACCACATCTCGGATAAAATCCTGAAAGGACATATTCTCTGGTGGAGACATCCTACGCTGAGGAGAAGAGGAATCCTCGGGAAGAAGTACTCTGATATCGGCAGAGCTTTCAGAGTCTTCAGACTCATCCGAGGATTCGAAGTATCTCTGATCCGGGTGATTGTGCAAGGCACAGTACCGGTACTGATCGGTTGGCATCGGAGTGGTCCGGTACCGACTTGTCGATGCCGGATAGAGATGCATGACTCGGTCCCGGTAGAATACCTGCTGATATCGGTACCGGTTGAATTGTCTGAAGCGGTTTCAGGGGCATTGAGGCTGTGAGAAGCGCAGACAGACTGCGTTCAATAGCCAAGAATCTCTGGTCTATCGACGCTGCCGATGCTTGGGTATTGGTGCCGGATAAATTGGCCAGAACCCCAGAGCATGGCACCAGTAGTTCTGCTGAGGTTGAAGCCTCGAGAACATCCTGAAGCGCCGTTAGTGCTTTGGAAGCCTAAGCCTCCCGCCGGGGCAATTTTGCCGGTGAAAATCCCTCAAGGGCAACGCCAGAGGCATCTTGATTTTTAGAAGGAGATCTACCCTTTGAAGACTGGCTAGATTTATGTTTAATTACCTGAGATCCATGGGAGGAAGATGAAGCCCTGGAAGACGTTGATGCCACGGAGGCTGCATCAGAGGGAAAAAGGGTGCTAAGCTTAGCAGCTCGGTTTTGCCGGCCCCTTTTTGACATCATCCCACAGGCAACACACTGTGAAATAGAGTGGTCAGGACCTAAACATTTGAGGCACCACTCATGGGTGTCGGTGACGGAGATGGTATCGCCACACTTAGAACACTTTTTAAAACCCGAAGCGGGTTTTTCGATTTTGAGAAAAAAAATGGGCCTAGTGCCCAAAATGGCACGTGGCACCTGAGAAGAAAATTACTGGAGAAAGACTCCAGAAACAAAGTTTTATTTTTCTTTTTTAAAAAAAAAAAAAAAGAACCACCGGCGGTACCGGTATAGCATCGAGGGAAGGCAGACGCGACCACAAAAAAGAAGTAGAAGGGAATTTTCTGCGGTGACAGTATGTGCGACCTGTCGGCTCCGCAGAAAACGAAGAACTGGAGAGGGACAGTTGGGAAAAGCAGGAAGGCAGCACGCAGGCGCTGTGGGATGCTCCCAAAAGCTTTCCTATTGGACGCTGGGGAGCGTTCCCGCACAGGCTCCGTCGGTACCGACGATACCCATATGTGAAGACTACATTCCTGGTTGTTCCTGGAGATAAGCTCTTGTAATTTATGTGCACCACGTATATGTGCACATTAGGACCACCTGTGCTCTTCCCAAACTCCTCCCTTGAACGCTTCTACAAATGATTTTGGGGCTTTTTCTGATCAAGTGGTCTAAATCTGAAGTTTTAGAGCTGAATGTGTCACTCTACTGGAGATGCCCTGTCACACGTCCTGTTTCAATGAAAAGCACAAGGTATGAAGTACTTGGGGGATTTGATTAAGGATGGATTCACAGGAAAATCAGGAGAATGAGACCAGTTTTTGCAGAATTGAGGGACTGATATGAAGAATGGTCCCCCCCTTTTCCTGATATGGTGGGACAGAGTTAAAACTGTCAAAATGTCTATTATCCCTGTGATCGTTCATGAACTGGGAATGATAATCATGCTGTTCTCACTCTGGCTTTATAAGGAAGTGGACAAGACCTTGGTTACATTCCTATGGAGAAATAACTAACTTCAGATTGCACAGTGCAATACGGGCTAATCTAAAGATCAGGGGGTGGGAGGTAAATTTTTTTGATTTCCTGAATTATCACTACGTACTCAGGGGTTTTGGCACAAGATGAATGTAGTGAAAACCTAACTGGGTAATTCTTGAACATGATCTGGCCTACTCTCTTGATCTGTATTATGATATGGGTATACAATTCCCCATGAATTGAGGTCAAATCCTATTATGACTACAATGCTGTGAATTTTGTCGCAGTTTGATAGGAGCTTGGAGGGCAACCAGAGGTCAGAATACTGTCCTTTATGGTGCAATCAAAAGATTATGATTAATAAAAGTAAACTATTCTGTTTGCCCTGGATGCAAAGGGGCATAGACACACTGGGGGGATGTATTGCATAATGGTTAGTTGGTGACCTTTCACCTTCTGCATGTTAAATATGGCCTTCCCATCTCTCAATGTTTTAAGCAGTTAGAGTTGAGGCATGCACTTAAGGACTGGCAGCAATCTTTTGACATAGTCGTGAAGTTCTTCTGCTTAATGGAGCTTGCTCAGTACAGCAGTGTGGTGGGGCATGTGGCCTCGTCTTCTGTAGTGCTTTGGAAGAAGGGAGGGATATGAATAATGTGGGTTTAAGTGGTGTGTGTGGAGGAAAAGGAGATAGGAGTTACCATGTCTGATGCTCAGTGGACTGGCTTTTGGAAATGGACAATCTGATGCTCATTGTCTGCCTCTATCCTAGTCGCTTTTCTTTTTGGTGCATAGGGAAGTCCCATAGAATAAATAAAATGATGTCTAAGTTTTGCTGGTCCGGCAAGGCAGAAATGGGTACTTTGCAGCATTTGCTAATTTTGTGCAGGAATGTTCACGTTTTCTGGCAGGATGTATGTCTCATGAATGAGTAGATGTGTTTGGATCATATGTGGCCAATCTGACAGAGAACAGTGGCTGCTTGCTTAATGTTCTTTTCATTTGCAACACAAATGGTGTATTTGGAAAAAAATACACCACTGTCCATACAATATTTTTCTAATATTTGTATAACTGTTCTTTCAGGTCTAATCTGTAGTGTATGTTGTGTTGATCAGTAAAACAAACGTCTATTTTAAACCATTTTGAATTATATTTTTTAGTTCAAGAGTGTCAAGACTTTTAGAATGCACTATCATTGATTTCACTCTAAGTTTTGCTTAAAATTTCAATAAAAGTACCATACCAAGGTTTACATTTCATGAGCTGTAAGGAATTTCAATTTCAAAGTCCCAGTTACTTGATCTTCCGGCTCAGTGCTTCTCAATCCTCTGCAGGAAACACACCTAACCAATTAGGCTTTCAGGTTTACCAATATGACTATGAACAAGACAGATTTGCATAAAAGTGTCTCCATTATATGCCAACTTCACAGATGTATATTCACTGTGGATATCCTGAAACACAACTGGCTACATGTGCCTCCAGCAGATGGTTGAGAAGCAATGCTCTAGCCTTCTACCATCATGAAGCATCCTTTCAAAGAGGAAGCATGTTCATGATCAAAGGAGAAGCTGAGGAAGCCCATTTTGAAGTCAAGTTTATTTCCTATTGCTTTCATTGCTAGAGGCAGTACATCAATCTGAATGATTTCCAGAAAACAAAACAAATCAACAATATCATCAAAACCAGGTCGACAATCTCATAACAATTCTATGCAGTTATGTACATAGGAGGAATAAATATCTAGGACACATTGCAAAAACATTGTAAGAACTTAGTGATTGTCTATCCCCATCCAACCCAGAAGTCCCAACTCTGAAATCAAACCAATGACGTCCCATATTTTGGGTTTATTTAATTTGATCTGGCTTTTATATCTCAGTTAACCCAGTGGAGTTCAAGGCAGATTACAGAAATAAGAAAACAAAAGCATCATTCATAGACAATAAAAAAAAGCTCAGATCTAAAATATACAACTACATAAAATATGCAAAATTCAAAAAAAGAAAATGAGACTACAGAATCATTTCACATCACAAAATCCAAGTCATATTATACCTGTCCTAGAAATTCCTCAAAAAGTCAGGTTTTTTTGCTTCCTTCAGAAATGCATGTAATTAGATTCTATCCTCCGTTCCAAAGGTAACTGATTCCAAAGAAAAGAAGCTTTTCTTTGCAGGGACCTTTTCCCTGTAGTTCTTAGTTTACAATCACTTTTTGAAGGAATTGTTAATTTACAATCAGCCTCTGAATGTAAACCAAATTGATGGCTAAAAAGGTTTACATTACTCATTAAGTAGTTTGGTTTTAGACCCCGAAGGATCTTAAAGTCATAGCTAGTAACTTAAATGCCAGTCACAGAGGAATCTGTAGCCAGTGTAATTATCCCAAACAACAGTATCGCCCTCTCCCACCTTTTACCTCACAAATGACCTTAGCCGCAGTGCTGTGGATCAATTGTAATTGTGCCATCTCCTTGTTAGACAAGTCCAGATACATCACACTACACTAGTCTACATGGGAAAGGATGACTACCAAGACTACCTGCCTCAAAGCATCACTCTAAAAGGAACAAAATTCTAAGAGAGCTCCTTTTTGTGAAGCATGCAATTAAATTTAAATAAATTTATCTGACACTAGACAAATTACAACAATTCTGGAAACCAATCTTTTGAGAGAGTGGTTTTCACACAGGGTGTGAATAGGATAGATTGTGATATGCTATAACTTAATTGCAGTAGACTGTACAGCACCTAAAACAAGTTAGAAAAGTGTATGCTTCTAGACTCCAGCTCCCTCACTCCTATCAAGACACAATTCCCTCAACTCTTCAAGTACTATTGGGGCTCTCTCCCTCGATGCATTTGGATGAAACCTGGCAGCAGTGCTGGCATCCTAAGAGCCCATTCCATCAAATTCCAGCTAAACCTGTCCAGGGAAATGTGCTTTGCTACATGTCTATGGATCAGACAGACAGACTCGATGACAGTAATAGGTGTTTCACATTGATGAAATGTGTTCAAAAAAGCTAATCTTGCTAAAGTATAAAGAAAAGGGAAGACATGCCTTAGAAGTTTGAGAAACACTCTATTGAATCAGTACAAGAGAATCAGTAACACTGAACTTCCCAAATCTGATCCTGGTCAACAATGAAATGGTATACTGTGGAATTATGTAAGAAAGACATGCTTTCAAATTTTAGAATTAGGGCTGCCTATGTGGCTATGGTGTGATTCTCTTGCCAATGACTATCATCCTGTATTCCTGATTGATTAATCCCAAAAGCATCTATCTTGCATTCTTCGATTTGTAACACACGTCCTCCTAAATTCAAAGAGATTTTGCTTAGCCAAGTTTCCAGAGTTTTTGGATTTCTGCAAAGTGGATTACTAACTGGCTTTTCAAATTATTTGTTGGCCCAAATTAGGTCCCTAGGCATATCCTGAGGTATCTGGGCACTGAATAAGATGACACTTTGAAGACTACTCAGTCTTTTAGATATTAAAACCCTTTCGGTAGAGATGCAGCAAACAAATGATTTGGCTGAGACCGACCACAGATCACAAACATCATCCAACAGGAATTTTGTTGACAAGGGAAGGCCTGAAGGGAACATGGACAGAATTTTCAAACTACAGCCATTAGTCTGGATGTAGTTTTTCAGACTCCTAAGCTAAAAAGAATTATAATTATGATATAGTGTTACTGTGATAGATAAGGCAGTGGATGAGTTCACTCTTATACTTTCTAGCCTTGGTCTACTATGCTTTCCAGAGATAAACGGAGCAGTACCAATTGCTAGAGGAGCCCAACAGTGTTCAAGCCTTTCCCAACTTTTTTCTCCTGTTGCTTTGACAACTCTGGTGGATGAGGCAAATATAGGCAAGGGAGTGATGCAATTGAAACCTAGGCTTTTCATTGCTGGTAGGCGAACACAACCCATTTGTCTGGACTGGTCTAGCAAGAAGATATGGAAATCATTTTATTTCCTTTAATAAAGGGAACTATAGTTGTGGTCATTGACACCCATGCAGGTTAACCCTTAATGTCCAATATCTCCTAAAAAAAAATGTGGCCAGTGAAATGGCTTTGGACTATATATGCACAAATATTCAACACACAAAAGAATCAAATAAAACAAGACCAATTAAAAAGGAAATAGTAAGAAACAGTACAAAGACTAGGACCTTGCCAGGACATGATTACTGGCACCTTTATAAAAAATTCAAACCCATTTGAACAGAAGAACCATAAGAACATGCCATACTGGATCAGACCAAAGTCCATCAAACCAAGTATCCTGTTTCCAAAGTGGCCAATCTAGGTCACAAGTACCTAGCAGTTTCCCCAAAAGACACGGGTTTCACAATGCTTGTATTCCCATTGCAGTAAAATCAGACACCTGTGATCAACTGTTAGTACCCACATGACTTGAATCAACCAATGAAAGATGGCTCTAACGTTTAAACTAGCCACATTCACTTCCTGTTCCATTTTCACAATGGTGAAGACAAAAGAGCTTCCTGAGACCATCAGAAAAGCCATTATCACCAAACATCAAACTTCAAAGGGGTACAAAGCCATCTCCAAAGATCTTGGGATGCCTGTGTCTACAGTTCACAACATTAAGATACTTTCTGTTCATGGAACTGTCAAGAACCTCCCAGGATGTGGTGGGAAGAGGAAAATTAATCCAAGAAGTCTTCGAAAGTTAGTGTGAACTGTTGGAAAAACACCACGTATAACATCCAAAGAGGTTAAGACTGAACTAGAGCAATCTGGAGTGGTGATTTCAACCTGCACCATATGCTGTGCACTAAACAAAGGAGGACCCCACTGCTCAAAGACAGACACCAAAAGGCAACCTGATCTTTGCTTAACCCTACACTGAGAAAACACAATCCTTTTGGGAACATGTTCTAAGGACAGATGAAACGAAATTTGACCAGTGATACATTTACAGGAAGAAATGAAACTTATAAGGAAAAAAACATCTTTCCTACAGTTAAATATGGTGGAGGTTCCATAATGTTGTGGGGCTGTTTTGCTGCCTCAGTAACTGGAAGCCTAGAACGTATTAAAGGAATCAAAGTCAGAGGACTACCCGAGGCATTTTGGAGTGAAATGTGCTACCTAATGTCAGAAAGCTAGGTCTGGGTCGAAGGTCATGGGTCTTCCAGCAGAACGACGACCCAAAAGATACATCCAAAATTACAAAAAAATGGTTAAAAAGGAACAAATGGACTGTTTTAAACTGGCCAGTGATAAGTCCTGATCTTAATCCAATCAAGAACCTTTGGAAGGCGCTGAAATCTGCCACTGGGTAAAAAGAAACCTGCAAACATTCATGAGCTGGAACAAATCGCAGATGAAGAGTGGGAGAAACTACCAGCAGACAGATGTACGAGACTTACAGATGGTTACAACATTCGGGGGCTGTCAGCATTGCCAAGGGTTGTGTAACCAAATATTAGTGAAGGGTGCCACTAATACTGTCCAGGTCATATTTAGGTTTTTTTTTCTCAGACATCTTTTGTTTTGTTGTATATCTTCGAACATACTAATAAAATATTATAACATACAGTTGGAATATTTCCAATTATTTCTCAAGATATTGTAAACATACCTAAAATGCAAGGGTGTAAATAAGGTTGCCCAAAACTGTATTTGATATACTGACGAGTAACATATCACCTGGACTGTTGTATACATCCAAGGGTTTTGAAAGAACTGAAATATGAGTTTGCAAACCTACTATTAGTTATCTGTGAACTATCATTAAAATCATCTGTAGTACCTGAATATTGAAGAACTGTCAATGTAACACCAATTTTTAAAAGAGGTTCCAGGGGTGATGTGGGAAACTAGAGACCGGTGAGCCTGATGTCAATACTAGGTAGAATGTTAGAAACCATTATAAAGAATAAAATTACTGAACATGTAGATAGTCATGGTTTAATGGAAGAAAGCAACATGGATTTAGCCAAGGAAAGTCTTGTCTTACTGATCTGTTATACTTTTTTGAAGGAGTGAACAGACAAAGGTGAACCAGTCTATATACTGTATCTGGATTTTCAGAAAGCTTTTGATAAGGTCCCTCATGAGAGGCTCTTGGCAAAATTTTAAAAAATCACGGGATAAGAGGCAGTGAACTAATGTGGATCAGGAATTGGTTAAAAGATATAAAGCAGAGAGAGCACAGTTACTTACCTGTAACAGGTGATCTCTGGGAACAGCAGGAATAAATCTTCACATATGGGTACGTCGGTACCGACGGAGCCTGCGCGGGAACGCTCCCCAGCTTCCCAAAAAAGGAAAGCTTTTGGGAGCATCCCACAGCGCCTGCGCGCTGCCTTCCTGCCTTTCCTAACCGCCTCTCTCCAGTTCGAGTTTTAAAGCTGAGACAAAGAGAGAGAGGAAAGGAAAGAAAGATAGAGAGATACAACTCCTAGGGGAGGTGGGTGGGTTGTGAAGACTTATTCCTGCTGTTCCCAGAGATCACCTGTTACAGGTAAGTAACTGTGCTATCTCCAGGAACAAGCAGGAATGAGTCTTCACATATGGGGACTCCCCAGCTAGAGATGCCTGGGAGATCCCCAAGGTTGTGAGACCCTGAGAAGGGCTCTACCTCCTCCCATGGATCTCAGGCATCCAACCAGGGATGGAGGGTAGGAGTTCATTAAGCATGGAACAGGTATTTGACAACAGCCTGACCAAACAAGGCATCCCGGCGGGAGTCCTTGTCCAAACAGTAATGGGCTGTGAAGGTATGAACAGAGGCCCAGGTGGCCACTCGACAGATCTGGTCAATGGACACAGAATTTAGATGAGCCATAGAGGTGGCCATGGCCCTCACATTATGAGCTGTGACATGGCCCTCCAGAGAAAGGTTCTTACTCTGGTAGGCGAAAGAAATACACTGAGCAATCCAATTGGACAGTGTCCTCTTAGAGATTGGAAGTCCCAAATGAGAGGGATCAAAAGCAACAAAGAGTTGAGAAGACTTTCTATGTTGCTGTGTCCTTTGTAAGTAAAAAGCAAGAGCTCTCTTACAATCCAAGGTATGAAGATTCCTCTCTGCACTTGATGCATGAGGACCTGGAAAAAAAACAGGTAAATACACCTCTTGATTAAGATGAAAAGGTGAGACCACTTTAGGCATAAAGTGTGGATTGGTCCTAAGGAATACCTTATCATGATGGAACCTTGTATAAGGTGGATTAGCCACTAAGGCCTGCAGTTCACTGATGCGGCGAGCTGAGGTGACTGCAATAAGAAAGATAACCTTCCAGGAAAGAAATTTCAAGGAGGTAGTGGCTAAGGGTTCAAAGGGTGGCTTCATGAGCTGACCAAGAACCAGATTCAAGTCCCATGCCACTGGAGGTGGTCTGATGGGAGGTTTAGTTAAAAGAAGGCCTCTCATGAATCTCGCAATAAGATGAGAGGAGACAGGTTGTCCATTGAGAGGCTTGAGGGATGCTGCAATAGCACTCAAATGGACCCTTACTAAATTCGTGTTGAGTCCTGTGTGGGAAAGATGCAGGAGATACTCTAGTAAAGAATTCAACGGTATTGCTAGAGGGTTAATACCCTTCTCAGCACACCAAATGGTAAACCTTTTCCATTTAAAGGCATAGGAACGTCTAGTAGAAGGCTTTCTGGAAGCATGAAAGATATCGCTTACTTGCTGAGAAAGATGCCAATCTTGAAGGTCTAAGCCTTCAGCAACCAAGCCCTGAGATGGAGAGATTGGGGGTTTGGGTGCCACAACGTTCCCCCCTCCTGAGACAGGAGATCTGGAGCAGACCCCAGGTCCAGGGAGGGAGCTTGAGAGAGATGCAGAAGTAGAGGGTACCACACTTGGCGTGGCCAACGTGGAGCTATGAGAATCATAGTCCCTTGATCTCTCTGAAGCTTGAACAGGGTCTTGGGAATTAGGGGAATGGGTGGAAAGGCGTACAGGAAGTCTTGACCCCAATGAAGGAGGAAGGCATCCCTGGCCTGAACTCCCTGACACGGAATTCTGGAACAGAATTGGGGAAATTTGGCATTCCACGGACTTGCAAAGAGGTCTATGTCCGGGGTTCCCCAAATTCGAAAGATTCTGACTATCTGGTCCATATGAAGGGACCATTCGTATGGAAGCAGAACTCGACTGAGTCTGTCTGCCCAAGAGTTTTGAACTCCTGGAAGGTATACTGCCAGAAGATGAATTTGATGCTCTCTGGCGAAGGCCCACAATCTCAGAGCTTCGTTGCAAAGTGACAAAGAGCCAGTCCCTCCCTGCTTGTTCACATAGAACATGGCTACTTGGTTGTCCGTGTGAATGAGGACTGTCTTGTAGCTGAGCAGGGTATGGAAGACTCTGAGAGCCAAGAAGATTGCTCTGAACTCTAAGAAGTTGATATGTAGGGAGGTCTCCTGTGGGGACCAAATGCCCTGGGTGGAGAGGTCTTGAAGATGAGCTCCCCAACCCTTTGGAGAGGCATCTGTTGTAAGGATTGCTTGGGGTAACAACTGTTGGAAGGGGGACCCCAGCAACAGATTTTGAGTGGACTTCCACCACTGGAGAGACCAAAAGAGGTGCCTGGAGGTTGCTATTTTGTCTGACAGACTTCCAGATGCCTGGGTCCACTGGGTGGACAAAGTCCATTCAGCTGCCCTCATGTGAAGGCGAGCATAAGGGACCACATGCACCGTGGAGTTGTAACATCTCTTGAGCAGTTAGATGGGTTTTTAACTGAATCTGAGAGGCTAACTGCACTAAGCGTAGGCAACGGGCCTGGGGAAGATAGGCCCTTGCAGTTGTGGTATCCAGGAAGGCCCCTATGAACTCTAGAGACTGAGTAGGGATGAGTTGGGACTTTCGGATGTTTATAACTAGTCCCAGATACTGCAGGACACGCATTGTGCAGGCTGGGCCTCTGACTGGGATGGAGCTTGGATAAGCCAGTCGTCCAGATATGGGAATACGAATATTCCCAGAGTGCGTAGAAATGCAGCTATTACTGCCATGCATTTTGTGAACACTCTTGGAGCAGAGGCCAGACCAAAGGGAAGCACCCTGTATTGATAGTGCTTTCCCTGATAAAGGAACCGAAGGAACCTTCTGTGTGCTGGATGGATGAGTATATGGGTATACGCATCCTTGAGATCTAGAGAACAAAGCCAATCCTAACTCTGAAGGAATGGAAGGAGAGTACCCAGAGAAATCATCTTGAATTTCTCTTTGCATAGGAATTTGTTCAATTCTCTGAGATCTAATATGGGTCTGTAACCCCCTGTTTTCTTTGGGATGAGAAAGTAGGGGGAGTAGAACCCTGAGCCCTGTTGAAGAAGAGGTACTTCTATTGCCCCTTGGGCAAGAAGGGTGGAAATCTCTTGACCCAGAAGGTCGAGGAGAGATGTTGGAGAATTGAACTGTCTCACCATGGTGTGAGGAGGAAGGTTTAAGAAATGAAGTTTGTACCCTTCCCTTATGATGGAAAGGGTCCACTGCTCTGCTGTGATTTGCTCCCATCTGGGAGCAAAGTGAGCTAACCTTCCTGGAATGGTGAGAGGCTCTGGTTCTTTTAGAGCTAGAAAGGCTAAGTTCTCTAGGTGCAAGTCAAAGGCCCTGAGGAGGCTGAGGCTGTTGGGCTACAGTAGGCCTTGCAGCCTTAGACTTGGCCTGTTTAGGTTGTTGACGCTTTGCAGCAAAACGACCTGCAGAAGATGTCTGCTGACCATAAGCAGGATAATATCTTCCCTTCTTGGGAAAATATGTCTTTTTGAACAACCTCTTCTGGACAGGATTAGAGGTAGACTTTGAAAGCCTATCCAAAGCAGAATTTTCTGCATCCATCTGAGTGGCCTTTGCTTGCCAATCTTTGCCAAACAGGTTTTCACCTGTAAAGGAAGATTTCCTAATCCATCTTGGACCCAGGGTTCCAAATCAGAAGCTTGCAACCAAGCAATTCTGCGTGCACCTATGGCAATGGCCGAGGCTCTGCTGGCCCCCTCAAAAGAGTCAAAGGCTGCACGGTTAGAGAATATGGAAACATCCTGGGCATGCTTAAGCCAGGTAAGAAAGTCTTTCCTTTTATCTTCTGGAAGAAAAGGGAGGAAAGTTTGCAGATGATCTGTAACTTCCTTCAGAAACATCCCCATATAGAGACTATAGGAATTGATTCTGGCAACAAGCATACTGGCTTGAAAACGTTTCCTGCCAAAAGCATCCAAGGTTCTACATTCTCT
Organism: Ichthyophis bannanicus; assembly: GCA_033557465.1. Taxonomy (NCBI): domain Eukaryota; kingdom Metazoa; phylum Chordata; class Amphibia; order Gymnophiona; family Ichthyophiidae; genus Ichthyophis; species Ichthyophis bannanicus. The sequence continues at coordinate 1,105,838,367 of CM066032.1, read as the reverse complement.
TCCTGGAGGAGCAGATGAGTGCCTCTTTGCACTCTTTAACTTTTTCATAGCAGATTCCACCACAATAGAATGGTGAGGATGCTGAGTTTTATGAAATCCAGGACAAGGAGGGACACGATACATGGTATCCAACCTACGAGAATGAGAAGAGATGGTGAGAGGAGTCTCCCATATGCCTATCATGTGGTCATAAAGGATCTCATGAACTGGCAAAGTGGCTGCTTCTTTAGGAGCCTTAGGATATTGCAAAATATCCAATTTTTTGGCTCTAGGCTCTGTCTCAGGGGCTACTGAGATAGAAAGCCCCTTGGCCACTTCCCTTATGAAGTCTTGAAAAGACAAGTCTTCTGGAGGGGACATTCTTCTTTTTGGAGAAGAAGGCTCCTGAGGAAGAAGTACCGATGCTTCGACAGAGGCCTCTGATGCATCAGAGTCTTCGGAGGAATCGAAGTATCGCCTGTCTGGATGCTCTTGTAAAGCCCGATACGCATACCGGGTATCATCGACATCGGGAGTCATCGGTACCGATAGGCATCATCGGACAGGGTACCGCTGCAGTCGACACCGAAGCCGATATCGATGCAACCGGTACCGATATCGGAGCCGGTACAGACAACGAAGCTTGTTGCGGTACCAGCGGCATCGCAACTTGTATGAATGCCGTAATGGCACGCTGCATGGTCAGAACATTCTGATCCATCAACGCCATGAATGTCTGGAGGTCGGTACCGGCGGATTCCACCAGTACCCCAGAACATTGCAACAGGTGATCGGTCGAGGCTGTGCCATCGATGTCAACCTGTGACCCCATAGGAGGAGCTTTGGAAGCCGGAGCTTCCCGCCGGGGTACTTTTGCCGGTGCAGGATCCTCGAGGGCAAGCCCGGAAGCATCTTGATGCTTAGAGGGAGATCTACCCTTCGAGGACCGGCTAGACTTATGTTTGGTTACCTGAGATCCATAGGAGGAAGCAGCAGCCCTGGAAGACGTCGATGCCACCGAAGCTGCATCAGAGGGAAACAGTGTACTGAGCTTGGCTGCTCGGTTTTGTAAACCTCTTTTAGACATCATGGAGCAGGACGGACAATCCGTGATGGAATGGTCAGGACCCAAACACTTAAGACACCAGTCATGGGTGTCGGTAACAGAGATGGTACCGCTGCACTTAGTGCCTTTTTTAAACCCGGAGGCGGGCTTTTCCGTGAGGAATTTTCTGTTAGGCCTAAGGCCCAACGAAGAAAAAATACACTGAAGTGGAACGGAAGTATTCTTTTTTTTTTTTTTTAAGAAAAGAAAGAAAAGACCGGTAATACCGGTCCGACGTCGAAGAAGGCAGACGCGCGACCAAAGAAATAAAATAAAATAAAGAACTTCTTCAGCGGTGACAAGAACACAACCTGCTGGCTCCGCGGAAAAGAAGAACTGGAGAGAGGCGGTTAGGAAAGGCGGGAAAGCAGCGCGCAGGCGCTGTGGGATGCTCCCAAAAGCTTTCCTTTTTTGGGAAGCTGGGGAGCGTTCTTGCGCAGGCTCCGTCGGTACCGACGTACCCATATGTGAAGACTCATTCCTGCTTGTTCCTGGAGATTAGGGCTAAATGGCCAATTTTCTCAGTGGAGAAAGGTGAATAGTGGAGTAACCCAGGGATCTGTACTGGGACCGCTGCTTTCTAACATCTTCATAAATGACCTGGAAATGGGAATGAGTGGTGATCAAATCTGAAGATGACTCAAAATTATTCAAATTCAAGAGGCTTGTGAAAAATTGCAAGAGGACCTTGATAAATTGGAAGACTGGACGTTCAAATGGCAGATGAAATTTAACGTGGACAAGTGCAAAGCTAAGCACTTAGGGAAGAACAACCCAAACAATGGTTACATGATGCAAGGTTCCACATTAGGAACCACCACCCAGGAAAATGATTTAGGTGTCATCATAGATAATACTTTGAAGACTCTGCCCAAGTACGCAGTGGTGCCCAAGAAAGCAAATAGAATACTAGGAATCATAAGGAAAGGAACGGAGAACAAAACAAAGGATATTATAATGCCTCAGTACTGTTCCATGGTGCTACCGCACCTTGAATATTGTGTGCAGTTCTGGTCGCCATAACTTAAAAAGGATATAGCAGAATTAGAAAAGGTACAGAGAAGAGCCATCAAAATTGTAAAGGGGATGGGAAGGATACCCTTATGAGCAGAGGCTTAAACGTTAGGGCACTTCAACTTCAAAAAGAGACGGCTGAGAGGAGATATCATAGAGGTCTATAAAATAATGAATGGAGTAGAACAGGTAAAGGTAGATAGGTTTTTTACTCCATCAAGAAGTAGAAAGACTAGGGGACACTCAAAGTTACAATGTAGCCCCAGTTAGAACTAAGAGAAAGCATAGTTACTCACCTGTAACAGATTATCTCCGGGAACAGCAGGAATTTAGTCTTCACATATGGGTATCGTCAGTACTGATGGTGCCTGCGTGGGAACGCTCCCCAGCGTCCAATAAGAAAGCTTTTGGGAGCATCCCACAGCGCCTGCGTGCTGCCCTTCCGCCTTTCCCAACTGTCCCTCTCCAGTTGAGTTTATAGCTGAGACAAAAGAGAGAGGAAAAGAGAGATAGAGAGATACAACTCCTAGGGGAGGTAGGCGGGTTGTGAAGACTAAATTCCTGCTGCTCCCGGAGATCACCTGTTACAGGTGAGTAACTATGCTATCTCCAGGAACAAGCAGGAATGTAGTCTTCACATATGGGAACTCCCTAGCTGCAGATGCCAGGAAGAAAACCCCAGAAGTTGTGTGCCCTTGTGAAAGGGCTCCACTTCCCCCTCATGGATCTCTGGCATCCTACCAGGGATGGTGGGTAGGAGTTGATTAAGTATGGAACAGGTGTTGAAGAACAGCCTGACCAAACAAGGCATCCCGGCAGGAGTCCTTGTCTAAGCAGTAATGGGCTGTGAAGGTATGAAACGAAGCCAAGTAGCTGCTTCGCAGATGTCGTCGATAGACACAGAGTGAAGATGAGCCATAGAGGCTGCCATGGCTCTCACATTGTGAGCTGTGACATGGCCTTCCACAGGAAGATTTTTACTCTCATGGCAAAAGATATACACTGTGCAATCCAGTTGGACAGTGTTCCTTTGGAGACTGGAAGCCCCAAATGACTAGGATCAAAAGCAACAAAGAGTTGAGAGGACTTCCTATGTTGCTGTGTCCTTTGTAAGTAAAAGGCCAGAGCCCTTTTACAATCCAAAGCATGAAGATTCCTTTCAGCATTTGAGGCATGAGGCTTTGGGAAGAATACAGGAAGGTAAACCGCTTTGTTTAAATGAAAAGGTGACACCACCTTTGGCATAAAATGTGGATGAGTCCTAAGGACTACCTTATCGTGATGGAACCTTGTATAAGGAGGATCAGCCACTAATGCTTGCAATTCACTGATGTGACATACTGATGTGATTGCAATAAGAAAGATAACTTTCTAGGAAAGGAATTTCAAAGAAGTAGTGGCTAATGGTTCAAAATGCGGTTTAATAAGCTGCCCAAGAACCAAATTTAAGTCCCATGCCACAGGTGGTGGCTTAATGGGAGGCTTAGTTAGAAGGCCTCTCATAAATCTCGCTATGAGAGGATGAGAAGAAATAGATTGCCCATTTAGAGGTTTGAAAGAAGCTGCAATAGCACTCAAATGAACTCTCACTGAATTGGTCTTAAGCCCTGCATTAGACAAATGAACGAGATACTCCAGTAATGATTCCAGAGGTATCGCAAGAGGGTTAAGACCCTTCTGCGAGCACCATATAAGAACATAAGATATGCCATACTGGGTCAGACCAAGGTCCATCAAGCCCAGTATTCTGTTTCCAACAGTGGCCAATCTAGGTCATACGTACCTAGCAGTTTCCCCAAGGGACACAGGTTCCACAATGCTTGTATTGGTTCAAGCATTGATATCCTGGGTCCCTTCTTAATAATGGTTTATGGACCTTTCCTCCAGGAACTTGTCCAAACCTTTTTTAAACCCAGCTACACTAACAGCCTTTACTACATCCTCCGGTAACATAAGAACATAAGATATGCCGATATATATGGTAAACCTTTTCCACTTGAAAACATAAGAGCGTGTTGTGGAAGGCTTCCTGGAAGCATAAAGGATATGCTTTACCTGTTGAGAAAGGTTAAGACCATGAAGTTCTAGGCTTTCAGCAACCAGGCCCTGAGATGCAGAGACTGGGGATTGGGATGCCACAGCATCCCGTCCTCCTGAGAAAGGAGATCTGGAGCAGATCCTAACTCCAGAGGCGGAGCTTGAGAGAGATGTAGGAGCAGAGGGTACCACATTTGCCGTGGCCAATGTGGAGCTATGAGAATCATATGACCTCTGTCTCTCTGAAGCTTGAACAGGGTTTTGGGAATTAGGGGAATGGGTGGAAAAGCATACAGGAAGTCCTGGCCCCAATGGAGGAGGAAAGCATCCCTGGCCAGACAACCCTGAGCCGGAATTCTGGAACAGAACCGGGGAAGTTTGGCATTCAGCAGACTTGCGAAGAGGTCTATGTCCAGGGTTCCCCAAATTTGGAAAATTTTGGCCACCTGGTCCACATGGAGAGACCATTCTTGTGGAAGCAGAACTCGACTGAGTCTGTCTGCCCAAGAGTTTTGAATGTCTGGAAGATACACCGCAAGGAGATGAATCTGATGCTCTCTGGCGAGGGCCCATATTTGCAAACTTCATTGTCCGTTTGAACTAGGACTGTCTTGTAGCTGAGCTGGGTTTGGAATACTCGAAGAGCAAGGAAGATTGCTCTGAGTTCCAAGAGATTGATGTGTAGATAGGCCTCCTGTGGAGTCCAGGTACCCTGGGTAGAGAGGCCTTGCAGGTGGGCTCCCCAACCCACCTGTGAAGCATCTGTTAGAGTGGCTTGGGGTGGGGGTTGCTGAAAAGGAGACCCCACCAAAAGGTTGTGGGGTGACTGCCACCATTGGAGGGACAAAATAAGTTGATCTGAGTTTGCTATTTTGTCTGACAGACAACCTGACGCCTGAGCCCACTGAGTGAATAATGTACACTGGGCTGCCCTCATATGGAGGCGAGCATAAGGAACCACATGCACGGTAGATGCCATGTGGCCCAGCAACTGTAACATTTCTCAAGCAGTGAGGTGAGGTTTTAACACTGCTTGGGAAGCCAACTGCACAATGCGAAGGCAGCAGGCCTGCGGAAGGTAGTCCCTTGTCTGTCTGGTATCCAGCAGAGCTCCTATTAACTCTAGAGACTGAGTGGGAGCAAGGTTGGATTTGGGAAGTTTATGACAATTCCCAAATACTAAAGGATGCGCATTGTGCGAGAGAGAGCAATCCTGGCCTCTGGCTCTGAAGGGGCTCGAATGAGTCAATTGTCTAAGTAAGGGAAGATGAATATTCCTAGGGTGCGAAGAAATGCTGCCACCACAGCCATGCATTTTGTGAACACCCTTGGTGCCGAGGCCAGGCCAAAAGGAAGAAGCCTGTATTGGCAGTGCTTCCCCTGAAATAGGAAGCAAAGGAACTTTCAATGTGTTGGATGGATGAGAACATGAGTGTACGCATCCTTGAGATCTAGAGAACAAAGCCAATCCTGACTGAAGGTATGGCAGCAGAGTTCCTAGAGAAATCATTTTGAACTTCTCTTTGAACAAGAATTTGTTCAATTCTTCGAGGTCTAAAATGGGTGTGTGTCCTCCTGTTTTCTTTGGGATAAGGAAATAGGGGGAGTAGAACCCTGTACCCTGTTATAGAATGGGTACCTCTTCTATTGCCCCTTGGGCAAGAAGCACAGTGACCTCTTGACCTAACTGGCTGTTGAGAGAGGTCTGAGAATTGAACTGTCTTACCATTGTAGGAGTGGGCATGCTGAGGAAATGAAGCTTGTACCCCTCTCTTACAATAGACAGAGTCCAATTTTCTGCTGTTATCTGACCCGATCTGGGGGCAAAATGACATAACCTTCCTGGAATGGTGGAGGGTTCTGGACCGTTCAGGGCCAGGAAGGCAAAGCTCTCTAGATAGGAGTCAAAGCCCCTGTGGAGGCTGAGTCTGCTGAGCTGGTTGAGGCTTTTGTTTTTCTTTGCCTAGGTTGTTGCTGCTGTCCCTTTTGGGCAGACTGACCCAAACGATGTCCCTGTTGGGTATAGGAGGGATAAAACTTCGTCTTACTGAAGAATGGTTTCTTGTAGGATTTTTTCCTTGCAGGATCAGCTGTAGATTTAAACAATCTATCCAAGGTGATATTGTCAGCATCTATCTCATTAGCTTTTTCCTGCCAATTCTTGCCAAAGAGATTCTCTCCTGTGCAAGGAATATTTCCTAGTTTATCCTGTACCCAAAGTTCCAAGTCAGATGCCTGGAGCCAGGCAATCCTACGTGCACCTATGGCAATAGCAGAGGTTCTGCTTATGCACTCAAAGCAGTCAAAGGCTGCACGATTTACAAACTTGGAAACATCCTGAGCATGTTTGACAAGGGCGAGGTAATCCTGCCTCTTATCATCAGGAAGGAGAGGGCACATAAGCTCTAAATCTCCTGTGACCTCCTTAAGAAACATTCCCATATATAAAGTATAGGAACTGATCCTAGCAGAAAGCATGGAAGCCTGGAATGTTCGATGTCCAAAGGCGTCAAGAGTCCTACACTCACGTCTTGAAGGATTAGATGCATATGCCTTTTTTGCACTCTTGATCCTTCTCATAGCTGATTCCACCACCATGGAATGGTGCGATAGCCGAGTCTTCTGAAAGCCAGGACAGGGAGGAACTCGATACATGGTGTCGAGTCTTCAAGAGTGAGAAGATGTGGTTAGAGGTGCAAGATCTCATGAATAGGTAAGGTAGCTGCCTCCTTGGGAGCTTTAGGGTATTGTAGGATTTCCAATTCCTTTGCCCTAGGCTCTTTTTCAGGAGCCACTGTGATGTAAAGACCTCGCACCACATCTTGGATAAAATCCTGAAAGGACATATCCTCTGGTGGAGACATCCTACGCTGAGGAGAAGAATCCTCAGGAAGAAGTACTCTAGTATTGGCAGAGCTTTCAGAGTCTTCAGACTCATCTGAGGATTCAAAGTACCTCCGATCTGGGTGATCGTGCAAGGTGTGGTACCGGTCGAAGTCAGCAGCGGAGAGGTCCGGTACCAACTTCTCAATACCGGATGGATACGCATGACTCGGTCCCAGTAGAATACCTGCCGATGTCGATGCAGTTGATACCAGTACTGGAGTCGGTGCCGGTACCGGCTGAATTGTCTGAAGCGGTTTCAAGTGCATCGAGGCCGTGAGAAGAGCCGCCAGACTGCGTTCAATAGCCAAGAATCTCTGGTCTATCGATGCTGCCGATACTTGGGTATTGGTACCGGATGAAGGAGCCGGTACCCCAGAGCATGGCACCAGTAGTTCTGCAGAGGTTGAGGCCTCGAGAACATCCTGGAGCTCCGTTAATGCTTTGGAAGCCGAAGCCTCCCGCTGGGGCAATTTTGCTGGTGAAAGTCCCTCAAGGGCATCGCTAGAGGCATCTCGATGCTTAGAGGGAGATCTACCCTTTGAGGACCGGCTAGATTTATGTTTAGTTACCTGAGATCCATGGGAGGAAGACAAAGTCCTGGAAGACGTCGATGCCACAGAGGCTGCATCGGAGGGAAAAAGGGTGTTAAGTTTAGCAGCTCGGTTCTGCCGGCCCCTCTTCGACATCATCCCACAGGTAAGACACTCTGAAATAGAGTGGTCAGGACCTAAACATTTGAGGCACCACTCATGGGTGTCGGTGACGGAAATGGTACCGCCACACTTGGAACAATTTTTAAAACCCGAAGCGGGTTTTTCCATTTTAAAGGAAAAGTTGGGCCTAGTGCCCAAATTGGCGCGTGGCACCTGAGGAGAAAAAAACCTGGAAAAGACTCCAGAAGTTTGTTTTTTTTTGGAAAAAAAGAAAGAACCACCGGTGGTACCGGTGTAGCATCGAAGGAAGGCAGACGCGACCACAAAAAAGAATAGAAGGGATTTATTTTCTGCGGTGACAGGATGTGCGACCTGTCAGCTCCGCGGAAAACGAAGAACTGGAGAGGGACAGTTGGGAAAGGCGGGAAGGCAGCATGCAGGCACTGTGGAATGCTCCGAAAAGCTTTCCTATTGGACGCTGGGGAGCGTTTCCGCGCAGGCTCCGTCGGTACCGACGATACCCATATGTGAAGACTACATTCCTGCTTGTTCCTGGAGATAATAGTTTTCCACAACACGTAATCAAACTCTGGAATTTTTTTTACTGGAGGATGTAGTAAAAGCTGTTAGTGTAGCTGGGTTTAAAAAAGGTTTGGACAAGTTCCTGGAGGAAAAGTCCATAAACCATTATTAAAGAGGACCAAGGAAATCCACTACTTACTCCGGGATAAGCATTGTGAAATCTATGTACCTTTTTGGGAACCTGACATGTACTTGTGACCTGGATTGACCGCTGTTGGAAACAGGATACTGGGCTTGATGGACCTTGGTCTGACCCAGTATGACATTTCTTATGTTCCTTAGAGAATTGGAATTGGGTTCTATGGGGCTATATTCATATTAGCCTTCATTAGTAATTGCCTATTACTTTGCTCACATTTGAATACTCTCCCTCTCTTCACCTAACCCAGTCAATATCTCTCTCTGGAGCCAGCACACTTGTACCTCAACTCAAGTCTGACAACTAGATAATGCCACTGTGCAATGATCGAGACCTCTCCCCCATCTGGGCTAACAGTGTTTGGAATCTAAAAGAAATGGAATGTAAAGGAGAAGTAAGGCACACTTAAAACCATCATTGCTCTCGAAAGAAATCTGTTCATCGCTTCTGCTGAGAAAATGGGATAATAGGTTAAGGAAATAGAAGACTTCTAGCCTGCAGTTTTTAAAAATAGACAATACCTGGTTGGAGCAGATGAAGAAGGTGGTTTTTCAGAGGCCTGTGCATTTAAAAGAAAAATGAGAGATAAGCGTTTCCTTACAAATAACCAATGACCAATAAGCCTAGAGATTTACTGAAATGTAGTTTGGCATTGACAATCGTAAATCTTCCATTTTTTGGCACTAACTTGAGGGAGAAATTAGCTGCTGCTTCTCTTTACTAAAAACAAAGACACAGAAGACCCGTCTTCTCAGTGAAATCAGAGAACACAAACATCTTGTTATTATGATGTGCACTGGCACCATCTTTAGGCTGGAGTGGGAACCAATGTAATGAAAAACAGGGTTTTGTTTTTTAAATAGGCTCTACGCTCACTGATAGCCTACTGCCACGATGTCTTCAGAACAGGCAGTCCACATAAGGACCTAGAAATGTCCCCTGAGAAGGGATCCCCATATCCAACTCCATTCTTTCCTCCCTGCTGCTAGTCATATTACAAGGCCTTATATAGACTTATGACAGGGTCCATCTAGTTGTGGGGTTAGCTGTGGCTGCACCTTCTACATGTCTCAAGTCTGTGCTGATGGTTTGCAAAACTCCAATAGATGTCCACATCAAAATGATAGTTTTTACATATTTTGTTAAATACAATAGATTAGATTTCTAAAAACTGACTTGATCATCGTCGCTGTCATCGCTGACCTCCAGGTCATCTTCCAACATTCTGAAAGAGAAGAGAAAAATAGAATGGATAGCTTCACATCACAGTCTGCAGCTATCACTGGAGGCTCAGCCCAGTGCACTTCATGCAACTTAAAGTACTCTACACAACTGGTTAATCTGGGGAATATACAAACAAAAATTTACCAGCGGGTTCAGAATTTAATAGACTAATGTAAAAACATCTCGTCTATTTCTGACAGATTTGCTTTTACATTGATTATTGGGATCCAGAGATTTTTGCCACAAGAAGTATGTGTGTATGGGAGGGAGGGGGTGCATTTGATTTTTACTTGTATGTTTAGTTTAAAGAAATTTGAAGTAGATGGACTAATATGATTTCTGACAAATGGTGAAGACAGCTATGCATCTTACACCACATATACATTTTAGGAAGTAATTTTATAAAAGTCATTCTGCATGTATGTAGATGCATAAACGCACAGATGACCATTTCATAAAATACTGGCCAGTGTAAAAGTATGCGCTTAGGCATGAAAGCAATGTTCTTTGCTGGAAGGCATAGCTGGGGGATTGGTCTGGGCGGAGAACAGGAAACGTCTGCACATGTGTGCGTAGATTACCTTAATCTATACATGTGTGTCTGTAAAACACACATTTTCATTTACACCTACTCGCAAACAGGTATAAGCGATCACAACTGTATTTCAAATGTGTTTTCTACCACATACACTAGTAATTTACAAAGACAAATAGACGCCTATCCATGACGCTATGTTATAAAATTAACCTCTATATATTAGCAACTAAATCATGGCAACTTTAGCATATGGAGTTTATGCTAATTTTCAAAGAGAAACTACTCTGGTGTTAAATAAGCACACAAAGCAATGCAGGTACTACTCTTGCTATGTTGTGTATGTGGCCATAAGCAAGTAACAGTTTGCATACTTGTGAAAATACCATATACACATGCCATTTTCCTCCCAGACTTAAAAGTCCACAATCAGTCTAAAAGTCCATCTATTTTGGAAAACCATTCATATCTTCAGCCAGCCCAAGGACAGCAATGTTCACATATGTAGGACTATATAGGTGCACTAAACCATTTTAACATTGCTCGATTACTATGAAAACTGGTGCTGCACACTGCCAAATAGAGGCCAAAGCTTGACTTCCAGGTCAACGAGGGTATGGGGTCGTCAGAAACTTACAACTGATGTATTATTCTAGGGAACCATGCTTAAGAACACTTTGTAACATTACAGCTGTTCAAGTTCATCTACACTATATTGTACAGTGCTGTATAGAAGAAATCCTTAACAATCAGCCTCTGAACATAATTCACATTGAGGCTATCATTGCAGTCCATTATGTAATCTAGTGCTAGACTCAACAAATCTTAAAGTGTCCTGCTGTTTTTGTTGTTAAGTGCCGCTGAGTCTGTGTTGGCTCATGACGATCCTCTGGATAGCTGTCCTAAACTGTGTTCAGTCTTCAGCAGGCAGCTCATTGTTGATAGAGTGGCACCCATAGCTGCTATTACTGTATCAATCCTTCTCATTGCTGGCCTTCCTCTTTTGCAGTGACATTCAACCTTGCAAAGCATGTTGTCTTTCTCTAATGATCTCTCACTTCGCATGATGTGGCTAAACTATGAAAGTCAAAAGCCTTGTCATCTGAGCTTCTAAAGAAAGCTTTGGTTTGATTTCCTCTAGTACTGACTAGTTTGTTCTTCAGGCAATCCATGGTATACACAGTATTAGTCACCAGCACAATAATTCAAAGGCATTGATTTTCTTCCTGTCTAATCTTTAACTGTCCAACTTTCGCATCCATAAGATGTTATTGGAAATACCATGACTTGGACAAGTCTCTCTCCATACAAAGATTTGACATCTCTGCTCTTGAGAATCTTGTCTAGGTCCTTCATAGCCATTCTGCCAACAGCAGTGCGCCATACGATTTCTTGATTGCTTGTCCTTTATCGATTATTGATCCAAGCATGTTAAAAGTTGTCCACTATTTCAATTTCTTCTCCATCAACTATGAACTTATCGATTTTGCCAGCTGTCAGGATCCTTTTTTTCATTACATTAAGGTGCAGGTCCAATTTAAGACTATGACCCTTGATTTTGAGAAGCAAATGTTTCAGATCACCTTCACTTTCAGCCAGTAATGTGATGTCATCAGCATACAGAAGGTTGTTGATAAGTCTTCCACCAATCTTTATACCTCCGTTGTCTTCATATTTAATTTAACTGCATTTATATACCGCTTTTCACCGGGTCAAAGCAGTTTAACAATTAAGGGGGGGTGGACAGTAATCAGTGTAGGGGGGGGGGGAGAGCCATCACCGGGGGCCAACATTGATGATTTGAACAGGTAGTAAAGACTACAGTCCTGCTTCTCTGATAATTTGTTCTGCATAAAAATTAAACAGGTAGGAGGAAAGTATGCAGCCTCGTCATACACCTTTGTTGATTTTAAACCATTCTGTTTTGCCTTGTTCCATTCAAACTGTTGCTTCTTGATCAATGTAAAGGTTGTGCAAGAGAACTATCAGGTGTTCTGGAACACCCATGCTTCTTAATGTGGCCCAGAGATTTGCATGGTTTACACAGTCAAAAACCTTGTTGTAGTCAAAGTACAAATACCCTTTAGGTATTCTTTTGTCTTTTCAAGGATCTGTCTCACATCCGCGATGATGTCTCTCGTTCCTCGCCCTTTCCTGAACCCTGCTTGCACTTCAGGCAGTTCTCATTCTAGGTATGGTTGAAGTCTCTGCTGGATGATGTTAGGTAGAATCTTGCTGGCATGTGGGATCAGAGCAATTGTATGATAATTTCCACAGTCAGCTGGGATCACCTTGGTATAAACACATATCTTTTCTATGCTGCTTCAACTTCTTCTTTGATCACCAATGGTTCCTGATCATAAGGTACAGGTTGAAACAGCTGTTGGTCCACTTGATCTTTATGGTATAGTGACTCTGTATAGTCTTTCCATCTTTTCTTAATCTTCTCATCATCATTCAACCTGGATCCTAAAATGTCAGAGTCAATAACAAATGCCACTAAAGCAGGAATCAACTTGAAACAGCTTGAGCTATTCTGAGAAGAGGGCGGACAAAACCTGCACCATATTACCATACAAAGCTGGTAGACAGAGGTTAATTTTATAAGGAAATGAGTAAAGGTACACACCATGTATGCATGTAAATCACAGTATTTTAATAATTTACTGACATATTTTATGCAGCCACTATTCTGTAAGTATGCATATGCTGTGCCAAGAAGTAATTAGTCCTTACCTGCTAATTAGTGTTCCTGAAGGAACTTCAGTCCAGTCCCTTAACTTCTGGGTTGCGCAACCCTTCCAGCAGCTTGGAGGCTGAGCCCATCATCTTTTTGATGATGGTGAGGTATAAATACCCCTGGCACCACCCACTGGCACCAGTAATCTATTACAAAAGCAGACTTAAAGGATAGATAACAAAGAACTTATAACTATATGACAACATGCAATAACTTACACACCTCCTAAACTAGTAAACTTTTTTTTTTTTTTTACTCAACTAGGAGGTGAAGGAAAAAGGGAAAGGAGGAGGAGGCTTACCTGAGGCTGCGAAGGCCTTCCCCCCTTTCCAGCTGAACCTCTTTTTGCGGACTGTCACGTGCTCCGGGTCCTAAGCAAGGGACCCCACGATTTTGTTCCGTAATCTGTCTTCAGTCCGCCAACTGAAAACCACCGAACTCGGGTGGGATCAGGGACTGGACTGAAGTTCCTTCAGGAACACTAATTAGCAGGTAAGGACTAATTACTTCTTCCTTATCGTCACTTCAGTCCAGTCCCTTAACTTCTGGGATGTAACAGAGCAGTTTAAATCTGGGAGGGGTTCGTTATCCCGGACCGAAGTACTGCGCTGCCAAACCTGGCATCCGACGCCCCTTGGACATCCAGCCTATAATGCTTGGTGAAGGTGTGGAGGGACGACCAGGTAGCCACTCTACAAATGTCCAGTGGCGGCACCAAACTATTTTCAGCCCAGGACGTCGCTTGCGCTCTAGTTGAATGCGCACTAAGAACTCCTGGAACCTGCTTCCCTCTGAGGATATAAGCGGAGGCAATCGCCTCCCTGATCCACCTAGAAATGGAAGCCTTGGCCACTGCCTCTCCCTTATGCGGCCCTCCAAATTGAACGAATAAACGTTCGGACTTCCGAAAAGGCGCCATGCGGGAGAGGTACCTCTTCAGCACTCTATGCACATCCAGAAGCCTAAGCTTCTCTCCGTCCCCTGTTTGACCCTTTACCGCGAAAGAGGGCAGAGATACCGACTGGTTTACATAAAAAGGAGAGATGACCTTAGGTAAGAAAGAAGGAACTGTACGCAAGACTACCTTATCCCTAAAGAAAGAGAGAAAGGGAGGTCGGGACGACAATGCTTGAAGCTCTGAAACGCGTCTGGCCGAGCAAATCGCTACTAGAAATACCATCTTTAGGGTCAAGTCCTTCAGGGAGGACTTCCTCAGTGGTTTGAAGGGCTCTCCAGATAAGGCATTCAAGACTAGGTTGAGGTTCCAAGGAGAGATAACGGATCTTTGCTGGGGACGTAACCGTCTAACCGCTCTCAAAAACCTGCCAACATCTGAATGGACCCCTAGATATTTGCCTCTGACCTTCCCCCTATAGCAAGAAATTGCTTCCAGCTGGACCCGCAAAGAGCTAGGCGCCAGACCCTTCTCGAAACCTGCCTGAAGGAACTCCAGGACCTCGGGGACTGATGCTGAGAGGGGCCTGATTCGACGCTCTGCACACCAGGCTTCAAAGACACGCCAAACTCTCACGTAAGAAAGGCAGGTGGAGCGTTTGAGCGCTCAACAACGTCGAAATTACTGATCCCGAGTACCCCCGCTTCATGAACCTCGCCCTTTCAAAAGCCAGGCCGTAAGCGAGAACCGATGCACGTGGGGCATGTGTACCGGACCCTGCCGTAAGAGGCCCTCCTTGCAGGGAAGCCGCCACGGCCGATCGGCCGTCAACCTCACGAGGTCTGCGTACCAAAGACGCCGAGGTCAATCCGGGGCTATGAGAATTACCAATCCCTGGTGGGTTTCCACCCGCCGGAGAACCCTCCCTATGAGCGTCCAGGGAGGGAACACAGAGAAGGCCCTCTGAAGGCCATCTTTGGGCCAGGGCGTCCAAGCCCTCGGACATCCTTTCCTTTCTGCGACTGAAAAACCGGCTCGCCTTCGCAGTCGTGTACCGAGCCATGAGATCCATGATTGGTCTCTCCCACCGGGCAACCACTTGTTCGAACACTTCTTGTGCCAGCTCCCACTCTCCGTGGTCTATCCTGAACCTGCTGAGGTAATCGGCAGTCACGTTGTCTGTTCCGGCCACGTGCTGCGCCGATAGCACCAGCAAATGGACCTCGGCCCACTGCAAGAGGACATCCGCCTCCTTCTCCAAGGACGGACTGCTTGTTCCACCTTGACGGTTGATGTAGGCCACCGCGGTGGCGTTGTCGGACAGGACGCGGACTGCCCTTTGACGAACCAAGAGCTCGAGGGCCCGGAGAGCCAAGGTTACCGCCCTCAACTCCAGCCTGTTGATTGACCACTGTGACTCTCTCAGAGTCCAGCGGCCCTGGGTGAACTGCCCCTCGCAGTGAGGGCCCCAGCCTGCTAAGCTCGCATCCGTCGTCAGTTGTGTCCACTGTGGAGTCTCGAGGGGCAACCCGCAGCCCAGGTTCCTTGGGCTTCTCCACCACTGCAGAGACTCTCCTGATCCGGGGGGGGGGGGGGGGGGGCGGAGAATCCGTCTGGATAAGGGGTGATGTTGATGGGACCACTGCCGCAACAGGGTGCATTGGAGAGGTCACATATGCGCCCGGGCCCACGGTACTACTTCTATTGCTGCTGCCATGGTACCCAGGAGTTGAAGGTAATGCCAGGCCGAGGGACATCTCGTTAATAGGAAACGAGAAATGAGATTCCTCAGGTCGATTAACCTCTGCTTCGAAAGGAACACCCTTCCCCTTCTGGTGTCGAACCGAGCTCCGAGGTACTCGATCTCCTGAGTGGGCATTAAACTGCTCTTTGCTCGATTGATGACCCACCCCAACTTCTCCAGGAAATCCACGACTCTGGCAGTCGCCGCGTGACTCTCCGCTTCTGACTTTGCTCGGATCAGCCAATCGTCCAGTTAGGGATGGACTAAGATTCCTTCTTTTCGAAGAGCCGCGGCCACTACCACCATTACCTTGGTGAACGTCCTGGGAGCTGTCGCTAGCCCGAAAGGGAGGGCCTGGAACTGAAAATGGCCTCTTGGTACGGCAAATCTTAGGAACTGTTGATGAGACTCTCGGACCGGGATGTGCAAATATGCTTCCATCAAGTCTAGGGATGTCAGGAACTCTCCCTGCCGGACGGCAGCAATCACCGACTTCAGGGTTTCCATGCGGAAGTGAGGAACTCTGAGACAGCGATTGATTTGCTTTAGGTCCAGAATTGGACGGAAGGAACCTTCCTTCTTTGGAACTACAAAATAAATGGAGTATCGACCGTACTCTCTTTGATCTTGTGGGACCGGCAGCACCGCTCCCAGCGCTATAAGTCTTGAAAGGGTGACTTCCACCGCCACCTTCTTTTCCGGTGGACCGCAGGGGGACTGAATAAATGCTGGGGTTACTCGCTTTGTGAACTCGAGAGCGTAATCCTCTCAGATCACCTCTAACACCCACTGATCGGATGTTACCCGGGACCAGGCAGGAAGAAACTGCCTTAAGCGACCTCCCACCGGCAGCACTCCCTCCTGGACCCCAGTCTTCTCATTGTGATTTTCTAGGTCCCCAGGAGGAGGAGGAGGCCCCAAAACCTCTACCTGCCCCGCGAAACCCTCGGAAGCTCTGACCCCTGGAAAGAAAACAGCCCCTGGGGAAGGGGTTCGGTCTGGACTGTCGGAATCTTCGGAAGTCCTTTGGCTGACTCCGGACCGGCGCCGAAGAACGGCCCAGCTTTGGTCTATCTTCGGGGAGCGTACCCCCCTTCGACTCTCCTAGGTCCTTTACCAACTTATCTAGGTCTTCCCCAAACAATAGCTTCCCCTTGAAAGGAAGTCGACTGAGGCGCGCCTTTGAAGATGCATCCGCCGCCCAGTTACGTAACCACAGGTACCTTCTGGCTGCAACGACTGAGGCCATATTCTTCGCCAGACTCCTAATAAGATCATACTGACTATCTGCTAAGAAGGCCGAACCGGACTCTTAACTTAGCCGCCACCGCTTGAACGTCGCTTGAAGGACTGTCAGCCAGTTGCAGCTGTTGGGACCATCTTAGACAGGCTCTAGCTACCCAAGCCCCCGAAACGGAGGCCTGTAAGGCGAGGGCACTAACATCAAAGGCTTGTTTTAGCAGAGTATCCAGTCTTCTATCTTGACTGTCTCTCAGAGCCGCGCCGCCCTCGACCGGTATAGTCGTCTTCTTCGTTACCGCCGAGACCGCCGCGTCCACCCTAGGTGACTTCAGCAGGTCCTTGTCCGGTTCCGGTAATGGGTAGAGACGGGACATCGCACGGACTCCCCTCAGGGTAGATTCTGGCTGATTCCATTCTTCCTGAATCATCTGACGTACTACTCTATGGACTGGGAACACCTTCTGAGACCTCCTGACGGCTTGGATCAACGGATCCTCCAGAGCTTCTTCATCTGTAGGAGTCTCTGAAGCCATACTGAGTACCTTTAGAGACTCACTTATTAATGCCGGGAGATCCGCTCACCAAAAAACTCGGACTATGCGGGATTGCTCCTCCTCCAGGATCTCTCCCTCTTCAAGCTCCACCCCTTCTTCCACCTCTTCTTTGTCTGAAAGCTCCACTTCAGGGGTGTCCCGAGGCGGGGACTCAAAAGGTTCCTTACCCAATAGTCTTGCGTGCTTAGGAGGCCCAGAGTCAAGGGATCTAGAGTTCCCTGCTCCAGCGTCCATGCTGTCCCTCGCTGTTACTGGTTCTGCCGTTCCCTGCTTGCGTAAGCAATAGGCTTTGTGCAATAGAAGAACAAACTCTGGTGAAAATTGACCCCAGTCTCCCTCCGCCCCCGAGGAGGGGGGGGGGGATGGGACTGGGAAGGGCTTGGACCATCTGAGGATGAAGGCGGGGGAGAATGGGAATCCCTTCCCCCTTCCAGAAGGTCCCCTGACCCCTGAGGGGCTTGAGTCATGTTCAAGTGGATTTCCTGTTCCACGGAAGCGGCCTCTGCTGCACAACCCCTGCAGACTCCTGCTTCCGAGACCGTCCCTCTACGAGTGCCGCAAGGAGGACACCGCAGCTTACCCGTCATGCCCCTTTGTGCACTGCTACCCTCAGGCCAATTAGAAATTCAAACTTCTGTAAAGAAACCAGGAAGGGAAAAATAAACCAGATATAAAGAAACTTAAAATGTAATAAAATGATGACAAACTTGCGTCTATATCAAGACAAAAGGCTCCCAGCGCCCCCCCCCCTCACTTCCAGCCGTTAAAAACACGGCACCAAAAAGATCAAAATTTTTAAACCTTAATCTCCAATTAAATAAACTATAGATGGAATAGAAGGCTTTTATTTGTGATACTTGCAGTTTGGAGCTCTGGAGCGCGTTTGCACTGGGAACAAGGGAACCAGCCGTTCTCTGCTGGTTCCCACGTGGTAGGCCGCAGCCACGTGGAGGCCCGGCCTACGGGTGGTGGTTGAGAAGCCGCTGAGAACTACGGGCTCTCCGCCGGGGTTCCAGCGGAGAATGTCACACACACCCGCTTTGCACTCCGAAGAAGCCTCAAGCGTCCAGCCGCCTCGGGGCTGTAGCGCGAGGCAGGAAACGCCGCTGCGAGAAATGTCGGTGCTGCCTCCAGCGCTCAGCCACCTAAGGGGCTTCGGCGCGAGGCAGTAGCAGCTGTGCAGAAAGGACCTCGGGAACCGGGCCGCTGCGTGCGCGGGAGGAGAGCTCTCCGGTCCTCCCCGCTGCACAGGTAAACCTCCTCCTCCGGAGCCGCAAGGGAGCAGGGTTGCCAGGAGGCAGAGAGAGGAGGAGGGGGGGGGGGAACAGAAGTCTTAAAGGTACAAGGCTCTCTAAGGCTCTCTAATGAAAGAAAAAACTAAAGGAAAGTAGATGATTCAAATAAAATAAAAATAAATGTAAATTAAATCAATAATCCTTTGCTAAGACCCCGTAAGCACTCTGGCTTACAGGAACCCTCCAGCTGCTTGGAGGCTGAGATTACTGGTACCAGTGGGTGGTGCCAGGGGTATTTATACCTCACCATCATCAAAAAGATGATGGGCTCAGCCTCCAAGCTGCTCGAAGGGTTGCGCAACCCAGAAGTTAAGGGACTGGACTGAAGTGACGATAAGGAATCAGCATACTTGCACTGTGGGTGTGTACAGGGTTGGAGCTTGGACGGAGAATGGACAGAGTACTAATTTATGTACATTCTGTGAAAATGTAGGTGCGAGCATTTACACTAGCCATGGGCCTGGCTTAAGTGCTTGCACCTGAAATTTACAAGCATTTTCCATCACTTATGCTCCTATTTTATATAATATTTGCATACCTTACATTAGAAAATAGGCACAGAATATGAGGGCGAGAACATGCATAAATCTAGCTGACCCTTATAAAATTACCCTTTTAATGCTGCACAGGGTGCTTCCGTTAAGTAGTGAATCAAGGGATGCAAAGACAAGCAATGGAGACTTCTTGGTTTTTTTTCCTTAACTACTTTTGGAATATTTCTATAAATGATTTTCAGGTTGAAAGTGTAGAGCATATGGTGGAGATCACTGACACAAACTCCTGCTTTAATTCATTCTCAATTGTATGTTTTAGAGAGCAGAATATGAAAAATGTCCAAGGCTGTGAAAACTGAACAATTACTGTATGTTGTGCTCTATTTACAGACCATTTCCCTTAAATAGCAGTTTATTTGTTGTGGACCTATTAGCAGAGCTATAAAGTAATACACTAAGGGGGCAATCAAAGCAATTTACACAGATAAGTGTGTTTACCTTTGTAAAATTACAGACTGCTTACTTCCTCCCCATACTCCATCTCATGCTTCAGGTAAAAGTATGCATGGGTTCACAGTGTATTTTTACCTGTCATAACAAGTAGGGAAAGCATGCAGGACATGGCAAATGGAATTCTTTCCAACACCTTGGCTTGTATGTATACATGCGCATGCATGCACACAGTTTGTATGTGCATTGCCTCGGTGTTTATCTCTGACCTGGAGGGGAACTGAGAGAGCAGTATGAATAGAGCCACTCCCAAACATTCAGTTGGGTTAGAACAAATAATAAAATGGAACCAAGAGGGATAACAGTATATTAAACCATTAGATTTCAACAAATTTTGAAGAATGGATTTTATTGTTTGACAGGGTGCCACTGTAACAACAACTATTGTGTTTCACTACCACCCCATAGGCAGAATATATAGCAGCTAGTGGCAAACTACAAGATTCAGTCACTAGATGTCACGATACATAGCAACTATTAAGAAAGCTATACCCTTCAATTACTAGGTTGAGCAGTAAACCTTAAAACACAGAAAATGAAGTAACTGAGAACCAACCCAGAAAGAATGTGGATGTGGCAGTGGGCAAGGGAATATGGTAAGGATAACATGCAAAATGTGTCTCATGAAATTATTTCCAATTCTTATGGATGTGTACACATACCTCTATATGCATCCCTGTATAAATCTGAATGTCTGTGTATGCACACGTAGACAAACATGCATATGTGTGGGTGCATGTGAGACTGGAAGAAGGAGGGAGGGGTGGTTTTGAAAGGAGCAATTCCCTAACCATTTTAATTTATTAGACTTTCTATACCGCAGCTGCTGAAACTGTCCCTTCCATAGAAATGCACCGGCCCATTTTTGGGGGAACTTTAGGGGGCATATTTATTAAGCCACATTAGCTGTTAATGTAGCGATAATATGCAAAAAGCACACTAAACAGCTAATGAGGGGCAAATGCAGATAACATAGGGATTTCCCGCACTATCTGCAAATTGCATGTTAAGTCGCATGATTGGGAAGGGTGTGGGTGGAGACTGGGCCTGCTTGTGACATGTGGCTACCATGCTGCATTCTCTCGTTTATCACTGCATTATCTGCCAGGGAAATGCCCTTAACAGATAACACACGGCTGTTGCAGTTACCGCGGCACTATTTGCACTAACACGCCGCATTAGCTGCAAAAACCTATCATGGCTTAACAAACATGCTCCTATGCCTCTGTAACCCCGCAGTCCAATCTGGCTCATTTTTTCTTTTATAACAATTATTATTAGCATTTCAAATGTCCAGAGCACAACCACCACAGCCACTGAGACTGCTCTTCCAACAAATCTCCCCCCAATACAAAGAACCCCAACCTCCTAACCCTTCCCCCTCTACATAAAGTTCATTAGCGAGTCTAAAGTTCTTCAGCCTTTTCTTGTTAGATGGCTGTAAGTCTCTGCAAACTATTAAAGGTCTTGCAGACGGGCATAGAAACCATCCAAATCAGGCTGCACTGCGCTCCACCAGTTGTGGGCCAATTCTCCTCCAGAAAATTTCAAGTCGCTCCAATATTTCTGAGGGGCTTCAGGACTATAAGCATGCAACAGAAAAAGTTTTGGATCGTACTCCAACTGAAGTCCCACCATCCATTTTATTCAAACAATACATCTCTCCCAAAATTTTCTCACTTCTGGGCATTGCCACCACATATGAAAATATGCCCCCGATTGCCCGCACCCACACCCTTCCAGCATTTATCGCTCCCACACTTTATAACCTAACCTTACTCATGCGCCACGGGGTCAGGTAACACTTATACAGCACTTTCACACCACATTCACTGCAACTGGGAACTTTCTGATGTTGCAAAATATCCTCTACCACTCATCTTCTAAGACCTCCTCCAAATCTTGCTCCCATAGCTGTAGATGGCTAGAGGGCCCCCTCTGAATACTTACCCAATGCCCGATAAAATTTAGAGATAATCCCCTTAGCCCCCCCCATTACTCTTCACAGATAGTCTCAAAGAAAGTTTTACCTCTCTCCATGTCCTCCCCCCTACCCTCCCCATTTTTAAGTAGTGTCAAATTCAAAATTAGCCAAATTGATATGACCAAGCCAAGTTAAAGCTATATTGCACAAAACCCCTTCAGCATACAGCTGCCCCACTTGCCCCAGTTCCCTACCTTCCTATCTCTTAAACACCCCCTCCACCAACCCTGGGGGAAAAGCAGAGTTCCTGCGAATAGGTGTCAAAGAAGTCTGCTTCCCCTCCAAGAGTCTATTATGATACCTCCTCCAAACGTCTATAGTAAGGCATGTAATAGGGTTCTGGACTGCTAACGTAGATAACTCCCACAGGACAACCAAACCCGAGCCCCTAAAGGGCCCCCTCCCCCAACCAGACCACCCATACCAAAGAAGGATGCTGGGTTCAGTCCCAAATCACCCTAAGTTGTGCTGCTACATTATCTCTTCAGATATGGAACCCTCCAACCTACCATGCAAGGTTAAGCCTGAACAACTCAAGGTGGTCATCCCTCCTGCATATAATGAAATATTTTCCGATTAGCCATTTGGCTCATTTTCAAACTCTTTGCATCTTTCTCCCAGTTCTTCCTCACACCAAATTTGGTCCTGTTCCATTAAGTTTTCAGACAGCCATTCTCAGTACATATGTATAATTTTTCCTTTGTTCATGTGGGTTGGATTGGTAGCTCTGTGAGATGGGGGCTGTTGTGAGAGTATAGGTAGGAAAGTAGATGGGGGCTAGTTGGGGGTAGTTTTGGGGATGATGCTGTTTCACTGTATCTAAGGTTTCTATGCTGTGGAAGCTGGACCTGCTTCTCCCATACAAAGGCACTGGGCTATTTTCTGGGGAAACTTTTTTTTTTTTTTTTTTTTATATTCCCCACTCTGATGTGGGCCATTTTTGAACCTGATGCATCTTTTCACCTGTTTTTCTCCCGTGCCAAACTAGATTCCATTCCATTACACTCAGAGTAATGTCACCCCTCAGACAGACGTTCTTGACCATAAGAACATAAGAAATGCCATACGGGGTCAGACCAAGGGTCCATCAAGCCCAGTATCCTATTTCCAGCAGTGGCTAATCCAGGTCACAAGTACCTGTCAGCTTTCCAAAACGGTACATAGATTCCATGCTGCTTATCCTATGGGTAAGCAGTGGATTTCCACTGTTCTCTTTAATAATGGGTTTATTGGCTTTTCCTCCAGGATCTTGTCCAAACCTCTTTTAAACCCAGCTATATTTCTAGTAACGAATTCAAGAGTTAGATTACGTGTTGAGTGAAAAATTATTCCCTCCAATTATTTTCAAATGTGCTACATTGTAGCTTCATTGTTTGTCCCCTAGTCTTTCTACTTTCTGAAGGCATAAACAACTGATCTATGTTTACCCATAAACGTCTATCATATCTACCCTGCTAGAACTCTAAAGTAATCCAATATATTAATATTCCAATAGTTGCTAGAACATTAATACAGCTCCTACTAGGAAACAGAAAAAGATTGCTAGAGAATTCTCCAAAATATGGAAACTATATACTAGCAGAATTCCTCAGATAACAAAATAAAATACAAATATAGAGATTGTGATGCTCAACAAATACAGAATAAGTAACCACAAATTAGCAAATGTATAGCAAAAAAGCTGAAATGGAGACCTGAGACGCCAGAATCAGCATACAGCTATTAGAGAAACAAAAAACATTTCATGTACATATACTGTGCACAAAACAAATATGCAAGTGCTCTTCACTGAATCCCCAACACACCCCAGGACTCTCTTCGCCACTCAATCCCCCAGTCCCGAACTCCCCACTCAAATGTACCCCGAGTCTTCACTGTTGTCTCCATCTTTCTTCTACCCTTTCAATCCCTGGGGTTTGCTACTCTCCCATTCAGGCAGCAGTCCATCCCTCCTTACCACCCTCATCCAATCCATAACTCCTATGGTTCCCTCATGGCGCCATTGAGACCTTATTTGGCAGGGGCCTAGGGCAGCTGCACCTCTTGTCCATAGGTAAAAGCAGCACAGTACCTACTATTTTGACAAATTCTGTATGTTACCTACTGTATTTTGGCAATGTATTTGCTTTTCAAATAAGTTTGCAAACTAACAAATGTCATTACGTTTGTTACCCTCAAATCTTCAGGTGCCATAGATGATTTTAGAGAGAGTTTTTACAAATTGCTAATAGTAGGCCTGCAATTTCTTTTTTTTTAAATTCCTTCAGCATTCTGGGATGCATACCATCTAGTCCAGGTGATTTTCCACTCTTTAGTTTGTCAGTTTGCCCTATCACACCTGCCAGGTTCACAGAGATTTGTTTCAATTCCTTCAATTCATCATCACCTGCTTCTTGGGTCCTACATGTGGAACAGGGACCATTTCTGAGAATGCTACCCCAAAGGTCGCAGATTTTAATTTTCTATCTAAAATCTTAAATTTGACTTTCTAGAACCTTCCACCCACACTTTCTTACGTTGTTCATGCCCACATGTACCAAGACAGTCATCTTTCTGGCACTGTCTAGAATTCTAAGTGACATGTGAAGTCCACCACCTTCACACCAAGCAGGCAAGTAACCAAGCCTACCAGACACCCAGCTATCTACATGCCTAATGATTACATCACCAACTAAGACAACCATCCTAGCCTTTACCTCCTGGACAGAAGCAACTGGAAATTTATCTAATCTAACCTAGTCCAACACAGACTTATATACCACTACGGTTCCAATCAGAGTGGTTCAGTGTGATTTACAAGAAGAATATACACCGATCAAAAATGCTTAAACATTAATTAGAATTAAACGTCTAAGTTTAAAATTTTTTCAAAAATAAGAGAATTTTTAAAAAAACTTAATTAGTAGTTCAGACCAACATTTCGCAACCATGTAGGGAATCATATCTCCCTTGTCCCTCCTCTCCTCTATAGTATACGTACATATTTAGGTTTTCAAATTGGCAGATGTATGAGAAGAGACTAGCTTCGGGTAGGGAGCTATACAGAGGCACTATCAACTCCTTTTTTCTGCTGTCCATTTCTCTCCCTATGCACCCAAGCATCCTTCTGGCTTTCACTGTTGCCTTTTCTACCTGCTTAACCACATTAAGATCATCAGAAACAATCATGCCCAGGTCCCACTCTTCTTTGGTGGACAAACGTACTTCGCCCCTACACTGTACCAATACAGTGGTATAAAAAAGTTGCTAAATAAAAATCCAAGGTATCTACCCATCACAGTGGTGTACGGGGAAAGCACAGTTAATTACCTGTAACAGGTGATCTCTGGGAACAGCAGGAATAAGTCTTCACATATGGGTACGTCGGTACCGACGGAGCCTGTGCGGGAACGCTCCCCAGCTTCCCAGAAAGGAAAGCTTTTGGGAGCATCCCACAGCGCCTGCGCGCTGCCTTCCCGCCTTTCCTAACCAGCTCTCCCCTCAGTTCGAGTTTAAAGCTGAGACAATAGAGAGAGAGAGGAAAGGAAAGATAGAAAAGAGGTACAACTCCTAGGGGAGGTGGGAGGGTTGTGAAGACTTATTCCTGCTGTTCCCAGAGATCACCTGTTACAGGTAATTAACTGTGCTATCTCTAGGAACAAGCAGGAATGAGTCTTCACATATGGGGACTCCCTAGCTAAGATGCCTGGGAGATCCCCAAGGATATGAGACCCTGGGAAGGGTTCTACGTCTTCCTATGGATCTCAGGCATCCATCCAGGGAAGGAGGGTAGGAGTTGTTTAAGAATGGAACAGGTGTTTGAGGACAGCCTGACCAAACAAGGCATCCCGGTGGGAGTCTTTGTCCAAGCAGTAATGGGCTGTGAAGGTATGAACCAAGGCCCAGGTGGCTGCTCGACAGATCTGGTCGATGGACACAGAATTTAGATGAGCCATAGAGGTGGCCATGGCCCTCACATTATGAGCTGTGACATGGCTCTCCAGAGAAAGGTTCTTACTCTGGTAGGCGAAAGAAATACACTGAGCAATCCAATTGGACAGTGTTCTCTTAGAGACTGGAAGTCCCAAATGAGAAGGATCAAAAGCAACAAAAAGCTGGGAAGACTTTCTATGTTGCTGTGTCCTTTGTAAGTAAAAAGCAAGAGCTCTTTTACAATCCAGAGTATGAAGATTCTTCTCTGCACTGGATGCATGAGGAGCTGGAAAAAAGACAGGTAAATATACCTCTTGATTAAGATGAAAAGGTAAGACCACTTTAGGCATAAAGTGTGGATTTGTCCTAAGGACTACCTTATCATGATGGAACCTTGTATAAGGTGGATTAGCCACTAAGGCCTGCAGTTCACTGATGCGGCGAGCAGAAGTGACTGCAATGAGGAAAATAACCTTCCAGGAAAGAATTTTCAAGGAGGTAGTGGCTAAGGGTTCAAAAGGTGGCTTCATAAGCTGACCAAGAACCAAATTTAAGTCCCATGCCACCGGAGGCCTAATGGGAGGTTTAGTTAAAGTTAGGCCTCTCATGAATCTTGCAATGAGAGGATGAGAGGAGATAGGCTGTCCATTGATGGGCTTAAGGGACGCTGCAATAGCACTCAAATGGACTCTTACTGAATTTGTCTTAAGTCCTGCATTGGAAAGATGCAGGAGATAGTCTAACAGAGAAGTTAAAGGTAGTGCTAGAGGGTCAAGACCCTTTTCAGCACACCAAATGGAAAATCTTTTCCACTTAAAAGCATTGGAATGCCTAGTGGAAGGTTTTCTGGAAGCATGGAGGATATCCTTCACTTGCTGAGAAAGATTCAAGCCTTGAAGGTCTAGGCCTTCAGTAACCAAGCTCTGAGTTTAAGGGACTTGGGGTTTGGGTGCCACAAAGTCCCTTCCTCCTGGGCCAGAAGGTCTGGAGCAGCTCCCAAGTCCAGGGAGGGGGTTTGGGAGAGATGCAGAAGTAGAGGGTACCACACTTGGCGTGGCCAGCGTGGAGCTATGAGGATCATAGATCCTTGATCCCTCTGGAGTTTGAATAGAGTCTTGGGAATCAAGGGAATGGGTGGAAAGGCATACAGGAAGCCCTGACCCCAATGAAGGAGGAAGGCATCCTTGGCCTGAACTCCCTGACACGGAATTCTGGAACAGAACCGGGGAAGTTTGGCATTCCACGGACTTGCAAAGATGTCTATGTCTGGGGTTCCCCATTCTTGGAAGATTCTGAGTACCTGATCCATATGCAGGGACCATTTGTGTGGAAGCAGAACTCGACTGAGTCTGTCTGCCCAAGAGTTTTGGATTCCTGGGAGGTATACTGCCAGGAGATGGATTTGATGCTCTCTGGCGAAGGCCCATAATCTTAAAGCTTCGTTGCAAAGCGACAGAGAGCCAGTTCCTCCTTGCTTGTTTATGTAAAACATGGCTACTTGATTGTCCGTATGAATGAGGACTGTCTTGTAGCTGAGGAGGGTATGAAAGACCTTGAGAGCTAGAAAAACTGCTCGAAGTTCCAAGTGGTTGATATGAAGAGAGGTCTCCTGTGGGGACCAAGTGCCTTGAGTGGAGAGGTCTTGTAGATGAGCTCCCCAACCTGTTTGGGAGGCATCTGTTGTGAGGGTTGCTTGGGGCAACAACTGTTGGAAGGGGGACCCCAGCAACAGATTGAGTGGACATCCACCATTGGAGAGACCAAAAGAGACATTTGGAGGTTGCTATTTGGTCTGAGAGAGCTCCTGAAGCTTGAGTCCACTGGGTGGACAAAGTCCATTGAGCTGCTCTCATGTGTAGGCGAGCATAGGGTACCACATGTACTGTGGAAGCCATGTGGCCTAGCAGTTGTAGCATCTCCCGGGCAGTTAAGTGGTTCTTTGACTGAATCTGGGAGGCTAACTGCACTAGACGTTGGCAACGGGCCTAAGGAAGGTAGGCCCTTGCAGTGGTGGTGGTATCCAACCAGGCCCCTATGAATTCCAGGGACTGAGTAGGGGTGAGCTGGGACTTTGGGAGGTTTACCACAAGTCCCAGATACTGCAGAATGCGCCTTGTGCGGTCCAGGGAAATCTGAGCCTCTGACTGAGATGGAGCTCGGATGAGCCAGTCGTCCATGTATGGAAAGACAAATATTCCCAGAGTGCGTAGAAATGCAGCAACTATTGCCATGCATTTGGTGAACACTCTCGGAGCAGAGGCCAGACCAAAAGGAAGCACTCTGTATTGGTAATGTTTTTCTTGGAAAAGAAAACGTAGGAATCTTCTGTGAGATGGATGGATGACGACATGTGTGTACGCATCCTTGAGATCTAGAGAACAAAGCCAATCCTGACTTTGAAGGTATGGAAGGAGAGTGCCCAGAGAAAGCATCTTGAACTTCTCCTTGCATAGAAATTTGTTCAATTCTCTGAGATCTAAGATGGGTCTGTATCCCCCTGTCTTCTTCGGAATGAGAAAATAGGGGGAGTAGAACCCTGACCCTTGTTGAAGAAGAGGAACTTCTTCTATTGCCCCTTGGGCAAGAAGGGTAGTCACCTCCTGACCTAGAAGGTCAAGAAGAGATGTGGGAGAATTGAAGTGTCTCACCATGGTGTGGGGAGGAAGGTCTGAGAAATGAAGTTTGTAGCCCTCTCTTATGATGGAGAGGGTCCACTGCTCTGATGTGATTTGCTCCCATCTGGGAGCAAAATGAGCTAACCTTCCTGGAATGGTGAGGGGTTCTGGCTGTTGTAGAGCCAGAAAGGCTAAGTTCTCTAGCATCAAGTCAAAAACCCTGAGGAGGTTGGGACTGCTGAGTTGCAGCAGCCTCTGTAGACTTAGGCCTGGCCTGCTTAGGTTGCTGACGCTTAGTGGCAAAGCGACCTGTAGAAGATTGTTGGCCAGAAGTAGAAGGAAATCTGCCCTTTTGAAAAAAGACTTTTTAAAAATCTTTTTCTTGGCAGGAATGGAGGTTGACTTTGAAAGTCTATCCAGAGCAGAGTTCTCTGCATCCATTTGAGTGGCTTTTATTTGCCACTCTTTGTCCAAGGTCCTGCATTCTCTTCCTGGAGGAGCAGAAGAGTGTCTCTTTGTACTCTTTATCCTCTTCATAGCTGACTGCCCCACAATGGAATGGTGAGGAAGCTGAGTTTTCTGAAATCCAGGACAAGGAGGGACACGATACATAGTGTCCAAACTGCGAGAATGAGGAGAGTGAGAGGAGTCTCCCATAAATCAATCATGTGTTCATGAAGAATCTCATGAATTGGTAAGGTGACTGCCTCTCTAGGAGCCTTAGAGTATCCTAAAATATCTAATTTTTTTGCTCTAGGCTCTGATTCAGAGGTTACTGAAATAGAAAGTCCTTTAGCTACTTCTCTTATGAAGTCTTGAAAGGACAAGTCCTCTGGAGGAGACATTCTTCTTTTTGGAGAAGAAGGCTCTTCAGGAAGGGCTATGGATACTTCAGGAGACTCATCTGATGAATCAGAATCACCAGAGGAATCGAAGTATCGCCTGTCAGGGTGCTCTTCTAACGCTCGATACGCGTATCGAGCGGTATCGACATCGGGCGTCCTCGGTACCGGATCAGTACCGAGAAGTAGCCCTGGACAAGGAACCGCTACAGCCGGTATCCTGGTCGATGTCGATGCAGTCGGTACTGGTATCGGCGCTGGTGCCGGTACCGGAGCCGATACCAACGGAGTTTGTTGTGGTACCATCGGCGTCGCAGCTTGAATGAAGGCCGTGATAGCCTGCTGCATGGACAGAACATTCTGATCCATCGACGCCATGAATGCCTGGAAATCGGTACCGGGAGATTGTGCCGGTACCCCAGAGCATTCTAACAGGTGATCGGTCGAGGCCGTGCCATCGATGTCAACCTGTAACCCCATAGGAGGAGCTTTGGAAGCCGGAGCTTCCCGCCGGGGCTGTTTTGCTGGTGCAGGATCCTCGAGGGCAAGCCCGGAGGCATCTCGATGCTTAGAGGGAGATCTACCCTTCGAGGACCTGCTAGGTTTATGTTTGGTTACCTGAGATCCATCAGGAGAAGAAGACCTGGAAGATGTCGATGCTACCGACGCTGCATCAGCGGGAAACAGCACATGGAGCTTAGCTGCTCGGTTCTGTAAACCCCGTTTAGACATTAGAGAGCAGGACGGACAATCCGGAATGGAGTGTTCAGGACCCAAACATTTAAGACACCATTCATGGGTATCTGTAACAGAAATAGTACCGCTACACTTAGTGCATTTTTTGAACCCGGAGGCTGGTTTTTCCATGAGGGAAATTTTCTTGTGGGCCCTGAGGCCCAAGAAGAAAAATACACTAAGTGAGGAAAGTATAGATTTTTTTTTTTTTAAAAGAAAGAAAAAGACCGGCAGTACCGGTCCGGAGTCGGGGAAGGCAGACATGCGACCAAAGAAATAAAATAAAATAAAGAATTTCTTCAGTGGTGACAGGGCTCGACCTGCTGGCTCCGCGGCAAAGAAGAACTGAGGAGAGCTGGTTAGGAAAGGCGGGAAGGCAGCGCGCAGGCGCTGTGGGATGCTCCCAAAAGCTTTCCTTTCTGGGAAGCTGGGGAGCGTTCCCGCGCAGGCTCCGTCGGTACCGACATACCCATATGTGAAGACTCATTCCTGCTTGTTCCTAGAGATAAATTAGAACAAGTAACATTACAGGAAACTAAGATAAACAATTAAAAGTTAACAAGAACTGATGGATAAAACAAGTGAAAGTAAATTACATGTTAACCTGTAAATGAAGCATATAATGAGTATAACATTATCAGGATAGCAGTCCATGGAACTCAGGTAAATAAATTAAGTGGAGTTGGGTTTAAATTTAGCTAATGAGGGAAAACTTACAATACATGGTTATGATCAATGGGTGATCTGGCAGCAGGGGGGGGGGGGGAATTGTGAGATCCATTGGAAGATGCTTAATATGAGTGGGTGGTTAATTGTTGGACCCAAGATGTTCCAGAAGAGGAAGGTTTTTAGTTTGTGACAAAATTCTCCAGGGTCTGTCAGTGATCGTATGTCGGGGGTGAGGGAGTTATAGATAGTGGGTGCATAGAAGGAGAAGGCTCTATTGGAGGTGGAGATGTCAGAGCAAGAGAATGAAGCTGGTACTGATAGACATGTTCTGTTATTGAGAGGCTGATGAATGAGGGGGCGAAGGATGTCCACTGAAAGGTGGTGGATGGTCTTAAAGATGGTCAGAGAGACTTTGCATTTAACCCTGGTGTAGATGAGAAGCCAGTGTAGCTGCTTCAGTATGAGGGTGATGTGTGTCCGTTGACTAGTGCCTGTAATTATTCTGGCAGCTGTATTTTGCGCAAGTTGTAAGGGAAGTAGAGTGGAATTGGGGAGCCCCTGGTATATTATGTTTGCTTAATCAAATATGTGGGTGATGAGGGCTTGACAGACGTTTCTGAAGTTGTTCTGGTTCAATAAGGGATGGAGGATTTGGACTGTTTTCATTTGGAAGTAGGCAGCTCTGGTAACTTGTTTGATATGGGTATGGAAGTTCAGGTTTTAGGCCAGTATTATACCAAGTTATTTTACTTGCTCTTTTACTTGTAATGTTAAGTTGGCCAAGTTGACTGTAGCTGGTGGGGAGAAGGTAGGGCTCTTGGTTATATAAAGGACTTCTGATTTGTTGGGATTAATGTGCATACTGTGGTGGTTGAGCCATTGGATGACTGCTTCAAGGCATTAGTTATGGAGTAGTCAAGGTTGTTAGTGGGGAATGGTTCTGTACTATTGTGCATAGAGGTTGGATGAAAATGTTAAACAGCAAAGAGGATAATGTAGAGCCCTGAGGTAAGCCTTGAAGTGGTTTGAATGGGTTAGAGCAGGGGTGTCCAACCCTGTCCTGGAGGGCTGCAATCCTGGCAGGTTTTTGGGATAGCCCTGATGAATATGCATGAGATATATATGCATTAGAGATATCCTTCCAATCTGACTGGTTTGGGGCCCTCCAGGACTGGATTTGGAGACCCCTGCCTTACACCTCTGTCATTTAAGATTGTGAGTGGGCAAGGTGCAGATGTCCTAGACATCAAAAAGGGTAGATAGCATTTGTCACATTCCTCCTCGCTTCTCACCACATCTGCACCTTGCCCACTCACAATCATATTCATTAGGGTTATCCCAAAAACCTGCCAGGATTGCGGCCCTCCAGGACAGGGTTGGACACCCCTGGGTTAGAGGTTTACAATCGAGTTCTGACTTGCTGGGATTAGTCGGCCAGGCAGAACGGGAACCATTGTGTTGTTGTATCTCTAAGGCCAATTGCATGGAGATGTGAGATGAGGTGGTCATGGATGAATGAGTCAAAGGCTGCCGAGATGTCGAGAAAAATGAGAATGAAGCCTTTGTGATTTTTTCTGTGCCTTTGATTAATGAACCTAGGAGGGAGGTCAGTAGAGTTTCAGTGCTATCAAAGGGTTTGAAGCCATGCTGATGTTTATCAAGGGGGGCATAGGAGTCCACGAAGTCTTATGTCTGCAGTAGTACTACTTCAATGATTTTGGCAAGGGAAGGGATACTTGAGATGGGTCTGTAAGACGATGATGTTGGGTCAGCTCAAGGATTTTTTTTTTAGTAAGGATCTGATTGATGCTTGCCTGAGGGCAGTCAGCATGTAGCCCAGTGATAGTACAGCCCAAATGCATGACCTTGCATTTTTTTTTAGCATTAAATCTTAGCTGACAAATTCTCAACCATTCTTCAAGCTTAGCTAGACCCCTCTTCATGTTATCTACTACTTCCTGGGTTTCTACTCTACTGCAGATTTTGGTACCATCCGTAAAGAGGCAAACCTTATCTGACAGCTCTTCCGCAATATTACTAACAAAGATGCTAAAAAGAATCAGACCAAGGACAGATCCCTGTGGAACACCACTGGCAACATCCTTCTCCTCAGAGTGAGCTCCATTTACCTATACACTTTGTCAACTCCCACTCTACCAATTTCTTGCCCAGTCACTTTAGGGTCCATCCCTAGGGTGCTCAATTTATTAATAAGTCGTTTGTGCAGAACAGTGTCAACGTTACTGAAATCCAAATACACCAACATCTAGGGCTCTCCCTCAGTCCAACTCTCTGGTCACCCTGTCAAAGAAATCAATCAGATTTGTCTGACAAGAACTGCCTCTGGCAAGCCCATGCTACCTTGGATCCTGCAATCCACTGGACTCCAAAAACCTCACTATCTTCAGTTTTAGCAGCCTTTTCATTAATTTATGCACCACAGAGGTCAGACTAACTGGCCTGTAGTTCTTATCCTCATCCTTGCTTCTGCTTTTGTGTAAAGGGACCTCTTGAAATATTGTGCTCAGTTTTAGAGACCATATCTCGCAAAGGACATAAAAAGGCTGGAAACAGTTCAGAGGAAGGCGACCAAGATGATTTGGAGCCTGCGTCAGAAGACTTATGAGAAGAGACTTGAAGACCTAACTATGTACACTCTGGAGGAGAGGAGGGTCAGGGGAGATATGATTCAGACCTTTAAATACTTAAAGAGTATTAATGAACAAACAAACCTCTTCCAAAGACAGGGGAAGCTGTAAAACTAGAAGGCATAACATGAAGCTGCAAGGGAGTAAACTGAAAGGCAATGTCAGGAAATACTTCTTCACTGAAAGTGTGGTGGATGCTTGGAATGCCCTCCCGATGGAACTGGTGGGGGCAAATACAGTAACAGAATTCAAAACAGCATGGGACAGACACAGTGGATCTCTTTATAGCAACAAGATAAAATAAAAAAACAAACATAACTATCTCTTATATCTCAGTAAATGATAATTACACTTACCTGGTAATTGTAGTTCCTTGAGTGACAACAGTTCAGTCCTCCAACTCTGGGTTG
Organism: Ichthyophis bannanicus; assembly: GCA_033557465.1. Taxonomy (NCBI): domain Eukaryota; kingdom Metazoa; phylum Chordata; class Amphibia; order Gymnophiona; family Ichthyophiidae; genus Ichthyophis; species Ichthyophis bannanicus. Next base: position 1,105,804,924 of record CM066032.1, on the reverse strand, counting down.
TGCACCTCCTCCTGCAGCTTGGAGACTGGGCATGTCAAAATCATGACATCACTTGATGTAGTCTGCTGGTCTCTCCCATCAGCCCCAGTGAACTATTGACAAAGCATAGTCAAAAGAGCAACAAATAAGTAGCTAACAAATAAACTGTAACCTTAATAACTCGTAACTAGAGGAATAGTTAAAATTTCCCTCCTAACAGAACAAAACTTTGTCTTGTACCATTTCCTCCTGACTCCTTCCGAAGCAAAAGCCAGAAAGGAGAAGAAATAGAAAAAAATAGACAGAGCAGAACGAATCAAACAGAATCCCTCAAAATTCATACATACCTGTAAATGTACTGCTCCACCTACTGACATTCCACTGTCAATGACACCACCCCGGGCGGGATTGAGGAATGAACTGTCGTCACTCAAGGAACTACAATTACCAGGTAAATGTAATTATCATTTCCTTATCGTTCCTAGAGTTCAGTCCTCCACCTCTGGGATTTAACAGAGCAGTGTTCATTGGGAGGGACCCTTATACCTGGCTCGCAATACTGCCGAACCGAAACAGGCATCATTCGCTACTAGCACATCCAAGCGATAGTGCTTACTGAAGGTATGGAGAGACGACCAACTAGCCGCCCTACAGATGTCCCCTGACACAACCAAACTGTGTTCCGCCCAAGAGGCTGCCTGCGCTCTGGTAGAGTGCGCTCGCAATTCCACTGGGACAGAACGACCCTGAACCAGATATGCTGAGGCAATCGCTTCCCTAATCCATCTAGAAATGGACGCTTTTGCTGCCATCTCACCTTTGCGAGGACCTCCGAACACCATGAACAGCCGCTCAGATTTGTGAAAAGGTTCGGAAACGTGCAAATATCACCTCAAAACCTGCTTAATATCCAATGCACGCATACTGCGATCGGACGCGGTTACCCCCCTTGAGCCAAGGCATGGAAGCGACACCGTCTGATTTAGGTGAAACAGAGAGACAACTTTCAGTAAAAAGGATGGCACTGGACGCAAGACTACCTTCTCCTTCGAAAACGACAGAAAGGGTTCTCTGCAAGACAGCGCTTGTAACTCCGAAATTCGCCTTGCCGAACATATGGCCACTAAAAACACCGTCTTTAAGGTCAAATCCTTCATTGTGGCTTGAAGTAACGGCTCAAAGGGCTCCTTTACTAACGCTCCTAAAACCAAGTTGAGATCCCACAGGGGAACGATGATACGATGAGCGGGCTGCAGCCTCGTCACCGCCTTCAGGAAGCACAATACGTCCGCATGCGACCCTAAAGGCACACCATTCACCTTGCCCCTATAGCAGGCTAGGGCTGCCAACTGCACTCTCAACTGGCTGCCAATCCTTTATCAAAGCCATCTTGTAGAAAGCTCAAAACCATGGGCACGGAGGCCGTAGCTGCCCGGACTTGCCGTCGTGAACACCAATCCTCAAAAATACACCATGCACGAACACATGCCAGCGAAGTCGACGTTTTCCTAGCTCGCAGCAACATCACGATTACCGACCCAGAGTATCCTTTTTTCTTCAGCCTCGCCCTTTCAATGGCCAAACCATAAGCGAGAACCGATTCACCTGAGGCATTCGAAGCGGCCCTTGGCGTAGCAGATCTTCTGAGACTGGCAGCCTCCAAGGCTCCCCGTCCAGCAGCCGAACGAGATCGGCATACCATGGGTGTCTTGGCCAGTCCGGGGCTACCAATAGCACCCTCCCATGATGAGCCTCGATCCGCTACACCACGTGGCCTATCAGCGCTCATGGCAGGAACACAAAGAAGACCGAACGCCGGCCACAGCTGTATCAGGGCATCGAGCCCTTCAGACATCCTTTCCCGCCATCTGCTGAAAAAGCAACTCGCTTTAGTGGACGGAAAAGTCACCATAAGATCCATGATCGGCAGCTCGCATCTGCGGACTATTAGCACAAACACTTCTGGATGCAACTCCCATTCCCCAGCATCCACTTGCACCCTGTTGAGGAAATCCGCTGTCACATTGTCCTTCCCTGCAATGTGCGCTGCCGACAACACTGGCAGACGCTGTTTCACCCACAAGAACAGTGTCTCTGCTTCTTCTTCCATGGCTGCACTACCTGTGCCTCCCTGCCAATTGATGTACGCTACCGTTGCAGAGTTGTCTGACAGCACTCTCACCGCCCAACCTGTCACTGCCGCTTCGAAAGCCCGAAGCACCAGATACACTGTTCTCAACTCCAGCCGGTTGATCGACCAACAGTGCTCTTGAACGGACCACGCACCTTGTGCGAACAGATCTCTGCAGTGCGCCCCCCACCCCGCGAGACTTGCATCCGTCAATAGCGGGAGCCATTCCGGCTGCTCCAGGGGCACCCCTGCTTGCAGGGTTTCGGGTAATAGCCACCAACGTAGAGCCCGCCTAACCCGGGGAGGACAGGGAAGATGCTTGATCAACGAGTCGGTCTGATGTGACCAGCGGCGGAGGAGTGCTCATTGTAATGACCTCATATGGAATCTGGCCCAGGGTACGACCTCCAATGTAGCTGCCATCGTCCCCAGCATGCGAAGATAATCCCATGCCGATGGCGCTGGAGCAGCACTGAACTTGCGGAGTAGGCTGCTCAGGCCCAGCACCCGACGAAGCGGTAGAAACACCGCCCCCTGCCGAGTGTAGAAATGTACTCCCAGATATTCGAGCTCCTAGGACGGCACCAGTCGGCTCTTGGCCGGATTGACCACCCAGCCGAGCTGCTGTAAGAACTTTACCACCTTGTCCATAACCTGCATGCTTTCGGCCTCGGATTTTGCCCGAGTCAACCACTCGTCAAGATACGGGTGAACAAGGATTCCTTCCTTCCGCAAAGCTGCCGCCACCACCACCATAATCTTGGTGAACGTTCGCGGTACCATAGCCAGCCTGAATGGTAAAGCTTGGAACAGTGCCCCCATGGAACGGCGAATCATAGAAACTTTTGATGGGCCTCTCGGATAGGGATATGTAGATACGCTTCCGTGAGATCCAGGGAGGTCAAATACTCCCCTTTGTGTACCGCCACAATGACGGACCTCAAAGTTTCCATCCGAAAATGCGGTACGCGCAGGCACCGATTCACGCCCTTTAGGTCTAAAATAGGGCGTAGAGATCCATCCTTTTTCGGCACTACGAAATAAAATGAGTATCGACCCATACTGTAATCTGTCAACGGGACATGTACGATCGCCCCCATGAGTAACAGACGATCCAGGGTCGTGCGAATTGTCAGGGCTTTTTGTGGACCTCTGCAGGGAGACATTACAAAGGAGTCCCAGACCGGTCTTGCCAACTCCAGCCAAACCCATTGGTCTGTCGCAATTTGGGTCCAGGCAGAAAGAAACTCCCGAAGCCTCCCGCCGATGGGTTGACTTCCTACCGGGACCCGCCAACTTTCATTGGGGCTTCTGAGAAGCTGTGGTGGATGTCTCTGCGAAACCTCTACTTGCTCCCCGAAGCCCACAAAACCCCTGGGTTCTTGACGCAAATCTTCCTCTCTGGAAACCACCTAGACGAGAAGTACGGATTCTTCTAAAATCCCGAAACTGACCCCGATAGGCTGGAGCAGACTTTCCTGGCTTAGGCTTATCCTCCGGAAGTCTACAGCCCTTTGACGCCCCTAAATCCTTAACCAACTTGTCAAGATCCTCTCCGAACAGTAACCTACCTTTAAACGGAAGGTTACTGAGATGCGATTTAGAAGAGCCATCAGCCGCCCAATTCCTTAACCACAGGGATCGGCGTGTGGCAACCAAGGAAGCCATGCTATTAGCCAGCGCTCTGATCAAGTCATAATGCATATCCGCCAAATATGCAGTTCCCGACTCCAACCAATCCAATTCAGCAAGATCCTCTGGATCCAGCTGAGAGGACTGCTGAGACCATCTGAGGCAAGCTCTTGCCACCCAAGCTCCACAAATGAAAGCCTGCAAGGACAACGCATCCACCTCAAAGGACTGCTTCATCAAGCCATCCACCTTCCTATCCTGCGCATCCTTTAACACCGCGCTACCTTCCACCAGAATCGTGGTCTTCTTGGTGACCGCCGATACTGCTGCATCAATTCGCGGAGACCGGAACCGTTCTTTGTCCTTATCTGTTAACGGATAGAGTCTGTTCATCGTTCTGATGCCTCTGAGACCTGACTCCGGTTGATCCCACTCATCCTGTATGATCTTGTCCACCACCCGGTGGACGGGGACCACCACCTGTGCTTGCCTCACCGCTTGTATGATAGGGTCTTCCACACTCTCCTCCTCTATCAGCGGTGCTGCCGCCAGGTTCAACGTCTGGAGGGATTCCGTAATAAGGGCTACCAGCTCCTCCTTTTGGAACACTCAAATGATCTTTGCCTGATCCTCCAGTTCCTGAATCTCACCCTCTTCTAAGTCTTCCATCTCTGCCTCACGATCTAGCTCAGCCTCATCCATGTCATTACCCTCCATGTCTGAGGGTGACCGCTCGCGAGGCCGTGATCTCTTTGAAGGTCTCGGAGAAATGCTACTCCTTTCGGTCGACTTCAGCTGCGGAACAGACGCAGGACGCGCAAGGCATCCGGTAATTTCCCCTGACGCCGCATACAGAATGCCCGATGCATTATCAACACAAAGTCGGGGCAGAAGTCCCTGAGCTGTGCGCTGGACTCCAGGCATGTTGGTTAGCAGTCCCACACTAACCTCCTGGGAAACCCCTGAGGTAGAGGCCAACGGGACCTCCCCTTCAGGCCCGGCTGTCGCAAACTGTGGCTCCTGGCCAGCCTTAGCCTCCATCTGCCGCTCCACGCTCGTGGACACCATAGCATAACTCCTGCAGATCCCAGAATCTGGGACCGTTCCCCTGCGAGTTCCGCAGAGCATGCACTGGGGGCGGGACGCCATCCGCCAGGCACCCTCACCCTCTCCTGCTGTTCCTTGTTTCTCTCTTTTTTTTTCAATAAAAAATCTGAGAGAGAGCCAGGCTAGGAATAGGGAAACCAGAGTTAATATGTCCTACTCTTTTTTTTTTTTTTTAATGCACTCCCTCTTCTGGAATAATTAAACTTCCAGCCTACTCGAGGGCCTGCAGAGGCGCTGAAGGCAAAAACGAGGCTTTGTAAATAAATGGGAGCACTGCCCAACACCAAAAAGTAAATGTAAAGTAAATTTAAAGCAAATGTAATCCTGGTCCCCCCTGATACGAGCTACGCCTTAAAATCCCCTCCGGAGCTCTTACCACGCAGCGATCATGCTCCCAAAATGGCTGCCGCAACTGGTGCAAGAAAAAAAGGTGCCAAACGCGATGCGGGAGCACTGGCCCTTTCTCCACATGGTTCCCGCCCGCCGGAGAGATGCGCAGCCACGAAGCTATCAAAGAAAAGACTTACAGCTCTTCAACGGGGCTCCAGCCCGCGCGGTTCTGCTGAATGATGCCATGAGCAGAAACCGCCAGGCGAGCCTCCCGTCAGCGCGCTCAAGCGCAAGGTGGGATCGCGGCTGCCTGCACAGCCGGAAAATGCCCCCCCCCTCGGTCCTGCCGTAGAGCTCTCCCCCGTCCCGTCCAGGGGGAGAGATCTGAATAAATGAGCCCACAACCCCACACCAGAGAGGCAGGCAGGTATCAGCACCAGAGAAAGGTTTGTCCGTGTTTTTTTTTTTTAAAGGGGCAGTATGAAATTAAATGTAAAAGTAAATTTAAAGGGCAAGAACCAAATTTGAGGGTAAAAATTTAAGAAACCTATACTAAGCTACACTATTGCTCTTTATGTGTTCCTCAAGTGAGCCCAGCACCTAGGCTCACTACGTCCTCCTACTGCATGGAGACTGGACAGACTGGGGCTGATGGGAGAGACCAGCAGACTACATCCAGTGATGTCATGATTTTGACATGCCCAGTCTCCAAGATGCAGGAGGAGGTGCACAACCCAGAGGTGGAGGACTGAACTGTAGGAATAAGGAAATAGGGATGACCTACATGGAGCAGTGGGTACATCCCTAAACAAAGGCATGGGGAGGGGTGACCTGCATGGAGTGGCAAGTGCACCTACTCTTGTCGCCTTGCTGGGCAGACTAGATGGACCATACTGGTCTTTATCTGCCATCATATATTATGTTACTATGTGCCTTTTTCCAGTCCTCTGGGACCACTCCCAACTCTAAAGAAACACTGAAAAGGTCAATCAGTGAAGCCGCTAGAACGGCCCCAGAACATGTGAATTGAGGAGATTGTTTGAAACACAATATTGTGCTGGGAGCAAAGTTTCTGAGCTGATCACCTCCCGTCTTGACTACTGTAACCTACTCCTTGCTGGTCTCCTTTTGAATCATCTCTCTCCCTTTCAATCTGTTCAACACTCTGCTGCACGGCTAATCTTCCGCCAGCCTCGTCATGCCCATATTACTCTTCTTCTCAAGTCACTTCATTGGCTCCCTATCCATTTCCGCATCCAGTTCAAACTTCTCCTGCTGACCTATAAATGCATTCACTCTGCGGCTCTTCACTACCTTTCTTCTCATCTCTCTTTATAACCCCCCCCTTGGGAACTCTGCTCTTCTAGAAAACTGCTTCTATCTATGCCCTTCTCTTCTATTGCTAACTCCAGACTTTGCTCCTTTCACCTTGCTGCACCTTACGCCTGGAACAAACTACCTGTGTCTATATGCCAGGCACCTTCTCTAACCCTCTTCAAATTCAGGCTGAAAACTCACCTCTTCGCTGCTGCTTTTGACTCACCTGATTTTCTTTTTCTGTCCCCCTTGTTTATCCCTGCCTACACCTTCTGAGTTGTCTGTCTTGGCTAGATTGTAAGCTCTGATGAGCAGGGACCATCTCTTACATGTCTGTGCAGCGCTGCGTATGACTTGTAGCACTATACAAATGCTCAGTAGTAGTAGCAGTGCAGATAACAGGTCAATTTATGCAATTCTAAAGGAAGTAAGTTGAGTTGTCATGAGAATGGGTTAGACTATGCAAGACTGCACATGAAGGATTGTCACTCAAAGTGTCAGTGCAGATGGGATGTACACAACCCTGCACTGTTGAGAGAGCACACCCCAGACTTGGACCAGTGCGAGCAATGTTGAGATGAATGCACTTTTGACCTAGCAACTTTTCAAGAGCTCTTTTGTCCTGTGATCAGAGTATAGTCTTACTCCTTTGCCAATGGACCCTTGGAGCTGCTGCACAGTGAGGGAGATGAACATTTCAAGAAAAGAGAACAAGTGTGAAAGACAGTCAGCCAATTTCTGTGCAGAGAAAGCTCTTCTATCATCCTAGCAAACTAAGAACAAACTGTTCTTATCTTTCTGATACCATCAAGGCAAGAAACTAAGGCACCTTCTTGTCTGAGAAGACAGAGAAGTAAAATACTCCTACTTTGTTTGGTCAAGATTGACACCTAGAGAGATTAAGCATACTGAATAGAGACTGGAATTCTGGATGTTTCCATCACACTGCAACAAGGGGTGAACCTCCAGATCTCACTGGGACAGAAAGCACAGTTACTTACCTGTAACAGGTGATCTCTGGGAACAGCAGGAATAAGTTTTCACATATGGGTATCGTCGGTACCGACGGAGCCTGCTCGGGAACGCTCCCTAGCGTCCAAAAAGAAAGCTGCCTTCCCGCCCATTTACTTCCCTCTCATCAGTTGGGTTTGTAGCTGAGACCGAAGGAGGGAAGTAGACAAATTAGAGAGAGAAAAGAGAGAGAGAGAGAGAGAAAACAACTCCTAGGGGAGGTGGGTGGGTTGTGAAGACTTATTCCTGCTGTTCCCAGAGATCACCTGTTACAGGTAAGTAACTGTGCTATCTCTAGGAACAAGCAGGAATGAGTCTTCACATATGGGGACTCCCAAGCTAAGATGCCTGGAGGAGGCCCCAGCATGTTGCAAATCTAAAGATGGGCCATGCTTATCCCTCAAAACCTCAGGCATCCAAGGGATGGAGAGTAGGAGTTGAACTAGAAAAGAAAAAAGAGGTGCTGTGGAACAGCTTGACTAAACAAGGTATCCAGAGGGGAGTCCTTGTGTAAATCATAAATATTAGAAAAACATTGAGTTCCAATTTTCTAATGTTGATCTCACTCAAAAATATTGCAAAAATACTTATTGAGGGTAATATGGGTCTGTGGTTGAGAGCCAGTACATTATCCTCAAAGAAATTCCCTCAATGTGAAGTAGAGGGAAAAAAAATAAATTTTGCAATACAGGAAGAGATGAGAAGCCCTCATGGCCAGAACTAACCCCAGAAGAAGTACTGGGGAAGTTCAATGAGGTTGAACTTTTGAGAAATAGCTAAAGCTTCTGTAAAGTGCAAAAAATTGAACTTCTTGTCCTTGGAGCAGAATAAGGTCCTAGGAAAGAGTGGAGATAATCTGACTGGTCTGGATGAAAAGGCAGAAATATCCTTTGCAGAAAGAAGGGGATAGGTCTTTAAGACCCCCTTTATTCCAATGAAAGACAAAGACATTTGTAGTAGGCGTTGAGCCTCCAACCTCTTGAAGATCTTTCAAAGTCAGATTTTGTATAGAGATGGACGCAATAACAAGAAGGATTAAGACCTACTTGAGAATATTGATGGAGAATCTCTGTCTGGTTAAATATGGAAGAACTATAGAGAAAGTTTCGTGGAAACTGGTATTATGTTCTTCACTTACAGGGATAGGACTAGACTTCTTGAAAAGATCTAGCCCCTGAAATAACCAGGTCTCGAGACGTACATGAATGAGTGCAGAGGAGATCCTTAGTCTTAAGGCAGCAAGTCTGGATCCTTCTATAATTTCAAGTAGTAGCTGGAGAAAAAGATGCAATATAAGGGGATACCATGTTTGCCTCTTTATAAGGGCAATATGAGTATCATGCGTTATCTTGTGCAACATAAGCTACCATGAAGTATAGGAATTAGAAGGAAAGTAGTGAATAAGGACCAACTGCAGTGAAATAAATGCATCCCTGTTGTGGAAGTTCCAGTGAGATGTGGAACAAACCAGGGAAATGAGCAATTTTCTACGCTTTCACGTGGTCTAAATCCTGGTTACCTTTTCTTAAAAGGAAATTAAGGACAGGGGCGGCCCAAGGGGGGTGCGGGGCCATGTGCGGAGACTCGGTGCGGGGCCTTATTTGCATAAATATTTGCATAATGTTACCATACACTAACTTTTAGTAAACATGTCTCTTAATGAGTGTATGGATAAAGAAAGACTAAAAGATTTCTACATTACTATAATCCAGTGCCAACCGCCAGGCACATTAGGAACTACTACAAACGCTGCCCATTTAGAACCCATAGCAAACCCGCCATATCCTGACAGCATTACCAGGACTCACAAAGCACCATACCCTACCTATCAAAAGGCAACACTGCAAATATTAAACCAATACATTTCAGAGAATACTGGGGAAAGAAAACAAGTGGCAATGTCAAATAGGAATTACATAAACAGAATACCTCAGCTCAGGTTACACATGCAGAACATAGACCATCACCAAACAAGGAATCACAATTTAGAAACAGGAAGGCAACAATTAAACTGGGAACCCCAAAAGCCAAACTTGGAATGTACAACACTGTAGAAATAAAACTATAAATTAATTTCCTCTTGTACCAAACAAAGCACAGACGTTAATGAGCTTTCATATTCCAGTTAATAAATTCAAAATAAAGAGATATCTTTCTACCTTTTGTGCATTTTTTTTCAGTTGCAATTGGTCCAGCCACTTTCTTCTGGTTTCTTCATGTTTTTTGCTAACTCTCCATCATCTGCTGTCCATTTGTCCTTTCTTCTCTCTTCTAGTTTTTTTTCCATTCTCTCTCTCTACATCTGCTTTAACATACTAATCTTTCTCCTTTTGCTCTTTCCTCATTCCTATTTCATCCTCACAAATTTTACCCCTCTATCCTCAATCCCCACTTACTCTCCCAATACCCGGCCAATTATAGATTTTTCATCCCTCCCACACAAAATATTTTTCCCCTCTCCATTTTACTCTCCCAGCCCCATCCCATTCTAATCCTCCCCCAACATCAGCTCCCTTCTAGTTCCAGTCTCACCCAGCATCCATTCCCTTCTAGTCCCTGCATCAGCCCATTTCCAGTCCTAGCCCCCCATCAGCCCATTTCCAGTCCTAGCTCCCCCATCCATTTCCAGTCTGAGTCCCTTCATCAGCTCATTTCCAATCCTAGCCCCCCCATCAGCCCATTTCTAGTCATTTCCTAGCCCCATCATCAGTCCATGTCAAATCATAGCTCCCCTCCACTCAGCCCAATTCCAGTCCAAGCACCCCCATGAGCCTACTTCCAGTTCTAGCCCCTCCATGAGTCCATTTCAATTCAAGCCTCCACCACAGCCCATTTCCAATCTTAGCTCCCCCAACAGCCCATTTCCAGTCCTATCCTAGCTGCTCCATCAGCCCATTTTCAGTCCTAGCTCCCTTCCCTCACAGCCCATTTCCATTCCAAGCCCCCTCCCCATCAGCTATCTGCAGTTCAAGCCTCCCCTTCCGCTCAGCCCATTTCCAGTCCTAGCAACCCCCCAACCCATTACCAGTCCTAGCCCCCCATCAGCCCACTTCCAGTCCTAACCCCATCAGCCCATTTCCAGTCAGCCCCCCATAGCCCATTGCCAGTCCTAAACCCCCCCCATCAGCCCACAGCCCATTACCAGTCCTAACCACATCAGCCCACCTCGTCCTAACCCCTCCCCATTTCCTGTCCTAGCCCCCCCATAGCCCATTACCAGTCCTAACCCCCCATCACCCCATTTCCAGACAGCCCCCATTAGCCCACAGCCCATTGCCAGTCTTAACCCCCCCCATAGCCCATTACCAGTCCTAACCCCCCATCACCCCATTTCCAGACAGCCCCCATCAGCCCACAGCCAGTCCTAACCCCCCCCCATCGGCTCACAGCCCATTGCCAGTCCTAACCCCCCCCCATCGGCTCACAGCCCATTGCCAGTCCTAACCCCCCCCCATCGGCTCACAGCCCAGTGCCAGTCCTAACGCCCCCCCCCCGGTCGGCTCACAGCCCACTGCCAGTCCTAACCCCCGTCGGCTCACAGCCCACTGCCAGTCCTTATCCCCCCCCACTCGGCTCACAGCCCACTGCCAGTCCTAACCCCCCCCATTGGCTCACTGCCCATTGGATTTCCTAACCCCCCCCCATCGGCTCACAGCCCATTGCCAGTCCTAACCCCCCCCATCGGCTCACAGCCCATTGCCAGTCCTAACCCCCCCCGGCTCACAGCCCACTGCCAGTCCTAACCCCCCCCCCATCGGCTCACAGCCCACTGCCAGTCCTACCCCCCCCCATCGGCTCACAGCCCACTGCCAGTCCTAACCCCCCCCCCACCGGCTCTCACCACCCTGACAGTACTAACCCCCCCCCCCATCGGCTCACAGCTCACTGGCAGTCCTAACCCCCCCCCATCGGCTCACAGCTCACTGCCAGTCCTAACCCCCCCCCCATCGGCTCACAGCTCACTGCCAGTCCTAACCCCCCCCCATCGGCTCACAGCACAGTGCCAGTCCTAACCCCCCCCCAGCGGCTCACAGTCCACTGCCAGTCCTAACCCCCCCCCCATCGGCTCACAGCCCACTGCCAGTCCTAACCCCCCCCCCCATCGGCTCACAGCCCACTGCCAGGAAATAGGAGTAAAGGAGGAGGAATGGCACCGGAGGGAGGTGGTTTGCCCGATACTGCCCGAGCCGACTTTCTCCTGCCCTCCTTCACCCAGACCTGGTTCCACGCTCGGTCCGCAGCTCCGCCCTTTGTCTGATAGGCCTTCAAGTCCGGCGGAACCGGGTGGGATCAGGGACTGGACTGTAGTTCCTTCAGGGACACTAATTAGCAGGTAAGATCTAATTACTTCTTCCTTATCGTCACTCCAGTCCAGTCCCTTTACTTCTGGGATGTAACAGAGCAGTTCAATCCTGGGTGGGATCCGGCAAACCGGACTGAAGAACCGCCAGACCAAACCGAGCGTCCGCTGAACTCTGTACATCCAGCCTGTAGTGCTTGGTGAAGGTATGCAGAGAGGACCACGTCGCCGCCCTACAAATATCCAACGGGGGAACTAGACTGAACTCTGCCCATGAGGTAGCCTGAGCCCGGGTGGAGTGCGCCCGTAGCCCCACCGGGACCTGCTTCCCTTTCAGGATGTAGGCGGAGGCAATCGCTTCTCTGATCCACCTGGAGATGGAGGACTTGGCCGCCGCCTCCCCTTTGTGCGGGCCTCCAAACTGGACGAACAAGCCGGTCGGATTTGCGGAAAGAAGCTGTGCGGGAGAGGTATCGCTTCAAGGCCCTCTGGACGTCTAGCAGGCGCAGCTTGCTATCCCTACCTTCAGGTCCCTCGGCCGGATAGGCCGGGAGGGTAACTGTCTGGTTCATATGAAAGGGGGAGATGACCTTGGGCAGGAAGGAAGGTACCGTGCGTAGGACCACCTTGTCCTTGAGAAAGGACAGGAAAGGAGGTTGGGAGGACAGCGCTTGTAATTCGGAGACCCACCTGGCCGAGCAGATAGTGACCAGAAAGACTGTCTTGAGGATTAAGTCCTTCAGGGAAGCCTTCTTTACCGGTTCAAAGGGTTCCCCGACCAATGCATTTAGTACAAGATTGAGATCCCAAGGGGGGATCACCGACCTCCGTTGTGGACGCAGACGTCTAACCGCTCTTAGGAACCTGGAGACGTCCGCGTGGGCCCCTAGGGGCTTGCCGCGGACCTTACCTCTATAGCAAGCGATGGCGGCTAGTTGGACTCATAAGGAACTGTGCGCCAGGCCCTTGTCAAAACCCGCTTGCAAGAATTCCAGGACCTCCGGGACTGAGGCCGAAAGGGGTTTCCTTCGGTGCTCCGCACACCACGCTTCGAAGATGCGCCAAACCCTTACATAGGAGAGACAGGTCGAGCGTTTCTTCGCACTCAACAGTGTTGTGATTACTGCTCCTGAATAACCTCGCTTCAGGAGGCGCGCCCTTTCAATAGCCAGGCCGTAAGCGAGAATCGATCCACGTGAGGCATCCGCACTGGGCCTTGCCTGAGCAGGTCCCTTTTGCAAGGGAGCCGCCAAGGCTGGTCGGCTAACAATCTCACCAGATCCGCATACCAGGGGCGTCGCGGCCAATCCGGAGCTATAAGGATTACAAGTCCCTGGTGAGACTCCACCCGCTGGAGAACCTTTCCGATCAGAACCCAAGGAGGAAACACGTAGAGAAGACCCTCCACAGGCCACTTCTGAGACAGAGCATCCAGGCCTTCGGACATTCTTTCCTTCCGCCGACTGAAGAATCGGTCCACCTTGGCTGACGAGAACCTTGCCATGAGATCCATGACTGGGAGCCCCCAACGGGCCACTATTTGGTCGAAGGTCTCCTGCTCCAGTTCCCACTCTCCGTGGTCTATCCTGTGCCTGCTGAGGTAATCGGCCGTGACATTGTCCGTGCCTGCCACGTGCTGAGCAGAAAGCGCTTCCAGGCAGGTCTCCGCCCACTGGAAGAGAACGTCCGCCTCCTTCTCCAAGGCGGGGCTGCTGGTGCCGCCCTGGTTGTTGATGTAAGCTACCGTGGTGACGTTGGAGAGAACGCGAATCGCTCTTCTTAGCACTAGGAACTCGAGCGCCCTGAGCGCTAGGGTGACGGCCCGCAATTCCAGTCTGTTGATGGGCCATTGAGATTCCAACGGGGTCCAGCGACCCTGGACGAACTGGTCCTCGCAGTGAGCCCCCCAGCCTGCCAGGCTGGCATCCGTTGTCAACAGTACCCATAGATGAGGCTCGAGGGGCATCCCACGCTCCAGATTCCTTGGGCACTGCCACCAGCGAAGGGCTCGTTTGGTCCGCGGAGCACAAGGCAACTGTGTTGACAGGAGATGATGTTGTGGGGACCACCGACGCAATAGGGCCTGCTGTAACGGACGCATGTGGGCCCTGGCCCAAGGCACTACCTCTATCGCCGCCGCCATTGTGCCCAGTACCTGAAGATAATGCCATGCTGAGGGGGTTCGCCTGCTCCGAAACTGCGTGACTAGCAGTCTTAGGTCCCTTGATCGCGTTCGAGACAGGAACACTTTGCCCCTTCCGGTGTCGAATCTTGCTCCGAGATACTCGAGATCCTGGGATGGAGTCATCCTGCTCTTTGCTCGGTTGATGACCCACCCCAACTCCTCTAGAACCTGAACCACTCTGTCCGTCGCCGAGCGACTTTCTTCTTCTGACTTTGCCCGGACCAGCCAATCGTCTAGGTACGGGTGTACCAGTATTCCCTCCTTCCGAAGGAAGGCCGCCACTACCACCATCACCTTGGTGAATGTCCGTGGAGCTGTAGCTAGGCCGAAGGGAAGGGCCTGGAATTGAAAGTGGCCCCTTGGCATGGCGAATCTTAGGAACTGTTGATGAGACTTCCTGACCGGAATATGCAAGTAGGCTTCTGTCAAGTCGAGGGACGTCAGGAACTCCCCGCCCCTTATGGCTGCGATGACTGATCGTAGGGTCTCCATCCGGAAATGTGGTACCCTGAGACAGCGATTGACCTGTTTTAAATCCAGGATTGGCTGAAAGGACCCTTCTTTCTTTGGCACGACGAAGCAAATCGAGTATCGACCCGTTCCGAACTGGTCTGGTGGTACTGGAACCACTGCCCCGAGTGCAATTAGCCGTGCGAGGGTTGTCTCTATCGCCGACCTCTTTGCAGGAGATCCGCAGGGAGACTGAACAAATGCTGGAGGTATTTGCTTTGCAAACTCGAAACCTCTAGTACCCATTGATCCGAAGTGACCCGGGACCAGGCGGGAAGAAACTGCCTTAAGCGTCCTCCCACTGGCAGCTCTTCCCCCTGGACCCCCGTTGCTTCATTGTTGTTTTCTAGGGGCAGTGGAGGAGGAGGAAGCCCCAAAGCCGCGACCTGCTCCCCGAAACCCCCAAAAACCTTGACCCCTAGAGGGGAAGCGTCCCCTGGAAAAGGGGTTGGATCTGGCTGGGCGAAACCTCCGAGTGTCCCTAGCCTGGGTACGCGCCGGGGGCAGAGGACGACCTTGTTTTGGTCTATCTTCCGGGAACCTGCCTCCCTTGGACTCGCCCAGGTCCTTTACCAGCTTCTCTAAATCCTCACCAAACAGCAGCTTCCCCTTAAAGAGAAGTCGACTCAGGCGTGCCTTCGAGGAGGCATCTGCTGCCCAACTCCGTAACCACAAATAACGCCTAGCTGCCACCACCGAGGCCATGTTCTTGGCCAGGCTTCTGATGAGGTCATACTGACTATCCGCCAAGTAGGCTGCTCCGGATTCCAACCTAGCCGCATTGGCCTGAGCGTCGCCCGCGGGGCCCTCCGCTGCCTGAAGTTGCTGTGACCACCTTAAACAGACCCGAGCTACCCAAGCTCCCGAGACGGAGGCCTGCAAGGCGAGAGCGCTTACGTCAAATGCTTGCTTAAGGAGTGCATCCAATTTTCTGTCCTGAGAATCTCTTAAGGCCATGCTGCCTCAACTGGGATAGTAGTCTTCTTAGTGACTGCCGATACCGCTGCATCCACCCTGGGAGACTTCAGCAGCTCTTTGCCTCTGGAAGAGGATATAGACGCAGCATGGACCGGACTCCCCTTAGACTAGACTCCGGTTGGTCCCATTCTTCCTGGATCATCTGATGCACCACTCTGTGGACCGGAAAGACCTTCTGGGATCTCCTAATGGCCTGGATCAATGGATCCTCCAACGCCTCCTCCTCTGCTGGCGTATCTGAGGCCACATTGAGCACTCTTAGGGACTCATTAATTAATGCCGGGAGTTCCTCCCGACGAAAGACTCTAATTATCCTGGATTGGTCTTCCTCTGGAATCTCTCCTTATTCCAGCTCCTCTTCTTCTTCTTCATCCACGTCCCTGTCCGAGTAAGCCTCCTCCGGAGTGCCCTGAGAGAGGGCTGCTAGGGGCTCCTCCTCACTCAGACGGGGGCGCTTAGGTGGTATGCCGGATTCCGGCTTGCTTGCTCTCAAGAGGCTGGCTGACTTGTCTTCCATCGACGGACCAGCCTCTCCTGCCCCTAAGCCCTGCTTGCGCAAGCAATAGGCCTTATGAAGCAAGAGGATGAAGTCCGGGGAGAATAAGTCCCCGGCCCCCCCTTCCCCTGCAGGAAGGGGGGCAGGGAAGTAGTGGGTAAGTCCGAGGACGTAGAGGGAGGGACCTGTGACCCCCCCTCCCCTCCTAGGAGGTCGCCTGACCCCTGAGAAGGGTGAGTTATGGTCAAATTAATTTCCTGCTCCACTGAGGCAGCCACTGCAGCACAGCTCCTGCAGATCCCTGCCTCTGCGGAGGTGCCCCTGCGTGTTCCACAGGAAGGACAGCGAGACTTGGTCGCCATGACCTAGGGCTGGGGACCTCCCACTGCGCGCACTCAAATCAATATTTCCCCCTGGGAGGGAAACTAACAGCCCCTTAGTTTGGAAACCAAAAGGAAAAAAAGGGAATAAAGGAAATACAAATCAGTTCGAAAATTAAATGAATTAAATGAATAGGGTTAAAACTGATTAAAATTAAATTAAAATTAAGCTCCTTTTCCTCAAACAGAGGTACTTGCGGTTTTGAGGGCTGTGTCTGTATCTGGCTCCTGGGCCCGACTCAGCGATCATAGCCCGTTGGCTCTACACGTGGTAGGCCTCACCACGTGGAGCCTGAACGGGGGACCGCGAGTCTATTCTTCGGGCCGTGCTGCACTCCAGAGCTGAAGTCGCTGCTTTTCTTGTGTAATCGCCGTTTTAATCGCTCCCCTGCAGGCTCCGGGAATAGCGGGTCTCGCCTCCACGTCCTTCCGCTTTGGGACGGGTTCGGCGGTAAACGCAGCCTAGCGGCGCAGCCTCAAGCGCTCAGCCACCAGAAGGGCTTCGGCGCGAGGCGGGTCAGATCTGTGTGAAGAAGGAGAAAGAGCAGGAGCTGGCGTCAGAGCAGCCGGGAAGCACAGAAATCCTCCTCGAAGCTGCGAGCAGAGAATCACCTCCGAGGCCCATCCCGGGGAAGGGGGGGGAGGGGGGATGGAGAGAGCAGGCAGTAATTAAAGGAGCAGAGCTCCAGAAAAAAACAAACAGAAGGCAGACCAATAAGGTAAAATAAAGAAATAAAGCAAAATTAAATCAAAATTAAATGAAATTGAATGAATAAAGAAACAGATAAAAAGTAGGACTCCAGTAAGCCCTAGGCTTACGGAACTCTCCAGCTGCTTGGAGGCTGAGAATGGAGTTGGTGGGTGGCCTCAGTGGTATTTATACCGCTCCACCTCCAAAAAGGTTGGGCTCAGTCTCCAAGCTGCTGGAAGGGTTGCGCAACCCAGAAGTAAAGGGACTGGACTGCAGTGACGATAAGGAATACAGAGTTGCGAAGACTTACAATTTGGTAAGTCTTTTAAGAGATAGGGTCCCCTTGCAGTTAAAAGTATGAGATATCCTCATACAGTAAACTGACAAGGTGAAGGGTATAGCTCACCCTGTTAGTTGTTAAGCCTCCTTTTGTTTTAAAAGGAGAAACCTGTTATCTCTGGGGTATGATAGTCCTTAATAGCTCAGAGCTAGAAGGATAGATTTCTCTTGTAGCGAGAGATTCATGCCCAGAGTCGAGGATTGAGTCAACGTATGACTGATATGTCAGCATGGATGAGATGCATTTTTGATGCTTCTGTTGAAAAGAAGTAGGCTCAAAAGTTCTAAACCTCACACAGAAAAAGTGAATAAAATATCAGAAACCCTGCGATTGCTGGGTTTGCTGAGCCTGTTGAGGTTTTGATTCTCTTAGCCTGGTGTGATGTTGCCCATCTTTGGAAACATCTGCATAATGGGTAGAAGATGGATAAAACTTTTTTCCCCTAGGGGAATAAAGCACAGTTACTTACCTGTAACAGGTGATCTCTGGGAACAGCAGGAATTAGTCCTCACATATGGGTACGTCGGAACCGACGGAGCCTGCGCGGGAAAGCTCCCCGGCTTCCTAGAAAGGAAGCTTTTGGGGCCTCCCACAGCACATGTGCGCTGCCTTCCCGCCTTCCTGACCAACTCTCCAGTTCGAGTTTAAAGCTGAGACAATAGAGAGAGGAAAGGAAAGAGAGAGAGAGAGATACAATTCCTAGGGGAGGTGGGAGGGTTGTGAGGACTAATTCCTGCTGTTCCCAGAGATCACCTGTTACAGGTAAGTAAAGCGTAGTTGCTCACCTGTAACAGGTGTTCTCCAGGAGCAGCAGGAATCAGTCCTCACTTATGGGTGACGTCGGCGCCGACGGAGCCCTCGCGGAGCAATTTTCCCCAGCTTTCAAAGAAAGCCTTTGGGAATTGCAGCGCGCATGCGCGGTCCCCTTCCCGCCCAAGGGTGCCATCTTAGCCAGTCAGATGACATAGCTAAAAAAGACAGCATAAAAATTTGCAAAAAAAAACACTAAAGCAGATGATTGCAACTCCACGGGGAGGAGGGAGGGTTGTGAGGACTGATTCCTGCTGCTCCTGGAGAACACCTGTTACAGGTGAGTAACTACGCTTTCTCCAGGACCAAGCAGGAAGTCAGTCCTCACTTATGGGACTCCCAAGCTCAAGGCTACCGGAGACCCTAAGCACAAAAATGAGCTCCCTCTAGCTCAGCAGCACAGAAGGAAAGAATCTTCGCTGAATTATTACCCACCGGTAGCCCACATCCGGGATGGAGGGTAGGAGTTGCTCAGACCTCGAAGAGATTACGGAGGACTGCCTGTCCGAAAGCACTGTCCCTGCGGGACTCCCTCTCGAGACAGTAATGGACCGCAAAAGTCTGGCTCGAAGACCAAGTAGCGGCCCGGCAGATGTCTGCCAGCGGAACAGAGCGGAGGTAAGCCACTGACGTAGCCTTTGCCCGAACGCAATGAGCCGTGACTCGACCTTCCAAGGAGAGTCCGGCTGCCCCATAAGCCCAAGAGATACAGTCCGCAACCCAGATGGACAGAGTACGCTTGGAGACCGGGAGCCCCAATTTATTGGGGTCAAAAGACACAAAAAGCTGAGCAGCTTTACGGTGCTCCCGCGTACGGTCAAGGTAGAAGTTCAAAGCCCTTCTACAGTCCAGGGTATGGAGGACCGTTTCAGCTCGGCTGGAGTGTGGTCTGGGAAAGAAGGTTGGAAGTACCACCTCCTGATTGATGTGAAAAGGGGAGACCACTTTTGGAAGAAATTTTGGGTGAGTCCGTAGGACTACCCTATTTTTGTAGAACCGAGTGTAAGGGGGATCAGACACGAGGGCCTGCAATTCACTTACGCGTCTAGCGGAAGTGAGGGCTATCAAGAACAGTGTTTTCCAAGAAAGAAAACGGAGAGAACAGGTAGCCATAGGTTCAAAAGGCGGACAGGTGATCCGCTGCAAAACCACATTCAGGTCCCAGTCAGGCGCTGGCAGGCGCAGAGGTGGTTTAAGTAGAAGGAGACCTCAGAGAAACCTCGCTACGAGAGGGTCGTTGGAGAGAGGTCTGCCGTCCACCAGCACATGATGTGCTGAAAGAGCACTAAGGTGAACTTTGACGGAGTTGGACTTAAGTCCCAGATTAGAGAGGTATAGCAAGTACTGCAAGACCACCGACACCGGGCAGGAGAAGGGATCCTGAGACTGTCGGGTACACCAAACAGAAAAACGACGCCATTTAAGGGCGTAGCATTTGCGGGTAGAAGGTCGTCGCGAAGCTAGGACGACCTCCTCCACCTCTGCCGGCAGGAGAAGGGGAGCGAGGACTACCCTCTCAGCAGCCAGGCCATTAGGTTGAGAGACCTGAGGTTGGGGTGTAGCAGAGACCCCTGATCCTGAGTGAGGAGATCCAGTTGTAACCCCAGAGGGAATGGATCCTCCACCGCTAATTGCAGCAGGAGCGGAAACCACGGCTCTCTGGGCCAGCGAGGGGCCACCAGGATCAGGAAGGCTTTGTCTCGGAGAACCTTGAAAAGAGTCCGAGAGACTAGCGGGATGGGAGGGAAAGCGTACAGAAGGCTCCCCGACCATGAGAGTAGAAAAGCGTCCGCCGCAACCCGAAGGGGGTGAGGCTGACGAGAGCAGAAGCGAGGAAGTTGCCTGTTGTGAGGACTGGCAAAGAGATCCACCGTGGGGAGGCCCCACTTTAGAAAGAGCTTCTGAACTACCAAGGGATCCAGACGCCACTCGTGCGGCTGGAGGATCCTGCTGAGTTTGTCCACCAGGCAATTCTCTTGGCCTGGGAGATAAACTGCCTTGAGGAGAACGCCGTGACTGACGGCCCAAGAGCAGAGCTTCTGTGCCTCCCGGCAGAGGAGGAAGGAGCCCGTGCCCCCCTGCTTGTTCACGTAGAACATGGCAACTTGATTGTCCGTCTGGACAAGGACGGACTGGTGAGAAGTCAGGTGGGAGAAGGCCTTGAGAGCCAGGCGGATCGCCCTGAGCTCCAGGAAGTTGATCTGCTGAGCAGACTCCCACGTGGTCCAGAGGCCCTGAGTACGTGCCCCTTGGCAATGCGCTCCCCAGCCCAGGAGGGATGCATCTGTTGTCAGCACCCGGGCCGGTTGAGGTGACTGGAAAGGCATGCCGAGTATCAGGTTCGGCCGCTGAAGCCACCACCGGAGAGACGAGATCAGCGGCTCGGAGACGCGCACTAGGTCTGCTAGGCCGCCTGTGGCTTGTCGCCACTGCTGGCGGAGACACCATTGAGCAGGCCGCATATTCAGGCGGGCATTGGGGGTCACATGGACGGTGGAAGCCATATGGCCGAGTAGTCTCAGGAAGCGCCTGGCGGAGACCAGGGGCTGGCTGCGAAAACGGTCGGCTAGGTCCATGAGCCGTTGAGCCCTGTCGAGCGGTAGGAACGCTCGTGCCTGAGGAGTGTGCAGCCTTGCGCCGATGAACTCGAGATCCTGTGAGGGGAGCAAAGTGGACTTTGCGAAGTTTATAACAAAGCCCAAGTACTGCAGAAGAGTCACCATGCGGCGCGTGGCGTTGGTGACCTCCAGAGCGGACGCTGCTCTGATGAGCCAGTCGTCGAGGTACGGAAAGACATAGAGGCCGTGAAGCCGGAGATGGGCCGCCACCACCGCGAGACATTTTGTGAAGACTTGCGGTGCGGAGGACAGGCCAAAGGGTAGTACTCTGTACTGGTAATGATTTCCTGCCACCACAAACCTTAGGAATTGGCGGTGGCTTGGGTGGATGAGGATGTGCGTGTAGGCATCCTTTAGATCCAAGGAGCATAGCCAATCTCCCTGCTGGAGGTAGGGCAGAAGGATTCCAAGGGTAAGCATCTTGAACTTCTCCCGCACGAGGAACTTGTTGAGGTTGCGCAAGTCCAGGATGGGTCTGAGGCCTCCTGTTCTTTTTGGTATTAGAAAATACCTGGAATAAAAGCCTTGACCTTTCAGGTGGTGGGGCACCGGTTCCACCGCCTGTTCCTGTAGAAGACCTGCTAACTCCTGAAGGAGTAATTCCCTGTGCAGAGGGGGTCGTGGAGGTTCTCCCGGAAAATAGGAGGGAGGGACCTGGTGGAAGTGGAGAAGATAGCCTTCTCGCACGACTTGAAGCACCCAGGCATCTGAGGTGATGCTGGACCACCTGTGGGCGAAGTGAACCAGCCGGCCTCCGGTGCTGGGAGGAACCAGCGGGGGGGGAGAGGCTATGCTTAAGGAGTCAAAAACCCCCACCCTGCGGAGCAGGGGCTGGTGCTGCAGGCTTGGGGGCTTGCTGCCTACGGGACCCGTTACCCCGTCCCTTGGCCTGCTGGCCCTGTTGGGGAGCTGCAGGGGCCTGATAGTGGGGGTATTGTTTGTAGGCAGCCGCCTTCCTCGGGTAAAAGGACTTCTTTCCCGAGCCCTTCTTTTTCTGGGAAGGGGCGGAGGTCTTCCTAGAAAGCCTAGTCCTGGTGAGAGTCTCCGTCTCAATTTGTGCAGCCTTATCAGCCATGGGCTTGCCAAAGAGGTTTTCGCCTCGGCAAGGGACATCGACCAACTTGTCCTGCACCCAGGGCTCAAGGTCAGACGACTGAAGCCAAGCCTGTCGGCGGGCACCGATGCCGGCTGCGGCCACTCGAGCCGATGCTTCAAAGCCATCATAGGCTGCTCGGGACATGAATTTTGAGCATTCCCGAATGCCAGTGGACAAGGCCAGGAACCTCCGCAAGGGTTCCTCGGACAAACCAGCGGAGAAGCCGGCTAGCTCTTTAGCCAGGTCTCGGAGATACATGCCCATGTATAGCTGGTAGGTCTGGACACGACATGCGAGCATAGAGCCCTGAAAACACTTCTTACCAAGGCCATCCAGGTTACGGGCCTCCCTGCCAGGAGGCACCGAGGAGTGCATCTTCTGGCTCTTAAGACGATGCATGGCCGATTCCATTACCATGGAATGGTGTGGTAGCTGTGCTTTTTGGAAGCCAGGGCTCTTGCGGACTCGATAGATAGAATCGACCCGCTTGCTCAGGACCGGCGAGGTGGCCGGACTCTCCCACATGCGGAAGAGTAGTCGTTCCAGCATGGGAGGAACCGGTACAGTAAAGTGTTCCCTGGCGGGAGAGTCATACTGGAGGGCGTCGAGCTCTTCGGCTCGAGGCTCCTCCTCGGGGTCCGCAGGGAAGGCCAAAGCCTTGGCCATATCCCTGACGAAGTCCGAGAACCGGGCATCCTCCGGGGGGGACTGCTTCCGAGGTTCGGACTCAGGTGAGTCCGAGGGGACACACCGAGTCCGAAAAGAATCAGGCGACTCTTCCTCTTCCGACTCCCAGACCGACTCCGACGAGGACTCGGTGGGGTCGGCCCGGGCAGGGCGCGGCGCCTGCCGCCCCGACGCCGAGGGAGTCGGCGTCGGCGACCTCGGTCCCGAACGGGAGGCCGAGGGCGACCTCGACCGAGGATCGACTCGAGTTCGCATCGACTCGAGGATCGGCTCGGTCTCCGGGGTCGACTTAGACGTCGACGTCCCGACGGTCTGGGCAGCGGCGCCAGCGAAGCCAGCGAGCAGTGCCCGCTGCTGGTCCATGAAGGCAGACAGTCTGCTCTCCAAGGCCGTCAACCTGAGTCCGAGCTCAGGTGACCCAGCAGCCCCCGACTCGGGCCCCGACGGCGTCGGGCCCGACGTCGGCTGTCGCGGAGGCGAGTCCAGAAGGACCACAGGACTTACCCGAGCAGGCAGCTCCGACTCCAGGCGAGGTCGCTTCGTGAGGTGCTCCTTCTCCAAGGACCCGGGGCGGCTATCGGGGCTATGCGACCTGGCCCTCGCGGAGCCAGGAGCGTCCACCGACGCCGCCCTCGCAGGTTTCACCTTCCGTCGATGGTCCCCGGAGGGAGAACCCCTGTCGGAGGAACTCCGGCGACGGTCCGAGCTGGAACCCCTGGACGCGGAGGCCTCCGACGAGGTCCGGGTACGGCTGGAGTCAGCGAAGATTCTATCCCGCTGATGCCGCCGACTTCTCAACACTTTGGAGGATAGTTTGCCACAAGGCCCACAGATCATTTCTTCATGATCCGGGCCCAGGCAGCGGAGGCAATTGTCGTGTGTGTCAGTTAGTGACATATTTCGGTCACACTGACCACACCGCTTGAAAGCACTGGCAGCCATCGGGGGAAAAAGGGCCCCGGCGAGGTCAAAGGACCGGGCTGCCAGGGAAAAACCGAAACGAAAACTGACTAAGTCAGAAAAACCGAAAAATAAGAAGAGGACTCGTGACCGGCGTCGCGAGTCCGGGCGGGAAAAAGACTGGCGTCGAACCGAATGGAAAAAAGAGTAATTATGAAGAAAAATCAACTTTTTCACGGGGACACGACGGGTACGTCTGTAGGGCTCCGCGGAAAAAAGAAGACTGGCTAAGATGGCACCCTTGGGCGGGAAGGGGACCGCGCATGCGCGCTGCAATTCCCAAAGGCTTTCTTTGAAAGCTGGGGAAAATTGCTCCGCGAGGGCTCCGTCGGCGCCGACGTCACCCATAAGTGAGGACTGACTTCCTGCTTGGTCCTGGAGAACTGTGCTATCTCCAGGAACAAGCAGGAATGAGTCCTCACATATGGGGACTCCCTAGCTAAGATGCCGGGGAGATCCCCCTGCAAGAATTCTTCATCTTCCTATGGATCTGAGGCATCCATTCAGGGAAGGTGGGCAGGAGTTGTTTAAGAATGGAACAGGTGTCTGAGGACAGCCTGACCAAACAAGGCATCCCGGCGGGAGTCCTTGTCCAAGCAGTAATGGGCTGTGAAGGTATGAACCGAGGCCCAAATGGCTGCTCGACAGATCTGATCGATGGATACAGAATGAAGTTGAGCCATAGATGTGGCCATGACTCTCACATTGTGAGTTGTGACATGGCCTTCCAGAGAAAGGTTCTTACTCTGGTAAGCAAAAGAAATACACTGAGCAATCCAATTGGACAGTGTTCTTTTTGAGACTGGAAGTCCTAAATGAGAAGGATCAAAAGCAACAAAAAGTTGAGAAGACTTTCTATGTTGCTGTGTCCTGTGGATGTAAAAGGCAAGAGCTCTTTTACAATCTAACGTATGTAGGTTCCTCTCTGCACTAGATGCATGAGGAGTTGGAAAAAAGACAGGTAGATATACCTCTTGATTAATATGAAAAGGTGAGACCACTTTAGGCATAAAGTGGGGATTTGTCCTAAGGACTACCTTATCATGATGGAACCTTGTATAAGGTGGATTAGCCACTAAAGCCTTCAGTTCACTGATGCGGCGAGCAGAAGTGATTGCAATAAGGAAAATGACTTTCCAGGAAAGAAATTCCAAGGAGGTAGTGGCTAAGGGTTCAAAGGGCGGCTTCATAAGCTGACCAAGAACTACGTTTAAGTCCCATGCCACTGGAGGAGGCCGAATGGGAGGTTTAGTTAAAGTTAGACCTCTCATGAATCTTGCAATAAGAGGATGAGAGGAAACAGATTGTCCATTGATAGGCCGAAGAGATGCTGCAATAGCACTCAAATGGACTCTTACAGAATTGGTTTTAAGTCCTGCATTGGAAAGATGCAGGAGATATTCAAGTAAAGAAGTTAAAGGTAGTGCTAGAGGGTTAAGACCTTTGTTAGCACACCAAATTGAAAATCTTTTCCATTTAAAAGCATAATAACGCCTGGTGGAAGGTTTCCTCGATGCATGGAGGATATCCTTCACCTGTTGAGAAAGATTCAAGTCTTGAAGGTCTAGGCCTTCAGTAACCAAGCTGTGAGGTGAAGGGACTTGGGGTTTGGGTGCCACAAAGTCCCCTCCTCTTGAGACAGAAGGTCTGGAGCAGCTCCCAGATCCAGGGAGGGTGTCTGGGAGAGATGCAGAAGTAGAGGGTACCACACTTGGTGTGGCCAGCGTGGAGCTATGAGGATCATGGATCCTTGATCCCTCTGAAGTTTGAATAGAGTCTTGGGAATCAAGGGAATGGGTGGAAAGGCATATAGAAAGGCCTGACCCCAATGAAGGAGGAAGGCATCCTTGGCCTGAGCTCCCTGACACGGAATCCTGGAACAGAACCGGGGAGGTTTGGCATTGTACGGACTTGCAAAGAGGTCTATGTCCGGGGTCCCCCATTCTTGAAAGATTCTGAGTACCTGATCCATGTGCAGGGACCATTCGTGTGGCAGCAGGACTCGACTGAGTCTGTCTGCCCAAGAGTTTTGGATTCCTGGGAGGTACACTGCCAGGAGATGGATCCCATGCTCTCTGGCGAAGGCCCAGAGTTTTAGAGCTTCGTTGCAAAGTGACAGAGAGCCAGTCCCTCCTTGTTTGTTTACATAGAACATGGCTACTTGATTGTCGGTATGAACAAGGACTGTCATGTTGATGAGGAGGGTATGAAAGACCTTGAGAGCAAAGAGAATTGCTCGCAGCTCCAAAAGGTTGATATGAAGGGTGGTTTCCTGTGGAGACCAAATGCCCTGAGTGGAGAGGTCTTGGAGATGAGCTCCCCAGCCTGTTTGGGAGGCATCTGTAGTGAGAGTTGCTTGGGGTAACACAGGTTGGAAGGGGGCCCCCAACAACAGATTTTGAGTGGATATCCACCATTGGAGAGACCAAAAAAGACGTTTTGAGGTTGCTATTTGGTCTGAGAGAGCTCCTGATGCTTGGGTCCACTGTGTGGACAAGGTCCATTGAGCTGCTCTCATATGTAGGCGAGCATAAGGCACTACATGGACTGTGGATGCCACGTGACCTAGCAGTTGTAGCATCTCTCTGGCAGTCAAGTGGCTTCTGGACTGAATTTGAGAGGCCAAGTGCACTAGACGGTTGCAACGGGCCTGAGGAAGATAGGCCCTTGCAGTGGTAGTATCTAGCCAAGCCCCGATGAACTCTAGGGATTGAGTAGGGGTGAGTTGAGACTTTGGCAGATTGATGACAAGTCCCAGATACTGCAGTATGCGTCTGGTGTGGTCCAGGGAAGTCTGAGCCTCGGACTGAGATGGAGCTCGGATGAGCCTGTCGTCCAGGTACGGGAAGACAAAGATCCCCAGAGTGCGTAGAAATGCAGCTACTATTGCCATGCATTTGGTAAATACCCTTGGAGCAGAGGCTAGACCGAAGGGGAGTACTCTGTATTGGAAATGTTTTCCCTGGAACTTGAACCGTAGGAATTTTCTGTGGGATGGATAGATGAGTATATGTGTGTACGCATCCTTGAGATCTAGAGAACAAAGCCAGTCCTGACTCTGTAGGTATGGAAGGAGAGTACCTAGAGAAAGCATTTTGAATTTCTCTTTGTAGAGGAATTTTTTCAATTCTCTGAGATCCAGAATGGGTCTGTATCCCCCTGTTTTCTTGGGAATGAGAAAATAGGGGGAGTAGAAACCTGACCCTTGTTGAGGAAGAGGAACCTCTTCTATTGCCCTTTGGGCGAGAAGAGTGGTCACCTCTTGGCCCAACAGGTGCAGGAGAGATGGGGGAGAATTGAATTGTCTCACCATGGTATGGGGAGGAAGGCTGGAGAAATGTAGTTTGTAGCCCTCTCTGATGATAGAGAGGGTCCACGGTTCTGATGTGATTTGTTCCCATCTGGGAGCAAAATGAGCCAACCTTCCTGGAATGGTGAGAGGTTCTGGCTGTTGCAGAGCCAGAAAGGGTAAGTTCTCTAGAATCAAGTCAAAAACCCTGAGGAAGTTGGGACTGCTGGATTGTAGCAGCCCCTGTGGCCTTTGTTCTGGCCTGCTTAGTTTGCTGACACTTAGGAGCAAAGCGAACTTGGGAAGATTGCTGGCCAGTATTTGTGGAAAATCTGGTCTTTTTATAGAAAGTTTTCTTAAAAGGTTTTTTCTTGGCAGGGGTAGAGGTAGACTTAGAAAGTCTATCTAAAGCAGCATTTTCTGCATCCATTTGAGTGGCTTTGATTTGCCACTCTTTGCCAAAGAGATTTTCACCTGTACAGGGCAGATTGCCCAAGCCTTCTTGTACCCAGGGTTCCAAATCAGAGGCCTGGAGCCAAGCCAGTCTGCGAGCAGCTATGGCTATGCCAGAGGCTCTGCTTGCTTGCCCCCTCAAAAGAGTCAAAGGCTGCTCTGTTGGAGAACTTGGAAACATCTTGAGTGTGCTTTAGCAAAAGAAGGAATTCCTCCTGTTTATCCTCTGGGATAAAGGGGAGAAATTGACGTATCTTTAATGCAATCTCTTTCAAAAACATGCCCATATAAAGGCTGTATGAATTGATTCTGGCAATAAGCATGCTAGCTTGGAAGATTTTTCTCCCAAAAGCATCCAGAGTCCTACATTCTCTTCCTGGAGGGGTAGAAGAGTGTCTTTTGGTACTCTATCTTTTTCATAGCAGACTTCACCACAATAGAGTGGTGAGGAAGCTGCGTTTTTTGAAAACCAGGAGAAGGAGGAACCCGATACATGGTGTCCAAATGTCGAGAATGTGGAGATAGGGTAAGAGGAGCCTCCCACAAATCCATCATGTGTTCTTGAAGAATTTCATGTATGGGTAAGGTGGCTGCCTCTTTAGGAACCTTAGAGTATCCTAAAATATCTAATTTTTTTGCTCTAGGTTCCTTTTCTGAGGATACAGATATGGAGAGTCCTTTAGCTACTTCAATAATGAAGTCTTGAAAGGACAAATCCTCTGGAGGAGACATTCTCCTTTTTGGAGAAGAGGGCTCCTCAGGAAGAGTGAAAGAGACGTCAGCAGAATCATCTGAGGTATCAGACTCTTCAGAGGATTCAAAGTATCGTCTATTTGCTTCCAGAGATCGATACGCGTACCGATCGGTACCGACATCGGGCGTACCGGGTATCGGAGCGGTATCGAAGAAAGCTCCTGAACCGGAGACCGGAACCGGCATGCTACTGGAAGTAGATGCTCTGGGTACCGGTATCGGTTTCGGTACCGGAATCGGAACCGATTGTCGCGGTACCGATGGTGGTGCAGCATTAATGAAAGTCAGTAAGGCCTGCTGCATAGATTGTACCGTAGT
The DNA here is from genome assembly GCA_033557465.1 of Ichthyophis bannanicus. Lineage (NCBI taxonomy): Eukaryota > Metazoa > Chordata > Amphibia > Gymnophiona > Ichthyophiidae > Ichthyophis > Ichthyophis bannanicus. Next base: position 1,105,776,553 of record CM066032.1, on the reverse strand, counting down.
ACCCATAGCCGCCACAACTGCCTGGAAGTCGGTACCGGTGTTAGCCGGTACCCCAGAGCAGTCTAACAGGAGATCGGTCGAGGCCGTGCCATCGATGTCTACCTGTAACCCCATAGGAAGAGCTTTGGAAGCCGGAGCTTCCCGCCGGGGTTGTTTGGCTGGGGCAGGGTCCTCAGGGTCAATTGCAAGGGCCTCTCGCTGCTTAGAGGGAGATTTGCCTTTTGAGGACTTGCCCGAAGAATGTTTGGTTACCTGAGATCCATCAGGAGAAGACGACCTGGAGGATGTTGATGCTGGAGTATCGGTAGAAAACAGCATATGAAATTTAGCTGCTCTGTTCTGTAAGCCCCTTTTGGACATCAGAGAGCAGGATGGACAATCCGGAATGGAATGGTCAGGCCCCAAACATTTAAGACACCACTCATGGGTGTTTGTAACTGAAATAGTACCGGTACACTTAGTGCATTTTTTAAAACCAGAAGCTGGTTTTTCCATGAGGGAGACCTGAGAAGGCCTAGAGGCCTCACAGAAAAAATACACCAAGTGTAGGAAAAAGTAATATATATATATATATATTTTTTTTAAATAAACGAAAAAAGGACCGGCGGTACCGGTCTGGAATCGGGGAAGGCAGACACGCGGTCAAAGAAACAAATTAAAATAACAATTTCTTCAGCGGTGACAGGAACACGACCTGCTGGCTCCGCGGAAAAAGAAGAACTGAAGAGAGTTGGTCAGGAAGGCGGGAAGGCAGCGTGCATGCGCTGTGGGAGGCACCAAAAGCTTCCTTTCTGGGAAGCTGGGGAGCTTTCCCGCGCAGGCTCCGTCGGTTCTGACGTACCCATATGTGAGGACTCATTCCTGCTTGTTCCTGGAGATAGCTTTTTAGGAGATTTTTTACTAGCTGGGATAGAGGAAAGTTTTGACAATCCTCTGAAAGCAAGAGCATCAGTGCTTAACTGATTAGCTTGAAATAAAGCCTCCTTGTTGAAGAGATCACCACCAGTACAAGGAGTATTTTCCAGCCTTTCCTGAACCCATCTGTCCAAGTCTGAAGTTTGGAGCCAGGCTATGCATCGTGCTCCTATGGCTATAGCAGACGTTCTGCTAATAGACTCAAAACAGTCCAGGGAAGCACGATTAAGGAACCTAGAGATATTTTGAGCATGACTGACTAATAAGAAATAGTCTGCTCTTTTATGCTCTGGAAGAAAAGGGTTCAAAAACTAAGTTCTTTGTGATCTCCTCAAGAGATAATCCCATATAGAAAATATATGAGATAATTCTTGCTGAAAGCATGGATGCCTGGAAGCATCGACGTCCAAAGGCATCTAAAGTTCTAGACTCACGACCTGGCGGAAAAGAAGAGTGCTTCTTTGCACTCTTAATACGCCTCATTGCTGATTCTACAACAATATAATGATGAGGAAGTTGAGTCTTTTGAAAACCTGGAGAAAGTGGCACCTTGTCCATAGTGTCAAGTGTCTTAGAATGTGGAGATACCATTAAAAGAGTTTCCCACATTTGTAATAGCAGATCTTGTAAGATCTGATGCAAAGGAAGCATGATCACCTCCTTTGGAATCCAAGGGAATTGCAGTGTGTCTGAATCCCCCGGTAGGGATTCTTTACCAGGTATAGAAATGGCAAGTAACTTTGCCATAACAAGCAGAAAAGCTTGAAAAGAAATCTCCCCCGAGGAGGGCCCTCTAAAATGAGGGGTAAAGGCTAGACTTGTTGAAAAATCAGCCTTGGTACCAATGGATTCATCCAAGTCATCGGGATTGGAAAACTTGAACGGATGAAGCATTGGATTTTCTTTAAAGCGATGTCTTCGGTACCGCCCGAGGTCAGTACCGAGACGAGTCGGTACCGCATCCTCCATGCTAGAGATGGATTCCAGGCTCGGCATCGAAGGAAGCGAGTCTGTCGAAGCAAGCATGGACGGTACCGACACCGATGTCGATGTCGATACTGGTACCGAAGCCGATACCAATACTCGAGGAACAAGTCTGCAGCCACTCTAGCGGTACCGAAGTAACCGAGAGTGCTAGACTACATTCATCGGTGAGGAGTGTTTCATCCATCACCATAGCCGATACCGGGGTGTCGGTACCGCTCGAAGCGGCCACAACCACCAAGCATGGCCCAGGTGTGTTCATAGAGGTAAGAACCCCGGGAACAACCTGGAGCCCCGTTAATGCTTTGGAGCCCGAAGACTCCCTCCGGGGCTTTATTGCCAAAATGTCCTCGAGGGCAAGGCCGGAGCCATCTCGATGCTGAGAAGGAGATCTACCACTCGAGGACTGGCTAGTCTTTACAGACTTTTGTTTGGTTACCTGATGCTGTGAAGAAGATATTCTAGCTGGTGACATTGAGTGCGATGTGAACAGGGTATCGAGTTGTGCTCGATCATGAAGACTTCTTCTGTTTGAGCTCCAGCAGGAGAGACACTCCAGAGGGCAATGGTCAGGACCTAAACATTTTAGACACCAAGTATGAGTGTCTGAAAATATTTCTGTACCGCCACACTTTGAGCATTTCTTAAGGATAGTGGCTGGCTTTTCCATAATGGAAGGATAGAGGCCTAGTGGCCTAGAAACAGTCAGGCACTAAACAGGAAAAAATTTCTAAGAAAAGAAGAAATTCTTCAGTAAAAAGAAAGAAAAGCACCGGCGGTACCGGTGGCATCGAGGGAAGGCAGACCAAACACAAAAAACAAAGAATAATTTTCTGCAGTGACAGGAGTACGTCCTGCCGGCTCCGTGGAAAACGGAAAACTGATGAGAGAGAAGTAAATGGGCAGGAAGGCAGCGCGCATATGCGTGGGATGCTCCCAAAAGCTTTCTTTTTGGACGCTGGGGAGCGTTCCTGCGCAGGCTCCGTCGGTACCGACCATTCCCATATGTGAAGACTCATTCCTGCTTGTTCCTGGAGATCAGAAATAATCCCACAAGTAAACTAATCAACTAGCAAAATAAAGACTAATTTATGATGAAAAAGATGTGAAACATCAGAAGACACAGAAGTAAAACCTCTCAAAAAAAAAAAAATCAGGAAAACTCCATTTCACATCCATTCAGCAGAGCGGAAAAACCAAAAGGGCTGCAGTATGCAGGAAGAGAGGTGCATGCCCAGAATTTTACACAAGGTTCTGAGCTCTGCAAGGGATGTTTTGCCCTGGTGATGTGCATTTACTTCACATACCCTCCTCCCCGACACACACACGTGTGCCCAACTTAATCCTGTTTGTCGACGGGAAAAAAATCAGTACTTACTGAAAAAGGAGTCCAAAAGGACAGTCAAAAATATCTGTCTTTACAACTAGAAACATCTCATTAAACTTATATTATCCATAAAAATATTTAAAAAATTAAAAGAAGGGGGGGGGGGCGCTCGTGAGCCCGCTGAGAGATGGCCGCATTGTAAGTGAGCTCCGTCCCCGATACCCTGAAACATCAGCAAATATGAAATAACAGCTGCACATTTCGTCTCCCCTACCTGCCCTGGGTCTACCAAAACGAGTAGTGCCTTCCGGAGTCAGGCTGGACGACTTTCTTACAAGCTGGGGCGCCGCGGAGCTCATTCGCGAAGTCCGGCCTGCTGCCACGTGTCTCTCCTCGCTGACTGCTCTGGGCCCGACTGACCCCATCGCTGCCTTCGGTGGCCCGCGCGGTCCGGGCGACACTTGTGGGGATTCTCCCTGGGCTGCGCTGTTGGGTCCCTGCTGCTGGACCGGAGGCTGCGCAACGACCCGCTGACAAGTGGAGTATTGCCCCCAGGGCTGGAGCGGCGGTGCAAGAAGCCGGAGTTCTGCTTCCGGGACTGGGAGGAGGGCCTGGAATCCTCGTGGCTCTCGCTGGTGCCTTATCCCTCCTCTCGATAGTGTGACTCCCCCCGAGGGGGGTAAGTATAGAGGCTAAACTCTCTTTCTTTATGCCTTCACGCCTCGGATCGGCTGAACAGTGCTGGAGTCTGTAGCACTTATTTACTGATTGGTGCCTTGATGAGGCTTTGGCTCCGCGGTGTGGATTTTGGGCGCCCTGTCAGCGTGCTCCAGCGCTTCATCTGGCTTCAGGTCCCTTATTGGAGCCTACTTTTCAGGAGGCTGTGGATTCTTTTGTGCTCTACCCTCCCATAGCACTACAGACCGCCTTGAGCGCTGCCTTTAACAGCTTATTATCTCAAGAAGGCCGGAGGCAGCTTCTATCTCGGGGCCCTGCTCTCTCTCTGATCCCCTGGGTCTTGCGGACATTGATTCTATCTCCTAACACTGTGTGGAAGTGATTGCTCTGCGGGACTGCGAGGATTCGCGCACCGCTCTCTCCCTGCTATCTTTGCTTTTGCTGACATTGACTGTAATCCTTTCCCAACACTGTGCGACACAAGTGGCCCTGGGGGATGGCGGCTTCTGAAACTCGGGAGGGGGTGCGTTCCTCCCAGCGCCTGCAGCATAAGTCTGGGCCCCCGAGTAGCCCACGTGGACAATCTCCTCCGTCAGGTACTGATGATGAGACTGTAAGTGAAGAGGAATTGGACTCCCATAAGCAACTCCTCTCTGCTCAAATCAAGCAAGAACTCCGTAAAGGTTTTGCGGAGCTAGCCAATGAGTTTCGTTCACTACGTGAGGAGTTGCTGAAAGATGTTGCAGACCTACGGACTGATATGAGAGAGCTGGGAGCCCGAGTGGAGGATGTGGAGACCAAACTGGTTGATCATGACGGGATCCTGATGGATTTACAATGTGCATTGGACCGGCAGCAAGCGCAAGCAATGGAACTGACTTACAAAATCGATGACATTGAAAACCGCTCCCGCCGCAATAACGTGCGTTTTCGTGGAATACCAGAAGCGGTAGGGGGCGGAGAAGATTTGCCAACTGTGCTTAAGCTGTTGATGGCAGAGTTGCTCCCGGCGGACGAGCTGGCTGCGCGGGCCCCCAGGATGGAAATAGAGCGAGTCCATCGGGCCCTGGGAAAACCTCCCAACAATCAGCCTCGTGATGTCATTGCGAGATTTCTGCGATATTCTGATGCTGAGCTTCTCATACGGCGAGGCCGGGAGAAAAAAGCGGTCCGCTTCCAGGATGCAACAGTGTCCTCTACCAAGACCTCTCGACGTTCACCTTGGCGCGTCGGAGAGAGATGAAACCAGTGACAACGGTCCTGAACAGCAAGGGGATTCGATACTCCTGCTCCTTTCCCTTTCGGATGAACTTCCTTTTGGGCAATAAAAAGATCTCAGCAAAGGACTATACTGAAGCTTGGCGAGCCCTGCGCCAGGCGTGACTAGTTGATGATAATGCTCAGCCTCATCCGCCGCCCCCTAAGTCCCAGCATTCCAAGTGGACTCGGGTGGGCAAGTCCGCTTGATTCTTGACCTTTGTGTACACTTGAGGAGCTTTCCTTACCCCTTAGGGAGTCTTACTGGGTGGGTCTCTTGCACTTTGGATAACTGATGGAAGCAATATTTATCACTGTGTTATTGGCCACTGATAAGGTTTGATCTGGGCCCACACTACCCTACATGTAGGGGGCGGCGGATGCTCTGCAAAGGTTTTGATGATGATCCTGTTTTGATGGGGAGGCATGGGGAAAATGCTGACCCGGGGTGGGTGGGGGAGTAGTGTGGAGAATGTTTTATATATGTTTAGGTTGACTTTCTGCCTCATGGGGTATTGGGGGAAACGGGGTCTGTGGTCAATTTACCGTGTCCTGTGTTAACCTTGACAGGCAGGTGGTATTGACGGGAAGGGGGGGGGCTCTGGGTTGGGGGGGTTTCATCGGGAACTGGAGGGCATGTTTGGGCTTGGGGGGAGGGGCTATGGCTTGTGCTTCTGGAGGGTGGAAGGGGTGGGCCTGGATAACTAACTCCCTGGGCTTGCTGGTGGGAGGATGTCCCTGGGATACCTCGGGTAGCTGGAGGATAAGAGGGTTTAGACTGTAATTACCCATGGTGCGCTTTATCTCTTTAAATGTTAAGGGACTTAACTCCCCAAGGAAGCGGTCGCTGCTGTTCTCGGAATTGCGCACGTTGCAGGGGGACATTGTTTATCTGCAGGAAACCCATTTACAGACTTGCAAGCAGGGTTGGCTAAAGAGGACCCCATATACTGAGGTGCGGGTGGCTTCAGATACGCAGGGCCGGAAGAAGTGGGGAGTAGCCTTACTATTTCATCAGAGCCTCTCTCTAAAGATTGAGGAGGTACAACGGGATCCCCTGGGGAGGTGGCTTTTTTTGAATATTCATCTGGAGAGGCGCTTGCTAACCTTGGCTAATGTTTATGCGCCCAACACGGGTCAGGGGTCCTTTTTTACGCGATTGAAGGCTTTACTGGCGGATTTTGCACGGGGTCCCATTGTATTGGGCGGGGATTGTAACACCCCTCTGGTGCCCCACTTGGATTCCACGGGCCGTGCGAGGGGGGGGGGGGAGTGGGGGGGTCTGCAAGAGCCCTTCAACGTTTCATGCTATATTTAGGTTTACGGGATGTTTGGAGGGACATCCATGAGGGAGAGAGGGGTTATACGTACTACTCTCCGGTCCATCAGGTTCATACCCGCATTGACTATTTCCTATTGGATCAGCGCCTAATGGACGGGAGAGTGACGGCTGGACATGGAGCATTGACTTGGTCGGATCATGCCCCGTGCTGGCTTGCCCTTCCAGCCGGATTGTATATCGAGCGTCAACGTCTTTGGCGTTTAGATGTGAGGTTCCTACGGCGGCAGGGTGCCGTGCAGGATCACGTCCGCTTTATCACTGAATTTTTTGAGCTTAATGGCTCTGGGGATGTTCCCCTCCCCACGGTGTGGGATGCTTACAAAGCGACGGCTCGAGGCCAACTTATGGCTGAGGCGGCCCGCACGCGCAAACTGTGGCTGCGTGACCGTGATCGGTTGGTGCAGGAGTCTTCCTGGTTAGGTTTGGAACACGCCCGAACTGGCTCGCGGCAAGTTCTGCGTCATTGGCGGACTGTTCGAGCCAATTTGGATGCGTGTCTGCAGAAAGAATTAGATAATAAACGCCGGAAATTACGGCAAACATTTTATGAGCATGGGAATAAAACCGGCCGCTTTCTGGCCTTGCGTCTTCGACAGCAGCAGTCCGCGCGAGTGGTTCGTGAACTACGTGACTCTGGGGGTCGGAAGAGGGTTATTTCCCGGGAGATACGCGATCTCTTTGCTGACTACCTGGAGCGGCTCTACACGGCAGAGCCCTTCGACCGGGAACGTGTGCAGGACTATTTGCAGAGGACCGCACTGCCGTGTCTCTCGGATTCTGATCGAGCTCAGTTAGATTCTGAATTAACGGTTGACGAAGTGGAGAGTGCGATCCGGCGACTGAAAACTGGCAGTGCGCCGGGTAGTGATGGTTTCCCAGCAGAATATTATAAGAGGTTTCGGGCACATTTAGCGCCTACCTTGACTATCCTGTTCAACGAGGTCTTGAGGGAGGGGCTTCTCTCCCTCCATCCCAACGTGAGGCCTTGATAGTGATGATACCCAAACCTGGCAAACCATTGCATGATGCGGCGTCCTATCGCCCCATTTCCCTGTTAAATGTCGATGTTAAAATATTTGCTACTGTGCTGGCTGCGCGTCTTAACCGAGTCCTCCTGGGCTTGGTTCATCCAGACCAGGTTGGCTTTGTGCCGGGTCGCCAGGCTGCGGATAACATTAGGCGTATGTTGCAGATCATACACGTGGCACAGCGGGAACCGCAACCGGCCTTGCTGGTGGGGCTTGACGCAGAGAAGGCCTTCGATTGGGTTGATTGGGAATATCTTTGGAGTGTTCTGGAGACCATGGGCTTTGGCTCTAACTATATCCGTTGGGTTCGTAGCCTTTATCAGTCGCCCCAGGCGTGCGTTCGGATTAATGGGGGACACTCGAGACATTTCTCTCTGGGGAGGGGCACGCGACAGGGTTGCCCCCTTTCACCTCTGCTTTTCGCACTCGCGATGGAACCCCAGGCTCAGAGCTTTCGCGCACACCCAGGCTTGCAGGGGGTCCATATCGGTCTTGCGGACTATCGCATTGCGCTCTTTGCGGATGACATCATATTGTCCCTGGTGGATCCGTCTGCTTCCTTTCCAATTGCGATGCAACTGTTTGAGGATTACTCTCAGGTATCTGGTTTTAAAATTAATTATGCTAAATCGGAGATCTTGAACGTTGGGGTTCCTGGGGCGATCTGTGCGGAACTCCGAGGGGCTTATCCTCTTTGCTGGGTCTCCGGAGCCCTGCGTTATTTAGGGGTGCACTTGACTGTGGAGCGGGCAGACCTCTTTAAAGCCAACTATGATCCCTTGCTTCGTCAGGTTCGGCGGGACTTGGAGATCTGGAATGTCCTGCTCCTTTCCTGGTTCGGGCGTATAGCCGTAGTTAAGATGGTGGTTGTTCCCCGCTTTCTTTATCTTTTTCAAGTTCTACCGATTCCCATTACACGGGCCACTTTGGCGACCTGGCAGCGGCTGCTTATGAAGTTCATATGGCATTACCGTCGTCCGCGCTTGGCGCAACCTGTTCTTTATGCTCGTACGCGCTCTGGAGGTATGGGCATGCCCAATTTGCACTGGTATTATGCGGCGGCCCAGTGTCGAGCGGGGGTGGAGTGGATGATAGCGGATAGCACCAAGCGATGGGTGCAACTGGAAATGAGCTTGGCGGGGGGAGCGGGACTGGGAGACTGGTTGTGGCTTGGTCCCAAACTTCGGTGTGGTAAATGCACCAATAATCCCTATGTCCTTCATACCCTCCGATGCTGGGATCAGCACTTTCGGTCCCGAGATGCGGATTTAACTCCGTTGGCTCCTATAGTGGGTAATGCTTCTTTTACGCCGGGGCAAAGTGACACAGTCTTTCGGCAGTGGGGACATTTAGGCCTTAGCCGAGTCGGACACTTCTTTGAGGACGGCCGGATACGGTCTTTCCGCGCGTTACAAGATGAATTTGATGTTCCGGCTAGGCATCTCTACCAATATATGCAAGTGACACACTGGGTTCGATATAGGCTGGTACGCCCCCAGGTTGCTCGGGACCTGACCGATTTGGAACGCTATTGTGAGGGGTGTACTACTACTAAGGGACTTGTGGCCACCCTCTATGCCCACCTGCAGGGCTCTCAGCCGCGCTCTGCGAGGCATAGGGAGTGTTGGAACTCTGATTTGAATCTATCCTATACCGAGCAACAGTGGGAGACGGTGGAAACGCACTTGTGGAAGAGCTCGGTAGCGATTAACGCCCGTGAAACTAATTATAAAATACTGTACCGTTGGTACATGACCCCGGTGCGGATCGCACGTATATACCCTGGGGCTGCGGACCTTTGTTGGCGTAATTGCGGGCAGCAAGGTACCCTGGGGCACATCTGGTGGACCTGCCCCCGCATTCGTGCTTTTTGGAGGGGTGCAATTCCGGCTACAATTGCTTCTGGGAGTGAGCATACCTTGGGATCCGGGGATCTTCCTCTTTGGGGCCTCGGTGCCGGGTGCACGGACTCTGCAACTTGCTCTATTATGCCATGGCCTGAATGCGGCACGCTTATCTCTTGCGGCAGCTTAGAGGCGTGCTCTGGCCCCCTCCTTTCAGACTTGGTTGGAACGGATGTGGGATATGTATACCATGGAGCAGGGGGTGGCTGTCAGCAGGATGCGCTTGGCGCGCTTTGAGTTGGTGTGGGCACCTTTTGTCTCTCGTTATGGTGCATGAATGCTTAGGACAGGAGGGGGGGAATATGCGTACTTTACTGGGAGTCTGCCCCTTGTGTGTATTTTCCCCTATTTATTTTTGCTCACCGTCTTTCCGTGCTTAACGAATGCTAAGCCATAGTCGGGGATATTGGGAGGTTGGGGGGGGTCCAGGGTTAGGGAGGTTCTGGGGAGGTTGGGGGGGGAAGGGAGGTTGGGGGGGTGGTTGCTCCCCGATTCCTTATTCTAAAACTATAAAAATGAAGGCATATTGCAGAATATTATAGTGACCTGAAGTTATGCTGTTACTGTTGCAATTTTTTTTTGTAGTTCTATGTGGTTCTTGTTTATCTGTATCTTTTGGAAGCCTTTCAATAAAAAAATAAAAAATAAAAAAAATTATTAAGAGAAGAAGAAATGGATTGCTTTAACAGCTCTGAATAATCATGAGGAACTTTCTTGTTTCTGGGCATGTCCAACCACTGGTGGATTTATCTGAGTAATTTAAGTAAGGTACATATATATATTTTTTTAAATATAAAAAGATAATTTCCTATATTTGAAACAAATGGATGTCTCTTGCGCTGGATTCATGTTCTCAGGTTTCTGGAGACCAGTGGCAGAGTTCTTATACTGCACATCATCTTTAAACAAAAACAAGTTATAGCTTCAGATAGTGTGTGCGCATGCGCAAAGGTGGTGTGCCTGTCTGTACATGGGATGTGGTAGTGTGGTTGCCTTTGTGTGGGTGGGGTACAGGGCTGCTGTGTATGCGTGTGTGTACTAAAGAGCTGAGGAGCCTCTATGTGTGGTGTGCAGAGGTGAGGTGCCCATGTCTGTCTGTGAACATGAGTCTGTTTATATGGTGTAGAGGTGAAGTGCTTATGTGTATGCATGTGTATGTAATATGGTGAGTGTGTCATGTGGAGGTATGGGTATATGTGGTGTGGGGGTGGGGTTTTTGTGTGCACGCGTTCTGGGGTGGGGGATCCACTGTTCAGCAACTATGCATTGTGCCTTTTTGTCCACATACATTCATCCCTTTAACCTCCAATACCTTGCACTCTTCCTTCCCCCATCCCCTCCCCACTCTGTTCCCCTTCCAGACTCTCTCCCCTTCTCCCTCTCACCCCTCTGCCCTCCATTCCCCCATCTTCCCTGTTTAAGCTACTGCCCGCCCTTTATGTTTTGACTGCCTCATTCTCCCGCCCTAATTTTTTTTGTTTGGCAGGCCCCGATCAGGCTCTTCTTCTGCCTGCAGGGAATGGATGCCTGTGGGCAGCCTACTGCCTTTCCCTCCTGTTCTGCTTACAGGGGTTCGATCTCCCGCAGACAGAGGTCTTTGGCGTAATCACAGCTGCGCTCTTCTCTTCTACCCACAAGAGTTGGGATCCCTGTAGGCAAAAAGTTTGCTTCTGGACTGCAATCCCAGGGCATCAGATGCAAACCTCTGGTCTCCATGGTGACATGGCACCTGAGATTTGTCCAGCCCGGTCATAAATATGTGCTGCTAGAAATGTCTTTTTGGCAAACCTGCAGAGGTAGCTTATGAAAATTTTTGTCTTTTTTTTTTTTAAATTTTTTGAAATATGTTAAAACATTGTGCTTAAATTTTAATGAGATTTTTCTAGCATCAGGAAAATGTATTTGAAATGTATGAGTACATTAACTCTAAAAAGGAGGCACGAAATTAGCAACTTAGGGAGGGGATATTCAGTGCAATTAATGTGGTTAGCAGACCAGACATGTTAAATGATGTCACCAGGCACTGCTGCTAAATATCCACAGGTGCCACCAGGGGCAGCCCGAAGGTGATGCAGAGCCATGTGCAGAGACTCATTTGCATATCCACAGGACCTCATTTGCTTAATTTAATTTATGTATATGTTGCCCATCTAAAATTTTAGGTGGCTTTCAAAGGAGCCCTTCATAAGCCTCTTTTTTGTCCTGGCAACGACTTAGGGGTATGTTTATTAAATATTAATGTGTGTTAAGTGCCACTGCGCCAATAGAAATAAGTGGCTGTTGCTGCATTTAACACACATTAACACTTGTGAATGCACATTAACCTTTAGTCAACATGCCTCTTAATGAGCGCCTGAATACCATTTTATAGGCAATGAGGATAAAGACAGACTACCAGATTTCTACATTACTATACTCTAGTGCCAATTGCCAGGCACATTAGGAAGTAATATAAACCCTGATCATTTAGAACCCATAGCAAACCCACCATATCATAACAGCACTACCAGGACTCACAAAGCACCAAACCCTACCTATCAAAAAGGCAACACTGCAAATATAAAACCAAAACATCTCAGAGACTACCAATACATATCCTAATGGGGAAAGAGTACAAGTGGGACTGTCACAAAGAAACTACATGAACAGAATACTGCAGCTCGGTTGCATATACAGGACATAGACCATCACCAAACATAAAACAAGGGATCACAATTTTGAAATATGAAAACAATAATTGAACTGGGAACCCCAAAAGCCAAACTTGGAATGTACAACACCAGAGAAAACTATAAATTAATTTCATCTTAAACTAGCAGAAAAAAGGAGGTGATAATGCCTCTGTATAAGTCTTTGGTGCGACCTCATTTGGAGTATGGTATGCAATTCTGGAGACCGCACCTTCAAAAGGATGTGAACAGGATGGAGTCGGTGCAGAGGGTTGCTACTAAAATGATTAATGGGCTTCATTATAAAGCATATGAGGACAGACTTAAGGATCTTAATATGTACACCTTAGAGGAAAGGCGGGATAGAGGTGATATGATTGAGATGTTTAAATACCTCCGTGGCATAAATGTTCAGGGAGAGGGCCTCTTTCAATTGAAAGCAAGTTCTGCTACGAGGGGACATGGGATGAGGGTGAAGGGAGAAAGATTCAGGAGTGATACGCGGAAATATTTCTTTACAGAAAGAGTAGTGGATCCATGGAATAGTCTCCCTGTGGAGGTAGTAGAGATGAGGACAGTAACTGAATTCAAAAAAGCATGGGACCAACACAGAGGATCTCTAAAGGTAAAAAGTGGACTGTTGTAGTTGTTATGGAAGGACAGACTAGATAGGCCATGTGGTCTTTTTCTGTCATCATATTTCTATGTTTCTATGTTAAACAAAACGTAGACTTAGTGATGCACATTTCCCAGAGCTGACATATTCCATTTAATAAAGTCAAAATAAAATAGTTTTTTCTCTATCTTTTAATGTTTGTGCATTTTATTTTTCAGTTGCAAATGCCCCAGTAGCTCTCTTCTGCTTTCTTCATGTTTTCTGCTAACACTTCATTATCTGCAATTCATTTGTCCTTTCTTCTCTTTTATTTTTTTTCCATCAACTACCTATAACATACTGATTTTCCCTTAATGATTTTTCCTCCATTTCTTTCTTTATTCCTTTTTCATCCACTCAAATTTTACCCCTCCATTCCCAATCCTCACTTACTTTCCCAATACCCAGACAATCAGATTTTTGTTACCTCCCACACTAAATATTTGTTCCCCTCTCAATGTTAATTCCCCCAGTTTCTTTTTTTCTCCCGCTAGCCCCAGCCCCAGCCCCATTCTCCCATCACCCAGCATCAGCCCACTTCCTGTCCTAGCTGCCATTATCAGTCCTCCTCCAGTCCCTCCCTGCATTAGCTCCCTTCTGGTCCCAGTCCCCCATCCCCTATATATACATTTGCACTCTCTTTATGAAATGGGGAATACATGTGTAGTTATTTGACTTACCCAGGCCAAACCCAAGCCCTGCCTTCAACACTCCCTTGGGATTACAAAATATTATGGACATCCATTTATTATTCTGCCCATTTTAAAAAGCAATATTTACACGTGGATGCCATTTCTAAGTTCAAATGCTGGAATTTCCATGTTGAAATTGCAAAAAGACGTCTAAAATAACCCCCCTCATCTTCTGCTATAACCATTTCCTTAGTGTCTATTCCTTTAAGTTGCTGTTAATGATATCAAACTGTAACATATGACTCTTCCAGCAAACACTGCTTGTAATAAATCCTATTGTGCAAACAAGGAGATATGTCTCAGGACATGTCACTGCAAACTCCTTAGGGTGTTCACCTGATGTTTCAACCCTGCTGAGAGCTAGAATCTCTGTATTAATTGTTTTACCATGTATAGGTTCTGTGATGCATTTTTGCTCTTATCCAAAGGGGATAATACCCAGATTTTTCAGGGGCTGGAGAGGTGGGGACTTTTGGGAAATGACAGAGGACAGCATAAATTAAAATTTGCTTTCTCTACTATTACCATGAAAGCATACTTTGCAACATGCACTTTGAAATACTAGCTAGCTCAATCCATAATTTAATATGAATTGCTAATACTTAAAATTATTAAGCACCTAATAACGCTTTAAGTGCTATACAAAACATACAGAAACAATACATACAAAATATATATATACATAAAAAATATTAGCAAAACTAAATCAAATAATCCATATTTACTTATAATCACAGATAAGATAAAACATTTTTCAAAAATAGCTAAAAATTACAAGCATTTGATTTTTTTGTATGTCATGTTGGAATCAGTCCCGAACATTTATATTCCGTTCTACATATAAATATAAGAAATAAAAAAAAATCTTTCAGAAAATATTTGGAAAGGTCATATTGAAAAGCCATGTCTTCTATATTAATGTGTTTTTCCTAGCAGGCAAGTTAACTTTTTAGGAGGCATTAACAGTGATGACACACAGCATTGTGTGTTTCATTTTTGCAATAAAAAAATGTTTTTTGTAGATTACTACCTTAGATTTCAAACAATTTTTTAAAAACTTATTAGCTCTTTGCAGCTTGCATTTTTCTCTGCCACATTTCTCCTCTTTGATACTGCATACTTGTTTCTTTAGAATTAATAAAGGTATATCAACTTCCTTGTGCCAGCTTTAGGCATCTCCGCCAGAGACATATCCACTCTGTACCTGCAATACCACCTCTGTTCCTGTAAAGTGAACTCTTATCAAACTTGCAGCTGAAAAATCCCCTAACTTTCAAGCCCTGAAAATGCTATTTTTTTTAAATCCATCTGGCAATATATTTACAAGCTAGCCTACTCTTCTTGCTTTTCCCCAAACATTTCTGATTTCCAGACAGATTTCGAGCTGTTCAAATCAAACACCTGTTAATATGCAGTGCAAACTTACCTCTAGCAGAGCCGTGGGCTCTAAGCATAAGGTAAGCAATACTACCTCATGATTTTAAGTGAAATGCTGAATCCATCTTAAAAGTGAAGCATATGATTGTCCTTAAGACTACCGATTTTACTTTTAAGAAGTCTAAAAGATGCCACTATCAGTATTGATAAGAAGTCTGCAAGCTACGGATTTTGTAAACTGTAAGGTGCTATTTCAATATGGATTGGTGTGGTTTTATCCTTTATGCCAGTATCCTCACAAATAAATGCACAGCAGTGATCTCTGAGGAAACATTTATAACCACTGTTCGGAATGTTTGAAAAACGTGAAAACCTTTTTAGCTGAAGTGAGATGCCATGAGATTTAAACCTAGGTCCTCTCTTATAGACAAAGATTTCCTGGTTTGGCTCTGTTTCTTGCTTGAATGCAGTATCTGCTCAGCAAATCACTTGTGATTCATCTTTTCTACCGCAAGCTTGATAAACTCTAGGGGCATATTCTAAACGTTTTAGGCAGTTAGATCTGCTAACCGGCTAAAGTGCAGTCAGCACAATATTCAACAGCACCAGACAATTAGTGTGGTTGATTATCTCCCCATATCAGAAGAAAAAAATACACCCAGTTAAAATTGGGGTGGTCTGTGGGCAGAGTGGGAGTAGGGACAGCCGCTTTCTAGTTAGCGGTGATATTCGATCACTAAGCGGAGAGCTTAAGTGGTTTAAATTAGGACAGCTGAATGCCTGTCTTAAGTTTAACCGTTTTGCGCTCTCTGGTTAGTGGCTGAATAGTGCTACTAAGTGGATAGCAGTGTCAGCAGCCAGACAACCTAGTCAGCTGGATAGCTTCTGTTGCCCAATATTCGGTCTTAGTTAAAGCGGCAGCAGCTAGGCATTTTATTTAGCCTAGCTACATCCGCTGAAAATATCTCCCATTTGGCAGCACCTTTAGGGGGGAGGGGGTGTCATCTAGGGATTCCTTCTCCTCTCCTTGTTTAAGTTTACTACTATGACAAAACTATATATACACAGTTAGTGTCTATAGTGAATCTTAGTGAATGTGAGTTTACTTGCTTGGGGAGGCCCTGTATTAGAACGTTCAGCTAAAGGACTTTGGTCTCAGGGAGGGAGAAACTTGCACATGAATATTGTAGAAATGAGGATAGTGGAAAATTCTCCAATAGACTGCCAGCAAAGGAATGTAGAAATGAAAGTGTCAATATAAACAGACAGTTTTATATATACATTTTTTTTCAACAAAAATCTTCCTTTCTCCAAATTCTCTTCAAGGCCACCAGGTCAGAGACAAGACAACTTAAAGCAACTGAGATCTCTAACTCATATCCTTCCTCCAGCATTTCCCATTTCTTTAGCAACCGATGATGTAAATCTCTAAGATGAAATTCTGACCCTAGTACCATCTCCGTGATCACTACATTAAAATCCTAAATGGTTTAGGCACCTTTTTGTAGTCCCTGCTGTTCCGGCATACTATGTGTATGGCTGACTCCTTGAGGAAAGTCGCCTCATCCTGTAGCTGGGTTACCATTGTCTCTTGAGGGACAAACTTTGTCCCCATCCTGAGATGGTTTAAGACATAACATCACTGAGAGAATACAGTGTCTGGATGAGCAGTATATTCAGTTTTATATTAATGAAGGGTGCCAAGGCAGTCAAGGCACAGATGCATTTGTTGTGCCTATTTTATGAAGCCTTCTCCCCCCAGAACCCAAAATTTCTAATTAAATAATTGGACCATCCAAAATGGGAGCACATTGGCTAAAGGCTATAGTAAAAGTAGCTGTACTTACACACTGTACCCACCTGTTCAGAGAAAGCACAGTTACTTACCTGTAACAGGTGATCTCTGGGAACAGCAGGAATAAGTCTTCACATATGGGTATCGTCGGTACCGACGGAGCCTGCGCGGGAACGCTCCCCAGCGTCCAAAAGGAAAGCTTTTGGGAGAATCCCACAGCGCCTGCGCGCTGCCTTCCCGCCTTTCCTAACCGCCTCTCTCCAGTTTGAGTTTTAAAGCTAAGACAAAGAGAGAGTGAGGAAAGGAAAGAAAGATAGAGAGATACAACTCCTAGGGGAGGTGGGTGGGTTGTGAAGACTTATTCCTGCTGTTCCCAGAGATCACCTGGTACAGGTAAGTAACTGTGCTATCTCCAGGAACAAGCAGGAATGAGTCTTCACATATGGGGACTCCGCAGCTAGAGATGCCTGGGAGATCACATTAGGAACCACCACCCAGGAAAAAGATTTAGGCGTCATTGTGGATAGCATGTTAAAACCCTCGGCCCAGTGTGCAGCGGCGGCCAAGAGAGCAAATAGAATGCTAGGTATGATAAGGAAAGGAATGGAAAATAAAACAAAAGATATTATAATGCCTCTATATCGTTCCATGGTGAGATCGCACCTTGAATATTGTGTGCAATTCTGGTCGCCGTATCTTAAAAAGGATATAGCGATTTTAGAAAAGGTACAGAGAAGAGCCACCAAAATGGTAAAGGGGATGGAAGGATACTCCTATGAAGAAAGGCTAAAAAGGTTAGGGCTCTTTAACTTGGAAAAGAGACGGCTGAGGGGAGATATGATAGAAGTCTATAAATTAATGAACGGAGTTGAACGGGTAAACGTAGATCGATTGTTTACCTTATCAGAATACAGAAAGACTAGGGGACATGCAATGAAGCTACAGGGTAAACTATTTAAGACTAATAAAAGAAAATATTTTTTCACTCAACATGTAATCAAACTCTGGAATTTGTTACCGGAGGATGTAGTAAAAGCTGTTAGTGTAGCTGGGTTTAAAAAAGGTTTGGACAAGTTCCTGGAGGAAAGGTCCATAAACCATTATTAAGAAGTGACCGAAGATATCAATGCTTGACCCAGTACAAGCATTGTGGAACTTGTTTCTCTTGGGGAAACTGCTAGGTACATGTGACCTAGATTGGCCACTGTTGGAAACAGAATACTGGGCTTGATGGACCTTGGTCTGACCCAGTATGGCATATCTTATGTTCTTATGTTGTGAGTCCCTGGGAAGGGCTCTACCTCCACCCATGAATCTCAGGCATCCAGCCAGGGATGGAGGGTAGGAGTTGATTAGGTATGGAACAGGTGTTTGAGAAGAGCCTGACCAAGCAAGGCATCCCGGCGGGAGTCCTTGTCCAAGCAGTAATGGGCTGTGAAGGCATGAACCGAGGCCCAGGTGGCCGCTCGACAGATCTGGTCGATGGACACAGAATTCAGATGAGCCATAGAGGCTGCCATGGCCCTCACATTGTGAGCTGTGACATGGCCCTCCAGAGAAAGGTTCTTACTCTGGTAGGCGAAAGAAATACACTGAGCAATCCAATTGGACAGAGTTCTCTTAGAGACTGGAAGTCCTAAATGAGAAGGATCAAAAGCAACAAAGAGCTGAGAGGACTTCCTATGTTGCTGTGTCCTTTGTAGGTAAAACGCAAGAGCTCTTTTACAATCCAGGGTATGAAGATTCCTCTGCGCACTTGAAGCATGAGGTCCTGGAAAAAAGACAGGTAAATAAACCTCCTGGTTCAGATGAAAAGGTGAGACCACTTTAGGCATAAAGTGTGGATTAGTCCTGAGGACTACCTTGTCATGATGGAACCTTGTATAAGGAGGATTAGCCACCAAGGCTTGCAGCTCACTGATGCGGCGAGCTGAAGTGACTGCAATCAGAAAAATAACCTTCCAAGAAAGGAATTTCAAGGAGGTAGTGGCTAAGGGTTCAAAGGGTGGCTGCATAAGCTGGCCAAGAACCAGATTCAAGTCCCATGCCACTGGAGGTGGTCTGATGGGAGGTTTAGTCAAAAGAAGGCCTCTCATGAATCTTGCTATAAGAGGATGAGAGGAAATAGGCTGTCCATTGAGAGGTTTAAGGGATGCTGCAATAGCACTCAAATGGACTCTTACTGAATTCGTTTTAAGGCCTGCATGGGATAAATGCAGCAAATACTCTAATAAAGAATTCAGAGGTATTGCAAGAGGGTTAAGACCCTTCTCTGCACACCAAATGGTAAACTTTTCCATTTAAAAGCATAGCAACGTCTAGTGGAAGGCTTTCTGGAAGCATGAAGGATATCCTTCACTTACTGAGAGAGATGCAAATCTTGAAGGTCTAGGCCTTCAGCAACCAGGCTCTGAGGTGAAGAGACTGGGGATTTGGGTGCCACAACGTTCCCTCCTCTTGGGACAGGAGGTCTGGAGCAGATCCCAAGTTCAGGGAGGGAGCTTGAGAGAGATGCAGAAGTAGAGGGTACCACACTTGGCGTGGCCAATGTGGTGCTATGAGGATCATAGACCCCTTGTCTCTCTGAAGTTTGAACAGTGTCTTGGGAATTAGGGGAATGGGTGGAAAGGCATAAAGGAAGTCTTGCCCCCAATGGAGGAGGAAGGCATCCCTGGCCTGAACTCCCTGATACGGAATTCTGGAACAGAACCGGGGAAGTTTGGCATTCCACGGACTTGCAAACAAGTCTATGTCTGGGGTTCCCCAAATTCGAAAGATCCTGGCTATCTGGTCCCCATGGAGGGACCATTCGTGTGGAAGCAGAACTCGACTGAGTCTGTCTGCCCAAGAGTTTTGAACCCCTGGAAGATACACTGCCTTGAGATGGATTTGATGCTCTCTGGCGAAGGCCCACAATCTCAGAGCTTCGTTGCAAAGCGACAGAGAGCCAGTCCCCCCCTGCTTGTTCATGTAGAACATGGCTACTTGGTTGTCCGTGTGAATGAGGACTGTCTTGTAGCTGAGCAGTGTGTGGAAGACTCAGAGCCAGAAAGATTGCTCTGAGCTTTAAGAGGTTGATATGTAGAGATGTCTCCTGTGGAGACCAGATGCCTTGGGTGGAGAGATCTTGTAGATGAGCTCCCCAACCCTTTGGAGAGGCATCTGTTTTAAGGGTTGCTTGGGGTAACACCTGTTGAAAAGGGGACCCCAGCAACAGATTTTGAGTGGACTTCCACCACTGGAGAGAGCAAAAAAGGCGACTGGAGGTTGCTATTTTGTCTGACAGGCACCCTGATGCCTGGGTCCATTGGGTGGACAGAGTCCACTGAGCTGCTCTCATGTGAAGGCGAGCATAAGGAACCACATGCACAGTGGATGCCATGTGGCCTAACAGTTGTAACATCTCTCGAGCAGTTAAATGGGATTTTAACTGAATCTGTGAGGCTAACTGTACCAAGTGTAGGCAACGGGCCTGGGGAAGATAGGCCCTTGCAGTTGTGGTATCTAGCAAGGCCCCTATGAACTCTAGAGATTGAGTAGGGGTGAGATGGGATTTTGGAATGTTTATTACAAGTCCCAGATACTGAAGGATACGCTTTGTGCAGGCTAGGGAAGCCTGGGCCTCTGACTGGGATGGAGCTCGGATGAGCCAGTCGTCCAGATATGGGAATACAAATATCCCTAGAGTGCATAGAAATGCAGCAACTACTGCCATGCATTTTGTGAACACCCTTGGTGCAGAGGCCAGACCGAAGGGAAGCACTCTGTATTGATAGTGCTTCCCTTGGAAAAGGAACCGAAGGAACCTTCTGTGTGTTGGATGGATGAGGACATGGGTGTACGCATCCTTGAGATCTAGAGAACAAAGCCTCCTGACTCTGGAGGTATGGAAGGAGAGTACCGAGAGAAGTCATCTTGAATTTCTCCTTGCATAGAAACTTGTTCAATTCTCTGAGACCTAATATGGATCTGTAGCCCCCTGTTTTCTTTGGGATGAGAAAGTAGGGGGAGTAGAACCCTGAGCCCTGTTGAAGAAGGGGTACTTCTTCTATTGCCCCTTGGGCAAGAAGGGTAGCAATTTCCTGACCCAGAAGGTCGAGGAGAGATGTTGGAGAATTGAACTGTCTCACCATGGTGTGAGGGGGAAGGTTTAAGAAATGAAGCTTGTACCCCTCCTTTATGATGGAGAGGGTCCACGGCTCTGCTGTGATTTGTTCCCATCTGGGAGCAAAGTGAGCTAACCTTCCTGGAATGGTGAGAGGCTCTGGATGTTCTAGAGCCAGAAAGGCTAAGTTCTCTAGTTGTAAGTCAAAGGCCCTGAGGAGGCTGAGGCTGTTGGGCTGTAGCAGTGCTAGCAGCCTTAGGCTTGGCCTGTTTCGGTTGTTGCTGTCTCTTTGTAGCAAAACGACCTGCAGAAGAGGCCTGCTGACCATAAGAAGAATAGTATTTGCCTTTTTTGGGAAAAAATCCCTTTTTGAAAGTCTATCAAAAGCAGAATTTTCAGCATCCATCTGGGTGGCCTTTGCTTACCAATCTTTGCCAAAAAGGTTTTCACCTGTACAAGGAAGGTTACCTAGGCCATCTTGAACCCAGGGTTTCAAATCAGAAGCCTGTAACCAAGCAACTCTACGTGCACCTATGGCAATAGCCGAGGCTCTGCTGGCACCTTCAAAAGAGTCAAAGGCTGCACGGTTGGAAAACTTGGAAACATCCTGGGCATGTTTGAGCCAGGTGAGGAACTCTTCCCTTTTATATCTTCTGAAATAAAAGGAGATAAAGTTTGCAGGTGATCTGTAACTTCTTTAAGAAACATCCCCATATAGAGACTATAGGAGTTGATTCTGGCAACAAGCATACTGGCCTGGAAAATTCTCCTGCCAAAGGCATCTAAGGTTCTGCATTCTCTTCCTGGAGGAGCAGAAGAGTGCCTTTTTGTACTCTATCTTTTTCATAGCAGACTCCACCACAATGGAGTGGTCAGGAAGCTGAGTCTTATGGAAGCCAGGACAAGGAGGAACACGATACATGGTGTCCAACCTGCGAGAATAAGGGGAGGTGGTGAGAAGAGTCTCCCATATGCCCAACATGTGATCATAAAGAATCTCATGTATTGGTAAAGTGGCTGCCTCTTTAGGAGCCTTAGGATATTGTAAAATATCTAATTTTTTGGCTCTAGGCTCTGTCTCAGGGGCCACTGAGATGGAAAGGCCCCTGGCCACTTCCCTAATAAAGTCCTGAAAAGACAAATCTTCTGGAGGAGACATTCTCCTTTTTGGAGAAGAGGGCTCCTGAGGATGGATCACCGATGCTTCGACAGAGACCTCTGATTCATCAGAGTCTTCAGAGGAATCGAAGTATCGCCTGTCTGGATGCTCCTGCAGAGCCCGATACGCATACCGGGTGGTATCGACATCGGGAGTGATCGGTACCGATTCGGTACCGATGGGCATCACAGAACAGTGTACCGCTGCAGTCAACACCGAAGCGGATGTCGATGCAATCGGTATCGGCACCGGAACCGATATCGGTACCGGTGCCGGAGTCGGTACCGGCAACGGAGGCTGTTGTGGTACCGAAGGCGTCGCAGCTTGTATGAATGCCATGATGGCACGCTGCATGGTCAGAATATTCTGATCCATCGACGCAACCAATGTCTGGATATCAGTACCAGTGGGAACCACCGGTACCCCAGAACATGGCAACAGGTGATCGGGCGAGGCCGAGCCATCGATGTCAACCTGTGACCCCATAGATAAAGCTTTGGAAGCCGAAGCCTCCCGCCGGGGTAATTTTGCCGGTGCGGATTCCTCGAGAGCAAGCCCGGAGGCATCTCGATACTTGGAGGGAGATTTACCCTTCGAGGACCGGCTGGACTTAAGTTTGGTTACCTGAGATCCATGTGAGGAAGAAGCAGCCCTGGAAGACGTCGATGCAACCGAAGCTGCATCCGAGGGAAACAGGGTACTGAGCTTGGCTGCTCGATTCTGTAGACCTCTTTTAGACATCATGGAACAGGACTCACAATCCGTAATGGAGTGGTCAGGACCTAAACATTTTAGACACCATTCATGGGTGTCGGTGACAGAAATAGTGCCACTGCACTTCGTGCATTTTTTAAACCCAGAGGCGGGCTTTTCCATAAGGAAAAATTTCCTAGGCCTAAGGCCAAAGAAGAAAATGAACTGAAGTGAGAAAAACAGTAGTTTTTTTTTTTTTTTTAAATATAAAGAAAGAAAAGGCCAGCGGTACCAGTCCAGCGTCGAGAAGGCAGACGCGCGACCAAAGAAATAAAATAAAATAAAGAAATTCTTCAGCAGTGACAGGAACACGACCTGCTGGCTCCGCGGAAAAGAAGAACTGGAGAGAGGCGGTTAGGAAAGGCGGGAAGGCAGCGCGCAGGCGCTGTGGGATGCTCCCAAAAGCTTTCCTTTTGGACGCTGGGGAGCGTTCCCGTGCAGGCTCCGTTGGTACCTACGATACCCATATGTGAAGACTCATTCCTGCTTGTTCCTGGAGATTAATTTCTTAATTTATAAAGCAACATCCATTCCTTTATAAAACTGCCACTGTGAAAGCTCCCACGTCCAAGCCTAGGAAGGAGTAACTTTTTGCATGTCCAGCTCGCATTCCTTGATCTTGACGTGCCTTTAAAATGAGCTTTTAAGGATGCAGTTCCTTGTGGTTGTTTTTCTTGTGACAGGAGGGTCTTCTATTTTGCTGCCAAATCCTTATGAACTTTACTAAGTAAGATCCAAATACTTATTTACCTTTTAAAAGTAACTCATTAAGCAGCCTTAATGTGGCAAAGCCAACATATATTTAGCAGAGGGAAGCCTTTCCTTACCAAGCATGTGGATAAGGGAGAGCCAGTTAATATAGTGCATTTGGACTTTCAGAAGGCATTTAATAAAGTCCCTTCCATTATGGTTTTTTGAGGAAATTTTTTAAAAAAGTCATGAGATAGGATACAGTGTCTTGGTAACTGGTTAAAAGAAGGAAAACAGAGTAGGGCAAACTGGTCAATTTTCTCAATGGTGAAGGTAAATACTAGAATACCCCAGTAATCTGCACTGGAACCAGTGCTTTGTTCAGATTTGCAGATGAGAAAAAAATTGCTCAAAGCTGTTCTATCACCAGCACATTGTGAAGAATTACAGACCAATTACAAGAATGGGAGACTCGGCATCCAGATAGCAGGTGAAATTTAAGATGAATGAATGCAAAGTAATGCAGATTAAGGAAGAATAATTAAAAATATAGGTATGCAATGCTAGATCCAGTCCTGCTCAATGTGCAGCCGTGGCCAAAAAGGCAAACAGAATGCTAGAATTATTATGAAAAGAATGGAGACTAAAATGGAGAATATCATGTTTATCACTCCACAGTATGACAGTACCTTAACTATACAGAATTAGCACACAATAGCCATTAAACACAAAATGTTCCTTGCTGTGCATTAAGTTCATCCGCAGTTATTGCGGGTGCACATAATGCCTTCTCTTAAGGTGGCATTAAGTGCATCTGCATTAACTACAAAATTGACAGTGCATGATAAGTATCGTATGCTGACTGCAATGCGCTGCCCATGCCCACTCACCACCCATAACCTGCCCAAGTCCCTGCTCCATCACATGTTAAGCAGTTAATGCAGGTTTTTACTGTGCTGGCTGTTAGCATGTAGTAGCCGTTGGGCCCACGCTAATGGTTACCATGTATAAAAATGCTCATTAACTGTTTGGCACACTTTAGCAACACGCTTTATTTATTTATTTATTTATTTACATTCTCTTATATACCGCGCTATTCTGCATCAGTGCGGTTTACATTGAACAAACTGAAATTACATTGAACAGGAACAAACTGAAATTACATTGAACAGGGCATTATAACTTGGAGATAACTATTTTACAGGGAACATGGGCTATGGAGGGTTAAGTGGCTTGCCCAAAACCACAAGGAGCACCTGTGGGACTAGAAACCCCAGTCCTTCCGGCCCAAGGTTGCTGTCCTCTAGTGGGATTTGAACCCCCGACCTTCCGGCCTGAAGTACCTTGCCCCAACCACTAGGCCACTCCTCCACTCCAGCTATATTGAAAGTCAACAAAGCAGAATTAGAAGTGAAGACTGGGGTCCATTATCTCGGAATAACACTGGATCAATGGATAACATTACAATGGATAACATTACAATCTCACATTAACAAAACCGCTAGAATGATCTACCAAAGAATTTATTTAACCAATTTCTATACCGCAGCACTCCCAACAAGTTGGATCAATGCGGTTTACAACATGATCAAAAACATAAAAAAGCAGTAAAACAAACAAAACAATAACATAAGATTTCAAAGTCAAAGGCAATTTAGACCAGAGCTCCACAGCTTTTTATGGCAAAGTACGCATAAGACATTTCGTTATCAACCACCTCAAGAACATTAGGGAAACATCTGCGCTTTCAGAAGCCATTTGGACCAAATTCTCATCAGAGCTAAAAAAAAAGATCAGCAAAACGGACAGGGATACTGCCATTAAAAAATCTAAACACATAAAACTTGAATATTATCTCTGAGACTCAAAGCCAATGAAGCTGCCTATATAATGGGGAGACAGAGAAACTCGGGAACCCAAAAACCTATCCTAGCGGCCGTATAGCATAGTTACTCACCTGTAACAGGTGATCTCCGGGAACAGCAGGAATTTAGTCTTCACATATGGGTATCGTCGGTACCGACGGAGCCCGCGCGGGAATGCTTTTGGGAGCATCCCTCAGCACATGCTCGCTGCCTTCCCGCCTTTCCAACTGTCCCTCTTCAGTTAGGTTTGTAGCTGAGTGAAAGGATAGAGGGAGAGAGGAAAGATTCAGAGATAGAGAGAACTCCTATGGGAGGTGGGTGGGTTGTGAAGACTACATTCCTGCTGTTCCCGGAGATCACCTGTTACAGGTGATCTCCAGGAACAAGCAGGAATGTAGTCTTCACATATGGGGACTCCCTAGCTGAAGATGCCAGGGAGATGACCCCAGGAAACTGCCACCTATAGTGAGATGGGCCATGCTTCCTCCCATGGATCTCTGGCATCCTACCAGGGTTGGTGGGTAGGAGTTGTATTAAGTCTTAAAGATATTTTGAAGAGCAGCCTGGCCAAAGAAGGCATCCCGACGGGAGGCTTTATCTAGGCAATAGTGGGCAGTAAAGGTGTGTACCGAAGCCCAGGTGGCTGCTCGACAAATGTCATCAATAGACACAGAGTGAAAGTTAGCCATAGAGGCTGACATGGCTCTCACATTATGAGCTGTGACATGGCCTTGAAGAGGAAGACTCTTACTCTCAGAAGCAAAGGACATGCATCGTGCAATCCATTTGGATAAAGTTCTCTTGGAGACTGGAAGTCCCAAATGACTAGAATCAAATACAATAAAAAGTTAAGACTTTCTAGGTTGGTGTGTTCTTTGTAGGTAAAAAGCTAAGGCACTTTCACAGTCCAAAGTGTGAAGGTTCTTCTCTGCATTAGAGGCATGAGGCCTCGCAAAGAATACAGGAAGATAAATCGATTGATTTAAACGAAAAGGAGAAACCACCTTTGGTATAAAGTATGGATGAGTTCTGAGGACAACCTTATCATGGTGAAACCTAGTGTAAGGAGGATCAACCACTAACGCTTGCAATTCACTAATGCGATGTGCAGAGGTGATTGTAATTAGGAAGGTGATCTTCCAGGACAAAAACTTCAGTGTTGTAGTGGCTAAAGGTTCAAAAGGCGGTTTCATGAGCTGCTTGAGAACTAGATTTAAATCCCATGCCACCGGTGGTGGTCTGATGGGAGGTTTTGTTAATAGAAGACCTCTTATAAATCTGGATATGAGAGGATGAGAGGAAATTGGTTGTCCATTTAGAGGCTTATAGGAAGCTGTAATTGCGCTAAGATGGACGCTTACTGAATTGGTCTTCAGACCAGAATTTGATAAATGAAGTAGATACTCTAGTATCGATTCCAAAGGTATCACCAGGGGGTTTAACCCCTTCTGGAAACACCATATAGTGAAACGTTTCCACTTGAAGGCATAAGATAGTCTTGTGGAAGGTTTTCTAGAAGCCTGAAGGATATCCTTTACCTGTTGGGAAAGGTTGAGATCCTGAAGATTTGAGCTCTCAGCAACCAGGCCATGAGATGCAAGGACTGGGGATTCGGGTGCCATAGCGTCCCGCTCTTTTGGGAAAGGAGATCTGGAGCACACCCTAACTCCAGAGGTGCAGCTTGAGAGAGATGTAGAAGCAGGGGATACCACGTTTGGCATGGCCACCATGGTGCTATGAGGATCATACAACCTCTGTCTCTCTGAAGCTTGAAGAGTGTTTTGGGGATGAAGGGAATGGGTGGGAAGGCATAGAGGAAGTCCTGACCCCAGTGAAGGAGGAAGGCGTCCTTTGCCTGGAAATTGTGAGACGGAATCCTGGAACACAACCGGGGAAGTTTGGCATTCAGTGGACTTGCAGAGAGGTCTATGTCTGGAGTCCCCCAGATATGAAATATCTGTCACCTGGTCTAGGTGGAGAGACCATTTGTGAGGCAGCAGTACTCGGCTGAGTTTGTCTTCCCAAAGGTTTTGCATGCCTGGAAGATATACCACGAGAAGGTGAATTTGATGCTCTCTGGCGAGGGCCCATAGTCGTAAAGCTTCATTGCATAACGAAAGAGAGCCTGTTCCGCCCTGCTTGTTCACATAGAACATGGCTACTTGATTGTCTGTTTGGACTAGGACTGTCTTGTAGCTGATCTGGGCATGGAATACTCGAAGAGCTAGATAGATTGCTCTTAATTCTAGGAGGTTTATGTGAAGACAAGCCTCCTGTGGAGTCCAGGTGCCCTGGGTAGAGATATGATGAAGGTGTGCTCCCCAACCCACCTGTGATGCATCTGTTGTTAAGGTGGCCTCGAATAGGGGTTGTTGGAAAGCAGACCCCACTAAAAGATTCTCCAGTGATTGCCACCATTGGAGGGACAAGATCAGTCGATGAGAGTTTGATATCTTGTCTGACAGATGTCCTGTGGCCTGTGTCCACTGTGTGGATAGGGTCCACTGGGCTGCTGGCATGTGGCGGCGAGCATAGGGAACTGCAGTTCTCGAGCAGTTAGGGAGGATTTTCCCGCTGCTTGAGTAGCTAGTTGCACTATGCAAAGACACTGGGCCTGTGGAAGGAAAGCCCTTGACTGTCTGGTATCTAGACGGGCTCCTATGAACTCTAGGGACTGAGACAGAGCAAGTTGGGATTTTGGGAGATTTATGACCAATCCCAAGTATTGAAGGATTCGCATTGTGCGAGACAGGGCAGAGCTGGCTTCTGCAACCGTGGGGGCTTGAATGAGCCAGTCGTCCAAGTAAGGGAAAACGAATATCCCTAGGGTTCGCAGGAATGCAGCTACTACTGCCATGCATTTCGTGAATACTCTTGGTGTGGAAGCTAGACCAAAGGGAAGAACCCTGTATTGGAAGTGTTTTCCCTTGAAAAGGAATCGTAAGAATTTCCTGTGATCTGGATGGATGAAAATGTGAGTATATGCATCCTTTAAGTCTAGAGAGCAAAGCCAATCCTGACTTTGAAGGTATGGCAGAAGAGTTACTAGAGAAATCATTTTGAACTTCTCTCGGAACAGGTATTTGTTCAATTCTCTGAGGTCTAGAATGGGTCTGTGTCCCCCTGTTTTCTTTGCAATAAGAAAATAGGGGGGAGTAGAACCCTGTAGCCTGCTGGAGAATGGGTACTTCCTCTATTGCCCCTTGGGCAAGAAGTGTTGAGACCTCATGATCCAGCAGATTGTCTGCAGAGGTCCCGGGAATTGAACTGCCTTAGGGATTGTAGGAGGGGGCATGTTGTGAAAATGCAGCTTGTACCCCTCTCCTACAATGGACAGAGTCCAATTTTCTGTTGTTATTTGGTGCTATCTGTTGGCAAAATGACACAGCCTGCCTGGAATATTTAGGGGTTCCGGACCCCTCAGAGGCAGGAAGATTAAGCTCTTTAGGAAGGTGTCAAAGCCCTTGAGGGGGCTGAACCTGCGAAGCTGATTGAGCTCTCGGGCCTTTTGGCTTCTTCTGCAGTTTGAATTGCTGTTGTTGTCCCCTTTGGGCAACTTGAGCGTGAGCTTGGCTTTGCTGGGTATAGGATGGATAAAACTTCCTCTTTTTGCTGAAAGAGGGTTTTTTATAGGGTTTCTTTTTGGCTGGAGTGGCTGTAGATTTTGACAATCTAAGGTGATATTGTCAGCATCTATCTCATTAGCCTTTTCCTACCAATTCTTGCCAAAGAGGTTTTCTCCTGTGCAAGGGATGGTGCCTAATTTATCCTGTACCCAAATCTCCAAGTCTGATGCCTGAAGCCAGGCAATCCGTCGTGCACCAATGGCAATAGCAGAGGTTCTGCTGATGCATTCAAAGCAGTCAAAGGCTGCATGATTTACAAACCTGGAGACATCTTGAGCATGCCTGACAAGAGTAAGGAAGTCTTGTTGTCTGTCATCTGGGAGAAGTGGGCTCATAAGCTCCAAATCTCCTGTGACCTCTGAGGAACATGCCCATATATAAAATATATGAGCTGATCCTAGCCGAAAGCATGGAAGCCTTAAGAGGGACAGTTGGAAAGACGGGAAGGCAGTGCTCATGTGCTGAGGGATGCTCCCATAAACGTTCCTATTAGATGCTGGGGAGTGTTCCCACGCGGGCGCCGTCGGTACCGAAGATGCCCATATGTGAAGACTACATTCCTGCTTGTTCCTGGAGATTGACATACTTGCAACCTTCGAAGCTGTTGCTGCGAACAATTCAGCAACACCAAATTACTATAATCCAGAATCTCCAACACTGTATTCTGTACCAACACCTGAAAATAATCTATCACAAAATATGGCTGAAGCCTTCTAAGGTGCCGCAATTGAAAAGTCTTTAACAATTACACCCTCTAAGTGAAGTACACGATTTTTGAACTGTTTTCCAGGCAATGATATTCCCAAACTTAGATGTCTAACATTATTTACCATGGCATTCCCAAAAGTGACCTACATACACTACAAATGGCCCAGCACACAGCAGCTAGAATCCTTCATGGTGCATTCAAAATAAACCACATCACACCCATTCTCAAACAACTACACTGGCTCCCACTACAGTGCTCTGTCAAATACAAAAGTACTTATAATCAGGGCCTGCCCAACCACTAGGCAAACTAGGCAGTCGCCTAGGACGGAAACTTCTGGAAGGCAGCAAAAGCAGGACATTTAAAGCTAAATAGTAGATTTTGTCAGCTGGGGGGAGGGGGGGGAACTTGAGGTTTGCCAATGGTGCCAACATCTTGGACCAACTCTAGGGCCGGCCCTGTTATAACCACGCACAAAATCTTGCACGATATGATCTTGGAACATCTACAGACAATCCTCAAAAAGCCACTAGACAACAGACTCAGGAGAAAATGTGCTCACAATAAATTCAACATGCCTCTCGAAAAGAGAAAGAGCAACCAAACTGCTTGCTCGCGCGCCTTCTCACTATACACACCAGGCCTCTGGAATGCCCTCCCTATAAAAACCAGAGCCATAAATGACATTACATACTTTCGCAAGGAAATAAAAACACTTCTTTTCAAAGAACACTTTGGTGAAAAAACATAACACGACCAAGGCCAGCTACGATCCAGGAGTTGCTCAAACACCCCATCACTCAAATAAATCTGGGCCTGCACTGTAGCTAGACATGGAAGTTATGACTGCCATTAATATAAACATATGTATTCTTCCACATACCACAGCATATATAGGATGTTCCTGTATTATAGGTTATTGTTAAGTGCCGTTGAGTCGGTGTCGACTCATGGCGACCCTCTAGATAATTGTCCTAAATTGTGTTCGGTCTTCAGTCAGACGGCTCATTGTTGACAGACTGGTACGCGTAAGCTGCTCTTGTTGTATTGATCCATCTCATTGCTGGCCTTCCTCTTTTGCATTGACTTATCTTGCCAAGCATTATGTCTTTCTCTAATGATCTCTCTCTTCGCATGATGTGTCCAAAATATGAACGTCGAAGTCTTGTCATCTGAGCTTCTAAAGAAAGCTTAGGTTTGATCTCTTCTAGTACTGACTAGTTTGTTCTTCGGGCAGTCCATGGTATAAGCAGTGTTGTTACCTGACCTGTTATCTATTCTGTTATCATGTTTCTGGTACCTTGCAAAACGTTAGTTTAAATGTAAAGTGCGCTCTAAGGAAATGCGGTATATAAAAAAAAACTGTTAAATAAATTTAAATGACTTCCGGTGACGTCACGGAGCTGATGGCGGCTTAGTTGCCTAGCTCCTATCCAATCCCCGAATTTAAGCAACTTTAGGATATCCCCACTGCTCTAAAGTGGAAGGGAAGCGTGCCTCTGTGTCTGCAATGGCCGCGCGGAAGAAGCTGGCGAACTTTCAATCACCATATGTTCGGTGGGAGCGGCAGGAGGCCGTGTTGGATCTGGAGGAGAAGGAGGGGACGGAGAGCCCAGAGGAGGAGGAGAACAT
Organism: Ichthyophis bannanicus; assembly: GCA_033557465.1. Classification (NCBI taxonomy): domain Eukaryota; kingdom Metazoa; phylum Chordata; class Amphibia; order Gymnophiona; family Ichthyophiidae; genus Ichthyophis; species Ichthyophis bannanicus. Next base: position 1,105,745,391 of record CM066032.1, on the reverse strand, counting down.
TGGCGGGCCGGAGGAGATGCCGCTGTAAACTTGGTTGACGGCGTTCAAAACGGAGATGCAGGGAGCGCTGAAGGAGATGAGGAAGGATTTGAAGGAGGCGTTGGTGGCTATACAAAAAGAGGTGAGCTGCATGGGGCAGCGGATGGAAGACCTCGAGGGCCATGTGGAGCAGCAAGAGGAGGAGATGTGGGAAATGGCGGCTGAGCAGGAAAGAGTTAAAAAACAGCAGGAGGAGATGCAAGAAACGTTGGAGGAGATAGAAGATAGAGTGAGACGAAATAATCTACGGATAAGAGGGGTGCCTGAAACAGAGTTGACCAAGGACTGCGTGAAACTGGTGCAACGCTTGTGTAGCCACATTATAAGGCTTGGAGGGGAGGGGGAGGCCCGAATGGACTCCATTGGAGTGGAGAGAGCACAAAGGAGTCTTGGTCCACGGAGGGAGAGAAACAGGGCAGAGACATTATCGCCTGCATGAGCAGGTTCCCTGTTAAAGAACAAATACTATTGTTGGCGCGGAAGTATGGCAGGATTGCCTGGGAGGGACATGAGGTGGAGGTGTTTAATGATATTTCAAAAGGCACACTGGAGTGGAGGAGAAGTTTGAGGGAGGGAGGTCACTGCATATCTGCATATGGAAGGGGTGGAGGGGGAGGTAATCTCGGATTATTTGGACGGGATACCGCTTACAGGGTTGTCAGAAGAGGCGAGAGAGGGGCTGGAGGTTCCCATTACTACGGAAGAAATTGGGAGGGTAGTGAAGGGTTGGGGGGGAGGGGAAGGCGCCAGGGTTAGACGGGCTGCCGGGAAGTTTTTATAAGGTCTTTTTGGGGGAGATTGGGGGGATATTAGGGAGGGTATTCAACGGTATTTTGGAACAGGGAGGTGAGCTCACACGAGAAATGCTGACGGCAGGGATGACTGTATTATTGAAACCAGTGAAAGACCCCTTGAGTTGTGGGTCTTATAGGCCTATCTCCCTGTTGAATGTTGATGTCAAAATTTTGGCTAAGATTCTGGTGGACAGATTAGCGGGCTGGCTGCCAGGGTTGGTTCATGAGGATCAAACGGGGTTCATTAAGGGGAGGCAGGCAGCGGATAATGTAAAGAGGGCAACAGGGGTGGTATGGGAGGCTAGACAAGCGGGGGAGGAGCTGATTCTGATGTCTATTGATGCAGAGAAGGCCTTCGATAGAGTTCATTGGGGGTTCCTGATGAAAATATTAGAAAAGGTGGGGTGCGGGCCGAATTTCTTGCAGTGGGTACAGGGCTTATATCAGGAGCCGCGTGCCCGAGTAAAGGTTAATGGGCGTTACTCTAGGGATTTTGCAGTGGGACGCGGGACAAGGCAGGGATGCCCCATGTCTCCGCTGCTGTTTGCTTTGGTAGTTGAACCACTGGCGGAAAGGATCCGTAGGATTGGGAAGATAGTAGGACTGGAAAGGGGGGGGAACTCTCATAAGATTTCACTATATGCGGATGACATTCTTTTGTACATTTGTAAGCCCCAGCAAACGCTACCGGAAGTGCTAAGGGAGGTGGAGGCCTTCGGGGCGGTGTCGGGGTTTAAAATGAATATTGATGAGACAGAAGTAATGAAGGTGCAGCTGGGCGGGAGATTGAAGAGAGCCTGAAGGAGGCTTACCACTTGAGATGGGTCCGTAAATCCCTGGGGTACTTGGGGGTAAACTTGATGGGTAGATATGAGGATCTGTACCAGGCGAATTATCCTAAACTTATAGGGACCATTAATAAGGACCTAGAGGGTTGGATGGGGTTGGAGACATCATGGTTAGGTAGGATTGCAGCCATTAAAATGAATATTCTTCCTCGCCTGCTTTACTTATTTCATGCCTTACCAGTTGAGATACCAGAGGGTGCGATGAGAGTACTGCAAAGGCGAGTATTTAGCTACATTTGGAAAAGGAGGTCACCTCAGATTTCCAGGAGGGTTATGTGCACTGGCAAGGCAGAGGGGGCTTGGGAGTGCCTAACCTGAAGGAATACTATAGGGCAGCGCAATTAAAACATATCATGGATTGGAGGGGAAGAGGGGGACAGTTACCATGGGTTAGCTTGCAAAGAACAAGGGTGCAAGGGGGGTGGATAGAGGCTTGGATATGGGCCCCGAAAGGGGAGAGGGCTTTGTTAGGGGGGGGGTTCCCCAACGATGAGGCAAGTGTCGAGGATCTGGGATGTGGTTAGGAGACCTGAGGTAACAAGGAGGGAGTCTTGGTTGTCGGTTATGACCCCTTGGAGGGGGTGGCGGGCCTTTAAGCCGGGCTGGGAGGGAGGTCGGTTTGACATTTGGAGTGGGAAGGGGCTCAAGTGTGGATTCCAATTGATGGAGGAGGGGGAACTAAGGGGGTTTGAGGAGGTGAAGGAGTATGATTTGGAAGAGGGGGACAGGTTTGCTTACGTCCAGGCCTGCTCCTTCTTGCGAAGGACAATGGGGAGGGAGGGGATGGAGAGGGAGGTTTCGGAGCTGGAGGCCATATGGTATGGGAGGGGGGGTTCGAAGGGTATGATAATGGCACTATATGTGGCGGTTAAAGGGCAGGGGGATGGGAAATTTAGGTATATGATAGAGTGGGAACGAGATTTAGGACAAACCACTAATGTTCAGGAATGGAAGAATATTTGGGACCTGATAAAGAAGGGGCCCTGTGCTAGCCACATTAAGGAAAACAGCTACAAGGTGCTGTTACGGTGGTATTACACGCTGGCAAAACTGCATAAGTTTTACTCGGGGATCTCTCCCCTGTGTTGGAGAGGGTGTGGAGAGGTGGGGTCTTTCTGGCACATCTGGTGGGGGTGCACAAAAGTGCAGGGGTACTGGGGGCTGATTCAGAAATGGATTCAAGTGAATCTAGGGGCGGTGGTGGATCTAACCCCGCAAATAGCCCTGCTGTTCTGGTGGGGGGAAGGGCGGATGCAGCAGGGAGGTAGGATGGTGATGGCATGCTTGTGTGCGGCCCGATGCGAAGTGGCTGCGCCTGGAAGAAAAGAGAGATGCCTTCATTGGAGGAATATGTGAAGAGGCTTAGGAATTTGACCCTTATGGAAAAGTTGACAGCTGTTAGGAGGAGGAGGGGAGTTCGATTTGAGGAGGATTGGGGACTGCTGTGTAGGGTGTTAAGGGTGGATAGGGGAGGAGGGGAGGGGTAGGTGAAGGGGGGATAGGTAGGGGGGTTGGGGAGGGACGGGGTGGGGGGGGATAGGTAGGGGGGTTGGGGGGGATAGGTAGGGGGGTTGGGGAGGGACGGGGTGGGGGGGGTGAATTGTATGACTGTCTTAAGGGTATATGCTACTCCATTTAGTTATTGTTTTTATTCTGCTGGAAATTTAGCGGGAGGGGGGAGGTGAGAAAGGCTCGGGGGGGGGGGGAGGGGAGGAGAGGGCTTTAAGAAAAGAAAGGAAAATATTCAATACAAATGCAGGAGATGTTAAATGCTGGTTTATTACAGAATGCATGTACAGTTACTGAATCCATAATAGAAGTTAGTTGGTAAGAATGTAACCATGTTCAGTTAATGGTATAGATATATATGTTATGCACAGATGGTATTTTGTACAACAAAAGTATTGAATAAAAACTTAAAGTTCAAAAAAAATAAATTTAAATAAAATAAAAGGGCCCCACTGTGTGTTAAGGGCATTACTACTGTTAATTTAGTAGTGCACTTTAGTAAATCTAGCCCACAGTGACCTGCTGAAGGTCTCAAAGTGCCCAAGGGAGAAATGGGATCTGAATCTTGGTTCTCTCATCATTGCTCTCAGCACAAGGCTACTCCTAATAATAAAAACACTGTGGCCATATTGTTTGAAAAGCCACTTGAAAATGAAAGTCACAATAGTTTTCAAGATGTGCTGCACGGCATATTAAATTTTGAAGTGGACTGGATTGTTTCCGATAAGTGTTAAATGTTGTACACCCTGAAGCAGAACTGAAAATTTTTCTTCACTCTGAAAAACGATGTGTCAAATGCTTGAAGTTTTAAGTTTTATATAATAAGACAGACTTGGCATATGTAAAATTAAAAATATTAAAAATGACTGATTGGCAGTATTTTTAAACTAGTTTGGATTTAAAGGTCCAACACAAAAACTTTTTCATTCCTTTCACATGTTAATGCTGGATTTTGGCATTTAATGTGGTTGTGTTTACTCTTGCATGAGTACCTTATTTGATAAGGAGTGTTGTCTAATGGTTGCAGAGGCGACACAAGGGTGTCTGCCACCCTAGGCAGACCCTTTGTGCCACTGCCCCCCCCCCCAAAAGACCACACCTCCTCTAGTCAACCATGCCACCCCTCTTGTGCTGAAGTGGTGGTGGCTGAACTACCACTTGAGCCCTGTGTCAGGCCTTACAGTGTCTGTGTGGATGTGCACTCACGGCCTGCTGCTCCTGCCTCCCCTCTGATGCAGCTTTCTTGGAAGGTGGGCAGGAGCAGGCGGCCAGAAAATATGTGCTTGGGTGTTTAAAGCCTGACATAGTGCTGAAGTAACTTCCTGAGGGATGGGGGTAAATGTGCCCCGTGGGATCAGAATCCCGTCTACCTCTGTGCGTCTGATTCTGACCAGATGCACAGTGAGCCGGGACGTCCAAAACAGAATGAGGCCTTGTACCTCTAAATTATGGGTAGTCCCCGTACTCATGAAGCATGAACACACTTTCTAGTTAATTAGTTAATTTTCAAAGGAAACCGACCATAGCCATTTTGCTCTGAGAATTAGTAATACATGCATGTTAAAAGTGCTTGGAAACTTGAGGAGCGCTTTGGACACAAGCCGCCAGAGCTTGGAGGCGGGTGGAGTGATCCACTGGCAAGGCGGCGGTCGCCTGCTGACTACTGAGGTGCGCCCTGATAAACTCGACAGCCTGCACCAGCTCGAGGTGAGACTTCGGGTGGTTGACCAAGAACCCCAAGTTCTCCAATAGGAGGATAGCGTACGACATCGCTCGCCGAGCCTCCTCGACTGAGGAGCCCGTGACGAGCCAATCGTTGAGGTAGGGAAAGACCGGCACGCCCTGACACCGAAGGTAAGCAGCGACCACAACAAGGCGTTTTGTGACGACTTGTGGGGCAGACGCGAGGCCGAAGGGGAGCACCCTGTACTGGAACTGCTCACCCTGAAATAGATATTGCCTGTGTTGCGGGTGGATTAAGATGTGGGCATAAGTATCCTTTAGATCCAAGCAGCATAGCCAGTCGCCCTGCCAGACGAAGGGCAGCAGAACACCAAGAGATAACATCTTGAATTTCTCCCACACCAGAAACTTGTTTATCCTGCGGAGGTCGAGGATGATCCACAGAGCCCCCCACCCCCCCCCCGTCTTTTTCACAGGATGAGGAAATACCTGGAATAGAAGCCACGACCTCGAAGGTGGGGAGGAACCTTCGACTGCCTGGACTGCCTGTTGGGCGAGGAGAGAGTGCAATCCCCGCTGCAGCATAAGCTAGTGTGTGGGGAGAGTCCAGGAAGCTCCGCCGGGGAGAAAGTAGGTGGAAGCCTGTCGAAGTGGATAGCAGACTTGGAGGACCCAAGTGTCCGAGGTGATGGAAGCCCACGATGGGGCGAAGCAGGACAGGCGTCCCCCACTGGCTGCTGCGTCACTGGAGGACGAAGGGCTATGCCGATGGCGTCAAAACCCCTGAGTGGATTGTGGGGGGAGCCGGCCTCTGGGCCTTCGGTCCCTTTGGCTTACGATGCCCTTGGCCAGATTTTCCCTGCGCTGGAGTGGTCGGCATGGGGATAGCTGGATATGGCAGATAGCCCTGATACTGGAGACCAATCTAGGGAAGAAGGGCTTTTGGTTGGCTGCTTCTTCTGAGGCATGGTAGAAGTTTTGCAGGAGACACAGTTCTGGTGACGAACTCCATCTCAATTTCCGCGGCCTTCTCTTCCATCGACTCGCTGAATCGCTGCTCACCGAGACAGGGCACATCCAGAAGCTTTTCCTGCACCCACTGCTCCAAATCCGAGGATTGGAGCCATGCCTGGTGGCGGACCCCAATGCCCGCAGCCACCATCCAAGCCAATGTCACAAAGCCATCATAGGAGGATTGGGAGAGGTACTTAGAGCAGTCCACAACGGACTTTAGCAGGGTGCAGAACCTATTGAGGGGCTCTCCCTTGAGGCCCGCAGAGAAATCCCCGAGTTCCTTAGCCAAATCCCGCAGGAACATACCAATGCACAGTTGATATGCCTGGATGAGACAAGAAAGCATGGAGTCTTGGTAGGCCTTATGGCCCAGGGCATCAAGGGCTCTTGACTCTCAGCTGGGTGGTACCGATGAGTGCGATTTCGGGCTCTTTTGCTTCCTCATGGCCGATTCCACCACCATCGAGGTGTGTGGGAGTTGGGTCTTTCGGAAGCCTGGCCCACGTTGTACCTTGTACATCGTGTCAAGGCGCTTGCTTATAATGGGGACCGAGTCGAGTTCTTCAGCACGAGGGTCCTGCTCAGCCTGGGTGACCAGGTTAAGGGCCCGTGCCATGTCCAGAATGAACACCAGGAAGATGTCGTCTTTGGGTGGCAAGCGCAGCTGGAACGCGGGCAGTGAGGGGTCTGATGGAAGATCCCAGTGGGTATGGGTTTCCGGGGAGGTGTCCCCATCGGACTCCCACTCTGAGAAATCGGTCAAGGAGTCCGAGCTGGGCAGGTTACCCTGTCCAATGGCCAGTGGCCTGGTGCCGGAGGCCCTGGACAATCTTGCCTCCAAGGAACGGGAGGGCGAGACCGATGTCAAGGACCCTCATGAAGCCCACGGCTTTCGGGGCTTTCCCGGACAGATTTGGGTGTCCCACGTAAGAGACCGTGGTCTCTGGGCATGAGTCATCAAAGCTGGCCGTGAGAGCCTGCTGGGAAGCAATGAATGCAGAAATGCTGCGTTCCAGCGCCAGCATGCGGGACTCCCATGCGGGCGTGGGGCCCTGTGACGCATCCCAGGGTCACCAGGTCGGGCATCGAGGAGGAGAGGGGGGTCCTCACTAGGACGACCCTCAGGAGACCGGGCGCCTTCGCTGGAGGCCTCCGCTTCTGTGCAGGGTACTTTGCGGGGCCGCTCCTTGTCCAACTTTTTGGGAACACCGAAGGTGGCCAAGCAACCGGGTGCGGGAGCGCTCGTGCTTGTCGGGAGCCCCGGACAGTGACTTTGAGGCCCTCTTTTTGCACCGCTCCACTTCAGGGGACCCCTGGTCGGAGTGCTGCTGAGAACAAAGGGCTGTAGAGAGGGAAGCCACCGGAGGAGAGATGACCGAGGGCGCCAACAGGGACTCCGAGGCGGCCTTTCGGAAAATGTCTTCAGACGTCTGCTTACGGCTGAGCAGGGCCTTAGAGGACATTTTCTTGCAGAGCGAACAGAGCTCTGGATCATGGTCGGCTCCGAGGCACTGCAGACAACAGTCATGAGTGTAAGCAACATGTTCCTAGAGCATCTATCGCATTTTTGAATCCGGTGGCCATGGGGATAAAAATGGCCCCTGCGAGGTCAAAGACCTACGTGGCCAGCAATTAGAGAAGAAAAAAGGGTGCGAAGCCTGTAACAAAAAAGCGAAAAGAAAAAAAGGATCCCCAAAAGCGCTAACAAAATAGAGCAGGGGAAGGACAGGTAGAGGACCGGTGCAACCGGAAAACAGAGAAGTCTGTAAGGCGAAAAAACAAGACTTTTTCCAAGGGACAAGGACGTGTATCCGAAGGGCTCCGTGGAAAAAGGGAGAATGAGTAAGATGGCACCCTTGGGCGGGAAGAGGACCACGCATGCGTGGCAGCAATCCCAAAGGCTTTCTTTGAAAGCTGGGGAATTGCTCTGTGCAGGCTCCGTCGATGCCGATGTCACCCATAAATGAGGACAGACTTCCTGCTTGTTCCTGGAGAATATAGCAGTTCACATTCTATCACCAATTTGATCATATAACTCCTCTCCTGATCCATCACCACTGGCTTCCTGTTGCATCCCAGCTACAATTTAAACTCCTGACCATAGTCTTCTGTGCCCTACACTTAAGCACTCTAAAATATCTGCTGCCATTCTACTCATTGTTGCCTCTGTGACATTCATGCCAACAGGTTTCATCTTCCATCTACAAGCAGGCCCACTTCATGTCCACTCGTTTTGCTGCCTTCTATTTCTCCGCGCCTGCTTCATGGAACATGCTACCCCAAGCCCTAAGATTGGAATTATCATGTGCAAATTTTAAGACCCAGTTAAAGACCCACTTATTTAACCAGGCACATAACATCTCCGTGCATGATATATAGTCCCCAGTCTTCTTTTATTGCCTTGTCTTTACTTACCTCCCTTCTATGTGTATGAAAGAGTACCTGACCTGTCCAACTATTATAGTTCTTTTCTTAACTATTGCTTTTATCTTGTTTGTAGATTAATAAAAACACAGCAGGGAGGTTTACAAAGGGTGGTCAATCAAATTGAATAGACCATAAACAAATTGTCCCGATGGTATAAGCTGTGCCGAGATATCAAGGGGCTCTGGATGAGTGCTCTGGCCCAAGTGTGGTGGGAGGGAGGTGACTTGCCAGATAGCTGAGGAAGACATGGAGGATCTTTTTAGCAATATTTATGAATATCTCATAACACCCAACAGCAGGAAACGCAGTATAGATTGTTGCACAGGAAGTACATTACCAAGGAGAAGGGGAGCCCGTATGAAGCTAAGGAAGACACATGTGGGAAATGCTGCCACTTGAAAGGAATTTTTTTTTTAAAAAAAAGGAGTGACCCAGAGTGTGTGAAGCTGAAACTGCTCTGGGAAACAACTCTGCATGGCACTGAAAGGGTGTTGTGGATTCAGCTGGAGTGGACCTTCGCCCTACTGCTTTTGGGATATCTGAGGGGGGGGGGCGCACAGCAGCAGGATTAGGGGAACACCCAATTACATTTCTTATGCACTCAGGGCCGGCCCAAGGGTTTCTGTCGCCCTAGGGAAAAACATTGGTGCCACCCCCCACTTCCTGCTGACACCACCTCCCCCCCCAGTTGATGCAGCCGCCGATTCAGTCTTGGGAGGGGGAGGTGAGCAAGGGCAACATTGCCACTGCTTTTGAAAATACCGCCGCTGCCCGCCTCCCCCCAAATGGAATCGACAGAAGTTGGGGGGGGGGGCGCGGCCACCCATGTCTGCCACCGCTGCTACCCATCTGTGCCTCTGCCATTGCCCACTCAGGCTGGCCTAGTGGATGGGCCAGCCCTGTGTACGCTGCATTGTTCCTGGTATGCAATGTCATTCTCGGCGCCGGGGGGGGGGGGGAGCCAGAACCTGCTCAGTGGATTCAATTAACAGGGGAAAGTGGCCAAGTGTGAGGTACAAATCTGTAAGGGCAACTGTAAAGTGGAGTAGCAAAGTATTGGCAGATTTGGGCTCAATTCCAGGGATAGCTGGTTCAGATAACGTCCAGGAAAGGGGGGGGGAGGTTGCAAGGGTTAAGAGGGGATGGAAAGGAGTTGGAGGTTAACAGTCACTGGACAGAGGGGATATTAGGGGGGAGGGTGAAAACATGACAGCGTGATTGTGTGATGCTTGAAGGAGGGAATGGGTCCTTGGGCAGTGTGTGGAAGAGGGGTCTTGGAGGGTCGGTTGGGGGCTGGGGGAGTGAGTGGCATGGGATAACATTGGAAAACACAACAGCAGGAGGTACAGGTTCTTGGAACCCCCCCCCCCCGGAGGCTACTGGAGTGCATTATAGGACTTTCTGGAAAGGCACTGAGAAAAACAGAGGGGGGGGGGGTGTCATTACATGGGATAAAAAGTCTGTTATTATTCTTTAATTAGCTGTTTAACTGATTTTATATACCGTTCTATTTTATGGGTTGACGACTTGCTAGGGTTTGTTGATACCAGGATGTTTGTTAAATCAGATGCCAATGAGTATTTGTATGTTCCTGTTGTTGAATAAATAAATGTTTAAACAAAAAATAACGATGGTAAAATCCTCCCTACGCACACATACAAGCATCCCTGCTTTGTCATTCATTGTTTTAAAAATTCTTCTACCACATTTTCAACCTAATTTTTAGGAAAACATCCTCAACATCCTCAATGCCCCCAACTTATGTAACTCCCTACTACTGACCCTTTCCAAAATCTCCCGTGTATATCCCCACTTGGTAATCCTTGGAGAATTTCAATTGCACCTTAACTGCCCTTCCAGACATCATGATAAGGCTTTTCTTGCTCACCTCTTTTTTCCAACACATCCACTGTCTCACTCATAATTCTGGCCACATTCTTGACTTGATTTCTCACCCCCCCCCCCCCCCCCCCGACTCACCTCTTAAGCCCTATTTCTCTACTATTCCACTTTCATGGTCAGACCATCTGTGCGTTCTCTTCTCCCTGCAGCTCCGCTCAGCCCCTTCTTCCCCAGTTGGGGTGTAGTGAGAGATAAGAGAAGAGAGGTGGTGAGGAGCTGCAGAGTGAATGCATTTATATGTCAGCAGGAGAAGTTTGAACTGGATGTTCGCAGACACCTCCATTCCCCTGGTCCCTTCCCTTTGGTACTTAGGCATTACCCTGGATTCCTTACTGTCTTTTCAGGAATACCTTTCTTCATTTATTCATTGCTCTTTTCATTCCTTACGACAAATCTGCGCTGTCCACCATTTTCTGCCTTTTCCTTCTCTCACCACACTCTCTTCCCTTGTCACTGCACATACTGACTACTACAATGCCACACTCACCGGCTTCCCCAAATAGCAGCTATATCGCCTTCAGTTTCTTCAGAACACCACTGCCCGTATTCTTACCCATGCCTCATGTGCAGACCATATCACCCCCCTGCTCATACAACTCCATTGGCTTCCCATCAAATTTTGAATCCAGTTTAAAGTACTCATTCTGGCCCACAGTGTCATTTACACTGGTATCCCCCTATATCTTTCCGATCTCATTCATCTTCATGCTCCTCACCGCGTTCTTCGTTCTGTTCACACCAACCATCTGCACCTTCCCTCTGCCTCACAAACTCACCTAGAAACCACTTGTAACTCTGTTTTTCTTCCTTAGCCCCACTGTTTGGAATGCCTTCCTATCTGCACTCCATCTGAAGCCCTCCTTTCACAAATTTAAATCCATGTTAAAGACTTATCTACGTATTCCACTTTGCTTTTGATCTCCCTCCCCCTCATATATAGCCTATACTCTTCCCTCCCTTTACACCTCTCTCTCTCTGCCCTCCCCTCTACTGTGTGACTATGTGCCTCTGTCCTATCAAATATTGGCATTCCTTTCCCCTTTAGTTTTCTACAGCGAATTTTGTTTAATGTAAATCGCCCTAGTACTTATGTCTGGCATGGTATATTATAAAGATAACGATAAAGAAAGGGCCTCCAATGCAATATTTTCCTGCCATGAAATACTTAGACATCTATTGATCAAGCCACAACACATTACTATATGTTATTTACTGCAGTTAACATCATTTAGAATGTTTTATTATTTTAACTGTTTTTTTATACCGCTTTATTATTTTAGTCAAAGCGGCTTACATTTTGACTTAAACTTGGTAATGTACATTCATCAGGGACATGGATAACATGGATTTTTCTGAGGCAATGGAAGGTTAAGTGACTTGCCCAAGAATGGCCTCATTTACTAATAATGTGCATGAACAATTAAACGACTTGAAGGGAAGGGCAGTTGGGCGATTCCACGGTGCCACTGTTAGCACTTTGCAATATGAAGCCAGTGATCCGAGTTCAATCTCAGTGCAGTCTGCTGATTTTCATGATCGTATCATGAACAAATTTGTTTAAATACAATAGAGGGAGGACAGCAAGGAAAGCATAGTTACTCACCTGTAACAGGTGATCTCCGGGAACAGCAGGAATTTAATCTTCACATATGGGTATCGTCGGTACCGACGGAGCCTGCGCGGGAACGCTCCCCAGCGTCCAAAAAGAAAGCTTTTGGGAGCATACCACACGCATGCGCGCTGCCTTCCCGCCTTTCCCAACTGCCTCTCTCCAGTTGAATTTTAAAGCTGAGACAAAGAGAGAGAGAGAGAGAGAGAGAGAGGGAAAGAAAAGAAAAGAGAGATACAACTCCTAGGGGAGGTGGGTGGGTTGTGAAGACTAAATTCCTGCTGTTCCCGGAGATCACCTGTTACAGGTGAGTAACTATGCTATCTCCAGGAACAAGCAGGAATGTAGTCTTCACATATGGGGACTCCCTAGCTACAGATGCCAGGGAGAGACCCCAGAAGTTGTGTGCCCTTGTGAAAGGGCTCCACTTCCCCCCATGGATAGAAACATAGAAATATGATGACAGAAAAAGACCACATGGCCTATCTAGTCTGTCCTTCCATAACAACTACAACAGTCCCCTTTTTACCTTTAGAGATTCTCTGTGTTTGTCCCATGCTTTTTTGAATTCAGTTACTGTCCTTATCTCTACCACCTCCACTGGGAGACTATTCCACGGATCTACTACTCTTTCCATAAAGAAATATTTCCGCATATCACTCCTGAATCTATCTCCCTTCACCCTCATCCCATGTCCCCTCATAGCAGAACTTGCTTTCAATTGAAAGAGGCTCTCTCCCTGAACATTTATGCCACGGAGGTATTTAAGCATCTCGATCATATCACTTCTATCCCACCTTTCCTCTAAGGTGTACATATTAAGACCCTTCAGTCTGTCCTCATATGCTTTATAATGAAGACCACTAATCATTTTAGTAGCCACCCTCTGCACTGACTCCATCCTGTTCACATCCTTTTGAAGGTGCGGTCTCCAGAATTGCACACTATACTCCAAATGAGGTCGCACCAAAGACTTATACAGAGGCATTATCACCTCCTTTTTTCTGCCAGCCATTCCTCTCCGTATGCACCCAAGCATCCTTATAGCTTTTGCCGTCGCCTTTTCTACCTGTTTAGCTACTTTAAGATCATCAGACACAACCACGCCTAGGTCCCGCTCTTCTTTAGTGAACATCATAAGTTCAACGGACAATGCTGCAGCTCATGGCAGATGCTCAGCCAGCATTAAGATAATGTCAGAGGTTGTGGCTAAACATCTCAAACGTGTGAAGGCGGTTCTAGAAGACAAATTAGCAAGATTTCAGTCCACTTTAGATGAGGTAAAAGAAGCCCTCTCAAGGCAGAGAATCACCGTGTAGGAAACTCTAGAAAAAAAAGCATTTTTGGAGAAACTAATAGAAGATCAAGAAAACTGGATCTGGAGAACAATTTGCGACTCATAGGCATGCCCAAAAGTATAGGAGAAAAAGATATACTGTCTTTCTATGAAAGAACACGACCAGAGCCATTGGGTATGCAACCATCCCAAATACCGATCAAACTTGAGAGGGTACATAGATTGGCAGTTTTGAACCTTGCAGATAAAATAGCTCTCGTAACTGGCACACAAGAAGAAAAGAGTGCTGGAATTGGAAGGTGTTAAAATTCTTCTATTCCAAGATTTTTCAGGGAAATGATATATTGCTCGTGGCTATTCGCTACAGGGGTGAAATTTAGCTTGCAATCTCTCACCAGGTTACAAATATATCATGAAGGGACTATAGAAAAATTTGATAATAAAGTAGTGGTGCAAAAATATGTGGAAGCCCTGAAGAATGGAAATGCACGAGTCCTCCTTAGAGGAACTGTAATTAACTATTAGTGAAGTCAGTAACTAGCTGTTGTGAGTTACTTTGATGTTCTATGAACTCTGGGAATTTGATATTGGGAGTGAGAGGCTATTGAAAACAGGATGCCATCTGTTAGAAATGACCTTGATAACAGAGCTGGGGTGATCTCATGAGGTAGTATTAACATGGACTATAATGACTCACTACAATAATGTTGAAGAATTTTATTTTCTAATGTTGAGGAAGAGGCACTGTATAAATGGGCACTGGATAATGGGGATGATGAATCAAAAAGAGCTTAATTTCAAAACTATTTATTAAACCAGAACACAGATAATGGGCCGCCAAACATTTAGGCCCCAAAACAAAGGGTACATCAAAACCAACAAGGCACATAGTGCAAATATTTTACATTTTCACCCTCCCCACCCCACCTCATAACCCAAATTACTTTAGGCCTCAAGACGAAACCAAACACACCATTCACCCCAGGGTGTGGGTGCTCTTCCAGGGCTAATTAGCCACCCGCCCTCATTAGAATCAGGGAGAACTAAAATGTTTCTCAGAGATTCAAATCTAATTTAATAGATGTGACTTTACCAGTGGAGGCTCAAACACCAAGGCAATTCATCTTTTGATGACTGCCATAGAGCATGTCGAAGAATAGTATTGCTGGACTTATGGCCTTCCACATATTTTATTGGATTGTGTGAGAGGAGGGGGTGAAATCAGGGGTAGGAAGGTCCTGAATACTAGTTGAGGTACTAGGGGACTTGGTAGGGTAAGTGGAGAGTAGAGCAAACGGGGTGAGACTGGAAAGGTATGTTTGAGTGTGGTGATGTACAGCTGTGGGATAGGAGGGGGAGGGGATGGGGATAATAGGACTAATAAGGAAGAAAGGTTCTTACTCTGATAGGCGAAGGAAACAGACTGAGCAATCCAGTTAGAGAGTGTTCTCTTGGAGACTGGAAGTCCCAAATGAGAAGGATCAAAAACAACAAAGAGTTGAGAGGACTTTCTATGTTGCTGTGTTCTTTGTAAGTAAAAGGCTAAAGCTTTTTTACAGTCCGAGGTATGGAGATTCCTCTCTGCATTTGATGCATGAGGCCTTGGAAAAAACACAGGTAGGTAGACTGCTTGGTTCAGATGAAAAGGCGAGACCACCTTTGGCATAAAGTGTGGATGAGTCCTAAGGACTACCTTGTCATGATGGAACCTTGTGGATCAGCTACTAGCGCTTGCAACTCACTAATGCGGCGTGGTGCTGTGATTGCAATGAGAAAGATAACCTTCCAAGAAAGGAATATCAAGGAGGTAGTAGCTAAAAGTTCGAAAGGTGGCTTCATGAGCTGCCCAAGAACCGGTGGTGGCCTAATGGGAGGCTTAGTTAGAAGAAGGCCTCTCATAAATCTTGCTATAAGAGGATGAGAGGAAATAGGCTGTCCATTTAGAGGCTTAAAGGAAGCTGCAATGGCACTCAAATGGACTCTTACTGAATTAGTTTTAAGACCTGCATTGGATAAATGAAGGAGATACTCCAGCAATGATTCCAGAGGTATCGCAAGAAGACCCTTTTGCGAACACCATATGGTAAACCTTTTCCACTTGAAAGCATAAGAGCATCTTGTGGAAGGTTTCCTGGAAGCAAAAAGAATATCTTTTACTTGCTGTGGGAGATTAAGATCATGGAGATCTAGGCCTTCGGCAAACAAGCCCTGACATGCAGAGACTGGGGATTGGGAAGCCATAACATTCCGTCCTCCTGAGATAGGAGATCGGGAGCAGACCCTAACTCCAGGGAGGGAGCTTGAGAGAAATGTAGAAGCAGAGGGTACCACACTTGCCGTGGCCAATGTGGAGCTATGAGAATCATATGGCCTCTGTCTCTCTGAAGCTTGAACAGGGTTTTGGGAATTAGAGGAATGGGTGGAAAGGCATACAGGAAGTCTTGACCCCAGTAAAGGAGGAAAGCATCCCTGGCCTGAGTCCCCTGAGCCGGAATTCTGGAACAGAACCGGGGAAGTTTGGCATTTCACGGACTTGCAAAGAGGTATATGTCCGGGGTTCCCCAAAGTTGAAATATCCTGGCCACCTGGTCTGCATGCAAAGACCACTCGTGTGGAAGCAGAACTCGACTGAGTCTGTCTGCCCAAGAGTTTTGAATGCCTGGAAGATACACTGCCAGAAGATGAATCTGATGCTCTCTGGCGAGGGCCCATAGTTGCAAAGCGACAAAGAGCCTGTTCCCCCCTGCTTGTTCACATATTACATGGCTACTTGATTGTCCGTATGAATGAGGACTGTCTTGTAGCTGAGCAGGGTGTGGAATACTCGCAGAGCAAGGAAGATTGCTCTGAGTTCCAAGAGATTGATATGTAGATGACTCTCCTGTGGAGACCAGGTGGCCTAGGAGGGGAGGTCTTGCAGATGAGCTCCCCAACCGATTGGAGAAGCATCTGTTGTGAGAGTTGTTTGGGGTAAGGGTTGTTGAAAAGGGGACCCCAGCAACAGGTTTTGAGTGGACCTCCACCACTGGAGGGACAAAATAAGGCAACTTGTGTTTGCTATTTTGTCTAACAGGCATCCTGATGCCTGGGTCCATTGAGTGGATAAAGTCCACTGGGCTGCCCTCATATGGAGGCGAGCATAGTGAACCACATGTACAGTAGATGCCATGTGGCCTAGTAGTTGTAACATTTCTCAAGCAGTGAGATGAGGCTTTAGCACTGCTTGAGAAGCTAACTGCATCATGCGAAGGCAGCGGGCCTGAGGAAGATAGGCCCTTGCCTTTCTGGTGTCCAGCAAAGCTCCTATGAACTCTAAAGACTGAGTGGGAGTTAGATTGGATCTTGGGATGTTTATTACAAGACCCAAATACTGAAGGATACGCATTGTGCAGGATAGAGAAGTCCTGGCCTCTGATTCTGTTGGGGCTCGAATGAGCCAGTCATCTAAGTAGGGGAAGACGAATATCCCTAGAGTGCGGAGAAATGCTGCTACGACAGCCATGCATTTCGTGAACACCCTTGGTGCTGAGGCCAGGCCAAAAGGAAGCACCCTGTATTGGTAGTGCTTTCCTTGAAAAAGGAACCGAAAGAACCTTCTGTGGGTTGGATGGATGAGGACATGGGTGTACGCATCCTTGAGATCTAGAGAACAAAGCCAATCCTGACTCTGAAGGTATGGCAGCAAAGACCCGAGAGAAATCATTTTGAATTTCTCTTTGACAAGGAATTTGTTCAATTCTCTGAGGTCTAAGATAGGTCTGTATCCCCCTGTTTTCTTTGGAATAAGGGGAGTAGAACCCTGTACCCTGCTAATGAATGGGTACTTCTTCTATTGCCCCTTGGGCAAGAAGAATAGCGACCTCCTGCCCTAACAGGTTGATGAGAAAAGTCGGAGAATTGAACTGCCCTACTACTGTATGAGGGGGCATGCTTGAAAAATGAAGCTTGTACCCCTCCTTTATGATGGAGAGTGTCCAATGCTCTGCTGTTATCTGCCCCCATCTGGGGGCAAAGTGACAACCTTCTTGGAATGGTGGAAGGCTCTGGTCCCCCGAGAGCCAGGAAGGCTAAGTTCTCTAGCTGAAAGTCAAAGGCCTTGCGGAGGCTGAGACTGCTGTGACGGCTGAGGCTTAGCAGTCTTTGCTTTCTTCTGTTTGGGTGGTTGCTGACCCTTCTTGACAAACTGACCTGCTGAACGTGCCTGCTGAGCATAAGCAGGATAATATCTTTTCTTTTTAAAAAAGAATGGTCTCTTGAAAGATTTCTTTCTAGCAGGACCAGCTGTGGACTTGGATAATCTATCCAAGGTGGAATTTTCAGCATCCAGCTCATTGGCTTTTTTCTGCCAATCTCTACCAAACAGGTTCTCACCAGTACAAGGATGTTTCCCAATTTGTCTTGTACCCAGAGCTCCAGATCAGATGCCTGCAGCCAAGCAATTCTACGTGCACCTATGGCAATAGCAGAGGTTCTGCTTATGCACTCAAAGCAGTCAAAGGCTGCACAGTTGTCAAATTTAGAAACATCTTGGGCATGTTTGACCAAAGTGAGAAAATCCTGTCTTCTATCCTCAGGAAGAATAGAACTTAAAGCTTCTAAATCATCTGTGACCTCCTTCAGGAACATTCCCATGTAGAGACTATAGAAACTGATCCTGGCAGAAAGCATGGAAGCTTGGAAGACCCGACGTCCAAAAGCATCCAGGGTTCTGCACTCACGTCCTGGAGGATTAGAGGTATGCCTTTTTGCACTCTTGATCCTTCTCATAGCTGATTCCACTACAATAGAGTGGTGAGGAAGCTGAGTCTTTTGGAAACCAGGACAAGGAGGGACTCAATACATAGTATCTAGTCTGCGAGAATGAAGAGAGGTAGTAAGAGGTGTCTCCCACATCCTTAACATGAGATCATATAAAATCTCATGAATGGGCAAGGTAGCTGCCTCTTTAGGAGTTTTAGGATATTGTAGAATTTCCAACTCCTTGGCCCTTGGCTCTGTTTCAGGGGCCACAGTAATGGACAGGCCCCGAGCCACCTCCCTGATAAAATCCTGGAAGGAAATATCCTCCGTAGGAGACATCCTGCGCTTAGGGGAGGAAGGCTCCCCTGGGAGAAGTATTCCCGCATCGACAGAAAATAAGAAGAAAACAACCGGCGATACCGGTAAAGCGTCGAGGAAGGCAGACGCGAGCACAAAAAAGAAATAAAGAAGAATTCTTCTGCGGTGACAGGAACGACGACATGCTGGCTCCGTGGAAAAAGAAGAATTGGAGAGAAGAAGTTGGGAAAGGCAGGAAGGCAGCACGCAGGCGCTGTGGGATGCTCCCAAAAGCTTTCGAATTGGACGCTGGGGAGCGTTCCCACGCAGGCTCCGTCAGTACCGACAATACCCATATGTGATGACTACATTCCTGCTTGTTCCTGGAGATTATATTAGTACAAACTAAAAACAGACATATGTAGTCAAAAATGCTTTTACCCATTGCTGTTAGGTTTACAGGATTTCTTTCCCAAAATTATACTTTACTGCAGAGTGAGGTGAGAGAAAGAACTCTTACACATAGGCATCTGCATTGTCAGCAGAAACATACATAATGGCTCAGCGCAAGTAGCATGAGTGCAACTAATGCCACCTCAATGGGTGGCCTTATTTGCACTGGCAGCTGTTTTGCCGTGCTGAAATGAGGTAACTGCAGGGGGGGTGTACCTGCCTCCCTACAGTTAAGCCTATGGCCCTGCGTAATCAAACTCTGGAATTAGTTACCAGAGGATGCAGTAAAAGCTGTTAGTGGAGCTGGGTTTAAAAAAAATGGTTTGGACAAGTTCCTGGAGGAAAGGTCCATAAACTGTTATTAAAGAGGACCTGGGAAATCGACTGCTTGCCCTGGGACAAGCATTGTGGAACCTGTGTGCCTTTTTGGGAACCTACCAGGTACTTGCTGCAATACTTCTATGGGAATGC
This sequence comes from Ichthyophis bannanicus, assembly GCA_033557465.1. NCBI lineage: Eukaryota > Metazoa > Chordata > Amphibia > Gymnophiona > Ichthyophiidae > Ichthyophis > Ichthyophis bannanicus. The sequence continues at coordinate 1,105,726,308 of CM066032.1, read as the reverse complement.
TATCAATGCCTGGTGCTTTGTTCTTTGATAAGGCTTTCAATGCTGCTTCAACTTCTTCTTTCATCACCAATGGTTCCTGATCATAAGGTATAGGTTGAAACGGCTGTTGGTCCACTTGATCTTTATCATATAAAAACTCTGTATACTCCTTCCACCTTTTCTTGATCTTCTCAGCATCATTCAACATAGAACCTTGAGCATCTTGTAACATTCCAATTCGAGGCTGGAACTTTTTCTTTAACTCTCGCAGCTTTAGGAAAGCCGATCTTGTTCTTCCTCTAATAGTTTCTGCTTCTATTTCCTTGCAAGTGTCATTGTAGTACTTTTCCTTGTCCTGTCTTGCTGCACGTTGGAAATCTCTGTTGAGTTCTACGATTGTCTTTCTTTCTCCTTTGGCTTTAGCTTCTCTGCGTTTCTGGGCAATTTTCAGAGTTTCTTCAGTCATCCATTTTGGCCGTTTTTGCTTTTTCACCTTTTGTAGAGTTGAAGCAGCATTGAAAGCCTTATCAAAGAACAAAGCACCAGGCATTGATAGCATTCCCATAGAAGTATTGCAGCAATCTGATGCAGCTGTTACCGTACTTACACGGCTCTGCCAAGAAATATGGAAGACAACATCATGGCCAACTGACTGGAAAAGATCTGTGTTTATACCAATACTAAAGAAAGGTGATCCAACTGACTGTGGAAATTATCGCACAATCGCTCTGATCCCACATGCCAGCAAGATTCTACTGAAGATTATTCAAAAGAGACTACAGCCATACCTAGAACAAGAACTACCTGAAGTGCAAGCAGGGTTCAGGAAAGGGCGAGGAACGAGAGACATCATTGCGGATGTGAGATGGATCCTTGAAAAGACTAAAGAATACCAAAAGGATATCTATTTGTGCTTTATTGACTATAGCAAGGCTTTTGACTGTGTAAACCATGAGAAACTCTGGACCACATTAAGAAGAATGGGTATACCAGAACACCTGATCGTTCTCTTGCGCAATCTGTACATTGATCAAGAAGCAACAGTTCGAACGGAACAAGGAGAAACAGAATGGTTTAAAATAAGCAAGGGTGTAAGACAAGGCTGCATACTTTCCCCCTGCCTGTTTAATTTATATGCAGAACAAATCATCAGAGAAGCAGGACTGTATGAAGACAACAGAGGTGTGAAGATTGGTGGAAGACTCATCAACAACCTTCGCTATGCTGATGATACCACATTACTGGCTGAAAGTGAAGATGATCTGAAACATTTGCTTCTCACAATCAAAGAACATAGTCTCAAAATGGGCCTGCACCTTAATGTAAAGAAGACAAAGATCATGACAACTGGCAAAATCAACAGGTTCATCGTTGAAGGAGAAGAAATTGAAATCGTGAACAACTTTAACCTACTTGGATCAACTATCAATAAAGAAGCAACAAGCAGTCAAGAAATCATACGACGCATTGCTCTTGGCAGAATGGCTATGAAAGACCTAGATAAGATTCTCAAGAGCAGAGATGTCTCTCTCCATACAAAGATTCGACTTGTTCAAGCCATGGTATTTTCAATAACATCATATGGATGTGAAAGCTGGACAGTGAAAAAGACAGACAGGAAGAAAATTGATGCCTTTGAATTATGGTGCTGGCGGCGAATACTGTGTATACCATGGACTGCCCGAAGAACAAACCAGTCGGTACTAGAGGAGATCAAACCTAAGCTTTCTTTAGAAGCTCAGATGACAAGACTTCGACTTTCATACTTCGGACACATCATGCGAAGAGAGAGATCATTAGAGAAAGACATCATGCTTGGCAAGATAGAAGGTCAACGCAAAAGAGGAAGGCCAGCAATGAGATGGATCGCTACAATAACAGCAGCTACGGGTACCAGCCTGTCAACAATGAGCCGCCTGACTGAAGACCGAACACAATTTAGGATAGCTATCCAGAGGGTCGCCATGAGTCGACTCCGACTCGACGGCACTTAACAACAACAACCAGGTACTTGTGACCTGGGGATTGGCCACTGTTAGAAACAGGATACTGGGCTTGATGGACCTTAGACTGACCCAGTATGGCATTTCTTATGTTCATATGTTACCAGTGCAGAGCCTAGGAAACATGCTGCTAAATATGCCAAACAAGAGGGGCTCAACAGCATCCACGCAGCATCTCCCACTTCCACAAAAATAAGAGTGATTTGGTACCCCAAAACAGAACTTCCCACTCTCTGAAAAACAAGAGGGACTTTGTGCCCCAACACACTACCTCCCACTCTAACAAACACCAAGAAGGATTTAGCAACCCCACCATAACTCCCGAAACGACACACTAGAGCAGCAGGGTGTTAAGTAAATATATATTCCGTAAAAAAACAAAGGAAATGCAAGATGCTCGCACACGAAGGAACTAAAAGAAAAAGTGAGAACCACAGCACAGTTTATAAGACCAAATTATAACTCATTTTATTCTGTTATAAACTGCATTATGGTTCTCACTTTCTTTTTCAATATATATTCTGCATCCACAGAAACCTCTCCCTCAACAATGGGTGCAGAGCAGAACATCCACAGAACTAAATATATTTTTAAAAAATCTGATTCTGGTCATCTCACTAACAAACATTCTCCAGTACCAGGCATACTGGGAACTAATATAAAACCCTATAAAAGTCACCTAAGATCTACAAGGCCAAATCTACCATACCATACCAGCATAAACTTTCAAAACTCATACAAGGGACCTACCCAGAAAAAAAGCAGCACTATAAATACTACAGCAGGCCCTAGAACCACCATATACCCATTTGAAAAGCACAAGTATCAGATAAATAAGAGATCCAGTTCCCCATACTGTGTAAAATATAAGATAGCACAAAGTCCAAATCACTAAAATGAAAATAAAATTTTTTCTACCTTTGTTGTCCGACCATTTTATTCTCTGATCATGCTGGTCCCGATCTGAGGCTTCTGCTTTCCTGTCTTCTCTTAGCTCTCTTTCTATGGTCTACGGTCCATCTGCCATTTCTTATGTCTTCTTTTGTTTTCTTCACTTTCTTCAATCAGCCTATTTCCAGTACCAGTAACCCTCCCAGTATCAGCCAGGAAATGCCTCGTTTACCCTCAGCATCAGTGGGCTCAACTTTAACAGAGCCGCGGGAAATTAGAGAAACACTGTTCCCTCTCGCAGCTCTGCAAAGATGAGCCGGGGCGCCTGTCAGGTAATGGTAGAGCTCTTCCAGGGCAGCAAGGGGTGCCGGCGGGGTAGATGATTCTGCGACTGCTGAGAAGCAGCGGAAGCAGCTTGTCCAGCCCTTTTTTTTGTTTAAATTTTGAAGGCCGAGTGAGGTGGCCTTTTTTAGGGGCATTTTTTGCCACCCTCAAAAGTTACCGCCTGAGACCACCGCCTCACTCAGCCTCATTACAGAGCCACCCTGCTTGTAGCAGACCCCTATGCAAGAGATGTTAGAGGAAGTATTCAGGGATAGATAATTAAGATCAGAGCAAAAGAGAGCATACATCATCTTGCTCCCTAAACTGGGGAAAGATTTCACATTAGTGGAACAATATCGATCTCTCTCTCTGCTCAGTCAAGATGAAGCTTTTGACAGCGGTCCTAGTCAACTGATTGAAAGATACCTTCCAAAAGCAGTACAGGAAGACCAAATGGGGTTTATGCAGGCTAAGGTGGCTTCAGTGACTGTCTTGGGTGCATTAGCAGCTTTTCTAGCTAGTCAAAAATGTGGAGGAGAGGCAGCAAAGTGAGTTTAGATGCTGAGAAAGCATTTGATAAAAAGATGTAAAGTTACCTGTTTTGGGTAGCAGAGTGAAGCATAGTTACTCACCTGTAATAGGTAATCTCCAGGAACAGCAGGAATTAAGTCTTCACATATGGGTATCGTCGGTACTGACGGAGCCTGCATGGGAACGCTCCACAGTGTCCAATAGGAAAGCTTTTGGGAGCATCCCACAGCGCCTGCATGCTGCCTTCCCACCTCTCCTTCAGTTGAGTTTATAGCTGAGACAAAAGGAGAGAGAGAGAACTCCTAGGAGAGGTGGGAAAGTTGTGAAGACTTAATCCCTGCTGCTCCCAGAGATCACCTGTTACAGGTGAGTAACTACGCTATCTCCAGGAACGAGCAGAAATGTAGTCTTCACATATGGTGACTCCCCAGCTGAGAGATGCCAGGTGGATGACCCTAGCAAGCTGCGAACCTCTGATGAGATGGGTCATTCTTACTCCCATGGATCTCTGGCATCGAAAACCTGGGACGGTGGGTAGGAGTTGTACTAAATCTGAAATAGATGCTGTAGAACAGCCTGTCCAAACGAGGCATCCCGACTGGAGTCCTTGTCTAAACAATAATGGGCTGTAAAGGTGTGTACTGAAGCCCAGGTGGCTGCTCTACAGATGTCGTCAATGGACACAGAACGAAGATTAGCCATAGAGGTCACCAGTGCTCTCACATTGTGAGCTGTGACGTGGCCTTCGAGAGAAAGTCCCTTACACTCGTATGCAAAGGATATGCAATTTGCAATCCATCTAGAGAGAGTTCTTTTGGAAACTGGAAGTCCCAAATGACTAGAATCAAAAGCAACGGAAAGCTGAGAAGATTTTCTATGTTGCTTAGTTCTTTGAAGGTAAAAAGTCAAGGCTCTTTTACAATCCAAAGTATGAAGGTTCCTTTCTGCATTAGAGGCATGAGGCCTAGGAAAGAATACAGGAAGGTAAACCGCTTGGTTTAAATGAAAAGGCGAAACCACCTTTGGCATGAAGTGAGGATGAGTCCTAAGAACTACCTTATCATGGTGAAATCTTGTATAAGGAGGATCAGCCACTAAGGCCTGCAACTCACTGATGCGTCTTGCAGAAGTGAGAGCAACTAGGAAGATGACTTTCCAGGAAAGAAACTTCAGGTCTGTAGTGGCTAAAGGCTCAAAGGGCGGTTTCATAAGCTGCCCAAGAACAAGATTAAGATCCCATGCCACCGGCGGCGGCTTAATGGGAGGTTTTGTTAAGAGTAGACCTCTCATGAATCTTGCTACGAGTGGATGAAAGGAGATAGGTTGTCCATCTAGTGGTCTGCGAGAAACAGCAATGGCACCAAGATGAACTCTTATTGAATTGGTTTTAAGACCAGAATTTGATAAGTGAAGGAGATACTCCAGTAGCAATTCCACAGGCAACGAAAACATAGAAACATAGAAACATGATGACAGAAAAAGATCACATGGCCTATCTAGTCTGTCCAACCATAACTACAAAAGTCCACTTTTTACCTTTAGAGATCCTCTGTGTTGGTCCCATGCTTTTTTGAATTCAGTTACTGTCCTCATCTCTACCACCTCCACTGGGAGACTATTCCATGGATCCACTACTCTTTCCGTAAAGAAATATTTCCACATATCACTCCTGAATCTATCTCCCTTCACCCTCATCCCATGTCCCCTCGTAGCAGAACTTGCTTTCAATTGAAAGAGGCTCTCTCCCTGAACATTCATGCCACAGAGGTATTTAAACATCTCAATCATATCACCTCTATCCCGCCTTTCTTCTAAGGTGTACATATTAAGATCCTTAAGTCTGTCCTCATATGCTTTATAATGAAGCCCACTAATCATTTTAGTAGCCACCCTCTGCACCACCTCCATCCTGTTCACATCCTTTTGAAGGTGCGGTCTCCAGAATTGAACACTATACTCCAAATGAGGTCGCACCAAAGACTTATACAGAGGCATTATAATGTAATGTAATGTGTGCCTTCGAGTCAGTCCTGACTCCTGGCAACCCAGAAGCTCCTGGGTTTTCTTGGCAGTGTCACTGGAAGTAGATTGCCAGGCCTTTCTTCCGAGGCAATGGAGGGTTAAGTGACTTGCCCAAGGCCACAAGGAGTGCTAGTGGGAATCGAACCCTGGTTGCTTGATTACCAAGACAGTGTTCTAACCACTAGGCTACTCCTCCACTCCATGCAGAGGCATTACCACCTTCTTTTTTCTGCTAGCCATTCCTCTCCGTATGCACCCAAGCATCCTTCTAGCTTTTGCCGTCGCCTTTTCTACCTGTTTAGCTACTTTAAGATCATCAGATACAACCACGCCTAGGTCCCGCTCTTCTTTAGTGGACAAAAGTACTTCACCTCCTATACTGTATTGCTCCCTTGGATTGCTGCAGCCCAAATGCATGACCTTACATTTTCTAACATTAAATCCCAGCTGCCAAATTCTAGACCATTCTTCAAGCTTAGCTAGATCCCTCCTCATGTTATCTACACCTTCCTGGGTGTCTACTCTATTGCAGATTTTGGTATCATCTGCAAAGAGGCATACCTTACCCGACAGCCCTTCCGCTATATCACTAACAAAGATGTTAAAAAGAATCGGACCAAGGACAGATCCCTGGGGCACACCACTGATAAAGCACAGTTACTTACCTGTAACAGGTGATCTCTGGGAACAGCAGGAATAAGTCTTCACATATGGGTTTCATTGGTACCGACGGAGCCTGCACGGGAACGCTCCCCAGCGTCCAAAAGGAAAGCTTTTGGGAGCATCCCACAGCGCCTGCGCGCTGCCTTCCCGCCTTTCCTAACCGCCTCGAGTTTTAAAGCTGAGACAAAGAGAGAGTGAGGAAAGGAAAGAAAGATAGAGAGATAAAACTCCTAGGGGAGGTGGGTGGGTTGTGAAGACTTATTCCTGCTGTTCCCAGAGATAGCACAGTTACTTACCTGTAACAGGTGATCTCTGGGAACAGCAGGAATTAGTCCTCACATATGGGTACGTCGGAACCGACGGAGCCTGCGCGGGAAAGCTCCCCAGCTTCCCAAAAAGGAAGCTTTTGGGGCCTCCCACTGCACATGCGCGCTGCCTTCCCGCCTTCCTGACCAGCTCTCCTCAGTTCGAGTTTATAGCTGAGACAATAGAGAGAGGAAAGGAAGATAGATAGAAGATACAACTCCTAGGGGAGGTGGGTGGGTTGTGAGCACTGTTCCCTCTAAGCTGTGCGCGTGTGCGTGCGCACACACCTCGCCGAGCGAGCGCACATACTTTACAACAGAGCGCACAAAAATTACGGTTTTGATTCTGATAGAAAACAACACAGACATCTTAAAATTTAAAAGTTGTTATGTATTTATGGTTTTCACAAGTTCTACAATATTTTCTAGTGCAATCAGTGTGGTGTACATACTGTATTCTGATGTGTAGTCAAATTTTAAAGTATATAACTCCGAGTGTCGTTATGTGGCACACAAAAATTTAACCTTCCTTCAAAAGCTGCACAGCTGATATTTTATGCGCACACAGCCTACAGAAAATTAGAGGGAACATTGGTTGTGAGGACTAATTCCTGCTGTTCCCAGAGATCACCTGTTACAGGTAAGTAGCTGTGCTATCTCCAGGAACAAGCAGGAATAAGTCCTCACATATGGGGACTCCCTAGCTAAGATGCCTGGGAGATCCCCTTCCAAGGGTTCACCATCTTCGTATGGATCTCAGGCATCCATCCTGGGAAGGTGGGCAGGAGTTGTTCAAGTATGGAACAGGTGTTTGAGGACAGCCTGACCAAACAAGGCATCCCAGCGGGAGTCTTTGTCCAAACAGTAATGGGCTGTGAAGGTATGAACTGAGGCCCAGGTGGCGGCTCGACAGATCTGATCTATGGATACAGAGTGAAGATGAGCCATAGAAGTGGCCATGGCTCTCACATTGTGAGCTGTGACATGGCCTTCCAGAGAAATGTTTTTACTCTGGTAAGCAAAGGAAATACACTGAGCAATCCAATTGGAAAGTGTACATTTGGAGACTGGAAGTCCCAAATGAGAAGGATCAAAAGCCACAAAAAATTGGGAAGACTTTCGATGTGGCTGAGTCCTGTTGAGGTAAAAGGCAAGAGCTCTTTTACAATCTAGAGTATGAAGGTTCCTCGATGCATGAGGAGCCGGGAAAAAGACAGGTAGATATACCTCTTGATTAAGATGAAAAGGCGAGACCACTTTGGGCATAAAGTGGGGATTCGTCCTAAGGACCACCTTATCATGATGAAACCTAGTATAAGGTGGATGAGCCACTAAGGCCTGTAGTTCACTGATGCGGCGAGCCGAAGTGACTGCAATAAGGAAAAGGACCTTCCAGGAAAGAAATTTCAAGGAGATAGAAACCAACGGTTCAAAAGGTGGCTTCATAAGCTGACCTAGAACTAGGTTCAAATCCCATGCTACCGGAGGAGGTCGGATGGGAGGCTTAGTTAGAGTCAGGCCTCTCATGAACCTTGCAATAAGAGGATGAGAGGAGACAGGTTGTCCATTTAGAGGTTTTAAGGATGCTGCAATAGCGCTCAAATGGACTCTTACTGAATTCGTCTTAAGGCCTGCATTAGAAAGATGCAGGAGATAGTCTAGTAGAGAATTCAAAGGAAGTGCTAGAGGGTCAAGACCCTGTTGAGCACACCAAATGGAAAAGCGTTTCCATTTGAAAGCATAGGAACGCCTCGTGGAGGGTTTCCTAGAGGCATGAAGGATATCTTTCACTGGTTGAGAAAGATTGAAGTTATGAAGGCTTAGGCCTTCAGTAACCAAGCTCTGAGGTGTAGGGACTGGGGTTTGGGTGCCACAAAGTCCCCTCCTCCTGAGACAGAAGGTCTGGCGCAGTTCCCAGGTCCAGGGAGGGTACCTGGGAGAGATGCAGAAGTAGAGGGAACCACACTTGGCGTGGCCAGCGTGGAGCTATGAGGATCATCGACCCGTGATCCCTCTGGAGTTTGAACAGAGTCTTGGGAATCAAAGGAATGGGTGGAAAGGCATATAGGAATTCCTGACCCCAATGCAGGAGAAAGGCGTCGCTGGCCTGAGCTCCCTGACACGGAGTCCTGGAACAGAACCGGGGAAGTTTGGCATTCCACGGACTTGCAAAGAGGTCTATGTCCGGGGTTCCCCATTCCTGAAAGATTTTGCGTATCTGGTCCAGATGTAGGGACCATTCGTGTGGAAGCAGAACTCGACTGAGTCTGTCTGCCCGAGAGTTTTGAACCCCTGGAAGATACACTGCTAGAAGATGAATTTGATGCTCTCTGGCGAAGGCCCATAATCTGAGAGCTTCGTTGCAAAGCGACAGAGAGCCTGTCCCTCCTTGTTTGTTTACGTAGAACATGGCCACCTGATTGTCTGTATGAACTAGGACGGTCAGGTTGACAAGGAGGGTATGGAAGACTTTGAGGGCAAGGAAGATTGCTCGCAGTTCCAGGAGGTTGATGTGAAGGGTGGTCTCCTGTGGAGACCAAGTACCCTGAGTGGAGAGGTGTTGAAGATGGGCTCCCCACCCTGTTTGGGAGGCATCTGTTGTGAGGGTTGCTTGGGGCAACAAAGGTTGGAAGGGGGCCCCCAACGACAGATTCTTGGTGGATATCCACCATTGGAGGGACCAAAACAGACGTTTTGAGGTGAGTATTTGGTCGGAGAGCGCTCCTGATGCTTGAGTCCATTGGGTGGCCAAGGTCCATTGAGCTGCTCTCATATGAAGACGAGCGTAGGGCACCACGTGTACCGTGGAGGCCATGTGGCCCAGAAGTCGCAGCATTTCCCTGGCTGTCAAGTGAGTGCTGGACTGAGCTTGGGAGGCCAAGCACACCAGATGTTGGCCCCGGACCTGAGGAAGGAAGGCCCTTGCAGTGGTGGTGTCCAACTGGGCCCCTATGAATTCCAGAGACTGAGTAGGGATGAGTTGAGACTTGGGAAGGTTTACCACCAGTCCCAGATACTGCAGAATGTGTCTCGTGCGGTCCAGGGAAATCTGGGCCTCTGACTGAGATGGAGCTCGGATGAGCCAGTCGTCCAGATATGGGAATACAAAAATTCCCAGACCTCTTAGAAATGCGGCTACAACTGCCATGCATTTGGTGAACACTCTTGGAGCAGAGGCTAGACCGAAGGGAAGTACTCTGTACTGGAAATGTTTTCCCTGGAACAGAAATCGTAGATATTTTCTGTGGGATGGGTGGATGAGTATATGTGTGTACGCATCCTTGAGATCTAGAGAACAAAGCCAATCCTGACTCTGAAGGTATGGAAGGAGAATGCCCAGAGAAAGCATTTTGAATTTCTCCTTGTATAGAAATTTGTTCAATTCTCTCAGATCTAGGATAGGTCTGAATCCCCCTGTCTTCTTTGGTATGAGAAAATAAGGGGAGTAGAAACCTGTCCCTTGTTGAAGAAGAGGAACCTCTTCTATTGCCCTTTGGGCAAGGAGGGAAGAGACTTCCTGACCCAACAGGGCCAGGAGAGATGGGGAGAATTGAAGTGCCTCACCATGGTATGTGGAGGAAGGTTGGAAAAAAAAAGTTTGTAGCCCTCTCTGATGATAGAGAGGGTCCAGTGCTCTGATGTAATTTGCTCCCATCTGGGAGAAAAGTGAGCTAACCTTCCGGGAATGGTGAGGGGCTCTGGTTGTTCTAGAGCAGGGGTCTCAAACTCAAATTGCTTTGAGGGCCAAATGAGGACTTGTAAAGTAAACCGGGGGCCGCATAAGACGCGGGGCCTCATTTGCATAAATATTTGCATAATGTTACCATACACTAACTTTTAGTAAACATGCCTCTTTAATGAGTATGGATAAAGAAAGACTAAAAGATTTAGAAACAGGAAGACAATAATTAAACTGGGAACCCCAAAAGCCAAACTTGGAATGTACAACAACACTGTAGAAATAAAACTATAAATTAATTTCCTCTTGTACTAAACAAAGCGCAAACATTAATGATGCACATTTCCCAGAGCTGACATATTCCAGTTAATAAATTCAAAATAAAGAGATATTTTTCTACCTTTTGTGCATTTTTTTCAGTTGCAATTGTTCCAGCCACTTTCTTCTGGTTTCTTCATGTCTTCTGCTAACTCTCCATCGTCTGCTGTCCATTTGCCCTTTCTTCTCTCTCCTAGTTTTTTTTCCATTCTCTCTCTACATCTGCTTTAACATACTAATCTTTCTCCTTTTTCTCTTTCCTCATTCCTATTTCATCCACTCAAATTTTACCCCTCCATCCTCAATCCCCACTTACTCTCCCAATACCTGGCCAATTGTAGATTTGTCTTCTCTCCCAGACAAAATATTTTTCCCCTCTCCATTTCACTTTCCCAGCTCTATCCCATTCTAATCCTCCCCCAACATCAGCTCCCTTCTAGTTCCAGCCCCACCCAGCATCTGCTCCTTTCTAGTCCCTGCATCAGTCCATTTCCAGTCCTATCCTAGCCTCACCATCAGCCCATTTCCAATCCTAGCCCCCCATCAGCCCATTTCCAATCCTAGCCCCCCATCAGCCATTTCCAATCCTAGCTCCCTCCCCTCACAGCCCATTTCCATTCCAAGCCCCCCTCCCCATCAGCCATTTGCAGTTCAAGCCCCCCTTCCACGCAGCCCATTTCCAGTCCTAGCAACCCCCCAGCCCATTACCAGTCCTAGACCCCCCATAGCCCATTACCAGTCCTAACCTCCCCATAGCGCACTTCCAGTTTTACCCCCATCACCCCATTTTCAGTCTTAACCCCCCATAGCCCATTACCAGTCCTAGTCCCCCCCATAGCCCACTTGCAGTCTTATCCCCCATCACCCCATTTTCAGTCTTACCTCCCCTCATAGGCCATTACCAGTCCTAACCCCCCAATCAGCCCACCTCCAGTCCTAACCCCCCAATCAGCCCACCTCCAGTCCTAACCCCCATCTGCCCATTTCCAGTCCTAGCCCCCACCATAGCCCATTACCAGTCATAACCCCCCCTGCCAATAGCCCACTTCCAGCCCTAACCCCCATTACCCCATTTCAGTCAGCCCTCCATAGCTCATTACCAGTCCTAACTCCCCCCATCAGCCCACCTCCAGTCCTTCCTAACCCCCACCTGCCCATTTCCAGTCCTAGCCCCCACCATAGCCCATTACCAGTCATAACCCCCCCTTGCCAATAGACCACTTCCAGCCCTAACCCCAATTACCCCATTTCAGTCAGCCCCTCCATAGCTCATTACCAGTCCTAACTCCCCCCATCAGCCCACCTCCAGTCCTTCCTAACCCCCATCTGCCCATTTCCAGTCCTAGCCCCCAACACAGCACATTACCAGTCATAACCCCCCCTGCCAATAGCCCATTTCCAGTCCTACACCCCCCCTCCCATCAGCCCAGGGAAATAAAAAAAAAACCTGGCTTCTGCTGCTGCAGCAGAAAATCAGCTGTCCCGCGGCCCCTTCCCCTCTGCGCGGAGAGCCCTGAGTGTGCTTCATCAGCAGCGTGCTTTTTAAGCCGCAAAGAGAGTATTTCCCTCTCGCGCGGCTTAAGCCTATTCACTTTTCAAGCCGCGCGAGAGGGGAATACTCTCTTCGCGGCTTGAAAAGCACGCCGCTGATGGAGCACACTCAGGGATCTCCGGGCAGAGGGGAAGGGGCCGCAGGACAGCTGATTTTGCTGCTTGAGCAGCAGAAGCCAGTTTTTTTTTTAAAAATTTGACAGTCGATTCTGCCGCTGCCACGGCGGCAACGGCAGCAGCAGAAGCCAGGGTTTTTTGTTTTTTTTTTTGTTTCCCTCCGTCGCGGGCCGCACAACGTTCTCTCGCGGGCCGCGTGTTTGAGACCCCTGTTCTAGAGCCAGAAAGGTTAAGTTCTTTAGGGGCAAGTCAAAACCCCTGAGGGGGTTGAGCCTGCTGAGGAGTGGCAGACGCTGCAGGCTTTGACCTTGCCTGTTTAGGTTGCTGACGCTTAGCAGCAAAGCGAGGCTGAGAAGATTGTTGGCCAGTATTTGTGGAAAATCTGGCCTTCTTGTAGTAAGGCCTCTTGAAAGACTTTTTCTTGGCAGGAGTAGAGGTAGACTTAGAAAGTCTATCTAAGGTAGCATTTTCTGCGTCCATTTGAGTGGCTTTAATTTGCCAGTCTTTACCAAATAAGTTCTCACCTGTACAGGGCAGATTCCGTAAGCCATCCAGGACCCAGGGTTCTAGGTCAGAGGCATGGAGCCAAGCAAGTCGTCGGGCTGCAATAGCAATGCCCGAAGCTCTACCGGCACCCTCAAAGGAATCAAAGGCTGCTCTGTTGGAGAACTTAGAAACATCTAGAAGCTGTTTCACCAGAGAAATGAACTCCTCCTTTCTATCCTCAGGGATAAAGGGGGCAAAATGCCGTACCTTTAGGGCAAGTTCCCTTAGAAACATGCCCATATACAGACTGTATGAATTAATCCTGGCTATAAGCATACTAGCCTGGAAGATTTTCCTACCAAAAGAGTCTAGGGTCTTACATTCTCGCCCTGGAGGGGTAGAAGAGTGCCTTTTGGTACTCTTAATCTTTTTCAGCGCAGACTTCACCACAATGGAATGGTGAGGCAGCTGAGTTTTGTGAAAACCAGGAGGAGGGAGGGACCCGGTACATGGTGTCCAACCTACGGGAATGAGGAGACAACGTTAGAGGAGCCTCCCATAAGTCCATCAAGTGTTCTTGAAGGATTTCATGGATAGGCAGGGTGACTGCCTCTTTAGGAACCTTAGGGTATCCTAAAATATCCAATTTCTTTGATCTAGGTTCTTTTTCATAGGATGTAGTAATATAAAGTCCTTTAGCTACTTCTATAATGAAGTCTTGAAAGGACAAATCCTCTGGTGGAGACATTCTCCTCTTTGGGGAAGAAGGCTCTTCAGGAAGAACAAGAGACAGCTCATCAGAGTCATCAGAGGAGTCAAAATCCTCAGAAGAATCAGAGTATCCTCTATTTGTTTCCAACGCACGATACGCATACCGCTCGGTATTGACATCAGGTGTACCGGGTATGGGATCGGTATTGGGCGAAAACCCGGATCCGGCATGCGGAACCGATCTGCGTTTGGAAGACGATGGTCTCGGTTCCGGTATGGGGGACGGTACCGGAACCGGACCCGGAACCGCTGAATGCGGTACCGAGGGCGTCGCAGCTTTAATAAAAGCCAGAATGGCGTGCTGCATGGTCTGAACAGTATTGTCCATAGACGCCACTGCTGCCTGGATGTCGGTACCGGCATGGGCCAGTACCCCAGAGCTTTCCCGCGCAGGCTCCGTCGGTTCCGACGTACCCATATGTGAGGACTTATTCCTGCTTGTTCCTGGAGATCACCTGTTACAGGTAAGTAACTGTGCTATCTCCAGGAACAAGCAGGAATGAGTCTTCACATATGGGGAACTCCCCAGCTGGAGATGCCTGGGAGATCACCCAGGTTGTGAGTCCCTGGGAAGGGCTCTACCTCCACCCATGAATCTCAGGCATCCAGCCAGGGAAGGAGGGTAGGAGTTGATTAGGTATGGAACAGGTGTTTGAGAACAGCCTGACCAAGCAAGGCATCCCGGCGGGAGTCCTTGTCCAAGCAGTAATGGGCTGTGAAGGTATGAACCGAGGCCCAGGTGGCCACTCGACAGATCTGGTCGATGGACACAGAATTTAGATGAGCCACAGAGGCTGCCATGGCCCTCACATTGTGAGCTGTGACATGGCCCTCCAGAGAAAGCACAGTTACTTACCTGTAACAGGTGATCTCTGGGAACAGCAGGAATTAGTCCTCACATATGGGTACGTCGGTACCGACGGAGTCCGCGCGGGAAAGCTCCCCAGCTTCCCAGAAGGAAAGCTTTTGGGGCCTCCCACTGCGCATGCGCGCTGCCTTCCCGCCTTCCTGACCAACTCTCCTCAGTTCGAGTTTAAAGCTGAGATAATAGAGAGAGGAAAGGAAAGAGAGAGAGATACAACTCCTAGGGGAGGTGGGTGGGTTGTGAGGACTAATTCCTGCTGTTCCCAGAGATCACCTGTTACAGGTAAGTAACTGTGCTATCTCCAGGAACAAGCAGGAATAAGTCCTCACATATGGGGACTCCCTAGCTAAGATGCCCGGGAGATCCCCTCAAGGGTATGAGACCCTGAAAGGTTCCTCATCTTCCTATGGATCTCAGGCATCCATTCAAGGAAGGTGGGCTGGAGTTGTTCAAGAATGGAACAGGTGTCTGAGGACAGCCTGACCAAACAAGGCATCCCGGCGGGAGTCCTTGTCCAAACAGTAATGGGCTGTAAAGGTATGAACCGAGGCCCAGGTGGCTGCTCGACAGATCTGGTCAATGGAGACAGAGTTTAGATGAGCCATAGAGGTGGCCATGGCCCTCACATTGTGAGCGGTGACATGGCTCTCCAGAGAAAGGTTCTTACTCTGGTAAGCAAAAGAGATACACTGAGAAATCCAATTGGAGAGTGTTCTTTTAGAGACTGGAAGTCCTAAATGAGAAGGATCAAAAGCAACAAAAAGCTGAGAAGACTTGCGATGTTGCTGTGTCCTGTGGAGGTAAAAGGCAAGAGCTCTTTTACAATCTAGAGTATGAAGGGTCCTCTCTGCACTGGATGCATGAGGAGCTGGAAAAAAGACAGGTAAATATACCTCTTGATTAAGATGAAAAGGGGAGACCACTTTAGGCATAAAGTGGGGATTGGTCCTAAGGACCACCTTATCATGATGGAACCTTGTATAAGGTGGATTAGCCACTAGAGCTTGCAGTTCACTGATATGGCGAGCTGAGGTGACTGCAATAAGAAAAATAACCTTCCAAGAAAGACATTTCAAGGAGGTAGTGGCTAAGGGTTCAAAGGGTCGCTTCATAAGCTGACCAAGAACCAAGTTTAAGTCCCATGCCACCGGAGGTCGAATGGGAGGTTTAGTTAAGGTTAGGCCTCTCATGAATCTTGCAATAAGAGGATGAGAGGAAACAGGTTGTCCATTGATGGGCTTAAGGGATGCTGCAATAGCACTCAGATGGACTCTTACTGAATTCGTTTTGAGTCCTGCATTGGAGAGATGCAGGAGATATTCCAAAAGAGAATTCAAAGGAAGTGCTAGAGGGTTAAGACACTTTTGAGCACACCAAATGGAAAAATCTTTTCCATTTAAAAATGTAAGAACGCCTAGTGGAAGGTTTCCTAGAGGCATGGAGGATATCCTTCACTTGCTGCGAAAGATTGAAGTGTTGAAGGTCTAGGCCTTCAATAACCAAGCTCTGAGGTGAAGGGACTTGGGGTTTGGGTACCACAAAGTCCCCTCCTCCTGAGACAGAAGGTCTAGAGCCGCTCCCAAGTCCAGGGAGGGGGCTTGGGAGAGATGCAGAAGTAGAGGGTACCACACTTGGCGTGGAGCTATGAGGATCATGGACCCTTGATCCCTTTGAGGTTTGAACAGAGTCTTGGGAATCAAAGGAATGGGTGGAAAGGCATATAGGAAGCCCTGACCCCAATGAAGGAGGAAGGCATCCTTGGCCTGAACTCCCTGACACGGAATCCTGGAACAGAACCGGGGAAGTTTGGCATTCCACGGACTTGCAAAGAGGTCTATGTCCGGGGTCGCCCATTTCTGGAAGATTCTGAGTACCTGATCCATGTGTAGGGACCATTCGTGTGGAAGCAGAACTCGACTGAGTCTGTCTGCCCAAGAGTTTTGGATTCCTGGAAGATATACTGACAGGAGATGGATTTGATGCTCTCTGGCGAAGGCCCATTATCTTAGAGCTTCGTTGCAAAGCGACAGAGAGCCAGTCCCTCCTTGTTTGTTTATGTAAAACATGGCTACTTGATTGTCCGTATGAATAAGGACCGTCATGTTGCTGAGGAGGGTATGAAAAACTCTGAGAGCTAGAAAGATTGCTCGAAGTTCCAAGTGGTTGATATGAAGGGTGGTCTCCTGTGGAGACCAAGTGCCCTGAGTGGAGAGATCTTGAAGATGAGCTCCCCAACCTGTTTGGGAGGCATCTATTGTGAGGGTTGCTTGGGGCAACAATGGTTGAAAGGGGGCCCCCAACAACAGATTTTGAGTGGACATCCACCATTGGAGAGACCAAAAGAGATGTTTGGAGTTTGCTATTTGGTCTGAGAGAGCTCCTGATGCTTGAGTCCACTGGGTGGACAAAGTCCATTGAGCTGCTCTCATATGTAGGCGAGCATAGGGCACCACATGTACTGTGGAGGCCATGTGGCCTAATAGTTGTAGCATCTCCCTGGCAGTCAAGTGACTTCTGGACTGAGTCTGGGAGGCTAAGTGCACTAGACGTTGGCAACGGCCCTGAGGAAGATAGGCCCTTGCAGTGGTGGTATCCAACCAGGCCCCTATGAATTCCAGGGACTGAGTAGGGGTGAGTTGAGACTTTGGCAGATTGATCACAAGTCCCAGATACTGCAGAATGCGTCTGGTGCGATCCAGGGAAGTCTGAGCCTCGGACTGAGATGGAGCTTGGATGAGCCAGTCGTCCAGGTATGGGAAGACAAAAATTCCCAGGGCTCGTAGAAATGCAGCTACTATTGCCATGCATTTGGTAAATACCCTTGGAGCAGAGGCTAGACTGAAGGGAAGTACTCTGTATTGGAAATGTTTTCCCTGGAACAGAAACCGTAGGAATTTTCTGTGGGATGGATGGATGAGTATATGTGTGTACGCATCCTTGAGATCTAGAGAACAAAGCCAATCCTGACTCTGTAGGTATGGAAGGAGAGTACCTAGAGAAAGCATCTTGAATTTCTCCTTGCATAGGATTTTGTTCAATTCTCTGAGATCTAGAATGGGTCTGTACCCCCCTGTTTTCTTGGGAATGAGAAAATAAGGGGAGTAAAACCCTGACCCCTGTTGAAGAAGAGGAACCTCTTCTATTGCCCTTTGGGCGAGAAGAGTGGTCACCTCCTGACCCAACAGGTTCAGGAGAGATGGGAGAGAATTGAAACATCTCACCATGGTATGGGGAGGAAGGCTGTAGAAATGTAGTTTGTAGCCCTCTCTGATGATAGAGAGGGTCCATTGTTCTGATGTGATTTGCTCCCATCTGGGAGCAAAATGAGTTAACCTTCCTGGAATGGTGAGAGACTCTGGATGTTTTAGAGCCAGAAAGGTTAAGTTCTCTAGAGTTAAGTCAAAAACCCTGAGGGGGTTGGGACTGCTGGGCTGTAGCATCCCCTGCAGGTTTTGCCCTGGCCTGTTTAGGCTGCTGACGCTTAGGAGCAAAGCGAGCTGCAGAAGATTGTTGGCCAGTATTTGTAGCAAATCTGGCCTTCTTATAGAAAGGCTTCTTGAAAGATTTTTTCTTGACAGGGGCAGAGGTAGACTTAGAAAGTCTATCTAAAGCAGCATTTTCTGCATCCATTTGGGTGGCTTTGATTTGCCACTCCTTACCAAACAGATTCTCACCTGTACAGGGCAGATTTCCCAACCCATCCTGTACCCAGGGTTCTAGGTCAGAGGCCTGGAGCCAAGCAATTCTGTGAGCCGCTATGGCAATACCTGAGGCTCTGCTAGCACCCTCAAAGGAGTCAAAGGCTGCTCTGTTGGAGAACTTTGAAATATCTTGGGAATGCTTTAGCAAAAGAAGGAACTCCTCCTTTCTATCCTCTGGGATAAAGGGGAGAAAATGGCGTATTTTCAATGCAATCTCCTTCAGAAACATGCCCATATAGAGGCTGTATGAATTGATTCTGGCAATAAGCATACTTGCTTGGAAGATTTTTCTACCAAAAGCATCCAAAGTCCTACATTCTCTTCCTGGAGGAGTAGAAGAGTGTCTTTTGGTACTCTTTAACCTTTTCATAGCTGACTGCACCACAATAGAGTGGTGAGGGAGCTGAGTTTTTTGAAAACCAGGAGAAGGAGGGACACGATACATGGTGTCCAAACGACGAGAATGTGGAGATAGGGTGAGAGGAGTCTCCCATAAGTCCATCATGTGTTCTTGAAGAATTTCATGAATGGGCAAGGTGACTGCCTCTTTGGGAACCTTAGAGTATCCTAAAATATCTAATTTTTTTGCTCTAGGTTCTTTTTCAGAAGTTACTGAAATAGAGAGACCTTTAGCTACTTCAATGATGAAGTCTTGAAAGGACAAATCCTCTGGAGGAGACACATTCTCCTCTTTGGAGAAGAGGGCTCTTCAGGTAGAGTAAGGAATACTTCAGCAGAGTCATCTGATGAATCAGAATCATCAGAAGACTCGAAGTATCGTCTGTTTGCTTCCAGGGATCGATAAGCGTATCGACCGGTATCGACATCGGGGGTACCCGGAACCGGATCGGTATCAGGGAAAACCCCGGAACCGGGAACCGGAATCGGTATCCTGGTCGATGTGGATGCCCTGGGTACCGGTATCGGTTGTGGTACCGGAACCGGAGTCTGTACCGCTGGCTGCGGTACCGAGGACGTCGCAGCTCTAATAAAAGCCATAATGGCCTGCTGCATGGATTGAACTGTATGATCCATAGACGCCACGACTGTCTGGATGTCGGTACCGGAAGATTGAGCCGGTACCCCAGAGCAGTCTAACAGGTGATCGGTCGAGGCCGTGGCATCGATGTCAACCTGTAACCCCATAGGAGGAGCTTTGGAAGCCGGAGCTTCCCGCCGGGGTTGTTTGGCTGGGGCAGGGTCCTCAGGGTCAAGCCCGGGGGCATCTCGATACTTGGAGGGAGATTTGCCCTTTCAGGACCTGCCAGAGGAATGTTTGGTTACCTGAGATCCATCAGGAGAGGAAGACCTGGAAGATGTCGATGCTGGAGTATCTGTAGAAAACAGCATGTGAAACCTGGCTGCCCGGTTTTGTAAGTCACGTTTAGACATCAAAGAACAGGATGGGCAATCCGGAATGGAGTGGTCAGGCCCCAAACATTTAAGACACCATTCATGGGTGTCTGTGACTGATATAGTACCGCTACACTTGGTGCATTTTTTAAAACCAGAGGCTGGTTTCTCCATGAGGGAGAATTCTGTGAAGGCCTAGAGGCCTCACAGAACAAACACACCAAGTGGGGAAAAATAAGATTTTTTTTAAATTTTTTTTAATAGAAATAAAGAAAAAAGACCAGCGGTACCGGTCCGGAATCGGGGAAGGCAGACACGCGGCCAAAGAAACAAATTAAAATAACAACTTCTTCAGCGGTGACAGGAACACGACCTGCTGGCTCCGCGGAAAAAGAAGAACTGAGGAGAGTTGGTCAGGAAGGCAGTGCGCATGCGCAGTGGGAGGCCACAAAAGCTTTCCTTCTGGGAAGCTGGGGAGCTTTCCCGCGCGGGCTCCGTCGGTACCGACGTACCCATATGTGAGGACTTATTCCTGCTTGTTCCTGGAGATAGGTTCTTACTCTGGTAAGCGAAGGAAATACACTGAGCAATCGAATTGGACAGAGTTCTCTTAGAGACTGGAAGTCCTAAATGAGAGGGATCAAAAGCAAAAAATAGTTGAGAGGACTTTCTATGTTGCTGTGTCCTTTGTAAGTAGAAAGCAAGTGCTCTTTTACAATCCAGGGTATGAAGATTCCTCTCTGCACTTGATGCATGAGGTCCTGGAAAAAAGACAGGTAAATACACCTCCTGGTTCAGATGAAAAGGTGAGACCACTTTAGGCATAAAGTGTGGATTAGTTCCGAGGACTACCTTGTCATGATGGAACCTTGTATAAGGAGGATTAGCCACTAAGGCTTGCAGCTCACTGATATGGCGAGCTGAGGTGACTGCAATGAGTAAAATAACCTTCCAGGAAAAGAATTTCAAGGAGGTAGTGGCTAAGGGTTCAAAGGGTGGCTTCATAAGCTGGCCAAGAACCAAGTTCAAATCCCATGCCACTGGAGGTGGTCTAATGGGAGGTTTAGTTAAAAGAAGGCCTCTCATGAATCTTGCAATAAGAGGCTGAGAGGAAATAGGATGTCCATTGAGAGGCTTAAGGTTTGCTGCAATAGCACTCAAATGGACTCTTACTGAATTTGTTTTAAGGCCTGCATGGGATAAATGCAGCAAATACTCTAGTAAACAATTCAGAGGTATTGCAAGAGGGTTAAGACCCTTCTCTGCACACCAAATGGTAAACATTTCCAATTAAAAGCATAGGAACGTCTAGTGGAAGGCTTTCTGGAAGCATGAAGGATATCCTTCACTTGCTGAGACAGATGCCAATCTTGAAGGTCTAGGCCTTCAGCAACCAGGCTCAGAGATGAAGAGACTGGGGATTTGGGTGCCATAACGTTCCCTCCTCCTGGGACAGGAGGTCTGGAGCAGATCCCAAGTCTAGGGAGGGAGCTTGAGAGAGATGAAGAAGTAGAGGGTACCACACTTGGCGTGGCCAACGTGGAGCTATGAGGATCATAGACCCCTTGACTCTCTGAAGCTTGAACAGTGTCTTGGAAATTAGGGGAATGGGTGGAAAGGCATAGAGGAGGTCTTGCCCCCAGTGGAGGAGGAAGGCATCCCTGGCCTGAACTCCCTGACACAGAATCCTGGAACAGAACCAGGGAAGCTTGGCATTCCATGGACTTGCAAACAGGTCTATGTCTGGGGTTCCCCAAACTCGAAAGATACTGGCAATCTGGTCCCCATGGAGGGACCATTTGTGTGGAAGCAGAACTCGACTGAGTCTGTCTGCCCAAGAGTTTTGAACCCCTGGAAGATACATTGCCATGAGATGAATCTGATGCTCTCTGGCAAAGGCCCACAATCTCAAAGCTTCGTTGCAAAGCGACAGAGAGCCAGTCCCGCCCTGCTTGTTCACGTAGAACATGGCTACTTGGTTGTCCGTATGGATGAGGACTGTCTTGTAGCTGAGCAGGGTGTGGAAGACTCTGAGAGCTAGAAGAATTGCTCTGAGCTCTAAGAGGTTGATATGTAGAGATGTCTCCTGTGGAGACCAGATGCCCTGGGTGGAGAGATCTTGAAGATGAGCTCCCCAACCCTTTGGGGAGGCATCTGTTGTGAGGGTTGCTTGGGGTAGCAACTGTTGAAAGGGGGACCCCAGCAACAGATTTTGAGTGGACTTCCACCATTGGAGGGACCAAAAGAGGCAACTGGAGGTTGCTATTTTGTCTGACAGGCAACCTGATGCCTGGGTCCATTGGGTGGACAGAGTTCACTGAGCTGCCCTCATGTGAAGGCGAGCATAAGGAACCACATGCATGGTGGATGCCATGTGGCCTAACAGTTGTAACATCTCTCAAGCAGTTAAATGGGATTTTAACTGAATTTGAGAGGCTAACTGCACCAAGCGTAGGCAAAGGGCCTGGGGAAGATAGGCCCTTGCAGTTGTGGTATCTAGCAAGGCCCCTATGAACTCCAATGACTGAGTAGGGGTGAGTTGTGATTTTGGGATGTTTATTACAAGTCCCAGATACTGAAGAACACGCCTTGTGCAGGCTAGGGAAGTCTGGGCCTCTGACTGGGATGGTGCTCGGATGAGCCAGTCGTCCAGATATGGGAGTACAAATATTCCTAGAGTGCGTAGAAATGCAGCTACTACTGCCATGCATTTTGTGAACACTCTTGGAGCAGAGGCCAGACCGAAAGGAAGCACTCTGTAGTGCTTTCCCTGATAAAGGAACCAAAGGAACCTTCTGTGTGTTGGATGGATGAGGACATGGGTGTACGCATCCTTGAGATCTAGAGAACAAAGCGAATCCTGACTCTGAAGGTATGGAAGGAGAGCACCGAGAGAAATCATCTTGAATTTCTCCTTGCATAGAAACTTGTTCAATTCTCTGAGATCTAATATGGGTCTGTAGCCCCCTGTTTTCTTTGGAATAAGAAAATAGGGGGAGTAGAACCCTGAACCCTGTTGAAGAAGGGGTACTTCTTCTATTGCCCTTTGGGCAAGAAGGGTAGCAATCTCCTGACCCAGGTCGAGGAGAGATGTTGGAGAATTGAACTGTCTCACCATAGTGTGAGGAGGAAGGTTTAAGAAATAAAGCTTGTACCCCCCTCCCTTATGATGGAGAGGGTCCATTGCTCTGCTGTGATTTGTTGCCATCTGGGAGCAAAATGAGCTTACCTTCCTGGAATGGTGAGAGGCTCTGGTTCTTCTAGAGCCAGAAAGGCTAAGTTCTCTAGTTGTAAGTCAAAGGCACTGAGGAGGCTGAGGCTGTTGGGCCGTAGCAGTCCTTGTAGCCTTAGGCTTGGCCTGTTTAGGTTGTTGCTGACGCTTTGCAGCAAAACGACCTGTAGAAGATGCCTGGAGACCATAACCAGGATAATATTTCCCTTTTTTGGGAAAGAAAGTCTTTTTGAATAACCTTTTTCTAGCAGGAGCAGAAGTAGACTTTGAAAGTCTATCTAAGGCAGAATTTTCAGCATCCATCTGAGTGGCCTTTGCTTGCCAAGCCTTACCAAAAAGGTTTTCACCTGTACAAGGAAGATTTCCTAATCCATCCTGGACCCAGGGTTCAAAATCAGAAGCTTGCAACCAAGCAAGTCTGCGTGCAGCTATGGCAATAGCCGAGGCTCTGCTGGCACACTCAAAAGAGTCAAAGGCTGCACGGTTGGAGAATTTGGAAACATCCTGGGCATGTTTAAGCCAGGTGAGAAACTCTTCCCTTTTATCTTCTGAGATAAAAGGAGATAAAGTTAGCAGATGATCTGTAACTTCTTTTAGAAACATCCCCATATAGAGACTATAGGAGTTGATTCTGGCAGTAAGCATATTGGCCTGGAAAATTCTCCTGCCAAAAGCATCTAAGGTTCTGCATTCTCTTCCTGGAGGATTAGATGAGTGTCTTTTTGCACTCTATCTTTTTCATAGCAGACTCCACCACAATAGAGTGGTGAGGAAGCTGAGTCTTATGAAAGCCAGGACAAGGAGGAACACGGTACATGGTGTCCAACCTGCGAGAATGAGGGGAAGTAGTAAGAGGTGTCTCCCATATGCCCAACATGTGATCATAAAGGATCTCATGAATTGGTAAAGTAGCTGCCTCTTTAGGAGCCTTAGGATATTGTAAAATATCTAATTTCTTGGCTCTAGGCTCTGGTTCAGGGGCCACTGAAATAGAGAGGCCCCTGGCCACTTCCCTAATGAAGTCTTGAAAAGACAAGTCTTCTGGAGGAGACATTCTTCTTTTTGGAGAAGAGGGCTCCTGAGGAAGGAGTACCGATGCTTCGACAGAAGCCTCTGATTCATCAGAGTCCTCGGAGGAATCGAAGTATCGCCTGTCTGGATGCTCTTGCAGGGCCCGATACGCGTACCGAGTTATATCGACATCGGGAGTGATCGGTACCGATTCAGTACCGATGGGCATCACAGGACAGGGTACCGCTGCAGTCGACACCGATGCCGATGCAATTGGTACCGGCACCGGAACCGATATCTGTGCCGGTGCCGGAACCGATACCGCCAACGGAGTTTGTTGCGGTACCGGAGGCGTCGCAGCTTGTATGAATGCCGTGATGGCACGCTGCATGGTCAGAATATTCTGATCCATCGACACAACCAATGTCTGGATGTCGGTACTAGTGGAGACCACCGGTACCCCAGAACATGGCAACAGGTGATCGGTCGAGGCCACGCCATCGATGTCAACCTGTGACCCCATAGATGAAGCTTTGGAAGCCGGAGCCTCCCGCCGGGGTAATTTTGCCGGTGCAGGATCCTCGAGGGCAAGCCCAGAGGCATCTCGATACTTAGAGGGAGGTCTACCCTTCGAGGACCGGCTGGACTTATGTTTGGTTACCTGAGATCCATGGGAAGACGACGAAGCCCTGGAAGATGTCGATGCCACCGAAGCTGCATCAGAGATAAAGAGGGTACTGAGCTTTGCCGCTCGATTCTGTTGACCTCTTTTAGACATCATGGAACAGGACTCACAATCGGTGATGGAGTGGTCAGGACTCAAACATTTTAGACACCAGTCATGGGTGTCGGTGATAGAAAGAGTACCGCTGCACTTCGTGCACTTTTTAAACCCGGAAGCGGGCTTTTCCATGAGGAAAAATCTTCTAGGCCCAAGGCCGAAAAGACAAAATTGCACAGAAGTGGGAAAACGGTAGGTTTTTTTTTTTTTTTTTTTATAAGAAGAAAGAAAGAAAAGACCGGTGGTACTGGTCCGACGTCGAAGAAGGCAGACGCGCGACCAAAGAAATAAAGAAAGATAAAGAACTTCTTCAGCGGTGACAGGAACACGACCTGCTAGCTCCACGGAAAAGAAGAACTGGAGAGAGGTGGTTAGGAAAGGCGGGAAGGCAGCGCGC
This sequence comes from Ichthyophis bannanicus, assembly GCA_033557465.1. NCBI lineage: Eukaryota > Metazoa > Chordata > Amphibia > Gymnophiona > Ichthyophiidae > Ichthyophis > Ichthyophis bannanicus. Next base: position 1,105,701,328 of record CM066032.1, on the reverse strand, counting down.
AGGCGCTGTGGGATGCTCCCAAAAGCTTTCTTACTGGACGCTGGGGAGTGTTCCCGCGCAGGCTCCGTCGGTACCGACGATACCCATATGTGAAGACTCATTCCTGCTTGTTCCTGGAGATACAATATATTCTGACAGCAAGGGGAGGTGCAAGGCTTAATGTTTGCCTAGGGTGTCAACACATTAAACCAACTCCGGGGCCAGCCCTGTTACTGAGTTAAAGCAGACAATTGTCATTCCTATTCCGAAAAAGGGAAAGAAATCAAGCAACTGCTATTCTAATTTTTGTCCAATCTCTAATTTATCTTCTTGCTAAAGTACTGGAGAAAGCTGTCCTTAAGCAATTAATGAATTTTGTAATGATTTGCTGCACTCCTTTCAGTCAGCCTATCATAAGTATCATAATACAGAAACTGTCTTGCTTGCTATCATAGATGGTGTTATGGCCAAAGATGACCAGGGCTATGATGCCCTTTGGATACAATTAGATATAACAGGAGTTTTAGACACACTTCGGCATGGTTTGCTTGTATCATGGTTATCTAAATTGGAGGCTATCTGCAAGTGCTTGGTTTCACTCTTGTGTGATAAAACTCAAAAGTGTCTGGAATAAATTTGATGCCATTGGTGGGGATAACTTGATGGCTTCAATACAGACTTGAAATTTCATATGCTTGCCAATGACCTTCAGCCGATTGTCTTTATGAGGGAGGATCAGCTAGAAATCATGTCCACAAGTAAATCACTGCCAAGGAAGATTGAGGAGTGATGCAGATCTTATGGTTTCATTATGAATACTGATAAATCTACTGCACTTTAGATTTCAAGACAGAGATAATCCTTTCCTTGTAAGCCCTGTTTTATTGGGACAGTCACTTCAAAAGTTTGATAAAATCACTAGCTTGGGGATCTTTTTCACAACAAAAACTTTGGGGTCAATGCTGAAACCCTACACTAGAGCTTGACACTAAAGTTCTAACGTAAGGTTTCTAAGGTGACATTTTATTTACCACTTAATATCCTTTTGTTTCTCCCTATCAGCACGTTGGTGGAGACAAACAGCCAATGAAAAGCCCAAATTTCAATGACATCACTCCTATGCCTCTATTCACTTTAGCCCCTTCAGTAACAGTACTTGTCCCAAAGCATATGGGAGAAACATAACAAGCCTCACACAACCTCAATTGTGGGCAACAATGAGTAATCAACAGTAAATAACTATTACAGGAAAGAATAAACAGAAAGCTGCCCAAAGAAGATGAATCTGCAGAGTCAAGTGAAAAAATAAAAATATCAGTGGACCCAAGGGTACCACAGCAGAGAACAGAGCAAATATAGTTTTAGGGGCAGGCCCTGGACTGGTCCTAGCAGGACTCAAGGACAGGACATTAATTGGTAAGTAAAATGTTACCTTCCATATCGTCCTGCTGGACCTGTCCAGACAAGTGGGATGTACCAAAACTACAACTCCACTGGGCGGGAAGACGACACATCAGCTCACAAAACCCTTGAGTCAAAGGCAGTGTCCGCGCACGCGTGGACATGCAAGCAGTAATGTTTGAAAAAAAAAAAGGAAAGTGATGTCCAGGTCAAAATAGTGTGCTTCAATGGCTCAAAAGGCACAGACAACAGGGCCCTGAGCACCAGTCACAGATCCCAGGCAGGGATTACAGACCAAAGGGGAGGGACGCAATGCCAAACTCCCTAGAGAAAGTGTGAGATGTCCAGGTGACAGGCCAAAGACTTACCAACACCTGGATCTCGGAAACAAGACAAAGCTCCCACCTGTAGAAGGCCACCAAAGATGGCCCCTTGGCTGCCTCAGGAGTCAACTGCAAGCGCCACACCATCACTCAATGAGGCACCAGATCCACATGTATGCCAGCATGGTAGGCCTTCTCCAGACTCTAAGCAGAGTACAGACCATCATTGGAGAGTGAGTAGTCCTTCTCCTTTCAAGGTCCAAGCCATAACCGAGAAGGAAGATTGGTCCTCCAGGACAATCAGTCCTTGCCACAATATGACCAGAGACAGAGGCAACTGAAGAGGAGGCACATGAAGGAGCCGCATCAGGTCTCTAAACTATGCCCTTCCTTGACCAATCCAGTGCCACCAGAACAATCCTGTCCGGGAGACTTCTATATGACAAAGCACATGCCCCAACAGGGGCCACAGAGGAAACACACATACAGCAGGTGCCATGGCCAAGGTTCGGTCAGGACGACGACACTCTCAGACCCTATCTCCGTGTGGCAACTGAAGCAGCGACAAACTTTGGCAATGGAGCAGGTTGCCATCATATCCATTTGGGGCTGAACCCATCGGCGCAGAATCAACTGAAACACCTTCTCTGTCTTTCTCTCTCCTTCCCTCCCACCCACTCTTTCTCTCTGACTTTAGCCGGTCAATGGAGTTCCTGTTTCTTTTCAAATTTTATGATTTTAACTGATGAACCGATTTGATGTTTGAAAGGCGGTATATCACGTTTTTAATAAACTAAACTAAACTTCTGACTCAATTCCCACTCTCCAGGATCCAGAGAGTGCTGGCTGAGGAAGTGTGCCTCTATATTGTCCACCACAGCAATGTACCAAGCTGACAAGACTAGGAGGTTCTTCTCCACCCAGGCAAACAGGAGAGCCATTTCCAGTGCTACCCAGCCACTCTTCTTGCTGCCTTGCCGATTGACAGAAGCTACTGCCGTGGCATTGTCTGAAAACACTCATACTGCCCAGCCCTCGACCACAGGCTAGAAACGCAGAAGAGCCAACCTGACGGCCCTCGCTTTGAGGCGGTTGATGACTCACACTGCTTCCCTGCAGTTCCAATGACCCTGGCTGTATGGCCTTGGCAATGAGCTTCCCAGCCTGAGAGACTAGCATCCATCATCAGGAGAATCTAGAAGAAACCATCCAGAGGCACGCCCTTCCTCAGATGACCAGGCATCTGCCACCACCGCAGGCCGGACCTCACCATCAATGGGAGCCTGTGCTAGAAATCCTGAGAACTTGGGGACCAGGAGTGTCAGCCATCAATCCGAGGAACTGAATATAATCCCAGACTCTGGGAGCCTGCTGCGTGCACAGAACTCCTCCAGGCAATCCAACAATCTTTTGACTTTCTATTTTGGTAGGAAAAAACTCTCCCACTCGAGTGTCGAAACATGCTCCATAAACTCCAGGGACTGGGAAGGTAACAGCTGGCTCTTTCCCAGATTGATCACCCAGTCGAGGCTCTCCAAAAAGGACACCATTCAGGATGCCACCTGAGAGACCTCTGAAAGGAATGGGCTCAGATGAGCCAGCCATCCAGATGTGGATAGATTCAGATCCCTTGGTGCTGCAGCACCGCGGTCGCTACCACCATGACCTTGAAGAATGTCCTTGTGGCAGTGGATAGCCCAAAAGAGAGGGCAGTGAACTGAAAGGGAGAGCCAAGCATAGCAAAACGCAGATACTACTGCTGATCCGCCTGGATCAAGATATGAAAATACTCTTCAGCCAGATCCAGAGAAGCCAAGAACTATCCTCTGTGCACTGCTTGAATTATGGAGCGCAATGTTTCCATTCGGAAGCGCAGGACTCACAAGTGCTCATTGAACCCCTTGAGGTCCAGATGGGCCAGAAGGAACAGTCCTTTTTGGGCACCATGAAATAGATGGAATATCTGCCCTTGCCCCGCTGGTCAGAGGCATTTTGATCAGAGACCCACATAGGGAGAAGACGAAGGCATCTGGAATCTGCTCTTTGCACTCCAGAACACAACCAAACAGAATGGTGTCTAGCTCCCAGCAATCCTTGGTAACCCAGACTCATTCCCGAAAGAAAAGGCAAGCCCAAAGCCCAGAAGCAGAGGGTAAGAAAGGTTTTCCAGATCGGCAATGACGAGAGGCCTGAGACCTCTGGGAAATCTAGCCAGCATGCTATCAGTGGATGGGTGGATGCTGATGAGAAAGAGGCACCAACCTGCTTCAGACCCCTTGGACCTGTCTTCTGGAAGGCAGTAAGATTTTGTCTTGCCCAGGTCCTTCACTGGTTTCTCCAATTCGGCTCCAGGCAGAAGCTTCCCCTTAAAAGTCAGTTGGGCCAACTGGGATTTGAAAGATGAGTCTGCTGTGGCACAGTTCCAGAACCAAAACCAATGCCATGATACCATCATCAAGGCACCATACCTGGCCAAACGTACCAGGTCATAAATGGCATCAGACAGGAAGGCCACAGCCAACTCCAAAAAAGTTTTAGTATCATCCAGCAGAAAAGACATAATCCACTGGAGTAGGGCTCAAGACGGCAGGCTACAGAATACCGCCAGCTGCAGAATAGCCGCCGCCATGGCAGACTGGCTCCCCAACAACAAATCCACCTAGTAGTCCAGAAAATCCTTTGAGGCCAATCTGCCTTCCACAGAAATGGTGGTCCATCTGGTAATCATCATAACCCGTGCAACCATCTTGGGAATGTCAAACTCAATGCACTCCTTCTGCGGGAGAGTGCAGACCTTCTTACACTCCCCTTAGACGGGAAGTCAGGAGAGTCCCACTCCAACGGGATCATATCTAAGAATGGGAAGACAGTAGTGGATCTCCGCACTCCTTGAAGGAGAGGGTGTACCTTCGGCTCTTGCTTCCTGCCAGAACCATCCATCAAGTTCAAAGGTGGATGAGATCCTGGCCATCAACACCATCAGTTCCTCCTCTGGAATAGGCAGATCACTCCGGCCTCTTCAGAATCTTCTGAAGGCAAGAGTCTGCTGCACAGTGCCAGAGCCGGATCCCGATCCCAGTACCGTCAGATCCCAGTACCACGTCATCTGAACCAGTCATAATCAAAATCTCAGACAACTCCCAGCTATTCCCCATCTCCAGGAGGTGCCCTTCACCAGGGATGCTTAGCCAAGGGTAATATAACTGGGCTTTCACTCTCAGTCTGCCCCACATGAGACTGTGCTTGGGGGCACCCAGAGGCCGCAGGGTCTGAATTTCCACACCAGAAGGACCAGGCCTGCTGCAAAAAAGAAAGGATTATGGAAGGACAATCCTGAATTGGAAGCTCTCCTCTTGGAAATGAACCCACACCACCAGGGAGCATAGCCGCCACAGACCCCCTTAGAGCAGGGGTGTCAAGTTCCAATCCTGGAGGGCCGCAAACCAGCCAGGTTTTCAGGGTATCCCTAATGAATATGCATGAGATATTTGCATACAATGGGGGCAGTGCATGCAAATATATCTAATGAATATTCATTAGGGGCATCCTGAAAACCAGACTGGTTTGTGGCCCTCCAGGACTGGTGTTTGACACCCCTGCCCTAGAGGACAATGAGTGGCTCATAGCATGGTCACTGGATCCTCCGGATGGCTGGCTATTCTTACCCACAGCACCATCTGTCACCTCCTGCCCTAAAGGCATGAAGGCCAGACTAACTGCATCCCCTGGCTGGGAGAGGGGAAGCAGGCCCTCCATGGGTGACACAGAAGCTGCCATGCAAGAAGAGCTCACTTACCACCAGTCAAACGTGTTTCCTGGAAGAAGACCGAGTTAAGGCAAGTATCCCAATAGTGTGTGCTAAGGCTGTGGCAGCCCAAAGGTGCACTTTTATTGCAACCTGCGTTACAGGTGCTAGGGAAGAAGCGTGCACTGGAGCTGCTTGGGCAGAATGTACGACCGCCAGGTGCACCATTGGTAAAAATGCTACTAACATGTGCAGAAAACGTCGGGAAACCCTCATATTGCACCAACGGTCACCAGCAGTCCATCCCGAATTGCGTTCCAGGAAGACGGAATCAGGAGCCCCCAACAAGGACAATGACGAGGTCAAGCTTTGGTATTCTCCCCCTGAGAACCCAGACAGAGGATCTGTGCTGGGCTCAGCTCCTCCCCTGAAACTGTTTCTACAGCTTAGCAGCACTGTGTTTAAGGTGTCTGGGTAGGCAGATTCTTCAAAGAGACTTCTGCAATCTTTGGGAGAGTGTAGGAGGAACAGAGAAAGAGGAAGGGGGCATTCAAGTTGTGTGAGGCTGCTGATTCAACCTTCCAGATCCTTCCAATTTTCTGGCTGCTCAACAGGCTGTTATCCAGGGTAAGAGCGTGGAGCTGAACCAATTTTCCCTCCTCCTATGGCTACCGAAAAGACCGCAGTCTAGTGGAGCCTCCCATGTCGTGCTCTAGTGAGTTCAACCTGCAGGCTGTCATTCATGAGCATTTAATCAATCTTTTCCTCTCAATCTTCAGAATTTTTTCCTTCAAAGAGGAGAAAATCCATCCACCATCTACTGGAGACAAAAATACTGAAGGGACCTCTGGTGGCTGAGGCGAATAGAGGCATAGGAGTGATGTCATTAAAATCCGGGCTTTTCACTGGTTCTTTGTCTCTACCAATCTGCTGGTAGGGGAACACAACCCACTTGTCTGGACTGGTCTAGCACGACGATTTGGAAAAAATAAATCAGTCAAAGAAAACATCCAAACATACTAAATCCCACAGTAAAACTTTTTACACTTGTCGGAGCCAACCGATGGAGGGCTGGAATTGAACAACCAACCCAAGCCGTGAGGACGGCGTTTCTGTTGCCAGAAAGAGAAGTGTTTTGCACTTGATACAGGAGATTATCCGAAACGTGCGTGTCGTGCAGCTTCATTTATGGCGACTATCTTTTGGGCACAAACAAGACTTTTTTTGGGAAAGGATAAGATAAGTGACTGAGTAATATATCTATATATGGGGTGAAAAAAATAATAAAAGGAGGTTACCGTCTGGAGGGGGTTGGTTGTTCAATTCCAGCCCTCCCTCGGTTGGCTCCGACAAGTGTAAAAAGTTTTACTGTGGGATTTAGTATGTTTGGTGGATGTTTTCTTTGAATGCTCTAGCAAACAGCAGGCATATGAGGTGTGCGCAAAACATCTGTGCTAAACTGGAGAGCAAGCCAGATGAATGTGCACAAGTGTCTGCCTCAGCAGTACTTATATATCTTATGCACAAAACGGCACTGGTACGCATGTGCTGAGTGAAGAAAGAAGATGCTTGATGTTCCAATCGCTGCACAACATACACAAAGATGAATCTCAAAGAAAACCCTTGCTACTCAAAGGTTTCCCCTTCGCTACCTCCCAAAAAGTTGGTAACAAAGTACAGAACAGCAGGAGAAAGACAGTCCTGTATCTCTTCCCCCGCCGCATCATTAAAGAAACTGCATTAGCAAATGCTGCAGACCTACGAGCTTAGCTAACATGCCCTCAGACCTTGTGTTAAAACCCAGCATTGAGCTTAGCCTTATATTTTATGCACTTCTTTGCATCTGTATTGCATAACTAATTGCTTCATCATTATCTGTTTTAATGTGCTGCGTGCTGCTGTTAGAGCAGGCATCTGTGCAAAGATTTGGCTTGCGGAAAATCCCTTCCTGTACTCTGTGCTCATGCTAGTGCAGAAAAATTGTGCTTAAATGCTGCTGTGATGCCTGTGCTAAGGGCAGCGTACTGTCTGCATCAGCCCCTTTCCTTGCTCCTCACAAATTGGCCCAGCAGTACACTCTTGCTTTAATCAATACTGATTTGTAAATGTAAACTTTTTTCTTTTTCTTCAAATTTGATTAAATAGTTGCCTCTATTTTAATTCTTTATATTATTGGTTGGTTGAAGACAGTCTATAAAGGCTTCAAGTGGTACAGAAAACTGCCACTACGCTAGTGAGTAGCATAAAACCCCCAACTATACCACTCCAATTCCTATGACTTGCACTGGCTTCCAATTTCTGCAGGATTTCATTAAAGATCTGTCTAGTGAACAAAGCTTTGTTTGATGGGCTTGTGTTGGATCTTTGTCACATACCGACTCATGTTCCAACTCATCAGTTACGTTCACTTTTTAAAATCTGTCTAGAGGGCACCAACACCTTGAACATGGGATATTCAATAAAAATTAAAAATTGTGGAGCTGATCGTCAGCGGCAGTGGCTAGCCATTGCAAAGCATCTAGCTGCCACCACTGAATTGAAGACCTGGATATCTGAGCATTGAATATTCAGGTTGGCCGGATAGCAGAGAACCTAACTGGGTAGCAACGATATTCAGCCACTGCCTGGTTAGCTTCTACAGCAAAAGTTAAGCCTGCCTTAAACTTTCACCGCTTAGGGATAAATCGGGCAGCAGCTGAACATCTCTGCTTCCTTGCTATCACCGGAATAGTCTCCCAGTGGAGGTGGTAGAGATGAGGACAGCATCTGAATTCAAAAAAGCATGGGACAAACACGGAGGATCTCTAAAGGAAAAAAGGGGACTGTTGTAGTTGTTGATATGGAAGGACAGACTAGATAGGCCATGTGGTCTTTTTCTGTCGTCATTTTTCTATGTTTCGATCCATCCAAGGAATGCTCAGAGCCAACCCCAGAGCTGGTTCAAGGTGTTGGTGCCCTAGACAAACTTTAAGCTTTATACCCCCCCTCCCCCAAGGCTGACAAAATCTATTGTTTAGCTTTAAATGCCCTGTTCTTTGCCGCCCCTCAGACATTGAAGCTTTAGTTTATCTAGTGTTTGGGTCAACTCTGGGAAGGCCCCAATGTTAGCTACTTAACGGGGCGTTCAGCAGCAGCACACAGGGATATTCAATGGCATTAACTGCATTAGTGCCTCTGAATATCCCAGGTACAGCGATTAACATGGTTAGCAGGTCGCTAACCACGTTGATCACATTGGATATTGGGCCCTGTTTTTTAAATTATGCTGCAACCTTCTTTGGAACTCCTTTCCAGATGATTTGAAAAATATTAGTAATTATTTTGTCTTTTCAGAAGGCTTTGAAAACTTGGTTATTTTCTTAATCTTTTATCCACCCGTGACATTAGTTAAAGGGCTTGATCTCGTCATCTCTGTTTTGCAATATTGTTTCATCATGTTTGATTTTCATTGTTATTACTATTGTATTTCTTTTATGGTTGAAAACCAATTTAGTACATTTGTGACCAGCGGTATTTGAAATAAAGTTAACCATTCATCTGCAATGGAAAAGCAGACTATGAGGCTGATGTAATAAGCCATGCATCACAACCATTCCCTGAGATTCAGTACAATTTCCTAAAGCAAATGTGAAAAAAAAAATTTTAAATTTTTTTTTAAACATCTGATGCAGAAAAGTATGGCTACTGCAGCATTAAAAAAATTAATGTGTGCAGACAGAAAACGGCAACACTGCTGCGATTCCATGCCAGAATTTTCCGCTATCAGCAGAAGTCCATTTAAATTTCTCCTTGGCATAAGCCAATTCCCTTACAGTATGTTGAACACTGAACTAGGACTGACTCACGTACTAGCAAGAAGGGAGGGGGAAATACTTGATAGCAGGCCCAGATTAAGGCATAGGCAACACAGGCTCCAAACTGCCTTTGGGTTCCAAATTTTAAAGGTGCTAAATACTCAAGCCAAATAGAAGCCTGCTCCTTCTTACTCTAGATGTAGTGCCGCTTCAAGAGGCCATCACTGTGGCACTATGGTCTTCCTCTGCTCTCCAATTCTGAGGACAACTCCCTTTCCCCCTATTCTCTGGGATCTCCTATTTGGTCTTGCCTATGGGTGCCAAAAACTTAAATCTGACCCTGCCCGATAGAACAAATGGAGGCAGATTATCACAGCAGTATGCGTTTTTTCTATCCGCACACTTTTTTTTTTTAAATGATAATTTGCATACTACATCAAGGTCAGTGCAAGCGTAGTTACTCACCTGTAACAGGTGTTCTCCAGGAGCAGCAGGAATCAGTCCTCACATATGGGTGATGTCGGTGCCGACGGAGCCCTCGTGCGGAGCATTTTCCCAGCTTTCAAAGAAAGCCTTTGGGAATGCAGCATGCATGCGCGGTCCCCTTCCTCCCAAGGGTGCCATCTTGCTCAGTCTGATGACATAGCTAAAAGACAGCAAGAAAATCAAAATGAAGGATAGGACTGCAACTTCAGGGGAGGAGGGAGGGTTGTGAGGACTGATTCCTGCTGCTCCTGGAGAACACCTGTTACAGGTGAGTAACTATGCTTTCTCCAGGACCAAGCAGGAAGTCAGTCCTCATATAAGAGATTCCCCAGCTCTAGGCTACTGTGAACCCAGAGTTGAAAAAATTGGCTCCCTCTCAAGAGCCTCAGCATCCGTGATAAGAATTTTCTCTGAGAACGCACCCCGCATGGTAGCCCAACACAAGGGCCGGAGGGTAGGAGTTGCCTAAACCTCAAAGAGATTACGGAGTACCGCCTGGCCGAAAACACTGTCCTGCCGGGACTCTCTCTTCAGGCAGTAATGGGCTGCAAAAGTCTGGCTTGAAGACCAAGTTGCGGCCTGGCAGATGTCTGCCAACGGAACAGAGCGGAGATGAGCTACTGATACGGCCTTCACCCTGACACGGTGGGCCGTGACCCAACCCTGCAAGGGGAGGTTGACTGTCCTGTACGCCCAGGCGATGCAATCTGCCACCCAAATGGACAGTGTACACTTGGAGACAGGTAACCCTATCCTATTAGGGTCAAACGAGACGAAGAGCTGAGTAGCCCTTCAATGCTCCCGCGTACGTGCTATGTAAAAAGACAACGCCCTTTTACAGTCCAGGGTATGCAAAACTGTTTCAGCCCGGCTGGCATGTGGCCTGGGAAAGAAGGTTGGAAGAACCACCTCCTGATTGAGGTGGAAAGAGGAGACCACTTTTGGAAGGAACTTGGGATGGGTCCGGAGGACCACCCTATTCCTATAGAACCGCGTGTACGGTCTATCAGAAACCAGAGCTTCTAGCTCACTCACACGTCTGGCCGAGGTAAGAGCCACCAGGAAAAGTGCTTTCCAAGAGAGGAAGCGCAAATGGCAAGTAGCCATCAGCTCAAACAGTGGGCGAGTAAATTGCTGCAAGACCACGTTCAAATCCCACTCAGTCGCCAGTGGATGAACCGGAGGCTTGAGTAGAAGCAGATCTCTGAGAAACCTGGACACCAAGGGGTGAACCGACAGACTGTCCTTCCACCGGTGAGTGGTGCGCTGACAAAGCACTGAGGTGGACCCGAACAGAGTTAGACTTAAGGCCTAGGTCTGAAAGGTGAAGTAGATACTGCAGTACTACTGGCACAAGGCAAGAGAAAGGATCTTCATTGCGCTGAGCACAACATACCATAAACCTACGCCACTTGAGGGCATAGGACTTTCTGGTGGACTGCCTCCTAGAGGCCAAGACCACTTCCTCAACCTCCTCAGGTAGAAGGAAGGGAGCTAGCACTATCCTTTCAGCAGTCAGGCCATCAGATTGAGGGACCTGAGATTGGGGTGCAGAAGGGAACCCTGCTCTTGAGACAGGAAATCGTGCTGCAGCCCCAGAGGGAACGGAGCTTCCACCGCCAACTGTAGAAGAAGCGGAAACCACGATTGCCTCGGCCATCTGGGGGCTACCAGAATTACCGAGGCCTTGTCCCAGAAGATCTTTTCAGAGTTCGGGCTACCAGGGGCGTGGGAGGAAATGCATACAGGAGGCCCACAGACCAAGAGATCAGAAAAGCATCTGCTGCCATCCTCAGGGGATGCGGCTGTCTGGAGCAAAACCTGGACAGCTGACGGTTTCGTGGACTTGCAAAGAGATGGATGGATGGAAGTCCCCAGTGGAGGAAGATCTGCTGGACCACCAATGGATTCAACTGCCACTTGTGTGGCTGGAGATTCGGCTTAGCTTGTCTGCTAGGAAGTTCTCCTGCCCAGGTAGATAAACTGCTTTGAGAAACATGCCTTGTTTGACCGCAAAAGAGCAAAGGGCCAGTGCCTCCTGACATAGGAGCCTGGACCCTGTGCCCCCTTGTTTGTTCACGTAGAACACTGCCACCTGATTGTCTGTCTGAACTAGGACAGACTGCTGAGAGAGAGCATGACAGAAGGTTTGCAGAGCTAAGCGGATTGCTCGCAGCTCCTAAAGGTTGATCTGCTGTGCGGCCTCCTGAGGGGTCCACAGGCCTTGAGTGCATGAGCCCTGGCAATGTGCACCCCAGCCCCTCAAGGAAGCATCTGTCGTCAGCACCCTTGTTTGTGCTGGAGGCTGAAAAGGTTCACCCCTGAGAAGGTTTGGCAGCTGTAGCCACCACTGTAAGGAGTTCAGAAGTGGTCTGGACACCTTTCCTCTGTCTCGGAGGTCACCGGTGACTTGTGTCCACTGCTCTGAGGCACCATTGAGCCGTCCACATGTACAGTGGAAGCCATGTGGCCCAGGTACTGCCTGGCGGAAACGAGAGAATTGCTTTGGAACTGGCAGGCTAAGTCCATAAGCCTGTGGGCTCTGTCCTCGGGCAAGTAAGCTCTTGCCTGAAGGGTGTCCAATCTGGCCCCTATAAACTCCAGGTTCTGAGAGGGGAGCAAAGTGGACTTTGTGTAGTTTATGACAAAGCCCAGATGCTGAAGAAGAGAGAGACAGTGCAAAGAGTGGCCTGTCGGGCCTCCTGGAGTGACTGGCCCCTGATGAGCCAGTCGTCCAGGAAGGGGAAGATAAAAATCCCATGATTTCTGAGAAAAGCCGCCACCACCGCCAGGCATTTGGTGAAGAGGTCAGGCCAAAGGGAAGCACTCTGTACTGAAAGTGGTTTCCTCCAACCACAAATCTGAGATATTGTCTGTGGTCTGGATGGATGAGGATGTGAGTGTAAGCATCCTTTAGATCTAAGGAGCATAGCCAGTCTCCCTGCTGGAGGTTGGGCAGCAGTATTCCAAGGGTAAGCATCTTGAACTTTTCCCTCTCCAGAAACTTGCTCAGATTTCGCAAGTCTAAGATAGGTCTGAGGCCTCTTGTTCTCTTTGGTACCAGGAAGTAACTGGAGTAGAAGCCTTGCCCTGCCAGGTGGTGTGGCACCGGTTCCACTGCCTGTTCCTTTAGAAGACTTGCCAACTCCTGAAGGAGGAGGTCCCTGTGAAGAGGGAGTTTTTGAGGCTCCCCTGGATAGTAGGAGGGGGGTAGCTGATGGAAATGGAGCATGTAGCCCTTCTGGACTATGTTCAGTACCCAGGTATCCCCTGTGATGGCTGGCCACCTGTAGGCGTACAGGGTCAGCCAACCTCCTGTGCTGAGTGGAGCTACCGGTGGAGGAGAGGCTATGCCGTGGGAGTCAAAAACCCCCTCCCTGCTGTGCAGGAGCCGGGGCTGGCGGCTTGGGGGTTTTCTGCCTACGGGGCCCCTGCCCTTTGGCCTGCTGGCCCTGTTGGGGAGCTGGAGAGGCCTGATACTGAGGGTAGGTTTTGTAGGCAGCACCCTTCCTCGGGAAAAAGGGCTTCTTCCCCGAGCCCTTCTTTTTGTGAGAAGGACAGAAGTCTTTCTGGACAGCCTTGTCCTGGTGAGAGTCTCAGTCTTGAATTCTGCAGCCTTTTCAGTCATGGGCTTGCCGAACAGGTTGTCACCTCAGCACGGGACATCGACCAACTTGTCCTGCACCCATGACTCCAGGTCCGATGACTGTAGCCTGGCCTGATGGCATGCACCGATGCCGGCTGCGGCTACCTGGGCCAAAGCCTCAAAGCCATCATTGGCTGCTTGAGAGATAAACTTTGAGCACTCTCGGATCCCTGTAGACAAGGCTTTAAATCTCTGCAAGGGATCCTCGGAGAGGCCAGCCGAGAACCCGCCAATCTCCTTTGCCAGGTCTGTAGGTACATGCCAATGTACAGCTGGTTAAGTCTGGACATGGCAAGATAGCAGAGCCCTGGAAGCACTTTCTACCGAGGGCATGCAGGTTCCGGGCCTCCCGACCGGGAGGCACCAAGGAGTGCATCTTTTGACTTTTCAGCCTATGCATGGCCGATTCCACAACCATGGAGTTGTGTGGTAGCTGCGCCTTTTGGAACCCAGGGCTCTTACGGGCTCGATAAATGGAATAGACCTGCTTGCTAAGAACCAGCGCCGAGGCCGGTGCTTCCCACATACGGAAGAGCAGCCATTCCAGTATCGGAGGAACTGGAACAGTAAAGGCTTCCTTCGGAGGAAAGTTATACTGGAGGGCATCGAGCTCGAGGCTCCTCCTCGCCTCCGCCGGGAAAGCCAAAGCCTTGGCCATGTCCCTGACGAAGTCCAAGAACCGGGTATCCTCCGGGGGGGGGGGGGGGACTTCTCCGAGGCTTGGACTCTGGGGTGTCCGATGGGACGCACCGGCTCCGGAAGGTGTCAGGAGACTCCTCGTCCTCCATTTCCCATGCTGACTCCTCTGGCCGTGTGGGCATCAATGCCACCCGCCCCGACATCGAGGGCACCGGCGTCAACGACCTCGGCCCCGTACGGGAGGTCGAGGGAGAACTTGGCCGAGGATCGACTCGAGACTTGATGGACTAGAGGATCGGCTCGGCCTCCGGGGTCGACTTAGACGTCGAGGTCCCGGTGGTCGGGGCAGATGCACCGGTCAGACCGGCGATCAGTACCCGCTGCTGCTCTATGAAGGCAGCCAGGCTGCTCTCCAGGGCAGTCAACCTGAGACCGAGCTCAGGAGACGCTGCAGCACCCGACTCGGGCTCCGACGGTGTCGGGCCCGACGTCGGTTCTCTTGGAGGAGAGTCCACGAGGACAACAGATGTTACCTGACTCGGGGACTCCAGCTCCAGGCGAGGCAGTTTGGTCGACTGCTTTGACTCTGAAGGACGGTATTCAGGTGCCTCCACTGACGCTGCCCTCACAAGCTTCTTCTTCCTTTTGTGCTCCCGGGCGGGAGACCCCCTTTCAGAGGACCCACGACGGCGCTCGGGGTCAGACTCCTGAGATGTCGAGGCCTCTGAAAAAATTCTCTCACGTTGATGCTGACGGCTCCAAAGCGCCTTCGATGACATCTTGCCGCACGGGCCACAGACCAGCGAGTCATGGTCGGGCCCAAGGCATCGGAGGCAGCAGTCGTGTGCGTCGGTGAGAGCATAAGTTTTTCTTACACCGATCACACTTCTTAAACCCACTGGCAGCCATCGGGGGAAAAAGGGCCCCTGCAAGGTCAAAAGACAGGGCTGCCAGTGAAAACAACAGAAAAAGCGCAAACGCTAGTCACAAAGGACAAAAACCGAAAAAGAAGTTCTGGGCTCGATACTGGTGTACCGAGCAGAGGCGGGATGGGGAACTGGCATCGAACCAGATAAAGGGACATGAAAAATCGCAGAAAAATCAACTTTTTACCGGGTGACATGAACCACGTCCGTTGGGCTCCGCGGAAAAAGAAAGACTAAGAAAGATGGCATCCTTGGGCGGGAAGGGGACCACGCATGTGTGCTGCATTCCCAAAGGCTTTCTTTGAAAGCTGGGGAAATGTTCCGCACGAGGGCTCCGTCGGCGCCGACGTCACCCATATGTGAGGACCGACTTCCTGCTTGGTCCTGGAGAACAGTTTTAACTCGCAGCTTATTTATTGCAAGCAAAGAACTATTGCAGGTTATTGTCTGCCACCTCCCCTTTTTGTGACTAATTTTCTCCCTTCCTTCCCACACAATAAAAAGCCCATTAAATTGCTTATCTGAAAATAAACTCTATTACTTACTGCTGAGAACTGGGCAAGCTTTTTGATGCTGTGTCATACTGCTCTGTACATAAAAAGATAAGAGGAGATGAGGTTGACCTTTGCTTCCAAGAGAAATAAACACTAAAATAATTATTCTTAAAGCAGTGGTACTAGCTAAAAAAAAAGCTTTTATTTTCTTCTTATAATTCAGTTGGAAGCTTGCACAGTCACTAAGACTCCCTTTTTACCAATTTTACTCTTCAAAATACACTGGAATTTACAGTTTTTAAAAGTACACCCCTGCCCGATAATAATGTTTATTTAGTCTCCCCTACTGAAGACGTCAGTGAACAGAGAATTCTAGCTATGCTGAGGATCATCAGAATCTCACTGTAAATTACAGAACAGAGCAGCACAGGCATGTTCACTCAAATTAACGTGATTACCAAAATGTAATTCAAATATGCTGAAAACCAGACCCATTTTTTGACTTGGGCAATATGGATGGTGCACTTCTGCTGTAACGCATTATCACAGCGCTGACTATTCCAGGGAAGACTTACACAAATTCTTTCAATGGAGACATCCAGCCATAGTAAAAGAAAATATATGTATTACCAAACCCCCCTCCTCCCAACGCAAACTAAAAAAAAAAAAATATCGGAGGAATACACCAAACCAAGCACACAGCAATAGAACCCAAGACAGCAATATTGCTAAGACAGTCAAGTTGATAGGTGGAAAATTCAGATATAAAATTTGAACTGTTTTATGCTAAAGGAACTGAACACAAGGAAAGATGTGAGTCTACGCAATACATTGCCAACTGTACAAATTATTTTACTACATTAAAAATGGGGAAATTCTGACAAGTAAAATACTTTGGATCCATGCACCACTTGCAAACAAACTGTAACTTACTCTGGTTTTGGGTAACAGATGAAATGTGCTGTGGCTCCTAAAGAGAATTAAAAAGAAAATACATATACAGATTTCAGCTACAGTGAAAATCTAAATACTCTTAAGTTTGAGCACCGCCATTCTTTGCTTGATTGACTCAAGCAGCAACTACCCGCTTTGTAATGACCCCGTTTTATACATCTGGGAAATAAGTTTATCAAGACGCTGCTTTAACCTTATGCACTGAATATGCGCATAATTTAAATTAATCATCAAAAGCAGCATACTTTCACTTTTGAAAATTTCCCCAAAATTACACGCACATGTTTACCCCTGCCATTTGGCAGGCAGAAATTTCCTGGCTTCTTTTACACACATATCTCATTAAGTATGCATGTGAATGACAACCTCTCCCCAGATATGCCTCTGCCTAGTTTTAGTCAACTTATGCACACACTGGAAGGGCAACTTTATAAAAGTCTATTTATAGGGATGGCCCTAATCTCAAGCATTAGAGCCTCAGTGACGTGCACTGATGCCAATCACTATTTTCATGAGAGACAAGCCTTAGAGGGAAACAAAAACAAGTGGCCCAGCCAGTAGTAAGAAATCTGAACTCAACTTCCTGTGTACTGCATCTTCCTGGCACTATCCCTTCTCCCTCTTTCTACAAGTACAGGTGCTGCAAAACCTGTGCATATACTTTTAACCACAGAGTAAAATTTCAGCCCGGGGAATTTAGCATATTGCCTCCATTATATCTGTATCCTTTTACAGAAGGTCCAAAGACAAGCAAATATTTTATTGATGCTTTTTTCATTTCAAAGCAATACAATATTTAAGTCTTTCTCAATTTATACCATGGATGCACTGAAAAAAACCTCACTTTCTGGAGAGGAAAATCTCACTCCCTGTGATGGTTTCATCCTTGGCATCTCTGTATTTATGTGCACCAAAAAGGTAACTTACCTATGAAAATGCCTTTTACCATTACCCCTTAGCTGTTGGCTAACAGTGCATATGTCCAGAGAAAATGAGAGGTTATAAACACCTGATTCAAGGTATTATTGGCATGCTACGCAGGAGACAAATGGTAGTTTGCATAAGGTCTAAGAACAGGCAGTTAATTACTAATCACAAAAAAATATGCTGGTCCTGAGCAGTTCACTGGTAGAGGGATAAGTGTAGAATTCAAAGGACAAAGAGCAATACAATGGTAATAAAGCCTACCATGTACCTTTGTTGGAAAGGGAAACTTGGAAGGCTCAGCTGTGCTAGGTGTGTGGATGGCTGTCAAGGGAGGAGGCCATAAATGGGTCATTTCCTGAGAACAATTAACAAGAAAAAAAATAGAGCAGATTTAAAAAGGTACCACACATAATTTAGTCACTCCAACACAGAACGGAAGGCCATAAAACCAAGCAACAGCCCCAAAAAGGAGCCCTAGCTTTTGAACTGTTTTAAACCTTTAACCAACCAGTAACATGCAATGGATGATTGCTCATGCCCAGAAGAAAATAAAATCATGCAGTGGCCAAAAATCTAGCACAATTTATTTATTTATTTTATTTTATTTTCTTATATACCGCGCTATTTGTCATCAGTGCGGTTTACATTGAAACAATACAACAATTGGTCAGATATAACAGACCTATTACAAGTAACAGGAAAATTAACATGGAAGTAAACAGGGAAATCATTTATATTTCTAGAAAATACATGTTGGAGATATATAAAATGTACACATATTAAGAAGATGCTGTGTCTTGTTACGAATTTTAGTGATTTTTCCCCCCAAAGTACAGCAGAGTTATTCACTCTTCAACCTGCAAGGGCTTTATCCACATAAAAGAATGTGTGCAAAGACTCTTCAATGAGCAGCAAACTTTTCTTGGTCTTTTGTCCAAGACTGAAAACCTGTACAAGAGGGCAAAACTAGCGTGGCGTGAAAAGACCTTTTGCCCCAGGCATCATACTTTAAAAGTTATACAGTCCCGTTTGGTCTTCTTTCAGAGTGATATGTTCTGTCAATGACTAAATGTAATTCACTCAAATCAATCACTAGTTAGTTTGTGTAATAAGTGCTTTTGTCAATACATATGTTCATAATCCATTTCAGTTTTAACCAAGTTAATTGTATTTTCATACAGCTAACTTGGTTAAAACTGAAGTGGATTATGAACATATCTATTGACAAAAGCATTTATTACACAAACTAACTATTGATTGATTTGAGTGAATTTATTTATTTATTTATTTAGACAGTTTTGTATACCGCCTTATCCTTCAATCAAAGCGGTCACAACACAATTGGGGGATACATTTAACACACGGGGATATGAGACACATACACTAATACTTACAGGGAACATGGGCAATGGAGGGTTAAGTGGCTTGCCAAGACCACAAGGAGCATCTGTGGGACTAGAAACCCCAGTCCTTCCGGCCCAAGGTTGCTGTCCTCTAGTGGGATTTGAACCCCCGACCTTCCGGCCTGAAGTACCTTGCCCCAACCACTAGGCTACTCCTCCCTCTAGTCATTGACAGATCATACTTTAAAAGGCATTTCTGGTGTTGATGTGCAGAAAAAGGAAGGCAGATAGGAATTAATTTTTTTAAACAGTGTGATCTGAGCACCAAAGTAGCCATTTCTGGTGATACTGTACAATGAAGGGGGGGGGGGGGGAGAGAGAGAGTGTTACCTGTCCCAAGTTGGGGCATGAAGCTTTTATGGATACTGTCCAAACAAAGGAATTAAACCTCACATAAAAACTACAAATTCATACAAACGTACAAAATATATGCATTAAAGATATCTAAATATGCATGCTTACATACGTATACAGTATTCTCTATATACACATAGAAAGCAAATATGAGATCTCAAGTCCAACTGCACTAACACAAAAATAGCCCTAAATTTACATTCACCTGGGTTGACTTGTCTCCCCGTCCTAAATGTCTCACCATCTTCTTGCGCTGCTGGTGCGCCCATTAGGGCAGCGTAGGTTATAGAAGGTGGAGAAGCGGGCCTTCTTCAGGACCACCAGATTGCAGCTGCTGCTCATTCTTTCCCAGGGCCAAAGAGGGGCAAGAAACACGCTGGTATTACGTACGGCATATACCTCACCTGCAGCCCTGCAAGCTGCTGAGCAAGGACTCAAAATGCCACACTGCTCTAAAAGTCATTAACGTATAGATAAAACAGCTGGCTTCCAAACTTCAGCATTAGCAGCCTACTTTCCAAGCTATCCATATAGGTGGCACTTTTACCCAGTTGCCTGCAGAGAAAATGCAATGCACAAACTTACCCCATCTAGGATATCTGTAAACTACTAGGAAATGCAAGTGCACTCACCTTCAAAATGTCTTCCACACAATGGACTTCATTGGAGAAGGTGTGCTGTAACAAAAATAATATGTTTAGTATCTGTAAATTCACATCTTCTCTGGCAGAAAAAAAAGAACACAGCGGAAAGTACCAAAGACAGAATTACAAGCAGCATAAACTTCTCCTTGACTGCGACACACAAAAATTACTGTACATTAATAAAAAATGTAATGCAGTCATATATGAGAAAACCACTTGCAATAACTTGGCTAGTCCAATTACTAATGATGTTTAGGATAATTCAACAGGGTGCCTAGGTTGTCAAGGCACAGAGTGCTCATGCTGTACCTATTTTGTAATTGTAAAGCTGTCCCAAGATGCAACGGAGGAAGGGGGGTCACTGTCATAAGGCATTTTTTTGCCTTATATGACAGTCTGACCCTGCCTGGTGCTTCCATTTTTCAAAATGGTGGGACAGGGGTTAGAGCATGTGGGCGCTGTTCCTGCCCCATACTTAAAGGTACTGGGAGGGAGGTTTGGGGGAGGAGGGGGGGGGAAATCAGGGGTCACCAGGGATGCTTGTGATTGGGTGGATGTGGAGGAATCAGAGGCCACAGGGCATTTTGTCTGTGGGGGGGGGAGGGTGGGGGTAAATTGGTGTCCGAGGGAGGCACCAGACTCCTGACAGTGTGTCGATGGCATCAAGGGCTGAATGTTTATGCCTGCTTGAAGCTGGTGTGAATATACAGCATTAAAATACAGTGTAAAAAAGTGTGCTAAGTTTCAGTGGAGGTTTTTTTTTTTTTTTAACATCAGGCGCAATTAATAATGCAGCAATTGCATGCCTGCAATTTAACGCAGGCCTTTTTTTGGCATTTTTCCGGCACTAGCTTGTTTTCTGCATTGGAAAGCAAGCCTAGCACGAGAAAAGTGCCAGAAAAATGCTTCACTAAGCTTTTCTGCATTGGCCCATAAGTGCATTCGTGCTACCAGCACCTTGTAGCATGGTCGCCCTCACAAAAAAATACAGACATCGGCACATGGCACTGAACGCCCTTCCACCCCCAAATGACAGCACCCCCCCCCCCCCCGCACACCCTCCCAAAACAGAACATCCCCTTATTTTGCAGTTTAACCCTAGCAATAGTATGCAGGGCTATAACTAGGAGTTGCAGCCATTACTTTGAACCTTGGCAGCAAAAGCTTGGGAGTCAAGGGTCTCTCTCGTGCTCCATCCACTAGAATACCAGAGACACCCTCCTGTAAGTTCCAAGGAGGATAAGGGAGTAGGCGGAAAGTCACAGAATGCCCCAGGAGTGCACTTTGGTGGGGAAGAGTTACATGTTCAAGGGAGTACAAGGTGGCTTATTTATTTATTTATTTAAAAGCATTAAGACCTGCATTATAGGCCTCTGTAGACGACACGGATGCACACACACTATCTGCCAAAGCATGTAACGTGAGCCTGTGTGTCCTGTGTGCTAACTGCAGGGCATTTATGGGCCGCGTCTCTGACAGAGCACTTACTAACGTGCAGTATGCTCCAAAAAATTTAATTGCACTTCAATAAACATGCCCTTAATACCTTTATTTATTTTTTTAATGCACAGAAATAGATTTCATGCATGTTAATTTGTAGATTATAACACATTAAATCAACTCCATATGCAGAAATTGTTTAAAGATATGCTAACAAGCTGAATGTGCACTAACATACATACATCCTTACTATGTGTATACCGGAAAAATAGGAGTTGTGTTTGTGTACCTACTTTTTATGAATATACATGATTGTGTAAAACGCAGTTCCACATGCTCAATTCCTTTCTAAGATTAACCCCCATAGTCACAGTGTTCAAACATGGTACGCTGCACGGCAAGGATGTCCAGGGATTATACCTACCCTTACTAGGCCCCAGAGGATAGATGATAGGTTCTAGAGGTAGAGGAGGAGTAGAAGTTTTGGTAAAAAAAGGGGCAGAGGGTAAAGCGGGAATGTTTGGAGTGTGCATTTAACTTTACAAATGAACAGAGCAGGTAGGGTAGGTGGGCAGGTGGGAACAGGGCATGTTTAAAGCATCCCCATATCTCAAAATGTTTGTCATGTACATTTCTCTGCAAGATTTATTTTTTTTTAAACCCCATATCTCTCGTTTGATTTTAGCTCTATCTTAAGTCATCCTGCTTCTTCATCTGACTACTTCAGGGAATATTCTGGAATCCTTTACAATTAAGCTGGTGAATAAATTTGAGTTCTACTCACTTTGCAGTTGTGTTTCTGAGATCAGGAACAAGTCTATCCTAGAAAAGGATTTGTATCTACTTGAAAAGAAAGTGAAGTCTTGCTCTGTTGGATGATGTAATTTCCAGATATCATATTCTATATCATGCATAACTTTATACAAAACCTGTGTATTACTTTGCCTTTTATGCATAGTTGATTTGTCTAGAGCACTGCTTCTCAACCAGGGTGACCCAAGGGTGTTGTGGGGCCATGTGTAGTGACTCATTGCAGGGCCTTATTTGCATAAATATTTACATACCACTGGGCCTCTTATTTATATAAATCTATTTTATTTTAAAATGTATACGCTGCTCAACTAAAATTTTAAGCGGCTTTCAAAGGAGTCCTTCACAAGCCTCTTTTTTGTCTTAACAATGACTTAGGGCATGTTTACTAAACAACTAACCCTCCACTGCCTCAGAAAAAGCCAAGTTAAGTGTGACTTGCCCAGTGTCACAAGGCGTGCTAGTGGGACTCGAACCCTGTTCCCAAGTCAGGGCCCTAATATTTCTGCATTATTATCCTCCAGTGCCAACTGCCAGGTGCATTACTACAAACCCCTGCTCATTTAGAACCCATAGCAAACCTGCCATATCATAACAGCACTAGCAGAAGTCACACAGCACCAAACCCTACTTATCAAAAGGTAGCACTACAAATATTAAACCAATACATCTCCCTACTGCGAAAAGAAAACAAGTGGGTCTGTTACACAGACACTACACAAACAGAATAGCACAGTTTTGTCATAATACATGCAAAACAGACAGACTGTCACCAAATACAGAACAAGGGATCACAATTCAGAAATACGAAGACAATAATTGAACTGGGAACCCAAAAGCCAAACTTTGAATGCACCACAACACTGGAAAAATAAACCTATGACATTAATTTCCTCTTGCACTGAAGTGCAAAGACATCAGCAGTGCACATTTCCCAGAGCTGACATTCCAGTTAATAAATTCAAAACAAGACTTTTTCCCCCCTAACTTTTGTTATTTGGGCATTTTATTTTTCAGTCGCAATTGCCCCTGTCTCTCTCCTGCGTTCTTCGTGTCTAACTCTCTACTATCTTCTGTCCATTTGTTCTTTCTTCTCGCTTCTCCTATTTTTTTTTTGCCATTTTCTGTCTACATCCACCTCAGACATACTGATTTTTCACTTCTTTCTTTGCTCATTCATCCACTGAAATTTCAACCCTCCTTCCTCTATCCCCTTTTGACTTTTCACCTAGCAACTTTCCATCTACTCTAACCTCCAGCCCAGCTCCCCCATTTCTCATCTCACCCCTTCACTAGCCTCTTATTCCCCTGTCTTTCACCCACTCCCCATTTCCATATGTCAACCCTCTGCAAATCACCATCCTCTCACTCATCTACTTGCTAGCTTCTCATGCCTCTCACAGAATTTCATCATGCCCAACATATTCCCCCCTCTCTCTCACTACCCCAAATTCAGCATCTCCCAATGCCCTCACCCTTATACATTACCCCAAAAGTCCAGCATCTCATGCCTTCTCTTTCTCCTCCCCAGCCCTTCCCCCCGCCCCCCCCCAACCAGAGTTTCGGGATACATTGGTGTGTCACTAAGAATTATGAAGTGTGTCATCAAAAATTTATGCAAGCCTTTGCTTTCCTTAACCACCATAGGGGACATTCCAGATCATTTACATGTTTTGCAAATCTGCAAACCATGTAAATGCCGTTGAGTGGTTGGCATTGGGGTGTTCTAGGGTAGAGTGGAGGCAGCACCCGTCATTAGCTGGGCAGTGGCAATATTGGGCTAAGATTGGTTAGTAACACATGGGTAAAAATAAGGCATGGCAAATGCTGGCCTTACTTTACCTGTGAAAGCTAAGTGAGCAGTAGCAATATCACTGCTGCCCAGTTAGCTTCCGTATTCTGTGGCGAACCAGTGGCTAGACTTCAGCGGTGACAGCTAGTCGTTATACAAGTGCTAGCCACTGCCACTGAATATCCCCCATGTGTATTGCTTTGTGTATATACAGAGAATAATTCTTGAAAGCTTGTCAAAGATACATTAAATTATTCCAATAAGAAGTACCGCTTACAACTTGTTTGACGACTTATTTCCACATAACTATGTGGACAACAGTAATTACAAATCTCTGCTGAAAAATTAAAATAAATTGTGTTAAAAATGATGCAAGGGAAATGTAAGATATTCTTAACAGTGAAATGATATTCAGGCTTTATTTCTTCAGCTGTAAATTAATTAATTTTGTATTGAACTCAATTGTAGTGTTCTGTGTAGCTCACACATGTATGTTGTCTGGCAGGTATGTTACAACAGCCATAAGGCTAAGAACTGTTGGTCTAAAGCAGTGGTTCCTAACCTGTTTTATGAATTAAAAAATAAGACTGTATGATCATTAAAAGCATCTGTAGTACCTAAAGATTAGAGACTGGACAACATAATGCTAGTTTTTAAAAAAGGGTTTTAGTCGTGCTCTGGGAAAATTCAGACCGGTGAGCTCGACATCAGTACTGGATGAAATAGTAGAAACCATTATAAAGAACAAAATTACTGGACAGATATAGTCATGGTTCAATGGGACAACGCCAACATGGATTTAGCCAAGGAAAGTCTTATTTATTTATTTACATTCTCTTATATACCGCGCTATTCTACATCAGTGCGGTTTACATTGAACAAACTGAAATTACACTGAACAGGGCATTATAACTTGGAGATAACTATTTTACAGGGAAATGTCTTACTGATCTGCTATATTTTTTTGAAGCTATGAATAAACAGGTAGATAAAGCTGAACTAGTTGATATCGTGTGTCTGGATTTTCAAAAAGCCTTTGGCAAAGTCCCTCATGAGCGACTCTGGGTGAAATTAAAAAAAAACAACAATTCGGGATAGTAGGCAGTGTACTATTGTGGATCAGGAACTGGTTAAAAGATAGAAAACAGAGTAGGGTTAAATTGCCAATTTCTTCAGTGGAGAAAGGTGAATAATGGAGTACACCAGGGATCTGTGCTGGGCCTGCTGCTTTTTAACATATTCATAAATGACCTGGAAATGGGAATAACGAGTGAGGTGATCAAATATGCAGATGACAAAAAACTATTCAAACTTATTAACACACAAGATGATTGCAAAAAATTGCAAGAGGATCTTGAAAATTGGGGAGACTGAGTGCCCAAATGGCAGATGAAATTTAACGTGGACAAGTGCAAAGTTATGCATGTAGGGAAGAATATCCGAAATTACAGTTACACGATGCAAGGTTCCATATTAGGAATGACTACCCAGGAAAAGGATCTAGGCGTCATTGTGGATAATATGTTGAAACCTTTTGCCCAGTGTACAACAGCAGCCAAGAAAGCAAATAGAATTCCAGGAATTATAAAAAAAGGAATGGAGAATAAAGCCAAAATATTATAATGCCTCTGTATCGTTCCACGCAATGAAGCTACAATGTGGCATATTTAAGACTAATCGGGAAATTTTTTTTTTCTCTCAGCGTGTAATCTAAGTCTAGAATTCGTTGCTGGAGTATGTAGCAAAAGCTGTTAGTGTAGCTGGGTTTAAAATAAGTTTTGACTAGTTACTGGAGGAAAAGTCCATAAACCATTATTAAAGTGGACTGGGGAAATGCATTGCTTACCTCTGGAAAGCATGGAATCTGTCTATCTTTTCAGAACCTGACAGGTACTTGTGACCTGGATTGGCTACTGTTGGAAAGAGGATACTGAGCTTGATGAACTTTTGGTTTTACCCAGTATGCATATATTATGGACCCCGGGGGAGTCTGTCAGACTGTTTTAGGGAGTCTGCAAGACACAGAAAAGAGTGGAGGGAGAGGGAGAAGCTGCTGCGGATTTGGTCGGGAGACGAGAGACTAGATGGAAATGGATGAAGGAAAGTAGAACCAGCAAGCCAGAATGGTGGGCACTTGCGAGAGAGAGCGAGTGAGAGTGAGCGAGCGAGAGCACGAGAGAAGGTTCTGGGCTGAGTCAGCCCAAGCTATCTAATGCCCTAGACAAACATGCAGCCTTGCAATCCCCCCAAGCATCTTCCATTACCTAGCTTGCCCCCCCCCCCCCGTGCCCACAGCATCTTCTCGCCTCTTTCCTTCCCCTCCCTATTCCCCTTCCTCAGGTGTCCAGCATCCCCCTGCCTTCACTGACCTCTGCCCCACTAGTACAGCAGAGAAAACATTGAATGCATCATATCATCACTCAACACAACGTCCCCCTTTGATTCTTGCCTAGTCAGCTGGATAAAAGCAACTAAAAAGGAACTTAGCCCTATATTCACCAGAATCACCCAATCAGCTCTACAATGTCATATGCCAGAATGCCTGAAACTTTCCTCCATATGTCCCACCCTGAAGAAGCCCAATTTTGACCCATCAGATCCAGCCTCCTTCAGACTAATTGCCAGTCTCCCCCTTCATAGCAAAAATGATTGAGAAATCTGTTCAGCAACAACTCCAGGACCATATTGACAAAAACACCCTCCTTGACCCCCCCGTAACATGGATTCTGCTCTATGCACAGAAAGCACAGTTACTTACCTGTAACAGGTGATCTCTGGGAACAGCAGGAATTAGTCCTCACATATGGGTACGTCGGTACCGACGGAGCCTGCGCGGGAAAGCTCCCCAGCTTCCCAGAAGAAAGCTTTTGGGAGCCTCCCACAGCGCATGCGCGCTGCCTTCCCGCCTTTCTCACCAACTCTCCTCAGTTCAAGTTTAAAGCTGAGACAATAGAGAGAGAGTAAAGGAAAGACAAAGAGAGAGAAAGATACAACACCTAGGGTAGGTGGGTGGGTTGTGAGGACTAATTCCTGCTGTTCCCAGAGATCACCTGTTACAGGTAAGTAACTGTGCTATCTCCAGGAACAAGCAGGAATAAGTCCTCACATATGGGGACTCCCTAGCTAAGATGCCTGGGAGATCCCCAAGGATATGAGACCCTGAAAGGTTCCTCATCTTCCTATGGATCTCAGGCATCCATTCAGGGAAGGAGGGCAGGAGTTGTTCAAGAATGGAACAGGTGTCTGAGGACAGCCTGACCAAACAAGGCATCCCGGCGGGAGTCCTTGTCCAAACAGTAATGGGCTGTGAAGGCATGAACCGAGGCCCAGGTGGCTGCTCGACAGATCTGATCGATGGACACAGAATGAAGATGAGCCATAGAGGTGGCCATGGCCCTCACATTGTGAGCTGTGACATGGCCTTCCAGAGAAAGGTTCTTACTCTGGTAAGCAAAAGAGATACATTGAGCAATCCAATTGGACAGTGTTCTTTTAGAGACTGGAAGTCCTAGATGAGAAGGATCAAAAGCAACAAAAAGCTGGGAAGACTTTCTATGTTGCTGTGTCCTGTGTAAGTTAAATGCAAGAGCTCTTTTACAATCTAGAGTATGAAGGTTCCTCTCTGCAGTGGATGCATGAGGAGCTGGAAAAAAAGACAGGTAAATATACCTCTTGATTAAGATGAAAAGGTGAGACCACTTTAGGCATAAAGTGAGGATTTGTCATAAGGACTACCTTATCATGATGGAACCTTGTATAAGGTGGATTAGCCACTAAGGCCTGCAGTTCACTAATGGTGCGAGCAGAAGTGATTGCAATAAGGAAAATAACCTTCCAGGAAAGAAATTTCAAGGAGGTAGTGGCTAAGGGTTCAAAAGGTGGCTTCATAAGCTGACCAAGAACCAAGTTTAAGTCCCATGCCACCGGAGGAGGTCGAATGGGAGGTTTAGTTAAGGTTAGGCCTCTCATGAATCTTGCAATAAGAGGATGAGAGGAAACAGGTTGTCCACTGATAGGCTTAAGGGATGCTGCAATAGCACTTAAATGGACCCTTACGGAATTCGTCTTAAGGCCTGCATTGGAGAGATGCAGGAGATATTCTAAGAGAGAATTCAGAGGAAGTGCTAGAGGGTCAAGACCCTTTTGAGCACACCAAATGGAAAATCTCTTCCATTTAAAAGCATAGGAACGCCTAGTGGAAGGTTTCCTGGAAGAATGAAGGACATCCTGCACTTGTTTCGAAAGATTGAAGTCTTGAAGGTCTAGGCCTTCAGTAACCAAGCTCTGAGGTGAAGGGACTTGGGGTTTGGATGCCACAAAGTCCCCTCCTCCTGAGACAGAAGGTCTGGAGCAGTTCCCAAGTCCAGGGAGGGGGCTTGGGAGAGATGCAGAAGTAGAGGGTACCACACTTGGCGTGGCCAGCGTGGAGCTATGAGGATCATAGATCCTTGATCCCTCTGAAGTTTGAACAGAGTCTTGGGGATCAAAGGAATGGGTGGAAAGGCATACAGGAAGTCCTGACCACAGTGAAGGAGGAAGGCATCCTTGGCCTGAACTCCCTGACACGGAATTCTGGAACAGAACCGGGGAAGTTTGGTATTCCACGGACTTGCAAATAGGTCTATGTCCAGGGTACCCCATTCCTGAAAGATTCTGAGTACCTGATCCATGTGCAGGGACCATTCGTGTGGAAGCAGAACTCGACTGAGTCTGTCCGCCCAAGAGTTTTGAATTCCTGGGAGGTATACTGCCAGGAGATGGATTTGATGCTCTCTGGCGAAGGCCCATAATCTGAGAGCTTCATTGCAAAGCGACAGAGAGCCGGTTCCTCCTTGCTTGTTTATGTAAAACATGGCTACCTGATTGTCCGTTTGAATGAGGACTGTCTGGTAGCTGAGGAGGGTATGAAAGACCTTGAGAGCTAAGAACACTGCTCGAAGCTCCAAGTGATTGATGTGAAGAGAGGTCTCCTGTGGAGACCAAGTACCTTGGGTGGAGAGGTCCTGCAGATGAGCTCCCCAACCTGTTTGGGAGGCATCTGTTGTGAGGATTGCTTGGGGCAACAAAGGTTGGAAGGGGGACCCCAGCAACAGATTTTGAGTGGACATCCACCATTGGAGAGACCAAAGGAGACGTTTGGAGTTTGCTATTTGGTCTGAGAGAGCTCCTGAGGCTTGAGTCCACTGGGTGGACAAAGTCCATTGAGCTGCTCTCATGTGTAGGCGAGCATAGGGGACCACATGTACTGTGGAAGCCATGTGGCCTAGCAGTTGTAGCATCTCCCTGGCAGTTAAGTGGCTCTTTGACTGAATCTGGGAGGCTAGCTGCACTAGACGTGGTGGTATCCAACCAGGCCCCTATGAATTCCAGGGACTGAGTAGGGATGAGCTGGGACTTTGGGAGGTTTACCACCAGTCCCAGATACTGCAGAATGCGCCTTGTGCGGTCCAGGGAAATCTGGGCTTCTGACTGAGATGGAGCTCTGATGAGCCAGTTGTCCAGATATGGGAAGACAAAGACTCCCAGAGTGCGCAGAAATGCAGCAACTATTGCCATGCATTTGGTGAACACTCTTGGAGCAGAGGCCAGACCGAAAGGAAGGACTCTGTATTGGTAATGTTTTCCCTGGAACAGAAAATGTAGGAATTTTCTGTGGGATGGATGGATGAGTATATGGGTGTACGCATCCTTGAGATCTAGAGAACAAAGCCAATCCTGACTCTGTAGGTATAGAAGGAGAGTGCCTAAAGAGAGCATCTTGAACTTCTCCTTGTACAGAAATTTGTTCAATTCTCGGAGATCTAGAATAGGTCTGTATCCCCCTGTTTTCTTTGGGATGAGAAAGTAGGGGGAGTAAAAACCTGACCCCTGTTGAAGAGGAGGAACTTCTTCTATGGCCCTCTGGGCCAGAAGGGAGGTTACCTCCTGATCCAGAAGGTCGAGGAGAGATGTGGGAGAATTGAAATGTCTCACCATGGTGTAGGGAGGAAGGTCTGAGAAATGAAGTTTGTAGCCCTCTCTGATGATGGAGAGGGTCCACTGCTCTGATGTGATTTGCTCCCATCTGGGAGCAAAATGAGCCAACCTTCCTGGAATGGTGAGAGGTTCTGGCTGTTGTAGAGCCAGAAAGGTTAAGTTCTCTAGCACTAAGTCAAAACCCCTGAGGGGCTTGGGACTGCTGGGTTGCAGCAGCCCCTGCAGGTTTAGGCCTGGCCTGTTTGGGTTGCTGACGCTTAGTAGCAAAGCGACCTGCAGAAGACTGTTGACCAGAAGTGGAAGGAAATCTGCCCTTCTTGTAAAAAGACTTTTTCTTGGCTGGAGTGGAGGTAGACTTAGAAAGTCTATCAAGAGCAGCATTTTCTGCATCCATTTGAGTGGCTTTAATCTGCCACTCTTTGCCAAATAGGTTTTCACCTGTACAGGGTAGATTTCCTAAACCATCTTGAACCCAGGGTTCTAGATCAGAAGCCTGGAGCCAAGCAATTCTACGAGCAGCTATAGCAATGCCTGAGGCTCTGCTGGCAACCTCAAAGGAATCAAAGGCTGCTCTGTTGGAAAACTTTGAGATGTCTTGCGTATGCTTAAGCCAAAGAAGGAATTCAAGGGAGAAAGTTGTGCAGCTTTTCTGCAACCTCCTTCAGAAACATACCCATATAAAGGCTGTATGAATTGATTCTGGCAGTAAGCATGCTAGCTTGGAAGATCTTTCTACCAAAAGCATCCAAGGTCCTGCATTCTCTTCCTGGAGGAGTAGAAGAGTGTCTTTTGGTACTCTTTATTCTCTTCATAGCTGACTGCACCACAATAGAATGGTGAGGAAGCTGAGTTTTTTGAAAACCAGGAGGAGGGAGGACACGGTACATAGTGTCCAATCTACGAGAATGAGGAGAAAGGGTGAGAGGAGTCTCCCACAATTCAAGCAAATGTTCTTGGAGAATTTCATGAATTGGCAAGGTGACTGCCTCTCTGGGAACCTTAGAGTATCCCAAAATGTCTAATTTTATTGCTCTAGGTTCTTTTTCAGAGGTTACTGAAATAGAGAGTTCTTTAGCTACTTCCATGATGAAGTCTTGAAAGGACAAATCCTCTGGAGGAGACATTCTCCTCTTTGGAGAAGAGGGCTCCTCAGGAAGAGCAAGAGATACTTCAGGAGAGTCATCCGATGAATCGGAATCATCAGAAGACTGGAAGTATCGTCTGCTGGCTTCCAGGGATCGATACGCGTATCGACCGGTATCGACATCGGGCGTACCCGGAACCGGATCGGTATCGGGAAAAGCCCCGGAACCGGGAACCGGTATCCTGGTCGATGCGGATGCCCTGGGTACCGGTATCGATTGTGGTACCGGAACCGAGGTCGGTACCGCTTGCTGCGGTACCGTGGGCGTCGCAGCCTTAATGAAAGCCATTATGGCCTGCTGCATGGATTGAACTGTATGATCCATGGACGCCACGACTGCCTGGATGTCGATACCGGAAGAGTGTGCCGGTACCCCAGAGCAGTCTAACAGGTGATCGGTCGAGGCCGTGCCATCGATGTCAACCTGTAACCCCATAGGAGGAGCTTTGGAAGCCGGAGCTTCCCGCCGGGGTTGTTTGGCTGGGGCAGGGTCCTCAGGGTCAAGCCCGGGGGCATCTCGATACTTAGAGGGAGATTTGCCCTTTGAGGACCTGCCAGAGGAATGTTTGGTTACCTGAGATCCATCAGGAGAGGAAGACCTGGAAGATGTCGATGCTGGAGTATCTGTGGAAAACAGCATATGAAACTTGGCTGCTCGGTTCTGTAAGTCACGTTTAGACATCAGGGAACAGGACTGGCAATCCGGAATGGAGTGGTCAGGCCCCAAACATTTAAGACACCATTCATGTGTGTCGGTAACAGAGATGGTACCGCTACACTTGGTGCATTTTTTAAAACCAGAAGCTGGTTTTTCCATGAGGGAAAATTGTTCTCTAGGCCTAGGGGCCTAAAGAGAGAAAATTTCACCAAGTAGTGAAAAGAAAATATATATATTTTTTTGAAAAGTAAAAAGAAAAAAGACCGGCGGTACCGGTCCGGTAGTCGGGGAAGGCAGACACGCGGCCAAAGAAACAAATTAAAATAAGAACTTCTTCAGCGGTGACAGGAACACGACCTGCTGGCTCCGCGGAAAAGAAGAACTGAGGAGAGTTGGTGAGAAAGGCGGGAAGGCAGCGCGCATGCGCTGTGGGAGGCTCCCAAAAGCTTTCTTCTGGGAAGCTGGGGAGCTTTCCCGCACAGGCTCCGTCGGTACCGACGTACCCATATGTGAGGACTTATTCCTGCTTGTTCCTGGAGATTTGAAACACCAATGATCTCTCTTGTTGACACCTTAATAAAAGGCATACAACACTGCCCAAGGATTCCTCCCGATGTTCCTAGATCTCTCGTCTGCTTTTGACACAGGCAACCACAACATCCTCCTTAAATGTCTTCAATCGACTGGAATCCACAGCATAGTTCTCCAAAGGTTCCACTCCTACCTAACCAACAGACATCAAGGATAAAAATCTGAACACTTCCACCCCATACCGTCAAACACAAGGAGTACCCCAAGGATCCACCCTAGCCGTGCTCCTCTTCAACATCTATCTTCAACCTCTCTGTTCCATCATCAAATCCCACACCCTGAACTTTCATATCTATGCCGGTGACATCATGCTTTATGGTTCATTCAACATGAAGCAACCCTCCTACACCAATCACCAAAAATGCTTTACCTATGTCTGACTGATAAACAACCTTACAATCAACTACAAAAAAACAGAAGCTCTATTTATAATGAAAGATGACACTTTTTCTCCCCCGACCTCCCTAACACTAAACACACAAATAAAAATTCAACCAGAAGTGAAATACCTCATCACCCTCGATCAACCCCTCTCTTTCAAACAGCAAATAAACAAAACCGACAAAGCAATATACTAGAAAGCAAAAACACTGCAATGTTTCTGACCTCTCCTTGAACCTCCAGATTTCCACTCAGCACGCCAAGCCATTATTCTATCACACTGACTACTGCAACTCCATAAGAACATAAGATATGCCATACTGGGTCAGACCAAGGTCCATCAAGCCCAGTATCCTGTTTCCAACAGTGGCCAATCTAGGTCATACGTACCTAGCAGTTTCCCCAAAAGACACAGGTTCCACAATGCTTGTACTGGGTCAAGCATTGATATCCTGGGTCCCTTAATAATGGTTTATGGACCTTTCCTCCAGGAACTTGTCCAAACCTTTTTTAAACCCAGCTACACTAACAGCCTTTACTACATCCTCCGGTAACAAATTCCAGAGTTTGATTACACGTTGAGTGAAAAAATATTTTCTTTTATTAGTCTTAAATAGTTTACCCTGTAGCTTCATTGCATGTCCCCTAGTCTTTCTATATTCTGATAACGTAAACAATCGATCTACGTTTACCCGTTCCACTCCGTTCATTAATCTACCATGGCCTCCCACAATCTACCCTACTTCCTCTAAGCACTATTCTACACACAGCAGCACACATCTTCCAAGGAGCAACAAAACATGACCACATTACACCCATCCTCAAACAGCTCCATTGGTTACCATTAACCAGCCACATAAAACAGAAGACCTTTGTTTTGTCCCACAAAGCCATCCACTCCTTCCCCACCACCACCTCCATACCTTGCTCCAAACTCCACAGTCTAACAGAGCCAGACGATCATCTACAAAGAACACACTCATCCCCCACACTAGAACTAAATACAACAGACAAGACTGCAGACGAGCCTTTCAGCTATATGCCCCATCTATTTGGAAAACACTACCGGACAGAATAAGAATCACCACCAACCTTCTCACCCTTCCATAAACTAAAGACTCACCTCTTTTCTGAGCATTTCACCCCTATTACATAACCACCTCCCTCTGCTGTACATACTGATGATGTAAACATATGTATATATTCAATGATCCACATAACCGATACTATTGTATATAGTTTATATAATCAATGCATACCATATATAGTTAGTTCTATTCTATGTAACAGATTGTTGTTCTCTGTTCCATGTACACCGCTTTGACCCGCATATGTATATAGTTTACCCTGTTCTCCAAGTTACTTGTTCCTGTTTCAATGTAATGACCTGACTTTGTTTATTGTCGGATACCATTTTGTTGTATGTAAACCGCGCTGATCGCAAATAGTGCGGTATATAAGAAATGTAAATAAATAAATAAAAGCGGTATATAAGCCCTGCTAAATAAAAAATAATAAATTAAATACAGCATCCCCCTTCCCTGACCCCCTCCCCCACCCCAATAGTCCTGAATCTCTCTCTCCCTTTCCCCTTGCTGTCCTCTGTTGTCTTGTGGAGCCATGGCTACCAGTACATTCAGTGCAGCAGCAAGTCTTCATCCACTCACATGTACTGTAAGCCAAGCCCCATTTCACCCCCTCTAATACAAACTCTGTCAGATGGGACAGGACGGGTCTGGTGTACAGCAAACATACGAGGAAGGAGGTCCACTGCCATGCTGAATGTACTTGCAACTGCATCTCCGGAAGCCAACTGATGTGAGGCAATGACAGCAAGGAGAAGGGAAGAGAGATTTAGAACCGCTCTAGGTGAAAGTCTAGAAGTAGGGCTGGCCCTATTTCTGGGAAGACTGTGGAGGGGCAAAGTGGGGTTCAGTGAACTTTGCAGGGGTTAATAAGGCATTCACACAAAGACTGGGGACCTCTGGTCTAGACTAGAATAACATCTAATATCTCATTAAAAATTCCCTTCACATAGTATTCTGAGCAATGTCATTGTTGTTTCCTGGGCTGATAACTCATCATTGGGACCATAGTATGATGGAATAAGATCCTCCCTTCATTTTGTAAAATGAACTGCTATCCATCTACAGTAGCATATGTCGTATGTAAATTTTGTAGTAATGAGCTGCTGCATTGCAAAATCATGAAAAGCAGCTCATTAATACACCCCCCAACCAAAACAAAACCAAAACAAGTGCAAGAAAATAGCTCTGCAGATCCATTTTCTTTGGAAAAATAACTACAGCTCAGAAGCTACTTTTACAGCTGTGTCTCCACTGATGCTGTAGTTATTTTCACAAGCTGACAAAGAAAAACTTCATTTGTGTGGCAGCTGATCAAAATTAAAAAGCACCCCCTCCGGCCCAACAGGTATAACTCTCCCTATCCCTGATGAGGGGCTAAAATGTGTTAAAAGCCTCCCTCCCTTAAGTCCCACCTCTCCCTAAAGTGAAGGGGTCTCATGCATCAGCTTGACACCCTCCAGGCACCCGACTTATCCCAAAGGATCTAGGGGGCAATGGGAGTAAGGAGAGATACCCATTCATACCTGCCCCAATGACTGCATCTCTCAAAACAGCATAGGCTGATCCAAGCAGTAGTCTCATGTACTACCACTCGGGGTCAGACTATTTATCTGTGGCTAAGCAAAGCTTCCAATAACTATTTCATTTTATTCTTGAATGATAGTAGCTAAACAAGAAACGTGGATCTTCCTAATTTTTATTTAGCTGTCAATATAAATTTCTAAAAATAAATACAACTGCTCCAAGTATGCATTTTTCATAAAGTGAAAACATTACAGTCTTTGCACAAAAATAAACAGACACACTCTTTCTTGTAATTTTCTGCATATAAGAAGTCACTTTTACAGCAGAGTCCCTGCTGATGCTGTGTTGTTCATACAGGCGGCTTTTCCCCAGACTACAGATGCAGCCAGGCAGTGTATTCAATGATAGCTAGGCTGATTAACCCCTATGCATATTTTTCAGATTAAACAAACATCTGCACAAGTTCCAGCTTGAATTTCATCATGGTATGCACGCATATAATACATTTTAACCAAAGCCTGCAGAGTCCACACTGTGCCATCTTGCCTTCTGCAAACCTTTATTAGCGTAACATTCCTTTCCAATGGTCTCACTTAAGTCAGCCTCATATAAGACAACCCACCCCCTCTCCCTCCACAACAGGTCTTGCACTGCAAGAAAGGAGTAACAAGTGAACCAAGGTGATGCATTTTTATACTGAACTATCAGAAAAAAAACGACACGGTAAATAAGACCTAAACAGAGAAGCCAATGTCATTCCCACTCTTTGCCAATTGCCCTTGTCCACATGATTTATCACAACCTTACACCCTAAAAATCCTTGAGGAAAAAGATAGGGGCAAAATCCCCAGCACATTTTGGAGCAAAATGTCCACAAACAGGAGAGACATCAGACCCAAACAAACTGCCAACATCATATTCTGTGCTTGGACTCTAAGAGTAAATCTTTTTTTTGGGGGGGGGAGGGGAGGGAGGGAGGGTGTGTGTGTGTGTGTGTGTGTGTGGAAACCTCCCCCACACCCTGTTGCAATTGACTGCTTTACCACACCACATCAGAGACACCTATGACCTTGGAGCTTTCCGGAAGATGCTTAAGACCCACTACTTTTTCACTGAAAGGGTGGTGGATGCTATGCCCTCCCGATGGAAGTGGTGGGGGCAAATACAGTGACAGAATTCAAAATGGCATGGGACAGACACAGTGAGTGCCTTTACAGCAACAGGATAAAATCAAAATAAACTATCTAATTCCTCAACATACAGGGGTGTCCTACACAGAGCAATGGGTTCACCCCTAAAACAAAGACATGAGGAGGGGGGCCTGCACGGAGCAGCAGGTGCACCTACTCTTGCCATCTTACTGGGCAGACTTGATGGACCATACTGGTCTTTATTTGCCGTCATTTACTATGTTACTATGTATTTAAGGAACATTTTGACGGGATTACTTGACCTACCTTATCTACTTATCCCTCTTACTCCTGCCTGTTCCCCCCCCCCCCAAGATACCCTCAGAAGCAAGCAACTCTATAACTGTATTTAGTTATACTGTTCTGTGCTATAAATAATTTTGTACATCTGTTCTATGTAAAACTGTTTACTGTTCCATACAAAACTGTTCCATGTAATGTTATCTTCTCTGTAAACCACATTGATCCTCAGAAATGCGGTATATAAAAAAATAAGCACAATGATCACCTTAACGAGTTAATCATCTTTAGACAACTAAATTGAACCCATCTATATATGAGAGAGATTCCTGAAAAAACCTGACTAGAAGAGACCAATAGATTAGGACTTAGTGGCTGATGTAGTACAAATGTGCTAGGCTTTGCACATAGGTTAGCCCAAGTTTTGTGAGTTAATTTGTGTGCATGAGCTAACTGGGCAGAAAGCACCGAACAGCACAGCACATTTAAACTCATGGTAATAGAACAATTACTCAGTTTAAATGCAAAGAAGTTCACAGAAGAGCAGAAGGCTCAGCTGAAAACTGGGATTTTAACACACAGTCTGAGGAAAGGGTACTTAGAAAACCTTGCAGGAGGTGTGCGCTGAACAATGCTATGCGCATGTGCCGGAATGCTATCTGGTGCATAAACATCAAAAATATTCTGAGCAGAAAGCATAGTTACTTACCTGTAACAGGTTTTCTCCGGGGACAGCAGGAATCAGTCCTCACATAACGGGCGAGATTGGCGCCGATGGAGCCCGCGCGGATCCACTCCCCAGCTTTCAAAGAAAGCCTTTGGGAATTACACCTCACATGTGCAGTCACTCTCCTTCCCAAAGGTGCCATCTTGCCTCAATATGATATAGCACAAGATGGCAAAAAGGAAAAACAAGGGGAGGGAGGGAGGGTTGTGAGGACCGATTCCTGCTGTCCCCGGAGAAGACTTGTTACAGGCGAGTAACTACATTTTCTCCGGGAACAAGCGGGAAGTCAGTCCTCACATATGGAACTCCCAAGGGACAGGCTACCGAAAAAAACCTGTAAAAGCCACAGATTATCCAAAAAGCAAACCGTAAAGGGCAGCAGGGGGTGTTGGTTGGCTGGAAGTCTGACACTTCTACAGCAGCATCGAAGATGCAATCCACCACTCCGGTAGCCTCGACACAGAGGGCTGGAGGGAAGGAGTTGCAGTATTCCCCGAAGAGGTGATGGAGTACGGCTTGACCGAAGGCACTATCCTTCCAGGAGGTCTCTTCCAAACAGTAGTATGCAGCAAACGTGTGCACAGAGGACCAGGCTGCAGCCCGGCAGATGTCCAGCAAGGGCACTGACCGCAGGCTGGCCACTGAGATTGCCATGGCACGCACATTGTGAGCCATCACATGATGCTCCAGAGAGCCCTGCCTGTTGATGGGTGGCTGACTGCATTTCTTTCACCTAACAAGAGAGGGTGCACTTGGAGACTGACCCAAGTCGAATGGAGTCAAGAGAGACAAAGAACTGAATTGCGTGGCAATGGGGTTGTATCCTCTGGATTTAGGACAGGGCATGCTTGCAGTCTACCGGGTGCAGAGAGGCCTCCGCCCTAGAGGAGTGAGGCCTAGAAAAACAAGTAATACTACCTCCTGATTCAAATGGAATGCAGAGACCATCTTTTGGCAAGAAGGATTACCCTGTTCCTATGGAACCTGATGTAAGGCACATGTGCCACCAGGGCCTGCAGTTCGCTCAAGCGCCGGACCCCACCAGAAATAAGACCTTCCAAGAGAGGTACTTGAGATGGCAGGTAGTCAGGGGCTTGAAAGGCAGGGCCATGAGCTTTCCCAGCACCACACAGGTCCCACATCACCAGGTGGATCAGGGGCCAGAAGAGGAGGCGGCAGCCTCGCATGAATCAGCCCTCATGGTGGTGAGCCGAGATGGCACAGAGGTGCACTCTGACTGTGATGGACCTTCACGTCAGCCCCTGACAGATGCAAGAGGTATCGCAATATCTGACATTGCACAGGACAAAGGGTTAAGGCGTTCCTCTGCACACCAGTGGGAAAATCTGCGCCACTTGCAGGCATAAGCCCATCACAGAGTCCTTACGCGAGGCCAGCAAGACATCTAGCAAGGCATTGCGCATCACCGACTTAGCGAGGCAGTGATGCGCAATGGCTAGCCTCTCAGCATCCAGGCAGTCAGCGCTAGAGACTAGAGGTTGGAGTGTCGCAATGTCCCGTCCTCCTAGGACAGCAGGTTCGGGGCACTCACCAATGGCCAAGGGTCCCACTGGAATAGCTGCAGGAGCAGGGGGAACCATGGCTGCCTGGGCCACCTGGGTGCAATGAAGATAACTGAGGCCGCCTTTGCTTGGATCTTGAGAAGGGCCCGAGGCACCAGGGGCACTGGTGGAAATGCATACAGAAAACCCCTAGACCAAGCAAGGAGGAAAGCATCTGCCACCTCCTGCCGTCAGGCCAACCTTCCTCGGACAGCTGTGAGTTCCGGGATACCCCAACACCGGAAGACCTCCCCTAGTACGGTTGGGTTCAGGCTCCATTTGTGGGGTTGGAGAATGTGGCTCAGGTGGTCGGCCAGTATACTGTCCTGGCCTGGCAAGTACAGCACCTTGAGGGAGATGTTCTTCCTTGCTGCGAAGTTCCAGAGGCACACCGCCTCCCAACAGAGCCAGTGCCCCCCTGCTTGTTGATGTAATGCATTGCTACCTGGGGTTGTCTGTCTGGACTTGAACCACCTGTCCTTCCAGATGGTCCTGGAAGACCTGCAGGGCATGATAGACTGCCCGTAGCTCCAGCAGGTTGATCTGAGAGGCACTCTCCTTTGGTGAACATGGGTCTTGTGACTGTAGGTGATCGCAGTGGCCCCACCCCAGCCCAGCTTTGATGAGTCTGTGGTGAGGATGCACTGCACTGGGAGGGCCTGGAAGGATAGGCTGGCTCTGAGGTTGAGATGGTCCTGCCACCAGGTCAGAGAGGTTGCTAAGGCCAGTGTGACTTGGATGCGATCCTCTAGGCGACTTGAAGCTTGTGTCCACTTGGCGCTGAGCATCCACTGAGCTTACCGCATGTACAGGTGGGCAAAAGGGGTTATGTGGACGGTGGATGCCATGTGCCCCAAGAAGCAGAGCATTGTCCGGGCTGTCACTGGTGCGCAGCTCTGTACCTCTTGAACCAGGGTGGCAAGGTGTTGCGCCAAATCCAATGGTAGGAAGGCTCTCTCCCGGGTAGAGTCTAGTAGACCCCCCGATGAACTCCATGCACTGTGTGGGGAAGTTCACTACAAAGCCCAGGTGCTGCAGTAGTCCTAGAGTGCGCTGTGTTGCACTGCGCGCTTCCTCCAGTGAGCTGGCCCGCACGAGCCAGTCGTCCAGATATGGGAACATGAATACCCCGAAGAACCAGAGGCGAGCGGCCACAACTGACAGGCATTTCGTCAGCACCCGAGAGGACGAAGCAAGGCCAAAGGGGAGCACACTGTACTGATAGTGGTGGCTCCCGATGACGAACTAGAGGTACTGACGGTGCCTTGGATGGATCAGGATGTGGGCATTGGCATCTTTGAGATCCAAGGAACATAGCTGATCGCCCTTTAGGAGGTAAGGCAGCAAGGTTCCAAGGGATACCATCTAGAACTTTTCCTTGACCAGGAAGTGGTTGAGGGCCTAAAGATTCAGGATGAGCCTGAATCCCCCTATCTTCTTGGGGACCAGGAAGTAGCGGGAGTAGAAGCCCCAGCCCTGAAGGTGGTGGGGGATGGATTCTACCACCTGATCCTTGAACAGAAGCTCCTTGTGCAAGGGGTTCATGGGAATTCCCCTGGAAAAAAGGGGGAAGGAAGCAGAGCAAAGTGGGAGATATCCCTTCTTGACCACCTGCAACACCCAGGTGTACGTGGTGATATAGGACCACTGGTGTGCAAAGGTAACCAGCCGCCCTCCAGTGAACCTTGGGCCTGTTACATTCCGAGGAAGAGAGGCTACGCCCAAGGAGTCAAAAACTCCCCCCAGGCTGCGGCACTGTTTGGGGTTTGGGAGCCTTTGGCTTATGGAGACCATGCCCCTGCCCCTTAGCCTGCTGCCCCTGAGGGGGAGCGGGATAGGCCTGAAACTGGGGATAGTTTACGTAAGCCTTCTTGGTCTTCGGGTGGAAGGGCTTTTTTCCCCTGAAGTCTGCCTATGGGAAGGTTCAGACACACTTTCTTGGACAACCTGGTTCTGATCATGATTTCCTTCTCCAACTTGTTGGCTTTCTCCGTCATGGGTTTGCAGAAGAGGTTGTTTCCCCAGCCTGGGACATCAGCTAACTTATCCTGAACCCACTGCTCCAAGTTGGAGGACTGTAGCCAGGCAAGGCGGCGGGTACAGACTTAAAGCTATTGAAGGGTCCTGAAGTGCCGAAGGGGTTCACCTGATAACCCAGCTAACTCGGTGAGCTCCTTCGCCAGGTCCCTCAGGTACATGCTCATGTACAGATGGTAAGCCTGGATCCGGGCTGGGAGCATAGAGCTCTGGAAACACTTCTTGCCAAAGGCATCCATGGTACAGGCCTCCTTGCCGGGGGCACAGTGTGTGTCTTCTGGCTCTTAACATGAAGCATAGCCAACTCCACCACTATGGAATTGTGTGGCAGTTGTATCTTATGGAACCCGGGGCTCCTGCTGACTTGATATAACTTTAAGGGTTCACTGAATCTTTAAAACCCTGAACTCCAAACCACTGGCTCCTTAGCACAGTTACAGAACTGTATTTTAACTTGCTTTCTGAGCTGAACATATTTCATGGCTTTTGTTCGAATGAGATAAAGGTTGCCTGTACAGCTGTGCCAGTTTGCAGGAGCTATTCTGGGAGTGGGTGAGAGGAGGAGGAAGGGGACTAAAGACGTCTATTCCACTGCAGAGGTAGGGGGTTCCTATTCACTACCACTGTTCCATCTAAGCTGTGCGCGTGTGCGCGCACACACACCTCGTCAAGTGAGCACACATACTTTACAACAAAGCGCACAAAAATTACGGTTCTGATTCTGATAGAAAAAAACACAGATGGCTTAAAATTTAAAAGTTGTGATTGTAATTGCTAGAAATTTTCTGCTTCATTTAGTAATCGTCTATTTTCATTTAATTTGATTAAAATCAATGTGGTGTACATACTGTATTCTGATGTGTAGTCAAATTTTAAAGTATATAACTCCGAGTGTTATGTGGCGCACAAAAATTTAACCTTCCTTCAAAAGCTGCACAGCTGATATTTTATGCGCACACAGCCTACAGAAAATTAGAGGGAACATTGTTCACTACCAAGCAAAACTTAGGGGGTTTCTCACTATGCTGTGCCATGTGCATGAATGGATAAGGTTTGATTAGAAAAAGACAGTAACTGGCCTGATGATAATCTGCAGCTCTGTGGCATCTTAGCCACTGTCTGGATGTCACCATTTTTCTATCAGCCTGAAGATTCAAAATGAGTTTCCGCTAGTTTTACAGCAGCTTTTCGAGTTCTGCAAGGTGATTAGCCTGGAACTCGTTTGGTTTGCGGCTGCAGATGTTAGACTACAGAGCAGAGAATGCAAGCATGTGCTCTACCTGGTGCAATGTCTGTCAGTATACAATACACAGAGTGCTCGCCCTCACTTCTCATGTTAGGAGTGTAGCAAGACTTTCACTTACTCCCATTATCCATAATGCCACTTCCATTGTCAAGTGATTATCTATATCTTAACCTTTCTACATCCTCAAAGACCATGGATGATGCAGGTAAGGTAGCTCCTTGAGTTTCCTATGCAAGCATGGATACTGAATTCTATAAAAGCTGTTCCAGCATCTCTGCAAGGTCATATAATAAGAGCAGCAGTGATATCAGTGATATGAGGAGGATGGGGTGAAGAAATACAGCCCAGCCCAGTTCTTTGAAAGCACATCCCCTCCACCCCACCATAAATGTACCTTGGCAAAAATCATAAATATAGCAAACAGCTTTTAACATATATATCAGATGCAAAAAAACCTCCAAACAAAACCCCTCAGACTATATGACACAATGTGAGTGATTTTTTCTCTTGTTTTTGTAAGGACTTACACATTCTTAAAGACTGTGTAGCTATACCTACTCCTATCTCATCTGTTTTATTATTTGCTTTGCTTGTTGATGCTGTCACTCTGCCTGCTGTTATTACGTGCATTTTTATGTTCTTTTTGTAGAGTCTGCCCTCTCCTACTGTTAGAACTGCTGCCTGGCTCCTGCCTGGTCCCTCCCCCGGAAGTCACGTGGCCGCACGAATGCGACCGCGTTCTGAGAGGTACCCTGTCCACTCCACATAAATTTGCAGCGCCTGCGGCGCTCATCGCCGCAACATGGGCGCGCACCGAAGGAGCACACCTAAGGAGCATGACGTGCTCCTTAGGCGCGCTCCTTGGGGCCGCTCCGGCTGCGTAGGCCCTACATTTATCTTGCCCATTCTTCTCTTCCTCACCCTTCTGGTGCCTTCCTGGCCCTTTGAATACTCAACACCTTCCTCGGTCTGTCCTTCCACGTCGTACCTCAGTACAGCGACTTTTCTGCCTCAGGTGAGTCCTTTTATCCCTAACCATCTCCTTGCTCCTACCGCCCCTCCCCTTTCAATGGCCCATATACCTGTCTTTTGGGGGCGCTGCCCGACATTCTCCACATCCACGCGCTCTCGGTGTTTTGCTCATCTTCGTCCTTGTCAGACTGCCACTAGTACCCCCCATGTTTCACGTGTTTCCTCTCCCTCGCCCTCTCTTACGATGGGGCTTCTCAACTGTAGGTCACTCAGGAATAAAACCCTCCTTGTTCAGGATCTCATAGCCCACTATTCCCTGGAAATCACCCTTCTCACAGAAACCTGGCTGAAAGAAAGGGAGGATGCCCTCCTTGCCCGTTGCCTCCCTCCTGGTTTCTCCGCAATTTCTGTTCCCAGGTCTGGCCGCTCTGGTGGAGGAGTGGCCGCTATCCTGCACCCCACCCTCTCCTTCACGCAAATCTTCTCCCCACTGATTCATTACCCTGAAGCCCTGCTTCTCCATCTTCACTCATCTCCCCCAATGCATGTCCTCCTTATCTATTCCCCACCGGCTCTTCGTCCCGATCTTTGGGACTCCTTACTTCTCACTGTTTCCAACCTAACCCTCACATTCCCTCAGCTGCTTATTGCTGGAGACTTCAATTTACACCTTGATTCTCCTGTTTCCTCCAGAGATCACGCTTTTATTTCCCTTCTAGATGATCTCTTCCTTCTTCAGCATGTCTCCTTCCCTACTCACACGGTTGGTCACACTCTTGACCTCCTCCTTACCTCCTCTTCCTCC
Organism: Ichthyophis bannanicus; assembly: GCA_033557465.1. Classification (NCBI taxonomy): domain Eukaryota; kingdom Metazoa; phylum Chordata; class Amphibia; order Gymnophiona; family Ichthyophiidae; genus Ichthyophis; species Ichthyophis bannanicus. The sequence continues at coordinate 1,105,657,430 of CM066032.1, read as the reverse complement.
TCACTACAGATCTCTGATCTGTCCTCCCTCATTCTCCCCTGGTCAGATCATTACTGTCTACTCTTTACTTGTCTTCCTTCCGAGAAAGTCCCCCAATCACCCACCCCTTTAATCTTCCCCTCCTCAGCGTCTCTCTCGCCGTATCACCCCCTCTACCATCCAGCAGTTTCCCCCCACATCGCAACTTCTTCCAGTAGACTTCTCCTCTCGCTCTCCCAACTCCCAAGCTGCTCTCTGGTTCTCCACTTTTTACGATGCACTCAACAATTTAGCTCCCCTCCGGCCCTGTCCCCCAAAGCGCCGCCCTACGCAATTGGTTCTCCACTTTTTCCGATGCACTCAACAATTTAGCTCCCCTCCGGCCCTGTCCCCCAAAGCGCCGCCCTACGCAACCATGGTATTACTCCGGCCTCAAATTGCTTCGTACTCAGCTTCGCAGAGCCTAACGCCTATGGCGCAAGGCCCCTTCTCCGACCACTCTATCCATATTTAAGGCCCACCACTCCCACTACCGCTCTCAAGTACACCTAGCCAAAAGAACCTATTTTTCTTCCGCCATCTCAAACGCTCCCAACCAGACCTGGCACCTTTACAATGTGCTTCATTCCCTCACTTCACTTCTCCCCCTCCACTCCGGCTGCCTCCACCCAGCCATCCCCTTCTCCCCCGCTTCTTGCCACATTCTTTAGCGACAAGATCTCCAATCTTCAGGCCTCCCTACCCTCCTGCCCTCCACCTATCCTTTCTCCTCCATCCATCGCGTCTCCTCTTCCCTCTCCGACCTATTCACACACATGGTCCACTTTTTCCCCCAACAACCTCTGCTGAGCTTCACCAGCTTCTCTCTTCTTCTAACAAAACATTCTGCTCCCTTGATCCTATCCCCTCCTCTTGGTTACTGAATCCAACACTGGCACTCCTCCCCCCTCTCCTTTCTCTGCTCAACTCCAGTCTCTCCACCAGGACCTTTCCCCACCATTGGAAGCACGCCTTAATCCGCCCCATTCTCAAGAAACCCTCTCTTAACCCTATGACTCCCTCCCACTATCGCCCAGTATCCAATCTCCCTTTTATCTCCAAACTTCTAGAGAAAATTGTATTTGCTCAACTCTCCCACCACCTGGATACTATCAATTTCCTTCACCCTCGTCAATCTGGTTTCCGTCAGGGTCACAGCGTCGAAACTGTCCTACTTGCTTTCAACTAATGCTATACATGTAGCTCACGATCGTGGTACACAGTCCAAAACGTGATAAGGTGGAAAAACACTTTATTGTAATCTCAGACCTAGCAACCCGACACAGGCCGTGTTTCGGAGACCTTCATCAGGGGTTGTCTACATAGGTACTAAAGACATAGAAACAAAACAATATTAAAAACTCAAATAATACTGAAAGAACAAATACTCAAACATCCGTTTAACTCTATTATACAGAAATAAAAATACATGTATAATAAATAGTAGAAATTATGTATTAAATAATGGAAATATAAAATTAATAATACTCCCAAATAAATAGTTAAAAAATTAAAAAATTAAAATAAATAATATATAATAGAAATCAAATGCTTGAAACACGATACTCAAATAAAATGTAAATGTTAAAAATGTGATAAAAGATACACCAAAAATAGACCACAAATAAATCGATACAGACACATTAAAATACAGTCCTTGTGAAGAAGGTCAACATCATATTTGTATTGTTACTACCTTATTTGTAGAAATGACATGCAAACCTCCTCTATGTAGAAACGATGGCACACAGTAAATGCAAGGAGTCAAGAACTAAAATGGAGAAGACATAAAAAGAAGCATATGTATACCATTGGAGATAACTTGTATGTATATTGAAAGCATCCAAATACTGTCCAAAAATATTAATGGAGAATTAAATTATACTTATATAAATATAGAATGGAGTAGGGCCAAGGTTGCATCGCAGGATAAGCTAAGCCAAAATCATTAACACCAATTATAAATTGTATCGGTGCAGGAAATAAACACCGATACAATTTATAATTGGTGTTAATGATTTTGGCTTAGCTTATCCTGCGATGCAACCTTGGCCCTACTCCATTAATATTTTTGGACAGTATTTGGAATTAATTGAGATTTAGTACGATTTTCCCCACCATTTGTCCCACTATGATAGTTGGCTAATTAACATTTGTCTCTCTTGGTTATGTACTCCTCCCACATCTGACCTAGAGTAATGCCTGCTGCGTTTCTTTGGTGTTTTCAGTCTCTAGTTCCCAGCAATTGATGCTTTCAATATACATACAAGTTATCTCCAATGGTATACATATGTTTCTTTTTATGTCTTCTCCATTTTAGTTCTTGACTCCTTGCATTTACTGTGTGCCATCGTTTCTACATAGAGGAGGTTTGCATGTCATTTCTACAAATAAGGTAGTAACAATACAAATATGATGTTGACCTTCTTCACAAGGACTGTATTTTAATGTGTCTGTATCGATTTATTTGTGGTCTATTTTTGGTGTATCTTTTATCACATTTTTAACATTTACATTTTATTTGAGTATCGTGTTTCAAGCATTTGATTTCTATTATATATTATTTATTTTAATTTTTTAATTTTTTAACTATTTATTTGGGAGTATTATTAATTTTATATTTCCATTATTTAATACATAATTTCTACTATTTATTATTATACATGTATTTTTATTTCTGTATAACAGAGTTAAACGGATGTTTATGAGTATTTGTTCTTTCAGTGTTATTTGAGTTTTTAATATTGTTTTGTTTCTCTGTCTTTAGTACCTATGTAGACAACCCCTGATGAAGGTCTCCGAAACACGGCCTGTGTCGGGTTGCTAGGTCTGAGATTACAATAAAGTGTTTTTCCACCTTATCACGTTTTGGACTGTGTGCATGTATCACGTGATAATTTGCCCTGTGTTGGACAGCCGCTCATGATTGTGGTGACATCTTGGTGGCGGTAGCTCTCCGTTGCTTTCGACCTAGTTGATCACTCCCTCCTCCTCCTCTGCTTACGGGAAGCGGGTCTTCGCAGCACTGTTTTTCACTGGTTTCACTCTTTCCTTTCCTCGCGGTCTTGTTCGGTTCTTTCCTCCTCCCCCTCTGTCCCTACTTCGGACCCCTTTCCTCTGCTATGTGGTGTCCCTCAGGGCTCTGTACTCGCGCCTCTCCTTTTTAACCTCTTTTTAGCTCCCCTCACTCTACAGATTCAACAAACCGGGATCAGCGCCTTTTACTATGCTGACGACATTGTCCTCCTTCACCACACCTCCCCCTCTCACCCTGATCTCTCCCCACTCAACTCTTGTCTTTCCATCGTCGCTAACTGGTTGTCTCAAAATTGCCTTCACCTTAATCTCACTAAGACCATTGCCATCTGGTTCTCTCACAGTAGTCCCCCTCCCTCCTTAGCCCCGTCCTTCTCAGGTTCTCCCATACCCCTGGTCTCCACCTTTCGTTATCTTGGGGTTTTCTTTGACTCTGACCTACCTTTTCACGCCCACATCTCCCATGTCACTAAAACTTCTTTCTTCCTGCGTCAAATTCGCGCAATTCGTCCCTTTCTTACTCCCGCCGCACTTGCCACACTACTTCTATCTCTGGTCATGTCTCGTGTTGATTTTTCCAACTCTATTTTTCTTGGCCTTACGAAATCTCAACTCCACAGACTCCAACGAATCCAAAACACAGCTGCCCGTATTGCTACTCACTCTTCGGCCCGTGATCAGCTCTCACCCCTTCTCTCCCGTCTCCACTGGCTACCTATACCTTTCCGCTCCCAATACAAATTGCTTACACTGGTGCATCGGGCCTTTCACACTAACACGCCGCAGTATCTAGTAGACCTTATTACTTTTCACACTCCCAGGCACACACCTCGCTCTTTCCACCTTAACTGTCTCACTCTCCCCCCCCCTCCATCGCACACCTCCAGTCCACTCGCTCCTCTGCCTTTTTCTTTGCAGGCCCCACTCTCTGGAATTCCCTCCCCCCTCCCTTCGGCTTGAGCCTCACCATCCCACTTTTAAGTGTAACCTGAAAACCCACCTCTTCTCCCTCGCCTTTGACCTTCCCTCCGCTTGTGTAGTTTTTCTTTTTTTGAGTCCTGTGATCTATCCTTTTCTCCTCCTGCTTTCCTGTTTGGGATTGTAACTTCCTTTTCCCCTTTCTAGCTTGTTGTTCTCTTGGTTGTTTGTACATTGTAAACCGCTCTGCTTCCCCTGAAGGGCGGTATATCAAACTCAATAAACAAACAAACATCTCTCACCACCTCATGCTCACTTCCACAAACACCACGTCTAAGCCTTTAGATAGAATGGAGAGCTCGAAGCAGAAAAAGGGTGCTGCTGTTGCGCAGTGTTTATGCAGAACTTTGTACTAGTGCGAGTGCAAAATGCAGGGAGGAATTGAACCCGAGCATAAACATGTAAATGCCTGTGTGAACGGTAGTGCAGTGCATTAAAATCCATTTAAATGGATGGCAATGAAGCAATTAGCTATGTAGTGCAGATGCAGAAAAGTGCACAAGAGACCAGAAGGCTGAGCTCAACAGAAGTCAGAAGAGGTGTTAAGGGCTAGCTCATAGTTCTGAATTCAGACTTGCCAACTCCTGAAGGAGGAGGTTCCTGTGTAGAGGGAGTCTTGGAGGCTCCCCTGGATAGTAGGAGGGGGGTAGCTGATGGAAGTGGAGCATGTAGCCCTTTTGGACTATGCTCAGTACCCCCTATGATGGCTGGCCACCTGTAGGCATACAGGGTCAGCCGACCCCGTGTTGAGTGGAGCCACCGGCGGAAGAGAGGTTATGCTGTGGAAGTCAAAACCCCGCTCCCTGCTGTGCAGGAGCCGGAGCTGGTGGCTTGGGGGTCTTCTGCCTACGGGGCCCATGACCCTGCCCCTTGACCTGCTGGCCTTGTTGGGGAGCTGGAGAGGCCTGATACTGAGGGTAGGATTTGTAGGCAGCACCCTTCCTCGGGAAAAAAGGGCTTCTTTCCCGAGCCCTTCTTTTTTTGAGAAGGGCAGAAGTCTTTCTGGACAGCCTTGTCCTGGTGAGAGTCTCAGTCTCGATTTCTGCAGCCTTTTCAGTCATGGGCTTACTGAATAGGTTGTCACCTCAGCACGGGACATCGACCAACTTGTCCTGCACCCATGACTCCAAGTCTGATGACTGTAGCCTAGCCTGACGGCGTGCACCGATGCCGGTCACGGCTACCCGGGCCGAAACCTCAAAGCCATCATAGGCTGCTCGAGAGAAACTTCTAGCACTCTCAGATCCCTGTTGACAAGGCTTTAAACCTCTGCAGGGGTTCCTCGGAGAGGCCAGCCGAGAACCTGGCAATCTCCTTTGCCAGGTCCCTTAAGTACATGCCCATGTACAGCTGGTAAGTCTGGACAAGGCAAGAGAGCATACAGCCCTGGAAGCACTTTCTACAGAGGGCATCCAGGTTCTGGGCCTCCCAGTCGGGGGGCACCGAGGAGTGCATCTTCTGACTCTTCTGGCGGTGCATGGCTGATTCCACAACCATGGAATTGTGCGGTAGCTGCGCCTTTTGGAACTCAGGGCTCTTATGGACTCGATAAATGGAATCGACCAGTTTGCTAAGAATCGGCGCCGAGGCCGGTGCCTCCCACATACGGAAGAGCAACCGTTCCAGCATCGGAGGAACAAGTACAATAAAGGCTTCCTTCAGAGGAAAATCATACTGGAGGGCATCGAGCTCCTCAGCTCGAGGCTCCTCCTCGGCATCCGCAGGGAATGCCAAAGTCTTGGCCATGTCCCTCACGAAGTCCGAGAACCGGGTATCCTCCGGGGGGAGGGGTACCTTCTCCAAGGCTCGGACTCCGGGGTGTCCGATGGGATGCACCGGGTCCGGAAGTTGTCAAGAGACTCCTCATCCTCAGTCTCCCACGCCGACTCCTCCGAGGAGTCAAGCGGTTCTGGCTGTGTGGGCCTCTGTGCCACCCGCCCCGATGCCGAGGGCACCGGTGTCGATGACCTCGGCCCCGCATGGGAGGTCGAGGGGGACCTTGACCGAGGATCGACTCGAGACTTGATGAACTCGAGGATCGGCTCGGCCTCCGGGGTCGACTTAGACGTCGAGGTCCCGGTGGTCGGGGCAGATGCACCGGTCAGACCGGCGATCAGCACCCGCTGCTGTTCCATGAAGGCAGCCAAGCTGCTCTCCAAGGCCTTCAGCCTAAGTCCAAGCTCAGGAGACTCAACAACCCCCGACTCGGGCCCCGACGGCGTGGGGCCTGATGTCGGTTCTCCCGGAGGAGAGTCCACAAGGACAACAGAACTTACGTGACTCGGGGACTCCGGCTCCATGCGAGGTAGTTTGGACAGCCTCTCCGACTCCGAGAGCCCGGGGCAGCGGTCAGGGCTATGCGACTGGCCCTCGAGGACCCAGGGGCCTCCACTGACGCTGCCCTCACGAGCTTCTTCTTCCTTTTGTGCTCCTGGGTGGAGACCCCCTCTCAGAGGAACCACAATGTTGCTCGGAGTCAGACTCCTGAGACGTCAAGGCCTCTGACGAAGTCCGGGCCTGGCCGGACGCGGACTCTGAAAAAATTCTCACACGTTTGATGCTGACGGCTCCGAAGTGCCTTCGACGACATTTTGCCGCACGGGCCACAGACCAGCGGGTCATGGTCGGGCCCAAGGCATCGGAAGCAGCAGTCATGTGTGTCGGTGAGAGACATAAGTTTCTTGCACCAATCACATTTTTTGAACCTGCTGGCAGCCATCGGGGGAAAAAGGGCTCCTACAAGCTCAAAAGACCGGGCTGCCAGTGAAAATAAAAGAGACGCAAACGCTAGTCATGAAGGACAAAAATAGAAAAAAGAAATTCCGGACTCGATACTGGTGTACCGAGCCTAAGCAGGAAGGAGAACCGGCGTCGAACTGGATAAGAAAAAGCGAAAATCGCAGAAAAAAAATCTACTTTCCCCGGGTGACACGAACTCACATCCGTTGGGCTCCGCGTAAAAAGAAAGACTGAGCAAGATGGCACCCTTGGGCAGGAAGGGGACCGTGCATGCGCGCTGCATTCCCAAAGGCTTTCCTTGAAAGCTGGGGAAATGCTCCACACAAGGGCTCCGTCGGCGCTGACGTCACCCATATGTGAGGACTGACTTCCTGCTTGGTCCTGGAGAAAGGCCAAAATTGGTATTTGCTCTGGTTTACCTTTTCAGATAAATTCTTGCAGATGGTGAACCTTTTGAAGCTGATAAAGCAACTGATATAAATGGTGGATCTGTGCAGTAAGGTGATAAACAGGGCTTCCAATTTTAGGTTTTAACTGATAAACACTGATAAAATACCCATGATGCTAGTGTTATCCAATAAATATCTATTAAATTTTTTTGCAACACATTCACTTCCCCTAGTGCTCTCATACCCTTTTCCCTAGCTTGTCTTGAGTCCTCCATTGAGCTTTTCTGAGCCAATGATTCCTAAGTGACACAAACATGCATACAGTATTTATTCCACTGGCAAAGGTATCCAGCACTAGTATTTCTATTATGAAAACAGATAAGCACAGATTTTTTGTACCTTTATAGAACCCCTAATTAGCTGGGAAATAAACCTCTTAAATTTACCCTTTATAAACGCCAGAAGCCCAAGCTATAAGATTTGCCAGTGTTCATATTTATATAGAATTTGTGTGCTAAAGGCAGGCACATATTTTCACAGATATATTTTGTGTTATATTTATATACTGCCCTTCTTGAACAAAAGTTCAACCCAAAATGGTCTACAACAAATAAAAACAGTACAGTAAATTAAATCAACAATCCTCCTTTATTAAGGGGAAGGGATGAGTTGTTGCAGTAAGGCAATAGCATATCCACTTGTGCAAAGTCCTTATATAGAAATGTGCCACCTGGTTCTTCACAGAAGGAAATACAGGGAGATTGTGATTTAATAAAAATTTCCCAAATCATTAGTCAGGGAAATGTGAACTGTATGTGTCTCAGGATTTCCCTTTTCTGATTGATTCTGAACAAAAACAAAAAAACAACTATAAAAAAAAAAAATTCACGTGCACAGGTCTCACTTAAAATTATTGTATTCCTGCCTGGCTGGGATTTAGTGAGATGGGCATGCTTGGTTTGTTTGTTTTTTCAGGTTCTTTTTTTTTAAACTCGTACTGAATGATTTCAGAAGCCCCCATTGCTTTGTTGGGAAAAAAAAATTGCCAGTTCAACCCTTTCTGGTAAACATGTGAAAGATGGAGAACAAACCATGGTACATAAATCTCCTGCGGGGAAACAAATAAATAAATAAATAAATTAAAAAAAAATTATATATATATATATATTTAATTTTTTTTTTTTAAAAGACAAGCAAGTCTTTTTGACAGGAGGTGTTTTTCCAAAGTCAAGGTCTCCTGGGCCCTTGTAAACATCTGCACATAATTACCATTAACTACTGATGTTTGCCTGAGTGTACCTCCCCATACACATACCTGCTTCACCAGATAAACACCATTTAGGATGATGCCAGCTGTAGTGCAGATCTCTATTTCCTAGCTAGTCACGGAAAGCTCAAATTAAAAGATGTTGAATACTTCAGGTATTTCAAGCTAATATACTTAAATTTTTGCCAAGGCTGACGATATATATTTTTAAACTGGGCTTTTAGATCCAGCTATGGGGGTAATTTGAAAAGATATGCAAGGTCTACCTTGGAGATCTCCCCCTATGTGCTCAAATAAAGGATGTATCTTACATCATGGGGGATTTGGTTCATGTCACATGGGGCCACACAATGAATATTCATCAGATGGAGCAGCATACACTTTGCCCGAGAGACCAGATTAAATTTGCATATTTCAATTACCCTGAAAACCAGCCATACTTGTAGCCACTGAATGACAAACTCTTGCTTTATAAACACATATGAAGGTGTTTGAAAGTCCATATCTCCCTAAATCATACACAAAAATAAAGTACAAATGGATTTCAAAACCCATGGCACACTGCAGCTCAGGAGCCACTAGTCACCCACCTGCCCGGTTCACTGATGCTGCATCCTCCAACTCACAATTAACCTTCTTAAAAATCAATTTAAAATTTTTATTTTATAAATAGCAAGATACATAAACTAAACAATCTTTAAACTATCAGGATGTACGATTAAACAAATGAGTGATGTTTGCAAATATGTATGTATATATACTAACATATACAATGGGGGTCATTTTAAAAGCCCTATTCGTGATCTGAATGTATGAAAACAACCATTCTGACGTCCCAATCACATCCATGTCTGAAGAGTCACTTTAGAATGCCCGAGTTTACATATGTCCAGTACAATTACATCTATGTCACACAGGGACATGATGGAGACATATCGGGGGCATTCCAAAAGATACACGTGTGCAGTCAATTATAGATTGCTGCATATTTAAATATACTGGCAGACATGTCCATGTTGATATCTTGTTATGCGTCTCCACTTGTAAAGCGACAGCCGTTAGGAAAATGTATCCTGCTTCCACAAACTCTGCGGCTCTGAGACCTTCAATATGACCTGCCCTCCTCTGCACTTCCACAGGACCCCACCAGCTCAGCCATTTGCACCTTTTAGCTGGGCCCAGAACTCAGAGCCCAAAGACTATTTATAACTATGACTATCTTTTGCATGTGTTTGTGCAGTGCCGCATACAGCTTGTGATGCTGTTTGGATGGTCGGCAGTAGTTGTAGTAGAACTACTGGAATAGTCAAAGACTTTTCTACTTGCAACTCCGTCTGATCTAGCCTAAAATCGATAGTGACCTCTTGATCTTTTTAAAATAATTTTCTACTTGTTACTTAAGTTTTAATTTTACACATTAACTATTTTGCTTCATCTATCTCCTTTCTTTTGATTGAATCTCACACTCTTACACTGCCAGTTCTTTAAGGTAGTTTTTACCATCTTGTCTCCCAACTGCTCCCTATCCCTTGATCTTTATCCTACCAGTCCTTCAGTCATTTCCTCTGTCTCCTGCTTTCCTCCCCATCTCTTATGGCTCCACATCATTTTTTCTTCCTATTACTGCCACTCCCTAATCTTCTCCCCTCATACTTACATCTCCAAACCCTCCTCCTTATCACCCTTGTTGTACCTTCCACATTTCTCCCATCTTGTCTTCCACTCCTTCTTGAGCTCTTGAACTTCACCTTTTTCTTCCTCTCACTCATTCTTCCCCTTTCTCTTTTAAAAAACCTCTTCTTGTTTCCCCCGTTCTGTCTCCACTCTCTCACACACTTGTACTCCTCTACTATCATCTGGAGACATTAATCCCAACACTGGCCTCCCTAGACCTTTCTCCCATTCTAGTGACATTTCCTCACATATCAGAAAGCACCTCTTCAGCAAAGGAACAAATCATTCTAGGAGACTTCAACCTCCCATCACTGCAAGATGAACAAGCAACAACCTTCCACACCACCATGACTGCGATGGGTCTAGCTCAGATCGTACAAGAACCCACCCACGAAAAAGGCAACACTCTAGACCTCATATTCCTAAATGTCACCACAGGAAACAAACCACAGATTTCACCAGTACCTTGGTCTGACCACCACCTCGTCACCATATCATATACACACCAACATAGGCCAACAAAGTAGACAGTAGCCACATACGAAGATTTAAAACATTTAACAAAGAGGACTTCATAGCACAAACTCTACCCAATCTACAAGCAAATTCCAGTAACATCAACGAGCTAATACACAATTGGAATACCACGATATCCGCAGCATCCGAAGCATCAGCGAACAAAGCCCCCACCAGACCCCTTTCCACAAAAGCCAGATGGTTCACCCCCAGTCTTCGGAAACTAAAAACAAAACTCAGAAGAACTGAAAGAAAATGGAGAAAAACCAAAGACGAAAACGACAAAACAGAATATTTAAATGAACTCAATAAATATCACCATGAAACCGACAAAGCAAAGAAAATTTACCATATGAAAATCATAAACACCTCCATAAACAAACCACGTGAACTTTTTCGGATTGTCAAACAACTGACAAAAACACCCCAGAACTCGGACCAACTACCGAAGATCCCACCAGAATTACTGGCCCGACAATACAAACAACTACAACCTCCACTGAACTCTCAACAGAACTCACAGCTGAACAGTGAGACAACCACAAAAGACCTCCAACCTAACTTACACAATGACTGGACCACATTCAAAGAAATCTCACCAGATGAAATATCAACCACTATTGTATGCCTCAACACCACCACCTCTCCGCTAGACCCGTGCCCCACTGACTGGATAAAGAAAACTCGAAATGAACTGAGCATACCACTAGCCCACATCGTCAAGGAATCCTTCTCCCAAGGACGCATGCCAGATGCCCTCAAAACCACAATCATCCGACCATCATTAAAAAAACAAAACCTGGACCCACTAGACCCAGCACCTTATAGACCCATAGCAAGCCTACCCTTCACCGCCAAGATAATCGAGAAGATCGTCCAGCAGCAACTACAGGAACACCTTGATCTCAACAACATACTCGATCCACAACACCACGGATTCCGCCCTCTACATGGAGTCGAGACCCTCATGACCACACTGATGAACACACTCCTCATAGGAACGCAAGAAAAACACTCCGGATATGCCATGATCTTCCTTGACATATATGCAGCTTTTGACACCATCTCCCACAACATCCTCATACACAGACTATGGGCAATTGGGATCAAAGACACTGTACTACAATGGTTCCAATCATATCTAACAAACAGAAAGCAACTAATCCGCACCAGCAACTCGACATCCCTCCCATTCCAACAACACCAAGGAGTCCCCCAAGGATCCACACTATCAGCCATGCTTTTCAACATTTACCTCCAACCACTCTGCTCAATCATACGCACTCAACATTAGCTTTCACATTTACGCAGATGATATCATGCTCTATGCCCCCATTACAACCACGAACCCAACAAACACCCATCTATCAACATGCTTCACAGAGGTGTCCAACTGGTTACAAGCAAACAACCTCTCCATCAACATAAAGAAGACAGAAGCCCTCATAGTCACAAATGATCCAGACTTTACCCCACCTACACACCTCAACATAGGCACCACAAACATTCAAATACAGCCACAAATAAGGTACCTGGGCATTATCATTGACCAAGCACTCACCTTAAAGCAACAAATCTCCAAAACCTCTGGAACTATATTCCACAAAGCAAGGACAGTCCAACGTCTCAGACCCCTTCTTGAACATCAAGACTTCCGAACTGTAATGCAAGCCATGACGTTCCCACATCTGGACTATTGTAATATATTATACCATGGACTTCCAGCCACACAGACGAACCCCCTCCGAACAGCATTGAACACCACAGCGAGAATCATTCAAGGAGCAAAGAAGACCGACCACATCACCCCGATTTTGAAGGACCTAAACATACTCCCCCTCGAAGCAAGGACTAAATACAAAGCCATCCTACTCACCCACAAAGCCATACATCAAACGCAAAACTCCCAACTTCACACCCTACTGTCTCGACCAGCTCACGGCAGAACCACCAGACAAGCCTTCAGCAACTCCCTCACCATCCCTCACAAAAGAACCAAATGCTCGCAACGAACCTGCAATCGAGCCTTCGAACTGTACGCACCATCCTTATGGAACTCTCTACTGAGCTGTCTCCGAAATAATACCAATTTACTATCTTTTAGAAAGCAGCTGAAAACCATCCTGTTTCAGGAATACCTCAACATGACTCCCACCAAAAAGCGAAATAACCTCTGATCTCACCCACCATGACCACCCAACTCAAACTATACTGACCCAACCATGTCCAAAAATCTGTCCAAGTCCAAAGTCTGTCCTATATCTTATGTTGAAATCATCAATGTAGCCTCCCCGGTGATGGCCCCACCCCTACACGTAAATTCCCACCCCCCCCCCTTTTTATGTAACGCTGCTTTGACCCAGTGAAAAGCGGGATATAAATACAGCTAAATAAAAAAATAAATAAAATAAATTAACCATTGCAGCCTCATTCATATTCTTCTCCTTTCCCCTTCCTCTCTCACTTTCTCATGTGCCCTATGGAATGCCTGTTCCATATCTAATAAACTCCCCTTTACTCATGATCTCTTCATCTCTAACCCTTTCCATCTTCTAGCTCTTACTGAGACCTGGCCCCTCCCTGATGACACTGCTTCAGTCGCTGCCCTCTGTAATGGTGGCTACCAATTCTTCCACACTCCCCGTGCCACTGGCCATGGTGGTGGTGGTGTTGGGATTCTTCTTTCTCCTTCTTGCCATTTTCAACCCTTCCTTCTACCTTCATTTCACTCCTTTTCCTCCTTTGAAGTCTATTCCATCTGTCTTTTTAATCCCTTACCTCTCCAGATAGCTGCTATTAATAGATCCCCTGACAAGTCTACCTCTACCTTTTTCACTGACTGACTCATGGCTTTCCTTATTTCTGGATTCTTCTTCCCCCTCTCTTATTCTTGGTGACTAATATTCATGCCAATAACTCTTCTGACCCCTATGCTTCTAAACTCCTTTTCCTGACCACCTCATTCAACCTCCTACTTTGCCCTTCTGCCCCCACCCATCAACATGGTCACTGCCTTGACCTTGTTTTCTTCTCTAATTGTTTACTCTCTTAATTTCCATACCTCATTTCTTCCCATATCTGACCATCATCTGCTAAGCTTCACTCTTCATCACTCCCCACCTCATTCTCGCCCAGTCTTCTCCTACCTTTTTAGGAATCCTTAGTCTATTGATCTATCTGCTCTCTCCACTATTGTCTCTTAACTTCTTTCCTCTACCTTGTCTTCTAAGTGTTGTTGATGCTACAGTTTCCTATAATACCGCTTTCTCCTCGGCTCTAGATGCTCTTGCTCCACCCATCCCATGTCCTGTGAGGCACACTATACCTCAACCCTGGCTGTCAAATCTGTGCCCACTCAACTGAGCGCATTTGGCTCAAATCCCGCTCCCTTTCTGAATTTCCTCACTGCAAATTCATTCTTGCCTCCTTCCAGTCATATCACTCGCCAAGTAAACTACTATCTCCATCTAACTTTCTTGCCTCTGACCCCCGCCATCTCTTCTCAACTCCCTCATGTCGCCTCCATCTCAGACTCCTCCTCCTCTTTCTGCCCAAACCCTTGCTGACTACTTACATGACAAAATCCACTAGATTACATTCCAATTCCCCTGTAGATCAGCTTCACCCCCGCTTCCATACCAACTTTTCACCCTCAATCTCTGTAACCTTTTCATCCTTTTTTAAGATCTCTGAAGAGGCATGCCCAACAGGGGCTATACATTTCAAGCAAAGGTAAGAGTTTGTGGCTTATTAAATGACTAGCTCCCTGCCCGGGAGCTCTTAAAAGGGGTATGGTACATTTTTAAAACAAAGTTACATTATTTTTGGTGCTTTAGTTTAAAAGGTGAAATATTTTCTTTAGTGGGGTAGGTTTAAAACTCTGCTTTAGTATCTTTCTCAGCTCTTTGAAACTGACACCTCATCAGGTATTAGTTACCTCCCTACCCCCCCTAGTCAGCAGCCTTGCTTTATAGGGCACCTCCCCAAATAACTACACACAGGTACTTGGAACAGCACCTTCTGAACACACAAAAGAGATTTAACTGCTTTTTCTCTGAAAGGACAGCTGGGAAACTGGCTGGTACTTTGGTAGGTCTCTCCTTTTGCTTCAACAGATAACTAAGCTCCATCAACTGAACAATGGCTGGGAAAAATATTGCCCCCGTTACTGCTTATGCCTCTGTCCAGACAGAGGTCCCAATGCTAGTTGAAGGACCGGTTCCATGTGCAGGATGCCAGCATGCTGAAGCTCTCAGGAAACAAGTGGAGGAACTCAGAGAGGAGGTGGTGAGCCTGAGGAGCATTCAAGACAGTGAGAAGTACATTGATGAGATGCTTCTGGCAACATCCAAGCTCTCCAGCAGAGGAGAAGATGGGAGCTTACAGAATGACAAAGGTTGGACACAAGTCACCAGGGCCCGCAGAATCACCAATCCAACTTCTCCAGCCCTTGAATTGAAGAACCATTATGCAGCCCTGGAAATGGAGTATGTGAAAGCATCCCTGGAAAGGGAAGAACCAGAGGTTGAGCACCCCAAATCTGCAGAATCAGTGACCACAAGGAAGCAAAGGGTAGTGGTGGTTAGTGACTCTCTTCTGAGGGGTTCTGAGGCATCCATATGCCAACCAGACTTGATGTCCAGAAAGGTATGCTGCCTGCCAGGTGCCAAAATCTGAGATGTTACGGAGAATTTGCCAAGACTCATGAAGCCCACTGACTATTACCCAATGTTGCTAATCCATATTGGCACAAATGATACTGCCAGGTATCCCTCTCAGTGTATCAAAGGTGACTTCATGGCTCTGGGACAGAGGGTGAAGCAGATAGGGGCGCAGGTTGCGTTCTCTTCAATACTCCCTGTTGAGGATAAAGGCCAAGGCAGAGAAGCTCACAACCTGGCGATGAATGCTTGGCTGTGTGGATGGTGTCATCGAGAGCATTTTGGTTTCCTGGACCATAGGATGCTGTTCCAAGGGTTGCAGAGCAGACATGGCATCCATCTGTCCAAGAAAGGTTGACGTGTCTTCAGTAGCAGACTAGATAATCTATTGAAGAGGGTTTTAAACTAAATTCATTGGGGAGGGGTGAGGAAAGCCCCCAGGTAACTGAAAACCCCCAGGTAAGTGAAATAACTTTATGGAAATGGATAAAAGGGGCAACATATGGAAACAGTGTGTATAAATGCCCATAGCATGGGAAATAAGATCCCAGATGTTGAAGCTTTAATGGGAGAGGCTGACTTGGATTTAGTGGCAGTTACAGAAACATGGTTCACTGAAAACCATGACTGGGATGTAACTACACCAGGCTATACTGGGGAGGAGGAGTGGCACTATAAGTAAAAAATAATATTAAAGCTTTGGAACTACAGAGCTTAAAAGAGAGAGAGGAGGCACTGTGGGTTAAATTAGAAAGAGGTTAAGAGAAATCTGTTTGCATTGGCGTGATATACAGACCTCCCTCACAGGAGGTAGAAGTGGGTTGAGAGTTAATTGAAGACATACGCAGGATTGCCAGGAACGGGGAAGTGCTAATGATAGGGGATTTCAATATCCCAGATGTTGATTGGCACATACCTGCTGCAGTATCATCTAGAAGACAGACGACCCTGGATTCTGTACAGGGAGAGCTATTCAGGCAACTGGTAAAAGAACACACACGTGAAGGGGCCATACTGGCCTTGGTGCTTACTAATGGTGAAAGTGTTTCTGATGTTATAATGGGAGATAATTTTGCATCCAGTGATCACCAGATGATGTGGTTCAGTATTAGGACTAGGGCTGTTAAAATCCATTCAAAAGCGAGGGTCTTAGACTTTAGGAAAACTAACTTTGCCAAGATGGGCCAATACCTCAGGGAGTCATTAGCAGGATGTGAACAGCTAGGGGGATGTAGAAAAACAGTGGGCAAAACTAAAAGGAGATATTTTAAGGGCAACCAACATTTTTCTTAAAATGATAAATAAAGGTAAAAGGAAAAGGAGACAGCTATGTTTTTTGAAAGTAGTAGCTGAAAAGGTGAAGAAAAAGAGGGAGGCCTTCATGAAATACAAGAGATCACAGAGAGTGAGGAAGACAGGCATCTATATTTGGAAAAATTTAGAAAAGCTAGCACAGTAGTCAGGAAAGCAAAGATTCGCAAAGATTCACAAAGATGAGGAAATATCCCCCCCCCCCCATTTTATTGCATTGGCTAAGACATTTTTCAGATATGTTAGTGAGAAGAGGAAGTGCAAAAGTGGTATTGTCAGAATCAAGGGTGAAGGGGAGGAAAATGTAGAAGCTGATGCGGATAAAGCAGAATTGCTAAACAAATATTTCTGTTCTGTGTTCACAGATGAAGAACCAGGGTACCCACAAACAGGAAAAGAGGTGAGGGGCATCTTGAACAATTTTTAGAAGACTTTTCGTGAGAAACTAGGTAAACAAAATAGACAAAGTGATGGGACAGGATGGGATACACCCTAGAATACTGAGGGAACTTTGGGATGTTCTAGCATCTCCACTGACTGACCTTTTCAATGCCTCGGTCAAGAGTGGTTCCAAAGGACTGGAGAGAGGCACATGTGGCCCCTTTAAACAAAAGTGGAAATAAGAATGTGGTTGAAAACTACAGGCCAGTTAGTTTAACCTCAGTGGTGAGTAAATTATTGGAAGCGCTGCTGAAAGAGAAAATAGTGAGGTTTCTGGAGTCTAGCAGATTATAGGATCTGAGGCAGCATGGATTCACTAGAGGCAGGTCTTGTTAGACAAATCTGATAGATTTCTTTGACTGGGTGACCAGGAAGTTGGACCAAGGGAGAGCCCTAGAGGTGGTGTATTTAGACTTTAGTAAAGCCTTTCATACTGTTCCTCACAGGCGATTTATAAACAAATTGAGCACCCTAGGAATGGACCCTAAAGTTACTGCTTGGGTTAGAAATTGGTTGAGTGGAAGGCGACAAAGGGTACAGGTAAATGGTGCTCACTCGGAGGTTGCCAGTGGTGTGACCCAGGGATCTGTCCTTGGTCTGATTCTTTTTAGCATCTTTGTTAGTGATATAGTGGAAGGGCTGTCGGGTAAGGTTTGCCTCTTTGCGGATGATACCAAAATCTGCAATGGAGTAGACACCCAGGAAGGTGTAGATAATATGAGGAGGGATCTAGCTAAGCTTGAAGAATGGTCTAGAATTTGGCAGCTGAGATTTAATGTTAAAAAAGCAAGGTCATGCATTTGGGTTGCAGCAATCCAAGGGAGCAATATAATATAGCTGGTGAAATACTATTGTCCACTAAAGAAGAGCGGGACCTAGGCGTGATTTTGTCTGATGATCTTAAAGTAGCTAAACAGGTAGAAAAAGAAACAGCTAAAGCTAGAAGGATGCTTGGGTGCATAGGGAGAGGAATGGACAGCAGAATAAAGGAGGCGATAGCGCCTCAGTATAAGTCTTTGGTGCAACCTCATTTGGAGTATTGTGTGCAGTTCTGGATACCTTCAAAAGGATATAAATAGGCTGGAGACAGTATAGAGTGTGGCTACTAAAATGATTAGTGGTCTTCATTATAAAGCATATGAGGACAGACTGAATGATCTTAATATGTACACCTTAGAGGAAAGGCGGGATAGAGGTGATATGATTAAGAAGTTTAAATACCTCCATGGCATAAATGTTCAGGGAGAGAGCCTCTTTAAATTGAAAGCAAGTTCTGCTTCGAGGGGACATGGGATGAGGGTGAAGGGAGATAGATTCAGGAGTGATATGCGGAAATATTTCTTTACAGAAAGAGTAGTGGATCCGTGGAATAGTCTCCCAGTGGAGGTGGTAGAGATGAAGACAGTATTTGAATTCAAAGAAGCATGGGACAAACACAGAGGATCTCTAAAGGAAAAAAGGGGACCGTTGTAGTGGTTGATATGGAAGGGCAGACTAGATACGCTATGTAGTCTTTTTTTGATGTCATGTTTGTTTCTTTCAGCTTTTCCTCCTCTAAACTTAATACCTGTTCCTCTGATCCTATTCCCACCCATCTCTTCCTCTGTCATCCCTTCCATCTCACATATTCTCAGCCTATTGCTCTCCTCAAACTGTCCCTGCAGTTTTCAAGCATGCTGTGGTTATACCTCTGCTCAAGGAACCTTTGCTTAACCCTACTTGTCCTTCTAATTGTTATGCAGTAAGAACTCAAGCACCAAGGGAGTAAGAGCAGGAGCTCCTCCCACTCTCCCAGCTGTCATCACCTGCAGTTGCCGATAGCAACATTTAAATTGAAGCAGCGCAGAGGCGGGCCCATACCTGGGGGCTTCGGCAAAGGGCTCTTTGGCATGGCCCTTAGGTGTGGATCGCAACAGCAATATACACCATAAAGGCAGAAAGCTGCACAACTAAGGCAACAGTTTCCTTCTACAGCATTATGACTCTACCAACCGTCCTTCTCACCTTCTAGTTCACTGCGATCCTAGCCACCTCTGCAGTTCCATCACTCACTCAGATATTCCCATTCTTTATTCATTCATGCACACTCATCACTACACCTTTTATCTATCACAAAAGAAAACCCAGGCCCACTCATCACATCATACAATTCAAAACTAGTCTAGCCGCCATGCTGGGCAGACTAGATGGACCATACTGGTCTTTATCTGCCATCATATACTATGTAAAACCAAAGCACAGATACCTACATTACCCTTACGCAGGCACACTAACTGTACCTCTCACCTGAAAATCACTCTACTCAATCCCAGATCAGCACGGAATAAAATCCAATTTCTCATAGACATTTTGCTTGACAATAACATAGACCTTATATGTGTCACTGAGTCTTGATTTAGTGAGACAGATAATGTATTAACTGAATCAACTAATCCTGCATGATTACAACCTTTTCCACTCACCATGTATGCAGTGCCGAGGAGGGAGTGTATTTATTCTTGCCAAGAAGGGCCTCAACTTCCACACTCTCTCATAGACCTCTGAAAGAGGACTAGATACAATATCTATAACAACCGGCTATGTCGCCATTCTACTTGCTTACAGATCACTTGACTCAAGTCCTGATCACTTAAGCATACTTCTAGAGACTGCTTGTAAACATTACACAGGTCTGCGACTAAAAAGCTGTTTGATTATTTTCATCTAATTTCCATGTATTTTGGTGTGCTGAAAACAAATAAAATATTGAAAAAACTCCTAGACGTCATGATTTGCCACAACATGCAAAATTGTCTTCAAATTTATCAATTTTTTCCAAATTACTATTAATTAATTCAAATTACTATTAATTAATTCACATAAGTAGTGCATTTAAGATATAAAATGCCAAAAAACCTTAAAGGGGCTGTCCAAGTTACGTAAAAAAATATATAGCACTGTAAATCTGATGGTCAGCAATATATACATAAGCTAAGCAAGTTTTAAGTCCGTGCTTCTAATGGTAGAAGGGGTTAATCTTTCCTGAAGAATCCAGTGGGAGGGAGACACAGGGCAGATAGCAGCAGCTCCGGTCAGTGCAGGGGGGGGCGTGGCCAGCACTGTGACGTCTCGTGTACAGACACAGAGCTGCTCTCTCCTGCATGCCACACTTGTGCACGAATCATCATCAGGTTCTTGGTTCTAGGCTGTTCACACTTTTTCATTGCAATTCGTGTTAGCTCGTCATTCTTCAACCGTTATGTTATGGCTCCGCGAAAGTGTATTAATTCGCCAGACAGTTTCTGTTTCATCTGTGGTGAATATACAGTGTTGAAGCAATAGCAGAATATTACAGACTTTATGAAAAAAGTATACTTTGCATACTTTGGACTAAAAATTGGAGATCAAGATAAAGTCTGGGCGCCTCATAAAGTGTGCAAACGGTGTGTTGAGGACCTCCGAAACTGGTTCAAGGGTAAGAAAAAAATCTTTCCGTTATGGGATTCCTATGGTATGGCGAGAGCAAAATAACCATAGTGACAACTGTTACTTTTGTTCATGCGATGTGAAAGGGTTTAATTCCAAATGGAAGCATTCCATTTCCTACCCCGATCTTCACTCGGCAATTTGTCCCATCCCCCATGGCACAGATATACCAGTACCCAAGCCCCCTGCTACCTTGGAAGAGATACCTAGCTCCGATGAAGGTGAAGTCATACCTGAACCAGATGACGGATCAAGTTCTGACTTTGAAGATGATACAAGACCAAAATTGTTTTCTCAGGAGGAGATGAATGATTTGGTAAAAGACTTGAATCTTCCCAAAGATGCTGCTGAGTTACTCGGATCAAGGCTGAAAAGCAGGAATTTATTGTTGCCAGGAGTGTCATCTTCATGGTTCAGATATCGTGAAAAGGAGTTTGTTCCTTACTTCGCCCAGGAAGACAAGTTGGTTTATTGCATCGATGTCGAAGGTCTGATGGGTCAATTTAAAATCCAATATGATTCAGAGCAATGGCGTCTTTTTATAGATTCTTCAAAAAGAAGTCTCAAAGCAGTTTTACTCCACAACGGTTTTTACGCTTCCATAACTGTAGGTCATTCCGTACACTTGAAGGAAACCTACGAGAACTTGGAATTGGTTCTTCGTAAGCTTAAATATGAAGACCATGGTTGGCAAGTGTGTGGGGACTTGAAGGTCTTGTGCATGCTGCTCGGGCAACAAGCTGGGTATACCAAATATCCTTGTTTTCTGTGTCTATGGGACAGTCGAGAGCGACAAAATCACTGGACAAAGAAGAGTTGGCAGCCGAGGGTGCTAACAGTCAGTGAAAAAAATGTCCTCCGAGAAACTTTGGTACCTTTCCATAAAGTTCTTCTACCACCTCTACATAAAATTGGGATTGATGAAGCAATTCGTAAAATCACTTCCAAGAGATGGAGAATGGTTCAAATACTTGGTCACCAAGTTTCCAGGCCTGTCGGAGGCAAAATTGAAGGAAGGTGTGTTCGTCGGACCAGACATTAGAAGGCTTATAGTTGATCAAGAGTTTGTCAATACCATGACGGATCCTCAAAAAGAAGGGTGGATTGCATTTAAAGAAGTCATACAGAAATTTTTAGGCAATAACAAAGATCCTCACTACAAAAAGATCGTCGGACGAATGCTGAAAGCATTTCAATCTTTAGGTTGCCTGATGAGTTTGAAAGTGCATTTCCTCCAGTCCCATCTTGACTACTTTCCTGAAAATTTGGGAGCTGTGAGTGAGGAACAAGGTGAACGATTCCACCAAGACATTAAAGAGATGGAAAGGAGAAACCAGGGAAAATGGAGCATTACAATGATGGCAGACTACTGTTGGATGCTTCAGAGAGACATTCCAGATGCTACTCACAAGCGTAAATGCACCAAGAGGAGCCTCACAAGGAAGAAGAATCGAGTTTAGTGTGTGTAGGTGAGCTCATTTCAGTTCAAAAAAGGATTTTCATGAAAATATTGTAATAAAACTTTAATTTTATAAGTCTATTTCCATTTATTTTGAGGTATTGCCTTATTTAACAGTTACCTAAATTGTCAGGAAACGTGATGTCCTATGACAAAATGGAGGTCATTTTCGGATTCAGCGCACTAAAAAACAAAGATTACGTGGAATAACCAAAACAGCTCTCAAAAAAAATTTTTTTGCAGACCTGCGACTACCTCACTCACCTCGGTGATCTCAATCTTGCTTTCACTACAGTGAACAAGTCAAAAGCTTTTCTTGATGCAATGGAAGCCCTCAATTAGGCCCAAATGGTCAATCAACCAACCCACGCTAAAGGAAATGCTCTTCATTTTCCTACCTCAGAACACAGTTAGAAATCGCTCTCTCTCACCCCATCTCTCATTGATGTCCCCTGATCTGATCAAACTTATATCTATCTTCATTCGCCTGAACATAATGCTTCGGACCCCTTAACACTAAGTCTACAGCTCGTAGGTTTATTAAGAAAGATAAAAAAACCTTCCTAGACAAACTTTTGCCTAATCTGCACTCTACTGATGACCTTGACTCACTTATTCAAACATAGAATAGAATCATAGCTGATGCAGCAACAAGACCAACCAAGCCTAGCATACAGAAAAGTAATAAGCTAGCAATATGGTTCACACCACAACTTAAAAGCATGAAGTGCACTCTTAGGGCTACTGAGAGGAAGTGGAGGAACTCCAAATCATCAGACAGACAATCTAAACTTTTATGAAATAAAACTTAATGAATACCAATTAGCCGCCCTTCAAGCAAAAAATACAGTTTTATACACAATTGATACAAAAATCTTTCAACCGCCCTTGTGAACCCTTGGTAATTGTCAAATCCCTTACAAAGAAAAGCTCTAATCAAGTAGAAGGAAAGCGTAGTTACTCACCTGTAACAGGTGATCTCCGGGAACAGCAGGAATTTAGTCTTCACATATGGGTATCGTCGGTATCGACGGAGCCTGTGCGGGAACGCTCCCCAGCGTCCAATAGGAATGCTTTTAGGAGCATCCCTCAGTACATGCGTGCTGCCTTCCCGCCTTTCCAACTGTCCCTCTTCAGTTAAGTTTGTAGCAGAGTGAAAGGATAGAGGGAGAGAGGAAAGAGAGAGATAGAGAGACAACTCCTAGGGGAGGTGGGTGGGTTGTGAAGACTAAATTCCTGCTGTTCCCAGAGATCACCTGTTACAGGTGAGTAACAACGCTATCTCCAGGAACAAGCAGGAATGTAGTCTTCACATATGGGGACTCCCTAGCAGAAGATGCCGGGGAGATGGCCCCAGGAAGCTGCCACCTATAGCGAGGTGGGCCATGCTTCCTCCCATGGATCTCTGGCATCCTACTAGGGTTGGTGGGTAGAAGTTGAAGTGTGAAAGAGATGCTGAAGAACAGCCTGGCCAAAGGCGGCATCCCAACGGGAGGCTTTATCTAGGCAGTAGTGGGCTCTGAAGGTGTGCACTGAAGCCCAGGTGGCTGCTCAACAGATGTCATCAGACACAGAGTGAAGGTTAGTCATAGAGGCTGCCATGGCTCTCACATTATGTGCTGTGACATGGCCTTGAAGACTCTTACTCTCATAAGTAAAGGATATGCATTGTGCAATCCATTTAGATAGAGTTCTTTTGGAGACTGGAAGTCCCAAATGACTAGAATCAAAAGCAACAAAAAGTTGAGAAGACTTTCTATGTTGCTGTGTTCTTTGTAGGTAAAAAGCCAAGGCTCTTTTACAGTCCAAAGTATGAAGGTTCCTTTCTACAATAGAGGCATGAGGCCTCGGAAAGAATACAGGAAGGTAAATCGATTTCAATGAAAAGGCGAAACCACCTTTGGCATAAAATGTGGATGAGTTCTGAGAACAACCTTATCATGGTGAAACCTTGTATAAGGGGGATCAGCTACTAAAGCTTGCAATTCACTAATGCGACGTGCGGAGGTGATTGCTATTAGGAAGATGACCTTCCAGGATAAAAACTTTAGGGTTGTAGTGGCTAAAGGTTCAAAGGGCAGTTTCATGAGCTGTCTGAGAACTAGATTTAAATCCCATGCTACCGGTGGTGGCCTGATGGGAGGCTTTTTTAATAGAAGACCTCTTATAAATCTTGCTATGAGTGGATGAGAGAAAATTGGCTGTCTATTTAGAGGCTTATAGGAAGCTGCAATTGCACTAAGATGGACTCTCACGACAAGGGTGATTTTTCAATAACTGTATCTTTAGACCTTTCTGCTGCATTCGATGTTGTCGATCATCGTACACTTCTTACCCGTCTATCAGATCTTGGTATCCATGGCACTGTTCACCAATGGTTCCATTCCTTTCTTTCCTCTCGGACCTTCACTGTTCATTCTGGTTCCACCTCCTCTGCTTCCTTCCCTCTGCACTGTGGTGTCCCTCAGGGCTCCATCCTTGCCCCTCTCCTATTCAATATTTTCCTCGCCCCCCTCGCCCTACTCATACAACAGACCGGTATTTCTGCATACTTTTTCGCAGACGACATCCTTCTAATTCACCACACATCTTCCTTAGCTCCAGACCTCTCTCCCCTCAACACTTGTCTGGCTGCTATCGCTGATTGGTTTCTTAGTAATTTCCTCATTGTTAACCCCTCCAAGTCGGCGGCTATCTGGTTTACCTTTGACGCCCCCTCCCCCACCTTGACACCGCATATGTCCAACTCACCGATCCCTCTGGTACCAACTCTCCGTTATCTTGGTGTTATCCTTGACCCATCTCTCTCATTTCACCAGCACATTTCCGGGGTGGTGCGTAGTTTTTTCCACCTTCGTAGGATTAGGGCTATTCGTCCTCTCCTTTCATTTGCATCTCTCACTACTCTTGTTCTCCCCCTAGCGATCACTCGGCTAGATTATTGTAATTCATTTCTTGCAGGTCTCCCTCAACACCAACTTCACCGATTACAATTAATCCAAAATACTGCTGCTCGTCTCCTCACCTTTTCCTCCCCCCATGACCATGTCACTCCCTGTCTTCTTTCTCTTCACTGGCTCCCTGTCAAGGCCCGCCATCTCTACAAGCTTCTCATTCTTACCCACAAAGCCCTACATACTAGCACACCTCAATATTTAGCAGATCTTATCTACATCCAGCTAACTCCTTGTTTACTCTGCTCGGCATTTGGCAACCGTCTTCTTACCATCCCCTATCCAGGCCCACCTTGAGTCAACCCGACGTGCTGCTTTCTTTTTCGCCAGCCCCGCCCTGTGGAACTCCCTCCCACACTCCCTCCGTACTGAATTGTCTTTCCCTCGGTTCAAGGCCCTTCTCAAGACCTATCTTTTCTGCCAGGCTTTTGATCTTCCTGCCCCCCCCAATCACACCCTCCACTAACACCTATCCAACGTCAAGCGAACCTCCTAGTCACCACTAAACATTACTCGCTTGTGCTACGCCCTAAACATCCCTCTCCCCCCTTCCCCTCCATTTTTATCCCCATGTTCTCCTGTGTATCTTATTCTTGATGTCTGTTGATATCTGTCCTATTCTAGCCTTCTTCCCCCTTTTTCTAATCACTTTTCTATCAAATTTAATGGCGTTCTTTTCCTTCTATGTTTCTTAGCAGCCCCAATTTTATTGTACACCGCCTTAACACTTTAGTAACAGGCGGTTTATCAAATGTCACGAATAAAGATAAAGATTGGTCTTTAGACCAGAATTTGATAAATGAAGTAGGTACACTAGTACTGATTCCAAAGGTATCACAAGGGGGTTTAAGCCCTTTTGAGAACACCATATAGTAAAACGTTCCCACTTAAAGGCATAAGAACATCTTGTGGAAGGTTTTCTAGAAGCCTGAAAGATATCCTTTACCTGTTGGGAAAGGTTAAGATCCTGCAGGTCTAGGCTTTCTGCAACCAGGCCCTGAGATGCAGGGACTGGGGATTCGGGTGCCATAGCATCCCATTCTCTTGGGAAAGAAGGTCTGGAGCACACCCTAACTCCAGAGGTGCAGCTTGAGAGAGATGTAGGAGCAGGGGATACCATGTTTGTCGCGACCACCGTGGCGCTATAACGATCATATGACCACTGTCTCTCTGAAGCTTGAAGAGTGTTTTGGGGATGAGGGGAATGGGTGGGAAGGCATAGAGGAAGTCCTGACCACAGTGAAGGAGGAAGGCGTCCCTTGCCTGGCAATTGTGAGCCAGAATTCTGGAACAGAACCGGGGCAGTTTGGCATTCAGTGGACTTGCAAAGAGTTCTATGTTTAATGTTTATGTTTAATAAAAACTTATGTTTATGTTTAATAAAACTTATTATACCGCCCAACATCATAGGTACCTGAGCGGTTTACAATAAAAACATTATCCAATTTAAAAAATTGGTTCCCCAGATCTGAAATATCTTTGTCACTTGGTCTAGGTGGAGAGACTATTCATGAGGCAGCAGTTCTCTGCTGAGTTTGTCTGCCCAAAGGTTTTGAATGCCTGGAAGATATACCACGAGAAGGTGAATTTGATGCTCTCTGGCGAAGGCCCATAGTCATAAAGCTTTGTTGCATAACGACAGAGAGCCTGTTCCGCCCTGCTTGTTCACGTAGAACATGGCTACTTGATTGTCCCTTTGGACTAGGATTGTCTTGTAGCTGAGCTGGGCATGGAATACTAGAAGAGTTAGGTAGATTGCTCTGAGTTCTAGGAGGTTTATGTGAAGACAAGCCTCCTGTGGAGTCCAGGTACCCTGGGTGGAGAGATGGTGCAAGTGTACTCCCCATCCCACCTGTGATGCATCTGTTGCTAGGGTGGCCTGGAACAGGGGTTGTTGGAAAGGAGACCCCACTAAAAGATTCTCCAGTGATTGCCACCATTGTAGGGACAAGATCAGTCGTTGTTTGATATCTTGTCCGAGAGACGTCCTGTGGCCTGCGTCCACTGTGTGGATAGGGTCCACTGGGCTGCTCGTATGTGGAGGCGAGCATAGGGAATGACATGAACTGTGGATGCCATATGTCCCAGTAATTGCAGCAGTTTTCAAGCAGTTATGGAGGACTTTCCCGCTGCTTGAGAAGCTAGTTGCACTATGCGAAGACAGCGGGGCTGTGGGAGGAAAGCCCTTGACTGTCTGGTATCTAAACAAGCTCCTATGAACTCCAGGGTCTAAGAAGGAACAAGTTGGGATTTTGGGAAGTTTATTACCAATACCAAGTATTGGAGGATAAGTATTGTGCGAGAGTGCGCAGAACTGGCTTCTGGAATTGTGGGGGCTCGAATGAGCCAGTCGTCCAAGTAAGGGAAGACGAATATCCCTAGGGTTCGCAGGAATGCAGCTACTACTGCCATGCATTTCGTGATTACTCTTGGTGCCGAAGCCAGATCAAAAGGAAGAACCCTGTATTGGAAGTGTTTTCCCTTGAAAAGGAATTGTAAGAATTTCCTGTGATATGGATAGATCAGAATGCGAGTATATGCATCTTTTAGATCTAGAGAGCAAAGCCAATCCTGACTTTGAAGGTATGGCAGAAGAGTTCCCAGAGAAATCATTTTGAACTTTTCTCGGAACAGATATTTGTTCAATTCTCTGAGGTCTAAAATTGGTCTGTATCCTCCTGTTTTCTTTGGAATAAGAAAATAGGGGGAGTAGAACCCTGTACCCTGTTGGAGAATGGGTACTTCCTCTATTGTTTCCTGAGCAAGGAGTGTCGAGACCTCTTGATCTAGTAGATTGTCTGCAGAGGTTTGGGAATTGAACTGTCTTACGATTGTAGGAGGGGGCATACTGTGAAAATGAAACTTGTACCCCTCTCCTACAATGGACAGAGTCCAATTTTCTGCTGTTATTTGGTGCCATTTGTTGGAAACATGACACAACCTGCCTGGAATGTTTAGGGCAGGGGTCTCAAACTCAAATTGCTTTGAGGGCCAAATGAGGACTTGTAAAATAACCCGGGGGCCGCATGAGACGTGGGACCTCATTTGCATAAGGGACCTCATTTGCATAAATATTTGCATAATGTTACCATACCCTAACTTTTAGTAAACATGCCTCTTAATGAGTGCATGAATAAAGAAAGACTAAAAGTTTCTACATTACTATAATCCAGTGCCAACCGCCAGGCACATTAGGAACTACTACAAACAAACACTGCCCATTTAGAACCCATAGCAAACCCGCCATATCCTAACAGCACTACCAGGACTCACAAAGCACCATACCCTACCTATCAAATGGCAACACTGCAAATATTAAATCAATACATTTCAGAGAATAACAATACATGACCTACTGGGGACAGAGAACAAGTAGCAATGTCAAATAGGAATTACATAAACAGAATACCTCAGCTCAGTTACACAAGGAATCAAAATTTAGAAACAAGACAATTAAACTGGGACCCCCAAAAGCCAAACTTGGAATGTACAACAACACTGTAGAAATAAAACTATAAATTAATTTCCTCTTGTACTAAACAAAGCGCAGACGTTATTGATGCACATTTCCCAGAACTGACATATTCCAGTTAATAAATTCAAAATAAAGATATTTTTCTAACTTTTGTGCATTTTTTTTTCAGTTCCAGCCACTTTCTTCTGGTTTCTTCGTGCCTTCTGCTAACTCTCCATCGTCTGCTGTCCATTTGTCCTTTCTTCTCCTAGCTTTTTCCATTCTCCCTCTACATCTGCTTTAACATATTAATCTTTCTCCTTTTGCTCTTTCCTCATTCCTATTTTCATCCACTCAAATTTTACCCCTCCATCCCTCAATCCCCACTTACCTGGCCAATTGTAGATTTGTCTTCCCTCCCACACAAAATATTTTCCCCTCTCCATTTCACTCTCCCAGCTCCATCCCATTCTAATCCTCCCCCAACATCAGCTCCCTTCTAGTTCCAGTCCCACACAGCACCCCCTCCCTTCTAGTCACTGCATCAGCCCATTTTCAGTCCTAGCCCCCCATCAGCCCATTTCCAATCATAGCTCCCCCCCATCAGCCCATTTCCAGTGCTAGCTCCCTCCCCTCACAGCCCATTTCCATTCCAAGCCCCCCTCCCCATCAGCCATTTGCAGTTCAAGCCCCCCTTCCACTCAGCCCATTTCCAGTCCTAGCAGACCCCCCAGCCCATTATCAGTCCTAGCCCCCCCATAGCCCATTACCAGTCCTAACCCCCCCATAGCCCATTACCAGTCTTACCCCTCATAGCCCATTACCAGTCCTAAGCCCCCCCATCACCTCATTTTCAGTGTTACCCCCATCACCCCATTTTCAGTTACCCCCTCATAGGCCATTACCAGTCCTAACCCCCCCATCACCCCATTTTCAGTGTTACCCCCGTCACCCCATTTTCAGTCACCCCCCTCATAGGCCATTACCAGTCCTAGCCCCCCCCCATAGCCCATTATCAGTCCTACCCCCCCATAGCCCATTACCAGTCCTACCCCCCCCATAGCCCATTACCAGTCCTAACCCCCCTCCCACCATCAGCCAAGGTAGATTTTAAAAAAATTTAACAGTTAAATAAATAAAATAAAATGTTTCTCAGTTTTAAAAAAAAGTGCCTAGAGACTTCATGAGTTGGTGAGCAGATTTTATGAAGAGTGGCATATACAGCTTTGAGGTCAGGACACAGAACTGCTGCCGCAGTATTAAGCGTCCCGCGGGCCCCTCTGCCTGGCAGAGTACTCTCCTCCCTGCAGCATCAGCTTCAAAAGCGGCGGCTTTCAGAGCCGCGAGGAGAGAGAGTTTCTCTCGCGCGATTCTGAAGACTCTCTCGCTGCTCTTCAGAACCGCGCGAAACTCTCTCTCTTCGCGGCTCTGAAAGCCGCCGCTTTTGCAGCTGATACTGCAGGGAGGAGAGGACTCTGCCAGACAGCGGGGCCCACGGGACGCTTAATACTGCGGCAGCGGCGGCAAGTTTGGAATTTTTTTTTTTTTTTTACTCGCCGGTGCTTCGCGGGCCGCACAAGATGCTCTTGCAGGCCGCATGCGGCCCGCGGGCCGCGTGTTTGAGACCCCTGGTTTAGGGGTTCTGGACCCTTCAGAGGCAGGAAAGCTAAGCTCTCTAGGAAGGAGTCAAAGCCCTTGAGGGGGCTGAGCCTGTGGAGCTGGTTGAGCTCTCGTGCCTTTTGGCTTCTTTTGTTGTCTGGATTGCTGCTGTTGTCCCTTTTGGGCAACTTGACCCTGATCTTGCCCTTGCTGGGTATAGGATAGATAAAACTTCCTCTTTTTGCTGAAAAAGGGTTTTTTATAGGGTTTCTTTTTGGCTGGAGTGGCTGTATTTTTTGACAATTGGTCTAAAGTGATATTGTCAGCATCTATCTCATTAGCCTTTTCCTGGCAATTCTTGCCAAGAGATTTTCTCCTGTGCAAGGGATTCTTCCTAAGTTATCCTGTACCCAAATCTCCAAGTCTGATGCCTGAAGCCAGGCAATCCGATGTGCACCAATGGCAATAGCAGAAGTTCTGCTGATGCATTCAAAGCAGTCAAAGGCTGCACGATTTACAAACTTGGAAACGTCTTGAACATGCTTGACAAGAGTAAGGAAGTCTTGTCATTTGTCATCAGGGAAAAGGGGGCTCATAAGCTCCAAATCTCCTGTGACTTTTGAGGAACATTCCCATATATAAAATATATGAGCTGATCCTAGCTGAAAGCATGGAAGCCTGAAATGTTGGACGCCCAAAGGCGTCAAGAGTCCTGTATTCACGACCTGGAGGATTGGATGCATGCCTTTTTGCACTTTTCATCCTATGCATGGCTGATTCCACTACCATTGAATGGTGTGGCAGCTGAGTCTTTTATAAGCCAGGACATGGTGGAACTCGATACATGATATCGAGTTTCCTAGAATGAGGAGATGTGGTCAAAGGTGTTTCCCACATTCTGAGCATCAAATCATGAAGAATTTCATGAATGGGCAGAGTAGCTGCCTCCTTGGGAGCCTTAGGGTATTGGAGAATTTCCAATTCCTTTGCTCTAGGTTCTTTTTCAGGAGCTACCGTGATTGATAGGCCTCGGGCCACATCATGTTAAAATCCTAAAAAGACATGTCCTCTGGAAGAGACATTCTGCGTTGAGAAGAGTCGTCTTTCAGAAGCAGCACTCTGGTACCGGCAGAGTTAGAGTCATTGGAATCGGAAGATTCGAAGTATCTCTGATCCTGATGTTCATGCAAAGCACGGTATCCGTATCGATCGAAGTC
Organism: Ichthyophis bannanicus; assembly: GCA_033557465.1. NCBI lineage: Eukaryota > Metazoa > Chordata > Amphibia > Gymnophiona > Ichthyophiidae > Ichthyophis > Ichthyophis bannanicus. The sequence continues at coordinate 1,105,626,252 of CM066032.1, read as the reverse complement.
GGTACCGAGTTGGTCCGCTACCGATTTGTCGATGCCCGAAAAAGCTGGCATGGGAAGAATTCCCATTGGGGCCGGTACCGTTGGTGCTGGTACCGGCATTGGTATTGGTGTCGGTACCAGTGCCCGTTGAACCGTCAGTAGCAGTGTCAATGGTACCGCAGCTTTAAGGAGAGCTGCAAGACTGCGTTCGATAGCGAGGAATCTCTGGTCTATCGACACTGCCGATGCCTGGGTGTCGGTACCGGTAGAAGCAGCCAGAACACCCCTGAGCATGGCACCAGTAGTTCTGCCGAGGTCGAGGCCTCGAGAACATCCTGGAACTCTGTTGGTGCTTTGGAGGCCAAAGTCTCCTGCCAGGGCTGTTTTGCCGGTGTAGTTTCCTCAAGGGCAATGCCAATGGCTTCTCGATGCTTAGAAGGAGATCTACCCTTTGAGGACTGGCTCTTATGTTTAGTTACCTGAGATCCATGGGAGGAAGACAAGGCTCTAGAAGACGTCAATGCAATGGACATTGCATCTTAAGAAGAGAGGGTACCGAGCTTTGCAGCCCGGTTCTGTCTTTCCCTTTTAGTCATCCTCATACAAGAGAGACACTCTGATGGAGAATGGTCAGGGCCTAAACATTTGAGACACCAGTCATGGGTGTCGGTGACGGAAATGGTACCGCCACACTTAGTACATTTTTTAAAACCACTAGCTGGTTTTTCCATTTTTCAGGAAAATGGGGCCTAATGCCCAAAATGGTGCTTAGCACCAAAAAGAAAATGTTTCTGAAGAGGAACACTTCAGAAAGTATAGATAGAGATATATATAGTTTTTTTGTTTTTTTAGAAAAGAAGAAAAGAGAACCGGCGGTACCAGTAGGCGTCGAGCGGAGGCAGACACGACCACAAGAAAACAAGTTTAAAGAAGAAATTTTCTGCGGTGACAGGGTATGTGACCTGTCGGCTCCGCGGAAAACAAAAAACTGAAGAGGGACAGTTGGAAAGGCAGGAAGGCAGCGCGCATGTGCTGAGGGATGCTCCCAAAAGCATTCCTATTGGACGCTGGGAAGCGTTCCCACGCAGGCTCCGTCGGTACCGACGATACCCATATGTGAAGACTACATTCCTGCTTGTTCCTAGAGATGAAGCCTAAATTTACATGTCATGGACCACTACTTTCAAACTCTAACCTCCTCCATCAATAATTACGCAAGCTCTGTTGTAGACCATTCACTTCAAGAACACTATACACATGGAGGACATTCTCATCACAGCTAATTACATTGAGGATACTAATTTCAGCACAACCACATCTCCCCTTGACCTGTGCCCAGTTAGCCTAATTAAAATCTCTAGACAAGAGCTTGCACCAATAATCTACAAATTTATTCAGCGCTCTCTTCAACAAGGATACCTACCACTTGAACGTAAGATGGCATCTATTCATCCAGTACGTAAAGAAACCAATAACGACATCAACCAAACATCACCATACAGACCTATAGCTAGCTAGTCTTCCCTTCATAACTAACATATTTTAAAACATTGTATTCCAACTACAAGATCATATTGATGAACTCTCCCCTTGATCCTCAACAATATGGATTTCGACCTCGCCATGGAGTTGAAACACTGATGACTGCACTCTTTGATAAACTTATAACAGGCACTGATAGGCCAAACTCAGGATACTTACACATTTTTCTTGACATTAAGGCTGCATTTATTTTATATCTCATGCACTAATCATCAAAAGACTGCAAGCAATTGGTCCGAGACCCCTTCAAAATAGTTCAAATCCTACTTGTCAAGCTGTCAACTTCAGGTGAAATTGGGTTCAACATCAAAGCCATTTACACAAAATCAAGGAGTTCCCCAAGGATCCACCCTCTCAGATTTATTATTTAACTTCTTTATTCAACCACTCTGCTCAATCATACAAGAATTCAATGTTCATTACCACATATACGCTGATGATGTCATGTTCTATGCACCTATCAGTACACTCAATCCTGACATCAAGATAATAGTCAACTGCTTCACCAACATCAATGCACAGCTCACCGCCCAAAACAGGACTATAAATCTTAAAAAGACTGAAGTCCTTTTTATCAGCAGAAACATCACCTTCTCTCATCCAGATGCCATAAACCTAAATGATACACTAATTCAAATATGAGAGGTGCATTACCTGGGTGTTATTGATCAGCAGCTGACATTTTCTACACAAATCAAACACACTGCCAGGAACATCTACTTTAAGCTCAAGACTATACAGTTTCTCATGCCTCTGGTAATTATCCAAAACTTCCGTACAGCTCTTCAGGCCCTTATCTTACCACATACAGACTACTGTATCATCTTTCAAGGATTACCGAAGACAACAATTCATCCGCTTCATTTAGCCCTTAACACGGCAGCACGTATCCCTTACAATGCGTCTATAACAACATATTACTCCCATGCTTAAAGAGCTACATTGGCTGCCTATCATTGTGTATATGAGATTCAAAGCTATCCTCACCATCTTCAAAACCTTCAACAAACTTTCATCCACTTACCTCCAAACCTTAATACATGAGATCAAGGACAACCGTTCCAGGTGAACTGGATCTGAAAACACTCTACATGTACCAACACTCTTTGCTAAATTCAATGCCACTACATCCAAAGAGCTTTCTCGTTGCACGCATCTTTGCTCTGGAACTCAATTCCACACAACCTCTGGACCATAAAGGACCTGCTTTCATTTAGAAAGGCTTTAAAGACTCATTTTCAGTATGCTTTTCTGAAGATGTAACAGCATATTACCTCTGCCTATATACCTCTGTTCACTGACTTCTCCACCACCTCTACTCTGCCCTAATCCTTTCCCCTCTATTTTCATTTCTACCTATACTCCCTTTCAGGTTTTCTCCAAGTTTAATATCCTGTTCTATATGTAATGTTCTGTTTGCTGTGAACCATTTTGACCTTAAGATAAAGTGGTATAGAAATGCTGTTAAATAAAATTATTGATCCATCTCCCTTCATTTTCAAACTTCTTGAACTTGCAGTCCTCCGCCATTGCCTTGAATTTCTCTCCTCTCAAGCCCTGCTAGATCCACTTCAATCTGGCATTTGTCCCTTACATTCTACTGAGACTGCTCTTGCCAAAGTCTCCAGTGACTTGTTCCTGGCTAAATCCAAGGGCCTCTACTAAGTTCGCTTGACTCTGTTGACCACCACCTTCTCCTCGACACAATGTCCTCACTTTGTTTTAGGGGATTTGTGCTGCCTTGGTTCTCTTATCTCTCATATCCCTCCTTTAGTGTTTGTTTTAGTGGTTTCTCCTCTACTGCTATCCCATTCGCAGTTGGTGTCCTCCAGGGTCAGTTCTGGGTCCTCTCCTTTTCTCTCTCTATACCCAGTCCCTTGGTGCTCTCATTTCCTGCCATTGCATTCAATATCATTTTTATGCCGATGACTCCCAGATTTATCTATTTACACCTGATATTTTTCTGACACTCTAGTCTCGCATATCTGCCTGCCTATCTGATATCACGGCCTGGATGTCTCATCACTGTTGGAAATTGAATATGGCCAAAACTGAACTTATTTTTCCCCCTAAACCCTCCTCCCCCTTCCCTCATCTCTGTAGATAGCACTCTTCTACTCCCTGTTTCCTCAGCCTACAACCTTGGTGTCATCTTTGACTCCTCCCTCTCCTTCTCCACACATATCCAGCAGATAGCTAAAACCTGTCATTTCTTGCTCTATATCAATAAAATTCGCCCCTTCCTTTCTGAACTCACTACTAACATTTATCCACTCTTTAGTCACCCTTGTCTAGATTATTGCGACCTCCTCCTTTGCTGGTCCTCCCTTTGAGTCACCTCTTCCCCCTTCAATCTATTCAGAACTATGTTGCGTGGCTAATCTTCTGCCAGCCCCATTATACTCATATAACCCCTCTTCTCAAGTCATTTCATTGGCTCCCCTTCAGTTTCCATATCCAAAACAAACTTCTTCTAACCTATACATGTACTGATTCTACTGCTCCTCACTATCTTTCCTCTCTCCCTACACCCCTCCTCGTGAACTCCGCTCTTCCACTTTCTCTCTATGCCCTTTTCTTCCACTGCCAACTCCAGGCTCCATTCCATTTACCTTGCTGCTCCTTATGCATAGAACAAACTATCCGAATCTGTACGTCAGGCTTTAACTCTCCCCCTTTTCAAATCCATGCTAAACCTCTTTAAGGCTGCTTTGAATCCTGATCCCTTGTTTTTCCCGTGTCTCTCCTTACCTTTCCCTATTTGTACCCTTATTCTCATCTATTGTATTGTCTGTCTTGATTAGATTGTAAGCTCTGATGAGCAGGGACAGTCTTTTATATGTGTCTGTACAGCGCTGCGTATGCCTTGTAGCACTGTATAAATGATTAATAATAGTAGTAGTAGTAGATATCTGTTCCCAGGCATGAATAGGCTTTTGAAAAGTGCTCATTTTGGCCAGCTGACAATACAGATTAGGGGAGAATGCCCTCTTATTCCCTCACTATTTTCTGCCACTCAAAAAACCTGTCAGGTAAGTACTGAGGCCTGTCTACTGTATACCACTACATATCTCCATTTCCAAAATGGCACGCTGCGACATATATGTAGTGGAATATACCTGTGCATGTTTCAAAATACCAGCGCTGGTACATCTATGTGGCTAGTGCCATGCACATCCAGATTACACATGTCCAGATTTCTAAAATCAGTCAATTTTCTGCACGTCTGGATCTGCACCTAGAATCATGTTTTACAATGCACTTAATGTGTCCACTATCACTGCTGCCCCTCAACAGGATTTCAGATATTTTGACAAAGATGGCTCATATATCACCTAAACAGTTTTTCAAAACGGTACCTTCACATGTCTATCTCTCTATAGATAGATTGCACCAAATAAAAGACATAATGGAAATAGAAAAAGGATCAAGAAAGTATTTTCACTGCTTCCATAGTAGGCGAAAATCTTCAGCAAGATCAGAAGAGAAACATGGTACTCCTGCACAATATAATGGTAAGGGAAGAAATACCAACTAGAATATATGAATAAACAATTGGTGAGATAGATAATATATAAAATTTAATTTAATTTAATGAACTAATATAAATAGTCAAACCCATGTTGAGATTAAGTTGAAACTATTTCTTTATTTGAATTCATTAATGTTTATATATTCTATTGCAAGCATGTCCAACTTCGAACAGGTCGTGATCTACTTTTTCCAGCCAAAAGTGCCGGTGATCTACCACCATGAAAATTAAGTTTCAAATTAATTTCAAATTAAATTTTAACCCAATAAAGTTGGAGGATTCCCCCCCCCCCATTTTTAATGAACCTTCTGTCATTTACTTGGATGTGATCAGCTGTTAAGCAAATTAAGCAAAAACAAAACAGAGAGACGAAGATCCAGTAAGAACTGCAAGGGGAAATGGAAAGTACATTTTTTCTTAAAGTTTTATTGAGTAATAACTTTAACTTTTATTGAGTAATTCGTGTTAAAATTAGGTCGAGTATTTATCCAGCCTGATCTTGCACAATCTTTAATATTTCGCTCTTGCTCAATAGTGAGACGTCTGAGCCTGCATTTCATCCACCAGCTTTTTGAAGTTGGGTGAATATTGCGTGAGGGCCAGTCTCAGGGAATCCTGGAGATGTTCATCTGTCATGTTGGAATGTTGTGTACTCTCATTTTCAGATGGGAAAAGGCAGATTCACACAAATAAGTTGAACCGAAACAGGAGTATACAGCTTCACTGCATCTTCTCAAGTTGGGAAATTTGTCTCTAGGCACTAGCTTCCAATACGATTCTTGCTCAGCACGGGTCTTGAGAAAAATGTCATTTTTAAGTGTTAATATTTCGTTTTCAAGAGATGGCTTGTTCAATGAGTAATGTTTACTGATAGCAGCTGCAGTTGCTTTAATGTCCACATCTACTTTGAATGGGTATGACAAGTACTCCACAACTGTTCCAATTTTTGGGAAGTCACAGAATCTATTTTCGAATTCCTGGATAACAGAACAGATTTCTGTCACATACTTCTCATTCTGAAAAACAAAATTTGGATATTGTCCCAGATGGTCCTGCGTATTAGGAAAATGATCAAAAGTGTTGTTTGCAAGGTCAGTCATTAGCTCAAACTTGCTCTTGTAGGATGAAACTGTACTCATCTCGCCAATGCATTTGTTTTTACCTTGTAGTTCAAGGTTCATATCACTTAGTTCGCCTGTAAAGTCAGCAAGAAATGCCATAAGAGCATAAGAACATAAGATATGCCATACTGGGTCAGACCAAGGTCCATCAAGCCCAGTATCCTGTTTCCAACAGTGGCCAATCTAGGTCATACGCACCTAGCAGTTTCCCCAAAAGACATAGGTTCCACAATGCTTGTATTGGGTCAAGCACTGATATCCTGGGTCACTTCTTAATAATGGTTTATGGACCTTTCCTCCAGGAACTTGTCCAAACCTTTTTTAAACCCAGCTACACTAGCAGCCTTTACTACATCTTCCAGTAACAATTTCCAGAGTTTGATTACACGTTGAGTGAAAAAATATTTTCTTTTATTAGTCTTAAATAGTTTACCCTGTAGCTTCATTGCATGTCCCCTAGTCTTTCTATATTCTCATAATGTAAACAATCGATCTACGTTTACCCGTTCCACTCTGTTCATTAATTTATAGACTTTTATCATATCTCCCCTCAGCCGTCTCTTTTCCAGGTTAAAGAGCCCTAATCTTTTTAGCCTCTCTTAATAGGGGTATTCTTCCATCCCCTTTACCATTTTGGTGACTCTTCTCTGAACCTTTTCTAATAACGCTATATCCTTTTTAAGATACGGCGACCAAAATTGCACACAATATTCAAGGTGCGGTCTCACCATGGAACGATATAGAGGCATTATAATATCCTTTGTTTTATTTTCCATTTCTTTCCATATGATACCTAGCATTCTATTTGCTCTCTTGGCCGCCGCTGCACACTGGGCCGAGGGTTTTAACATGTTATCCACAATGACGCCTAAATTTTTTTCCAGGGTGGTGGTTCCTAATGTGGAACCTTGCATTGTATAACCATAGTTTGGGTTGTTCTTCCCTAGGTGCATAACTCTGCACTTGTCCACATTAAATTTCATCTGTCATTTTGATGCCCAGTCTTCCAATTAATCAAGATTCTCTTGCAATTTTCCACAATCCTCTTGGGTTTTAACAACTTTAAATAGTTTTGTGTCATCTGCAACTTTGATAATCTCACTCGTTATTCCCTTTTCCAGGTCATTTATGAATATGTCAAAAAACAGCGGACCCAGCACAGATCCCTGGGGTATACCACTATTCAACTTTCTCCATTGGGAAAATTGGCCATTTAGCTCCACCCTCTGCTTTCTATCTTAACCAGTTCCTGATCCACGATAGTACACTGTCTCCTATCCTATGACTCTTTAGTTTTGCCAAAAGTCTCTGATGAGGGACCTTGTCAAAGGCTTTCTGAAAGTCCAAAAACACTATATCAACTAACTCCCCTTTTTCTACCTGTTTATTCACACCTTCAAAAAAACATAACAGATTAGTAAGACAAGATCTTCCTTGTCGAAAGCCATGTTGGCTGTCTCCCATTAAGCCATGACTATCTACATGTTCAGCAATTTTGTTCTTTATGATGGTTTCTACCATTTTTCATGGTATGGACGTCAGGCTCACCGGTCTGTAGTTTCCCAGATCACCCCTGGAACCCTTTTTAAAAATTGGTGTTACATTCGCCAGATCACATGACCACTCATCTTCCAACTCTGCTTGGTCATCTCCCCTCTCCTTCAAAAAACTTATTTCATTCAGCAAATCATGAAATCTTTGCAGAAATTTGTGCCTACTTAGGCACCTTACATCTGTGTGCAAAATGATTTCTGCTGCCCCTTCGTCAAGAGTAAGATTGAAAAGCAGTCTTTGAAGTGATCTTCCACGAACTGAATTTACAATTTTCAAAGTGATGTCCATGACAGTCTTTATATTGAGTCTCTTGCTTGCCAAAACTTGCTGGTGAATGATGCAGTGGTAAGAAAGGAAACCTGGGAAGTCGTCATGATGTCTACAGAGGGCTATGAAACCGTTAACCTCACCTGTCATTGCTCGTGCTCCATCAGTAGTGATGGAAAAAAGTCTATACAATGGAAGATTACACTGTCACAAAAGAATGGAAAGAACTGAATATTTCCTGACCGGTAGTTCTCCCTTTTAAAGAAATCATTCCAAGTAGTTCTTTAACACTGAAGTTTTCAAAAACCATCCGGATAAAGACTAGTAACTGGGTTATGTCTCTTATGTCTGTAGATTCATCCAGCTGGAGTTAGAAAGCAACACAATTTGAAACATCCTCCAACAATTCTTCAGTTGTGTCTCCAGACATCTTTTCTATTCACTGCACGACTGTGTTTCACAATTGTACATCTTGAATAGCAGCTATGATCTCTTTCTTATTTTTAAATCCTTCAAAAAGATTGTCAGCTGCTTCAAGAAAACAATCTTTTAAAAATTCCCCTTCAGTGAAAGGTTTGCTTTTCTTTGCGATCAGGTTGCTGACCTTGAAGGATGCTATGGTTGCATTGACTGAATGTGACCTTGGCTTCACCATCAACTGTTGCTGAGTAGCCAATTTCGATTTAAGTTCTTTGAGCTTCAGTTTACAAATTTCACTTTTGGGTGGAAAATCAGCATCAAACTTATTGCCATGCAGAGCCTAATGACGTTCCAGATTACCCTTTTTGGGCAAGGATACTGGGGTGTTACAAGTTAGACACCACCACTTGTCTTTCACCATGATGAAGAAGTAGTCCATTTCCTATTCATCATGAAAGTGGTAGGTTTTGCTCTTCTTTGGAACACTCATCTTCGTTATACTGGGGTGGCTGGATGTAAAAAGGCCAAATCTGCTAAGTTAGTATAAACACTGGCTGAATCTGGTCCAAAACTGGCACTGTCCCAAAGTATTAAAGATCAACAGGAACTGAAGACCTCTAGATGATGTGCAATACAAGGACTGGAGATGCCAAAATCACACATGCAGTTCTAAAGTAAAAATAAGAATTCATCATACTGGTACCAATAATCAAATACCACCAAACAATCATCAAAAAAACTCAAACACCTGTCCAGTAAACCAGATAAAATCAAATACTGCCAAACAAGTTCAAATACCACTACACGCGATTTAATAAATTCTGCACACAGTGTAGAATCAACAGAAAGGCAAGGCAAAATAAAATTGCAGAGGCAAGCAAAAGTCATAGTGGTTTGAACCAATTCGAAGGCAAGGCATAGGCAAGTTAGAACAAAATTGGAAAAGCCCGCCAAAATCACCAAATTCTTGACACTTTGTTGTGTCCGCCCGAAAACGTTTAATGAAAGCGAACTATAAAGTGACCAACGACCAGCACACGACACAACTAATACGGTAAGTGTATTCAGGTGAAGTCCGGCTGAATGGATATCGCCCGGTATATAACACACTTCTAAGGGGTTTTGGGGCAGGGGCAGAAATGGGTGATTCTGAGAGGCAGGAGACCAGGTATGACACCAGGCCTGTGGTGTCTCGTCGTGGAGCGCGGGCGGCGGCCCCCTGGAATACCCACAAACTATTGGCACGAAAACAACAAGCACCCCAATACACCCGCAGGCAGGGAAAAAAGACAGGCAAAGGATCAGCAGCGGCGGCAAGCCCTCGGCAGACGACCTGCCGGCACAAGCTCTCTCCTAGCGACAGGGCGAGCTGCTGGAGAGATGGCGCCAAGTGGGGCTGGCGATCTACCTCCAACTCCTCCGCGATCTACAGGTAGATCGTGATCTACCTGTTGGACATGCCTGTTCTATTGTATATTAGTTATTTATCTATCAATTGGATATTTATAACACCTGACTGGTCTCATTTTTTTTGTTTTACAACCGTGAAAATCTTCAGCATGTCAGAGTCCTTTACAGTCCCTCTGCAAAAGCTTTCAGAATCTCATGCACCGCATTTATCATACTGAAAGAATTAAAGCAGGTGCAGAACCTGCACAAAAATTAGTGCAGCTTCTGCAATACTAAAGTCTCAGAGAATCTTGAAGAGCTCAGAATATACCTTCCAGGGCACAATTCCCAGCTCTGGTCTCCCAGCCAGCAGGGGCTACTGTGGATGCAGCGTTCATAGCCCTGGAGAGAAGAATGGAGTGTGGGGAGGGGGGGGGGGGGAAGAGAGAAGAACATTTCTTAGTAACTGTGCAACAGGACACCTAGAGGCCAGGTTTAAGACCTATGATTGTAGGATTTCTGAAAGGGTCCTGGAGTATGGTGACTGGCCCAAAACTGTCATTGTGTTGGCTGTGCTAGATGAATTAAGATGGTATATAAAATAAAGGGAAAATCCTTGGATAGTTGAAATGAAGTTTCATGATGTAAGACCCCAGCCAGAGATAAGAATGATACAAACATTCAATTATCTTGTAAACTTCAATAAAGTAGGTGGTAGCATTTCCCCTTTGACGAAGTTGTTGATGCATAACAAAGCTAAGAGTGAGGGGTGTTTAAATTGGGGAAAAATGCCAGTATGGCCAGGAATGAAGTAGAGCCAATGCCTGAAAAGTAACCCAATGGTTAGAGCACCGATTGGGAACTAGAGAAGCCAGGGTTCAAATTCCACTGTTGCTTCTTGTGATCCCAGGCAAGTCATTTAACCCTCTATTATCTCTGGTACAAAATTAGATTGTATGCCCTCTGGGGACAGGAAAATACCTATAGTACCTTAATTTAACTCACCTTGAGCAATAACTGAAAGGCACAAGCTAAATCCAAAATCCTTTCCAAACCTTCGTCCTTGCCCTCCAATCCACCAATTATGATCACTTCAACATCCCTCTGAATGATCCTGAAAGTTGTTGGGACTGTCAGTATCTATTGTTTTGCCTTTAATGCAGTTACTCTTTGATGGCCTCCCAGAATCTGCCATCCTAGGTGACCATTTAATCTACCTAATTGTAAATCTGGTCCTGGAGAAAATGCCCTAGAAATCCTGACCGAGATGGAACCAGGAAGCAGCCACTAGGCTAAAAGTAAAGGAAAAAGCTGAAACAAACAATAAGACAAAAAAGGCATTTAGAAAAGAGTATCATAGCCTTGCTTTCACAGTGACTTTTTTCATCAAATAACACTTGAAACCCTACTTTAACTTTTAACTCTGGCATTCTTCGCTTTCCAAGTTCACAGACTTCTATTGCATTATGGTTGCACCTACAGTTTTACTTACACTGCTGTCAAGGGATAGCACAGTTACTTACCTGTAACAGGTGATCTCTGGGAACAGCAGGAATTAGTCCTCACATATGGGTACGTCGGTACCGACGGAGCCTGCGTGGGAACGCTCCCCAGCTTCCCAATAAGGAAAGCTTTTGGGAGCATCCCACAGCGCCTGCGCGCTGCCTTCCCGCCTTTCCTAACGAACTCTCCTCAGTTCAAGTTTAAAGCTGAGACAATAGAGAGAGAGAGGAAAGGAAAGATAGAGAGAGATACAACTCCTAGGGGAGGTGGGAGGGTTGTGAGGACTAATTCCTGCTGTTCCCAGAGATCACCTGTTACAGGTAAGTAACTGTGCTATCTCCAGGAACAAGCAGGAATGAGTCCTCACATATGGGGACTCCCTAGCTAAGATGCCTGGGAGATCCCCAAGGGTATGAGACCCTGAAGGGTTCCTCGTCTTCCTATGGATCTCAGGCATCCATTCAGGGAAGGAGGGCAGAAGTTGTTCAAGAATGGAACAGGTGTCTGAGGACAGCCTGACCAAACAAGGCATCCCGGCGGGAGTCCTTGTCCAAACAGTAATGGGCTGTGAAGGTATGAACCGAGGCCCAGGTGGCCGCTCGACAGATCTGGTCGATGGACACAGAATGAAGATGAGCCATAGAGGTGGCCATGGCCCTCACATTGTGAACTGTGACATGGCCCTCCAGAGAAAGGTTCTTACTCTGGTAAGCAAAAGAAATACACTGAGCAATCCAATTGGACAGTGTTCTTTTAGAGACTGGAAGTCCTAAATGAGAAGGATCAAAAGCAACAAAAAGCTGGGAAGACTTTCTATGTTGCTGTGTCCTGTGTAAGTAAAAAGCAAGAGCTCTTTTACAATCTAGAGTATGAAGGTTCCTCTCTGCACTGGATGCATGAGGAGCTGGAAAAAAGACAGATAAATATACCTCTTGATTAAGATGAAAAGGTGAGACCACTTTAGGCATAAAGTGAGGATTTGTCCTAAGGACTACCTTATCATGATGGAACCTTGTATAAGGTGGATTAGCCACTAAGGCCTGCAGTTCACTGATGCAGCGAGCAGAAGTGATTGCAATAAGGAAAATAACCTTCCAGGAAAGAAATTTCAAGGAGGTAGTGGCTAAGGGTTCAAAAGGTGGCTTCATAAGCTGACCAAGAACCAAGTTTAAGTGCCATGCCACCGGAGGAGGTTGAATGGGAGGTTTAGTTAAAGTTAGGCCTCTCATGAATCTTGCAATAAGAGGATGAGAGGAAATAGGTTGTCCATTGAGAGGCTTAAGGGATGCTGCAATAGCACTCAAATGGACCTTTACTGAATTTGTTTTAAGGCCTGCATTGGAGAGATGCAGGAGATATTCCAATAGAGAATTCACAGGAAGTGCCAGAGGGTCAAGACCCTTTTGAGCACAACAAATGGAAAATCTTTTCCACTTAAAAGCATAGGAACGCGTAGTGGAAGGTTTTCTGGAAACATGGAGGATATCCTTCACTTGCTGAGAAAGATTGAAGTCTTGAAGGTCTAGGCCTTCAGTAACCAAGCTCTGAGGTGAAGGGACTTGGGGTTTGGATGCCACAAAGTCCCTTCCTCCTGGGACAGAAGGTCTGGAGCAGCTCCCAAGTCCAGGGAGGGGGCTTGGGAGAGATGCAGAAGTAGAGGGTACCACACTTGGCGTGGCCAGCATGGAGCTATGAGGATCATAGATCCTTGATCCCTCTGGAGTTTGAACAGAGTCTTGGAAATCAAAGGAATGGGTGGAAAGGCATACAGGAAGCCCTGACCCCAATGAAGGAGGAAGGCATCCTTGGCCTGAACTCCCTGACACGGAATTCTGGAACAGAACCGGGGAAGTTTGGCATTCCACGGACTTGCAAAGAGGTCTATGTCCGGGGTTCCCCATTCTTGGAAGATTCTGAGTACCTGATCCATGTGCAGGGGACCATTTGTGTGGAAGCAGAACTCGACTGAGTCTGTCTGCCCAAGAGTTTTGGATTCCTGGGAGGTATACTGCCAGGAGATGGATTTGATGCTCTCTGGCGAAGGCCCACAATCTTAAAGCTTCATTGCAAAGCGACAGAGAGCCAGTTCCTCCTTGCTTGTTTATGTAAAACATGGCTACTTGATTGTCCGTATGAATGAGGACTGTCTTGTAGCTGAGGAGGGTATGAAAGACCTTGAGAGCTAGGAACACTGCTCGAAGTTCCAAGTGGTTGATATGAAGAGAGGTCTCCTGTGGGGACCAAGTGCCTTGGGTGGAGAGGTCTTGTAGATGAGCTCCCCAACCTGTTTGGGAGGCATCTGTTGTGAGGGTTGCTTGGGGTAACAAAGGTTGGAAGGGGGACCCCAGCAACAGATTTTGAGTGGACATCCACCATTGGAGAGACCAAAAGAGACGTTTGGAGGTTGCTATTTGGTCTGAGAGAGCTCCTGAAGCTTGAGTCCACTGGGTGGACAAAGTCCATTGAGCTGCTCTCATGTGTAGGCGAGCATAGGGTACCACATGTACTGTGGAAGCCATATGGCCTAGCAGGTGTAGCCACTGATCTCTGGAAGGGGCGGTATAGAAGAAATAGATAAATAAATAAAATAAATAAAAATAAAATCTCCCTGGCAGTTTAGTGGCTCTTTGACTGAATCTGGGAGGCTAACTGCACTAGACGTTGACAACGGGCCTGAGGAAGGTAGGCCCTTGCAGAGGTGGTGTCCAACCAGGCCCCTATGAATTCCAGGGACTGAGTAGGGGTGAGCTGGGACTTTGGGAGGTTTACCACAAGTCCCAGGTATTGCAGAATGCGCCTGGTGCGGTTCAGGGAGATCTGAGCCTCTGACTGGGTTGGAGCTCGGATGAGCCAGTCGTCCAGGTATGGGAAGACAAATATTCCCAGAGGGCGTAGAAATGCAGCAACTATTGCCATGCATTTGGTGAACACTCTTGGAGCAGAGGCTAGACCGAAAGGAAGCACTCTGTATTGGTAATGTTTTCCCTGGAACAGAAAACATAGGAATTTTCTGTGAGATGGATGGATGAGGACATGAGTGTACGCATCCTTGAGATCTAGAGAACAAAGCCAATCCTGACTCTGCTGGTATGGAAGGAGAGTGCCTAGAGAAAGCATCTTGAACTTCTCCTTGCATAGGAATTTGTTCAATTCTCTGAGATCTAGAATGGGTCTGTATCCCCGTGTTTTCTTTGGAATGAGAAAATAGGGGGGAGTAAAACCCTGACCCCTGTTGAAGAAGGGGAACTTCTTCTATGGCCCCCTGGGCCAGAAGGGTAGTCACCTCCTGATCCAGAAGGTCGAAGAGAGATGTGGGAGAATTGAAGTGTCTCACCATGGTGTAGGGAGGAAGGTCTGAGAAATGAAGTTTGTAGCCCTCTCTTATGATGGAGAGGGTCCACTGCTCTGATGTGATTTGTTCCCATCTGGGAGCAAAATGAGCTAACCTTCCTGGAATGGTGAGAGGTTCTGGCTGTTGTAGAGCCAGAAAGGTTAAGTTCTCTAGTATCAAGTCAAAAACCCTGAGGGGGTTGGGACTGCTGGGTTGTAGCAGTCCCTGCAGGTTTAATCCTGGCCTGTTTAGGTTGCTGACGCTTAGTAGCAAAGCGACCTGTAGAAGATTGTTGGCCAGAAGTGGAAGGAAATCTGCTCCTTTTGTAAAAAGGCTTTTTGAAAGGTTTTTTCTTGGCTGGAATGGAGGTGGACTTGGAAAGTCTATCCAGAGCAGAATTCTCTGCATCCATTTGAGTGGCTTTTATTTGCCACTCTTTGCCAAAGAGATTTTCATCTGTACAGGGCAGATTTCCTAAGCCATCCTGAACCCAGGGCTCTAGATCAGAAGCCTGGAGCCAAGCAATTCTGCGAGCAGCTATGGCAATGCCTGAGGCTCTGCTGGCACCTTCAAAGGAGTCAAAGGCTGCCCTGTTGGAAAACTTTGAAAGGTCTTGAGTATGCTTAAGCCAAAGGAGGAACTCATCCCTTTTATCCTCTGGAAGAAAAGGGAGAAAGTTGTGCAGCTTTTGTGCAACTTCCTTTAGAAACATACCCATATAAAGGCTATATGAGTTGATTCTGGCATTAAGCATGCTGGCTTGGAAGATTTTCCTACCAAAAGCATCCAAGGTCCTGCATTCTCTTCCTGGAGGAGCAGAAGAGTGTCTTTTGGTACTCTTTATCCTTTTAATAGCTGACTGCACCACAATGGAGTGGTGAGGAAGCTGAGTTTTCTGAAATCCAGGACAAGGAGGGACACGGTACATAGTGTCCAATCTGCGAGAATGAGGAGAAAGGGTGAGAGGAGTCTCCCATAAGTCAATCATATGTTCATGAAGAATTTCATGAATTGGTAAGGTGACTGCCTCTCTGGGAGCCTTAGAGTATCCTAAAATATCAAATTTGTTTGCTCTAGGCTCTGTTTCAGAGGTTACTGAAATAGAGAGTCCTTTAGCCACTTCTATTATGAAGTCTTGAAAGGACAAATTCTCTGGAGGAGACAGACATTCTCCTTTTTGGAGAAGTAGGTTCCTCAGGAAGGGTAATGGATACTTCAGGAGACTCATCTGATGAATCAGAATCATCAGAGGAATCGAAGTATCGTCTGTCCGCTTCCAACGATCGATACGCGTATCGATCGGTACTGACATCGGGAGTCCCCGGTACCGGATCGGTACCGAGAAATAGCCCTGGACAAGGAACCGGAGTCGGTATCCTGGCCGATGTCGATGCAGTCGGTACCGGTATCGGTGCTGGTACCGGTACCGGCACCGGTACCGACAACGGAACTCGTTGTGGTACCGTCGGCGTCGCAGCTTTAATAAAAGCCATTATAGCCTGCTGCATGGATTGAACAGTGTGATCCATGGACACCACGACTGCCTGTATGTCGGTACCGGGAGAAAGTGCCAGTACCCCAGAGCAGTCTAACAGGTGATCGGTCGAGGCCGTGCCATCGATGTCAACCTGTAACCCCATAGGAGGAGCTTTGGAAGCCGGAGCTTCCCGCCGGGGTTGTTTGGCTGGGGCAGGATCCTCGAGGGCAAGCCCAGAGGCATCTCAATGCTTAGAGGGAGATTTGCCCTTCAAGGACCTGCTAGGTTTATGTTTGGTTACCTGAGACCCATCAGGAGAGGAAGACCTGGAAGATGTCGATGCCACCGCCGGTGCATCCGTGGGAAACAGCACATGGAGCTTGGCTGCTCGGTTCTGTAACCCTCGTTTAGAGGGCAGGACTGGCAATCCGGAATGGAGTGTTCAGGACCCAAACATTTAAGACACCATTCATGGGTATCTGTAACAGAAATTGTACCGCTACACTTAGTGCATTTTTCGAAACCCGGAGGCTGGTTTTTCCATGAGGGAAAATTTTCTTGTGGGCCTGGAGGCCTAAGAAGAAAAATACACCAAGTGAAGAAAAAAAAAAAAATATATATTTTTTTTTTTTAGAAAGAAAAGACCGGCGGTACCGGTCCGACGTCCGGGAAGGCAGACATGCAACCAAAGAAATAAATTAAAATAAAGAACTTCTTCAGCGGTGACAGGAACATGACCTGCTGGCTCCACGGAAAAGAAGAACTGAGGAGAGTTGGTTAGGGAAGGCGGGAAGGCAGCGCGCAGGCGCTGTGGGATGCTCCCAAAAGCTTTCCTTATTGGGAAGCTGGGGAGCGTTCCCGCGCAGGCTCCGTCAGTACCGACGTACCCATATGTGAGGACTCTTTCCTGGAGATGGGTTTTTACCCCTTAAGCAATAAAGACCGGTTACTATCCCTTACTAAGCAAAGGTTCAAAAGGAGTGAAGGGGAAGAGGGAAAAGGAGATAAAATTAACAAACTTCCCCTTTTTTAAATTCAGACTGGAGTTATAATTAAGAAATTAACTAGGCTGTGACTAATACAGGTGGTGTCCTGGAGTACCTTCTGCTCCGTTCTCAGTACCTTTCTCCCTTATGAGTCAAGAGGCAGAGTCACTAATTTGGTGCGGCTTCAAAGGCTCCCATGTGGAAGAGCTTTTGAAAAGGGAACAAGGGATGACAGGGATTGCTGTTGGAATGCTCTCAGAGTTCAGGTAATTGTTGCTCCAGTTTTAGTTGGAATAGTTCCTGCTGCTATTTAAAACATAATGAAGGAAAATAAAGCTAGGAAAATGTTTTCGTTACCTGCTGTCCCTCAGTCCTCTATCTGCTGTAAAATTAATTTCAGCAGCAGGCCCTGCTGCTCTGGATCACATTAAGTCAGTAAATTATTAAGCCACTCAGAGTTTCTAAGAGGACAAAAAGCTTCTGCATTGAGTTTATTTAACAGAATCCCAGGCTGCTGTGTGCTAAACAATAAAGATCTCCCAGAATTGATAAACAGCGAGGACTGCGAGGGAGTGTACACTCTGGGGACCAAGCTTAAAGTGTGACAGGATACAAAGTACCTCGGGATTATGTATGCTAATGAAAGTATTAGGTGTTAAAAATAATAGCTGTCCTACAGGAACACTAAGCAATAAAGCAGAGTGTCCCTGCTATCCGACCACATGCATTAGTTAAATGTTCTACTCTGACAAATTCCTTCATCACTTAATGCACTAAAAAGCAATACAGTTGTGGTCAACAATATTGGAACCCTTGCAGTTAAGCCACTTAATGTCTATTACCTCATAAAAAAAAGTGGCCAGTGACTATGTATACATATTCAACACACAAAAGAATCAAATAAAACAAGACCAATTAAAGGAAATAGTATAAAAACTGGGACTTTGTCAGGACATGATTATTGGCACTTTTGTAAACAATTCAAATCAGTTGGATCAGAAGAACCATATTCCCACTGCAGTAAAATTAAACATAACATATGTGGCATTTGTCAGTACTCACATGACTTGAATCAACCAATGAATGATGGCTCAAATGTTTAAAATAGCCACATTCACTCCCTGTTCCATTTTCACAATGGTGAAGACAAGAGAGCTGCCTGAGATAAGTCATTATCACCAAACATCACATTTCAAAGAGGTACAAGGCTATTTCCAAAGACCTTAGGATTCCTGTGTCTACAGTTTGCAATGTTACTAAGACGTTTCCTGCTCATGGAACTGTTAAGAACCTCCCAGGATATGGTGGGAAGAGGAAAATTAATCCAAGAAGTCAGTGCAAACTGTTGGAAAAACACCACATACAACATCCAAAGAGCTTAAGGCTGACCTGGAGCAATCTAGAGTGGTGGTTTCAATCCACACCATAAGCAGTACACTAAACAAAGGAGGACTTCATGGGCAAAGGCTAAGGAGGACCCCCATTGCTCAAAGACATATATAAAAAGGCATGCCTGATCTTTGCCCAAACCTACCTTGAGAAACCACAGTCCTTCTGAGAAAATATTCTGTGGACAGATGAAACCAAGCTTGAGCTCTGTGGCAATGCAGAAAAGTGATACATTTACAGATGAAGAAATGAAGCTTATAAGGAAAAAAAACACCCTTCCTACAGTTAAATATGGAGGAGATTCGATAATGTTGTGGGGCTGTTTAGCTACCTCAGGAACTGGTGGCCTGGAACATATTAAAGGAATCATGAAGTCAGAGCATTACTAAGGTATTTTGGAGCAAAATGTGCTACTTAGGAGTATGTTTACTAAACTGTCTTAATGTTACCGGCGCTAGTTGCAGCGATAATGTGAAGAATGCCATATAAGGAGTGGGTGTTCCGGCGGCAAGGTAGCAAGAATCTGTATCGTGTGATAGTGGGCGCTGTGGCACGTTAACGCGTGTTAACCCTAAGTTCATGGCAGCGCAGTGTTAGACAATACTTTGTGGTCTTATCAGAGCAAAATATATGATATACTACTTAATGCTAATTGCTCTATAGTAACATTCATACAACGTGGTGATTGTATTTCATGTGAAAAAAATTTTCATATTCACAGTGCCAGGACGTCTCAGACTGAATGGCGCTCAATCAAATGATATCCTAGATACCAAAAGTGGCGCCTAATAGCATCAATGACCTTTCTGGCATGTAACTTTCTTCAAAACACTATTTAATAAAGAGATGCTTATCTTTAGGGGCTCCCCAACGCTAGCTTTAGGCGCCAATCCATGCGTTTCACTCAAAAAATTGTTTCTTCAGGGGGGTCAGTTCAAACTTCTGCAAAGATGCTGCCAACGTTGCCTTCTAAAAAAGTTTTCAAAGCAGTAAATATTCCAAAAAATGCCGCTGCTTTGAAAACGTTTTTAGAAGGCAACATTGGCAGCATCTTTGCAGAAGTTTGAACTAACCCCCCTGAAGAAACTCTCTTTTTGAGTGAAACGCATGGATTGGAGCCTAAAGCTGGCGTTGGGGAGCCCCTAAAGATAAGCATCTCTTTATTAAATAGTGCTTTGAAGATTTCATTTGTGGGAACATTTGATACAAACAGAAGAAAGTTACATGCCAGAAAGGTCATTGATGCTATTAGGCGCCACTTTTGGTATCTAGGATATCGTTTGATTGAGCGCCATTCAGTCTGAGACGTCCTGGCACTGTGAATATGAAAAATTTTCCACATGAAATACAATTACCACATTGCATGAATGTTACTATAGAGCAATTAGCATTAAGTGGTATAGCGCAGTGTTAGAATTAATAACTATGTAGCCCACTGGTTACTGCAATGACTGCGGAGGCAGAGGTCATGGGTTCAATTCCACAGTGGTGTTACGTAAGAAGGCTGTCTGAGGCATTTCCTTTTAATTTAAAACAGTGCTGTCTGAGGCATTTCCTTTTTTTAAATTTAAATCAGTGCTGCCAGCAAAAACACCCTCACAGTGCCGTATAAGGCACCCTAGAGCACTCCATAGGGCACATTATATAGTGCCCTATAGGGCGCTTTATAGGGCGCCTTATGAGGCACCTTAGGCTACGGCACTGTGAGGGTGTTTTTGCTGGCAGCACTGATGTAAATTAAAAGGAAATGCCTCAGACAGCCTTATTAAATAACACCACTGTGGGATCAAACCCATGACCTCTGCCTCCGCAGTCATTGAAGTAACCAGTGGGCTACATCTCTATAACGTCTAACACACCGCTGGCTGGCTAAAGAAAGACTGCAGGTCACCACACAAACTGTCTGCTGTGGTTACCAGGATAGGGTAAACCCACCCGTACCCATGATGCACTGCACATGCAGATCAGCAGCCTACATCTGATCACAAGACGGGGTATGCACCTCTATAGCACCCCAGCCTAGTAGGGGGAACTGACCGTGTGTGTTACTGGCACAGAGTAGCTACAGACCGTGACATTGTGCGGTTCCTGTGCTCACCCTGAGGGTGAGGTGGGGCACCCAGCACCAGGTCCGCAGCACCTGGCTTGGCTGAGGTAGGCTGCGCTGCAGGTCCCCATCAGTGCCAGTGTGTGATGGGTAGTCCCTGCAGACACACCTAGGATACATCTGTGTCCATCTGTATTTCCCAGTCACGACTAATCCTTGTGGACTATGATGCACCCAGAATAGTGCATATCCTGTGTGGTTGCCATGGTCACATGTTATAAGAGAAGAGTGGTGGTTGGACCCAAAAGCGGATTATGTAGCACCACCCAACCTGCCCTCTGTGGGTCAGGGTGGGTGACAGGATCTCCCACTAACAGATCCACATTCTACATCTCTGCAATGGTGGCAGTAGAGGGGACCATCAACCCCAGTCCTGCTGGGGAATAGGCACCCTACAGGGCAGTCAATGCAGATCTGTACACATCACAGAGCACTGGCAGACAGGCAGTAGGCCTGGGAAAGCTCAGCTGCCCCCCACCACTATCTGACATTCACCAGCAGAGGGCACAGTCAGTCTCCACCTGCTGCACCCTGCAAGGTGTTCCAGCCATACACATGCTAACTGCAGACAGTCTGCTAGCTAGTACATAGTGCATGTTCCTGGAGGAACTGTGTGCACCCACAAATGGGATGTGAGCACACACACCAAGCAAGTATGTCAGTGATTGGGCCCCAGAAAAGGGAACTCAGATATCACTTGAGAGAAATACCGTATAGCACTATGGGGGAACCTAACCATGCCATGGTCACTGTTCAGTCAGGGTGAGAGTGACCTCCCAGCATGACATGCTGTGGCCACCCTGCTCGTGCAGGTGGTGGTCGGGCACTACAATGTCCCAGCCATTGCCTTATGCCCTCCTGTGCAGATGCATCCTGCCCAGGCCATACCCACAGCACCTTGCTCCTCATTATGCACATTGGTAGGCTAATACTGGAAACAGTGCAAGCAATGTGGGCTCAGTAATGTGTAGGCAACCACAGAACACTGGATAGACACACACACTCCAAAATCTATTCCAGCATTGTGCAAATATAGAGGTTTTTGGCAGTCCTGGCCACCACACCAGTCCTGGGCACAGTGCAGGCATTGCTATGGTATGCAATACTGCTGGAGTCACTTCCCGGGGTGGTAAACACTGTCAGAAACCAAAACTGAAACACACTCCACAGATATCAGAAAGGTTGCTATGATGCATCTCTGTCAACAAATTGTGTTTAACTTAGGATTTGTTATCTGCCATTAATCACAGCACCCTTTTGATATATGTGTAACGTGTTCCCAAGTTTAGAACGGCATTGCTAAGGTATGCAGGTGCTAGTATTGTGAGATGCTGCTCCGCGCAGGGCCCAACAGCCTGACACTCTCCATGAGGCTTTGGATAGTGGAGCCTGTGGGTGTGGGGGTGTTTGTGCCTCTGTTGGCCGCTGCTCTAGGGCAGAGGTTCCCAACTCCGGTCCTGGTGGGCCAAACACAGTTCAGGTTTTTATGCTGTCCCTAATGAATATGCATGAGATACATTTACATACAATGGGGGCGGTGCATACAAATGCAGCACAGGCATATTTATTAGGGACACCATGAAACCTGAATGGTGTTTGGCCCTCCAGGACTGCAGTTGGGAAACTCTGCTCTAGGGATTGCACATGTTTATGGTATCTGTGCCCTGTAGGGTAAAATATAGGCGTTTATGGCATGTTTATTTAATCTGCAATACAGGTTCCGTCTTTATTACCACGGTTTAGTACTGGGTAAAATATAGGGACATGGTTTGCAGGAGCCACAGCTGGGACTTGAACCTGTGACCTTCTGCCCCTGAACACACTGCCTGTGTGTACTGCAAGAAACTGTTGCCACAGAGGCAGATCATTCCCTGGGGATACCATGACTGTTCGTCAGACAGACCTTGTCTGTTGCAGTGCACGGCACCCACATAAATGGGGCTTGGCCGTGGTCTGCTGTGGGCAGATGCCACTGCCCCCTCCACCACCAGCACCCCTCTGCCACCATGCTGACATGCCCTTGTGCCGGTGGTGCTGGTGGTGCGCAGTCCCAGGCCATCCAGTGTGCCATAGGCAGCTGCCTATGGTGTGTGATAAGGGGTAGGGGTGCCTGCCTAGACATCCATGCTTCCCCCGACACTGCCTGCCAATGTTATGTGCCCTTTGGAGTACTTGCTGGGTACTGTCCCCTGGGACACTCTGGAACACACACTCGTGGCCATGTTTGCCCTTGGTCAGTTGCTGTCTTGCTGATTTTCCGCTTCTACATTCCTATGCATCACCTAGGCATCTGCCTAGCCCACCCTGTGCCCCAGATGCCCCACTGCATGTCCCACCTGCAGCCCCCTGTACCCCATTTACAGCCTCACAGTAATGCCCTCTCATACTTGGGCACTATGATGTTGCTGCACATGTATCACTACTATCACTTTTCTTGGTTTCCCTGCCTTTGCTGCACATTGCTGACTGAAATGGTCTCTCTACCCTGCAAATGTGCCTCTAGTGCGAGGTTTTCACTGGCGCTACTTTTCAGACCTTCACTTCATGGCGTTAGTGTGCATGGAGCCTCTCCCCGCCCATTGACCCCTTATCTCCGCCCCTGGGGAGCCTTAATCCGCCCTCTGGGGAGCCTTACCGCCTCCAGAGACGTTATCGCGCGATACGTGATGTTCTTGCACGGTAATGCGCCATTACTGCGCGATAACGTTGCAGTTGCGCCGTTAGTGCCATTTAGTAAACATACCCCTTAGTGTCAGAAAGCTAGGTCTGGGTCAAAGGTTATGTATCTTCCAGCAGGACAATGACCCAAAATATACATCCAAAAGTACAAAAGAATGATTAAAAAGAAACAAATGGAGTGTTTTAAAAGGCCAGCAATGAGTCCTGATCTCAATCCAATCGAGAACCTTTGGAAAGAGCTGAAATCTGCCATTGGTAAAAGGAATCCTGGAAACGTTCATGAGCTGGAACAAAATCACAATTGAAGAGTGGGAGAATCTACCAGCAGACAGATGTACAAAATTTATAGATGGCTAGAAGAAACGTTTGGAGGCTGTCATCACTGCCAAGTGTTGTGCAAACAAGTATTAGTGAAGGATGCCATTAATCCTATCCAGAAAATAAAATTGCCCTTAACCTTGAGAATCAAACCATACATCCAAAATCTATAAGATCCCAAGTGAGACAATGAATCCTAAATTTTTGAAAACTTTTAAAAATGTCGGTTGCACTGTCACAGGAGGAGGAGATGGGTTTCTCTCCCCCACTGCAGTAACCCAATTTTAATTAAAGTGTAATTGCATAAATGCATATATAATGAAAAATGGATACTTAGCTCACAAAACACACCAAAGTCCTTCTGAAGAATGTACTGAAAGAAGTCCTGCATGTACAACGTTACAGTCTCATGCTGAATCACAAAGCCTGCTTCAGGCATTACTACTACTACTACTATTCCTCAGCATTTATATAGCGCTACCAGTCGTACGCAGCGCTGTATAGCACAGACGTGTAACAGACAATCCCTGCTCATCCGAGCTTACAATCTAGTTAAGACAAACACACGAAACACGGAAGGTGTAGAGAGGTAGAACAAGGGAGAGAAGGAGATCAGGTTAGTCAGGATCCAAAGGCAGCAGCAAAGAGGTGAGCTTTCAACCTGGACTTGAAGAGAGCATTACAGGACAATGCTCAAATCACAAAATAGCAATCCTATCCAGGCCATATTTTGGTTTTTTTTTCCTCAGAAATTACTATGTCTAAGTTGCACAGACATCTCTTTTTTGTTGTATACCTTTGAACATAATATTTTAATAGTATGATGACATACAGTTGGAATATTTCCAATTATTTCTCAAGATATTGTACACAACATACCTAAAATGCAAGGGGGCAAATAATGTTGACTACAACTGTATTATTGCCTCCAATTCTAGCTGTTCCTAAGCTCTCACATATCTGCTGCCCTCCTAAAATACTCTGTCAGGACTACCCTGGTGGCTCATCCAGCATTTAGATGACCTTGAGAAAAAAGGATGACAAAGCCAGCCATCCAGTGGTTTAAACTCTACTGAAGCAGCCCCTGCAGTATGAGGCTTGGGGGGGGGGGGAGGGAGGGGAGTCAAGAAAGAAGGCGGCACATGAAGCAATCTTGAGGAGGAACACCTCAACTCTGGAAGATTCAATTGTCAGCATAGCAATGATCATTAATGTCTCTTCCACCAATCTTCACATCTGTTTTCTTTATGCAGTCCTGCTTCTCTGATTTGTCCTGCATATAAATTGAACATATAACACTAGGCAGCCTTGTCATACACCTCTGCTGATTTCAAACCATTTTGTTGCTACTTGTTCTATTCCAACTGCTGCTTTTTGTTAAATGTAAAAGTTATGCATAAGAACTATCAGGTGTTCTGGTATACCCATGCTTCTTACTGTGGTCCAGAGGTTTTCATGATTTATGCAATCAAAAGCCTTGCTGTACTCAATGATACCTTTTTT
The DNA here is from genome assembly GCA_033557465.1 of Ichthyophis bannanicus. Lineage (NCBI taxonomy): Eukaryota > Metazoa > Chordata > Amphibia > Gymnophiona > Ichthyophiidae > Ichthyophis > Ichthyophis bannanicus. The sequence goes on along the minus strand of CM066032.1, from coordinate 1,105,601,155 downwards.
GTATTCTTTTGTCTTTTCACGGATCCATCTCATATATGTCTAAACCCCACTTGCATTTCAGGCTGTTCTCATTCCAGTTATGATCTCCACTGAATGAATTTGAGTAGAAACTTGCTGACCTGGGGATTAGAGCGATTGTGTACTAATTTCCAGTGTCAGTTGGATCACCTTTCTTCCATATTGGTATGAACAAAGATCTTTTCTAGTTGGCCATGATGTTATCTTCCAAATTTCCTGGCAGAGCCTGGTAAGTGTTACAACAGATACATCTGATTATAGTAATACATCAATGGGAATACCATCAATGCCCAGGGCTTTGTTCTTTGATAATGTTTACAGTATTACTTTGACTTTTCATAACTAATGGTTCCTGGTCATAAGATACAAGTTGAAATTACTATTGATCCATTTTATCTTTATGGTATGGCAACTTTATTTTTTTTCCACTTTTCCTTGATCCTATTTGCATCAACATGGAACCTGGAGCATCCTTTAGCATTCTAGTTTGAGGATATTTTTTCGTTGACTCTTGTAGCTTTAGGGAAGCTGATCTTGTTCTTCCTCTAATAATGTCTGATTCAATTTCCTTGCATGCATCATAGTAGAACTCTATCTATTCTTACTGCACATTGGAAATTTCTGCTAAGTTCCATGACTACCCCTCTTTCTCCTTTAGGTTTAGCTTCTCTTCATTTCTGAGCAATTTTCAGAGTTTCTTCAGTCATCCCATTTTGCTGATTTGGCTTTTTCACAATGTCATACCATAGCTTTTCTGGTACTCTGTATCCAAAGCAGCAAATCCATTTTACTGGCAGCCTTTAAATTCCAGTGGTATATTTTCAAGATCATATTTTGCTACATTCATGAGTCGCTTGCTCTTTTTCAGCTTTAGCTTGAGCTTCCATACTGTACAACAGTCAACTCCAGGTTTTGTCTTTGTTGATGCTATTAAGCTTTGCCATCATTGACTTTCACAGATATAGTCAATTTGATTTTTGTACAATCCGTTGGGCAAATCCATGCGTTCAGTAACAGCTTGTGTCGCTGGAAGAAAGTATTGAGAAGACTAGATTATTAATCTTGCAGAACTCTATCAGGCTTTCTTCAGCATTGTTTGTTGTCAAACCCATATTTTCAAACTGCTTTGCCACCTTTGTTCCCAATTTTGTTTTCCAGTCATCCATAACTAACAGTATATCCTGTTTCATGTTCTATCAATTTCAGTGTGTATTTGTTTATAGAACTGATCAATCTCATCCTCTTCGGCATCTGTTATTGGCGCATATAACTGAATAGTAACAGCACTAATGGGCATTCCTCATAGACTAATAGAAATAGTGTTTTTCTTAATTATAAATGTAACACCATTTCTTCTTTGCCTTTCATTTCTGGCATGCAACAAAATGTGTGCTTTAGAGTCAATGCCGACTCCTGGCGACCCAGCAGCCCTGGTTTTCTTGGCAGGGTGTGACCAGAAGTAGATTACCGGGCCTTTCTTCCGAGGCAATGGAGAGTAAAGTGACTTGCCCAAGGCTACAAGGAGTGCCAGTGGGAATCAAACCTGGTCTCTTGATTAGCAGGCCACCGATCTAACCACTAGGTGACTCCACCCTATTTAATTTCTGGCACAGCATACCACATTATGGTCAGATTTAAATAGTACAATGTCAGTCCATTTCAATTCACTGACATTGAACAGATAGAGTTGTGCACGTTCCTTTTTGTTCTTGACCACCTCCAGCTTTCCTTGGTTCATGATTTCTGTGTTCAATATCTAAATATACAAGACATCATTGCAGCTACACCAGCAGTCAGACTTCCTGAGGGCTTTGTTCGAACCGTATCAAATGCCAGCTTTACTCTGAAGACTCTGAATTCTTCTCCACCAGCTCAGAGTGCCTTCCCACCTGAGGGGTTCATCTTCCAGCACTATTATCACAATTTGTTTTGTTGCAACTATTTGCATTTTCATGGCAAAATGTGGAAATAGATTTCTAGGCTTTTCCTTCCATGCAGGTAATGCCACATTATTGTCAAAGAAATGTGATTCTCCACCGCCAACACTATCTCATACTGCTGCTGCCCAAATGGATGTTTCGTCTTATTCTGGCACCTCAATTGAGACTTGTCCATCTTGGGAGACCCTGCCAATGGTTAACTTAACAGTGGCATAGCTCTCAACATCACTGATGCATGCAAGTCTTCACTGCATTGCAATCTGCAAACCAAGCAAGGCTCAGGGTAAGACTCATTCTAAAATGCTACATAAAAGTAGTCTGAAATTTCCAACAGACACAAAGGCCTTCCCATCTGTGTAACAGGATCTGATGTTTATCCTTCCCCCCCCCCCAACTCTACAGCTATACTATTCTAACAAATTCTTATAAATCCTGAATTTAGATTAGTTGTGCTCTGTGTAAACAACCTGTACTGTGCTTTTTATGCTGGTTGTGCATTGCTAAAATAAATAGGAACTATCAGATATCTGCAAAATACTTGGGGCCCTTAGCACTCACCCCTGCCCAGTGAAACAGCTGCTGCTGCCATACACACACACACAAACCAGACACCACATACGCACACACGTATATGTACAGTAGAAGTTCATGATGGTGGATCCAGGTTTAACTGAGGTACCTTATACCCAGAAACACACTGCTCCCTGTTCACTTTACAACAAGTTCAGCATTTATAATGTTTGTATGAGTCTGCACTATGGAAGAAACAGAACAGCTTGTAGCATCCATTGTGAAGCTGTGGTCCCAGGGATGATATCAAAAGGTCCAGTCCAGCAGTGTCTGTGTTAAGTTCTTGGAAGTTGCTCAGGACAGTTGTGTGGGGAAAGGGGAATGCTTTAATTCAAAACTGTTGCAGCTAAGTTAGTGCTTCTCAAATGAAGGAAGGGTAGAAGGAGAGGAGTAAAGAGCAAGACAGAAAATGGAAGGATGAAAGTGGCCAAATGTTCTCTTTTCATACTGTAAGGCCTTGATGCTGTTCACATGCAAGCCCACTGTTCTACTTGCATTTGGCTAGCAGCAAGACAATTTTTATCACATTGACAGAAGATTTTTAAAAATATATTTACGTACTGTGTACACATGCCATTTCAGGTGGATGTTCATTTTAAAACAATCTGCTCATATTAAAATATCAATGTACTCGACTCCTTTTGCTAATTGGCAATTTCAAACACGGATTGTGTAGGAGTCCATGATGCAAATATTAGTGAATAGTACTGCTCAAAGATTGGGGATTTGAGTATGATGGCTGCAATGCATTTATTTAGATGTGCCCAGATATTTATTTATTATGTTATGCACTTGTAATTTAATAAAGTATTTTGCTCTTTTATAAAGATTTCTGTTTTTGAGAAATGTCTTTTACAATATAATAGCGTTGGCTCCTTACTCTACGCCTCTAATTTTCACATGCGGTTGGTACCAAATCGTACTATGCAGTCTCATGATCCAAAATAACCTCAAAATAGAAGTTTATTAAACTATTATGTGTTAAATAAATATGAACTTATGCCACAGCATCTAAGTATATTTGTTATACTGCCATTCAAACAGAGAAATTGCCAGCATGGCAGTTTACAAAGAATCATGTTATAAGCCATATGGCCAATAGATATAAAACTACCATGATACTGGCTGAAAGTGAAGACAATCTAAAACACCTTCTTATCTAGACCAAAGAACAAAGTCTTAAATCGGCCTGCACCTTAATGTGAAGGCAAAGATCCGGACAACTGTCAAAATCAACTTCAATCTTGATGGAGAAGAAACAGAAATTATAGATAACTGCTGATTGAGAAGGATGTAACCGGTGGTGTGCCACACGGATCTATCCTTGGTCAAATTCTTAACATTTTTGTTAGTGATATTGCAGAAGAGCCGTCAGGTAAGGTTTGTCTCCTTGCAGATGACACCAAAATCTGCAATAGAGTAGATGCCCTGGAAGGAGTAGATAACATGAGGAGGGATCTAGCTAAGCTTGAAGAATGGTCAAGAATTTGGCAGCTGAGATTTAACGCTAAAACCTGCAGGGCCATGAAAAGCTGAACAAGTCAGATTACTACAGTACAGATCACTACATACAAACTCCATGTTAATAGAACACCTGGTCATGGTCACATACTCAAAACACAGACCCTCACCAAGTACAGAATACGTGACCATAACCTAAAAATAAACATATATAGATAAAAATTAAACTGCAACCCCAAAAAGCCAGATTCTGCATACAGTGCAATACCAGAGAAATCAAAAAAGATGCATTGCCATGCACTATATAAAATATAAAGATAGCACCAAGTTAGATCATTAAATTGAAAATAAAATTCTCTTCTAACTTTGTTGTCTGACCATTTTATTCTCTGATTATAGGTCCCAATCTGAGGTTTCTGCTTTCTTCTATCCTCCTGTCTACTTCCCCCCCAGGGACAGCATGAGGGTGATGCAGGGCCATGTACGGAAACTCACTGTGACATTTGCATAAATTTAGTATACTTTATTTTAAAATGTATATGCCACCCATCTAAAATCCAGATGGCTTCTAAAAATACACAAAAAAGCAGAACAGGGTTTATAGAGCAATATAGACACTATTTCAAAAACAAATTGCTCAAATTCAAAGGATACTAAAATTAATTAAGGAAAAGGGTCTCAGAATGAATGAGGAAGGGTCTAATCAGGCTACAATGTATTGTAAGCCTAAGGACTCACAATCCCCTTCTTTACATCAAGGACCCATATATTCCTTATACTGAGGTAAAATATACTTGTAAATGCAGGCTCTATTTCACTCTGCAATGACACTTTTCAATACGCCAACAGAACTAAGCTGTAGGGAGACTCCCGACTCTAACTTAATAATGAGAGTCAAATGACTTATCTGAAAAAACGGCTGAAGTCAGGATAAGTCTCCCAGCGCCCAACGCAAATTCTAAGCGCTGATGCGTTTCACCACCGATGCGGCTTCTTCGGGGGAGTTCAGCGTGCAGCATGCAGCAACTGGTCTGCTTAACACACGCTAAAAACCAAAGTACAAAAGTCAGTATCATGTGTGCTCACTTTCAAATTTCAGACATTCATTATAATCAAAAGCCCACACCAAATATCTGCCGTAGGGACATACCTTGGAGCTCACCTCTCTAAGCTTAACTAAAGCAAAAAACGCCACGCATGCGTGGTTACCAAAGTGGGGTTCTTTCTTATAGACTGGCAATGTGACTCAGGCTATAATCATTCTACCAATCAGCAATGCCAAAAATACTGGCAATTCAGAAACTACCTGAACATATGAATGATGAACTTTCATTGCACGAACAAAACAGCATATTGTGCTATCCCTATAAGATCTTCAAACGCAAACCGCCCAGTCTATACGAAAATTGAGGCCCCCTGGGTGAGTAGACTGTAATCGATATATCCAGCGTTGTTCACAGATTAACAAACGTTGGTCCCGTGTCTTGCCTGCAAATCCAGCTAATACTTGATCAATACAAAAGCAACAAAGTTGGTCAAATTGGTGATGAAAAGATAGGCAATGAGCCACAAGAGGTGCTTCCAACTTCTTGCAATGCAAGCGACTTCGATGTTCATTGATTCTGATTCGTAATGGTCTGATAGTTTTACCTATATAAAGCAATTGGCAAGGACATCGGATAGCGTATACAACGTATGTGGATGTGCGGTCAGTTTGCTTCTTTAAGATGTATGTCAGCCCCTAATAAGAAAATTCTGTGAGTTCCAAGGTCATATTACATATACTACAATCTCCACACTTGGTGTGGCCACGCGGGGCAGCTATCTCTACAGTGGGCAGAGGTCTGAGCTCTGTGGGACTCAAAAGCTCCTTTAGGTTTTTGTTCCTCTGCCATACGCATCGAATAGATTTGTTCTCCAATCCAGAAATATGATGAAGCACATTGCTGTGACGTTTCAGGATTTTTTTTGAGAGAATTGCTGAGCGGTGAAAACCTTGTGATAAAATTCACTTGATTGTCAGCAACATCATTCCTATGCCTCTCCATCAACAATAAATCACGATTGTTGAACAGCGCTCGAGTGTATGCCTGCTTGACAACTGAAATGGGAAATCCCCTATTTTGGAAATTCTTTTGCAACTTTTTTGACTGAAGCTTGAAATCATTTAATTCAGAGCAGTTCCGCCGAAAGCAGAGGAACTGTGAAAAGGGAAGGCTGTTTTTAAGCGGGATCGGATGGGCGCTACGATAATGCAACAAAGCATTCTTAGCAACTTCCTTCTTATACACCGAAGTCACCCAGCTGCTCGCTCCTTTCTGAACCTCCACATCTAAATAGGTGATCCTCTGTAAATCACAAGAGCAAGTGAAATGAATATGTGAATCTTGTTGGTTTAGCCATTGGCAAAAAGTATTTAAAAGACTTTCTGATGCGGTCCAGAGCATGAAAATATCATCTATATAGCGCCCCCAAAAAGGAATGTACTGCCAAAACTGGGACGGGTATAGCCACTTCCGCTCAAATTCCTCCATATAGAGATTAGCTATGGAGGGGGCACATGTGGCCCCCATCGCAACACCAGCTATTTGCTGGTAAAGCACAGTTACTTACCTGTAACAGGTGATCTCTGGGAACAGCAGGAATAAGTCTTCACATATGGGTACGTCGGTACCGACGGAGTCTGCGCGGGAACGCTTCCCAGCGTCCAATCAAGAGCTTTTGGAAGCATCCCAGCACGCCTGCGTGCTGCTTTCCCGCCTTTCCCAACTGCCTCTCCTCAGTTACGTTTTAAAGCTGAGACAAAGAGAGAGAGAGAGGAAAGGAAAGATAGAGATACAACTCCTGGGGAGGTGGGAGGGTTGTGAAGACTTATTCCTGCTGTTCCCAGAGATCACCTGTTACAGGTAAGTAACTGTACTATCTCCAGGAACAAGCAGGAATGAGTCTTCACATATGGGGACTCCCAAGCTGAGATGCCTGGAGTCCCAGCATGTCATAGGTTGGAACATGCTATCTCCCAGAACACCAGGCATCCTGAGGATGGAGGGTAGGAGTTGAAGAAAGAAGGATGCTGTGGAACAGCTAACCTAGCCTAGGACTGCAGAGAAGGAGTCCATGTGTGGATGATGATGGTCATCAATAATATTGCAAAGGATATTGCAATATGGACCTCCCCTGACAGGATTTCACAGAAGTATGGAGGTTCATGGATCTACTGGGAACCTAGTAGAGGAACCTTGAAGAGGATCTCACTGTAAGTGGAGGTGATAATCCTGTAGGAAAACCGATGGAGATCAGAATCCTGAAAGGTAACAGGTAACCCCAGTAGGAAAACTGGGGTAGTCCAAAAACTGTGGGCCTTCAGCGGAAGGCTTTATGACAAAAAACCTAGCTCTTTTGGAGGCAGAGTGAGACACTCTTAGGAGCAAAAAGAGAAGGCTAACCGATTTGGACAAACAGGCACAGTCCTTGTAGGGAGAAAGGTGTGGGAACTCCTTGTATCCCAAAAAGAGAGGACAAATGCCTGAGGTGTTAAAGCCTGTGATTAACTGAAGATCCACAATGTCTCTCCTAACTGGGGTAAGCTAGGAGAGACATTGGGCACGGAGAGCTTCAGAGGTATCTAAACCATTAGGTTATGGTATAAAAATTGTTGAGTACCACAGGAGTGGTTGTGTGTGTAGAACCCCAAATCTGCTAGGTAGCATAGGTATGGGTAAAGCCCCTCTGTCCGAATCATATAGCTATATGAGGATAGACAGTGAGATAGATAAGTATGTGGATACATATCTATCTATAATAAAATCTCAATAGATACATTATTTATATATATATATAGAGACATATATATATATATATATATATATATATATATATATATATAGACATATAAGAATATATTTATAGTGAGATATGGCAGGGCATAAAATACACACAAAAAATAATATGGATATGTAGGCCTACATATGGGTGTCTGCAATTAAACAGACAGATATGCCTACAGCACAGTGATCATACAGGATATATGGAGAGGAAGATTCATCTAATAACAAGGAGGTGGAACCTACTTGAGAAGACATATAGAGAATCTGTTCCTCCTGGTCATGATCTGCAAGAATGCTAGTTAGTGAAAAAATAACCAGGACTGTTACGTGAAAAACAGAGGATAATATCCATGTGCAGCCAGCAAGTCCCGAGTCTTCCAGGACTCTAGCATGGTAAGTAGACAGAAGATGCCTAGAGATGAGATACCATGTTGACCTGCTTAAGGGCAAAGGTATCATGGATTCTTACCATGAGGACGAGCATATCCCCGATTGGGAATACTATGGAACAAAGCAGGGAACTGGCAAGTCCTTGAGCTTTCACGTAAAAGAAGGCCTATGTCCTTTATATCAAAAAAGGAGATATGACTAGAAGGCTCTCCCTTCTTTTACTGGGAGACATGACTGAAAAGCCTTTTCTAACCAGCTAGTATAGCTGTTGGAGAAAAAAAAGCCATGCTCTCTAGCAAGGGCCCATAGTGGAAAGCTTCTCTGTAGATTGCAGAGAGCATGATGCAGGAGAATGAGGAGATAGAACTGACTGCTAGAGAGCCAGTATCTCTGCCAACTATGCTTCCAAACCCAGGGAGATGGAGAGGGCAGGATAGCAGACAATCTAGAAAGCTTGTAGTGAGATGATCTCCAAGAGAGATGAAGCACTGACTTGGAGCCACTACTAAGACTAGACAGAATGTTAGTGGAGGACAATCTGGTTGTTGGTGGACAAGAACCAGTGGTCCAAACATTAAGGCTCCTGCATAGGCAGCTGCTAGTAAGACAGTAGAAAGAATCTTACTGTTTAAAAACAGAAAGAACAGACAGAACAGGAGTAGGAAACTCTGGACATGTCTGATAAGCTGCCTCAAAGCAAGATTGAACAGAGGAGGCAACTCAGAGAGGAAAACTCCACACTGGAAAGTGAGAAAAGTAGAGAGGCTGAAGAAAAAGCCTCCCAGAAAGTAATTCCCTCTTACAGGAGAAAAACTTGGTAAGAGGGTGAAGAGAATGGAGCTGAAGACGACTTACGAAGTAATAAGTCTATAGAAAGGAAAGATACATGCTGGCACAGGAACTATCATTTGATAGTGGTTAGACCTCTTTCCCTAGCAGGAAAAAAGAGGAGAAACCTGTGACCTATAGGCATGAATATCCTGACAGCTCATAGAAATATAGAAAAAATGGATATCTTTTGGAAAGGGCTCCATGTGTAGGGGTTAGAATGAAGCGGTGGATTGCCTTCATTGAGAAGAAGCAACTGTAGATGCTAACCCCAAGAGTCACAAGCATCTGATGATGATTGATCAGAAACCCTGCAGATGCTGGGTTTGCTGAGCCTGGTGAGAGGTTGGATTCTTCAGACCAGGACGATGCCTCCCCTGTTGGGAAACATTTGTATGATGGGCAAGCAATGAATAAAACTTTCTTCTCTTGTGGGAAGAAAGTTTGGTAGGAGATTTCCTACGTAGTGGGACAGAAGAAGGTGTAGAACAAACCTTAGGAACAGGTAAATCAGTGGATAACCGAGTAACCTAACGTAAAGACTCCTTGTTGAAAAGATTTTCTCCAGTGCAAGGAGTATGTCCCAGACGTTGTTGTGCCCATTTGTCCAAGTCTGAAGATTGGAGCCAGGCTTTACGTCGTGCTCCTATAGCAATAGCAGACGTTCTGCTAACAGACTCAAAAGAGTCTAGGGAAGCACGAGAAAGAAACCAAGAAATATTCTGGATATGCTTAAGCAGTGAAAAATAGTCTTTACTCCTAGAATCTGGAAGGAAAGGAGTCAAAAGATGTAACTGCTTTGTGACCTCCTCAAGAGAAAGACTCATATAAAAAATATATGAGAGAATTCTTGCAGAAAGCATAGATGTCTGGAAGGTTTGACGTCCAAAGGCATCTAGTGTCTTAGACTCACGACCTGGCGGATAAGAGGAGTGCTTTTTCTTACTCTTTACCCGCCTCATTGCTGATTCCACTACTATGGAATGATGAGGAAGTTGAGTCTTTTGAAACCCTGGAGAGGGGGGCACCTGATATAAAAGATCAGTTGCCCTGGGAGGTGGGGGTACCCTTAAAGGTGTTCCCCACATTCCTAGAAGGAGATCCTGCAAGGAATGATGCAAAGGAAGCATTATGTTGTCCTTTGCTTTGGCAGAAACAGAGCCCTGTGCAGGATCATGTCCTGGAATAGGAATGGCAAGAGATCTTGCTATATCCAGGAGGAAACTCTGAAAAGAGGGATCCCAAACAGGAATCTCCCCTGGACAGGGTAGATCTAAAGAACTAGCCTGAGCATCCACAGAGTGTAGTTTGGAATGCTTAAAAGATGGTTGCTGGTACTGGCTGTCAGGAGCAGTCCCCATCCTTACCACATCATCCATGCCAGGTATCGACTCCAAGCTTGGTATAGAATGGAGTGATCCTGTTGAAAAAAGCATGGCAGGAATTGGCGACGATGCCACTTTGGGTACCGGTATTGATGCTGATACCGGTACCGATGTCGGAGTCGAACCCGACAAAGACATCGGAGCAGTCATCGGTGACAGTTCAATCGGTACCGAGGTAACTGAAAACCTCCAGCCGCTATCCTCGGTACCGAAGCACTGGTATCGATCGTTGTCGGTACCAAAATCTATTGGTACCCAATCTTCTAGACTAGAAATCGATTCCAAACTCGGCATCGAGGGCAAAGAGCCTGATATGCGAAGCATGGAAGGCACCGACCGTGAAGGTAATGAGGACATCGGTACCAACTTCGGTACCGTGTCTGATACCAGTGAAGGAAGAGCAACCAGTGGTAACTCAATCGGCATCAGGGGAACCGAGAGTTGCGGATCCGAATCATCGGAACCCAGCCTTCGGTACCGTCGAAAGCCGGAACCAAGGCGAGTCGGTACCCAGTCCTCCAGACTGGAGATTGATTCCAGACTCGGCATTGAAGGAAGCGAGGCTATCGATGCACATCTGGAGGGTACCGACGTCGGTTGGAGTATCGGTGTTGGTACCAATAATGGAAAGTCAATCTGGAGGGTATCCACCGGTCCCGAAGGTACCGAGGACGCCAGATGACGATACCTAGTGAGGAGTGTTGCATCCAACACCAGTGCCGATGCCGGGGTATCGGTACCGCTCGAAGCGGATGCCACCACCGTACACGGCCTAGGTATGTTCTGTGGGGGGTGAACCCCAGGAACAACCTGAAACCCCTTATAGGCTTTGGAGACCGAAAACTCCCGCCGGGGTTTTGAAGCCAGTGGGCCCTCGAGGGCAAGGCCGGAGCTGTCTACATGCTGCGCATGAGACCTACCACTCGAGGACTGGCTAGTCTTAACAGACTGTTTGTGGGTCACCTGATCTTGTGTGGACGAAGAAGGGGACGGTGCCCCGAAGTTGGAGGGCAACCGTGTATCGAGGGAGCCTCGATGTTGAAAACGACTTCTTACCAAATTGTTGTCAGCACCCAAGCAGGTTAGACACCGACTTCGAGGGTCTAAAAATAAAGTTGTACCGCCACAGTCTGAACATTTCTTGGAGAAAGTGTCTGGTGGTTCCATGAAGGAAAAAGAAGAGGCCTAAAAGGCCTAAGAGACCGTGGGACACTATGAAGAAAAAATATCCCGTGGAAAATGAAAATTTTTGAAGAAAAGTGGAGTGAAGGAGTGGCCTAGTGGTTGGGACAAGGTACTTCAGGCCAGAAGGTCGGCGGTTCAAATCCCACTAGAGGACAGCAACCTTGGGCCGGAAGGACTGGGGTTTCTAGTCTCACAGGTGTTCCTTGTAGTCTTGGGCAAGCCACTTAACCCTCCATAGCCCATGTTCCTGTAAAATAGTTATCTCCAAGTTATAATGCCCTGTTCAATGTAATTTCAGTTTGTTCAATGTAAACCGCACTGATGCAGAATAGCGCGGTATATAAGAGAATGTAAATAAATAATAAATAAAAGAAAATAAAAAGAAAACACCGGCGGTACCAGTGGCGTCGGAAAGACAGCCGCGACCACAAGAAAACTAAAAAATAAAAACAAGAATTTTCTGCGGTGACAGGACGACGTCCTGCCGGCTCCGCGGAAAAACGAAAACTGAGGAGAGGCAGTTGGGAAAGGCGGGAAAGCAGCACGCAGGCATGCTGAGATGCTTCCAAAAGCTCTTGATTGGACGCTGGGAAGCGTTCCCGCGCAGACTCCGTCGGTACCGACGTACCCATATGTGAAGACTCATTCCTGCTTGTTCCTGGAGATAGCACTTTCTCAAAAATAAAAAAATTATGAAAAAGGACCATTTTTTGCAACTGCTATCACAACATGCCCGGTTAGCTACTGATCAAACAGTATTATTAGTCACGCTAGATGTTGTTTCGTTGTACACGAGTATTCCTCAAACAGAAGCATTTTCCTGTGTACTTACATCTTTATGGAACAGAGGGGATTTGTCTGACCCGCAGTTAACTTTCGTGGAAAAAATCACTGAGCTGGTCCTTTTTCAGTATTTTTTTATTTTTGAGAAAGTGCTTTACCAGCAAATAGCTGGTGTTACGATGGGGGCCACATGTGCCCCCTCCATAGCTAATCTCTATATGGGGGAATTTGAGCGGAAATGGCTATACCCGTCCCAGTTTTAGCAGTACATTCCTTTTTGGGGGCGCTATATAGATGATATTTTCATGCTCTGGACCGCATCAGAAAGTCTTTTAAATACTTTTTGCCAATGGCTAAACCAACAAGATTCACATATTCATTTCACTTGCTCTTGTGATTTACAGAGGATCACCTATTTAGATGTGGAGGTTCAGAAAGGAGCGAACAGCTGGGTGACTTCGGTGTATAAGAAGAAAGTTGCTAAGAATGCCCTGTTGCATTATCGTAGCGCCCATCCGATTCACCTTAAAAACAGCCTTCCCTTTTCACAGTTCCTCCGCTTTTGGCGGAACTGCTCTGAATTAAATGATTTCAAGCTTCAGTCAAAACAGTTGCAAAAGAATTTCCAAAACAGGAGATATCCCATTTCAGTTGTCAAGCAGGCATACACTCGAGCGCTGTTCAACAATCGTGATTTATTGTTGATGGAGAGGCATAGGAATGATGTTGCTGACAATCAAGTGAATTTTATCACAAGGTTTTCACCGCTCAGCAATTCTCTCAAAGAATTCCTGAAACATCACAGCAATGTGCTTCATCATATTTCTGGATTGGAGAACAAATCTATTCGATGCATATGGCAGAGGAACAAAAACCTAAAGGAGCTTTTGAGTCCCACAGAGCTCAGACCTCTGCCCACTGTAGAGATAGCTGCCCCGCGTGGCCACACAAAGTGTGGAGATTGTAGTATATGTAATATGACCTTGGAACTCACAGAATTTTCTTATCAGGGGCTGACATACATCTTAAAGAAGCAAACTGACTGCACATCCACATACGTTGTATATGCTATCCGATGTCCTTGCCAATTGCTTTATATAGGTAAAACTATTAGACCATTACAAATCAGAATCAATGAACATCGAAGTCGCTTGCATTGCAAGAAGTTGGAAGCACCTCTTGTGGCTCATTGCCTATCTTTTCATCACCAATTTGACCAACTTTGTTGCTTTTGTATTGATCAAGTATTAGCTGGATTTGCAGGCAAGACACGGGACCAAAGTTTGTTAATCTGTGAACAACGCTGGATATATCAATTACAGTCTACTCACCCAGGGGGCCTCAATTCTCGTATAGACTGGGCGGTTTGCGTTTGAAGATCTTATAGGGATAGCACAATATGCCGTTTTGTTCGTGCAATGAAAGTTCATCATTCATATGTTCAGGTAGTTTCTGAATTGACAGTATTTTTGGCATTGCTGATTGGTAGAATGATTATAGCCTGAGTCACATTGCCAGTCTATAAGAAAGAACCCCACTTTGCTAACCACGCATGCATGGCGTTTTTTGCTTTAGTTAAGCTTAGAGAGGTGAGCTCCAAGGTATGTCCCTACAGCAGATATTTGGTGTGGGCTTTTGATTATAATGAATGTCTGAAATCTGAAAGTGAGCACACATGATACTGACTTTTGTACTTTGGTTTTTAGCATGTGTTAAGCAGACCAGTTGCTGCATGCTGCACGCTGAACTCCCCCGAAGAAGCCGCATCGGTGGTGAAACGCATCAGCACTTAGAATTTGCGTTGGGCGCTGGGAGACTTATCCTGACTTCAACCGTTTTTTCAGATAAGTCATTTGACTCTCATTATTAAGTTAAAGAGTCGGGATTCTCCCTACTGCTTAGTTCTGTTGGCGTATTGAAAAGTGTCATTGCAGAGTGAAATAGAGCCTGCATTTACAAGTACAGTATATTTTACCTCAGTATAAGGAATATATGGGTCCTTGATGTAAAGAAGGGGATTGTGAGTCCTTAGGCTTACAATACATTGTAGCCTGATTAGATCCTTCCTCATTCATTCTGAGACCCTTTTCCTTAATTAATCTTAGTATCCTTTGACTTTGAGCAATTTGTTTCTAAAAATACACATGCAATTTAGTAAAACAGATGTCACAATAAAACAATAATAAAACATTAAATTTAATTAATGAAAAGCCACTTACACAGCCCCCCCCCAATCAAACCATTATAAGTATCTGCACATCAGATTTATTTTACTAGAACCAGATTATTGATGAAGAGGGAAGATAAAAAATGAGAAACTAATCCTGAAGTCAATTGCTGGATTGGATTGTGCTAGAGCTGGAAAAGTCCAAAACTCAGCAGCAGTGAAGCTATCAGGCTACTAAACACAATTAAACAGACATTCCCTTAAAAATTTGAAATTTCCTTGAATCTGAACTGACAATATTTTAAATTTCAGTCTGGCAGAATAAAGAACGCAAATCATGGCTAAAGATAATCTCAACTTCAGTGCCATAACATACATAATTCAAACACCCTGAACGCTATTCTGATCTCCAATCAACACCTTTCAACAGCCCTCTTCTACCGTGCCCCCTCTACATCCGCTGATGACCTATCAATCATCCTTGACATAGGCTCTCTCTTCACAGAGGAGTTGTATGCTATCTGGCTACTAGGAGACTTCAATCTCCCTGCGCTTTCAACGAAACACACCTCTTCATTCCTTGATGCTATGGCTTCCTTAGGTTATGATCAAATAATACATGAACCTACCCATATTGGAGGTAATACCGTGGACCTCATCTTCTCTCCTATAACTACTCAGCCGGTCAACAATCTACATCAGCTACAAATCATTCCAGTACCTTGGTCAGACCACAAGGCCATCTTCTTCCACATCCCAAAACCATCAACTGATCATGAGCCTCCCTCAAATCATACTCTGACTCCCCCTCGCCGTTTTTGACCATTCAAAGAGGAATTCCTAGAGGCAACTCTGCACAAGCTCAAAACTAACACCTCTGACTGACTTGAATTAACACACACTTGGAACTCTACCTTAAGTAAAAAGCAGCACTCCTACCATCTGAAAAAAGAACCGCTAAATGAAATAGTGCTCCAATCTGGTACACTGCTGAATTAAAGGAATTCCCTGCGACAACTCAGGAAGTTAGAACGCAAATGGTGAATCTCTAAGCTCCAAATTGACAAGACCATTTATATGAAGACATTACAAGAGCATCGTAACGCAATTAATTTGAGAAGACGAGAACACCATACCAACCTCCTTACGTGCTCTATCAACAGACCCCGTGAGCTTTTCAGCATCACCCAGTCACTAATGAAAGACAACACAAGGCAATACAATGAAAACGCACCACACTCACATGTCTTCACTAACTACTTTAAGAGCAAAGCCAATATGGCTAATCCTTACAATACTTCTGCTACTCCACCAGCCACCCCTCCTGCAGCAGTCATTCATCTACACACCGATAGCATATCACCCTTATATCCAGTACCCTCGTACCTACTAACAATGGTATCAACAGCCAGACAACTGTGACTTCTGCTACACAAAACAACGATCCCACCATTCCTGCATTAAGAGCTTTCCACCCTTATTCAACAGAACAAATAGAATGCATAATAAGAGGTCTTAACACTACAGCCTCCCCAACAGACCCATGCCCCATCTTTTTGGATCAAATCTGATCTAAGTACATATATCCACCATCTTATAAAGATTTCCTTCTCCATGGGCGTATTTCCAGCCCTCTAAAAGCTGCATCCATCAGACCCCTACCCAAGAACCCTAAACTTAATCCGACAGACGTAAAATCCTACAGACCTATTCCTGACCAAGGTAATGGAGAAAATTGTACAGCAACAAATTCAGGATCACATTGATGCCCATTATCCACATGACGACAACCAACATGGATTTCGCTTACATCATGGTGTTAAGACACTGCTTGTCACACTAATGAACAATCTAATCTTAGGCATGAACAAATCCAAACAAGGATTTATTCTACTCTTTCTTGATATTATGTCTGCCTTTGACACTGTTTCCCACAATCTCCTCCTAACCCGGTTGCAACTGACTGGCATTCAGAACCTAGCATTAGACTGGTGCAGCTCTTACCTCTCTGACCGACAGCAAACAGTACGCATAGATATGCAAACATCATCCAGCTATTTACAAACACAAAGAGTCCCACGAGACTCCTCATTATCAGCCCCACTGTTTAATATTTACATTCAGCCTATTTGCTCCATAATTAAATCATTCAACATTCTCTGCCACATTTATGCTGACGATGTGCTGTTTTATGCTCCCTTCTCTACAGTAAACCCAAACTACTCTAAAATCATTGACTGCTTCAATGCAGTATCCGACTGGTTGATTCAACATAACTTAAAAGTTAACTGCAAGAAATCCAAGGCTCTCTTCATCACTAAGGACCCTTCATTCATATCTCCTCCCACCCTACTAGTTAGGAATACTGAAATAAGCACCAAGCAAGAAGTACGATACTTGGGAATCACCCTAGACCAGTGGTTCTCAACCTTTTTTGTACCGTGACCCCTTTTACCATTGGTCAACTTGTGGTGACCCCCAATGATAAAATCAAATGCGTCTCTCTTCCTTTATCGTTAACGCATTGTCGCTGTAATCATTTGTTGAATTATTAATATATTATAGGCCTTTGCAATATGTTTTTATTTATAAAATTTACTTAAACAAGTAACAATATTTGATTTCAAAATTATGATGATTTTGTAGTCAAATCACTAATATGAAATAAAATTATTTTTTCTACCTTTGTTGTCTGACCAATTTATTCTCTGATCAAGCAGGTCCTGTTCTGAGGCTTCTGCTTTCCTCTCTTCTCTTAGCTCTCTTTCTGTGGTCTATGGTCCATCTGCCATTTCTTATCTCTTCTTTCGTTTTCTTCACTTCTTTCCATCAACCTATTTCCAGTCCCAGTAACCCTCGCCAGTATCAGCCCCTTTCCAGTCCTCACTCTCAGTACCTTCCAATGTCAATTTGCATTCCCATGACTGCCACTGGTGTCCATTCCCTTCCAGACCCCCTCCTTCCCCACTGACCAGTCCCTTCTAGTACAAATACCATGGCAGCCCCTCTCAGATCCACTCCCTTCCAGTTCCATTCTCCCATCCCCTCATATCATCCCATTTGTAGCATTAGCCCCCAGTTTTCTTCCAGAGCCAGCAGCTCTATCCTCCTCTCCACACAATCAGCCCATTCCCAGTCAAAGCCCCCCAATCAGCTCGCTTCCAGTACTAGTCCCCCCTCAACCCCATTACCAGTGCTAGCCTCCCCTAATCAGCCCAATACCAGTCCTACCCCCCCCATCAGCTCATTACCAGTGCTAACCTTCCTTAATCAGCTCATTTCCAGTGCTAGTCCCTCCTCAACCCCATTACCAGTGCTAGGCTCCCCTAATCAGCCCATTTCCACTCCTAACCTCCCCGATCAGCTCATTTCCAATGCTAGCCCCCCCATCAGCACATTACCAGTCCCAACCCCCCCTTGATCAGTCCATTTCCAGTCCTAGCCTTCCCTAATCAACCCATTACCAGTCCTAGCCCCCCCATCTGCCCATTATAATCCTAACCCGCACAGTCTCTCCCCTCTGTCCAGCATTTATCCCCCCTTCTGTCCAGTATGTCCCCATCTCTTCCCTTTGTCTATGTCGGCCCCCCTCCCTACATCCATCCATGTCAGCCCCCCTGACTCCCTCCATCCATCCCCTCCATGTCAGTCCCCCTCTGTCCATGTCAGCCCCCCTCCCCCATGTCAGCCCCCCTCCCCCATGTCAGCCCCGTTGCAGGTTCCCTGCTCCCCTCTCCCCATGTCTGCCTCCTTCTTCTGCAGCCGCGGCTCCCTGTCTCTTAGGGAACCATGGCTATGCCTGTAAAACCGGTGCGGAGCCTGTCTCTAAATGGGCTCCATGCAGCATTGTCCTGCCTCAAAAGGAAGTGGTAAGCAACTTCCTTTGGAGGCGGGACAATGCTGCATGGAGCCCGTTGAGAGACAGGAAGGCTCCGCAACAGTTTTACAGCCTGGCCAGAATGAACAAATGGATGATGAAATGCTCAAAGAAATCAAGGAAGCTAACACAAGTTACAGCGCAGTAATAATAATGGGTGATTTCAATTACCCCGGTATCAACTGGGTCAGTGTCACTGCAGGACATGCTAGGGAGATAAAGTTCCTAGATGAAATAAATGACTGCTTCTTGGAGCAGCTGGTTCATGAACCGACCAGAAGGGAAGCTGGGTCACTTGGCAATAGTGATTGTAGCATGATCGTGTTTGATTTAATTAGTGGAGGAGGGCTGATAAGGAAATCCATAGTACTACTTTTTAACTTTTGAAAGGGAGACTATGATAAAATGAGGAAAATAGTTAAGAAAAAACTAAAAGGAACAGTTGCAAAGGTTAAAGACTTACATCAAGCTTGGGTGTTGTTGAAAAATACTATCTTGGAAGCCCAGACCAGCTGTATTCCACGCTTTAAGAAAAGTGGAAGGAAGTCAAAAAAACTGCCAGCATGGTTTAAAGGTGAGGTCAGAGAGGCTGTTGCCAAAAAAGCATCTTTCAGGAAATGGAAAAAAGAGCCAAATGACGAAAACTGGAAACAGCACAAGCACTGGCAAGTCAAATGGAAGGCATTGATAAGGCAGGCAAAAGGAGAATTTGAGAAGAAGCTTGCTGGGGAAGCAAAAACGCGAAATAAAGACTTTTTCAAGTACATTCGTAGCAAAAAACCTGTGAGTCAGTTGGTCCATTAGATGATAGAGGGGTTAAAGGGGCACTAAGAGGCGACAAGGCAATAGCGGAGAGACTGAATGAATTCTTTGCTTCGGTCTTTACTGAGGAAGATGTAGGGATGTTACCCATGACTGAAGTGGTATTTAAAGGTGTGGAAGAATTAAAGGAAATATCGATACATCGGGAAGATGTATTACAACTATTAGATAAACTGAAGAGTAGCAAATCACCTGGGCCGGACGGTATACATCCAAGGGTGTTGAAAGAACTGAAAAATGAGATTGCAGACCTGCTATTAGTAATCTGTGAATTTTCATTAAAATCATCTGTAATACCTGAAGATTGGAGGATTGCCAATGTAACGCCAATTTTTAAAAAGGGTTCCGGGGTGATCCGGGAAACTACAGACCGGTGAGCCTGACGTCAGTACCGGGAAAAATGGTAGAAACCATCATAAAGAACAAAATTACTCAGCATGTAGATAGTCATGGCCTAATGGGAGACAGCCAACATGGCTTTAGACAAGGAAGATCTTGTCTTACTAATCTGTTATGTTTTTTTGAAGGTGTGAATAAACAGGTGGACAAAGGTGAGTCGGTTGATATAGTGTATCTGGACTTTCAGAAAGCCTTTGACAAGGTCCCTCATCAGAGACTTTTGGCAAAACTAAAGAGTCATGGGATAGGAGGCAGTGTACTATTGTGGATCAGGAACTGGTTAAAAGATAGAAAGCAGAGGGTAGGGCTAAATGGTCAATTTTCCCAATGGAGAAAGGTGAATATTGGGGTACCCCAGGGATCTGTGCTGGGTCCGCTGCTTTTTGACATATTCATAAATGACCTGGAAAGGGGAATAACGAGTGAGGTTATCAAATTTGCAGATGACACAAAACTATTTAAATTTGTTAAAACCCAAGAGGATTGTGGAAATTGCAGGAGGATCTTGATAAATTGGATAAGTGCAAAGTTATGCACCTAGGGAAGAACAACCCAAACTATGGTTACACGACGCAAGGTTCCACATTAGGAACCACCACCCAGGAAAAAGATTTAGGCGTCATTGTGCATAACATCTTAAAACCCTCAGCCCAGTGTGCAGCGGCAGCCAAGAGAGCAAATAGAATGCTAGGTATCATAAGGAAAGAAATGGAAAATAAAACAAAAGATATTATGCCTCTATATCATTCCAAGGTGAGACCGCACCTTGAAGGTTTGGACAAGTTCCTGGAGGAAAGGTCCATAAACCTTTATTAAGAAGGGACCCAGGATATCAATGCTTGACCCAGTGTAAGCATTGTGGAACCTGTGTCTTTTGGGGAAACTGCGAGGTACGTATGACCTAGATTGGCCACGGTTGGAAACAGGATACTGGGCTTGATGGACCTTGGTTTGACCCAGTATGGCATATCTTATGTTCTTATGTTCCCTTTCAGCAGCCAAACAGTAGTGAGAGGGACTCCAGATTGGGGTGCAGGAGACAGCTCTGCTCCTGTGAGAGTAGCCCTGGAGCTCAGCCCAGTGGAATCAGCAAGGGTGCCAACAGGGAGAGGGAGCAGTGGGAACCAGTGCTGCTGGGTCTATCAGCACTAGTGATGCTCTGTCGCGCTGGACCTTGAATAGTGTCTTGGCTACCAGTGGTGTCGGTGGGAAGGCGTATATGAGGCCTCCTGTCCACAGGATGAGGAACGCATCCGCTGTCACATGGGATGGATGTGGCTGGCACGAGCAGAATCGGGGCAACTGCGTGTTGTCTGGGCTGGAAAACAGGTCCAATGAGGGGACACCCCAAGGATGTAACAACTGTGAGGCTTCCACTGGGTCCAGACACCACTTGTGTGGCTGGCAGACCCTGCTCAGTATGTCTGCAAGGGCATTGTCCTGGCCCAAGAGGTACACCGCCCTTAGGAGCATCTGTCTGCCTGCAGCACAGGAGCAGAGGGCTACTGCCTCCTGGCAGAGATGGTACATCCCTGAACCCCTCTGTTTGTTCATGTAGAACACTAAGACCTGATTATGGTCTGGATCAGCACCCAGTGGTGTTGAAGTTGGTGGCAGAAGGCTCGGAGGGCTAGGTATATTGCCTGGAGTTCTATCAGGTTGATTTGCAACTGGGATTCCTCCTGGGACCAGCAGCCTTGCGTCTGGAGGTTACTGCAATGTGCTCCTCAGCCCATTAGCAAGGTGTCCATGATGAGGACCTTCTGGGGGTTGAGTGCCTGGAAGGGCATAACAGTTTGAAGGTAGCGTGGATTCTGCCACAATCCGAGGAAGTCCACCAACTGACGGGTCACCTACACTCTGTCCCTAAGCCTGCCTGTGGCTTGAGTCCACTGAGAGCGGAGGCACCATTGGGCTGCCTTCATATGCAGACAGGCATATGGGGTCAAATGGACCATGGAGGCCATGGGTCCCAACAGGAAGAGTAGGAGCCTAGCAGGTAGTGTCTGGCATTGGTGTACATCTGCGGCTAATTCCCTGAGGTGTTCTGACCTCTTCTGAGAGAAGATGACTTTTGCTGGAGGGTATCTAGTTGTACCCCTATAAACTCTTGGCATTGGGCCAAACTGAGGTGGGATTTAGGGTAGTTTATGATGAATCCCAGGTGCTGCCGGGCGTTGATGGTGTGCCGGATGGAACACTGTGCCTTTGCAGCCGTATCCCCCTTTATGAGCCAGTTGTCAAGATAGGGGAAGACAAATGTTTATTGTTTATTTATGTTTATTTTAAATTTGATATACCGCTCAGGCCAGAAGGCATTAGAGCGGTTTACAATACTATACAATACTATTTCATATCAAAGATCCCTTGGAGCCAAAGGTGGGCTGCGACCACCGCGAGGCACTTTGTGAAGACCCTTGGCGATAAGGCCAGACCGAAGAGCAGCACCCTGTATTGGTAGTGCTGTCCACCATGCACCAGAGGTATTTTCTGTGGCTGGGATGAATTAGGATGCAAGTGTAAGTATCCTTTAGGTCTAAGGAGCATAGCCAATCTCCCTATTGGAGGAATGGCAGTACTGTCCCAAGGGAGAGAATCTCGAATTTCTCCCTGACCAGAAACCTGTTGAGCTCTCACAGGTCCAGAATGGGCCTGAGGCCCATTGTCCTCTTGGGGACGAGGAATTATCTAGAATAGAAGCCTGTGCCCCAGAGATGTTTTGGCACTGGCTCGACTGGTTTGTCGTTGATTAGGCCTGTTAGCTTGGTGAGAAGCAGGGTCTGGTGAAGGAGTGGCCTGGTAGGCTCCCCTGGGAAGTACATGGGTGGCACCTGATGTAGGTGGAGGAGGTAGCCCTCCTTGACCACCTGTAGCATCCAGGTGTCCGTGGTGATGACTGTCCACCTGTGGGTAAACATGGCAAGGCACCCCCCCCCCTGTGGGCATCAGAGGACCCCCTGGGAGCAGGGAGGTTGCACCAGGCAATCAAAAGCTCCCCCCCAGGCTGGGCTCAGGCCGGCACCTGGGACTTTTGTTTTTTGGGACCCATGTCCTTGTACTTTTTGTCGCTAGCCCTATTGAAGGGCCAAGAAGACCTGGAAGTGCAGAATACTGCTGAAGCCTCCTTTCTTCCTTGGGAAGAAGGACTTTTTTCTGGGGCTTTCTTCTGGGGTGCACCGAGGTCTTTTTTGAGAGCCTGGTTCTTGTCATATACTCTCTCTCTATCTCCGCTGCCTTATCCACCATGGGATAAGCAGGGGACATCTATCAGTTTGTCCTGCACCCACTGTTTGAGGTCAGATGACTACAGTCATATCCTGGTGTTGAGCACCAATGTCTGCGGTGGCCATCCTGGTCAATGATTCGAAGCCATCGTAGGCTGCCTAGGACAAAAACTTTGAGCATTCCTTTACTGCCAAGGTTAGGGTCTTGAACCTCTGTACTGGTTCCCCCTCGAGGCCTGCCGAGAATCCACCAAGTTCCTTCAACAGTTCCTTCAGATCCATGCTGAAGTAGAGCTGGAAGGACTGGATTCAGCATGTTAATATCAAGTCCTAAAAAGCCTTCCGGCTGAGGGCATCGAGGGTTCAGGCCTCCCTGCCGGGTGGCATTAACAAATGGTTTTTTTGGCTCTTAAGCTGGCGCACTGCCAACTCCACGACCAGGGAGTTGTGGGGGGGCAGGGTCTTTTGAAACTCAGGGCTTCGACGTACCTGGTACATGGCGTCGAGGCGCCTGCTAACAATTCGTACAGACACCGGTGTTTCTCACATTCAGAGGCGGCGGCTGTCAAGGATTGAGGGCACCAGGATTGTAAGGGTTTCCTTCGGGGATGCCTCCTATTGGATTATCTCCAATTCCTCAGTGTGAGGGTCCGCCTCGGCCTTGGTCTCGATGGCGAGGACCTTGGCCATGTCCTGCACAAAATCGAGGAAATACGTCTTCGGGCAGGGAGCAGCGTTGGGTTGTCAGGGGAGATGCATCTGAAGGCACATCACGGTTCCGCCTCATGTCCAGGGACTCTTCGCCCTCAGTCTCCCATTCGGACTCTAAGTCAGAGTATGAGTCCGACGCTACGTGATCACTTTGGCCGAGGGCTGCTCTCAGTGGTCCGTGACCTCCGGGGCATAGTCAGTCCAAGCCACAGGCATTTGCCGGGTCGGGAGCAGGACCTCGTCCGTGGCCTCTCTCGAGGTCAATGGTGTTCAAGATCGGTTCGTTGTCCAGGGAAGCCTTCGATGTCAAGGGTCCCGTCATGCTACATGGTCACTAGGGCAGATATACTGAGCTCTAGGGCTGCCATTCTGGTCTCCATACCAGTTGGCTCGGCAGCTTTTGACATGGACACTGAGGGCTTCGGGTCTGGCATTGGTACTGTTGAGGGGGAGTCCTTGATGAGGAGGATGGCTTCAAAGGCCTGAGGTTGGGTGGGTGCCGACAACTTATGGGGCGACTTGGTGGGTTGCTCTTGCCCCGACTCATGCCTGGGACTGTGGGTGCTGGGGTGGGATTTCCCCTTCTTCCTGGATCCGTCCTCCAAGACGGTCTGAGGGTTTCTTCTTCTGCTCCACCTCCGGGGATTTCTGTTTGAAGGAACTGTGGCCGCGGGGACTCTGAGGTGGCTCTGGCTTCGCAGAGCACCAAGGTATTGGAGGGGGCCCTGGAGCGTGGTGTCACCAGAGACTCCAGTGCGGAGTTGGATTTCTGAAACTTTTCTGCTGCTGATGGTGGCTCTTCAAGGCCTTTGAGGTCATGGTCCTGCACTCGGAGTCATTGTACTCTGGGCCAAGACATCGGAGGCAGCAGTCGCGTGGGTTGGTGAGTGATTTTGCCACATCGGTCACTGGAGGCCATCAGAAAAAGGGAGTCCCTGCCTCACAGCAGGGATCAGAGGCCTTTGGCTGGAAAAGGGCACGAAAGCCGGTCGAGGAGCACCTCGACGAAAAAATGAAAAAAAAACTAATGAACAAACAGGCTCGGGGACGGGAAGGAACTGGTATGCAATCAGAGAAATATAATGATAAAAATCAGACTTTTTCTGGGGACAACATCCTATGGGCTCCATGGGAAAAAGGAAACTGAAGCAAGATTGCACAGTTGGGCGGGAAGTGGACCACGCATGCGAGGTGCATCTCCCAAGGGCTTTCTTTGAAAGCTGGGGATATGCTGCCGCGCAGGCTCCATCGGCATCGACGTCACCCATATGTGAGGACTGACTTCCTACTTGTTCCCAGAGAAAGGGCAGCACCATAAGTATTGCAGTAGGCTCTACAACCTCCACATTCTTATTCAGAAAACTGAACAAGCCAGATTATTACATAGAAACTAACAGAACATGTAGCCTCAGTCACACATGCAGAACAGAGATGTGTTCCCTACTTAGTGAAGATCTATCAATACAAACTAAAAACAGACATATGGAGTCAAAAAAATGCTTTTATCCATTATTGTTAGTTTTACAGAATTTCTTTCCCAACATTATACTTTACTGCAGAGTGAGGTGAGAGAAAGAACTCTCCCACATAGGCAACTGCATTGTTGGCAGAAACATAATGGCTCAGTGCAAGTAGCACAAGTGCAACTAATGCCACCTCAGTGGGTGGCCTTAGCTGCAGTGGCAGCTGTTTTGCCATGCTGAAATTCGGAAACCATAGCAGGATGTTACTGCCTCCCTGCAGTTAGGCTACAGCCCTGCATAATCAAACTCTCGAATTAATTACCAGAGGATGCAGTAAAAGCTGTTAGTGCAGCTGGGTTTAAAAAAAGGTTTGGACAAATTCTTGGAGGAAAGGTCCATAAACTATTATCAAAGAGGACCTGGGAAATCCACTGCTTGCCCCGGGACAAGCATTGTGGAACCTGTGTGCATTTTTGGGAACCTGCCAGGTACTGGTGACATGGATTGGCCACTGTTGGAAACAGGATACTGGGCTTAATGGACCTTAGCTTGACCCAGTATGGCATTTCTTATGTTCTTATGTCATGCATTTGGGCAGAAAAAATTCCAAGGGAGTGGTACAGTATAAGGAGTGAAGTACTTCAGTCCAAAAAAGAAGAGCAGGACCTGGGCGTGATTGTTTCCGATGATCTAAAAGTGACTAAACAGGTAGAAAAGGTGGCAGCAAGAGCCAGACGGATGCCATTCATCCATAGGGAGATGAATGGCCAACAGGAAGGACGAGGTGATGGTGCCTCGATACAGAAGTCTTTCGTGAGACCTCATTTGGAGTATTGTGTGCAAATCTGGAGACCACACCTTCAAAAGAATATAAACAGGATGGCGTCTGTGCAGAGGGTGGCTACCAAAATGGTCAGTGGTTCAGTCACAAGGTATATGGGGACAAAGACCTCAATATGCAGGGCTGTCCCGTCCACTTGGTGAGCAAGGCGGCTGCCGAGGGTGGCCGTCCAAACGCTGGGCAGCTGCGGCATACATGACTGGTCGTACTGCCACCCCCCCTAGCTACCGTCGATTCTGTCACGGGGGGGGGGGGGTTGAGGGAGGTGGCAGTAGCAGTATTTGAAAAAGCAGTGGCTTCTTGCCACCACCTTTTGAAATACTGCTGTTGACGCTGCCCCTCCCACAAGATGGAATCTGTGGCAGCAGCTGAGGGGGCAGTGGAGTGGCTTGGTGGAGGCAGCGTGTCAGAAACCCTTGGGCTGGCCCTGTCAATATATATACTTTGGAGGAAAAGCGGGAGAGAGAAGGTAGGATAGAGATGTTTAAATACTTCCATGGCAAAAATGCACAGGAGAGACTTTTTCATTTGAAAGAAATCTCTGCAATGAGGGGACATAGGATGAAGGTGAAAGGGGATAGACAAGTGTAATATGAGGAAATATTTATATCAGAAAAAGTGGTAGATAAGAGGAACAGTTGCCCAGTGGAGGTAGTAGAGACAGCGTAGTTACTCAGCTTTATCAGGTGATCTCCGAGAACAGCAGGAATTTAGTCTTCACATATGGGTGATGTTGGTACCGACAGAGCCCGTGCAGGAACGCTCCCTAGCGTCCAATTGGAAAGCCTTTGAGAGCACTTCACAGCGCCTGCGCGAATGCCTTCCCAACTCCTCCTCCTCAGTTGATTTGTTGCTGAGAAAGAAGAGGAAAATAAACTCTACATCTCCTAGAGGAGGGAGGATTGTGAAGACTAAATTCCTGCTGTTCCCGGAGATCACCTGTTATAGGTGAGTAACTACACTATCTCCAGGAACAAGCAGGAATGTAGTCTTCACATATGGGACTCCCTAGCTCTCAGATGTCAGATGAAGTGACCTCAGAACTGGTGGAGGTTTGCCTCGGAATAGGCCCAATGAGGTCAAGGATCACACATGGATTTCTGCTATCATCAAAATCAGGGACAGAGGGGTAGGAGTTGCCTCTGTCTGAAATAGGTGCTGGAGTACAGCCTGCCCAAACATGGCATCCCATCGGGATGCCTTGTCCAGACAATAATGTGCAGCAAAGGAATGGACAGAAAACTAAGTTGCTGTCTTGCAGATTTCGTCAATGGCTACAGAGTGTAGGTTTGCCATTGAGGTTGCCATGGCATGAACATTGTGATATGTAACATACCTTCCAGGGAGAGTCCTGCTTTGTCATAGGCAGATGGGATGCAGTCTGCTATCCATCTGGAGAGCATGATTTTAGATACAGGGAGACACAGGAGACTAGGGTCAAAGGAGATGAACAGCCACAAGGGCTCTGCAGTGCTCTCAAGTCCTTTGGAGACAGAAAGCCAATGCATACTTGCAATCAAGAGCGTGCAGGGTTGATTCCGCTCGGGATGCATGTGGTTTGGGAAAGAAGACTGGAAGGAAAATTGACTGGTTTAAATGAAAGAAGAAACCACCTTTGGCATAAAGTATGGATGAGTCCTAAGAATAACTGTCATGGTGGAACCGGGGGGTATAGAGTAGGTCTGCTACTAATGCCTGAAGCTCACTAATGCATCTAGCTGAATTGAGAGCAATTAGGAAGATTACCTTCCAAGAGAGGAACTTTAGTGAGGCCGTGGTCAATGGTTCAAAGGGTGGCTTAAAAAGCTGCACTAGGACATCAAGGTCCCAAGCTACCTGAGGAGGCTTAATGAGTAGTTTGGACAGGAGAAGACCTCACATGAATCAAGCCACTAGCGGTTGAGAGGAGACTGGCGGTCCATCCAGCAGGTGGTGAGGCTGCAATTGCACTGAGGTAGACTCTCTCCGAGTTGGTCTTCAGACTGTCGATGACAGATGGAGAAGTGACTCCACTAGAGCCAAAAAGGGATCGAGATCCTTCTGAGAGCACCAGACAGAAAATCTCTGCCATTTGAAAGCGTATGAACATCAGGTGGAGGGCTTCCTAGAAGCCAAAAGGATTTCCTTAACCTCTTGGGTAAGATCAAGGCCATGGAAAGCTATGATCTCAGCAGCCAAGCTGTGAGAGGAGAGACTGTGGATTGGGATGGAGTAGTGAGCTGTCATCCTGGGAGAGGAGATCGGGCACAGATCCCAATCGCAGAGGTTGAGTCTGAGTCAGACGGGGTAGCAGAGGAAACCAATGCCCTGGACTGTGGGTATCTAGTATTTATTTATTTATTTATATACCACTTTTCTACCAAAGCGGTGTACATTCAGATACTGTATATATATTTTCCCTTGTCCCCGAAGTGCTCACAATCTATATTGTACCTGAGGCAACAGAGGGTTAAGTGGCTTTCTCAAGGCCACAAGGAGCACCTGTGGGACTAGAAACCCCAGTTTCTCCAGCCTAAGGTTGCTGTCCTCTAGCAGGATTCGAACCCCTGGCCTTCTGTCCTGAAATAACATGCCCCAACCACTAGGCCGCCACTCCCTCCTAGTAGGGCTCTGATGAACTTTAGTTTTTGAGTTGGAGTGAGGTGGGACTTTGGGAAGTTTATCACAAAACCCAAGTGTTATAGCACTGTGATGGTACGATGCAAGGAGAGCAGTCCCTCTTGGGAGGGGTCTGCTTTTATTAGCCAGTCATCTAAGTAAGGAAAGACGAGTATCCCCATAGTTCTTAGGTATGCGGCTACAACCACCATGCACTTTGTGAAGATTCTTGGGGCAGAGGTGAATCCAAAGGGGATGACTCTGTATTGGTAATGTTTTCTTTGAAAAGTGAAGCACAGAAACTTCCTGTGTCCTGAGTGGATGGGGATATGAGTGTACGTTTCTCTTAGATCTAGAGAACAGAGCCAGTCATGACTCTGGAGGTAGGGAAGAAGAGTCCTGAGGGAGATCATCTTGAACTTTGTGGACATTTCTGAGGTCCAGAATGAGTTGTACCCTCCCGTTTTCTTTTGGATGAGAAAGTACGGAGAACAGAAGCCCATTTTCTATTGGGATGTGGGGACTTCTTCTATGGCACCCTGAGACAGAAGGGAGGACACCTCGTCCTGTAGGAGAGCAGTCGGTGGGGTTTGCGTTTGAAATTTCCCCATGAAAGTGTGTGTGGGGGGGGGGGGCAGAGTCTATAGATGTAGTCTGTACCCTTCCTGGACTATGGTTCATATCCACAGCTCTGAGGTTCCATCTGTGGGCATAGTGACCCAGTCTGCCTGCTTTGTGGAGAGGATGGGGTTCCTCCAGAGGCAGGGAGGCAACGTTCTCTAGGAAAGAGTCAAAAACCAGGCGCAGATTGTGGCTGCGGAGCTGGTTGAGATTCAGCCATCTGTGGCTTCTTCTACTGCTTAGGAGGCTGTTACCTCTTTTGTAGGGCCTGACCCTGGTACTGAGAAGCAGGTGGATAAGAAGAGAAGAACTGCTTATTATTTTATAAAGACTTCTTTGCAGGTGTCTGCTTCCTAGCAGAGTCAGCTGTGACTCTGGAGAGTCTCTTTAGAGTAGTGCTCTCTGACTAATGCACCGAAGGACTAGGTGGCTGCTTTGCAGATTTCGTCAATGGCAACATAACACAGGCGTCAAGTGCCTGAAGAAATTTTTTTTTAATTTTTTTTTTTACAGAAAAAAGTAATAAAGATGATAGTTCGATTCTGGTGTCGATGGGAAGGCAGATGTGACCACAAAATAATAAGAAGGAAGAAATTTTCTGCGGTGACAGGATTTGTTTCCTGCTGGCTCCAAAGAAAACGAAGAACACAGGAGACAGTCACAAAGGCGGGAAGGCAGAAAAGCAGGCGCAGTGGGATGCACCCAAAAGCTTTCCTATTGGACGCTGGGGAGCATTCCCACATGGGCTCCGTTGGTATCAACATCACCCAAATGTGAAGACTACATTCCTGCTTGTTCCTGGAGATCCCACGGATATTCAGCGGTACTGTGTTAGTGGCGCTGAAAATATCCCTCTAAGCGGCATTTACATGGTTTACACATCTAAACTACATAACTGCATTTGAATAATCAGGACCAGTATTCTTACAATACAAATCACCACAAAAAGAGGAACACAGAAAAGAATCCTGGATAAAATTAAAAGAAAGACAGAAATTAGGATGGAAAAAGCACAAGCAGAAGAAAAATGGCTAAATATGTGGCGAGGTGACAACTTTTTTTCAGGTATACTGGGGAAGAGAAAAGCTAGAGGTAGAATGGCAGAACTCAAAATGTGCTAAAGACTACTGTGTGGATAGTGACAAGGAAAAAAGTGGAAATGCTAAACATAGTTACTCACCTATAACAGGTGATCTCCAGGAACAGCAGGAATTTAGTCTTCACATATGGTGACATCAGCACTGACTGAGCCCGCGTGGGAATGTTCCCCAGCGTCCAATAGGAAAGTCTTTGGGAGCACTCCACTGCACCTGCGCGACTACCTTCCCAACTCCTTTTCTTCTGTTGAGTTAGTAGTTGAGATAGGAAAGTAAATGAAACCCTACAACTCCCTAGGGGAGGAGAGTGGGTTGTGAAGACTAAATTCCTGCTGTTCCCGGAGATCACCTGTTACAGGTGAGTAACTACATTATCTCCAGGAACAAGAAGGAATGTAGTCATCACATATGGGACTCCCTAACTCCAAGATGCCAGATGACGACCTCAGAACCGGTGGCGGCTTGCCTTGGAGTAGGCTTAAAGAGGTCATGGATCCTACATGGATTTCTGGTATTGTCAAAGTCTGGGACTGAGAGAAGGAACTGCATCTAAGTCTGAAAGAAGTGTTGGAGTACAGCCTGCCCAAATATAGCATCTCGATTGGAGTCCTTCTCCAGACAATAAAGAGCAGCAAAAGTATGGACGGAAGACCAAGTTACTGCCTTGCAGATTTCGTCAATGGCTACCGAGAAAGCACAGTTACTTACCTGTAACAGGTGATCTCTGGGAACAGCAGGAATTAGTCCTCACAAATGGGGTACGTCGGTACCGACGGAGCCTGCGCGGGAAAGCTCCCCAGCTTCCCAGAAGGAAGCTTTTGGGGCCTCCCACTGCACATGCGCGCTGCCTTCCCGCCTTCCTGACCAGCTCTCCTCAGTTCGAGTTTATAGCTGAGACAATAGAGAGAGGAAAGGAAGATAGATAGAAGATACAACTCCTAGGGGAGGTGGGTGGGTTGTGAGGACTAATTCCTGCTGTTCCCAGAGATCACCTGTTACAGGTAAGTAACTGTGCCATCTCCAGGAACAAGCAGGAATAAGTCCTCACATATGGGGACTCCCTAGCTGAGATGCCTGGGAGATCCCATTCCAAGGGTTCGCCATCTTCGTATGGATCTCAGGCATCCATCCTGGGAAGGTGGGCAGGAGTTGTTCAAGTATGGAACAGGTGTTTGAGGACAGCCTGACCAAACAAGGCATCCCGGCGGGAGTCCTTGTCCAAACAGTAATGGGCTGTGAAGGTATGAACCGAGGCCCATGTGGCGGCTCGACAGATCTGATCAATGGATTCAGAGTGAAGATGAGCCATAGAAGTGGCCATGGCTCTCACATTGTGAGCTGTGACATGGCCTTCCAGAGAAATATTTTTACTCTGGTAAGCAAAGGAAATACACTGAGCAATCCAATTGGAAAGTGTACGTTTGGAGACTGGTAGTCCCAAATGAGAAGGATCAAAAGCCACAAAAAGTTGGGAAGACTTCCGATGTGGCTGAGTCCTGTTGAGGTAAAAGGCGAGAGCTCTTTTACAATCTAAAGTATGAAGGTTCCTCTCTGCACTGGATGCATGAGGAGCCGGAAAAAAGACAGGTAGATATACCTCCTGATTAAGATGAAAAGGCGAGACCGCTTTGGGCATAAAGTGGGGATTCGTCCTAAGGACCACCTTATCATGATGAAATCTGGTATAAGGTGGATGAGCCACTAAGGCCTGTAGTTAACTGATGCGGCGAGCCGAAGTGACTGCAATAAGGAATATGACCTTCCAGGAAAGAAATTTCAAGGAGGTAGAAACCAACGGTTCAAAAGGTGGCTTCATAAGCTGACCCAGAACTAGGTTCAAGTCCCATGCTACCGGAGGAGGTCGGATGGGAGGCTTAGTTAGAGTCAGGCCTCTCATGAACCTTGCAACAAGCGGATGAGAGGAGACAGGTTGTCCATTTATAGGTTTTAAGGATGCTGCAATAGCACTCAAATGGACTCTTACTGAATTCGTCTTAAGGCCTGCATTAGAAAGATGCAGGAGATAGTCTAGTAGAGAATTCAAAGGAAGTGCTAGAGGGTCAAGACCCTGTTGAGCACACCAAATGGAAAAGCGTTTCCATTTGAAAGCATAGGAATGCCTCGTGGAGGGTTTCCTAGAGGCATGAAGGATATCTTTCACTGGTTGAGAAAGATTGAAGTCATGAAGGCTTAGGCCTTCAGTAACCAAGCTCTGAGGTGTAGGGACTTGGGGTTTGGGTGCCACAAAGTCCCTTCCTCCTGAGAGAGAAGGTCTGGCGCAGCTCCCAGGTCCAGGGAGGGTCCCTGGGAGAGATGCAGAAGTAGAGGGAACCACACTTGGCGTGGCCAGCGTGGAGCTATGAGGATCATCGATCCGTGATCCCTCTGGAGTTTGAACAGAGTCTTGGGAATCAAAGGAATGGGTGGAAAGGCATATAGGAATTCCTGACCCCAATGCAGGAGAAAGGCGTCGTTGGCCTGAGCTCCCTGACACGGAGTCCTGGAACAGAACCGGGGAAGTTTGGCATTCCACGGACTTGCAAAGAGGTCTATGTCCGGGGTTCCCCATTCCTGAAAGATTCTGCCTATCTGGTCCATATGTAGGGACCATTCGTGTGGAAGCAGAACTCGACTGAGTCTGTCTGCCCGAGAGTTTTGAACTCCTGGAAGATATACTGCCAGAAGATGAATTTGATGCTCTCTGGCGAAGGCCCATAATCTGAGAGCTTCGTTGCAAAGCGACAGAGAGCCTGTCCCTCCTTGTTTGTTTACGTAGAACATGGCCACCTGATTGTCTGTCTGAACTAGGACGGTCAGGTTGACAAGGAGGGTATGGAAAACTTTGAGGGCAAAGAAGATTGCTCGCAGTTCCAGGAGGTTGTTGTGAAGGGTGGTCTCCTGTGGAGACCAAGTACCCTGAGTGGAGAGGGATTGTAGATGGGCTCCCCACCCTGTTTGGGAGGCATCTGTTGTGAGGGTTGCTTGGGGCAACAAAGGTTGGAAGGGGGCCCCCCAACAACAGATTCTTGGTGGACATCCATCATTGGAGGGACCAAAACAGACGCTTTGAGGTGAGTATTTGGTCGGAGAGCGCTCCTGATGCCCGAGTCCACTGGGTGGCCAAGGTCCATTGAGCTGCTCTCATATGAAGACGAGCGTAGGGCACCACGTGTACCGTGGAGGCCATGTGGCCCAGAAGTCGCAGCATTTCTCTGGCTGTCAAGTGACTGCTGGACTGAGCTTGGGAGGCCAAGCACACCAGACGTTGGCCCCGGACTTGAGGTAGGTAGGCCCTTGCAGTGGTGGTGTCCAACTGGGCCCCTATGAATTCCAGAGACTGGGTAGGGATAAGTTGAGACTTGGGAAGGTTTACCACCAGTCCCAGATACTGCAGAAGGTGCCTTGTGCGGTCCAGGGAAATCTGGGCCTCTGACTGAGATGGAGCTCGGATGAGCCAGTCGTCCAGATATGGGAATACAAAAATTCCCAGACCTCTTAGAAATGCGGCAACAACTGCCATGCATTTGGTGAACACTCTTGGAGCAGAGGCTAGACCGAAGGGAAGTACTCTGTACTGGAAATGTTTTCCCTGAAACAGAAATCTTAGATATTTTCTGTGGGATGGGTGGATGAGTATATGTGTGTACGCATCCTTGAGATCTAGAGAACAAAGCCAATCCTGACTCTGAAGGTATGGAAGGAGAATGCCTAGAGAAAGCATTTTGAATTTCTCCTTGTACAGAAATTTGTTCAATTCTCTCAGATCTAGGATAGGTCTGAATCCCCCTGTCTTCTTTGTTATGAGAAAATAAGGGGAGTAGAATCCTGTCCCTTGTTGAAGAAGAGGAACCTCTTCTATTGCCCCTTGGGCAAGGAGAGAAGAGATTTCCTGATCCAACAGGCCCAGGAGATGGGGGAGAATTCAAGTGCCTCACCATGGTATATGGAGGAAGGTTGGAAAAATGAAGTTTGTAGCCCTCTCTGATGATAGAGAGGGTCCAGTGCTCTGATGTAATTTGCTCCCATCTGGGAGCAAAGTGAGCTAACCTTCCGGGAATGGTGAGGGGCTCTGGTTGTTCTAGAGCCAGAAATGTTAAGTTCTCTAGGGGGAAGTCAAAACCCCTGAGGGGGTTGAGCCTGCTGAGGAGTGGCAGACGCTGCAGGCTTTGACCTTGCCTGTTTAGGTTGCTGACGTTTAGCAGCAAAGCGAGGCTGAGAAGATTGTTGGCCAGTATTTGTGGAAAATCTGGCCTTCTTGTAGTAAGGCCTCTTGAAAGACTTTTCTTGGCAGGAGTAGAGGTAGACTTAGAAAGTCTATCTAATGTAGCATTTTCTGCGTCCATTTGAGTGGCTTTAATTTGCCAGTCCTTACCAAATAAGTTCTCACCTGTACAGGGCAGATTCCGTAAGCCATCCAGGACCCAGGGTTCTAGGTCAGAGGCCTGGAGCCAAGCAAGTCGTCGGGCTGCAATAGCAATGCCCGAAGCTCTACCGGCACCTTCAAAGGAATCAAAAGCTGCTCTGTTGGAGAACTTAGAAACATCTAAAAGCTGTTTCACCAGAGAAATGAACTCCTCCTTTCTATCCTCAGGGATAAAGGGGGCAAAATTCTTTACCTTTAGGGCAAGTTCCCTTAGAAACATGCCCATATACAGACTGTAAGAATTAATCCTGGCTATAAGCATACTAGCCTGGAAAGTTTTTCTGCCAAAAGAGTCTAGGGTCTTACATTCTCGCCCTGGAGGGGTAGAAGAGTGCCTTTTGGTGCTCTTAATCTTTTTCAGCGCAGACTTCACCACAATAGAATGGTGAGGCAGCTGAGTCTTTTGAAACCCAGGAGGAGGAGGGACCCGGTACATGGTGTCCAACCTACGAGAGTAAGGAGACAACGTTAGAGGAGCCTCCCATAAATCCATCAAGTGTTCTTGAAAGATTTCATGGATAGGCAGGGTGACTGCCTCTTTAGAAACCTTGGGGTATCCTAAAATATCCAATTTCTTTGACCTAGGTTCTTTTTCAGAGGATGTGGTAATAGAAAATCCTTTAGCTAGTTCTATAATGAAGTCTTGAAAGGACAAATCCTCTGGTGGAGACATTCTCCTCTTTGGGGAAGAGGGGTCTTCATGAAGAACCAGAGACAGCTCATCAGAGTCCTCAGAGGAGTCAAAATCCTCAGAAGAATCAGAGTATTCTCTATTTGCTTCCAACGCACGATACGCATACCGATCGGTATTGACATCGGGCGTACCGGGTATGGGATCGGTATCGGGTGAAAACCCGGATCCGGCATGCGGAACCGATCTGCGTTTGGAAGTCGATGGTCGCGGTTCTGGTATGGGAGACGATACCGGAACCGGAACCGGACTCGGTACCGCGTTCAGGCGTCGCAGCCGTAATAAAAGCCAGCATGGCCTGCTGCATGGTCTGAACAGTATTGCTCATAGACGCCACTGCTGCCTGGATGTCGGTACCGGTATGGGCCGGTACCCCAGAGCAGTCTAACAGGTGATCAGTCGAGGCCGTGCCATCGATGTCAACCTGTAACCCCATAGATGGTGCTTTGGAAGTCAGAGCTTCCCGCCGGGGTTGTTTGGCTGGGGCATGGTCCTCAGACTCAAAAGAGAGAGCCTCTCGATGCTTTGAAGGAGATTTGCTCTTTGAGGACCTGCCCGAAGAAGGTTTGGTTACCTGAGATCCATCCGGAGAGGAAGACCTGGATGACTGTGATGCTGGATTATCTGAAGCAAACAGCACATGGAATTTGTTGGCCCGGTTCTGCAAACCACGTTTAGACATCTGGGAGCAGGATGGGCAGTCCGGAATGGAGTGGTCAGGTCCCAAACATTTATGACACCATTCATGGGTGTCTGTGACAGAAATAACAGCACTACACTTGGTACACTTCGTGAAACCAGGGGCTGGTTTCTCCATGAGGAGAATTTGTGTAGGCCTGAGGCCTAACCGAAGTCACCAAGTTGTGCAGGATAAAGATTTTTTTTTTTTTTTTTTAAAGAAAAGAAAAGAAAAGAGAGACCGGCGGTACCGGTTTCGGTATGGGGAAGGCAGGTACGCGGTCTAAAGAAACAAACTAAAACAATAATTTCTTCAGCGGTGACAGGAACACGACCTGCTGGCTCCGCGGAAAAAGAGAAACTGAGGAGAGCTGGTCAGGAAGGCGGGAAGGCAGTGCGCATGTGCAGTGGGAGGCCCCAAAAGCTTCCTTCTGGGAAGCTGGGGAGCTTTCCCGCGCAGGCTCCGTCGGTACCGACGTACCCCATTTGTGAGGACTTATTCCTGCTTGTTCCTGGAGATTAGGTTTGCCATCAAGGCTGACATGGTTTGAACATTGTGAGCAGTGACATGCCCTTCCAGGGAGCGTCCTGCTTTGTCACAGGCAAATAAAATGCAGTCTGCTATCCATCTGGAGAGCATACGCTTAGAAACAGGTAGAGCCAGGTGTCTAGGGTCAAATGAGAGAAGCAACTTGAGGCTTTACGATGACCATGTCCCCTTTGGAGATAAAAAGCCAACGCACGCTTGTGTCAAGAGTGTACAGAGTTGCTTCTGCTCGATTTCCATGAGGTTTAGGAAAGACGACTGGTAGGTTAATTGACTGGTTTAAATGAAAATGAGACACCACCTTTGGCATAAAGTGTGGGTGAGTCCAAAGGACAACTTTGTCATGGTGGAAATGGGTATAGAAGGGGTCCATCACTAAAGCCTGAAGTTCACTAATGCATCTGGCAGGAGTGAGGGCAATTAGGAAGATTAACCTCCAAGATAGTGGAGTGGAGGAGTGGCCTAGTGGTTGGGGCAAGGTACTTCAGGCCGGAAGGTCGGGGGTTGAAATCCCACTAGAGGACAGCAACCTTGGGCCGGAAGGACTGGGGTTTCTAGTCCCACAGGTGCTCCTTGTGGTCTTGGGCAAGCCACTTAACCCTCCATAGCCCATGTTCCCTGTAAAATAGTTATCTCCAAGTTATAATGCCCTGTTCAATATAATTTCAGTTTGTTCAATGTAAACGGCACTGATGCAGAATAGCGCGGTATATAAGAGAATGTAAATAAATAAATAAGACAGGAGCTTTAAGGAGGTTGTGGCCAATGGTTCAAAGGGTGGCTTGAGAAGTTGTGCTAGGACAATGTTGAAGTCCCAAGCCACCGGAGGCGGCTCGATGGGCGGATTGGACAGGAGACCTCACATGAAACACGTTACTAGCGCATGTGAGGAGATGGGCCGTCTATCAAGTGGTTGGCAATAGGCCCAATGGCATGGAGGACTCCTCTCACAGAATTGGTCTTTAGATCTGTTGAGGACAGGTGGAGGAGATACTGGAGTAGGGACTCCACTGTGGCCGAAGAGGGATTGAGAATCTTCTGGGAACACCTGAGTATCTATGCCACGAGAGCGTATGAAAGTTTGAGGGAGGGTTTTCTAGAAGTCAATAGGATCTCCTTAACCTCTTGTGGGAGATGAACGTCCTGCAATCCTATGCACTCAACAGTCAAGCTGTGAGGCAGAGAGACTGTAGATTGGGATGAAGTAGTGAGAAGTCTTCCTGGGAAAGGAGATCCCAAACACAGAGGCAGAATCTGAGTCAGACTTAGTAGTAGTGGAAACCATGGTTTCCTCAGCCAGTGAGGGGCTATGAGAATCATGGAGCCCTTGTCAGCCTGAAGCTTGAAAAGTGTCTTGGGAATGAGATGTATAGGAGGGGAAGTGTAAAGCAGACCCTGACCCCAGTGTAAGTGGAAGGTATCCACAAGTTGGTTGCTGGATGTTGGCATTCTTGTGCAGAAGCAAGGAAGCTTGTCACAAAAAGATCTATGTCTGGAGATCCCCAGGTCTGGAAGATGTAGGACATTGTGTTTGGATGGAGAGACAATTTGTGGGGAAGAAGGATCTGACTCAGCTTGTCTGCCATGACACTGAACTCCCCAGGGAGATACACCACTTACAGGTGTATTTGATGAGAGATGGCAAAAGAACACAGGTGGAGGGGGGCCTCCTTGAAGAGAGCCTATGGGCCTGCTCCTCCCTGCTTGTTCACATAGAACATGGCAATGTGATTGTCCATCCTGACTAGGACCTGTTGTACCCTGAGGTGGTGTAGAAACACCCAGAGGCCATTTGAGATAGCACGAAGTTCCAGGAAATTGATCTGGAGTCGTGACTCTTGCGCTGTCCAGAGTCTCTATGTGGACAGGTTGCCCAGGTGTGCTCCCAAACCAATTTGGAGGCATCCATCGTCAGGGTGCATTGAAGTGGAAACATCTGAAAAGATGACCCTATGAGCAGATTTTCTGGACAGCACCACCACTGAAGGGAAGTGGTTAGAGGGACAGTGACCTGGACCCTGCCCCAGAGATGGCCTGAGGCTTGCGTCCATTGGGAGATTAGAGTCCATTGGGCTGTCCACATATGTAGGTGAGCATATGGGAGGACATGTACTGTAGAGGCCATGTGCCCAACAAGTTGCAGCATCTCACGGGTGGTCAGATGGCCCTGTTGGAGCGTCTGGAATGCTAGCTGGATTAGACATATACAGTTTAGTTGGAGCAGAAATGGCCTGGACTCTTGGGTGTCCAGCAGGACTCCGATGAACTCTAGCTTTTGAGTTGGAGCAAGCCGGGATTTTGGGAAGTTTATGACAAATCCCAAGTGCTGCAGTACCGTGATGTACGATGTACGGAAAATTGTACCTCCTGGGAGGTGTCTGCATTTATGAGCCAGTCGTCTAAGTAAGGGAAGACAAATATCCCCAGAGACCTTAGGTATGCGGCCATGACCGCCATGCACTTTGTGAAGACTCTTGGGGCAGAGGTGAGTCTGAAGGGAAGGACTCTGTATTGATAATGCTTTCCTTGAAAGGTAAAGTATAGATATTTCCTGTGACTTGGATGAGAAAGGATGTGTGTATGCTTCTTTTAGCTCTAGAGAACACAACCCGTTCTGACTCTGGAGGTAAGGTAGAAGAGTCCTGAGAGAGATCTTGAACCTTTCGCAGACCAGAAACTTGTTGAGGTTTCTGAGGTCCAGAATAGGCCTGTATCCTCTGGTTTTCTATGGAATGAGAAAGTATGCAGAGTAGAAACCTATTCCCTGCTGGGATGTCGGGATATTCTCTATGGCGCCCTGAGACAGAAAAGACACCTCTTCCTCCAGGAGAGCAGTGAGTGGTGGTTGAGTCTGAAATTCCCCTAGGAACGTTGAGGAAGGCAGAGTTTGGAGATGAAGTCTGTACCCCTTTCAGACTATGCTTAGTGTCTACTGCTCTGAGGTGCCATCTGTGGACATAGTGGCACAGTCTGCCTGCTATGTGGAGGGGGTGAGGCCCTCCAGAGGCAGGGTGGCAATGTTCTCTAGAAAGAGTCAAAAACCAAGTGCCGACTGTGGCTGAAGAACTGGTTGAGACTTAGCCACCTGTGGCTTCTTTTGCTGCTTAGGAGGCTGTTGCCTCTTCTGTGGCCCTGAGCCTGGTACTGAGAAGCAGGAGGGTAAGAAGGGTAGAATCTCTTCCTATTATTGTAGAAAGACTTCCTTGCAGTTGCCTTCTAACAGGATCAGCAGTTGTTCTAGACAGTCGTCAGAGTAGTATTCTCTGGCTGAGAGGTCTTATCCTGCCAATCCTTGCCAAAGAGGTTTTCACCTGTGCAAGGGATGTTGCCCAGCTTATCTTGAACCCACTGTTCAAGATCTGAGGCTTGAAGCCATGGAATTCTTTGGGCACAGATGCAGATTGCTGAGGCCCTGCTTGTGCATTCAAAGGCATCAAAGATGGTCCTATTAAACTTTGATACATTTTGGCTATGCTTTAACAAGGCGAGATAGTCTGCCCTCTTGTCATCTGGAAGGAGTGGGGCAAACGCCTCGAGATCCCTTAACAATTCCTTGAGGAACATTCCCATGTAGAGGATATAGGAATTAATCTTAGCCGAGAGCATGGATGCCTGGAAGCACCGACGCCCAAAGGCATCGAAGTTTCTCATTTCTCTTCCTGGAGGATTAGAAGAGTGGGTCTGAGCTTTTGATTTGGAGCATCGCCAACTCAACAACCCTGGAATGGTGAGGAACCAGTGGCTTCTGGAAGCCGGGACACTCCGGTAGGGTATCGAGAAGTCAGCTCTGTGGTGAGACCGTAAGAGGAGTCTCCCACATATGGAGCATAAGATATGAAGAATGTGGTGCACTGGCAGAGTAGCTGCTTCTTTGGGTGCCGTTGAGTATCGGATCCTTGCTCGAACCTCTATCTAAGTTTTTGGACATTTTTTTGAGGCCATTTGTATCCAAAATACCATCATACGTACATGATTCCACACACATCATTAATATCTTACAAGGGTTTGAAGGATACCATAAAGGTCTTATGGTCACCTTTGATATTAATTCATTGTACACAAACATACCACAACAAGCTGCTATCGAAGTATTAGCCAATACTTTGACCCAAAGGCCTAAACCGGTTCGCACCCCTACCTTTTTTCTAACACAGTTAGCATCATTGGCAATGATGGAAAATGTTTTCAATTTTAGGGGAATCTACTACAAGCAAATTAAAGGGGTAGCCATGGGCTCATCCATGTCACCAGATGTGGCAAATTTATATGTAGCCCATTTTGAAAACCAATATCTAGCATTCCATCCTTATCAATCCAATATTCGGCTATGGAAGCGATATAATGACGACATACTCATAATTTGGGAAGGTAATGAACAGTTGCTACACAATTTTTTTGTTTGGTTTAATACACTGGACCCTAACTTACAATTTGAAGGGACAAGGTACTTCAGGCCGGAAGGTCGGGGGTTGAAATCCTACTAGAGGACAGCAACCTTGGGCCGGAAGGACTGGGGTTTCTAGTCCCACAGGTGCTCCTTGTGGTCTTGGGCAAGCCACTTAACCCTCCATAGCCCATGTTCCCTGTAAAATAGTTATCTCCAAGTTATAATGCCCTGTTCAATGTAATTTCAGTTTGTTCAATGTAAACAGCACTGATGCAGAATAGCGCGGTATATAAGAGAATGTAACTAAATAAATAAATAATTGCCACGGGTGATGCTCGCCCAAATCGAGATGGTACAGACACTCTGAGGTACTGGTATCCGTGAGCTGTTTGGGATGGGTACTGATATCTGTGACAGTTTCAAGTGAGGGCATGGGTGGCAACGATGTTGAAGCGATGTGTAACCACTCTAATGCTGATCCCGCAATCGGGGTCAATATCAGTACCAGTATTGACAGGGTGGTGCCAGGAGCCAAGGACTTACCAGAACCGAGGCTGCCAGCAGGGCTGCTAAGCTCCGCTCGATGGCCAGTATGCGCTGGTCCATCAAGGCTGCCAATGTCTGGGTGTCAGTTGCAGGTGGCTGCACTACCATCTCAGAACATGGCACCAGAAGCTCTCCAGAGGTCGAGGGCTCGGGAGCATCCTGGAGCCCCTCTGGCTTTGGAGGACAGGGTCTCCCACCAGGGCTGTTTGGCAGACCGATCTACCTCCGATGCCACACCCAGGGGATCTCGATACTTCGAGCGAGATCTTCCTCTTGAGGTTTTGTCCGACTTCAATGTGGCCTTGTGCTTGGACTTCAAAGATACCCGAGATCCATGGGAGAAGGATGAGGCCCTCAAAGAGAATGCCAGCGATACCACGTCCGAGTGCCCCAGATTTAGAAGTCCAGTTTTGTAGGTCTCTCCATGTCATTTTTTGACAGACTGGACAGTCTTTTGGCTGGTGGTCTAGGCCAAGGCATTCTACGCATCAGTCATGTGTCTCAGTCGCCAAGATGGTGCTTGCACAGTTAGAACATTTATTGAAACCACTAGTTGGTTTGTCCATGCCTTCGGGGATGTGAAGACTATGGTAGGCTTGAGACCTAAAAAGGGCGTTGATGCCCTAGTGAGGCTTTTTTTTTTTAAAGAAAGAAAGAGTTAAAGAATAAGGGAACAAACAATGTCTTTGACAGTGCCAGTGTCGACTGGAAGGCAGAGGCGCTATCCACAAAAAGAGAGCGTTTCTGTGGTGAAAGGATTTGCTTCCTGCTGGCTTTGTGGAAAACGAAGAACTGAAGAGAGGGAATTGGAAGGCAAGAAGGCAGTCGTGCAGGCACGTGGGGTGCTCCCAAAGGCTTTCCTATTGGACGCTGGGGAACGTTCCCGTGCGTGCCCCATCGGTACCGACGTCACCATATGTGATGACTACATTCTTGTTTGTTCCTGGAGATTAATAATTTTGTTCTCTGTATTACAAAAGAAAAACCTAGAGAAGGACCACACATGATTGACAAAAGCACTAATGGGAATGGAGTAGATACCATATCATTCATGGAATAAAGTGTTTATAAACATCTGGCAAAACTGATAATGGACAAAGTCATAGGGCCAGATGAGATACATCCTAGAATACTGAGGGAACTCAGAGGTTCTCTAAAGGATGTGTTTCACAGATCCTTGGAGATAGGGGGAGGTTCCTTTTCATAAGTGGCAATGGAGAAGTAGTATGAAATTACAGGCCAGTAAGTCATCTCTCAGTGATGAAAGAGTAATAAAGACTCTGCTAAAGGAAAGAATAGTGAACTTTCTAGAATCCAATGCGTTATATGATTCAACAAAACATGGTTTTACCAAAGGAAGATTGTGCCAAACAAATCTGATTAATTTCTTTGACTTTGCAACCAGAGAACTAGATTGAGGGCATGTGCTCAATATGATTTACTTAGATTTCAGCAAAGCCTTTGAAACCTTTCTTCATAGGAGTCTTATAAACAAACAGGGCAGATGAACTGGATCAAAAATTGGTCGACTGGCCGTTGACACAGGATGGTAGTAAATGGAATTCACTCAGAAGAAATGAAGATGAGTAGTAGAGTGACTTAGAGATTGGTTCTAGGACCCATTCTGTTCAATATCTTTTGGTGTTGGGGCCACTTGGCAATAGTGATCATAGCAAGATCGCGTTTGATTTAATTAATAGAGGAGGGATGGTAAGGAAATCCACAGTACTATCTTTTAAATTTTGGAAGGGAGACTATGATAAAATGAGGAAAATAGTTAAGAAAAAAACTAGAGAGCGCAGTTGCAAAGGTTAAAGACTTACATCAAGCTTGGGTATTATTTAAAAATACTTTCTTGGTTGTTTGGATGTTTGTTGTCATTGTCCTATATGATATCAATAAACAGATTTGGAAAAAAAAATACTTTCTTGGAAGCCCAGACCAGCTGTATTCCACACTTTAGGAAAAGTGGAAGGAAGTCCAAAAAACTGCCAGCATGGTTTAAAGGTGAGGATTAGAGAGGCTGTTGCCAAAAAAAGCATCTTTCAGGAAATGGAAAAAAGAGCCAAATGACGAAAACTGGAAAAAGCACAAGCACTGGCAAGTTAAATGCAAGGCACTGATAAGGCAGGCAAAGAGAGAATTTGAGAATAAGCTTGCTGTGGAAACAAAACGTGTAATAAAGACTTTTTCCAAGTACATTCACAGCAAAAAACTTGTGTCAATTGGACCATTAGATGATAGAGGGGTAAAAGGGGCACTGAGAGGGGACACAGCGGAGAGAATGAATGAATTATTTGCTTCAATCTTTACTGAGGAAGATGTAGAGATGTTACCCATGACTGAAGTGGTATTAAAAGGTGATACTGTGGAAGAATTTGAAGAAATATCTATACAACGGGAAGATTTATTACAACTATTTGATAAACTGAAGAGTAGCAAATCACCGGGACCAGATGGTATACATTCAAGGGTGTTGAAAGAACTGAAATATGAAATTGCAGACCTATTAGTAAATCTGTGAACTATCATTAAAATCATCTGTAATACCTGAAGATTGGAGGATGGCCAATATAAC
Organism: Ichthyophis bannanicus; assembly: GCA_033557465.1. NCBI lineage: Eukaryota > Metazoa > Chordata > Amphibia > Gymnophiona > Ichthyophiidae > Ichthyophis > Ichthyophis bannanicus. The sequence continues at coordinate 1,105,557,098 of CM066032.1, read as the reverse complement.
GCCAATTTTTAAAAAGGATTCCAGGGGTGATCTGGAAAACTACAGACCGGTGAGCCTGATGTCAGTACCGGGAAAAATGGTAGAAACCATCATAAAGAACAAAATTACTCAACATGTAAATAGTCATGGCTTAATGGAAGACAGCTAACATGGTTTTAGACAAGGAAGATGTCTTACTAAATCTGCTGTTTTTTTGAAGATGTGAATAAACAGGTAGACAAAGGTGAGTCGGTTGATATAGTGTATCTGGACTTTCAGAAAGCCTTTGACAAGGTCCCTCATCAGAAACCTTTGGCAAAACTAAAGTCGTGGGATAGGAGGTAGTGTACTATTGTGAATCAGGAACTGGTTAAAAGATAGAAAGCAGAGGGGTAGGGCTAAATTGCCAATTTTTCCAATAGAGAAAGGTGAATAGTGGAGTACCCCAGGGATCTGTGCTGGGCCCCTTCCTCATGAGCTGCATCCTCAGATAGCAACGCTTCAGGGATCTTCTAAGACCAGCACAAACAGGCCCTCGTGACAGAGGAGCCACAAATAGCCCCTTGAAAAGCCAAAGCAGAAATCTCAAAGACCTGCTTAAGCAACGTCTCCATCCACCAGACCTGTGGGTCCTCCAAGGTCACCTATCCTTCCACCAGGATGGTAGCCTTTCTGGTGACTGCGGGGTCACCAGCACATCCACCTAGAGAAGATGGAAGTATTCCCTCCAGAGGGAGGAGTAAAGCCTAGCCATGCTTCTGCCAACCCAAACTGGCATTGGGTACCTTCCACTCTTCATCAATCATGACTTTCACTGCCTAATGGAAGGGGAAGGGATGAGGAGGCTTACGAATACCCTCCGGAAGTGGATCCTCCACTTATTCCACAGGAGCTGGAAGTGGATTATCTGCAATCCACAAGGCGGGGAGCTCACCCTTCTCCAACTCCTCAGGATCTAGATCCTTCTCTGAAGGACCCTCCAGAGACCCACAGGAGGCCAAGGACCCCAAGGAGCCACCATCATCCATCTCGAGGGTATGCTCCTGGCATGGGTGCTTCCCTGCCAGAGGCTCCAGGTTCTCCCAGCAAGAAAGGGGACCCCAGACCTGGAGACCCCTTCCCCAGCCCCTGCTGAATAAGGTAGGCTTGAAGCAGCAATAATACAAATTCTGGGGAGAAAGGGGACTTATACTCCATAGTCCAATGACCCCCTCCAAGGGTACGCAATGGATCAGAGGACATGAACTGCAGGGTTGGGGCCATAGAGGCTGAATTTAAGATGTCAGCCATTCTTGCCAAAACCGTAGGTGCTCTGGCCTCCTCCCGAGGATCCACCATGGCTTGGAACCTCCCCATGGCAGCCTCTGAGGACATAGACCTGCCAGCTAGACTCTCCATGGCAATCATGTTCGCCTTGATATAAACGCGACAAAGACGGTCACGGAGAGCAAGCTCTGGCAGCTGCCATATGCTACACATTGGGCCCTTTCCGTGTTGGCCATGTGCATGCAGCATGGGAAACCCCTCATGGAGGAGCCTTTCAATTAGCTACTCACTGATCCCGTTGCTTCCCCCTGATGTTCCCTTCTCCCTTTTTTTTTTTTTTTTAACTTTTGTTTTCCCTCTGGAGGAAGGAAAGTGCAGCAGCACAGAAAGGCTCAATCCCTGGCTCCCTCACAGAAGTTGGGGAGGAGGAGAGAAAGCAGCTGCTTCCTGCTCACCCTGAGGACCCTGAGGGCCCTGAGGAGCGCTTGGGGGGTGGGACCCGGCGCCACCAGATTCTGCACCTCAAAATGCAACCCAGAACTAAGAAAAACAACAGCCAGCTAACACAGGCTTATGCTTATCCACCTGCTGGAGACTGAGAAATACTGGCTCTGCAAGGGTGCACAGGCTACTTAAGGGGAGTTCTCTGGTTTGTTTGTTCTCAGTCTTCATCTACTAGTGGATGAGCATAAGCCAACTGGAATGTAATATTTCTTTATATTCTTTTTTTTGGTAACTTTCTTTTTAATGAAGCTTGTGTCAAACAAGCCTTGAACATCTCAATCCAATAACAATTACTTCACAAGAAAGTTATCCCACCCACAACAATCCACAGGCTATCCCCATCCCATCCCACCCATCCCCCAGCCTCCCTCCTCAGTCTCTCGTTCCCAAAGTCCAATATTGCGCCCAGATGCTTAGAATATTTCTTTATATTCTACATGCTATTATCACAACATGTAAAATATAGTTATCACAAACTTTTTTATTTTTTGCAAAAGCTTTTTATCTAAAGGGTTGTCAGTGTATCTTATTTAACAAATTTTGATACCGCTTTCCCACAAGTCAAAGCGGTTTACAATGAACTAGATTTCTTACAATGAACACGTTATGAACAACATTAGAACTTTTGCAATGAACATTATATGAAACAGAGAACAAATGAAATTATATACAAGGGTATGGGGTTGTGAAGTCGTGGGGTTTTCATGAGAGTGGGACAGGGGAAGGATGTGCATGTGGGCATGAGTTTCTGTTGACTTGATTTGTCAGTTACTCTTTGGTAAAATGCTTCTGGATTAGGTGTCTCTTGAGTCGTTTGCGAAAGTCTGTGAAGACTTGATGGTTCGAATAGCTGGGGGTAGTGCATTCCAGAGGGTGGGGGGTGCAAAGCAAGAATGCTCGTGCTCTTGTGGTCTGCTTGCAGTTGCGAGTATGTGGTGGGATATAGAGAAGGTTCTGTGTTTCTTTTCTCCTTGGCCTATTAGAGTTCAAGATACAAATTAAGGCATGTAGTTGCTCTGCTGATTTCCCTTCTATAGATTTATGAATGAGGGTTAGAACTTTGTATTGTATTCTTTGTATCTTAATGGTTAAAACACAGGTCAATGTCTACTTGCAGAATCACCACCAACTCACTGCAGGAAATTCAAAGTGGTGAAATGGATGAGAAATTGGTTGACTGACAGATGACAGAAGATGATGGTAACTGGAACTCACTCTGAGGAAAGGAAGGTGATTAACAGTGTGCCCCAGGGTTTGGTCCTGGGACCGGTACCCTTCAATGTATTTCTGAGTGATATTGCTGAAGGACTGATATGAAAATATGCAACAGAGTGGACTCTTCTGAGGGAGTGGATAACGTGGAAAGATCTACAAAAGCTGTAAGAATGGTGTAATGATTGGCAATTAAGATTTAATGTGATGAAGTGCAATATCATGCACTTGGGAAGCAGAAATCCAAGGGAATTGTATGCGATAGGGGGCGAGAGGTTGGTGTGCATGGACCAGAAGGACCTTGGAGTGATTGTTTCTGAGTATCTCAAGGTGGCGAAACAGTTTAACAAGGTGGTGGCAAAAGCCAGAAGGAAGCTGGGTTGCATACAGACAGGAACATAACATAAGATATGCCATACTGGGTCAGACCAAGGTCCATCAAGCCCAGTATCCTGTTTCCAACAGTACCCAATCTAGGTCATACGTACCAAGCAGTTTCCCAAAAAGACACAGGTTCCACAATGCTTGTACTGGGTCAAGCAGTGATATCCCTGGTCCCTTTTAATAATGGTTTATGGACCTTTCCTCCAGGAACTTGTCCAAACCTTTTTTTAAACCCAGCTACACTAACAGCCTTTTACTACATCCTCTGGTAACAAATTCCAGAGTTTGATTACAGGTTGAGTGAAAAAATATTTTCTTTTATTAGTCTTAAATAGTTTACCAAGTAGCTTCATTGCATGTCCCCTAGTCTTTCTGTATTCTGATAATGTAAACAATCGATCTACGTTTACCCGTTCCACTCCGTTCATTAATTTATAGACTTCTATCATATCTCCCCTCAGCCATCTCTTTTCCAGGTTAAAGAGCCCTAACCTTTTTAGCTTTTCATAGGAGTATCCTTCCATCCCCTTTACCATTTTGGTGGCTCTTCTCTGAACCTTTTCTAATAACGCTATATCCTTTTCAAGATACGGCGACCAGAATTGCACACAATATTCAAGGTGCGGTCTCACCATGGAACGATATAGAGGAATTATAATATCTTTTGTTTTATTTTCCATTCCTTTGCTTATGATACCTAGCATTCTATTTGCTCTCTTGGCCGCCGCTGCACACTGGGCCGAGGGTTTTAATATGTTATCCATAATGAAGCCTAAATCTTTTTCCTGGATGGTGGTTCCTAATGTGGAACCTTGCATCATGCAACCATAGTTTGGGTGGTTCTTCCCTAGGTGCATAACTTTTCACTTGTCCACATTAAATTTCATCTGCCATTTTGATGCCCAGTCTTCCAATTTTCCAAGATCCTCTTGCAATTTTCCACAATCCTCTTGGGTTTTAACAACTTTAAATAGGTTTGTGTCATCTGCAAATTTGATAACCTCACTCGTTATTCCCTTTTCCAGGTCATTTATGAATATGTCAAAAAGCAGCAGACCCAGCACAGATCCCTGGGGTACACCACTATTCACCTTTCTCCATTGGGAAAATTGGCTATTTAGCCCTACCCTCTGCTTTCTTTCTTTTAACCAGTTCCTGATCCACAATAGTGCACTGCTTCCTATTCCATGATTAGTTTTGCCAAAAGTCTCTGATGAGGGACCTTGTCAAAGGCTTTCTGAAAGTCCAGATACACTATATCAACTGACTCACCTTTGTCCACCTGTTTATTCACACCTTCAAAAAAACATAACCGATTAGTAAGACAAGATCTTCCTTCTCTAAAGCCATGTTGGCTGTCTTCCATTAGGCCATGACTATCTACATGCTGAGTAATTTTGTTCTTTATGATAGTTTCTACCATTTTTCCCGGTACTGACGTCAGGCTCACCGGTCTGTAGTTTCCCAGATCACCCCTGGAACCATTTTTAAAAATTGGCGTTACATTGGCGATCCTCCTATCTTCAGGTATTACAGATGATTTTAATGAAAGTTCACAGATTACTAATAGCAGGTCTGCAATCTCATATTTCAGTTCTTTCAACACCGTTGGATGTATACCATCCGGCCCAGGTGATCTGCTACTCAGAGTAGTTACTCACCTGTAACAGGTGTTCTCCAGGAGCAGCAGGAATCAGTCCTCACTTATGGGTAACGTCGCCGACGGAGCCCTCGCAGAGCAATTTCCCCAGCTTTCGAAGAAAGCCTTTGGGATTGCAGCGTGCATTCGCGGTCCCCTTCCCGCCCGAGGGTGCCATCTTGCTCAGTCAGATGACATAGCGAAGACAGCAAAACATAACAGAATGGCTGCAACTCCAAGGGGAGGAGGGAGGGTAGTGAGGACTGATTCCTGCTGCTCCTGGAGAACACCTGTTACAGGTGAGTAACTACTCTTTCTCCAGGACCAAGCAGGAAGTCAGTCCTCACTTATGGGACTCCCCAGCTCAAGGCTACCGGAGGCCTCAAGCCAAAAATGAGCTCCCTCAAGCTCACCAGCACAGAAGGAAGGAATCTTCTCTGAATATGCATCCGGCCAGTAGCCAAACACCGGGGCCGGAGGGAGGAGTTGCCTAAACCTCAAAGAGATTGTGGAGGACTGCCTGTCCGAAAGCACTATCCCTGTGGGACTCCCTCTCCAGGCAGTAATGGGCTGAGAATGTCTGGCTGGAGGACCAAGTAGCGGCCCAGCAGATGTATGCCAACGGAACAGAGCGGAGGTGAGCAACTGACGCAGCCTTCGCCCTGACACGGTGCGCCGTGACTTGATGCTCTAGGGAGAGGCCGGCCGCCCCATACGCCCAGGCGATGCAGTCAGCTACCCAGGTGGACAAAGTACGCTTAGAGACAGGTACCCCCAACCGATTGGGGTCAAAAGAGACGAAAAGCTGAGCAGCTTTTCTATGCTCACGCGTACGCTCGGCTGGTATGCGGCCTGGGAAAAAAGGTCGGAAGAACCACCTCTTGATTGATGTGGAAAGAGGAAACCACCTTCAGAAGAAACTTAGGGTGCGTCCGTAAGACAACCCTATTCTTGTAGAACTTAGTATAAGGGGGCTCCGACACTAGGGCCTGTAGTTCACTAACGCGCCTAGCGGAGGTAAGAGCCACCAAGAAGAGAGTTTTCCATGAGAGGAAACGAAGGGAGCAGGTAGCCATGGGTTCAAAAGGCGGGCAAGTAAGCCTTTGTAAAACCACATTGAGATCCCAGTCGGGAGCCGGAGGGCGCAACGGGGGCTTAAGCAGGAGCAGGCCCCTGAGGAAACGCGCCACCAAGGGGTGCGAGGAAAGAGGCTGGCCCCTCCACCGGCGAGTGATGCGCAGATAGGGCACTGAGGTGGACTCTGACAGAATTGGACTTGAGGCCTAGGTCGGAGAGGTGAAGTAAATATTGCAGTACCACCGATACTAAGCAGGCGAAGGGGTCCTCAGAGCGCTGAGAACACCAGACCGAGAAGCGACGCCATTTAAGGGCGTAAGATTTCCGGGTGGAAAGTTGCCGAGATGCCAGGACGACAGCCTCCACCTCCGGAGGAAGTAAGAGCGGAGCTAGGACTACCCTTTCAGCAGCCAGGCCATCAGATGAAGGGCCCGGAGGTTGGGGTGTAGAAGAGTGCCCTGATCCTGGGTCAGGAGATCGGGCTGAAACCCCAGAGAAAGAGTGTCCACCGCTAGCTGCAGGAGCAGAGGGAACCAGGGTTGTCTCGGCCACCTGGGCACTACCAGGATCACGGATGCCCTGTCCTGGACAACTTTGAACAGCGTCCGGGACACAAGTGGCGTGGGAGGAAAGGCATACAGTAGGCCCGCGGACCACGAGATGAGGAAAGCATCCGGCGCTACTCTGAGAGGATGCGGGTGCCGAGAGCAGAACCTGGGAAGTTGCCGGTTCAGAGGACTGGCAAAGAGATCCACGGTGGGGAGGCCCCACCGGCGGAAGATCTGCCGGATAACTAAGGGGTTCAACCTCCATTTGTGTGGCTGCAGAATCCGGCTCAGTTTGTCGGCCAGGCAATTGTCCTGCCCGGGCAGGTAAACAGCCTTGAGGAGGATGTCGTGGTCGACTGCCCACGAGCACAGTCTCCGGGCCTCCTGACAGAGAAGGAGGGAGCCTGTGCCCCCCTGTTTGTTCACGTAGAACATGGCAACCTGATTGTCCGTCTGCACCAGTACAGACTGACGAGAAGTGAGTTGAGAGAAGGTCCGCAGAGCTAGGCGGATCGCCCGCAGCTCCAGGAAGTTTATCTGCTGAGCCGCCTCCCAAGGGGTCCAAAGGCCTTGGGTGCGCGCTCCCTGGCAATGCGCTCCCCATCCCAGGAGAGAGGCATCCGTCGTAAGCACCTGGGAGGGTGTGGGAGGCTGAAAAGGCATGCCGAGCATCAGGTTGGACAGGTGAAGCCACCATTGCAGAGAGGAGACCAGACGGTCGGAGATCTGTAGCAGGTCCGTCAGACTCCCTGTGGCCTGATGCCATTGAGTACGAAGGCTCCACTGAACAGGCCGCATATGTAGGCGGGCATTCGGGGTGACATGGACCGTGGAGGCCATATGACCGAGCAGCTGCAGGAATCGCCTGGCCGGGGCCGGCGACGTGCTGTGGAACCTGCCGGCCAGAGCTATGAGCCTGTCGGCTCACTCCCGAGGCAAGAAGGCACGAGCCCGCAGAGTGTCCAGCCGTGCCCCTATGAACTCGAGATCCTGAGAGGGGCGCAACGTGGACTTTCCGATGTTTATGACGAAGCCCAAGTGCTGAAACAAAGCCACTGTGCGTTGGGTGGCCTGAGTGACCTCTACGGAGGACTGCGCCCGTATGAGCCAGTCGTCCAGGTAGGGGAAGACGAAGAGGCCTTGAAGCCTCAGGAAGGCCGCCACCACTGCCAGGCATTTTGTGAACACCCTGGGAGCGGAGGACAGGCCGAAGGGCAGCACGCGGTACTGATAATGTCTTCCCCGCCACCACAAATCTCAGGTATTGCCGGTGGTCCGGGTGGATAAGGATGTGGGTATAGGCATCCTTTAGGTCCAAGGAGCATAGCCAATCTCCCTGCTGGAGGTAGGGCAGTAGGATTCCAAGGGTAAGCATCCTGAACTTTTCCCACTGCAGGAACTTGAGGTCGCGTAGGTCCAGGATGGGTCTGAGGCCTCCTGTTCGCTTTGGCACCAGGAAGTACCGCGAGTAGAACCCTTGACCCCAGAGGTGTTGGGGTACTGGCTCCACAGCCTGCTCCCCCAGCAGACCCTGCAGCTCCTGAAGGAGTAAGTCCTTGTGCAGAGGGGGCCTTGGAGGCTCCCCTGGGAAGTAGGGGGGAGGCACCTGGTGAAAATGTAGGAGGTAGCCCTTTTGAACCACCTGCAGCACCCAGGAATCGGAGGTTATGGCTGACCACCTGTGGGCAAAGTGGATCAGCCTGCCCCCCGTGCAGAGTAAAGGGGCTATGCTGGCATAGTCAAAAACCCCCACCCTGCTGAGCAGGGGGCTGTGTAGTGGGCTTGGGGGCCCTCGGCCTACGGGGCCCATTACCCTGACTCTTAGCCTGCGGACCCTGATTGGGGGCTGCAGAGGATTGGTATTGAAAGTGCTGTTGCTTATAGGCGGGCACCTTCCTCGGGTAAAAAGGTTTTTTTCCCCGAGCCCTTCCTCTTTTGTGAAGGAGCAGAGGTCTTTCTGGATAAGCGAGTCCTAGTGAGAGTCTCGGACTCGAGTTCCGCCGCCTTATCAGCCATGGGCTTGCCAAAGAGGTTTTCACCTCTGCAGGGGACATCGACCAACTTGTCCTGTACCCACGGCTCGAGGTCGGATGACTGAAGCCAGGCCTGTCGGCGGGCACCGATGCTGGCTCCCGCAACTCGGGCCGACGCCTCGAAGCCATCGTATGCCGCCCAAGAAATAAACTTCGAGCACTCTCGAATACTATCGGACAAGGTCTGGAACCTCTGCAAGGGTTCCTCGGAGAGACCAGCCGAGAACCCGGCGATTTCTTTCGCCAGGTCTTGGAGGAACATGCCCATATATAGCTGGTATGTCTGGACTCGGCAGGCCAGCATGGAGCCCTGGAAGCACTTCCTACCGAGGGCATCCAGGTTACGGGCCTCCTTACCCGGCGGCACCGAGGAGTGCATCTTTTGACTCTTAAGTCGATGCATGGCCGATTCCACAACCATAGAGTGGTGCGGTAATCGTGCGTTTTGGAACCCGTGACTCTTGCGGACTCGATACATCGAATCGACCCGCTTGCTCAACACCGGCATCGAGGCAGGGCATTCCCACATGCGAAAGAGCAGCCGCTCCAGCATAGGAGGGACCGGCACAGTAAAGGCCTCCTTCGAGGGAGAGTCATACTGGAGGGCCTCGAGCTCTTCGGCGCGGGGCTCCTCCTCGGGATCCGCGGGGAAGGCCAATGCCTTGGCCATTGCCCCTCACAAGAGAAGCGGGTATCCTCCGGAGGGGATCGCGTCTGAGGCTCTGACTCAGGCGAGTCGGAGGGGATGCACAGAGTCTGAAAAGAACCGGGTGACTCGTCCCCTTCCGCGTCCCAGCCCGACGCCTCCGTGGAGGAGTCGAGAGGCTCCGTGCGGGCGGGGGTTCGCCCCGACGCCGGCGTCGACGACCTCGGTCCCGAACGGGAGGCCTCGACTCGAGCACGTACGGACTCGAGGATCGACTCGGCCGCCGGTGTCGACTTGGGTGTCGACGTCCCGGTGGTCGGGGCAGATGCACTGGCGAGGCCGGTCATCAATGCCCGCTGCTGGTCCATGAAGGCAGAGATACTGCGCTCCAAGGTCGTCATCGGGCCCGACATCGGTTCCGGAGGGGAGTCCAGGAGGACTATAGCACTCACGTGTCCAGGCGGCTCCTGCTCCAAGCGAGGAAGTTTAGAAGGCCTCTCCGCCTCCGAGGGCTCAGGGCGGCTGACGGGGCTAAGCGACCCGGCCTTCGAGGGACCAGGTGCGTCCTCCGATGCTGCCCGAGCGAGTTTCTTCTTCCGACGATGTTCCCGGTCGGTGGACCCCCGTTCAGAGGAATTCCGATGATACTCGTGGCCGGAGCCACGAGACGTCGAAGCCTCCGACGAGGTCCAGGCCTGACCGGACTAGGGGTCAGAGAAGATTCGTTCCTTTTGTGACTGTTGACTCCTCAGTGACTTTGAGGACATTCTGCTGCACGGACCACAACCCTCCGAGTCATGGTTGGGTCCGAGGCAACGGAGGCAGCAGTCATGCGTGTCAGTAAGAGACATCAGTTTGGAACAACGATCACATTTTTTAAACCCGCTGGCAGCCATCGGGGGAAAGAGGGCCCCGGCAAGGTCGAAAGACCGTGCTGCCAGGGGTGAAGAAGAAAGTGTCGGGAACGCCAGTTAGGAGGACAAAAACTGAAAAAGAAAATGTGAACGGGCTCGATAAGGATATCGAGGCCGGGAGGGGACACGCGAACCGAGAAAAAAAACAAACTAAAGAAATTAATCAACTTTTTCAGCGGTGATAACAAACTACGTCTGTAGGGCTCCGCGGAAAAAAGAAGACTGAGCAAGATGGCACCCTCGGGCGGGAAGGGGACCGCGCATGCGTGCTGCAATCCCAAAGGCTTTCTTCGAAAGCTGGGGAAATTGCTCCGCGAGGGCTCCGTCGGCAACGTTACCCATAAGTGAGGACTGACTTCCTGCTTGGTCCTGGAGCATTCAGTTTATCTAATAGTTGTAATACATCTTCCCAATGTATCAATATTTCCTTCAATTCTTCCGCACCTTTAAATACCACTTCAGTCATGGGTAACATCCCGACATCTTCCTCAATAAAGACCGAAGCAAAGAATTCATTCAGTCTCTCCGCTATCGCCTTGTCGCCTCTTAGTGCCCCTTTAACCCCTCTATCATCTAATGGACCAACTGACTCTCACAGGTTTTTTGCTACGAATGTACTTGAAAAATTCTATTTCGCGTTTTTGCTTCCGCAACAAGCTTCTTCCCAAATTCTCCCTTTGCCTGCCTTATCAATGCCTTGCATTTAACTTGCCAGTGCTTGTGCTGTTTCCAGGTTTCGTCATTTGGCTGTTTTTTCCATTTCCTGAAAGATGCTTTTTTGGCAACAGCCTCTCTGACCTCATCTTTAAACCATGCTGGCAGTTTTTTGGACTTCCTTCCACTTTTCTTAAAGCCTGGAACACAGCTGGTCTGGGCTTCCAAGATATTTTTCAACAAAACCCAAGCTTGATGCAACTGCTCCTTTCAGTTTTTTCTTAACTATTTCCCTCATTTTATCATAGTCTCCCTTTCGAAAGTTAAAAGGTAGTACTGTGGATTTCCTTACTATCCCGCCTCCACTAATTAAATCAAATGCGATCATGCTATGATCACTATTGCCAAGTGGCCCCAACACCCTTATCTCTTGCACTAGATCTGGTGCTCCACTATGGACTAGGTCTAATATGGCTTCCCCTCTGGTCGGTTCATGAACCAGCTGCTCCAAGAAGCAGTCATTTATTTCATCTAGAAACTTTACCTCCCTAGCATGTCCTGCTACCAATAGAAAGGAGAAAATACTAATTCCACTGTACATGTTGCTGGTGAGGTCTCACTCGGAGGGACAGGGGTGATATGATTCAGATCTTTAAATACTTAAAGAGTATTAATGAACAAACAAATCTCTTCCAAAGACGCGAGAGCTGTAAAACTAGAGAGCATAATATGAAGCTGCAAGGGGGTAAAATGAAAGAATGTCAGGAAATACTTTTTCACTGAAAGGGTGGTGGATGCTTGGAATGCCCTCCTGATGGAAGTGGTGGGGGCAAATACAGTGACAAAATTCAAAATGGAATGGGAGAGACACAGCACATCTCTTTATAGCAACAGGATAAAATGAAAACCAAACATCTCTCATATCTCAAGTAATAGGGGTGACCTGCACGGAGCGGTGGATACACCCCTAAACAAAGGTATGGGGAGGGGTGACCTGCACGGAGTGGCAGGTGCACCTACTCTTGTCACCTTGCTGGGCAGACTAGATGGACCGTACTGGTCTTTATCTGCCATCATATACTATGTTAGTATGAACCTGTGCTCCGATTTAGAACTAGAAGCTCCTTTTTGATTCAGTGTAGCACTGTGTACCTGGATGGCAGTTAAGATTATTTATTAATCAGCTGTCTTATTAACGCACATCCTCTCGTACTAGGCCTTCCTCACTTCCTTTTTCCATACCGTATGCATGGGAGTAAGATAGATCACTTATCTTGCCCATTGCAAGCAATTCTGTTGTGCACTAAGTGGCTCCACCAAGCAACCCTTAGTCCAAAAAACTTTGAATTAAAAGCTCATGCACAGGACTTCAATGTCATGTGGACAAATTATAGAACTTATGTCCTCTACTACAGGAGACAAAAGTCAATGGGATCTCATCACAAAACCGCTTTCCTCTGTAAGTGCATGCTGACACTTGTTCTGTCATGGGAAAATATAGGAAGTCCTCTTGGGATGGCACATCAACCTCCTGTGGCAGGGATACCCTCAGCTTCCAGCTGGGAAATATGTTGTAGCAGTGATTTCCCCCTCCCACCATCCCCCCCCCCCCCCCGTGATCAATATATTTGTACTTTAAGCCTCATTGTCATTTCATATGCCACACATAGGGGTGTGTATATATATATTTTTTATATAGAGAGGTACACATGAATAAAAGACATATACTTGGGGAAACATGAAAAGTCATGGCCTAGTAGTGACAGCAATGGGCTAAGAATCAAGTAAACAAGTGTTCAAAATCCCACTCAGCCTACCACCCCAAAACATTACTCCTTGTCGCCTTGGACAAGTTACATTATCTCCCACTGTCTCAGATACCTGCTTAGATTGTAAGCTTTCTGGTTCAGAGGCTCACTGTGCCTTAAATTGAATAATGCTGTAAGGCTCCTTGAACATCATTTGTAACAATGGGCTACAAATTCTCCTAGCCTCACAAAAAATATATATATTTAGAAAACAAAAAAGCTGACACTTTTGCAACATAAATAGTGTCCCCGAAGAGCAGGTAGAAATGTTATGCTGCAAAAGCCAGTTGATTCTTTCAGTGCATTTATCTGTAGACAAATATAGGTACATACACACATGCTAATTATATACATGGTGCATGCATGTGTGGGGTGAGGAGGGGCCTACCAGTACCTGTAATATTAAAGCTTGCCTTCTTGTTGATTCTAACTTTTGATGTTACAGGTCTGCCAAGTGCAGCACTTGTCTATGAACTTGCAAATGAAAGGTCTGGGATTTGTTAGAGTCAATACATCTGCTCCTACTTGGCATTAATTTCCAAGCACAAACCTTTTGCAGTGGGCTCCAGAGGCAGGAACGGCAGCCAGAATACCACACCATGCTAAACGCAGTGCACTTACCTCTCTGAACATGTCTTACTGCTTTCCTACATTTCAAATGAGATTTGTTCTCGCCATACATTCCCTTGTCAGTCCTAATAAGGGGCATCAGCTTAGTGTCTTTTGCGCTGGTGGTGACTTCGGCAGAGGTAGCCCTGACAGCAAAGAAGTTTTAATCTCCTCCCTTGCACAGGCAAGAGCCATGAGAAGCTGTGAGGCGCTCCCAGGCATAACTCCCTTGGCAGTGCTCCTAAAACTGCTCTCTCAAGTAAATGGTTGCTTAGCAATATTTGCCTTCTCACTGTATATTTGAAAGTAGCAACATCTGTCCCTCTGTCAGGGTCTTTTTCTTTTCTATTTTTTTTGGCTTGGCAAAGGGCACAATGGTCAATCCACACATACAAGTTTTAAAATTATTTTCTCAGCTTTACTACCTTGGAATGAAATGCTTTCATTTTATTTTACTTAAACAATCCACAGATCACATGAGAGAATATGGCAAGAATGCCTTAGCACCGGAGGGACTATTTAAGCTGTACACAAGTAGGTTTTTATGGTTACTGTACACAGCTTCATGGTGTCAACAGCCGGATTCAGCAATATTTGCAGCTAATACATAGCTTCCAGTGGGGTTCTTGGATGTAAATATAGTAGGCATTCACTATAAAAAGCCAAAGATTCTATGCAACAGATGCAGAGTATTTATCGACCTCCACGCGCACACCAATTTGTGTATATTATACTTGTATTATGATGACTGCACTGTAGACTTACGCATGCAAGCCAAAAAGCATGGGGTAAAGTCCACCCTGATCATTAATCTTACAGAATCTTATCACTGACCTAGAAAGCAGTAAGAAAATACAGTTGTGAACCAGAATCCACTTTAGTTAACATTTTCCACAACAGCAGATGGTATCCACCTGAACATTACCTACATCATCAATCATAACCTGTCCTACCAGCATTGCTACTATGCCTCCCAAACTACTCTCCCTCAGACAATATATGAATATAAGCAAAGCCATGAGAAAACTGGGAAGAATTCACTAAAAAAGTAGAGATTTATTGAGACTTATTTTTTCCACAATTCCTCCATCTTCTTGTGGGCTGAAATCGGCGTCACCACACACATAGAGAGTGTCCTTTATCTTTCTGAATTATCTATGAAGTGCCAGTCAGAGCAAATAGCTTGGAAACCAAATCAATACACACATCATGCAGCTTCCTCTTTGCCCCTTCCATACCCCCCCCCCCCCCAAGGTTGAGGGGGAAAAAAGGTGGCAAATTAAGAGCTAGTTAGTAGAATGCAGTACCGCAGGGAAATTACACAATTGTGTGCATATCTAATTATCTTTTATATATTATATAATTATAATTAGTGCACATGCACATAATTATGTAAAATTTGCATAAATTTATAAATTATGTTAGCGCAGCAGGAAAACAGCTGAGTGCGCGTACATGTGTAGAGCAGTGCAGCCCCTTCCAATCCCTGGTGACCTGACACTCCCCTCTACAGCCCTGATGTGGAGGCTAATGTAAACAAAACAAAACCCCTCTCCATTACCTCCACTCACCTCCAATTAACCCCAAGAGATGAGGCAGGAACAATCCCCATTCACTCTTGCCCTAGCAGCTGCCTCTGCAAAAATGGCACCACTTGATCCCTGGCAGTCTTGAGTTACTACTGCTAGGGGTCAGAATCACAAACAAGAAATCTGATCTCTAGCGGTAGTATTGCGAGACTACAACAAGCAGTAAGCTGGCACCAGTTTTGCAGAGGAAGCCTTCAGGGCAGGAGTAAGTGGGGGTCACTCATACTCCCCATCATCCCTCAGACCCCTTGGAGCTGAGGGGAGACTAAGGAAAAGGGAAAGAGCATGGTCCAGGCCAAAAAGACCTTCAGAATTATGTATGTAAGGGCGGAATTATGTATGTAAGGGCGGGGGCTTCAGGAAGAGGGGTTTTTACATTTTGCCACAGTTGACAGATCACATCAAACATACTCATGCTCTCCATCCTTGTCAATCTGAATTTCCCTCCTACCACAGCACAGAAAGTATCATTGATTTATTGAAATTCACAGTAACCTTGATCAAGGAAAACTTGCTCTAGCCATCTCAACAGATCTCACAGTAGCTTTGACTTAGTAGACCACAACATTCTCTTTAGCCAGCTTTATAATATTAGCCTCTGAGGAAGGTACTTTCCTGGTTTACTACCGCTCTCTGACTGTACCTTTCAAGTAATGATAGATTATTCTATCACTTTCACTCATTCATTACCCTGTGGGGTACTGCAACATCCAGTCCTTTCTTCGCTACTATTTAACATACTTATTAGCTCTCTGGCAACCCTTTTATTCAAGCAACAGGGATCTCATTCTATATGTATAGAGATGATATTCTCCTTATTGCAGAGGTAGAGACAGCCTTCATCCCGATCTTCCTCTTGTAAATAATTGCCTTGAAAAAATAGCTACATGGCCTCATGTAAAATGCCCTTGAACTTAATCCACAAAACCCAATAGCCACCTGTATTATAGGTAGCTCAGTTATCCCCCTCTGCGGCTCTTCTTAATATCACTCCGATATCACTAAAATCTTCCTTCAAATTTCTGGGCATCCACATTGATTCAAAACTCTCACTCAACGTGTAGATTAGTCAATTAACTAAATCTGCTTTTGCTGCACTTTGAAAATGTCATTCACTATGCCTCCTTTTGGAACCCATTGCGCAGGCTTCCATACTTCTTAGTACAATTATATCCAGTCTAGATTATTGCAATGTAATTTACTTCAGACTTCCCACTTACAAATTAAAATGTCTTCAATTCAGCCATGTGTCCTATCTGGGGCAAAAAAAAAAAAAAAATGTTCATGTGACTTTACTGTTCATCCAGCATCACCGGCTTCCAATGTTCTACCGCATCCATTATAAACCTCTATCACCACCACACAAGGCTCTCTATAACAAAGCTCCTGATTGCCTTCTTGCACTCATCACACCATATCCCCCCCTCCTCCATATTGTTTATGTTTCCTTCATGGGACTGGATTGACTATACCTCCCCCTTCAAAGGCAAAATATGAATCCACTAGAAATTCAGCTTTTTTTTTTCTTTGTTGTACCTTCCTTGTGAACAGCTTACCTTTACCTATTTGTTTAGAAAAAATCTCATCTATTTAAGCAGGCGTTTGGAATTTGGCCAGACTGGGGGAACAGACAAGGGCACATCCCCAGCAATTTCTCTTTCTTTCTCTCCTGTAACACTAACTATTCTTTCTCTGCACTTAAACTGTAATTTGTAGCCATCTTGCTGGTCTCTTTCCTTTAATGAATGGGTTCTTTTACCCATTTTGATTGTACAACATACAGAGGAGTTTACATAAAGGACGGCATATCAAATATAATAAGCTATAAACTGTTTTAGCACCATGTTGGCGTGGAGAGAGGTTAGACCCATTGGGTCACAAGAGATTAGGTATCTGGAAGTGTTTCCCATTTGGGCCATGGAGCCCTTTCAGTTTCACCTGCTGCCACTGCGCAAAGGGGCAACTGTTTTCTCTTGCCATTCTTGAAAAAATAACTACAGCTCTTGAGCTGTAATTTTTTTTTTTTTTGTGAAATAGATTGCAAAGAATATATAGAGAAAAAGGAGTTTCAAAGCCAGCAAGGGTGCGGGAAGGGCAGAGGTTGGGGAAGGATTGTTTGATGAGGAAGGACTCTAAGGAAGATTTTTTTCATAGGGAGGTGAGGAGAGGGGGTATTTGATGGGGAAGGGGAGAGAAAGAATTGAGATGCTTGATACGATGCTCAAGTGAAACAAGAAAATTGTAGCTGAAGCCAACTGTAAACATCAAAAAGGAAAGAATGGGTTCCAAAAACAAATTACAAAAAATTAGAGGGTTAAGTGGAGGACACAGGCCTAAGAAAGGACTACTGAACCCACAGTCCAAGAAGCCAGAAATTAATCATTTGCCTCCACCTTCCCACAAATATAAAATATCTTTTTTTGTTATAATTTTTATATTCAATTTCTTATTAGTTTCTTAAAGTTTATGTACAGTGAACTACACCAAACAAATGTCCTTATACAAAAGGGGTCCCACAAAAAAGTAAAAAATTATAAAGAGAACTTAAACGGCAAAAACACTTATCTGATCCAGACGTCTTCACTAAGGCCCTTAGCTCTTAATCAGCAGCATCTTCAGTGAACAGTGTCAAATGAATCAAACAGTATCCAACCAAACGCCACAATGGTGACAAGAGATTGAGGCACAACATTTCCACTGCTCAAATCAGTCTCAATTGCTCATTCCTTGCGGAGGAAACTGAGAATTGTACTGTCCAAACTCAGCCTATTACTCAATTCCTTCTTTGTTGCTCGTAGCTCAGCTTGACATCAATGTTTCAGCCATAATCAGGCTTGCTTCAGTAGTGACTGAGCACTCAAACCAGTATGACCATCTTCTCACAAAAGCATAAGATGCTGTCCAAGGAAAGGCGGCCATTTTATAGTAAACGACACACTCCAAGGAGAACATCTCATGCATGCTCAAAGCACATTGCTCCATCTTAAAGGGGCACTCCCACTAGAAAAATGTGTGTGCAAACCGCATAAAGAGGGCACTAAAAAGGTTTTAGAAAATTGCATGCCAAAAAGAGCTTCTCGGGGACCGTTGATTCAGTGATCTTTTCTTAGGCCCACTGATGCCTCCACTTAACCCTCCATAAATTTTTGTAATTGTTTTTGGAACCCATTTTTTTTTTCGATATGATGCTTGAAACAGCAATATCAGCACAAACATCCTGCACTGTACGGCTCAAGCTAGTAGAGAGCCAATTGTGGTAAGCAGGAAGCCCTACTCTTTTTTTCAGATAGCTCGGTCAGAAACTTATTCTCACAGCAAAAATGGTGAAAGAATAGAATTGTGGCTCGGGGGGCAATGAGAGAGACTGGGTGATGGCTATGAGGGGCTATGAGAGAGGCAGAATGGGTGATGGTTGCAGGAGGCTATGAGAGAGACTGGGTGATATCTGTGGAGGGGTCTGATGAGCAGGGACTGTCTCTTACATGTCTGTGCAGTGCTGCGTACGACTTGTAGCGCTATACAAATGCTCAGTAGTAGTAGTAGGTTATGAGAGAAGCAGACTGGGTAATGGCAGTGGGAAGAGGCTATGAGAGAGAGAGAGAGAGAGAGAGAGAGAGATTGACTGATTGATGGCTGTGGGGAGTGGGGGGGGGGGGGGTGGTGGTTATGAGAGAGACTAGGTGAGGGTGCAGGGGCTATGGGAATTTTCTCCTTCATGTATTACCAGACCATGACAATATAAGAAGCAAAAAAATCTGCCGCCTCAGGTGCAACTACAAAGGGTCACCAATATGCTGCTGACAACGTACTAATTGGGGTTGCTGGAGGGGGGGGGGGGGGAGGAAGAGAAGGATCGCTGCTTTCTGTGGGCACTGTGTAATGGCACATTAAGAGCCTAATTCATTAAGCTTTCTTTTCCCATAGGAAAATGGGAAACAGCAAATCAGGCCCTTAAAGAAGGAAATGAGGTGGTGTGTGGAGGGGGCTTTATGAACAAGGTCTTGGAGGCCAGTTCCTAAATTTTTAAGCTGGTTCCTAGATTTCAAGGAAATTTGGCAAGGCCTGCACTATTAGACTTTGTTTTAAGAGGAAATCTGGGATCACAGAATTTAATTTTTTCAGGACATAAAACAAGGTTTCCAGGAGAAAAATCAAGGAAGTTTTTTCTTTTCATTTTTTCCCTTCTTGTCTTCAATTGGACTAACAATACTGAGAGTCACCCCTTAAAGCCTTTAGATGTAATCCTTGCTGGATTTAAGGTAGGGTTAAGCAAGGCAGTTCCCCAGAGTGCCATGTGACAAGGGATGCCACCACAAGCCCTGAGCTGAGAAGAACACAGAGCACATATACCTAGCCCAAAAGAGGAAACCACCTCCCCTTGTTGCCCCATACCTGTTTCCTGCCTGCTGTCAGCATGAGGCAAGAGCTTGTCTCAAAACAGCCCAGAGCCTCTCCTGCCTTCTCATGGCTGGCCCTGACCCTTACAGGCCACCATTACTGCCTTCACAAAAAAATATGGCAAACAAGGCTGCAAAGCAGTCACTTATTTCCAGGGATTGAAACCACCATTCCTGTGGGGATTGGGGAGGTGCTATAGACAACCCCACCTAAGGCATTATCTGCATCAGAGCCAGCCCTGGCACAGCCTCGCAGAGCATAAACCTGCAGCACAGGAGATGCAAGCCTCATTGCTCAGGTTGTTTTTACAGATAAAAAAAATAAAAAAAAATTATTTCATAATGTGTCTGCAAATTTGCTGATGGCTGGCAACCTTGAGCACTACAAATCTTTTGGATGCCTTGCTTTGAGTGCTGTAATATTTTATTTATTTATAACAGTTTTTTTTAACACTTTATCATTTCAGTCAAAGCGGTTTACATTTTAACTTAAACTTGGTAATGTACATTAAACAGGGACACTGGATTTTCTGAGGCAACAGAGGGTTAAGTTACTTGCCCAAGGCCACAAGGAGTATTAGTGGGAATCGAATCCTGGTCTCTTGGGTCCCAAGATAGTGCTCTAACCATTAGGTTACTCCTCATCATGTGATTAAAACCTGCACCATGATTTTAGCACTGACTATTTTAGAACTATCAAGGTAAAAAAATATTCCAGTGTAACAACAATGATATGCACTGTACCTGGTCTACATTTAGAAATATTACAACCATGGAATTGCTGAAAAAGCATCTTTGAACGCTATCACTCATGGCTTAGATGCTATAGTATGTTTTGGCTCTATGGCTTCTTCAGATTTTTAATGCCATGTTGGCTCAAAGAATCTTTGTCCATTGATTAAAGAAGGCTTTTCATTCATGTCAAAATGGTTTATGTTTTATTGGTACTTATAACGCCTTTAAAGTCAATAGAAAAGTATTTTACAGTAATCTAAAAATCAAAGAAAGAAAAGAGCTCCAATTCCAAAATAGGAAAGAGGGCAGAACATAAATTCTCCTCAGGTGCTGAGCGCTGGAGTTTGCTTGGCATTTCCCTAAGCATTTTTCCCTCTTTTTACCTTATGGGCAAACCAAAGCACAAGGGCAAGATCCAAGACCCTCCATTGCAGTCCACCTCCTGGCTCCTCACATTGGCCCAACAGATCAACACGCTGCCACAATGTTGGGGAATGATTTGACCCATGACTCCTTGCTGATGTCTACAATGGAAAAAGGAGAGCCAAGACCCCTTCTGGAGGAATTAGTTTCTTAGAATCCAATCCTGCAGATCCCTCCCACCCGCCCCTCCTCTGAGAGGAGTTTGTTAAATGCATGTGCAGATGATCAGAGGGCACTAAGGAGAGTGACCCAGGAAGAATGCAGCACTATATATCCAGACTAGCAGGAAAGAATCCTGCAGTCTCCTGGGAGGGGAAGGGGGGGGGGAGAATTGCTACAATTGGTGATGGAACGGGACCAGGACCTCTGAGGAATTCAAGGCCAGGCACAGGATTGCAACTGGGTGAGTGGCTCCTTCAGTATTGATTTAGGGTGTGTTTCCTCAGTGGCAGAAGCCTCAGGAAGTCAATATGGATGTCATTTGCGAAACCTTGATTGTTTCCACTCAAATTTATTCTTGTGCCTAAATTTACTCAAAACCAATCTGAGTTGTTAAGGGGTTCAGCAGGAAGTAGTAATGAAACTGAAAGAAAAAAATGCTATTTTGAAAGCAAAAACTGTTAAAGGTCAAGAAGTGCTTAACACTTTATTATAAGGATGTACTCTGCTGCTAGACAAGACTGAAGCATTACAGAATTTGATGAGATGAAATCTGCGTCTTAACAACTTTCCTAAATCTCCACTTAAACATATCTGCTGGTGGTATAAGTAGTATATTTTGGAAACACTTCAGATCTCCAAGTCAGCCTGTCCTATCATTTGTAAAGATTTTTACCTGCCTTCTACACATTTGAATATGGTTGAACACCAATAATAAAGAGGGGATTCAGTGTCTGTTCTTTTAGATTTGACTGTTTTTGAAAACTAACAACTAAGATCAGGTTACACTGGCTACTTTAGTAGCTTTGCTAGTTTTGGACTCTGACTGTAATTTTTTGGTGATTTGGGGGTTTTTTTGTATTAAAAGTTAGTATGTCTCCATTGCCTTGGAAGAAAGGCCTGGCAATCTACTTCTGGTCGCAACTGGCCAAGAAAACCCAGGAGCTGTTGGATCGGAGTCAGCACTGACTCAATGGCACACTGCATTTGTATTGCATTTTCTAGGATATATCCAAGTAGACACAGAAAAGGAGGCATTTCTTCCTTTTGCTGAGGCCTGGGGTACTAAAGATAGGGACTCTTTTCTGGTTAAGTTTTCCATGTAAGTGAATTGTTAAATATCTAAATGTTAAGTATGTTTTTACTGACTCATCACAATGAATACAATTCCTAGCTTGGACAAGATCCCCACTGGTTCTCTCTCCACCTAATGAGGCTAAGCAAAAGAAAAAAATTCTAGTGGATTGCAGCCCAGTCCTGCTGACAGGCAAGAGAAATAGGTGTAATTAGCATGAACTGAAAACAAGACATGAGGAGCTCTATAAAGAGCTGTCTGCAAGGAATGTTATGTCGGAGCACTGGTGTTCAGAGCTTTGAGTCAGGAGCAAGATTTTGTACTGGTACCCTAAAGGGGACAGGAAGCAAATGTTCTTGGATAAATAGTGAGGTTATGTGGTCAAAACTCACAGGCATAACAGAATTTTTAAGGCAGTAATTTGAACCGTTTGAAAAGGTTTGAGATGTAAAAAACAGATGCCAGCAAAATCTGAATTACAATAAGCAATGCAAGACATTTTTAGACTATGGGGCAATGTTTACTAACGGTTTTAACGGGTGTTAATAAAATTAAAGTGTGTTAAGTGTCCACAACCCTTTTATTTCCGAGTGCAGTAGCACTTAACATGTGTTAATTTCATTAACATGTGTTAACCTTTAGTAAACATGCCCCTAAGAGTGATTACATGGCAAGGAAGGAATTCCTAAACGTTGATCCAATCTATTTTTCAAAAGTAATCTCTGACAAAACATGCACAAATATTTAAAGGAGGATGGCAGGTTTATGGTAGAACCATCTAGGATAGGTGCAACAGATGGTGTTTTAGCACTCCCCATAAGCCTGGTAGCGGACGTCTATCAGATTTAATATCAGAAGATTATCAATCAGCTAAGTAATGACTATGGTGAGACAGGTGCTGATATGAGGATAAGTCAGGTTGTTGTGTGCCAGGTAAAGCGTAGTTACTCAGCTGTAACAGGTGATCTCCGGGAACAGCAGGAATTAAGTCTCACATATGGGTATTGTCGGTACTGACGGTGCCTGCGTGGGAACGCTCCCCAGCGTCCAATAGGAAAGCTTTTGGGAGCATCCCACAGGGCCTGCGTGCTGCCTTCCCGCCATTCCTAATCTCCCTCTTCAGTTGAGTTTATAGCTGAGAAGAAAGGAGAGAAAGAGATAGAGAGAACTCCTAGGGGAGGTGGGTGGGTTGTGAAGACTTAATTCCTGCTGTTCCTGGAGATCACCTGTTACAGGTGAGTAACTACGCTATCTCCAGGAACAAGCAGAAATGTAGTCTTCACATATGGGGACTCCCCAGCTGAAAGATGCCAGGGAGATGGCCCCAGGAAGCTGCAAACCCATGGTGAGATGGGTCATGCTTCCTCCCTTGGATCTCTGGCATCCCACCCGGGATGGTGGGTAGGAGTTGTACTAAGTCTGAAAGAGATGCTGAAGAACAGCCTGGCCAAATAAGGCATCCCGACGGGAGTCCTTGTCTAAGCAGTAGTGGGCTGTAAAGGTGTGCACCAAAGCCCAAGTGGCTGCTCTACACATGTCGTCAATAGACACAGAATGAAGGTTAGCCTTAGAGGCTGCCATTGCTCTCACATTGTCAACTGTGACATGGCCCTCAAGAGGAAGTCCCTTACCATCATAAGCGAAGGATATGCACTGTGCAATCCATCTAGAGACAGTTCTTTTGGAGATTGGAAGTCCCAAATGACTAAAATCAAAAGCAACAAAAAGCTGAGAAGATTTCCTGTGTTGCTTGGTTCTTTGCAGGTAAAAAGCTAAAGCTCTTTTACAATCTAAGATGTGAAGGCTCCTCTCTGCATTAGAGGCATGAGGCCTTGGAAAGAATACAGGAATGTAAACAGCTTGGTTTAAATGAAAAGGCAAAAACACCTTTGGCATAAAGTGAGTTTGAGTCCTAAGAACAACCTTATCATGGTGAAATCTTGTATAAGGAGGATCAGCCACTAAAGCCTGTAACTTACTAATGCGTCTTGCAGAAGTGATTGCAACTAGGAAGATGACCTTCCAAGAAAGAAACTTTAGAGTTGTAGTGGCTAAAGGCTCAAAGGGCGGTTTCATATGCTGCCCGAGAACAAGATTCAAATCCCATGCCACCGGTGGTGGCCTAACGGGAGACTTTGTTAAGAGTAGACCTCTCATAAATCTTGCTACGAGTGGATGAGAGGAAATAGGTTATCCATCTAGAGGCTTGCAAGAAGCTGCAATAGCACTAAGATGGACTCTTACCGAATTGGTCTTAAGACCAGAATTTGACAAATGGAGGAGATACTCCAGTAGCGATTCCAAAGGTATCGAAAGAGGGTTAAGTCCCTTTTGAGAACACCATATAGTGAAATGTTTCCACTTGAAGGCTTATGACCGCCTTGTGGAGGGCTTTCTGGAAGCCTGAAGGATATCTTTTACCTGTTGAGAAAGGTTGATATCTTGAAGTTCTAGGCTTTCAGCAACCAGGCCCTGAGATGCAGGGACTGGGGATTTGGGTGCCATAGCATCCCATTCTCCTGGGAGAGAAGATCTGGAGCATATCCCAACTCCAGAGGTGTGGCTTGAGAGAGATGCAGAAGCAGAGGATACCATGTTTGCCGTGGCCAAGGTGGAGCTATGAGTATCATACGACCTCTGTCTCTCTGAAGCTTGAACAGTGTTTTGGGAATGAGGGGAATGGGTGGGAAGGCAAAGAGAAAGTCCTGGCCCCAGTGGAGGAGGAAAGCATCCGTTGCCTGACAGTTTTAAGCCAGAATTCTGGAACAGAATCGGGGAAGTTTGGCATTCTGTGGACTTGCAAAGAGGTCTATGTCTGGGGTTCCCCAGATTTGAAATACTCGGACAAGCTGGTCCGAGTGAAGAGACCATTTGTGTGGTAGCAGTACTCGGCTGAGTTTGTCTGTCCAAAGGTTTTGAATGCCTGGAAGAAACAATACTAGGAGGTGTTTTTGATGCTCTCTGGCGAGGGCCCACAGTTGCATGACGACAGAGACCGTTCCGCCCTGCTTGTTCACATAGAACATGGCTACCTGATTGTCGGTCTGGACTAGGACCGTCTTTGTAGCTGAGCTGGGCTTGGAATACTCGAAAAGCATGGAAGATTGCTCCGAGTTCTAGGAGGTTTATGTGAAGACAAACCTCCTGTGAGGTCCAGAGACCCTGGGTGGAGAGATCATGGAAGTGGGCCCCCCATCCTAACTTGGACGCATCTGTTGTCAGGGTGTCCTGGAATAGAGGCTGCTGGAAAGGAGAGCCTGTGAGGAGGTTTTACAGCGATTGCCACCATTGGAGGGATAAAATAAGATGTGTGGAGTTTCTGATTTTGTCTGATAGGCGACCTGAGGCCTGTGTCCACAGGGGATAGGGTCCACTGGGCTGCTCGCATGTGAAGGCAAGCACAGGGAACCACATGGACAGTGGATGCCATATGTCCTAGCAGCTGAAGCAGCCGAGCAGTTAGGGAGGCCTTTACCACTGTTTGGAAAGCCAGCTGCACTATATGACAACAGCGGGGCTGTGGAAGGAAAGAACTTTGACTGTCTGGTATCTAGATGAGCTCCTATGAATTCTAGGGCCTGAGAAGGAGCGAGATGAGATTTTGGGAGATTTATGACCAATCCCAAGTAGCAAAGGATTTGCATCGTGTGAGAAAGAGCAAAACTGTCTTCTGGAGCTGTGGATGCTCGAATGAGCCAGTTGTCCAAGTAAGGGAAGACAAATATCCCCAGAGTTTGAAGGAATGCAGCTACTACTGCCATGCATTTCATGAAAACTCTTGGGGCAGAAGCCAGACCGAAGGGAAGAACCCTGTATTGGAAGTGTCTTCCCTGGAAAAGGAATCAAATGAATTTCCTGTGATCTGGATGGATGAGAATATGTGTATATGCATCCTTTAGATCTAGAGAACATAGCCAATCCTGACTCTGAAGGTATGGCAGAAGTGTTTCGAGGGAGATCTTGAATTTTTCTCGGAACAGATATTTGTTCAATTCCTTGAGGTCCAGTATGGATCTGTGTCCTCCTGTTTTCTTTGGAATGTGAAAATGGGGTGAGTAGAACCCGGTTCCCTGTTGGGATATGGGTACATCTTCTATTGCTCCTGACCTCCTGACCCAAGAGATTGGTGACAGGGACCTGAGAACTGAACTATCTTATGATTGTAGGAGGGGGCATACTGTGAAAATGAAGTATGCACCCCTCTCATACAATGGACAGAGTCCAATTTTCTGATGTTATTTGGTTCCATCTTTTGGCAAAATGGCATAACCTGCAATCTTTTGGCAAAATGGTGGAGGGTTCTGGACTCTGCAGGAGCAGGAAGACTAAGTTCTCTAGGAAAGAGTCAAAGCCCCTGAGGAGGCTGAGCCTGCTGAGCTCTTGGGACTTTTGGTTTCTTCTGCTGTCTAGTTTGTTGTTGTCCCTTTTTGGAAATATGAACTGGACAGTGACCCTGATGGGTGTAAGTGGGGTAAAACCTCTTTTTCTTGTTGAAAAAGGTTTTTTTTATGAGATTTTTTCTTTACTGGGTTGGCTGTAGACCTTGACAGTCTGTCCAAGGTGATATTGTCAAAATCAATTTCATTAGCTTTTTCTTGCCAATTCTTGCCAAAGAGATTTTCTCCTGTGCAAGGAATGTTTCCCAGTTTATCTTGTACCCATATCTCCAAGTCTGATGCCTGCAGCCAGGCAATACGATGTGCACCAATGGAGATAGAAGTTCTGCTGATGCATTCAAAGCAATCAAAGGCTGCGCGGTTCACAAACTTGGAAACATCCTGGGTATGTCTGACCAGAGTAAGAAAATCCCTCTCTTTTTTCATCAGGAAGAAGAGGGCTCATAAGTTCCAAGTCTCCTGCAACCTTGTTGAGGAACATCCCCATGTAGAGGATGTACGAGCCGATTCTAACTGACAACATGGAAGCTTGTAAGCATCGCCCAAAGGCATCGCGAGTCCTCGATTCACGGCTTGGAGTGCCTTTTTGCACTCTTAATCCTACGCATCGCCGATTCCACTACCATTGAATGGTGTGGTAACGGAGTCTTCTGAAACCCAGGACAGGGTGGAACTCGATACATGGTATCGAGTTTCAGAGAGTGTGGAGATGTGGTTAAAGGAGTTTCCCACATTCTCAGCATAAGATCATGCAGGATCTTATGAATGAGTAAAGTAGCTGCCTCTTTAGGAGCCTTAGGGTATTGAAGAATTTCTAATTCTTCTGTTCTAGGTTCCTTTCCAGGAGTCACCATGAGTGCAAGGCCTCGAACCACATCACGTATGAAATCCTGGAAGGACGTGTCTTCTGGAGGAGACATTCTGAGTTGAGGAGATGTATCCTCCGGAAGGACTGCTCTAGTACCGGCAGAGTCAGAGTCATCGGAGAATTCAAATATCTCTGCTTTCGATGTTCGTGCAATGCACGGTACCGGTATCGATCGAACTCGGTATCGGGGTGTCTCGGTACCGATCTTTCGATACCTGAGATTGACTCCAGGCTCGGCATGGGGGTAAGCATATCCGCCGAGGCCAGTGCCGGTATCTGTGGAATGGTCTGAAGTGGTTTTAGTGGTACTGAAGCTGCTAAAAGAGCCGCTAGACTGCGTTCGATAGCGAGTATTCTTTGATCCATCTCTCCTGCCGATGCTTGGGTGTCGGTACCGGTGGAAGCGGCCAGAACCCCAGAGCATGGCACCAGTAGTTCTGCAGAGGTGGAAGCCTCAAGAACATCCTGGAGCCCCGTTAGTGCTTTGGAAGCTGAAGCCTCCCGCTGGGGCTGTTTTGCCAGTGAACTTTCCTCAAGGGCAACACCAGTGGCATCTCCATACCTGGAAGGAGATCTACCCTTTGAGAACCGGCTAGTCTTAGAAGACTTACATTTAGTTACCTGAGATGCATGGGAGGAAGATGAAGCCCTGGAAGACGTTGATGCAACAGACATCGTATCTGCGGCAAAAAGAGTACCGTGTTTTGCAGCTCTATTCTGCAGGCCCCTCTTGGTCATCTTTCTACAGGAGAGACACTCCGATGGAGAATGTTCAAGTCCTAAACATTTAAGACACCAGTCATGGGTGTCAGTGACGGATATGGTAACGTCACACTTAGAACATTTTTTAAAACCACTAGCTGGTTTTTCCATTTTTGAAGAAAAATGGGCCTAGTGCCCAAAATGGCGCCTAGCACCAAGAAGGGAAAGGCCCCTGTAGAGAAATTACTTCAGAAAAAGATTTAAAAAAAGAAAAGAAAAGAGAACTGGCGGTACTGGTAGGCGTCGAATGAAGGCAGACGCAACCACAAGAAAAAAAAGAAAAAAAGAATAATTTTCTGCGGTGACAAGGTATGCTACCTGTTGGCTCCGCGGAAAACGAAAAACTGAAGAGGGAGAGTTGGAATGGCGGGAAGGCAGCACGCAGGCGCTGTGGGATGCTCCCAAAAGCTTTCCTATTGGATGCTGGGGAGCATTCCTGCGTAGGCTCCGTCAGTACCGACGATACCCATATGTGAAGACTACATTCCTACTTGTTCCTGGAGATAGACAACAAGTAGGATGTCATCAGCATAATACATGTTAATCCCTCCCTCTTGAACTACCGTTCTGGTGGACAGAGAAAGATGGTAAACAAGACTGGAGCTTGCACAGAGCCCTGTGTACTCTGCAGGTCAGTGGTTGGAAGGAGGACAGGGAGCAGACAGACTAAAATGGACCCTCAAGATAAAAAGGAAGTGAATTAGTTAAGAACTGTGTTTTGGATACTTATAGAAGAGAGGCAAGAGTAGAAGTCTGTGACTGACCAGGCCAAAAGTCAAGGATAGATCTAAACAGCCAAGGCAATCTTTCCATTGTCTGGCACACCATGTAGTTTGTTGAGAAGGGATGTGATGATGTCCTCTATGCTGTGACCTGGACAGAAGTCTGACTAGGAGGGGGGCAGGGTATTGGCCTTCTTAAAGCTATTCCAAAGTTGTCCCAAAAATTCTTTTGGCCAGTTTCAACAGATTAGGTGGCAGGTGGGGAGGGGGCAATTAGATCCATCCAACTACTGCCCAGTCTCTAGTGTGTTAAAGTTGCATTTTTGAAGAGGTGTATGATGAGAGCTTTTTTCCAAGGGTCTGGCACAGTTCCAGTATGGTTGATTATGATACACACAAGTTATTAGATTAAGAGAGAACTCTCCGAGCGAAGCAGATGGAATTGGGTTCACAGGACATGTGGTGGAAAAAGTCTTGATTACAGAAAAGGTTGTAGCAAGACTGAATGTGGATCAAGTATGCATCCCAGTGATAAAGGAGCTGGAAACCATATGGATTCTAAAGAGAACCCACGTGGGATGGCTATCATTGCTGACTTGCATTTGCAGGCAGACAAGAGTAATGAGATTTGACTATAAAAATAATATGTTTTGTTTTAGCTGTGTTAAAAATGACAAGCAGGATGAAGTGACAACTATAATTTTGTGCCAACATGAGAATTCAATTATTAACTTCAGAAGCTCGCCCAAATATGGCCAGGGAAGACCAGCAGTCCGAGGCAGAAGTTAAAATTATGGGTCCCTAAGGAACAATTCTGGAAAGGGCCCTTGGAGTGGCATAGCTCCATTTCAGAAGATCCAAGAGTAGTTGCAAGTGGGCCCCCTTCTTTCCTGGGGCTCCCCCTGCACTTCAAAGGCCTCTTGGGCACAGTACATGCCACTGCAGGAAGTCCTTAAGAAAAAAAAATAGTATGACATAAGAATATTTATTTACCTGAAAAACCTGCATGTTCAGACATGTTCATTTTAGTATCTTCAAAGCAAAGCTATTCTCAAGATGCTGTTAATTTAGGCACAGAGATTTTGTATTTCTTTGTTGCACTGTTTACATTGTATATACTTGTCTGTCTTACCCATAGATAACAGGAATGTAAACAAAATGCCAAAATGGATCTTCTTTTAAGGTCTGTTGTCATGACAGGATTTCCCTTCTACAATTACCTTAGAAGACCTCAAAAATCAATAGAATTTAAAACTGAAACCATTCTTCAGGACTGCAGGAATATCTTTTGATGCTCACCTTTTGTTTCACTTCCTCTCCCCTGCCCCTTGCATTATAACGAGAGACTCTTCCTCCTTAGTACTCAGATCTACTCCATGCCCAAAATGCTCCATTTATTGACCTTTTTGTCTTTGCATTTCTGGAGAGAGAGAGATAGGGGGCTCGACTCTAGGCATGATATACCCCACTGGCAAGGACTGATCAGATCTCGTCTTTCATTTCTATATACCACTGTTAAGAAAAACATGTTCACTAAAAACAATTAAAAGCTATGATTACTATTCAGGCTGATATCTTTGAACTAAGTTCATTATTTTTATTAAGCATTTTAAGAAAAGTATAAAATCAAATTTAACACACATTTCTTTAAACACACACAAATATTTTTCCACCCTCCTACTCCACAGATGCAGAGAATCCCAAGCCAAGGGTTGCCTTTAGAGGGAAGCAGAGAAAGAAAACAGATAGTGCCCCAAACTGAGGCATATCTGTAGACAAAAAGTATTTCCCAGTTTAATTTAATTCCCAGAGAAGAGAGGAGTCAATACACAGTAACCTGGAAAACAGTAGTTACTCATCTGTAGCAGGTGTTCTCCAGTCCTCACATATGGGTGACATCATGTGGGAGCCCATGCGGAATCATCTCCCCAGCTTTCAAAGAAAGCCTTTGGGAGATGCCACCATGCATGCGTGGTCCCCTTCCCACCCAATGGTGCCAATCTTGTTTAGTCATATGACATAGCTGAGACAGCAAAAAAACAAATTGACATAGTTAAGCCAAATCTACGGGGAGGAGAGAGGGTTGTGAGGACTGTTTACTGCTGTCCCTGGAGAACACCTGTTACAGGTGAGTAACTATGCTTTCTCCAGGAACAAGCAAGAAGTCAGTCCTCACATATGGGACTCCCTAGCTACAGGCTACCGAGATCCTGTAGAAAAACACATCAAGTCATGAGTACAAGCTGGAGAGTCCGAGGGACAGACTCAAAGGATCCCAGTGTCCAGGGAGAACCTCCACTCCGATAGCCTGAACACAGAACGGTCGTAGGGTTGGAGTTGCCTAAACCCCTGCTCATAGGAGAGGGCAATGCAGTCCGCAACCCAGGTGGACAGTGTCTGCTTGGTCACCGCTTCCCCTAGCTGGCTGTGGGTTGGAAGAGACGAAAAGCTGTGGCCCTGATTTCGCTGCAGGTAGAAAGACAAGGCCCTCTTACAGTCCAGAGCACGAAGTATAACCTCCATGTTGCTGGCGTGAGGCTGAGGGAAGAAGGTGGGAAGCACCATCTCCTGATTGAGGTGGGAGGAGACCACCATCAGCAGAAATTTGGGGTGTGCACGAAGCACAAACCTGTTCTTATAGAACCTCGTATATGGTGGTTCTGCCACCAGAGCCTGGAGCTTGCTGACTCTATGAGCAGAGGTAAGCGCCAACAGGTCGGCAGCCTTCCAGGAGAAGTACCGCAGGTGGCTAGGGGCTTAAACGGTGACCCGGTGAGCCGTGTCAGCACTACATTAAAGGTCCCATTCCGCCGGGGTGGGCGGATTGGGGGTTTGGAGAGCAGTAGGCCCCGCAGGAAGCAGATGACAAGGGGCTGAGATATGAGAGGCTTGCCTTCAATAGGGTGGTGGTGTGCTGAAAGGGCACAAAGGTGCACCCTGACTGAGTTGGACTTGAGTCTTACTAATCTGTTATGTTTTTTTGAAGGTGTGAATAAACAGGTAGACAAAGGTGAGTCGGTTGATATAGTGTATCTGGACTTTCAGAAAGCCTTTGACAAGGTCCCTCAGAGACTTTTGGCAAAACTAAAAAGTCATGGGAAAGGAGGCAGTGTACTATTGTGGATCGGGAACTGGTTAAAAGATAGAAAGCAGAGGGTAGGGCTAAATGGCCAATTTTCCCAATGGAAAAAGGTGAACAGTGGAGTACCCCAGGGATCTGTACTGGGTCCACTGCTTTTTGACATATTCATAAATGACCTGGAAAAGGGAATAACTAGTGAGGTTATCAAATTTGCAGATGACACAAAACTGTTTAAAGTTGTTAAAACCCAAGGGGATTGTGGAAAACTGCAAGAGGATCTGGATAAATTGGAAGACTGGGCATCCAAATGGCAGATGAAATTTAATGTGGACAAGTGCAAAGTTATGCACCTAGGAAAGAACAACCCACCATTATAGTTACACAATGCAAGGTTCCACATTGGGAACCACCAGCCAGGAAAAAGATTTAGGCATCATCGTGGATAACATGTTAAAACCCTCTGCCCAGTGTGCAGCGGCGGCCAAGAAAGAAAACAGAATGATAGGTATCATAAGGAAAGGAATGAAAAATAAAACAAAGGATATTATAATGCCTCTGTATCGTTCCATGGTATGACTGCACCTTGAATATTGTGTGCAATTCTGGTCGTCGTACCTTAAAAAGGATATAGTGTTATTAGAAAAGGTATAGAGAACAGCCACCAAAATGGTAAAGGGGATGGAAGGCTACTCCTATGAAGAGAGGCTACAAAGGTTAGGGCTCTTCAACCTGGAAAAGAGACGGCTGAGGGGAGATATGATAGAGGTCAATAAATTAATGAATGTAGTGGAATAGGTAAACAGATCAATTGTTTACGCTATCAGAATATAGAAAGACTAGGGGACATGTAATGAAGCTACAGGGTAAAGCGTAGTTACTCACCTGTAACAGGTGATCTCCGGGAACAGCAGGAATTTAGTCTTCACATATGGGGTATCGTCGGTACCGACTGAGCCTGCGTGCGAACGCTCTCCAGTGTCCAATAGGAACGCTTTTGGGAGCATCCCTCAGCACATGCACGCTGCCCTTCCCGCCTTTCCAACTGTCCCTCTTCAGTTAAGTTTGTAGCTGAGTGAAAGGATAGAAGGAGAGAGAAAGACAGAGATAGAGAGATAACTCATAGGGGAGGTGGGTGGGTTGTGAAGACTACATTCCTGCTGTTCCTGGAAATAGCTTAATTACTCACCTGTAACAGGTGATCTCCGGGAACAGCAGAAATTTAGTCTTCACATATGGGGACTCCCTAGCTGAAGATGCCAGGGAGATGACCCCAGGAAGCTGCCACCTATAGTAAGGTGGGCCATGCTTCCTCCCAGGGATCTCTGGCATCCTACCAGGTTTGGTGGGTAGGAATTGTATTAAGTTTGAAAGAGATTTTGAAGAACAGCCTGGCCAAAGAAGGAATCCCGACGGGAGGCTTTATCTAGGTAGTAGTGGGCTGTAAAGGTATGTACCAAAGCCCAGGTGACTGCTCAACAAATGTCATCAACAGACACAGAGTGAAGGTTAGCCATAGAGGCTGACATGGCTCTCACATTATGAGCTGTGACATGGCCTTGAAGAGAAAGACTCTTACTCTCATAAGCAAAGGATATGCATTGTGCAATCCATATGGATAAAGTCCTCTTGGAGACTGGAAGTCCCAGATGACTAGCATCAAAAGCAATAAAATTTGAAGAGACTTTCCATGTTGCTGTGTTCTTTGTAGATAAAAAGCTAAGGTTCTTTTACAGTGCAAAGTGTGAAGGATCATCTCTACATTAGAGGTATGAGGCCTCGGAAAGAATACAGGAAGATAAATCGATTGATTTAAATGAAAAGGCAAAACCACCTTTGGCATAAAGTGTGGATGAGTTCTGAGGACAACCTTATCATGGTGAAACCTAGTGTAAGGAGGATCAGCCACTAACGCTTACAATTCACTAATACGACGTGCAGAGGTGGTTGCAATTATTAGGAAGATGACCTTCCAGGACAAAAACTTCAGGGTAGTAGTGGCTAAAGGTTCAAAGGGCAGTTTCATGAGCAGCCCGAGAACTAGATTTAAATCCCATGCCACCGGTGGTGGTTTGATGGGAGTTTTTCTTAATATACTTCCTCTCATAAATCTGGATATGAGAGGATGAGAGGAAACTGGTTGTCCATTTAGAGACTTATAGGAAGCTGTAATTGCGCTAAGATGGACTCTTACTGAATTGGTCTTTAGACCAAAATTTGATAAATGAAGTAGATACTCTAGTATCGCTTCCAAAAGGTATCACCAGGGGGTTTAACCCCTTCTGGGAACACCATATAGTGAAACGTTTCCACTTGAAGGCGTAAGATCATCTTGTGGAAGGTTTTCTAGAAGCCTGAAGCATATCCTTTACCTGTTGAGATCCTGAAGATTTAAGCTCTCAGCAACCAGGCCGTGAAATGCAGGGACTGGGGATTTGGGTGCCACAGGGTGCCGCTCTCTTGGGAAAGGAGCACACCCTAACTCCAGAGGTGCAGCTTGAGAGAGATGTAGAAGCAGGGGATACCACGTTTGGCGTGGCCACCGTGGCGCTATGAGGATCATACAACCTCTGTCTCTCTGAAGCTTGAAGAGGGTTTTGCAGATGAGGGGAATAGGTGGGAAGGCATAGAGGAAGTCCTGACCCCAAGTGAAGGAGGAAGGCATCCCTTGCCTGGCAATTGTGAGCCGGAATCCTGGAACAGAACCGGGGAAGTTCAGCATTCAGTGGACTTGCAAAGAGGTCTATGTCTGGAGAGACCATTTGTGAGGCAGCAGTACTCGGCTGAGTTTGTCTGCCCAAAGGTTTTGAATGCCTGGAAGATATACCACGGGAAGGTGGATTTGATGCTCTCTGGCGAGGGCCCAAAGTCGTAAAGTTTCGTTGTATAATGACAGAGAGCCTGTTCCGCCCTGCTTGTTCACATAGAACATGGCTACTTGATTGTCCGTTTGGACTAGGACTGTCTTGTAGCTGAGCTGGGCATGGAATACTTGAAGAGCTAAATAGATTGCTCTTAATTCTAGGAGGTTTATGTGAAGACAAGCCTCCTTTGGAGTCCAGGTGCCCTGGGTAGAGAGATGATGCAGGTGTGCTCCCCAACCCACCTGTGATGCATCTATTAGGGTGGCCTGGAATAGGGGCTGTTGGAAAGGAGATCCCACTAAAAGATTCTCCAATGATTGCCACCATTGAAGGGACAAGATCAGTCGATAAGAGTTTGATATCTTGTCTGACATACGTCCTGTGGCCTGTGTCCACTGTGTGGATAGGGTGCACTGGGCTGCTCGTATGTGGAGGTGAGCATAGAGAACTACATGAACTGTGGATGCCATGTGTCCCAGTAACTGTAGCAGTTCTCGAGCAGTTAGGGAGGATTTTCCTGCTGCTTGAGAAGCTAGTTGCACTATGCGAAGACACCGGGCCTGTGGAAGGAAAGCCCTTGACTGGTATCTAAACAGGCTCCTATGAACTCCAGAGACTGGAAAGGAACAAGTTGGGATTTTGGGAAGTTTATTACCAATCCCAAATATTGGAGGATTCCCATTGTGCGAGACAGTGCAGAGCTGGCTTCTGCACCCGTGGGGGCTCGAATGAGCCAGTCGTCCAAGTAAGGGAAGATGAATATCCCTAGGGTTTGCAGGAATGCAGCTACTACTGCTATGCATTTCGTGAATACTCTCTGTGTGGAAGCCAGACCAAAGGGAAGAACCCTGTATTGGAAGTGTTTTCCCTTGAAAAGGAATCGTAAGAATTTCCTGTGATCTGGATGGATCAGAAGGTGAGTATATGCATCCTTTAAGTCTAGAGAGCAAAGCCAATCCTGACTTTGAAGGTATGGCAGAAGAGTTACTAGAGAAATCATTTTGAACTTCTCTCGGAACGGGTATTTGTTGAATTCTCTGAGGTCTAGAATGGGTCAGTGTCCTCCTGTTTTCTTTGGAATAAGAAAATAGGGGGAGTAGAACTCTGTACCTTGCTGGAGGATGGGTACTTCCTCTATTGCCTCTTGGGCAAGACGTGTTGAGACCTCGTGATCCAGCAGATTGTTTGCAGAGGTCTGGGAATTGAACTGCCTTAGGATTGTAGGAGGGGGCATGCTGTGAAAATGAAGCTTGTACCCCCTCTCCTACAATGGACAGAGTCCAATTTTCTGTTATTTGGTGCTGTTGGCAAAATGACACAGCCTGCCTGGAATATTTCGGGGTTCTGGACCCCTCAGAGGCAGGAAGGCTAAGCTCTCTAGGAAGGAGCCAAAGCCCTTGAGGGGGCTGAACCTGCAGAGCTGGTTGAGCTCTCGGGCCTTTTGGCTTCTTCTGCTATTTAAATTGCTGTTGTTGTCCCCTTTGGACAACTTGACCGTGAGCTTGGCTTTTCTGGGTATAGGATGGATAAAACGTCCTCTTTTTGCTGAAAGAGGGTTTCTTTTTGGCTGGAGTGGCTGTAGATTTTGACAATCTACCTAAGGTGATATAGCGTGGTTACTCACCTGTAACAGGTGTTCTCCAGGAGCAGCAGGAATCAGTCCTCACATATGGGTGACGTTGGCGCTGACGGAGCCCTCGCGGAGCAATTTTCCCCAGCTTTCAAAGAAAGCCTTTGGGAATTGCAGCGCGCATGCGCGGTCTCCTTCCCGCCCAAGGGTGCCATCTTAGCCAGTCTGATGACATAGCTAAAAGACAGCATAAAAATTTGCAAAAAAACTTAAGCAGATGATTGCAACTCCAAGGGGAGGAGGGAGGGTTGTGAGGACTGATTCCTGCTGCTCCTGGAGAACACCTGTTACAGGTGAGTAACCACGCTTTCTCCTGGACCAAGCAGGAAGTCAGTCCTCACATATGGGACTCCCAAGCTTAAGGCTACCGGAGACCCTAAGCACAAAAATGAGCTCCCTCTAGCTCAGCGGCACAGAAGGAAGGAATCTTCACTGAATTATTACCCACCTGTAGCCCCCATCCGGGATGGAGGGTAGGAGTTGCTCAAACCTCGAAGAGATTTCGGAGGACTGCCTGTCCGAAAGCACTGTCCCTGCGGGACTCCCTCTCGAGGCAGTAATGGACCGCAAAAGTCTGGCTCGAAGACCAAGTA
This sequence comes from Ichthyophis bannanicus, assembly GCA_033557465.1. Taxonomy (NCBI): domain Eukaryota; kingdom Metazoa; phylum Chordata; class Amphibia; order Gymnophiona; family Ichthyophiidae; genus Ichthyophis; species Ichthyophis bannanicus. The sequence goes on along the minus strand of CM066032.1, from coordinate 1,105,520,532 downwards.
GCGGCCCAGCAGATGTCTGCCAATGGAACAGAGCGGAGGTAAGCCACTGACGTAGCCTTCGCCCGAACACAATGAGCCGTGACTCGACTTTCTAACGAGAGTCCGGCTGCTCCATAAGCCCAAGCGATGCAGTCAGCAACCCAGATGGACAGAGTACGCTTGGAGACCGGGAGCCCCAATTTATTGGGGTCAAAAGACACAAAAAGCTGAGTAGCTTTACGGTGCTCCCGCGTACGGTCAAGGTAGAAGTTCAATGCCCTTCTACAGTCCAGGGTATGCAGGACCGTTTCAGCTCGGCTGGAGTGTGGTCTGGGAAAGAAGGTTGGAAGTACCACCTCCTGATTGATGTGAAAAGGGGAGACCACTTTTGTAAGAAATTTTGGGTGAGTCCGTAGGACTACCCTATTTTTGTAGAACCGAGTGTAAGGGGGATCAGACACGAGGGCCTGCAATTCACTTACGCGTCTAGCGGAAGTGAGGGCTATCAGGAATAACGTTTTCCAAGAAAGAAAACGGAGAGAACAGGTAGCCATAGGTTCAAAAGGCGGACAGGTGATCCGCTGCAAAACCACATTCAGATCCCAGTCAGGTGCTGGCGGGCGCAGAGGTGGTTTAAGTAGAAGGAGACCTCGGAGAAACCTCGCTATGAGAGGGTCGCTGGAAAGAGGTCTGCCGTCCACCGGCACATGATGTGCTGAAAGAGCACTGAGGTGAACTTTGATGGAGTTGGACTTAAGTCCCAGATTAGAGAGGTAGAGCAAGTACTGCAGGATCACCGACACCGAGCAGGAGAAGGGATCCTGAGACTGCTGGGCACACCAAGCGGAAAAACGACGCCATTTAAGGGCGTAGCATTTGCGGGTAGAAGGTCGCCGAGAAGCTAGGACGACCTCTTCCACCTCTGCCGGCAGTAGAAGGGGAGCAAGGACTACCCTTTCAGCAGCCAGGCCATCAGATGTAGAGATCTGAGGTTGGGGTGTAGCAGGGACCCCTGATCCTGTGTTAGGAGATCCGGTTGAAACCCCAGGGGGAAAGGATCCTCCACCGCTAATTGCAGCAGGAGTGGAAACCACGGCTGTCTGGGCCAGCGAGGAGCTATCAGGATCATGGAAGCTTTGTCTCGGAGAACCTTGAAAAGAGTTCGAGAGACTAGCGGGATGGGAGGAAAAGCATACAGAAGGCTCTTCGACCATGAGAGCAGAAAAGCATCCGCCGCTACTCGAAGGGGATGCGGCTGACGGGAGCAGAAACGAGGAAGTTGCCTGTTGAGAGGACTGGCAAAGAGATCCATCGTGGGGAGGCCCCACTTCAGGAAAAGTTTCTGAACTACCAAGGGATCCAGGCGCCACTCGTGCGGCTGGAGGATCCTGCTGAGTTTGTCGGCCAGGCAATTTTCTTGGCCTGGGAGATAAACTGCCCTGAGGAGAATGCCGTGGCTGACGGCCCAAGAGCAGAGCTTCTGTGCTTCCCGACAGAGAAGGAAGGAGCCTGTGCCTCCTTGTTTGTTCACGTAGAACATGGCAACTTGATTGTCTGTCTGGACAAGGACGGACTGGTGAGAAGTCAGGTGGGAGAAAGCCTTGAGAGCCAGGCGGATTGCTCTGAGCTCCAGGAAGTTGATCTGCTGAGCAGACTCCCACGTGGTCCAGAGACCTTGAGTACACGCCCCTTGGCAATGCGCTCCCCATCCCAGGAGAGAAGCATCGGTCGTCAGCACTTGAGCCGGCTGAGGTGACTGAAAAGGCATTCAGAGCACCAGGTTCGGCCGATGAAGCCACCATTGCAGAGAAGAGGCCAGCGGTCCGGAGACGCGCACTAAGTCAGCTAGGCCGCCCGTGGCTTGTTGCCACTGCTTGCGAAGGCACCATTGAGCAGGTCGCATATTCAGGCGGGCATTGGGGGTCACGTGGACGGTGGAAGCCATATGGCCGAGTAGTCTCAGGAAGCGCCTGGCTGAGACCAGGGACTGGCTGCGAAAACGGCCGGCTAGGTCCATGAGCCGTTGAGCCCTGTCAAGAGGCAGGAAAGCTCGTGCCTGAGGAGTGTGCAGTCTTGCGCCGATGAATTCGAGATCCTGTGAGGGGAGCAAAGTGGACTTTGCGAAGTTTATGACAAAGCCCAAGTACTGCAGAAGAGTCACAGTGCGGTGCGTGGCTTTTGTGACTTCCGGAGAGGACGATGCTCTGATGAGCCAGTCGTCTAGGTACGGAAAGACATAGAGGCCGTGAAGCCGGAGATAAGCCGCCACCACCGCGAGACATTTTGTGAAGACTCGTGGTGCGGAGGATAGGCCAAAGGGTAGTACTCTGTACTGGTAATGATTTCCTGCCACCACAAACCTTAGGTATTGGCGGTGGCTTGGGTGGATGAGGATGTGCGTGTAGGCATCTTTTAGATCCAAGGAGCATAGCCAATCTCCCTGCTGGAGGTAGGGCAGAAGGATTCCAAGGGTAAGCATCTTGAACTTCTCCCTCACGAGAAATTTGTTGAGGTTGCGCAAGTCCAGGATGGGTCTGAGGCCTCCTGTTCTTTTTGGTATCAGGAAATACCTGGAATAAAAACCTTGACCTCTCAGATGGTGGGGCACCGGTTCCACCGCCTGCTCCTGAAGAAGACTTGCTAACTCTTGAAGGAGTAAGTCTCTGTGCAGAGGGAGTCGTGGAGGTTCTCCCGAGAAATAGGAGGGAGGGACCTGGTGGAAGTGGAGAAGATAGCCTTCTCTTACGACTTGAAGCACCCAGGCATCTGAAGTGATGTTGGACCACCTGTGGGCGAAGTGAACCAGCCGGCCTCCGGTGCTGGGAGGAACCAGCTGAGGGGGAGAGGCTATGCTGATGAAGTCAAAAACCCCCACCCTGCTGAGCAGGGGCCGGTGGTGCAGGCTTGGGGGCTTGCTGCCTACGGGACCCGTTACCCCATCCCTTGGCCTGCTGACCCTGTTGGGGAGCTGCGGAGGCCTGATATTGAGGGTAGTGTTTATAGGCAGCCGCCTTTCTCGGGTAAAAGGACTTCTTTCCCGAGCCCTTCTTTTTCTGGGAAGGGGCGGAGGTCTTCCTAGAAAGCCTAGTTCTGGTGAGAGTCTCCGTCTCGATTTGTGCAGCCTTTTCAGCCATGGGCTTGCCAAAGAGGTTCTCACCTCGGCAGGGGACATCGACCAACTTGTCCTGCACCCAGGGTTCAAGGTCAGACGACTGAAGCCAAGCCTGTCGGCGGGCACCGATGCCGGCTGCGGCCACTCGAGCCGATGCTTCAAAGCCATCATAGGCTGCTCGGGACATGAATTTGGAGCATTCCCGAATACCAGTTGTCAAGGCCAGGAACCTCTGCAAAGGTTCCTCGGACAGCCCAGCGGAGAATCCGGCTACCTCTTTAGCCAGGTCTCTGAGGTACATGCCCATGTAGAGCTGGTAGGTCTGGACCTGACAAGCAAGCATAGAGCCCTGGAAACACTTCTTACCGAGGCCATCCAGGTTACGGGCCTCCCTGCCAGGAGGCACCGAGGAGTGCATCTTCTGGCTCTTAAGCCTATGCATGGCCGATTCCACTACCATGGAATGGTGCGGTAGCTGTGCTTTTTGGAAGCCAGGACTCTTGCGGACTCGATAGATGGAATCGACCCGCTTGCTTAATACCGGCGACGATGCCGGACTCTCCCACATGCGGAAGAGTAGTCGTTCCAGCATGGGAGGAACCGGTACAGTAAAGTGTTCCCTGGCGGGAGAGTCATACTGAAGGGCGTCGAGCTCTTCGGCTCGAGGCTCCTCCTCGGGATCCGCCGGGAAGGCCAAAGCCTTGGCCATATCCCTGACGAAGTCCGAGAACCGGGCATCCTCCGGAGGGGACTGCTTCCGAGGTTCGGACTCAGGTGAGTCCGAGGGGACACACCGAGTGCGAAACGAATCAGGTGACTCTTCCTCTTCAGACTCCCAGGCCGACTCCGAGGAGGAATCAGTGGGGTCGGCTCGGGCAGGCGGAGGCGTCAGCTGCCCCGACACCGAGGGAGTCGGCGTCGACGACCTCGGTCCCGAACGGGAGGCCGAGGGTGACCTCGACCGAGGATCGACTCGAGTTCGCATGGACTCGAGGATCGGCTCGGTCTCCGGGGTCGACTTAGACGTCGACGTCCCGGCGGTCGGGGCAGCGGTGCCAGCGAGGCTAGCGATCAGTGCCCGCTGCTGGTCCATGAAGGCAGATAGTCTGCTCTCCAAGGCCGTCAACCTGAGTCCGACCTCAGGTGACCCAGCAGCCCCCGACTCGGGCTCCGACGGCGTCGGGCCCGACGTCGGACCCCTCGGAGGCGAGTCCAGGAGGACTACAGGACTTACCCGAGCAGGCAACTCCGACTCCAGACGAGGTCGCTTCAGGAGGTGCTCCTTCTCCAAAGACCCGGGACGGCTATCGGGGCTATGCGACCTGGCCCTCGCGGAGCCAGGAGCGTCCACCGACGCCGCCCTCGCGGGTTTTACCTTCCGTCGATGGTCCCCGGAGGGAGAACCCCTGTCGGAGGAACTTCGGCGATGGTCAGAGCTGGAACCTCTGGACGCCGAGGCCTCCGACGAGGTCCGGGTACGGCCGGGGTCAGCGAAGATTCGTTCCCGCTGGTGCCGCCGACTCCTTAATGCTTTGGAGGACATTTTGCTGCAGGCCCCACAGATCAGTTCTTCGTGATCCGGGCCGAGGCAGCGGAGGCAATTATCATGTGTGTCAGTGAGTGACATATTTCTGTCACACTGAACACACCGCTTGAAACCACTGGCAGCCATCGGGGGAAAAAGGGCCCCTGCAAGGTCAAAGGACCGGGCTGCCAGCGAAAAACCGAAAAAACGAAACTGACCAAAAATCAGAAAAACCGAAAAATAGAAGGACTCGCAATGGCGTCGCGAGTCTGGGCAGGAAAAAGACCGGCGTCGAACCGAAGAAAAAAATAGAAATAAATCACTAAAATCAACTTTTTCAGCGGGGACACGACGGGTACGTCTGTAGGGCTCCGCGGAAAAAAGAAGACTGGCTAAGATGGCACCCTTGGGCGGGAAGGAGACCGCGCATGCGCGCTGCAATTCCCAAAGGCTTTCTTTGAAAGCTGGGGAAAATTGCTCCGCGAGGGCTCCGTCGGCGCCGACGTCACCCATATGTGAGGACTGACTTCCTGCTTGGTCCTGGAGAATGTTAGCATCTATCTCATTAGCCTTTTCCTGCCAATTCTTGCCGAAGAGGTTTTCTCCTGTGCAAGGGATGTTGCCTAATTTATCCTGTACCCAAATCTCCAAGTCTGATGCCTGAAGCCAGGCAATCCGTCGTGCACCAATGGCAATAGCAGAGGTTCTGTTGATGCATTCAAAGCAGTCAAAGGCTGCACGATTCACAAACTTGGAGACATCTTGAGCATGCCTGACAAGAGTAAGGAAGTCTTGTCTTGTCTGTCATCTGGGAGAAGTGGGCTCATAAGCTCCAAATCTCCTGTGACCTCTTTGAGGAACATTCCCATATATAAAATATATGAGCTGATCCTAAGCTGAAAGCATGGAAGCCTGAAAGGTTCGACGTCCAAAAGTATCAAGAGTCCTGTATTCACGACCTGGAGTACTGGATGCATGTCTCTCTGCACTTTTCATCCTATGCATGGCTGACTCCACTACCATTGAATGGTGTGGCAGCTGAGTCTTTTGAAAGCCAGGACATGGTGGAACTCGATACATGGTATCAAGCCTCCTAGAATGAGAAGATGTGGTCAAAGGTGTCTCCCACATTCCAAGCATCAGATCATTTAGAATTTCATGAATGGGCAGAGTGGCTGCCTCCTTTGGAGCCTTAGGATATTGGAGAATTTCCAATTCCTTTGCTCTAGGTTCCTTTTCAGGAGCTACCATGATTGAAAGGCCTTTGGCAACATGACGAATAAAATCCTGAAAAGACATGTCCTCCGGAGGCGACATTCTGCATTTGGGAGAAGAGTCGTCTTCCAGGAGAAAAACTCTGGTACCAGCCGAGTCATCGGAATCGGAGGATTCGAAGGTTCTCTAATCTCGATGTTCATGTAAGGCACGGTCCCGGTATCGATCGAAGTCGGTACCGATTTGATCCGGTACCGATCTTTTGATGCCAGGCAAAGACGGCATGGGAAGAATTCCCAATGGGGCTGGTACAGTCGGTGCTGGTACCGGTATCTGTGCTGCTACCGACATCGGTACCGGTGCCGGTGCCCGTTGAACCATCGGTGTCCACGGTAATCCAACTGTAAGGAGAGCTGCAATACTGCGCTCGATAGCGAGGAATCTCTGGTCTATCGATGCTGCCGATGCCTGGGTATCGGTACTGGTGCAGGCGGCCGGGACCTCTGAGCATGGCACCATTAGTTCTGCCGAGGCCGCGAGAACATCCTGGAACGCCGTTGATGCTTTGGAGGCCGAAGCCTCCTACCGGGGCTGTTTTGTCGGTGTGGTTCCCTCAAGGGCAATGCCAATGGCCTCTCGATGCTTTGCAGGAGAGCTACCCTTTAAGGACCGGCTTTTATGTTTAGTTACCTGAGATCAATGGGAGGAAGAGGCGGCTCTTGAAGATGTTGATGCAATGGACCTGGCATCCGAAGAAGAGAGGGTACCGAGCTTTGCAGCCCGGTTCTGTCTTCCTCTTTTAGTCATTCCCATACAAGAGAGACACTCAGATGGAGAATGGTCAGGGCCTAAACACTTAAGTCACCAGTCATGGGTGTCGGTGACGGAAATGGTACCGCCACACTTACTGCATTTTTTTTTTTTTTTAACCACTAGCTGGTTTTTCCATCTTTAAGGAAAAATGGGGCCTAGTGCCCAAAATGGCACCTAGCACTGAAAAAGAAAAGTTTCTTTAGAGAAACAATTCCGATTTTTTATTTTTATTTTTTAAGAAGAAAAAAAAGAAAAGAAAAGAAAAGAACCTGTGGTACCGGTAGGCGTCGTGCGGAGGCAAACGCGACCACAAGAAAACAAGATTAAAAAAGAAATTTTCTGCGGTGACAGGATGTGTTCTGTCGGCTCTGCGGAAAAAGAACTGATGGAGGACAGTTGGAAAGGTGGGAAGGCAGCGCGCATGTGCTGAGGGAAGCTCCCAAAAGTGTTCCTATTGGACACTGGGGAGCGTTCCCACGCAGGCTCCGTCAGTACCGACGATACCCCAATATGTGAAGCCTACATTCCTGCTTGTTCCTGGAGATACTATTTAAGACAAATAAGAGAAAATATTTTTTCACTCAACGTGTAATCAAACTCTGGAATTTGTTACCGGAGGATGTAGTAAAGGCTGTTAGTGTAGCTGGGTTTAAAAAAGGTTTGGACAAGTTCCTGGAGGAAAGGTCCATAAACCATTATTAAAAGATGCTTGACCCAATACAAGCATCGTGGAACCTGTGTCTCTTGGGGATACTGCTAGGTACATATGACCTCGTTGGCCACTGTTGGAAACAGGATACTGGGCTTGATGAACCTTGGTCTGACCCAGTATGGCATATCTTATGTTCTTATGAGTCCAGCATGGGAGAGGTGCAGCAGGTATTGCAAGACTAGCTGCACTGTGCAGGAGAAGGGGATCTGCCCATTTCTCTGAGCACCATATGGAGAATCTCCATCACTTGAAGGCATAAGCACATCTTGTGGAAGACTCGCGGGAGGCCGGCAAGACCCTCTCCACCTCCTCCGAGAGGTTAAAGGGAGCTAAAGCTACCCCGTTCAGCAGCCACACTGTTAATGTCACAGAACCCAGGTTGAGGTGAAGGAGGGAGCCCTCCTGCTGAGTCAGCAGCCCTGGGGAGTTCCTGAGAGGGAGCGGGGGTTCTATTGCTAGGCGGAGCAGCAGTAGGAACCACAGTTGCCTGGGCCACCGGGGGGCTACCAGGATTAGTGACACCCTGTTCCGAAGGACCTTGAATAGGGTCTTGGCGACCAGTGGCATGGGCAGAAAGGCATACAGAAGATCTTCCGACCATGAAATGAGAAAAGCATCTGCCGCTACCCGGGATAGGTAAGGTTGGTGGGAGCAGAAGCAGGTAGGATGGACCTCTTTGCCAGCCTGACCAATGCCCATCTTGTGGGTCCCCCAGAGCCGGAATAGCCTGTGGACTACTCCGGGTCTAGGTGCCATTTGTGTGGTTGCAGGACTCTGCTCAGCCTGTCTGCGAAGACACTGTCTTGGTCTGGCAGGTAGACCGCTCTCAGGAGCGTCCCTTGGCTGATTGCATACTAGCAGAGGGTTACTGCCTCCTGGCAGAGGGTGTAGAAGCCCGTGCCTCCCTGTTTGTTCACGTGGAACATAGCCACTTGTTTGTCCATCTGGATGAGCACTGACCGGTGCTGGAGATTGTGGCAGAAGGCATTGAGCACCAGTAGTATGCTCCTGAGCACCAAGAAGTTGATCTTCTGTTGGGCTTCAGCCCAGGACCAGGTGCTCTGTGCGCGGCGGTTCGGTAGTGGGCTCCCCAACCAAGCAATGAGGTGTTTATAGTCAGGACCTGCTGAGGATTGGGGGATTAGAAAGGCATGCCTGCCCTCAGGTGTTGTGTGGTCTGCCACCAGCAGAGCGACTCCACCAGAGGGCGGGTCATGTAGACCTTATCCTGGAGGCGGCCAGTGGCCTGCGTCCACTGAGACCTGAGGCACCACTGAGTCCCCTCATGTGAAGGTGGGCGTTCGGTGTGATATGTATCGCTGAGGCCATGTGGCCAAGCAGGTAGAGCATGCTGCATGCCGGCATGGAGCATCTGTCCTGGACTTTTGCGGCCACGGCCATGAGCCATCCAGCCCTGTCATTGGGCAGAAAGGCCTTCACCTGAAAGGTATCCAGCTGCACCCCAATAAACTCCCAAGCTCTGTGATGGGGTGAGGTGGGACTTGGGGTGGTTTATCAAACCCCAGGTATTGCAGGACACTAATGGTGTGGGTGACTAAGGGCTGAGCACCTCAGTGGCTGTGTCCCCTCTGATGAGCCAGTCATCTAGGTAGGGGAAGACAAAGGCTCCTTGGAGGCATAGGTATGCTACTGCCATGACTGCCAGGCACTTTGTGAAGACTCAGGGTGCAGAGGCGAGCCTGAAGGGTAGTACCTTGTATTGGTAGTGGTTGCCCCCAACCAGGAACCTGAGGTACTGTCTATGCCTGGGGTAGATGAGAATGTGGGTATAGGCATCCTTCAGGTCCATGAAGCATAGCCAGTCTCCCTGCTGGAGGTATGGCAGCAAGGTTCCAAGGCAGAGCATCTTGAATTTCTCCAACACCAGGAACTTGTTTAGATCTCTGAGGTCTAGAATGGGCCATAGGTCTCCTGTCCTTTTAGGGACAACTAAGTACCTTGAGTAGAACCACTTGTCCTACTGTTGATGGGGCACCAGTTCCACAGCCATGTCTTTGAGAAGACCTGTGAGTTCCTGCAGTAGCAGGGGAGTCCTGGGTGGGCACTCCCGGGAAGAACGGAGAGTATGTCTGATCCATGTGGAGATGGTAACCCTCTCTGACAACCTAGAGTGCTCAGGTGTCAGTGGTGATGGTCAACCACCAGTGGGCAAAGCGGGCCAGATGTCCACCCGTGGTCTGATCTCCTGGAGGGGGAGAGGCTATGCCCAGCAAGTCCAAGACTTAGCCCAGGCTGGGGCTGGGGTCTTTCTGCTTGCAAGGTCACTGTCCAGGTCTTCAAGGGCCCTGCTGAGGGGTCTGTGGAGCCTGGTATTGCTGGTAGCTGCAGAATCCTTGGCCCTTCCTAGAGAAGGGGTCTTTTCCCCCAGGGGCCTTATGCTTGGGGTCCAAGGAAGTTATCTTCGAGAGACGGGTCCTTGTTACATGTTCGGCCTCTAGTTCCGCAGCTCTGTCTGCCATGGCCTTGCCAAAGAGATTCTCTCCCAAGCAGGGGATGTCTAGGAGCTTTTCCTGGACCCATTGCTCAAGATTAGAGGATTGGAGCCAAGCCTGTCTCCTGACACGTGATACAGATGCCAACAACCCGGGTCATGGCCTCAAAGCCATTGCAGGTGGCCCGGGTGATAAATTTCCAGCAGTCTGCGGCAGTTTTGGCCAGTGTCTGGAATCTCTGAAGGATTCCCCAAAGAGGCCGGTGGAGTAGCCCTTTAGTTCCTTCATGGTATCCCGAAGGAACATACATATATAGAGGAGATATGCCTCGATCTGGCAGATCAGCATGAAGCCTTGATAGCATTTTTTGCCGAGGGCATCGAGGCTCCAGGCCTCCCTGCTGGGGGGCATTGAGGAATGTGTCTTTTGGCTTTGAAGCCTACACATGGCTGACTTGACCATCATGGAGTTGTGTGGTAATTGGCTCCAGCGGAAGCCTGGGAGGACCTTATACATAAGGTCGAGCCGGCGACTGATTGTGGGTACCACATACGTAAGAGCAATCTCTCAAGGATCGCTGGGGACTGGCACCAATAGAGAGTCCTCTGGAGAGGGGGCAGGGGAGTCAAATTGAAGGGTCTCAAGCTCCTCCGACTGACGGTCATCTGCTGACTCAGTGGTGAAGGTTAGAGCTCTGGCCATGTCCCGCACAAAGTTGAGAAAGGCTTTATCCTCTGGTGGGGACTGACGCTGGTCCCCCAGAGACGACGGGACCTTTTTAAGATACGGCAACCTGAATTGAACACAATATTCTCCATTCCTTTCTTTATGATTCCTAGCATTCTATTTGCTTTCTTGGCCACCATATTATCCACGATGACGCCTAAATCTTTTTCCTGGGTTGTGGTTCCTAATATGGAACCTTGCATTGTGCAACCATAGTTTGGGTTGTTCTCTCCTGGGTGCATAACTCTGCACTTGTCCACATTAAATTTCATCTGTCATTTGGATGCCCAGTCTTCCAATTTATCAAGGTCCTCTTGCAATTTTTCACAATCCTCTTCTGTTTTATCAACTTTTAATAATTTTGCAAATCTGCAGATCTGATCACCTCACTCTTTATTCCCATTTTCAGGTCATTTATGAATATGTAAAAAGCAGTGAGCCCAGCACATATCCCTGGAGTACTCAACTATTCACCTTTCTCCATTGAGAAAATAGGCCATTTAGCCCTACTCTCTGCTTTCTATCTTCTAATCAGTTCCTGATCTATAATAGTACACTGCCTTCTATCCCATGATGTTTTAATTTCACCAAGAGTCTCATGAGGGACCTTGTCAAAGGCTTTCTGAATCTTATCAATTATCTCACCTTTGTCTACCTGTTTATTCACACCTTCAAAAAAAATAACAGATTAGTAAGACAAGACTTTCCTTGGCTAAATCCATGTTGACTTTCTCCCATTAAACCATGGCTATCTACATGTTCAGTAATTTTATTCTTTGTAATAGTTTCTACCATTTTTCCCGGTACTGATGTCAAGCACATTGGTCTGTAGTTTCCTGGATCATCCCTGGAACCCTTTTTTCAAAAATTGGTGTTACAGTGGCCATTCTACAGATGATTTTAATGATAGTTCACAGATTACTAATAGTAGGTCTGCAATCTTGTATTTCAGTTCTTTCGACACTTTCGACACCCTTGAATGTATACCATCCAGTCAAGGTAATTTGCTACTTTTAAGTTTATAAAATAGTTGTAATACATCTTCCTGGTTTATTGCTATTTTTTTCAATTCTTCTGATACATCACCTTTAAATACCATTAATACCCGCTCTAAGACCACTTGACTCCCATCAGTCTCTGGTGTCCTCTCAGCATTTAATATCCCCTCAACTCACACTGTGGGTGAAACTATGGCATTCAAGTCTTCTGCAGCCTTTATTAACTCTTTGTCATCTTCTCCTTAAAGGGTTAAGAGATGCATTGCTGCCTTACCGACATTCTGATTGCTACCAGTCTGGAATGTGGTGAGATTCTGGACCACTGGAAGCAGGCTTCTGTCCACCCACAACTTAAGGAAGCTAGAGCAAATTCTTTACTCATGTCTAATTACCAACCAATATCAAAGCTGCCATTTGTGTCCAAGCTACTAGAGAAAATTGCTCCTGTCCAGCTCTCCAACTTCTTGGAGAAAACAAATGCATACCATCCTAGGCAAAATTACTTTTGCCCACTCCGTAACATGCAGTTGGATCTGATAGGCATCACAGAATATATCCGTGTAAACCTTGACCAGGGGGAAGATTGTCCTTTTGATTTTGTTAGATAAGTCTTCAGCATTTGACATCGTGGATCACACACTTCTTAACACAATAAGAGATTGCCTTGAGGGGCACCCTTCCCCCCACTTTGGTTTCAGTCCTGTTTAACAAATAAGTCCTTCTGTGTTCTCTAGATTAATTCTCCTTTGGAGTGCGAGAACCCTGAATATGGAGTATTTCAGGGCTCTGTCCTAGCCACCCTGCTCTTCAATATCTTCCTTGTGCCTCTTGCCACCCTTCTCCAGACATTAGGAGCTATGTTTACTAAGTCAGGCTAATAGTTAACCTATGCTATTTTCAACTAGGCCCCATGTTGTTCAATTAGACCTAGTTGAATATAGCATTGGTTAACTGTTAGTATTGCTTAGTAATATACAGCTAGGTTTCACAGCCTTTATATGTGCCCAAACCACTCTGATTCTCATACACTCACTAACATCAACCACAAAGCGTAGTTACTCACCTGTAACGGGTGATATCTGGGAACAGCAGGAATCAGTCTTCACATATGGGTGATGTTGGAATAGACGGAGCCCACACAGGAACGCTTCCCATCATCTACTGTGCCTATGCGTCTGCCTACCCAACTCCTCAGTTGAGTTTGTAACCGAGAGGAAGAGAAAAGATAAACTAACCCTACAACTCCCAGGGGAGGGCGGGTTGAGAAAACTGATTCCTGCTGTTCCCAGAGATCACCTGTTACAGGTGAATAAAGCACAGTTACTTACCTGTAACAGGTGATCTCTGGGAACAGCAGGAGTAAGTCTTCACATATGGGTATCGTCGGTACCGACGGAGCCTGAGTGGGAACGCACCCCAGCGTCCAGAAAGAAAGCTTTTGGGAGCATCCCACAGCGCCTGCGCGCTGCCTTACCGCCTTTCCTAACCACCTCTCTCCAGTTCGAGTTTTAAGCTGAGACAAAGAGAGAGAGAGGAAAGGAAAGATAGATAGAGAGATACAACTCCTAGGGGAGGTGGGTGGGTTGTGAAGACTTATTCCTGCTGTTCCCAGAGATCACCTGTTACAGGTAAGTAACTGTGCTATCTCCAGAAACAAGCAGGAATGAGTCTTCACATATGGGGACTCCCCAGCTAGAGATGCCAGGGAGATCTCCAAGGTTGTGAGTCCCTGAGAAGGGCTCTACCTTCCCCCATGGATCTCGGGCATCCAACCAGGGATGGCGGGTAGGAGTTGATTAAGTATGGAACAGGTGTTTGAGAACAGCCTGACCAAACAAGGCATCCCGGCAGGAGTCCTTGTCCAAGCAGTAATGGGCTGTAAAGGTATGAACCGAGGCCCAGGTGGCTGCTCGACAGATTTGGTCAATGGACACAGAGTTTAGATGAGCCATAGAGGCTGCCATGGCCCTCACATTGTGAGCTGTGACATGGCCCTCCAGAGAAAGGTTCTTACTCTGGTAGGCGAAGGAAATACACTGAGCAATCCAATTGGACAGAGTTCTCTTAGAGACTGGAAGTCCTAAATGAGAGGGATCAAAAGCAACAAATAGTTGAGAGGACTTTCTATGTTGCTGTGTCCTTTGTAAGTAAAAAGCAAGTGCTCTCTTACAATCCAGGGTATGAAGATTCCTTTCTGCACTTGATGCATGAGGTCCTGGAAAAAAGACAGGTAAATACACCTCCTGGTCAATGTTCCCTCTAAATTTCTGTAGGCTGTGTGCGCATAAAATATCAGCTGTGCAGCTTTTGAAGGAAGGTTAAATTTTTGTGCGCCACATAATGACACTCAGTTATATACTTTAAAATTTGACTACACATCAGAATACAGTATGTACACCACATTGATTGCACTAGAAAACATTGTAGAACTTGTGAAAACCGTAAATACATAACAACTTTTAAATTTTAAGACATCTGTGTTTTCTATCAGAATCAGAACCGTAATTTTTGTGCGCTCTGTTGTAAAGTATGTGCGCTCGCTTGGTGAGGTGTGTGCGCGCGCACACGCACACAGCTTAGAGGGAACAGTGCTCCTGGTTCAGATGAAAAGGTGAGACCACTTTAGGCATAAAGTGTGGATTAGTCCTGAGGACTACCTTGTCATGATGGAACATTGTATAAGGAGGATTAGCCACCAAGGCTTGCAGCTCACCGATACGGCGAGCTGAGGTGACTGCAATGAGAAAAATAACCTTCCAGGAAAGGAATTTCAAGGAGGTAGTGGCTAAGGGTTCAAAGGGTGGCTTCATGAGCTGGCCAAGAACCAAATTCAAATCCCATGCCACTGGAGGTGGTCTAATGGGAGGTTTAGTTAAAAGAAGGCCTCTCATGAATCTTGCAATAAGAGGATGAGAGGAAATAGGATGTCCATTAAGAGGCTTAAGGGATGCTGCAATAGCACTCAAATGGACTCTTACTGAATTTGTTTTAAGGCCTGCATGGGATAAATGCAGCAAATACTCTAGTAAAGAATTCAGAGGTATTGCAAGAGGGTTAAGACCCTTCTCTGCACACCAAATGGTAAACCTTTTCCATTTAAAAGCATAGGAACGTCTAGTGGAAGTCTTTCTGGAAGCATGAAGGATATCCTTCACCTGCTGAGAAAGATGCAAATCTTGAAGGTCTAGGCCTTCAGCAACCAGGCCCTGAGATGAAGAGACTGGGGATTTGGGTGCCACAACGTTCCCTCCTCCTGGGACAGGAGGTCTGGAGCAGATCCCAAGTCCAGGGAGGGAGCTTGAGAGAGATGAAGAAGTAGAGAGTACCACACTTGGCGTGGCCAACGTGGAGCTATGAGGATCATAGACCCCTTGTCTCTCTGAAGCTATGTGGTCCCCATGGAGGGACCATTCGTGTGGAAGCAGAACTCGACCAAGTCTGTCTGCCCAAGAGTTTTGAACCCCTGGAAGATACACTGCCATGAGATGAATTTGATGCTCTCTGGCGAAGGCCCACAATCTCAAAGCTTCGTTGCAAAGCGACAGAGCCAGTCCCGCCCTGCTTGTTCACGTAGAACATGGCTACTTGGTTGTCCGTGTGGATGAGGACTGTCTTGTAGCTGAGCAGGGTGTGGAAGACTGAGAGCTAGAAAAATTGCTCTGAGCTCCAAGAGGTTAATATGTAGAGATGTCTTTTGTGGAGACCAGATGCCCTGGGTGGAGAGATCTTGTAGATGAGCTCCCCAACCCCTTGGAGAGGCATCTGT
Source organism: Ichthyophis bannanicus (assembly GCA_033557465.1). Lineage (NCBI taxonomy): Eukaryota > Metazoa > Chordata > Amphibia > Gymnophiona > Ichthyophiidae > Ichthyophis > Ichthyophis bannanicus. Next base: position 1,105,505,233 of record CM066032.1, on the reverse strand, counting down.
TGTAAGGGTTGCTTGGGGTAGCAACTGTTGAAAGGGGGACCCCAGCAACAGATTCTATGTGGACTTCCACCACTGGAGAGACCAAAAGAGGCGACTGGAGGTTGCTATTTTGTCTGACAGGCACCCTGATGCCTGGGTCCATTGGGTGGACAGAGTCCACTGAGCTGCTTGCATGTGAAGGTGAACGTAAGGAACCACATGCACGGTGGATGCCATGTGGCCTAACAGTTGTAACATCTCTCGAGCAGTTAAATGGACTTTAACTGAACTTGTGAGGCTAACTGCACCAATTGGAGGCAACGGGTTTGGGGGAAGATAGGCCCTTGCAGTTGTGGTATCCAGCAAGGCCCCTATGAATTCTAATGACTGAATAGGGGCAAGATGTGATTTTGGGATGTTTATTACCAGTCCCAGATACTGAAGAACACACCTTGTGCAGGCTAGGGAAGCTTGGGCCTCTGTCTGGGATGGAGCTCGGATGAGCCAGTCGTCCAGATATGGGAATACAAATATTCCTAGAGTGTGTAGAAATGCAGCTACCACTGCCATGCATTTTGTGAACACTCTTGGAGCAGAGGCCAGAACGAAAGGAAGCACTCTGTTTTGGTAGTGCTTTCCCTGATAAAGGAACCGAAGGAACCTTCTGTGTGTTGGATGGATGAGGACATGGGTGTACGCATCCTTGAGATCTAGAGAACAAAGCCAATCCTGACTCTGAAGGTATGGAAGGAGAGCACCGAGAGAAATCATCTTGAATTTCTCCTTGCATAGAAACTTGTTCAATTCTCTGAGATCTAATATGGGTCTGTAGCCCCCTGTTTTCTTTGGGATAAGAAAATAGGGGGGAGTAGAACCCTGAACCCTGTTGAAGAAGGGGTACTTCTTCTATTGCCCTTTGGGTAAGAAGGGTCGCAATCTCCTGGCCCAGAAGGTCGAGGAGAGATGTTGGTGTGAGGAGGAAGGTTTAAGAAATGAAGCTTGTACCCCTCCCTTATGATGGAGAGGGTCCATTGCTCTGCTGTGATTTGTTGCCATCTGGGAGCAAAGTCAGCTAACCTTCCTGGAATGGTGACAGGCTCTGGTTCTTCTAGAGCAGGGGTCACCAACCTCCAGGGGGCCGCGGGCCGCACAGCCGACTACCGGCAGACTCGCGGGCCGCACCCCCCTCCCCCCCCCCCGAAAAAAAAAACTGCTCATACCTGTACTTTTAGTTTTCCATGTCAGCTCCCTCCCTTCTTCTGCAGCCGCGGCTCCCTGCCTCTTAGGGAACCGCGGCTGTGCTGTGCTTGTTTACCACTTCCTTTGGAGGCGGGACAATGCTGCACGGAGCCCGTCAAGACAGGAAGGGCTCCGCGATGATTTTACAAGCACAGCCGCGGTTCCCTAAGAGGCAGGGAGCCGCGGCTGCAGAAGAAGGAGTTGGTGAGTTTGCCTTGGCGGGCCACACCGGGGTAGAGTCTCGCGGGCCGCACGGAGGGACCTCGCGGGCCGCAGGTTGGTGACCCCTGTTCTAGAGCCAGAAAGTCTAAGTTCTCTAGTTGTAAGTCAAAGGCCCTGAGGAGGCTGAGGCTGTTGGGCTGTAGCAGTCCTTGCAGCCTTAGGCTTGGCTTGTTTAGGTTGTTGCTGACGCTTTGCAGCAAAACGACCTGCAGAAGATGCCTGGTGACCATAACCAGGATAATATTTCCCGTTTTTGGGAAAGAAAGCCTTTTTGAATAACCTTTTTCTAACAGGAGCAGAAGTAGACTTTGAAAGTCTCTCCAAGGCAGAATTCTCAGCATCCATCTGAGTGGCCTTTGCTTGCCAATCCTTGCCAAAAAGGTTTTCACCTGTACAAGGAAGATTTCCTAATCCATCCTGGACCCAGGGTTCCAATTCAGAAGCTTGTAACCAAGCAAGTCTGCGTGCACCTATGGCAATAGCCGAGGCTCTGCTGGCACACTCAAAAGAGTCAAAGGCTGCATGGTTGGAAAATTTGGAAACATCCTGGGCATGTTTAAGCCAGGTGAGAAACTCCTCCTTTTTATCTTCTGAGACAAAAGGAGATAAAGTTTGCAGATGATCTGTAACTTCCTTTAGAAACATCCCCATATAGAGACTATAGGAGTTGATTCTGGCAGTAAGCATATTGGCCTGGAAGATTCTCCGGCCAAAAGCATCCAAGGTTCTGCATTCTCTTCCTAGAGGATTAGATGAGTGTCTTTTTGCACTCTTTATCTTCTTCATAGCAGACTCCACCACAATAGAGTGGTGAGGAAGCTGAGTCTTATGAAAGCCAGGACAAGGAGGAACACGGTACATGGTGTCAAACCTGCGAGAATGAGGGGAGGTAGTAAGAGGTGTCTCCCATATGCCCAACATGTGATCATAAAGGATCTCATGAATTGGTAAAGTAGCTGCCTCTTTAGGAGCCTTAGGATATTGTAAAATATTCAATTTCTTGGCTCTAGGCTCTGGTGCAGGGGCCACTGAAATAGAGAGGCCCCTGGCCACTTCCCTAATGAAGTCTTGAAAAAACAAGTATTCTGGAGGAGACATTCTTCTTTTTGGAGAAGAGGGCTCCTGAGGAAGGAGTACCGATGCTTCGACAGAAGCCTCTGATTCATCAAAGTCTTCGGAGGAATTGAAGTATCGCCTGTCTGGATGCTCTTGCAGAGCTCGATACGAGTACCAAGTGGTATCGACATCGGGAGTGATCGGTACTGATTCGGTACCGATGGGCATCACAGAACAGGGTACCGCTGCAGTCGACACCGAAGCCGATGTCGATGCAATCGGTACCGGCACTGGAACCGATATCGGTGCTGGCGCCGGAACCGGTACCGCCAACGGAGTTTGTTGCGGTACCGGAGGCGTCGCAGCTTGTATGAATGCCGTAATGGCACGCTGCATGGTCAGAATATTCTGATCCATCGACGCAACCAATGCCTGAATGTCGGTACCAGTGGAGACCACTGGTACCCCAGAACATGGCAACAGGTGATCGGTCGAGGCCACGCCATCGATGTCAACCTGTGACCCCATAGATGAAGCTTTGGAAGCCGGAGCTTCCCGCCGGGGTAACTTTGCCGGTGCGGGATCCTCGAGAGCAAGCCCAGAGGCATCTCGATACTTAGAGGGAGATCTACCCTTCGAGGACCGGCTGGACTTATGTTTGGTTACCTGAGATCCATGGGAGGAAGAAGCAGCCCTGGAAGATGTCGATGCCACCGAAGCTGCATCAGAGGGAAACAGGGTACTGAGCTTGGCCGCTCGATTCTGTCGACCTCTTTTAGACATCATGAAACAGGACTCACAATCGGTGATGGAGTGGTCAGGGCCCAAACATTTTAGACACCAGTCATGGGTGTCGGTGATAGAAAGAGTACCGCTGCACTTCGTGCACTTTTTAAACCCGGAAGCGGGCTTTTCCATGAGGAAAAGTTTGCTAGGCCTAAGGCCCAGAAGGAAAAGTTGCACAGAAGTGGGAAACGGTAGGATTTTTGTTTTTTTTTGTTTTTTTAAAGAAAGAAGAAAAGACCGGCGGTACCGGTCCGACGTCGAAGAAGGCAGACGCGCGACCAAAGAAATAAAGAAAAATAAAGAACTTCTTCAGCGGTGACAGGAACACGACCTGCTGGCTCCGCGGAAAAGAAGAACTGGAGAGAGGCGGTTAGGAAAGGCGGGAAGGCAGCACGCAGGCGCTGTGGGATGCTCCCAAAAGCTTTCTTTCTGGACGCTGGGGAGCGTTCCCGCACAGGCTCCGTCAGTACCGACGATACCCATATGTGAAGACTCATTCCTGCTTGTTCCTGGAGATCTATGCTATCTTCAGGAACAAGCAGGAATGCAGTTTTCACATATGGGACTCATTAGCTCCCAGGTATCAGACTGGCATGGGGGAACAGCAGTGTGATTCCTTGAGGCTAAATGCTAGAGCCAAAGCATGTGGACAGGTTGTGTCCCGTTGGACTCAATTCCAGGAAGCTATAGCCCTTCTAATTAGAGTCTGATCCTTTGTAGAAATCTGAGACGGAGGGTAGGAGTTGAGCTTAAGTCCCAAAGAGGTGCTGAAGTACAGTTTGGCCAAAGACAGCATCCCGACAGAAGTCCCTATCCAAACAATAATGTGCAGCAAAAGTATGAATGGAGGACTAGGTAGCTGCCTGACAGATCTCGTCAATGGAGAGCGAAAGGAGGTTGGCTACGGAGGTTGCTATAGCCTGCACATTATGATCAGTAACGGGACCCTTCATGGAGAGTCCTGCCTGTACATAAACAAAAGAAATGCAATCTGCTATCCATCTGGATAGAGTATGCTTTATCACCGGTAGTCCAAGGTGACTGATCAAAGAAAATGAACTGAAAGAATTTTCTTTGAACCATAGTTCTATCCAAGTAGTAAGCCCGAGACGCATGTGGTCTCGGGAAGAAAACTGGTAGGATTATCGACTGGTTCAGATGAAAGGAGATGACCACCTTATCATGGTGGAACTGGGTATATGGTGGATCTTCCACCAGAGCCCGTGGTTCACTGATGCAGCAAGCTGACGTGATGGCGATGAGGAAGATTACTTTCCAAGACAATAACTTCAATGAAGTGGTGGCTCAAGGTTCGAAAGGAGGCTTTAGAAGTAGAGCGAGAACTACATTGAGATCCCAGGCCACCAGAGGTGACAATGGATGGCTTGGACAGCAGGAGACCCCGCATGAAGTATGCTACTAAGGGGTGTGAGGAGATAGACTGTGTGATGGCAGAGAACTATAGGCAAAATGCTTCCTTGCATAGGGGATAGGATCCTGTCCCTCCCCACCCGTCTTGACTAATACCTGTTGCTCTGAAAGTTGAGGTTGAAAAATCCAAAGGGCATTTGTTAGTGCCCGTAGTTCAAGGAGGTTGATCTGCACAGCAGATTCCTGTTGGGTCCGCCATCACTGTATGGTTAGGTCATTCAGATGCACTCACCAACCCAGCTTGGAGGCATCCATTGTTGGGGTGCATCAAGATGGAGGCATCCGAAAAGATGATCCGCTGAGTAGGTTCTGTGGAGAACACCACCACTGAAGACACTTGGTCAGTTGAGGGGTGATATGGATCTTGTCTTTGAGATGCCCCTTTGTTTGTACTCATTGAGAAGGCAGAGTCCATTGGGCTTGATGCATGTATAGGCGAGCATAAGGGATGACAAGGACCCTGGAGGCCATGTGTCCCAACAGACAGAGCATTTCTTGAGCCGTTATTTGGCTTTGCTGTTGCATTCCTTTTGCCAGCTCAATGAGGCAGGCACAGCGATCTTGAGGAAGAAAAGCTTGGGCCTGTTGAGTGTCTAAGAACACTCCAATGAACTCCAGGCACTGAGTTGGAGCGAGGTGAGAGACAGATAATGGAGCACTGGTGCAATGAAGAGAGGGTTTTACCTCTTCAGGGGATTCTTCCCTCGATCAGCCAGTCATCGAAGTAAGGAAAGATGAAGACCTCCAAAAGGCAGAAGAGATAGGCAACCACTACTGCCATGCATTTTGTGAATACTCGCAGTGCAGAGGTTAAGCCAAAGGGCAGCCCCTGGTATTGGTAGTGGTTTCCCTGAAACATCAAGTGCAGATACTGTCTGTGTTGAGGATGGATCAGTAAGTGGGTGTATGCCTCCTTCAGTCTAGAGAACATAGTCAATGTTGTCTCTGGAGGTATGGGAGAAGAGTTCCCAGGGAAATCATTTTGAATTTTTCTCGGACCAGAAACTTGTTTAGATCTCTGAAATCCAAGATGGACTTGAAGCCTCCTGTTTTCTTTGTAATGAGAAAATATGTAGAAGCCCATCCTCCTTGAGGAGGAACTCTTTCTATTGTACCTTGGGATAACAGGGTGGACACCTTCTCTTAAGAGAGTATGTTAAAAGGGATGGGTGGGATAATCCCCTGTGAAACTGGTAGGGGGTAAGGTCTTGAAGTGAAGCAAATAACCCTTTTGGATGATGTTGAGAGTCCAGTGTTCTGAAGTTATCAAATGCCACCTGTGAGCACAGGAACTGCCTGCTATGTGGAGGGGCTGGGGATCCCCCAGAGGCAGAGTGGCAATGTTCTCTACGAAGAAGTTAAAAATCAGGAACAGTTTGTGCCTGAGCTGGTGGCTGAGATTTAGGAGCCTTGGGTTTTTTGGGCTGGTGAGTGCCCTGCTGCCACTGTTGGGGCTGGTAAGCAGCTGAAATTGGGTAGGAAGGATAATCTCTTCGTCTGAGAATAGAAAGTTTTCTTGGGAAGAGCCTTCCTTTTGGATGGGTCAGCTGTTTTCCTGGAAAGGCATTTGAGAGTGAGATCATCTATCTCAATCTCCCCGGCCTTTTCTCTCCAACCCTTTCCAAAAAGGTCTTCTCCCGTACTTGGAATATTGACCAGCTTGTCCTGGACCTACTGTTCGAGATCTGATGCCTGTACCCAGGCCATCCTCCAAGCCCCAATGCAGACTGCTGAAGCTCTGCTGGCTGACTCAAAGGCATCAAAAGATGCCCTAGTAATGAATTTTGAAGTATTCTGCCCTTGTCTGATGAGTGTCTGGAATGCATTCTTCTTATCAGGAAGCATGGGGACAAACGTCTCCAGATCCCTGGTGACATCTTTTAGAAACATGCCCATGTAAAGAATGTAGGAGTTTATCCTAGAGGCCAGCATGCATACCTGAAAGCATCGACGCCTAAAGGCATCGAGTATTCTAGAGTCTCTACCCTGAGGCTTGTAGAAGAGTGATGTTTTGAACTCTTTATTTGGCACATCACCAATTCCGCCACCATTGAATGGTATGGGAACTGAGGTTTCTGGAAGCCCGGACACTCGAACTTTGTATATGGTATCAAGCCTCTTGCTGAGCTGTGAGAGGCGCCTCCCACATGTGGAGCATAAGATCTTCTAAGATGCAATGCACTGGTAAAATAGCTGCTTCCTTGGACGTGGGAGGGTATTGGAGTATCTCCAATACCCCTGCCCTTGGTCCATTCTCTGAGGCTACTGCTGCCATGTCATGAACGAAGTCTTGGAAAGACATATCTTCTGGTGGGAACCTGCGCCGCTCATGTGGAGGAGATGGGTCTGAAGGGATATCTGGAAGTTCTTCAGAATCCAGAATCCCTCATCAGAAGAACTGGAATTGGAGTCTGACAAGAAGTTGTAGTATTGACGGTCTTGTGTTTGACTGCAATGCTTCCTTGACATCGAGGGCTGACGCCGATGCAAATACCGATATTCAGAAATATCAGCATTGGGAGGCATGGCAGTCTTAGCCTGTTGGGTATCAGTGGTATCGGTCAGCTCCAATGGAGGCATCGGGAGCTCAAACGACAAAGGCTCGAGGGCGGCAATGAAGCCACTACACATGGCTCTAGGCAGGGTGCTGAACCATTCACTGCTGGAGCTGTCAATAATGTATGTACTCAGGCTGCCAGGAGTGTGGCCAAACTCCTCTCAAGAGACAGCATGCGCTGGCCCAGGGAGATGGCCGATGGGTGGAATCACCAACAGGGTTTTGAGCCATCTTCCCAGAACATGGAACCGGTAGCTCTCCAGAACCCCTCCTGTGCTTTGGAAACAGGTCCTCCCACCAGTGCTGTTTGGCTGGCCAGTCTGCATCAGAAGCTGTGACTCATCTAGTCTTAGTATTGGTTTTTGATGTTGATGACTTTTTAGAAATCAGACTTACTCTTATGTTTGGACTTGGAAGAGACCAGAGACCCATGAGAGGAAGTTGATGTTCTCTATGATATGGAAGCTACTGAGATCGGGTCTGGGTAAAACAGGGATCCATACTGTCTGGCTCTGTTCTTTAGGCCTCTCTTTGTCACTTGTCAGTAAAAAGGACAGGAATTTGATAAATGGGCAGGGCCCAAACATTTTAGACACCAGTCATGTTTATCCATGCAAATGCCTCATATGCATATTCACTATGGTTATTCCAAAAACCTGCCTGGCTAGGTGTATCCAGAGGATTCGGTTGAAAACCCCTACTCTAGGGTATACAAATTTAGGTAATCAAATCTTCTGTGTGTCTTCTGGTGGAGACCCTTTTCCACTTTGGTAATCTTCTTCCAAACTGCTTCCAGTTTTTTATATTCTTAGCAAGATATGGCCTCCAAAACTGAATGCAGTATTACAAGTGAGACCTCACCAATAACCTATACAGGAGGTATTATCACTTCTCCCTTCTGCTGGTTGGGCCTCTCTCTATGGAGCTTATTCTAAACTTTGGCCACCACTTTTTCACATTGTTTCACCAACTTGAAATCCTCAGATACTATCATCCCAAGCAAGGCCGTACCAAGCCAGAATTGTGCCCTGTGCAACTTGCAAATCGGGCGAGTGTCCCCCCCTCCTTCCCATACCTCCATCCAGCTGCTGCCTGCTCAAACCTCTGTTTTCTCCACAGCAGTGCCAGCAGCAGGGGCAAGAGCAGGCAGCGGCTGGATGGAAGTACGGGGGGGGGAGGCGCACCCGATGTGCAAGTCACTGGAGCAGATCTGATCCCTCCCTGCTCTGACGTCACATCAGAGGAGGGACGGACAAGATTTGCAGAAAGACCTGTGCAAAGGCTTAGGGGCACATTTTGGCTGCCTGTTGCCCTGCCACTGCCACTTTTTGTTCTCTCAGCGGTGGCAGGGCAACAGCAGGCAGCCGAATTCGCCCCCTAAGTCTTTGCACCCTGTGCGGCTGCACTGTTTGCACAGGGCTATGTATGGTACTGATCCCAAGGTCTCTCTCCTGGTTTGTGCACATCAGCGACTCACCTCCTAGTACATATAGCAGGGGTTGCCAACTCCGATCCTAGTGTACCATGATCCAGCCTGGTTTTCAGGATGTCCCTAATGAATATTCATGAGGTATATTTGCATCCACTGCCTCCCATTGTATGTAAATATATCTCATGATATATGGATCGTGATGCACTAGGACCGGAGCTGGCCAACCCTGGTATACAGTTCCTTTAGATTTCTGCATCCCAAAGGCATCACTCTGCAATTCTTCATATTAAAACAAAACTGCTAAGCATTAAACTAGCCTAATTTTTGTAACCACTTTACATGATTTTTTACTCTTTAGGGTCTCCACTCTTTTGCGAATCTCTGTGCCATACACAGAAAGGCAGACTTTTCATTCTAATCCTTCAGCAATACCATGCAAAGTTACTGAAGAGAACTGGTCTCAGGATCAATCCCTGAGGAAATGCAACACTCACTTATTACATTTGATTGAAATCCATGGACCATCGCCCTCTATCAATCAGTTTCTAATCCAGTTTACCACCTTGGGGTCAAACCACAGGCTCCGCAGTTTGTTCATGAGCTTTCTGTGGGAAACAGTGTCACTGGCTTTGCTGAAATCTAAGCACATTGAAGAGGGACATGGGTCACTAACACAAGAAGTTGAAAGCTACAAGGATCCAAAATGGCTGCTGCTATGTAGTTCCCTCCTGCTCCTTCTTGGCGTTGTGGAAGTGGAGATATGGCAGAACAAAGGGGACTACTGTTCTTCCTTTCTCTTGGCCATCATAAAGGAAGAACAGTAGTCCCCTTTGTTCTGCTCACCGAGACACAACAGGTCTCTATTCTCCATTTTTTTGTGAAAGGAGATTCAAATGGGGACAGAGCCAGGTCTCTGGGGAAGTTATAGCTGCAGCATCTTCTCAAGTAAGGATTTATCTGGGGAAAATAGAGTACCTGAAAATAAGAAGATAAGAACTTTAAATTTAAAATGCTGCAGAAGCAGCGATGCAGCTGGCCAACCTCACCAGTGTGCACAGAAGGGAGATAAGCTCCTCTCCCCATGCTGAACAGCAGCCCCTGGGAACTTGAAATTTAAAATGCTGCAGGCATACTCGTGCAAAAGGGCCCTTACATGTGGCCCGAAGAGGACCATTACGCCATGCCAACATCCTGCTAAACTGATCAGTGGCTTCGCACAGTCATATCTGCCTGCTCCTACACCCCAGCGCAAAAAGATACAAACCACCTTCTTACTACCTCCTACTACTCCACAAATGGCCACATTCACTCCCCAAATACATCGTTTCTGTTAACTACTCCCCCCCCCCCCCCCGGAATACCTTAAGATGCTCCACAAACATTACCTACTGATACAGACCCTATTGTTGCTCCTACCTTCCCCCATGATAGCAAATCAGAAAGACAACATTCCCATCCTTTACAGAACTCAGCTCTCCACCCTATGCACACGCTAAAAAAAACAAAACTACACAACAGACTCCCATGCTGACTGATAAACATTACCACAGCCCTCCACCACAAGATCGCATGGCAGCAGAACCGAGCTTAACACCCCATTAGATGTGTTCTAATTAACGCTTGTTCAGTTTGCAATAAGATCCACATCACTGAAGATTACATACTGGTTAACATTGACCTCATGTGTGTCTCTGAATCCTGGATCTCTATGGCTGACTATGTCCTCAATGAATTTTTGCCACCTCACTACAAACTGTTCAACTGCCCCAGATCAGGCAGAAGAGGAGGCGGCATTCTAATTATCGCTGAAGAGCAATTAAACCTCACCACTCTCAATTTACGCTCTTCAGAAACACTGGACATTATCACAGTATCCAACAGTGACTTCACTATCTGCCTAACGTACAGAGACCCGACTCCCAAGGCCGACGAACTCTCAAGTCTACTAAAGGAGGAATACACATATTTAGCAACAAACAAACCTTTCTTCCTTCTTGACAAATATAAACCTTGCATCTACCTCCACCAAACAAGCTCGAGCATTCATTAATGCTATGGAATCCTTCCAACTACACCAACCCTACCCATGCTAAAGGATCAACATGGGATCTCGAGTTTGCACCCAAATCTCTCTCAAATGCTCATCTCAGAACCCACATAGCTCCTGTTCCATGGTCAGACCACGCCATGATATTCTTCACTCTACCAACTGGATCCCAAAGCCTGATCTCCCTCCAGCAGCACTCAGCAGTCACTGCTTCAAACCCTTTGACAAACTATCTTTCCTGGACGATGTTTCCTCACACCTCAACACCAACACACAGGACCTAGACTACATACTACACACCTGCAACAAAGTGATGACCAATGCAGCAGCCATCACCCCATGAATAAACATCACCATCAACACAACACATCCACCCTGGTATTCCCACAAAGCCGGAGACCTCAGATGAAAGAAAATGGAAAAGAACACCACCACTGAAAGCACAGTTACTTACCTGTAACAGGTGATCTCTGGGAACAGCAGGAATAAGTCTTCACATATGGGTACGTCGGTACCGACGGAGCCTGCGCGGGAACGCTCCCCAGCGTCCAAAATGAAAGCCTTTGGGAGCATCCCACACGCATGCACGCTGCCTTCCTACCCATTCACTTCCCTCTCATCAGTTGGGTTTGTAGCTGAGATCGAAGGAGGGACGTAGACAAAGAGAGAGAGCGCGAGAGCCCTCCTAGGGGAGGTGGGTGGGTTGTGAAGACTTATTCCTGCTGTTCCCAGAGATCACCTGTTACAGGTAAGTAACTGTGCTATCTCCAGGAACAAGCAGGAATGAGTCTTCACATATGGGGACTCGCAAGCTAGAGATGCCTGGAGGAGGTCCTAGCATGTTGCAAATCTAATAGATGGGCCATGCTATTTCCCAGAACCTCAGGCATCCAAGGGATGGAGGGTAGGAGTTGAATTAAAAAGGGTGTGCTGTGGAACAGCTTGACTAAACAAGGCAGCTAGGGGGGATCCTTGTGTAGATCATAAATGTTAGAGAAAAAATTGAATTCCAATTTTCTAATGTGGACCTTAGTCAAAAGTATTGCGAAAGTATTTTTTTTTTTTTAGGCTAATATGGTCTGGTGCTAAGAGCCAGTACATTATCCTCAAGAAAATACCTCACTGTGAAGTAGAGGAAATAAATTTTGAAATACAGGCAGGGGTCAGAAGCCTTAATGGTTAGAACTAATCCCAGAAGAAAAAAAACTGGGGGAGTTTAATGAGGTTGGACTTTGGATGAGAAGCTAAAGCTTCTGTAGGCCAAAGTTTGAAGCTCTTTGTCCTTGGAGCAGAATAAGGCTCTAGGAAGAGAGGAGATAAATTTGACTGGTTTTGCAGAAAAAGGATGGGTCTTTAAGACCCCTCTATCCAAATGAAAGAAAAACATTTGTAGTAGGTGATGTAGACTCCAATTTCTTGAAGATCAGTAATGACTTCCCTAAGTGATATCACTTAGGATAATGACTTACATGAAGAGCTTCAGATGTAACGTAACCGATGTCTTTAAATTCTAGACTTTGAATAACCAGATATGGAGATCTACATGAAGGGGTGCAGAGAAATCCTTAGTCTTAAGACCACAAGTCTGTTTCCTTCTATAACTTCAGTGTGGAGAAAAAGACGCAATATAAGGGGAATACCATATTTGCCCATTTATGAGGGCAATAGGAGTATAATGCATTCTTTGTTCAGCGTAAGCTCCAATGAAGTATTGGAGATTAGAAGGAATACACTAGACAAGGACTGACTGCAGTGAAAAGAAATGTATCTCTGTTGGAGAGTTCCACTGGAGATGTGGAACAACTCAGGGAATTAAACAATTCTTTATGCTTTCAAGTGATCTAAGCCCTGGTATATTTTCCCTAAAATGAAATTTTAAGGAAGATGGAAGAGTAGGAAAAAACCGGTCATGTGGGAGCATAACTGGGGAAAGCCCTTTAACCATCTGGAAGTTACCCACCAGGAATGGCTCTGACGCTCTCTAGCAAAGGCCCATAGTTGCAGAGCTTTTTGTAGAATTGCAGAGAGCATGTTGTAGGTTGCTTAGGTGAGATCTGGCTGTTTAATTGCCAGTATGCAACCTAATCTATTCTGTGGGAGCCAAAGAATTGAAGATGGCTAAGAATGGTAGACAGGCCGGTTGCCTGCAACGATAAATTGTCCAAGTAGGTTTTGGAACCTCTCTTGGAATTATCTGTTAAGGCAGCAGAAGAGGTTAGGTCCTATAGATTGGAAAAGGACCGACAGACATAATTAGAAGTGATAAAACTCAATTATGGTCTGATAAGCTGTCTTAAAAGAAATATTTGAAAAGATTGCAGAGGGAGGAAACTCTGTATGGAAATCACTTACTGGAGTAGGTACTAAAGATAATTCTATGGCTTAAAGGGTAAGCCCTCCAGTCAAATAGTATCACTCTTGGAGTGAGGTCTCGAGTAAGAGGGATAGAAAGTAATACAGAGTTGTGAAGACTTACAATTTGGTAAGTCTGTGAAAAAGGTAAAGCTCCCCTGTAGTGAAAAATATGAGATATCCTCATACAGGACAACTGTCAAGGTAAAGGGCAGGAGGGAGGAGTGGCCTAGTGGTTGGGGCAAGGTACTACAGGCCGGAAGGTCGGTGGTTCAAATCCCACTAGAGGACAGCAACCTCGGGCCGGAAGGACTGGGGTTTCTAGTCCAACAGGTGCTCCTTGTGGTCTTGGGCAAGCCACTTAACCCTCCATTGCCCATGTTCCCTGTAAGTATTAGTGTATGTGTCTCATATCCCCTCGTGTTAAATGTATCCCCCAACTGCTTTGACCCGGTGAAAAGCGGGATATAAATGCAGCTAAATAAATAAATAAATAAAGGGCATAGCCATACCTTGGAATTAGTTGTTACTCCTCTATTTAATTTAAAAGGAGAGGAGAAACCTGTTACCTGTAGGGCATGACTATCTTTAATAGCTCTAAGAGCTAAAAGAATGGATTCCTTTTGGCAAAGGATTCATGCCTAAAGTGGAGTATTGAGACAGTGTATCACTGACCTCTCAGTAAGGATGAGAAGAACTGTAAACGCTTCTGTTAAGAAGTAGCAGTTCTGAAACTCAACAGGAAAAAGAGATTTAATGAATAAAAGATCAGAAACCCTGCGACTGTTGGGTTTGCTGAGCCTGTTGAGGCTTTGGTTCTCTTAGCCTGGTATGATGTTGCCCTTCTTTGGAAACATCTGCATGATGGGTAGAAGATGAATAAAACATTTTCCCCTTAGGGGGATAAAGTTTGTTAGGAGATTTTTTATTAGCTGGGATAGAGGAAAGTTTTGACAATCCTCTGCAAGCAATAACATCAGTGTTTAACTGATTAGCTTGGAATAAAGCATCCTTGTTAAAGAGATTTTCACCAGTACAAGGAGTATTTCCCAGCCTTTCTTGTACCCATTTGTCCAAGTCTGAAACTTGGAGCCAGGCCATACGTCGTGCTCTTATGGCTATAGCAGAAGTTCTGCTAATAGACTGAAAACAGTCCAGGGAAGCACAATTAAGGAATTGAGAGACATTTTGAGCATGACTGACTAATAAGAGAAAGTCTGCTCTTTTATGTTCTTGAAGAAAAGGGATCAAAAGCTTTAAGTTCTTTGTGACCTCTTCAAGAGATAATCCCATATAGAAAATATATGAGATAATTCTTGCTGAAAGCATGGATGCCTGGAAGCATCAACATCCAAAGGCATCTAAAGTCCTAGACTCATGACCTGGCGGATAAGAAGAGTGCTTCTTTGCACTCTTAATCCGCCTCGTTGCTGATTCTACAACAATAGAATGATCAGAAAGTTGAGTCTTTTGAAAACCTGGAGAAGGTGGCACCTTGTACATAGTGTCAAGTGTCTTAGAATGTGTGGCTACAGTTAAAGGAGTTTCCCACATTCTTAATAGTAGATCCTGTAAGGTCTGATGCAAATGAAGTATGATAACCTCCTTTGGAATCCAGGGGAATTGCAGGGTCTCAGAATCCCCTGGTAGGGATTCTTTACCAGGTATAGAAATGGCAAGTAACTTTGCCATATCAAGCAGAAAAGCTTGAAAAGAAATCTCCCCTGAGGAGGACCCTCTAAAATGAGGGGCAAAGGCTAGACTTGTTGAAAAATTAGCCTCGGTACCGATGGATTCATCCCAGTCATCGGGATCGGAAGACTTGAAAGGATGAAGCATCGGGTTTTCGCTAAAGCGATGTCTTCGGTACCGCCCCAGGCCGGTACCAAGACGAGTCGGTACCGAATCCTCCATGCTAGAGATCGATTCCAGGCTCGGCATCGAAGGAAGTGAGTCTGTCGAAGCAAACATGGACGGTACCGACACCGATGCTGATGTCGATACCGGTACCGGTGCCGGTGCCGATACCTATACCCGAGGAATGGTCTGCAGCAACTCCAGCGGCACCGAAGTAACAGAGCGCTAGACTACGTTCATCGGTGAGGAGTGTTTCATCCATCACCATAGCCGATGCCAGGGGGTCGGTACCGCTTGAAGCGGCCACAACCCCTGAGCATGGCCCAGGTATGTTCGAGGTAAGAACCCCGGTAACAACCTGGAGCCCCGTTGATGCTTTGGAGCCCGAAGACTACCGCCGGGGCTTTATTGCCAAACTGTCCTCGAGGGTAAGGCTAGAGCCATCTCGATGCTTGGAAGGAGATCTACCACTTGAGGACTGGCTAGTCTTTACAGCCTTTTGTTTGGTTACCTGATCCTGTGAAAGAAGATATTCTAGCTGGTAACATCGAGTGCGATGTGAACCGGGTATCGAGTTGTGCTCAATCCTGAAGACTTCTTCTGTTTGAGCTCCAGCAGGAAAGACACTCCAGTGGGCAATGGTCAGGACCTAAACATTTTAGACACCAAGTATGAGTGTCTGAAAATATATCTGTACCGCCACACTTTGAGCATTTCTTAAGGATAGTGGCTGGCTTTTCCATAATGGAAGAATAGAGGCCTAGTGGCCTAGAAACAGTCAGGCACTAAGTAGGAAAAATTTCTAAAGAAAAGAAAAAATTCTTTAGTAAAAAGGAAGAAAAGCACCGGCGGTACCGGTGGCGTCGGGGGAAGGCAGACGCGACCACAAAAAAGTAAAAATAAAAAGAAGAATTTTCTGCGGTGACAGGAATACGTCCTGCCGGCTCCGTGGAAAAAGGAAAACTGATGAGAGGGAAGTGAATGGGTGGGAAGGCAGCGCGCATGCGTGTGGGATGCTCCCAAAGGCTTTCTTTTTGGACGCTGGGGAGTGTTCCTGCGCAGGCTCCGTCGGTACCGACATACCCATATGTGAAGACTCATTCCTGCTTGTTCCTGGAGATTGATGAATCCCTAAAACAGGGATTCATGACAATACAGAATGAGTACAGCAACCTAATCCACAACTCCAAAAAGGAATACTACACTAATATCATAATGAGCTCCCTTAACTGACCTAGAGAGCTATTCTCCATTGTTTCTTCCCTTACACAGGATCCCACTGTAGAAACCTCCACAAGCAGGAAGACACTGCTGGACCCACAGCTTATTTTATTTAACACATTTTTTTATACCGCCTTATCATTTAATCAAGGCGGTTTACAATAAACTTCAACTTTTACAGAGAACTTGTGGCTGATTACCTCTCTAACAGGCTCTCTCCAACAATACACCACTGCAGCACCCTCCATAGCTCACTGACCATAGGATCCCATGTACATCGATGGGACACCTTCAAATCTATATCATTGCAAAAACTTACTAACGTCATCAGGTACATCAACACCACTGCCTCGCCAGTAGACCCATGCCCAGTCTCCTGGATAAAGATATTCCAAACTGAATTCTCTCCACTAATCCAAGATAGTCCACACCTCTCTATCGCAAGGATATCTACCCCCAGTCCTGAAACAAGCTTCAATAAGACCCATCCTAAAGAAGCCTTCACTTGACCAATCTACCCCATGCTTCTACAGGCCTATAACAAGCATCTCCTTCATTGCAAAAATTATTGAAAAAGTGGTTCAAAGCCAGCTCCAAGATCACAGTGACACCTATGCGCCCAGGGCTGGTTCAAGGGTTTCTGCTGTCCTAGGCAGAAACCCCAGCCTCGCCGCTGCCCCCCCTCCCCCAGCTGCCATTGCCACTCCTGCAAGCTACCCTGATTCTATCTCAGGAGGGGGAGGCAGGCAGGCAGCGGCAGTATTTCAAAAAGTGGCAGCTTTTTTGCCGCCTCTTTAAAGCAATGGAAAAAAGCAGCTCCTTTTGGAAATACTGCCGCTGCTAGCCTCCTTCCTCAAATGGAATCAGAGGCAGCTGGGGGGGGGGGGGCGGCGGCGGCGCAGCTGATTATGTATGCCACTGCCACCATCCACCCTAGGCAGCCACCTAGCTCGAATAGTGGACGGGCCAGCTCTGTATGCACCCCTGGACCCTCAAAAGCATGGCTGTCAACCTCTTCTTGTTGTGGACATCCTTTTTACATCACTCTGACACTCATCAATGATACTGACAAGCCACAGCAAGGTTTCATAATAGTATTCCCTGATAATCAGTGCCGCCTTTGACTCCATTTGCCACCTCACACTTCTATCAAGACTAAAAAAAAAATAGGACTGTGCAACACCACCCTAGAATAGTTTACATCCTACCTCTGACAAACAGCAGGTAAAAATTGGATCACTCCTATCTAACCGATTCAGACTAAAACAAGGTATCCCACAAGGCTCAGTCTTATCAGCACTTCTCTTCAACGTATAAATCCAACCTATCTGTGACCTACTAAGAAAATTCAAAGTACACTTTCACTTATATGCTGATATGTTTTACACACCAACCCCCTTGACTATTCAACTATCTCTAACTGCTTCACTGCTGTCACTGATTTACTTGTTCACTACCAAATTTAGCTTAACAACAAATTTGAAATGCTTCTAATTTCAAGGGATCCCTCCTTCACCGCTCCTTTAAAAATTAAACAATACTAATCGGATATCACAGTAAAAAAAGCCAAATACCTGGGTATGTTGTTAAGTGTCATTGAGTCAGTATTGACTCATGGAGACTCTCTGGATAGTTGTCAAACTGTGTTCGGTTTTCAGTCAGGCGGCTCATTGTTGATACAGTGGCACCCATAGCTACTGTTATTGTATTGATCCATCTCATTGCTTGCCTTCCTCTTAAGACATTTTTGCAGCTTCTGACTCATTTCATGCACAGCTACATCAGCAGTCAGATGTCCCGAGGGCTTTGATCCAACCACATCATACATACTGGCTTTACTCTGAAAAGTCTTCAGCTCCTCCGCAGTAGCCTTCCGACCTGGGGAGGGGGGGGGGTCTCATCTTCCAGCACTATAGTGCAATTTGTTTTGTTGTGACTATCCATTGGGTTTTTGTGTCAAGATACGGAAGTAGATTGCCAGGCCTTTCTTCACACAGTTTAATTCTAATATTGCCATTGTCACAGATGTGTGATCCTCCACCAACACCACTGTCCCATTCTGCTGCTGCCCAGATGGGTGGTTTATCTTGGTCTGGCACCTCAGCTGAGACCTGTCCATCTTGGGAGACCCTACCAATAGTTAAGCTACCGATAGCTTAGCCCTCAGCATCACTGATGCACACAAGTCCTCACAGCACAACAAGCTGCAAACCTTGACAAAAACCTTAACATGCTCTTTACATCAAGAAGGCAGCTAACCCTGCACACCTCAAGATGAGATCAAACACCTATGACTGCTACTTAAGCACAATGATTTCAGAACAGCTTTCCAGGCCATCATCACATCACACCTAGATTATGGGAACATACTATACCAGGGCGTGGGAGTGGAGTAGCAGCCTGATGGTTAGAGCAGTGGCTTGGTAACAGAGTCTGGGGTTCAGTTCCCACTGGTACTCCTTGTGGCCTTGGGCAAGTCACTTAACCCTTCATTGATTTGGAAGAAAGGCCTGGCAATCTACTTCCAGACACACTACTGAGAAAGCCCAGGAGCTACTGGGTTGCCAGGTGTCAGCAAATACTCAAAGGCACACACACACACTTCATTCCAACTGGTGCAAAACACTGCTGCCAGATATTCTGAAAGGCACTTCAAGACAGCAACATATCACACCTGCAACTCAAGAGCTTAAACTGACTTCCAACAGCACAAAAAATAAATTGTCACTACAATATTCAACATTATACATAACCAATTAGTCCCCTGCCTCCACTCTCTATTCAAGACTGCAACAAGACTGAAAAGATCTATAAACCAAAACCTACTATCCATCCCACCTCTCAGGAAAGCGTAGTTACTCACCTGTAACAGGTGTTCTCCAGGGACAGCAGGAATCAGTCCTCACATATGGACGATGTCAGCGCCGACGGAGCCCTCGTGTGGAGCAATTCTCCAGTTTTCAAAGAAAGCCTTTGGGATTGCATAGCGCATGCGCGGTCCCCTGCTCGCCCAAGGGTGCCATCTTGCTCAGTCAGATGACATAGCTAAAAAGACGGCAAAATGAGAAAAAATTAATCAAAGGACTGCAACTCCAGGGGAGGAGGGAGGGTCGTGAGGACTAATTCCTGCTGTCACTGGAGAATACCTGTTGCAGGCGAGTAACTACACTTTCTCCAGAACAAGCAGGAAGTCAGTCCTCACATATGGGACGCCCTAGCTATAGGCTACAGAGAACCCATAGCTGAAAATGGCTACCTCTAGAAGAGCCGCAGTAGTAGCGATAGGATTTTTCTCCGAGAACACAACCCCCACGGTAGCCTGACACCAAAGGGTCGGAGGGTAGGAGGTGCCTAAACCTCGAATAGGTTATGGAGTACCGACTGACCGAAAAAACTGTCCCGCCGGGACTCTCTCTCCAGGCAGTAATGGGCTACAAAAGTCTTGCTTGAAGACCAAGTTGCGGCCCGGCAGATGTCTGCCAACGGAACAGAGCAGTGGTTAGCCACTGATGCGGCCTTAGCCCTGACAGAGTGGGCCGTGATTTGGCTCTGCAGCTGGAGGTCAGCTGCCCTGTACGCCCAGGCGATGCAGTCTGCCACCCAGGTGGATAACGTGCGCTTGGAGACAGGTAGACCCAGTTTACTAGGGTCATAAGAGACGAAGAGCTGGGAAGCCCTGCGATATCCCTGCGTACGCTCCAGGTAAAAGGCAAGCACCCTCTTACAGTCCAGGGTATGCAGAACCACTTCTGTCCTGCTGAAGGGTGGCCTGGGGAAGAAGGTTGGAAGAACCACCTCTTGGTTAAGGTGAAACAAGGAAACCACTTTTGGGAGGAACTTGGGGCGAGTACGTAGAACCACCCTGTTTTTATAAAACAGAGTATACGGCCTATCCGATACTAAAGCTTGCAGCTCACTCACACGTCGAGCAGACGTGAGTGCCACCAGAAAGAGTGCTTTCCAGGAAAGGAAGCGGAGATGACAGGTGGCCATTGGTTCAAAAGGTGGGCAAGTAAGCCGCTGCAAGACCACATTTAAGTCCCACTCTGTAGCCGGTGGGCGAATTGGAGGCTTCAAGAGTAGGAGGCCTCTGAGGAATCGGGATACCAAAGGGTGAGCTGAAAGAGGTTGCCCGTCCACTGGAGAGTGGTGAGCTGATAGCGCACTCAGGTGGACCCTGACAGAGTTAGACTTGAGGCCTAACTCCGAGAAGTGGAGCAAGTACTGCAATACCTGAGGTACTTGACAAGTGAATGGGTCCTCCTTATTCTCGGCACACCACCCTTCAAACCTACGCCACTTGAATGCATAGGATTTTCTAGTGGCTTGCCTCCTAGAGACCAGCAACACCTCCTCAACCTCTTTGGGAAGGAGTAGAGGAGCAAATACTACCCTCTCAGCAGCCAGGCCATTAAGCTGAGGGATCTGAGATTGGAGTGTAGCAAGGAACCCTGTTCCTGGGTCAAGAGGTTGGGCTGCACCCCCAGTGGGAGTAGAGTTTCAACCGCCAGTTGAAGGAGAAGAGGGAACCAAGGATGTCTGGGCCACCTGGGTGCTACCAGGATGACCAAGGCCTTGTCCCGAAGAATCTTGAACAGAGTGCGTGCCACCAGGGGTGTGGGTGGGAATGCATAGAGAAGGCCCTGTGCCCACGAGATCAGGAAAGCATCCACCGCCACGCTCAGCGGATGAGGTTGCCTCGAGCAGAACCGGGGCAGCTGATGGTTTTGCGGACTGGCAAAGAGATTCATGGATAGGAGACCCCAGCAGTTGAAGATCCGGTGGGCTACATCCCGGTTCAGTTGCCATTCGTGAGGCTGAAGAATCCTGCTCAACTTGTCGGCCAGGAGGTTCTCCTGACCTGGCAGATAAACTGCCTTTAGGGACAAGTGATGTGCCACTGCAAAAAAGCAGAGGTCCAGAGTCTCCTGGCATAGGATGCGAGATCCTGTGCCCCCTGTTTGTTGATGTAGAACATCGCCACCTGATTGTCCGTCTGTATCAGCACCGACTGATGTGCCAGAAGATGACAGAAGGCTTGAAGAGCTAGGCAGAAGACGAAGAGCTAGGCGGATGGCTCGAAGCTCTAGAAGATTGATCTGAAGTGTGGCCTTGCGCGAGGACCACAGACCCTGAGTGCATGAACCCTGGCAATGGGCTCCCCAGCCCAGCAAGGAGCGTCTGTGGTCAGCACTCTGGAGTAAGAGGGAGGTTGAAATGGTACTCCCTGAAGCAAGTTGGGGGGATGAAGCCACCATTGCAAGGCTGTCACCAGTAACTTGGAGACTGCTACTCTGTCTCTGAGGCGGCCAGTGGCTTGTGTCCACTGGTCTCTGAGGCTCCATTGAGCTGTGCGCATGTGGAATCAAGCATATGGAGTGCACTGTGGAGGCCATGTGGCCCAGGAGGCGCAGGAAGACCCTTGCGGAAGTGTGTCCAGCCTTGCTCCTATGAACTCCAAGTGCTGAATGGGGAGCAAAGTGGACTTTTCGCGATTTATAACAAACCCTAGGTGCTGGAGCAGGGAGACTGTGTGAGCAGTGCCCTGCTGAGCCTCCTGGGCCGATTGGCCTCTGATGAGCCAGTCGTCCAGGTATGGAAAGACAAAGACATCCTGGCTTCTGAGGAAGACCGCCACCACTGCTAGGCATTTGGTGAATACTCTGGGAGCAGTGGCTAGGCCAAAGGGTAGCACCATGTACTGGAAGTGGTTCCCTCTGACCACAAACCTGAGGTATTGTCTGTGGTCTGGGTGTATGAGAATGTGAGTATAAGCATCCTTTAAATCTAAGGAGCATAGCCAGTCTCCCTGGTGGAGGTAAGGCAGTAGGATCCCAAGGGAAAGCATCTTGAACTTTTCCCTCACCAGGAACTTGTTCAGATTTCGCAAGTCTAGGATGGGGAGAAGGCCTCCCTTTCTTTTTGGTATGAGGAAATACCTGGAGTAGAAGCCTTGCCCCTGCAGGTGGTGGGGCACCGGTTCCACTGCCTGATCCTTTAGCAGACCTACCAACTCCTGCAGGAGGAGGTTGCTGTGAAAAGGGGGCCTCAGAGGCTCTCCTGGGAAAAAGGAGGTGGGCACCTGGTGGAAGTGGAGTAAGTAGCCCTGCTGGACTACTTGCAGCACCCTGGCGTCGGTAGTAATGGCTGGCCACCTGTGAGCATAGTGGGCTAGCCATCCTCCTGTGCAGGGCCAAACCACTGTTGGGAGAGGAGCTATGGAGCGGGAGTCAAAAAACCCCTCCCGGCTGAGTAGGAGCTGGAGCTGGAGACTTGGGAGTCTTCAGCTTACGTGGGCCATGCCCTTGTCCCCTGGCCTGCTGCCCCTGTTGGGGAGCAGGGGCAGCCTGGTAAGTGGGGTAGTTTCTGTAAGCCGTACCCTTCCTAGGGAAAAAGGGCTTCCCCCCCCCCCCCGAGGCCGCCTTCTTGTGAGAAGGTGCAGATGTCTTCTTCGACAATCTTGTCCAGGTCAAGTACTCGGACTCGCGTTCTGCAGCTTTCTCAGTCATGGTTTGCCGAAGAGATTGTCTCCTCGGCACGGGACATCAACCAACTTGTCCTGAACCCATGGCTCTAGGTCCAACGACATGAGCCAGGCCTGATAGCGTGCACCGATGCCGGCCACGGCTACTCGGGCCAAAGCCTCGAAGCCGTCGTAAGCTGCTCGAGGCATGAACTTCAAGCACTCTCTGGATCCCCGTGGACAAGGCCTTGAAGCGCTGCAAGGGTTCCTCGGACAGGACAGCCGAGAACCCAGCAATCTCATTTGCAAGGTCCCGCAAGTACATGCCCATGTACAGCTGGTAAGTTTGGACATGGCATGGCAGCATCAAGCCCTGGTAGCACTTTCTGCCGAGGGCATCCAGGTTCTGGGCCTCCTGGCCGGGAGGCACCAAGGAGTGCTTTTTTTGGCTTTTCAGCTGGTGCATGGCTGATTCCACAACCATGGAGTTGTGCAGCAGCTGCGCTTTCTGGAACCCAGGACTCTTGCGGAGTCGATAGATGGAATCGACCCACTTGCTGAGTACTGGCATCGAGGCCAGGGACTCCCACATTCGGAGCAGTCGTTCCAACATCGGAGGCACTGGTACAGTAAGGGCCTCCTTCGGGGAAGAATCACACTGGAGGGCATCGAGCTCTTCGGCTCCTCCTTGGCATCCGCAGGGAATGCCAAAGCCTTGGCCATGTCCCTGACGAAGTCCAAGAACCGAGGTGTCCTCCGGAGGGGACCTAGTCCGAGGTTCCAAACCTGGCGAGTCCGATGGGATACACTGGGTCTGGAAGGTGTCTGGGGAGTCTTCCTCCTCCGTCTCCCATGCCGAGTCCTCCGAGGAGGACTCGATGGGCTCCGGCCTCGAGCCCAACCGCCCCGACGCCGAGGGCACTGGTGTCGACGACCTTGGTCCCGAACGGGAGGTCGAGGGGGACCTTGGCCGAGGATCGACTCGAGGATCGGCTCGGCCTCCGGCGTCAACTTAGACGTCGACATCCCGGTGGTCGGGGCGGATGGACCGGTGAGACCGGCCATCAGTACGCGCTGCTGCTCCATGAAGGCAGCCATGCTGCTCTCCAGGGCCGCCAACCTGAGACCGAGCTGAGAAGGCTCCGCAGCTCCCAGCTCGGGCCTCAACGCCGGCTCTCCCAGAGGAGAGTCCACAAGGACAACAGAAGTTACTTTGTCTGACGCCTCCGGCTCTCTGTGAGGTTGTTTAGCCGGCCGCTCCAAC
Organism: Ichthyophis bannanicus; assembly: GCA_033557465.1. Lineage (NCBI taxonomy): Eukaryota > Metazoa > Chordata > Amphibia > Gymnophiona > Ichthyophiidae > Ichthyophis > Ichthyophis bannanicus. The sequence goes on along the minus strand of CM066032.1, from coordinate 1,105,481,327 downwards.
TCCGAGGACCCGGGGCGGCGGTCCGGGCTCCGCAGCGTAGAACCCGAGGGCCCAAGCCTATCAGAGGCGTCCAGCGACGCCACCCTCACGAGTTTCTTTTTCCTCTGGTGTTCCCTGGAGGGAGACCCCCGTTCAGAAGACCCACGACGGTGCTCGGGCTCCGATTCCCGAGATGTCGAGGCTTCTGATGAGGCCTGGACCCGGCCGGAGGCAGACTCGGAAAAAATCCTGTCACGCTGCTGCTGCCTGCTCCTCAAAGACTTCAAAGACATTTTACCACACAGCCCACAGACCACCGGATCATGGCCGGGGCCGAGGCAACGGAGGCAGCATTCGTGTGTGTCGGTGAGAGACATCAACGTCTTACACCGATCACATTTCTTAAACCCGCTGGCAGCCATAAGGGGAAAAAGGGCCCCTGCGAGGTCAAACAACCGGGCTGATAGTGAAAACTAAAAAGCGCGAACGCTAGTCATGAAGGACAAAAATGAAAAATAGGACCAGACTCGATACCGGTGTACTGAGCCGAGGGCGGGAAGGGGAACCGGTGTCAAACCGGGAAGCTGAAAAATATAAATCAACTTTTCTACTTTTTCCACGGTGGAAACAGGACCACGTCTGTTGGGTTCCGCGGAAAAAAGAAGACTGAGCAAGATGGCACCCTTGGGCGAGAAGGGGACCGCACATGCGCGATGCAATCCCAAAGGCTTTCTTTGAAAGCTGGGGAGTTGCTCTGCACGAGGGCTCCGTCGGCGCCAATGTCACCCATATGTGAGGACTGACTTCCTGCTTGTTCCTGGAGAAAAAATGCACCCAACAAAACAAAGCCTTCACCCTCTTCACACCCTCAATATAGAACTCCTTCCCAGAACACACAAGAGCAGCTCAAACAAAGGCCCTTAAGACCCACCTCTTCATTGAGTATTAAGGGACTGACAAATTCACCTAACACCGTAATGCATGAACAATGGCCCCTCTTTTTAAATATGTAGCCTAGTGGTTAGAGCAACAGCCTACAACCCAAGAGATCTGGGTTAGATTTCCACTGACACTCCTTGTGACCTTGGGCAAGTCAACTTCACCCTTCATTGCCACGGAAGAAAAGGCCTGGCAATCTACTTCCAATGATACCTTGCCAAGAAAACCCAGGAGCTGCTGGGTTGCCAGGAGTAAGCACTGACTTGACAGCACTTAAAACAACCTCCATTCACTATGGGGGTTATTCTGAGACATGAATAGCGGGGATGGACATCCCAACGGGACGCCTATACCCACTATTCGTGCCGGCTGCATGCTCAGACTAACTTCCACGCCAGTTGTGCAGGGAAGTTAGTTGGGGGTGGGGAAGAGGCAGCCTGGGGGCGGAGAGTGGGCAGGCAGTGGGCAGTCACTGGCCCTGTACATCCAGGTCCGGCAAATGGCTGGGGAAGTTATTCCACCCCTGGACATTTCTTTTTAAGTGGCCCGGGTCGCGGAAGGGGCTGGGGGGCAGAGTTAATACCCCGCAGCCCGATCCTGGCCAGATCAGGAAGGGGTTGGGCTGCAGGGAACTAACGTTTAGCAGCGGCTGGCATCGTGGCGTTTAAATGGAGCTGCAGTGCCATGGCAACAGGATGCCATGGAATTGCGGCTCCATTTAAAAGCCCTGGCTGAGTTAGCTGGGCTATGGCTGTACGTGCAGGCCAGGACTGAATCGTAGTCCCGGCCTGCACGTACAGGCCTGTGTGCGATTCTGAGCCTGCGGGGCTAGAAGTGCTCCACGGGATCAGAATCGCAATCTCCTTTGTACGTTTGGGTCAGCCCGGATGTACAACGGAGATGTACATCGGGATCAGAATCAGGCCCTATGCTAATTCCAAATTATCAGTATCCTTATGTTCTATGTAACTGACTCACTTGAGTTTGTTTATTGTTCCCTGTAAACTGCTTTGGTCTAAATGCAGTGTATAAAACCTGTTGTACAAATAAATATTTTAACTAGTTTCTATTCTGACTGACAGTTCTAAAGTTCAGTATCAGGATAGGATTTATTTCTTGCCATGGAAGAAGCAGCAAGTATCCAGATAACTGAGGAGCAACTGTCAGTACCTTCAGTGAGATCATCTGGCAGCATTAATTGGGAGCTGCGACATGGGCAGACATTATAACCAGTGAAGGCATCAGTTTCAATTACAGATGTTTACATTTCCAGCCCAGATTTTCGGGAACTGTCTGCACTGTTGCAAGCTTCAGATTTTGTTTCTAAAAACATACTCCACAGTAAGAATGTTGTATTTTCTAAATCTAATACTGACATTGATGAAGGGCAATATAATATCTCAGCACATACTTTAACACTAATGCAGGCGGATATAGCTGATCTTGATAAAAGTTTAAAAAATACATCTTTCAATATGGCTTCGGATAAACAAAGGGACTAAGTATATTTTAAAGAAGGAAATGGGTGGTGAATTCAGAAAGAGTAGTTACTCACCTGTAACAGGTGTTCTCCAGGAGCAGCAGGAATCAGTCCTCACATATGGGTGACATCGACGTCGATGAAGCCCTTGCGGAGCATTTCCCCAGCTTTCCAAGAAAGCCTTTGGGAATGCAGGCACGCATGCACGGTTCCCTTCCCGCCTAAAGGTGCCATCTTGCTCAGTCAAATGACATAGCTAAAAAACAGCACACAAAAATGTAAAAATAAACTATGTACAACTGCAACTCCCAGGGGAGGAGGGAGGGTTGTGAGGACTGATTCCTGCTGCTCCTGGAGAACACCTGTTACAGGTGAGTAACTACTCTTTCTCCAGGACCAAGCAGGAAGTCAGTCCTCACATATGGGTGACTCCCTAGCTCTGGGCTACCAAGGAAACCAGGCTGAACAAGAGAACTCCCTCTAGTTCCAGCATCAAAGAAAGGCTTTTTCACTGACAGAACCCCCACCAGTAGCCCAATGGAGGGCTGGAGGGCAGGAGTTGCCTAAACCTCAAAGAGATTCCAGAGTACTGCCTGGCCAAAAGCACTGTCCCTGCGGAACTCCCTCTCCAGACAGTAGTGGGCCGCAAAAGTCTGGCTTGAAGACCAAGTTGCAACCCTGCAGATGTCCACCAACGGTACAGAGCGGAGGTGAGCCACTGAGGCAGCCATTGCCCTGAAACGATGGGCCGTGACCCGACCCTGCAAAGGACGGTCAGCCACCCTGTAAGCCCAGGTGATACAGTCAGCCACCCAGGTGGACAATGTACGCTTGGACACAGCTAACCCCAAATTATTAGGGTCAAAAGATATGAAGAGCTGAGTAGCCCTTCTATGCCCCTGCGTACGGTCCAGGTAGAAGGATAAGGCCCTCCTACAGTCCAGGGTATGCAGCACTGCTTCAGTCTGGCTTGCATGAGGCCTAGGGAAGAATGTTGGAAGAACCACCTCCTGGTTGAGGTGAAAAGAGGAGACAACTTTTGGGAGGAACTTTGGATGAGTCCTAAGGACTACCCTGTTCCTATAGAAGCGGGTGTAAGGCCTGTCACAGACTAAGGCCTGAAGCTCACTCACTCACCTGGCCGAGGTTAGGGCTATCAAGAAGAGTGTCTTCCAGGACAGGAAGCGTAGAGGGCAAGTAGCCATTGGCTCAAAAGGTGGGCGAGTCAGTTGCTGCGAGACCACATTCAACTCCCACTCAGGAGCAGGACGACGGACTGGAGGCTTGAGCAAAAGCAAGCCTCTGAGAAACCGGGACACCAAGGGGTGAACCGACAGAGAATGTCCTTCCACCAGTGAGTGGTGAGCTGCCAGAGCTGAGAGGTGGACCCGAACAGAATTGGACTTAAGTCCCTGATTTGATAAGTGCAGTAAGTACTGAAGCACTACTGGTACAGTACAGGAGAAGGGATCCTCTGTACGTAGCTGACACCACACAGAAAAACCTTTCCATTTGAGAGCATAGGTTTTCCTAGTGGACTGTTTCCTAGAGGCTAGGACAACCTCCTCAACTTCCTGAGGTAGGCCCCAGAGAGCTAAAACTACCCTTGCAGCCTCCAGGCCATCAAATTGAGAGCTTTGAGATTGGGGTACAGAAGGGAACCCTGATCCTGAGAGAAGGTCGGGTTGCAACCCCAGAGGCAGTGGGGGATCCACTGCCAGCTGAAGCAGAAGTGGAAACCAAGGCTATCTCGGCCAACCTGCTGAGTGGGAGCAGGGGCCAGAGGCTTGGTGGTCCTCTGCCTACGGGGCCCATTACCCTGCCCCTTGGTTTGCTGACCCTGAGGGGCAGCTTGGGCAGCCTGATACTGTGGGTACTGTTTGTAGGCAGTGCCCTTCCTCGGGTAAAAGGGCTTTTTACCCGGGTAAAAGGGCTTTTTACCCGAGCCCTTCTTTTTGTGAGAAGGGGCAGAAGTCTTCCTAGACAGCCTTGTCCTCGTGAGGTGCTCGGTTTCAAGCTGTGCGGCCTTCTCGGTCATGGGCTTGCCAAAAAGGTTCTCACCTCGGCAAGGGACATCTACCAACTTGTCCTGAACCCATGGCTCGAGGTCCGATGACTGCAGCCATGCCTGGCGTCGCGCCGCGATGCCGGCTGCCGTAACACAGGTCGAAGCCTCAAAGCCATCGTAGGCAGCGCGGGACAAACTTGGAGCATTCCCGGATCCCCGAGGACAAGGACTTGAACCTCTGCAAGGGTTCCCCGGAGAGACCAGCAGAGAACCCGGCCAGCTCCTTGGCCAGGTCTCACAAGTACATGCCCATGTACAGCTGGTATGACTGGACACGGCAAGCAAGCATCGAGCCCTGGAAGCACTTTCTACCAAAACCATCGAGGTTCCGGGCCTCCCTGCCGGGTGGCACCGCAGAGTGCAACTTCTGACTTTTCAGGCGATGCATGGTCGATTCCACCACCATGGAATGGTGTGGTAGCTGTGCCTTTTGAAAGCCAGGACTCTTCCGGAGTCGATAGATCGAATCGACCCACTTGCTTAGAACTGGCGCCGAGACCGGTGCCTCCCACATCCGGAAGAGGAGCCGTACCAGCATCGGAGGAACCAGAACAGTAAAGGCCTCCTTCGGAGGAGAGTCGTACTGTAGGGCCTCGAGCTCCTCGGCTCGAGGCTCCTCCTCGGGGTCCGCAGGGATAGCCAACGTGGTGGCCATATCCCGGATGAACTCCGAGAACCGGGTATCCTCCGGGGGGGGGGGTGGGGGGATCTACTCCGGGGCTCAGACTGCGGTGAGTCCGACGGGACGCACCGAGTCCGGAAGGTGTCAGGGGACTCCTCGTCCTCCATCTCCCAGGCGAACTCGTCTGATGAGGAATCGGGGTCCGACCGCGCGGGGCCTGTGAACTCCCGCCCCAATGCCGAAGGCACCGGCGTCAACGCCCTCGGTCCCGAACGGGAGGTCGAGGGGGTCCGCGACCGAGGTTGACCTCGAGCATTAATGGTCTCGAGTATCGGCTCGGTCTCCGGGGTCGACTTCAATGTCGATGTCCCGGTGGTCGGGGCAGATGCGCCAGACAGGCTGGCCATCAGTGCCCACTGCTGTTCCATGAAGGCAGACAGTCTGCTCTCCAAGGCTGTCAGCCTGAGACCCAGCTCAGGAGACTCAGCAGCCCCTGACTCGGGCCCTGGCGGCGCCGGACCCGACGTCACTTCTCTGGGAGGAGAGTCCACGAGGACTACAGGACTTGTGTCCAGCAGACTCCGGCTCCACTCGAGGTACTTTGGAAGGCTTCTCCTGTTCCACGGACCCGGGGCGACGGTCGGGGGTCTGAGACCTAGCTCTCAAGGAGCCAGGGACCTCTTCCGACGACGTCCTTGCAAGCCGCTTCTTCCTCTTTCGTTCCGGTTCGGGGGACCCCCTGTCCGAGGAGCCCCGACGGTGCTTGGGATCCGATTCCCGAGATGTCGAGGCCTCAGACGAGGTCCGGGCCCAGCCAGAGGCCGAGTCAGAAAAAAGCCTTTCCTTTTGGTGCTGACGACTTCGAAGTGCCTTGGAAGACATTTTTCCACATGGTCCACACGTCTTAGGATCGTGGTCAGGACTGAGGCACCGAAAGCAGCAGTCGTATGTGTCGGTGAGAGACATTAGCTTCTTGCACCGATCACACTTTTTAAACCCACTGGAAGCCATCGGGGAAAAAAGAGTCCCCGCGAGGTCAAAGGACTGGCCTTCCAGGTAAAAAGAAAAAAAGGGCGAGAACGCCAGCCACGAAGGGCAAAAACCAAAAAAGAAGATCGGGCTCGATACCGGTGTACTGAACCCGGCGGGAGGGGAACCGGTGTCGAACCAGAGAAAAAAATAGCGAAGGATCGCCAAAAAATCTAACTATTTTCCGGGAGGACTAGGACACACGTCCGGTGGGCTTCACGGAAAAAGAGAGACTGAGCAAGATGGCACCTTTAGGCGGGAAGGGAACCGCGCATGCGTGCCTGCATTCCCAAAGGCTTTCTTGGAAAGCTGGGGAAATGCTCTGCAAGGGCTTCATCGACGTCGATGTCACCCATATGTGAGGGCTGACTTCCTGCTTGGTCCTGGAGAAACCTCATTAGCCTCTTCTATTATAAATTAAGATCCTTTTAATATGTTGTTACAAGCATTCTCTAATGAATGTATGGAAGATTCTTATTTATGAAATTCTTTAATTCCTCTTTAGGTTATCGTATTTGCGGTCCCCGATCTCCCAGGTTCATGGGGAAGTGCAGACGCTATGTAACTGTTGTAGTGTAGTTGTGGTTTCATATATTAGAATCCTTAAAAGTACTTTTTTGGATGTAATTTAATTAATTAATGGGAGAATTTTGCAATTGAAATTAGGTAAAAAGAAGGCTAATGACCTGTGATGTAAGTGTCTGCTTTAACCCTATGGTGATTGATTTCGCCACATGTAGGGGCAAGGCCATCCTGAGGTCTTTATTGCCTTTTATAGTATGTACTGAATTGTGGAAGTTATTAAAAAAATTCTTTTGAGTATAATTGGTGGGTAGTGTGATTTACTAAGGGTCTTTTTTATTTAGATTAGTTTTGAGCATACCATGACAGTCATGAACCTCACTTCTAAGCCTAGGTACTGTATGTGAAGTATGATCTCTCTCAAAATTTACTACTAATGCTCAGCATAGTATTTGCATTGTGCCAAAGAGCATCCTTCTGGAGTGGATTATCTTTGTATAAACTTTCGATTTAAATATAAGGTTTTTAGATAAAGGAAGCATTACATGATCTTCTCTTATCTGCAGAAGCCACTTAACTGTAGTTAATCCTCTTAACTTTTTCATTAACTTCTGTGGTTTATCTCCTGCTACAGTGGGTCCATAAACACGCTTACCATGGCCTTTATCTGTGGCAGGGATGTTATCTTCACCTGCATTTTCTGAATTATTGCCACTATCATCGTTAGCCCTAGTGCATAAGCTATAGGTGGGCACGATTTTATCCTGGGCGACGTGTGGCCAGTATGAATTTTTATTTTTCTTTCCTACCATATTGTAATTGTAGTGTCGCCTTGCTGAGATTTAGTATAGATTTTATACAAAAGGGTCACCAAATGAAGGTACTCAGAATTGTGGAGAAAACTATTCTCCCCCCCTAAGAGATGCAAAACAATTCACCAACTGTTGCTAGTGAATTTTACGTTGTGCTCCCCTTTGTGAAACATCTATTGTAGTAGTAGAAAAGAAATTGGTTTTCTTGGAATCCTGTACAAGAGGTCTGTACTGCAATAGTTAAATCTGAACTTATTGTTGCACACAAGATAAAAAAAAATGTGGAAAATGTTTTGCAGAGACATATTAGATTGCCCAATTTTCCTTAAGTTTCAACTATAGCTCATAAGGATATCTTAAAAGAGCTATACAATGAGATACTGGACATTCCAGACTGCCCTCTCACCATTAGTTACAGCATATTATCTGCCTGCTAATATAAGATTTCAACTTTTGAAAGGTGGGGGCCCAGATATTAAGACTGATATATTCATTATCTTTCTCAAATTTCTTATCAGTCTGGACATTTCTTCAAGTTTGTTGCTTTATAAAATGGAGTTTGCTACTAGACTCAGATGATGATTGGCTCTTTAAGCTATTCCCTAAACATGGTGAAATGGAGTAGCAGCCTAATGGTTAGAGCACTGGCTTGGTAACCAAGAAACCAGAGTTTGATTTCCACTAGCACTCCTTGTGACCTTGGGCAAGTCACTTAACCCTCCACTGCCTAGGAAGAAAGGCCTGGAAAGAAAACCCAGGGTTTCAGGAGTCAGTATGGACTCAAAGGCACACATTGTTGTTAAACATGATAGGAAATTTGTCGGTCAAACTGATTGCATTTCTGTACACATGTCAGTGTTGCAAGTTTGTGCATCATGTTGCATTTCTGTGTTTGCATGTGTGTCAACATGTGAGAGAGACAGCAGTAGTGAATTGTTCCTTAAAACTGTGTGATCCAGTTATCAAAATCTCTATGCTGCAGAAGCTGGAACTGCTTCTCCCATCAAAATTGGGTCTTTTTTTTTTGAGGATGCTATTTTACTTGAATCCCCAGTTTGATCTGGCCTCTCTTGAATTCAATGTCTTTTCATTGGTTCTTACCCCAAATTTGATCATATCCATTAAATATTTGGAGAGTATTTTGATGCCTGACATTTGAGACCCCTTACGTATAATTTTCCAATATCCATTGGATTGGCATGGATAAAAATGAACTAAGGGCAAGAAATGCAGTCAATATATTTCATTCCTACCATATCTTGTAAATACCCATCCAACTGATATTAAAATATCTACCAGGCAAACAAATATTTGCTATATACTATTGCTCAGAACATTTTGTTCCCATTGTCTCTCTAAACAGTCAACCCCTTCCAAAAGTAACAAAACAAAAAGTACAACAGCAATCTGACCCCTGACAACAGAGAAGCCACATGAACACAGTCTCCTGTTGCCACTGTTGATGAGAATTGTATCTGGATCAGCAGAAATACATTCAGAACTCCATAGTCTGAATGAGCATCACCATATACAAAACAAATCTCAGCAAGAAGGCGGAGGGGGAAATGATGGAAGGGACATATAGTACAGGGCTTTCACCTCCCTTGTTCAGTCTACCACACCTTCTCACAGGGTGCACAGGTCAATGTTATAAGCTTGCACAAACGGAAGCAGCCACTAGTGATTGCATCATATGTCCCATGGAACATTGTTTAAAAAAATTTGGGCAAACAAAAACATTAAGCTGCACAATTTACTATGGACCCAACGACTTATAAGGCAGGTTAAGAGTTTCAAGATCCGGATCACCTATGACTAATTGTCCTCCTGGTGGTCACATCTCACAGAGACTTACATGGCCTCAAAAGGTCATTCATCTGCATCAGCAAAACCATCTCTGGAGAATTTTTGTGCTGGACTTGCAAAGAATATGGCAGAGTAGGAGTGTACCTCTTATGTCTCCCATACACACTACCTTTAACTCTGATATAGAAAGCTAGTGTTTAGATCAGCGATGGCGAACCTATGGCACGCGTGCCAGCTGTGGCACGCAAAGGCCTTGCAGCTGGCACGCGGGAAGGTCCGCAAAAAAAGAAAAAGCTGGCTCTGACTGCTGCCGCGGACGCGGCAAGGGCAGAAAGCAGCGTCCCGCGGGGCCCCCTCCGCCCGCTAAGCCCCTCTGCAAGAGCTTTCAGATTCGCGAGGGAGAGCGTCTCCCTCGCGTCTCTGTTAAGCCCGCAGGGGCTAATGGGAAATTTCCCATCAGCCCCTTTAGACGCGAGGGATTGATGGGAAATTTCCCAGTAGCCCCTGCGGGCTTAACAGAGACGCGAGGGAGATGCTCTCCCTCGCGAATCTGAAAGCCCTTGCAGAGGGGCTTAGCGGGCGGAGGGGGCCCCGCGGGACATTGCAATCTGCCGCGGCAGCAGCCAGAGCCTGCTTTTTTTTAAAAAAAATTTGCCAGAGGGGGGGGGGGGGGGGGGTAGGACTGCTAATGGGCTGGGGGGGGGGGGGTTAGGACTGCAAATGGGCAGGGGGGGGTTAGGACTGCTAATAGGGAGGGAGGGGGGGGGTTAGGACTGCTAATAGGGAGGAGGGAGGGAGGGAGGGGGGGGTTAGGACTGCTAATGGGCAGGGAGGGGGGGTTAGGACTGCTAATGGGCAGGCAGGGAGGGGGGGTTAGGACTGCTAATGGGCAGGGAGGGAGGCAGGGAGGGGGGGGTTAGGACTGCTAATGGGCAGGGGGGGGTTAGGACTGCTAATGGGCAGGGAGGGAGGCAGGGAGGGAGGCAGGGAGGGGGGGGTTAGGACTGCTAATGGGCAGGGAGGGAGGGAGGCAGGGAGGGGGGGGTTAGGACTGCTAATGGGCAGGGAGGGAGGCAGGGAGGGGGGGGGTTAGGACTGCTAATGGGCAGGGAGGGAGGCAGGGAGGGAGGCAGGGAGGGGGGGTTAGGACTGCTAATGGACAGGGGGGGGTTAGGACTGCTAATGGGCAGGGAGGGAGGCAGGGAGGGGGGGGTTAGGACTGCTGCTAATGGGCAGGAGGGGGGGTGGTAGGACTGCTAATGGGCTGGGGGGGTAGGACTGCTAATGGGCTGTGGGCTGATGGGGGCTGTCTGGAAATGGGGTGATGGGGGTTAGGACTGGTAATGGGTTATAGGGGGGCTTAAACTGAAAATGGGGTGATGGGGGTTTAGGACTGGAAGTGGGTTGATGGGGGGGGGCTAGGACTGGTATTGGGTTGGGGGGTTGCTAGGACTGGAAATAGGCTGATGGGGGGCTAGGACTGGAAATGGGCTGATGCAGGGACTAGAAGGGAATGGATGCTGGGTGAGGCTGGAACTAGAAGGGAGCTGATGTTGGGGGAGGATTAGAATGGGATGGGGCTGGGAGAGTAAAATGGAGAGGGGAAAAATATTTTGTGTGGGAGGGATAAAAAATCTACAATTGGCCGGGTATTGGGAGAGTAAGTGGGGATTGAGGATGGAGGGGTAAAATTTGAGTGGATGAAATAGGAATGAGGAAAGAGCAAAAGGAGAAAGATTAGTATGTTAAAGCGGATGTAGAGAGAGAGAATGGAATAAAAACTAGAAGAGAGAAGAAAGGACAAATGGACAGCAGATGATGGAGAGTTAGCAGAAAACATGAAGAAACCAGAAGAAAGTGGCTGGAGCAATTGCAACTGTGTAACTGAGCTGAGATATTCTGTTTATGTAATTCCTTTTTGACATTGCCACTTGTTCTCTTTTCCCCAGTAGGTCATGTATTGTTATTGTCTGAAATGTATTGGTTTAATATTTGCAGTGTTGCCTTTTGATAGGTATGGTGTGGTGCTTTGTGAGTCCTGGTAGTGCTGTTAGGATACGGCGGGTTTGCTATTGGTTCTAAATGGGCAGTGTTTGTAGTAGTTCCTAATGTGCCTGGCGGTTGGCACTGGATTATAGTAATGTAGAAATCTTTTAGTCTGTCTTTATCCATACACTCATTAAGAGACATGTTTACTAAAAGTTAGTGTATGTTAGCATTATGCAAATATTTATGCAAATTGACGTGCTGGCACTTTGAGGAAATTCTTTGGTTTTGTGCGGCAGTTTGGGCACTCGGGCTCAAAAAGGTTAACCATCACTGGTTTAGATGATGTTTTAAATAACAAGGTGGGGAAAGCATGTGTGTGCGTCTTGTGAATGCCCTGTCTCTCTGAGTTCAAGTGCATCTCTCAGTTTTCTGTTTATTTTTGCATGTGTATGTGTCCTTAAGGGTTAGTATGTCTCAGTGTGTATTTGCATGAATGTGCATGTTTGTGTGTCACTGGATATACGCTTCTATGCGTGTCTGTGCATTCTTGCGCATGCATGTGAATGCTTTTATGTATGGGTGTGTGTAAATGTTTGTTCTCTGTGTTTGATCAGGAGAGGAGATAAGAGGAGAGCTGTTAGGTACAATTGCGTAATGGCTAGGTTACTGTGAATCAGTGTTAGTATACTGCAGCTGCTGAAACTGTTTTGCCTACAGAAATGCACCAAGGCATTTTTTGGGGGATGGGGGGCGCTTCAATTCTCTTTCATTTCCTATCATTTGCAGAAACTTCACTAGTACCGCACAAGAAATACCTCAGCTCACCTCCTCCCTTCTAGTCACTAGAGCAGCATTCCAGTGCTCCGCCCCCACAGCCTTCCAATTGGCTGCATCCTACTCACAGTCTCTGATGCTAGTTACATTGGAAGCAGGCAGGGCCACAGGACAGGCTCACTCACATCGGGGAGAGAATTAGAGAACTGTAGAGATTTTACATTCTGAAAAAATGTGCACACCTTAGACTTCCTTCAAGCTTCCAGACATTAATGTAAAAATCGGTAGAATCATGAAAAATGCCAGAGTGTTGTCAATCCTAACCAGAAACGGCTCTATCAATAGGCAGGATGAGGAGAGTGCCTCAGGCAGCAGATTTCTGGGGGCAGCAAAAAATGCCCCAAAATTCATATCAGCAGCCACCTCATGCTGCCTTATAAAAATGGAAGATTAACAATTTGGCAGCATCACCCCTCTGCTGCGGCAAGCCTCCGAAGCTCCAACTTAAACAAATAAACAGGCCTTTGCTTTGAACATTGAGCCCTGGTAGCACTTTCTGCTGAGGGCATCCAAAGTGCAGGCCTCCCTGCTGGTGGGCACCGAGGAATGAATCTTCTGACTTTTTAACCGACACATGGCCGACTCCACCACCATGGAGTTATGCGGCAGCTGTGACTTTTGGAAGCCTGGACTCCGGCGGACTCAATACATCGAGTCGAGCTGTTTGCTCACCACTAGCACTGAAGCCGGTGTCACCCACATTCGGAGCATCAGTCGTTCCAGGATGGGAGGGATGGGCACCGTGAGCGATTCCTGTGGAGGGGCCTCATACTGGAGGATTTCCAACTCATCCACCTGAGGATCCTCCTCCAACTCAGATGGGAACCCCAGGGCCTTAGACATGTCCTTGACAAAATCAAGGAAGTCCATATCTTTGAGCGGGGACTGCTGTCGAGGCTCCGAGACGGGAAGGTCTGATGTGACGGTTGCAGTGGCGACGGGTATTGAGGGACTCCTCGTCCTCCGTCTCCCACTCGGAGTAGTCCATTGAGGACTCATAGGAGGGCTGCTCTGCGGGCCTCGGGGCCCCCTGAATCCCTGTGGTCAGTGCCCGGCAAGCTTGCCGGGGATGGCCACAGTCCCGTTGAGTGGGACTCCGATCGCGACCTCGGCCAAGCATAGACTTGAAGCCGAAGGATCTCGAGGATTGGCTTGGCCTCCGGGGATGTCTTGGACATTGAGGGCCCAGTGGTTGGGGCAGATGAATCAGTTGTACTGGACAACAGCACCCGCTGCTGGTCCATTAAGGCAGACAAACTGTGCTCCAGGGCCACCATTCTGCACTCCAGACCAGAAGGTTCCGCAGCCTTCAGCACAGGCACCGAGGGACTCGGGCCTGATGCCGGGCTCCCTCGAAGGGGAATCCTCGACGAAGATAGTGTCTGGGGACAGTGGCCGGTCCACGGTCAGATCCTTCTAGGGGACCTTTGCAAGTCACTCCTTCTGTGACACCTTGGATGAACGTTTCGGACTGCGGGACCAGGCCCAGGGGGCACCCGGCTGGTCGGAACCACCCAAGGATGCCGCCTTTGAGGGCTTCTTCTTCCTGGGTTCCCTCGAGGGAGACCCCCTTTCTGAGGACCCACGACGAAGCTCGGGTTCGGAAGGTTCCACCCGAGATGTCAGGGCCTCAGACCAGGCCCTGGCTTTCGGAGGCACCGGGGATTCGAGGGAAAAACTTATCGTGTTGCAGCTGGTGGCTCTTGAGGGCCTTACTGGACATCCCCTGCTGAGGCAATGATCTGGCTCAAGGCAGCGGAGACAGCAGTCATGTGTGTCAGTCAAAAGACAATTTTAGAGCACCGATCACACTTCTTAAAGCCACTGGTAGCCATGGGGGAAAAATGTACCCCTGCGGGGTCGAAGATTCTCCGGGCTGCCAGTGGGAGAAAAAAAGGTGCGAATACGCCAGGAAAAGAAAAGAATGAAACCCTACAAAAATAGACCGGCTCGATGCCAAGGTGGGAAGAGTACCAATGCAATACCGGAGGCGGTCAAACTCAGAGAAAAATCAACTTTTTCCAGGGACAAACCAGACAAGCATCTGAAGGGCTCCATGGAGAAAAGGAGACTGAGCAAGATGGCACCCTTGGGCGGGAAGGGGGCCACAAATGCATGGTGGCATCTCCCAAAGGCTTTCTTTGAAAGCTGGGGTGATGCTTCCATGAGGGTTCTGTCGGTGCCGACATCACCCATATGTAAAGACTGACTTCCTGCTTGTTCCCGGAGAATACCATGGTGTTTAGAGGGGATATTCAGCAGTGCTGGAGAGTTAGTGCCTTCTGAATTTCTCTCTCTCAGCAGGGTTTATCTGGTTAGCAGGTCCTGCTAAATGGATAAACCCCTTTGAATATTGGATTGTACGTGTTATCTTTATACTTTGCAGAGTACAGGGGCATCTGTATCTGTTTCTCTGGTGTTGTATGGCATGCAGAGTCTCTGAGTGTCAATTAATTTTTGTCTAAAATTACCACAAGCTAAAAATACAATTATGCTATCTATACTTGGTGGGGAACTTTCTATATTCTAAGTGTGTTCAGCTGTTCAGTTATCATGGAGTTTCTTTGCAGGGATCTGTAGTAATCAAACTTGTTCAATTTTCCAAATAGGTTAATGGATGTTTTAGGAACCACTAGAATATTTACAATGATGCTGTTTTCTGAATCTGGCTTCATATGTGCGTCAGGCTTCATCTCTAGCCCTTTTCAAATCCAGGCTGAAAACTCATCTCTTCGAGGTTGCTTTTGCATCCTGATCCACTTAGTCTATGTTTCCTTACCATTCCCCTAGATAAATCCTTGTCCTCATCTGCTGTGTTTTCTGTCTTGACTAGATTGTAAACTCTGATAAGCAGAGACCGTCTTTTCTTTTACATGTGTCTGTACAGCGTTGCATACACCTTGTAGCGCTATACAAATAAGTAGTAGTAGTGAGTAGGGTGCTTTTGTGAGTTTTGGAAGTTGATGCTGTTATGGTATGGCAGATTTTTTCTATAGGTCCTGATTATTATAAAGCCTTGTATTACTTCACAATATGCCCATTAATAAGTGAGGGTTTATTAGTGCTGTTACTGAGATGACATCAGAAGCAGAAATAATTTTTTTTATGATGAGTTCAATGGGTAAATGTCTTCTGCACCCACTGTTGGGAGCAGGGTTACTTTGGATATAGAATATATGTTTTAAAATAGAAAGCTAGCAACACAGTATATTTTAACACACAAAATAAAATCATGTGTTCATGTTGTTCCTTGCTGTGTGATCACCTTGCACCTCCTTTGTTTTTGCAAAATATATATTTACATTTAATATTGTGCCGGTCTGTGTACAATGTTAGGGAGTTGGTACATTTAACATTAAATTTCCAGGCTACATAATTAAGCTGCTATAATTTATTTTTTGTTTAAACTTTGCATTGCTGTTTTTATGCAGCAAAAATTCTCTTTACTCTTTTGGCAACCAACTGACCAGTGTTATGAGTGAGGGGGCCCCCTGATTCCTGACTAGAGCTCAGGGGAAGCCCCTCTATTTTGTCTGCTGGGGGAGGGGGCTGCTCATCTCTCACCTCAAGCAGCAGATTGTCTGGAGCCTCCCCTGATCCTAACCGCCTGAACGCAGCAACCTGCCTTAACTTTGGACCCTAGATATGTTCTTAACCTGTTGGTTCCTTGGTCTAGCCCAGCCCATGGCAACAGATACTAGTTGACAGTACTCGTAGCAACCAATAAAAAGCAGTACAATTCAATCAGTAGCTTTCACAGTAGATATAACAGCAAAGAAAATGAAATATGTGAATAATTTAAAATACAGTATATCATAGCTAGGGAATTACTTGTAATTCCTATGTCTGTGGGGATTTCATCTGTTTTGTGTATGCTGTGAAAATTTTGTACTTGTGGTAGGGCAGCTGAGGGTGGTGGGGCATTTGCGGAGGTAGTTTTGGGGGTGGGGTAGACTGCAGGATGGTGAAGTTATAGTGGGACGATTTTAGGGGTGAAGCATTTCCGTTGGGGCAGGTTTTGAAAGTGAGGCAGCTGGGAGTATATCTTCTGGGTGGAGCATTTTGCAGAGTGTGGGAAAGTTGGCGGCAAGGCAATTGCAGGACAGTAGTTTTTGGTAATGGAGGCAGTTTGCAAGGTGGTGGGGCAGATACAGGGGCATGTGGGGAGGTGGTCTGTCAGTTGCAGGGGCAGGTTTTGGGGGTGGAGCAGTTATTTTTAGAAGAGGGCAGTTGGTGGAGTGGCAAGCTAGTTGTAAAGGAGTGTTCCTTAGGAGTAGGGGCAGTGTGTAGGTTGGTGGGGCAGTTGTGAGGCTAGTTTTGGGGGTGAGAGAATTGCAGGGCAGTACCTTTTGGGAAAGCTGAAGTTTTTGGTGTTACATCAGATGCAGACAACAGTTGGTGAAGTGGCTGGAAAGATGCGAAGGTAGATTTTGGGGCTGGAGTATTTAACAAGGTGGTGGGGCAGTTGTGGGGGCTATTTTTTAAGGGTAGGTCAGTTGTGAGGGCTATTTTTTTTTTTTTTTAAGGGTAAGTCAGTTGCAAGGGAGTGTTATTTTAAGGGTGGGGCAGTGTACGAGTTGGAGGGGCAATTAGCAATGGTGTATGGCAGTTTGTAAGGTGGTGGGCAGTTGTGGGAAGTTATTTACTGGGTGACGCAATCTGCAATGTGATGAGGCTGTTTCAGGGGTGGAGCAGTTTGCAGTGTGGTGAAATAGTTGCAGGTGGTTACTTTTTGGGTATGAATGCTTACTGGTGTAGTAGGGCAGTTGTGGAGGAGTTGTTTTTGGGGGTGGGTCCGTTTGCAGTGTGATGGGGTAGATGCAGATTATTTTTTGGTGGCAGCATTTAGCAGATTGGTAGGGCAGTTGCAAGGAAATATTTTTCAGGTGAAGGCAGTATGCATGGTGGTGGGGCAATTATGGGAGGGGGCAGTTTGGGAGAGTAGAGAACAAAGAGGGAATTTGAAAGGAGGAATGAAACACAGCAGTTATGGAATTCCTTCTTTCAAACTCTCTTCCTGTTCTCTACTCACTCAACTGCCCCATCACTAAAAAATGCCCCCACAATACTCTCCCTTCCAAAAAAATACTCTCTCACAACCGACCTACCAACCTGCCATATGCCATACTCCGAAAAAATACACACACAACTGTTTACTACCTCACAAACTGCCTCACCCCCAAAAACTACCCTTCCAGCAACTGACTACTTTGAAAACTGCCCCTACCTCCCCCGCCACAAGATAGCCCCTATACCACACCCCCAAAAGCATATACAGGGCTCACAAATAATTTCCTAGCTGTGATATATTGCATTTTAAAATAAAGAAAATGAAAAATAAAAAGTAATACATTATTTCTAGTGTAAAACATTAGAACTGAATTGTACAGCTTTCCTTCTGGTTGCTATGTGTACTGGCAACTGTCTACTGCCATAGGCATTGCTGGATTAAGGCACTGGCAAGCCAGGAACATTATCTTGGGCACTGTTATATGTGCTCAGGACTCAGGAGGTTAATATTGACAACTGTCTGGCTTTCTTCAGAATTACACAGATTCTCTTTTTTTTTAAGAAATAAATTAATGCCTGGAGCCAGAAGGATTGTTAACATGTCTGCACATTTTTCAGAATTTAAAACCTCTATCTGCAGCTCTCTCATCCTTCCCATGTGAGCAAGAGCACCCCACCCCCTCCTCCTGTATTTGCTTCTCTTTTAACCAGCAGCAGAAACTACTGCTCTAGTCACAGATAGGGAGGTGGTGAGCTAGGGGAAGTTTTCATGCTGTAGAAATAAAAATTTCTGCAAGTGGTGGGAAATGAAAGAGAAATTAAGATTCCCCTCTTCCCCACCCCCCCCCACCCCCCCAAAAAAAGAAAAAGTCCTAATGCATTATATGGGTAAGGTAGTTGCACAGAGATAGCGAGCCCAGAAAGATACATATTACAGAAACAAAACAGAGATACATACACTACAAAACAGATAAACATACAAAATAGAGATAGATACATATAGACACTAAGAGGCAATGCAGATACAGACAGGTTTGTGCTAGGGTTGCCAACTGGCCGGTTTTCAGCCGGCCTGGCCGGTTTTTCGCGGCTTCACAGGAACAGCCGCCAGCGTGAAGGAAAAGGCTCTTCACGCTGGTGGCTGTTCAGAGGGAGCCGGGGCCTCGCGCGGGCTTCCCCGGCTCCCTCTGAAGCCTCAGACAGCCGCGATGCTGGTCGGGGGGGGGGGGGGGCCAGGACTTAATTGGGGGTGATGGGGGGGGCCGGGACTGGCAAAGGGCGAAGGGGGGGGGGGGGGACTTGGACTGGATAAGGGCTAAGGGGGGGGGACCTGGACTGGAAAAGGGGGGGGGGGGACTTGGACTGGAAAAGGGCTAAGGGGGTGGGGGGACTTGGACTGGAAAAGGGCTAAGGGGGGGGACTTGGACTGGAAAAGGGCTAAGGGGGGGACTTGGACTGGAAAAGGGCTAAGGGGGGGTACTTGGACTGGAAAAGGGCTAAGGGGGGGTACTTGGACTGGAAAAGGGCTAAAGGGGGGGGACTTGGACTGGAAAAGGGCTAAGGGGGGGGACTTGGACTGGAAAAGGGCTAAGGGGGGGGACTTGGACTGGAAAAGGGCTAAGGGGGTGGGACTTGGACTGGAAAAGGGCTAAGGGGGTGGGACTGGGACTGGAAAAGGGCTAAGGGGGGGACTTGGACTGGAAAAGGGCTAAGGGGGGGGACTTGGACTGGAAAAGGGCTAAAGGGGGGGACTTGGACTGGAAAAGGGATAAGGGTGGGACTTGGTCGGGAAAAGGGCTAAGGGGGGGGACTTGGACTGGAAAAGGGCTAAGGGGGGGACTTGGACTGGAAAAGGGCTAAGGGGGACGGACGGACTGGAAAAGGGCTAAGGGGGTGGGACTTGGACTGGAAAAGGGCTAAAGGGGGGGGGGACTTGGACTGGAAAAGGGCTAAGGGGGGGACTTGGACTGGAAAAGGGCTAAGGGGGGGGGACTTGGACTGGAAATAGGCTGTGATGGGGGGGGGGGGACCTGGACAGTAAAATGGTTATGGGGGGGGGAAAAGGACTGGAAAAGGGGTGTTATGGGGTAGGAGGGGACCTGGACTGGAAATGGGCTATGGTGGAGGCCGGGGGATCTTGGACTGGAAATAGGCTGTGATTAGGGGGGCTAGGACTGCAAATGGGCTGTGATGGTGCGGGGGGACTCGGACTGCAAATGGGCTGTGATGGTGCGGGGGGACTCGGACTGCAAATGGGCTGTGATGGTGGGGGGTGGCCTAGGACTGGAAATAGGCTGTGATGGGGGACTTGGACTGGAAATGGGCTGTGATTGGGGGGGGGGGGAAGCTAGGACTGGAAATGGCCTGTGATGTGAGGGCTAGCACTGGAAATGGGCTGATGAAGAGCTGGAATAGGACTGGAAATGGGCTGATGTGGGGCATGGGAGAATGGGACTAGAAGGGAGTGGATGCTGGGTGGGCCTAGAACTATAAGGGAATTGATTTGGGGGGAGGACTAGAATGGATGGGGAATGAGAATGGAGAGGGGAAAAAATATTTTGTGTGGAAGAAAAGTCTATGATGGGCCGGTATTGGGAGAGTAAGAGGGGCTTGAGAATGGAAGGGTGAAATTTAAACGGATGATAAAGGAATAAGGAAAGAATTGGGGGAAAGAGCAAAAGGGAAACAATCAGTATGTTAAAGCAGAAATAGAGAGAGAATGGAAAACATCTAAAAGAGAAGAAAGGACAAATGGATAGCTCGCAGAAGACACGAAGAAACCAGAAGAAAGTGACTGGAGCAATTGCAACTGAAAAATAAAACGCCCAAACAGAAGGTAGAAAAATACTTTTTATTTTGAATTTATTAACTGGAATATGTCTGGTCTGGGAAGTGTGTATTGCTAACATCTTTGTGTTTTTGTTTAGTGCAAGAGGAAATTACTTTATAGTTTTATTTCTCCAGTGTTGTACATTTCATGTTTGGATTTTGGGGTTCCCAGTTTAATTATTATCTGACCAAGGAAGTTAGCCTACACGTATCCTCGGTAAGTTTTGTGGGTGGGGCTGGGGGCGGGGCAGGGGTGGGACTAGGGGCGGAGAATGGGTGGAGCATGGCAAGCCACAGGTGTCGGGTTTTTCTCGGTGAAAAAGTTGGCAACCCTAGTTTGTGCGTGCACACTTGCGCACAGAGATGCAGAGGGGTTGGAAAGAATTCCATGAGCTATGCTCTGCATGTTTTCCTCACCTATGCTAGTACAAGTGTGTGAGAAAAAGTGGCCATGTTATATCAGTGAATGCTCAGTTACTACTGGCACGAAGTTAATGGTCATAAGCCATTTAGAAAGTCAATGTGTCATTAAAATTCTGTGCATGGGGGCTCCAGCATAATGAGAGCAGCGCTGCACAACTAGGATACAGATGCTGCATGTACTGCAACACAAGAGAAATAGAAATGCATGTCCCCTGTACTGTACAAAATAAAAGACAGCAGAAGTCAGGATCGGCAATAGGAGGAATCCAGCCTGGCAATTGCCCTGGACTCACAAGCGAGAGAGGGCCTCAGATCTGTCTGAGACTGAAAAAGACACAGCTTGTTAGTGGGCTTTAGGCAATGCAATGTGTGCCTTTGAGTCAATGCCCACTCCTGGCATCCCATCAGTTCCTGGGTTTTCTTGGAAGTGTGACCAGAAGTAGATTGCCAGGTTTTTCTTCTGAACCAATGGAAAGTGACTTGCCCAAAGCTACAAGGAATGCTAGTGGAACTGAACCCTGGCCTCTTGGTGACCAAATCAGTGCTCTAACCACTAGGCTACTCCTCTAGTCCCAGTCCCTTCCAGCAGCAGCTTCCGTTCAGTCCCTGTCCCTCACTTCTAGTTCCAGCCACTCTCCCTTCAGCATCAGTCTTCCTCCAGTTATCATCTCCCTTCCAGTCCTCCCATCCTCTAGTCCTATTCCAGTGCTAATGTAACCTAAAGTGTAAAAAACAAACAAAAACAAGTATTTACTGGGGTTCTTATTGCATCAGCAGAAGAGTGAGAACAGGCAGCATCTGGACTGCGCTGGAGAGCCACGGCAGAGAAATTTCTTTTTTTTTTAAATGCACATATTTTCATGGATGTTGAGGGCAGGGCAGCAGGACAGCTTTGGGCTGCGATCGGGGCTGTCAGCAACCGTGGTGGGCCCGAGCTGTCCTGCTGCATGTGTAGGGCCGGCCTGGCAGGGCCGTGCTAGGGTTTCTGGCGCTCCTCTGCAATCTATAAATCAGTGCCCCTCCCTCATTATTATTAATGATGGCTACACAACACTCTCCTTTTTCCCAAAACTCCTTTGTGAACTCTTTCCAAGTGATATTAATATTTCTTCTTCAAATCCAATATTGTAAGAAAATTGCAGTGAAAGGGCAAATGCATAGCCAGAATAAAAATAACTATTTAACAGTAAATACTTAGTTAAAAAAAAATCTGATTCTGGTCATCTCACTAACAATAAACATTCCCCAGTACCAGGTATATAGGTGAATATACAACCCTACAAAAGATACTGAAGATCTTCAAGGCCAAATCTATATACCATACCAGAATAAACTTCCAAAACTCATACAACCCAGAAAAAAGCAGCACTATAAATACTACAGCAGGCCCTAGAACATCCACACACCTATTTGAAAAACTGAACAAGTCAAATTACTACAGTACAGCATAGATTCCTATGTACAAACTCCTATTAAAAGAACACCTGGCCTCAGTCTCACACACAGACCCTCACCAAGTACAGAATAAGTGACAACCTAAATTAAACAAAGTAGTCAGACTCCGCATGCAGTGCAACTGTGTAAAATATAAAGACAGTGCAAAGTCCAATCACTAAACTGAAAACAAAATTATTTTTTTTACCATTGTCTGACCATTTTATTCTCTGATCATGCTTGCGCCGATCTAAGGCTTCTGCTTTGTCTTCTCTTCGCTCTATGGTCTATATTCCATCTGTCATTTCACGTCTATTTTCTTCACTGCCTTCCATCAGCCTACTTCCAGTCCCAGTCACCCTCCCCAGTCCTCCCCTCCCAGTACCTTTCAATGTCAACCCTCTTGCATTCCTAGAACTGCCACTAGTGTCCATTCCCTTCAAGTCCTCCTCCTTCCCCCTGTCCAGCCCCTTTCTAGTCCAAATACCATCCCAGGTATCAGCTCACTTCCCAGTGCCACCCCCACCCTCGTGTCAGCTCCCTTCCAGTCACTATATCCTCTGTTCATTCCTCTTCTAGTGCCATCCCCATGTATCAGCTCCCTTCCATCCCCCTGCTCCTTTCCCTAGTGTCTTCCCCCTCCAGTACCATCCCCAAGTATCAACACCCTTCCAGCCACCTCCCCCCCCCTTGTCAGCTCCATTTTAGCCCCCTGCTTCTCCCTCTTCTGCTGCCTTCCTGCCACCTCCTTCTCCTTGCAGCCGTGGATCCTGCGTCTTACAGAGCTGTGGCTGCGATAGTGATAATTTAAAATAAAACCCAACACAGTGCGGAGACTTCCGGCCGCGGTTATGGAAGCTCTGCTGCTGTATCTTCCTCCCTCTAGCGTAACTTTGTTTTGGGGGTGGGACGCAGCAGCAGGAGTTCCATAACGGAGGCTGGAAGGCTCCGCACCGTTTTTGTTTTTCTTTTAAATTACTGCTATTGCAGCCACGGCTCTGTAAGACGAAGGAGCCGCAGCTGGATTAGAGGAGAGTGCGAGGCTGCAAGAGGGACAAAGAGATGAAGACTTTTCCGCTGTGCTGCTCCTGGTCCTGCGGCCAGAGCAAAAAACTGGCTTTTCAACAGCCAGTTTTAGCTCTCTGCCAGCAGCCAGCCTGGCCATATAAAAACCGGCCAGGCCGGCCAAATACTAGCCAGTTGGCAACTCTAGTTGTAGGTATAAGAGTGAAACTATTTCTGAAAGGTGCTACTGCTAAGAGCCAGGGGTCTGAGGGCAGGGTAGCTGGAAAGAGAAGAGACTGAAGAAACTACAACAAGCAGAAAGCAGTACCATGACGGTTTTCTTTTGGTTAAAGATAATCCAGAGTACAGTGCAGCCAAAGTGAAAGATTTGTAGCTGGTGCCCTGCACTGCCGGATTGGAAACATGGCTGCAGCTCCATGCTCACACTAAAAGTGCTGCTGAAATATCACTCATCACCCTGGGAAAGTCTACGTGGCAAGCATCTAACAAATTATATTATGCAACTCACTATACACAAGTAAGGAATCCTCCAGGACTTCCTTTTTCTTATGTTCTTTTTTAATTTGCATTTGGAAAACTTTGAGGTTAGCTGATGGCAGTGCTGTGTGCTACTACATAGAGGATCTAGGTTCTTTTTACCAAACCTAAGTTCTCCTCCTTGGGGATGGTGTTGAGGTAGTGTTCACAGCATCTGACTGGGGGAACTTGGGACATCACAAGAAAGCAATATTTTTTGGGGGAAGGGGGGGATGGCAACAGACATACAACTGCCCCTTCCCCCTGGCATGGCACACACCTCTTTAGCGGCAGGAACCAGTCATGCCATCCTCGTGGCTATATCTCACTCCTCCTTTCCCTGGATTTGCAGCCAACATGGCATACATGCAAAAAGCCCTTGCAGGCAGAAGGGTCCATGAGATCATGAATGAGATGCACCATTTGCAAGGTTTTAACATGTCCATCATACTGACTGCAAAGTGGGGAAAGCTGCTGAAATTGATGAGGCCTGGGCAGCTCCAATTTCACCTATGGCTATGACCAAGCTTAGAGTATGTGTGCACAAGGATCAAGAGCAGCCTTGATTTTCATACCCCTTTGTTAAGGACTACTGCTAAGATTGGGCAACATAAGGGGGCAGTGGGGGGCGTGTGGGGGGGGGGGGAGGCTTAAAACTGGTGGTGCAGTTGTGAATGAAAGCAAATGGGTCACCATAGCCTCCACAGGAGCTGGCTCCAACTGAACTGGTAGTCCAAAGACATGGACTAAAATCAGACATCCAGCATTCTCTACATTGTTTTCAGAAACAGAAATCTAAAATTTAGGATATTTTCTCCAATATCTTCCACTGTGTCTGTTCCTTCATTAAAAGGAGTAGCCTAGTGGTCAGAGCAGCAGCCTGGGACCAGAAAGACCGGAGTTCAAATCCCACTGACACCTCTTGTGGCCTTGGGCAAGCCACTTAACCCTCCATGTCTCAGGTACAAACTTAGATTGTAAGCCCTCCGGGGACAGGGAAATAATTACTGTACCTGAATGTAATTCACCTTGAGCATCTACTTGAAAGGTGTGAGCTAAATATTAATAAATAAATAGAACTAGTCCTGTTGTTGCTGTTCATTGCTGTTAAGTCATAACAAAAAGAGTTTGGGCAAACACACTCCTAGGCATAATCCGTGAACTATATACATACCTATTTGTATTACAGACCCAGAAACTGGAAAGGGGGCTCTAAAACCTAGTTGACATCTTGAGCTTCAAGCAGGTTTGGGGCCCCCTGTCACCTGGAGGACCAGTGCATGTGTTATATATGCCACCCTCCAACACCGAGTCTCCGGATGCCTCTACTACTAACGACAGCCCAGACATACCAGAGTGATACAGGTGAATAATATAGAAATCATGAGATTTTGAACTGAAGGGACAATATCTTCAGACAGGCACACAGCCATCACAAAAGACACGCCATAATTTGTTTTTTTTTTAATGAAAGCTGTAACACATAAAAGCATGAAAAAAAGGCTTAGAAATAAAATCATAATACGTTGGGACAGTGGCATAAACCAGTGAAGCTATCAGATGAGTACAGTAGCTGATTGCTCTAAGGCATACACATTGAGCAATTATGATTTATGACAGATTACTACTACATCACATAGGGACGACTACCAGAACAGATCTATATGTGAGGCCTGGCATAAGCGAAGATAAAGCACAGTTACTTACCTGTAACAGGTGATCTCTGGGAACAGCAGGAATAAGTCTTCACATATGGGTATCGTCGGTACCGACGGAACCTGCGCGGGAACGCTCCCCAGCGTCCAGTAAGAAAGCTTTTGGGAGCATCCCACAGCGCCTGCGCGCTGCCTTCCCGCCTTTCCCAACCGCCTCTCTCCAGTTCGAGTTTTAAAGCTGAGACAAAGAGAGAGAGAGAGGAAAGGAAAGATAGAGAGAGAGAGATACAACTCCTAGGGGAGGTGGGTGGGTTGTGAAGACTTATTCCTGCTGTTCCCAGAGATCACCTGTTACAGGTAAGTAACTGTGCTATCTCCAGGAACAAGCAGGAATGAGTCTTCACATATGGGGACTCCCTAGCTGCAGATGCCAGGGGAAGACCCCAGGTTGTGTGTCCTTGAAAAGGACTCTACCTCCCACCATGGATCTCTGGCATCCAACCAGGGTAGGTGGGTAGGAGTTGATTAGGAATGGAACAGTGGAGTGGAGTGGAGTGGAGGAGTGACCTAGTGGTTGGGGCAAGGTACTTCAGGCTGGAAGGTCGGGGGTTCAAATCCCACTAGAGGACAGCAACCTTGGGCCGGAAGGACTGGGGTTTCTAGTCCCACAGGTGCTCCTTGTGGTCTTGGGCAAGCCACTTAACCCTCCATAGCCCATGTTCCCTGTAAAATAGTTATCTCCAAGTTATAATGTCCTGTTCAATGTAATTTAAGTTTGTTCAATGTAAACCGCACTGATGCAGAATAGCGCGGTATATAAGAGAATGTAAATAAATAAATAAACAGGTGTTTGAGAACAGCCTGACCAAACAAGGCATCCCGGCAGGAGTCCTTGTCCAAACAGTAATGGGCTGTGAAGGTATGAACCGAGGCCCAGGTGGCCGCTCAACAGATTTGGTCGATAGACACAGAGTTTAGATGAGCCATTGAGGCTGCCATGGCTCTCACATTGTGAGCTGTGACATGGCCCTCCAGAGAAATGTTCCTACTCTGGTAGGCGAAAGAAATACACTTAGAGACTGGAAGTCCTAAATGAGAAGGATCAAAAGCAACAAAGAGTTGAGAAGACTTTCTATGTTGCTGTGTTCTTTGTAAGTAAAAAGCGAGAGCTCTCTTACAATCTAAGGTATGAAGATTCCTCTCTGCATTTGATGCATGAGGTCCTGGAAAAAATACAGGTAAATATACCTCTTGGTTCAGATGAAAAGGCGAGACCACTTTAGGCATAAAGTGTGGATTGGTCCTGAGGACTACCTTATCATGATGGAACCTTGTATAAGGTGGATTAGCCACCAAAGCTTGCAACTCACTGATGCGGCGTGCTGAGGTGACTGCAATGAGAAAAATAACCTTCCAAGAAAGGAATTTCAAGGAGGTGGTGGCTAAAGGTTCAAAGGGTGGCTTCATGAGCTGGCCAAGAACCAGGTTTAAGTCCCATGCCACTGGAGGTGGTCTAATGGGAGGTTTAGTTAAAATAAGGCCTCTCATGAATTTTGCTGTAAGAGGATGAGAGGAGAGAGGTTGTCCATTGAGAGGCTTGAGGGACGCTGCAATAGCACTCAAATGGACACTTACTGAATTTGACTTCAGACCTGCATGGGATAGATGCAGGAGATACTCTAGTAGAGAATTCAGAGGTATTGCAAGAGGGTTTAGACCCTTCTCTGAACACCAAATGGTAAATCTTTTCCATTTGAAAGGATAGGAACGTCTAGTAAAAGGCTTTCTAGAGGCATGAACAACATCTCTGACCTGCTGGGAGAGATGAAAATCTTGAAGGTCTAGGCCCTCAGCAACCAAGCCCTGAGATGGAGAGACTGGGGGTTTGGATGCCACAACGTTCCTTCGTCCTGGGATAGAAGGTCTGATGCAGAGCCCAAGTCCAGGGAGGGAGCTTGAGAGAGATGCAGAAGTAGAGGGTACCACACTTGGCGTGGCCAATGTGGTGCTATGAGGATCATGGTCCCTCAATCTCTCTGAAGCTTGAATAGCGTTTTGGGAATTAGGGGAATTGGTGGAAAGGCATAAAGGAAGTCTTGACCCCAGTGAAGGAGGAAGGCATCCTTGGCCTGAACTCCCTGACACGGAATTCTGGAACAGAACCAGGGAAGTTTGGCATTCCACAGACTTGCAAAGAGGTCTATGTCTGGGGTTCCCCAAATTCGAAAAATCCTGGCTACTTGGTCCATGTGGAGGGACCACTCGTATGGAAGCAGAACTCGACTGAGTCTGTCCGCCCAAGAGTTTTGAACACCTGGAAGATATACTGCCAGAAGATGGATGTGATGCTCTCTGGCGAAGGCCCACAGTCGCAAAGCTTCGTTGAAAAGCGACAGAGAGCCAGTCCTGCCCTGCTTGTTCACATAGAACATGGCTACTTGGTTGTCCGTATGGATGAGGACTGTCCTGTAGCTGAGCAGGGTATGGAACACTCTGAGAGCTAAGAATATTGCTCTGAGTTCCAAAAGATTGATATGCAGAGAAGTCTCCTGTGGAGACCAGATGCCCTGGGTGGAGAGATCTTGCAGATGAGCTCCTCAACCCTTTGGAGAAGCATCTGTTGTGAGAGTTGCTTGGGGTAGCGGTTGCTGAAAAGGGGACCCCAGCAACAGGTTTTGAGAGGACTTCCACCACTGGAGAGACCAAAAAAGGCGACTGGAGTTTGCTATTTTGTCTGACAGGCAACCTGATGCCTGAGTCCATTGGGTGGACAAAGTCCATTGAGCTGCCCTCATGTGAAGGCAAGCATATGGAACCACGTGCACGGTGGATGCCATGTGGCCTAATAGTTGTAACATCTCTCGAGCAGTTAATTGAGACTTTAACTGAATCTGGGAGGCTAACTGCACCAGACGTAGGCAACGGGCCTGAGGAAGATAGGCCCTTGCAGTTGTGGTATCCAGCAAGGCCCCTATGAACTCCAGAGACTGAGTAGGGGTGAGATTGGATTTTGGGATGTTTATTACTAGTCCCAAATACTGAAGGATACGTATTGTGCAGGGTAGAGAAGTCTGGGCCTCTGACTGGGATGGGGCTCGAATGAGCCAGTCATCCAGATATAGGAATACGAATATTCCTAGAGTGTGGAGAAATGCAGTTACTACTGCCATGCATTTCGTGAACACCCTTGGTGCAGAGGCCAGACCGAAAGGAAGCACCCTGTATTGGTAGTGCTTTCCCTGAAAAAGGAACTGAAGGAACCTTCTGTGTGTTGGATGGATGAGGACATGGGTGTACGCATCCTTGAGATCTAGAGAACAAAGCCAGTCCTGACTCTGAATGGAAGCAGAGCCCCTAGAGAAATCATTATGAATTTCTCCTTGAATAGAAATTTGTTCAATTCTCTGATATCTAATATGGGTCTGTAGCCCCCTGTTTTCTTTGGGATAAGAAAATAAGGGGAGTAGAACCCTGAGCCCTGTTGAAGAAGAGGTACTTCTTCTATTGCCCCTTGGGCAAGAAGGGTAGCAATCTCCTGACCTAGAAGGTTGAGGAGAGATGTTGGAGAATTGAACTGTTTCACCATGGTGTGAGGAGGAAGGCTTAAGAAGTGAAGCTTGTACCCTTCCTTTATGATGGAGAGGGTCCATTGCTCTGCTGTGATTTGCTCCCATCTGGGAGCAAAGTAAGTCAACCTTCCTGGAATGGTGAGGGGCTCTGGTTTTTCCAGAGCTAGAAAGGCTAAGTTCTCTAGTTGCAAGTCAAAGGCCCTGAGGAGGTTGAGGCTGCTGGGCTGTGGTAGGCCTGCAGCCTTTGACTTGGCCTGTTTAGGTGGTTGATGACGCTTTGCAGCAAAACGACCTGCAGATGATGTCTGCCCATGAGCAGGATAATATCTTCCCTTTTTAGAAAAAGATGCCTTTTTGAACAATCTTTTCTTAACAGGGGCAGAGGTAGACTTTGAAAGTCGATCCAAAGCAGAATTCTCAGCATCCATCTGAGTGGCCTTTGCTTGCCAATCCCTGCCAAACAGGTTTTCACCTGTACAAGGAAGATTTCCCAGTTCATCTTGGACCTAGAGTTCCAAATCAGAGGCTTGTAACCAAGCAATTCTGCGTGCACCTATGGCAATAGCCGAGGCTCTGCTTACACACTCAAAAGAGTCAAAGGCTGCACGGTTGGAGAATTTGGAAACATCTTGGGCATGTTTGAGCCAAGTGAGAAATTCCTGCCTTTTATCTTCTGAAATAAAAGGAGCTAAAGTCTGCAGATGATCTGTAACTTCCTTTAGAAACAGCCCCATATAGAGACTATAGGAGTTGATTCTGGCAGCAAGCATATTGGCCTGGAAAATCCTTTGGCCAAAAGCATCTAGAGTCCTACATTCACGTCCTGGAGGATTAGATGAGTGTCTCTTTGCACTCTTTATTTTCTTCATGGCAGACTCAACCACAATAGAGTGGTGAGGAAGTTGAGTCTTATGAAAACCAGGACAGGGAGGGACACGGTACATGGTGTCTAACCTACGAGAATGAGGAGAGGTGGAGAGAGGAGTCTCCCACATGCCCAACATGAGATCATAGAGAATCTCATGAATAGGTAAGGTAGCTGTTTCCTTAGGAGCCTTAGGATATTGTTCCCTAATGAAGTCTTGAAAAGACAAGTCCTCTGGAGAAGACATTCTTCGTTTTGGAGAAGCAGACTCCTGAGGAAGAAGTACCGGTGCCTCGACCGAAGCCTCCGACTCAGAGTCCTCAGAGGAATCGAAGTATCGCCTGTCTGGATGCTCCTGTAAAGCCCGATACGCGTACCGAGTGGGATCGACATCGGGAGTAAGCGGTACAGGTTCGGTACCGATGGGAATCATAGGACAGGGTACCATTGCAGTCGACACCGAAGCCGATGTCGATGCAATCGGTACCGGCACTGGAAACGATGCCGTTGCCGGAGTCGGTACCGGCAACGGAGATTGTTGTGGTACCGAAGGCGTCGAAGCCTGCATAAATGCCGTTAGGGTGCACTGCATGGACAGAATCTTCTGATCCATCAACACCACCAGAGTCTGGATGTCGGTTCCGGTGGAGGCCACCGGTACCCCAGAACACGGTAACAGGTGATCGGTCGAGGCCGAGCCATCGATGTCAACCTGTGACCCCATAGATAATGCTTTGGAAGCCGGAACTTCCTGCCGGGGTAATTTTGCCGGTGCGGAATCCTCGAGGACAAGCCCGGAGGCATCTCGATACTTAGAGGGAGATTTGCCCTTCGAGGACCGGCTAGATTTATGTTTGGTTACCTGAGATCCATGGGAGGAAGAAGCAGCCCTGGAAGACGTCGATGCCACTGAGGCTGCATCAGAGGGAAACAGGGTACTGAGCTTGGCTGCTCGGTTCTGCCAACCTCTTTTAGACATCATGGTACAGGACACACAATCCGTGATGGAATGGTCAGGACCCAAACATTTTAGACACCAATCATGGGTGTCGGTGACAGAAATAGTACCACCACACTTCGTGCTCTTTTTAAACCTGGAAGCGGGCTTCTCCATGAGGAGAAAATGTTCAGGCCTAAGGCCCAAACCGCAATGCAAAATTGAAGAAAGAAAAGGTTTTTGTTTTGTTTTTTTAATAAGAAAGAAAAGAAAAGACCGGCGGTACCGGTCTGATGTCGAAGAAGGCAGACGCGACACAGAAAAATAAAGAAAAAAATAAAGAATTCTTCTGCGGTGATAGGAACACGACCTGCTGACTCCGCGGAAAAGAATTACTGGAGAGAGGCGGTTGGGAAAGGCGGGAAGGCAGCGCGCAGGCGCTGTGGGATGCTCCCAAAAGCTTTCTTACTGGACGCTGGGGAGCGTTCCCACGCAGGCTCCGTCGGTACCGACGATACCCATATGTGAAGACTCATCCCTGCTTGTTCCTGGAGATACGTCTCTTATTGGGAAATATTTCCTCCTACTCCACATTGAAAACATTAAATATTTTTCCAACAGTACTGTAAATTGCACCCCTCACAGTGCAGAGTGAGGAGAAGCCTGAACAGCAAGGCAAGGCAGTGTTGTGTCCCGTCATCCCAGGACAGCTTATTAGGGTTGGTGGGAATTTTCAAGCACTAATGCCAAAAGTCAGAGAAAAAAAGTGCAGTATCTGTGGACCAGAGCAACAGTCTAAAATATCTGTGCAAGACCTGTCAATGATGTACATTTCAAAAGCAAACACAGCAAGCTAAAGTGACATCACCAGAACCCACAGTTTGAACAGGCCCATCCCCTCCTCTGGCACGAACTTCTTGTTACCAAGAAACCCATGTGAGGGGTAGGGCCTGTAAGCATGTATCAGCTCCCAGGTCCCATACCAACCTTTCCTCCTATTACCTGAAAGTGTCTGCTGGGTCTATAAACAGTAACATGAAGGGAGGAAGGAATCATGGGGAGGGTAGAAGAAAGGCGACCTGGGAAAGGGCTATTAAGGGGAGAGAGGGTTAGGACTCAAGATTTTCAAGCAGCTGCTATATATCTAGTCAAGGAGGCCCTCACTCACCCCCCCCCCCCCCTCGTCTCTAGAGGACAGCAACCTCTTTCATTCCAAGGCTCCCAAATACGAAATTGCAACAAACGAGGCCAAAAGAAGTTTCCCTTGTCTGGAGTTTCCACACTAACTTCCATGTACATAATCAAAAGGTATCCATATATATGAGGAGAGGCCGATTGTGGTCATTAGCACAGCCTGTAACACTGTTCTAAGCCAAGCCCTGTGAGGCACTGCTAATGTGTTTTATATCATTCTTCAGTCAACTAACATAGGCACATAGTTAAAAAGCCAATGTTACTAACCTCATTAGAGTCAGAAGGGATTTTTATTTTGGAGGGCTTTGTCTTGGCACTTGCTTTAATATTTGCATAAGACTGTCCATGGTGGTCTTCAGGCAGTGACTTCAGTTCTGGAGACTCACTTGGTGCTTGATCTTGGCCATCCATGGGTCTAACATATGCTGTGGGTTTCTGTTGCACTATACTGGTTTTTGATGGTAAAGAAGGGGGGAAAGATTGTAAGGAAGGCTGATTGGCTGCAGTTGGGTTAGTGACCAAATTAGAGTTATCCCGAGTTTTACTCTCATGAAGTCCCATGCCTGCAGCCTGGGGAGATTTTGTTGGACGACTGTAAGGTTTTCTGTGTTTTTTCTTGGGTTGTGATCTAGAATTCGCAGGCTGGCTGGAAAGTGAAGGAGACAGTGGCTCTACCAGAGGGGACAGAGAGGACAGCAATGGAGAAAGCTTTGATAGTGAAGGCAATTGCTCATCAGGAAAGCAATCCTCATTCAAATTCTGATCACTCTTTTTGTGTTGGCGACTACCGCTCTGACCTTGGCTTTGGCCCCGATTATGGGATGAGCTGTAGCTTTTGGTGTGCAAACCTGAGCATTGGTCTGGGTTGGGCTGAGTTTGTTGGTGCTGGCAGGAGCTGCAGGCAGATGAAGGAGAAGGAGCAGGTCTGAGGGACTGGTGGTCATTAATATGGACTGAGAGTTGTGACATTCCACTGACTTTTGTAGAAAATAGTGAATGATTAGGTTTCCCCTGGGAGGTCAGTGGGTGAGCACTTCTTGAGATGTCAGTAAGCTTCTGATGGGATTTCATGCTTATAAGTTCTTCCTCCTCTTCGTAATTACCCAGCATGCTTTGGATTCGGCTGGACAATTCATCTCCTCTGATAGTCTAGAAATAAAGCATAATGATAAAGTGAGGAAAAAATACTAAAGAGGAACCAAAAAGTAAACAGAAGAGTTCATAGGGCAATGAGAAAACATTGCTACATTTTAAAAGTTTTGTGCAAGACCTGTTGAATGATGCATTCTCAAAATGCAAACAAGCTGAAAAGATGTTACTAGAGCCCTACACTTGGCCACAAAGTATATTAACAAGTAATATGAGCAATAGCAATCCTTCCTAAGACAAGTGGGGAAAGCATGCGGAGCATGGCTCATGAAATTCTTTCCAACCCCTCTACGCACAAGTGCGTGAGTGTATACATGCATATGGTTGCGCTCATACAGTATTGAGTATCTGCATTGCCTCGACTATCAATGTTTTGCTCAGGCAGTGCATGTGTTTATCTGTTTTGCATGTTTATTTGTTCTGTGTACACATGCATGGGTATGTTTGTATGTATCTATATCTGTGCTGGCTTTCTGCTTATCTGATGAGGAGAGGCTATGAGAGGGAAAGACAATGTGAAAGGTGCAATTCCTTAAACAGTATGCTGAAGAAAATTAGTTTCTGTATACTGCAGTTTTTGGAACTGCTTCTCCCATAGAAATGTACTGGGGAAGATGGGGGCTTCATTTCTCTTCTGCATCCCCCCCTTCCCAGTACACGCAGAAAATTTCTACAGCACATGAACTGCCCCCCCCCCCCCAGCTCACTTCCTACCTTATTGTGCTTCCAATGCTCCATCCCCAGAGCATTCCCATTACCTGGGCTCTAAGGGGTATGTCTACTAAGCCAAGTTAACAGTTAACCCGGCTATCAGCAGCTAGGTCCCACTGAATAACATGGAACCTAGTAACAGATAGCCCAGATTAACCATTAGGGGTATGTTTACTAAACCAGGCTAAGTGTGTGATATGAGATGGAAGAGAAAGGAAGCCCGCCCTCCAAAATAATGCCTCTATGCATTTCTAAGGAAAAGCTAGTCTAACAGCTGCAGCATGTAAACACTAATATACAGTAACATTGCAATTACGGAATTGCATCTATCAAACAGCCCTTTCCTCTCATCTTTCCCAATCACAGACACAAAAATAATACCAGATATAGACACACACAAGCCAATATGTCCACGCATGCACAGATACTTACATATAAACATTCATACACGCATATAAGACTATATGCAGTAACACACTGACATATATATAAAATTGGGCACATATACCAGCTCCCTAAAATATACAAATACACGCACAACATACAAACCAGATATGCACATACTGTATACACAGACACAAAACACATACAGGCAGTGAAGACACAGATTGGCAGGTGCAGGTGCAAGTGTAAACACACACACATACACACAGAGGAGTTATAGAGAGAATTTCACAAGCCATGCTCTGCATGCTTTCCCCACTTGTTTCCAAGTTCCATTGAGTTGGAAAGAATAAAGGCGTGAGGAACACATGAAGAGCATGGCTCATGGAATTCTTTCCAAACCCTCTGTATGTGCATGTAAATTCATATATATTTTTAAAGACACATTTGGATGCTCATCCACTTTGTGCATGTGTGTATCTTTATGGGCTGGCATGTCTGCGCATATTTGAGTGGGTCTGCATGAATCCTTGCACATGTGTGCCTGTGTGTGGGGGTGTGTTAGTATGTATGTGTATATCTGTGCTGGTTCTGTGGGTATTTGTTCAGGGCCTGTGCAACCCAGTCAGCAAGGTAAGCATGGCAGGGGTGTGCTGACTTTTGAGAAGTGCCAAAATGCTGAAAAATAAAGAATAAGGAAATGGAAAATTTAAAAAATGAGAAAAATAAAATGGCAAAACATGAATAAATAAAAAACTAAGGCGCTATCAAAAAACAGCAATGTGGGTGTAGCGTTGTGAGGAAGGACAGCACAGATTTATAAGTTGCAGGGGCTACCGAAAACCCTAGCAGCAGCTTTATCTCTGATCTGGAAAGGAAATGAGAGGGGAGGGCCTTTTTGACAGGTGCAATTTCATAATCACTATGCTACTGTGAATCAGTGTTTATGCCTCAACTGTTGGAATTGCTTTTCCTATAATAATGCACTGGGGCATTTTTTGGTGATCTTTATTTCTCTTCCATCTCCCATCACAGTCAGAAACTTCATTTGTACAGCAAAGGAACAGAGCTGTATTCCCCCAGCTCACCTTCTCCCTTCCTGTGACTAGCGCAGCATTCCAATGCTCCGCCCCCACAGCTTTCCCATTGGCTGGATCCTATGCAGTCTCTACTGCTAGTTACATTGGGAACAAGTAGGGCAGCTTCTCACAAAGTGGAAAGGGTTTGAGAATTGCAGTTAGAAATTTTAAACTCAGAAAAATATCCAGATATGTTAGCCATCATTCTGGCTTCCAGATATTACTGTAGAAATCAGTATAATCCTGAAAAAGAAGTCAAGAGTTGGCAATCTTAATCACCGAAGTCTTGGGAACATCTGACAGTGTTCCCCCTAAACTTTGGATTCTAGTTATGTCCCTAGTTTGCCAGTGCCTTCATCTAGCCCTGCCCTGCAACAGATATTAGTTAGCAACACACACAACTAGTAAGAAAGCTGCACAATTCAGTCAGTAGGGTTCACAGCAGAAACAATAAGAAAAATAGATATCAGAATAACTTAAAATATTTGTAATCTCTGTGTGCATGTATCTCAGTTGAGTGCTGTGCATATGTTGTATCTGTGGCGCAAGATAGCTGGAGGGTCAGTTTTTTTAGGGGGAGGGGGCAGCAGGGTTATGAGGAATGTGGGCATTTGAACTAAGGTAGTTTTTGAGTTTGAGGGTAGTTTGCATAGTAGAGGGGCAGTTGAAATGGGTGAGGGGGGTGAGGGGAGTGTTTGGGGGTAGTGGGACCAGGACCATACCAAGCTAGAAATGCACCTTACGCGACTAATGAATCTGGCAGCCCTCTCCACCCAGCCACATTCATTAACGCACTCTGAGCTTCCTGGAAGCCCAGTGATGATATCAGCACGCCCTTCTGTGCTTATGCTCTGTATGGCCACACAGCTCTTGGTACAGCCTTGAGTGGGACAGTTGCAATGGCAGGTTTTGGGGATAGGGACAATTTGTGGTGGTGGCAAGGCAATGACAGAGAATATTTGAGGGAGAGGATAGTATGCAGGGTGGTAGAACAATTATGGGGTTTTTTTTTTTGTTTTTTTTTGAGGTGCAGGGGTGTAGCTTTATTTAGGATGAAGGCAGTTTGTAGACTGGTGAGTCAGTTACGGAGGGGTGGTTATTTTGGGATGAAAGGCAATTTGCAGACAGGTGGGGCAGTTGTGCAGGGAGTAGTTATTGGGGATGGGCAGTTTGCAGGATGGTGAGATAACTGCAGATGTAAGTTTAGGGTTGGTGCAGCTGTGAGGAAGCAGTTTGCAAGGTGGTAGGGATATTTTGGGTAAGGAGAGCAATTGGGCAGAGTGATTTCATGAAATGGGGAAATTTGCAGGGAGTAGTTTTTGGGGGTGGTGCCGTTGTGAGGGGATACTTTTGGGAATGGGTACAATTTGCAGGATGTTTTTTTATGGTGGGAGGAAAGTTTTGTGCGATAGGGCAGTTGCAGGGTTGGGGGAAGAGGGGGAGATTAGAGAACAGGGAGTGGCAATTGGAAAGGAGGAATTTCATAACTATTATGTTTCCAGGGTCAGCCTGTCTGATAGGTGAACTAGGTGGTCGTCTAAGACGGCAGAGCATGGTGAGCAGCACAGTGATCTCTATCTTTTTTGAAGTAGTGGCAGAGCTGCCACAGGCCTTAAAGTGCCCACGCATATGCATGCAGTCATGCCCTACCATTCCTGCCCTCTCCAACAGGAAGTTGCGTCGGATGGGGCAGATATGGCAGGTCATGAGTTTGTGCTCATGCACGGGTGCTTTAAGGCCCATTGCAAGTACTACCAAGAGGGTTAGCAGCAAATTTGAGAGATTGAGATCATAATCTGCATACCCTGGTTTAGAAGCAAGGTTCATTGCTGTCATGGCAACCTATTTGGTGGATTGCCCCCAAAGAGAGATATCAGTTCTAAGAAAAACAAAGTAAAAATCCTGGTAGAAAACAAGAGTGGATTCTAAAACAGGAACACTTGATATTTTAGGACCAGAGTGAGAAATACTCCTCTAAAGAAAAGGATCTCTCCATATTAATCCATCTATTTAACTTCTGGCGTGATCAATCGTCAATGTATATTTTCTGTAATTTAACACTGTTTATGCAGATGGAGAAATTTTATATACCGAATAACTGATCATTTTCTTTTCTTTAATTCTGCTAGACTAATTCAGATGATGGGCTATGCTCCTCAGCCAGCAGGTAAAGGCAGACCAGAGCAACTTTCAGTTATATCATCACTTGTACATATGCTGGTGTGGCAACTACATTCCAAACTATTGGTTCTCTTACCATGACTATATCAAACAGATGCCGACAAGCCATGAAAAGGCCATTAAGAGGCAGGCCATGCTTCCCAATCTGTAGGCAGTATTTTTTCCAGGGCAGGTCCTGGACTGGTCTAGCAGAATTCAAGGAAATAAAATTATGAGGTATGTAAAGTTTCTCCTCATCATCCTGCTAGACCAGCTCAGATGAATGGGATTTATTCAAGCAGTGAGAACTCAGCATGGGAAGAAGAGGATGTTTTAGACAGCACTGTGCCAGCCACATCAGCTCCAGCATGTGCTCAGTAGCGCTTCTCAAAAAAGTGTTCAGAGAAGAACACTCAGTCGCCACCAGATATCTTCCAAAAACGCTGAGGTAGAAATAGCCCAGAAAGACGTTTGTGTCCTAGTGAGGTGAGCTCTGACCCCTATGGCAAGCGTCTCCTGTTCAGAAGGCAAGCTGAACTACTAGTCTCCTCAAGCTAGCCTACAAACAGAAATATGGCTGCTTTGTGTCCTGTCTTCAGACCATGGGAGACAGGGCTGGCCCAACCATTAGGTAAAATAGACGGTCACCTAGGGTGGCAGTGTCCGGGGAGCAGCAAAGATCAGGACATTCAAAGCTAAATAATTAATTCCGACAACCAGAACTAACCCAACAAGCTCAGGAGACCCACACACCATGGACTGCGCAGCCAGTCTGTCGCTACATAGAAGATGGCTCTACAAAAGCCATGGGAGAGAGGCCTACAGAAGCCCTGCTGGGGGATATGCCAGAAGACAGACATCCAAACCTGCTGTCCATGACTTTAAAAAAGGCTCTTTACCTCAGCATTCCCTTGCATAAACAGCAGACCGAACATCAGCAAGTCCGATCTCCACACGATGAGAGCAAACGCCCTTAGGCTTAAACTCCACTTGTCAGGAACCACCATGACAGACTCAGATGGTCTGCATGCTGCTAATTTTTACTGTGTGCTGTTGACTGAGTTACTAGATAAGCCTCCAGTCAATAGCCAAATCCTCACAAAAGTTGAGCCCAATGAATATGACCCAAAGTCATTTAATCTATTTTTTTTGTCAGACCATTTACAGCAAACCACACTCAGTTGTCTATGTGATCTGTTGCCTTCAGTCTATTTTATTTTAATATATACGAAAACTAAGATTATTAATTTGTCAAAAAAAAAAAAAAACCAGTCCCATTTTGAGCAGATACAGCAGATCAAATCAACTGTCCTACATCAGGGGAATACTTATCGAACATCCCAGCTTACGAGATATCCATTTAGTGGAATCACAGTGGGGGAGGGGCAGAATTTCTCCATCAAGCTTATAACTGTTCATTGTGTTAAGCGCAACTTCAGTATTCCTTCTGCCAGTCAACATGTAGTTTAAATGAATGCTTTGGTCATTCTTATCGGATGAATCACCCACTATTTCCGAATCCCTCAGTAGGGGCTTCCCAATACCTCAAAGACTACAATTCCCAGCATTCAAGAGGAAAATCAAAAGAGAACTCCACTCTACGTCCCCATTCATACCTAGAGGAGCAGAACAGTTGGCCTCAGTGGTTGCTCATTGTTTGGCAACAGGACATACATTTTCTACTTTGAAGTGGCGGACTATTAACCATATCCCCTTAACATGGCGAGGAGGGGACCGGGATGCATTATTAAATTGTGAACGAGTCCGGATTTCTAAACTATGTAGTACTGCTACTCTAGGTATGAATGGGGACGTACAGTGGAGTTCTCTCTCGATGTTTTTCCTCTTGAATGCTGGGAATTTTAGTCTTCGAGATATTGGGAAGCCTCTGTTGAGGGATCCGGAAGTAGTGAAGTATTCAGTAAATGACCAGAAAATCCATTTAACTGCATGTTGACTGGCAGAAGGAACGCTGGTTGTGCTTAACACAAAGGCCGGGTATTAGCTTGATGGAGAAATTATGCCCCCTCCGTGATTCGACTAAATTGGCATTCCATAAGCTGGATGTTTGATAAGTAGTCCCCTGATGCAGGATGGTTATATTGATCTGCTTTAACCATTCGAACCAGGACGGGAGTTGTACTGTCCCAGTCTTTTTTTTTGGGCAAATCAAGAGTTTTCATTCATATTATATATATATATATATATATATATATATTATAGAAAAATGGACTGAAGACAACAGCTCACACTGACAATCGAGTGTTTCCTGTAAATGGTCTGACAGTTTTTGTGATAAGCTAGATAGTTTGGATGACTGTCATTCATTGGGTTTAACTTTTGTACTGACTGGTATCTGATTGTTGTCCTCTTGTTTTGCTCCTTTCTATATATTTCTTGGGGAATAACTAAGTCCTGGCATAACTGTGGCTACTGCAGTATTGCAAGGGCCACCTTGCTCACTGACATATACTGCTGCTAAAGCTCTGATTGAGAACACTGACCACTTAGCTGACCATGAAAGCCCGAAACCTCTCTACAGCCAGGTTTGATCACCCTGGCCTCTAGCCTTGACCGACCAGGAGGCTTCATGAAGAAACCAGTGCCCCTATACAAGCTGATTACATTAATGCAGTAGCCCAGCAGACCAATATTCACAGAGCTATCATGCAAGGTAGTGCCCCCGGAGGCAACCCTTTCATCAGCAGGTGAATCTGCAGCCACCAAGCTAAGTGCTCATACATTTCTTGGGGAAGAGATAGATGCTGAGTGAATAACTGAACAGGGAGTCCAAAAGAAATCCTGTTGGGGATGCATGCATACCCTGGTCCAAAGCATCTGTTCCAGGATCCAAGTCAGCGAAACTGGGAGATGCAGACAGACCCAAGCCCTGGGAACTGCCCAAAAGCACAGACTCCAGAGCTGCAACCAAGCCTGACCAAACATATCGGGGCAAGAAACATACTGCCCAAGCATGTGCTGGATAGGCACCCAGACACACCCAAAGTGATTTAGAATGCTCTTGGGGGGGTAGATCACCCATGACTGCACCTCTAGTCACTGGACCACTAAGGACACTCCTGCTCTGGATTGTTCCAAGAAGTTGACCAACTTGACTAGTGATACAGAATGGGAGAACCCAGATTCCTTGATTATGTAGGAGGCCGCCATTACAGTCTAACTCCCAAAAGAATGCGATGAGATGCAGCCAAGGCCAGAGGAGGCCATAAAG
The DNA here is from genome assembly GCA_033557465.1 of Ichthyophis bannanicus. Taxonomy (NCBI): domain Eukaryota; kingdom Metazoa; phylum Chordata; class Amphibia; order Gymnophiona; family Ichthyophiidae; genus Ichthyophis; species Ichthyophis bannanicus. The sequence continues at coordinate 1,105,441,074 of CM066032.1, read as the reverse complement.
TCAAAGACAGTGGTCCAGGACATGGACATGGAGAAATGGCTAAATATAGATGCAGATAGGAATATGGCAGAACAACCTGGAGTGGGGTCCAAGGGGGATAGACCCCCCTCCATATTGGGCTCATGGAAAAAACAATCTAAGGGTATCCAAGAGAACTGCAACTCTTAGCTTGGCATTGACCATCTACTGGCCCAAAAGGGGCCAGGAGGAAGGTGGCTCTCTCTTTCTGTGGAGGCCACAAACATAACAGTCTGCTAAGTTTCCTCAACTGCCATTCTCTTTGGCCAAGAGGCACAAAGACTCCTGAAAGATGGGCTAGAAAGGCCCCAGCAGCTCTAGAGCAAACCCAAAGCTTGAAGACCTCAAGAGCAGATATGTCCATTCCGAATAACTAGCCGGAGACGCCTGCCAACCACCCGTTCCTTAGAAGGGACCCGTGCATCTCACTGTGAGGCTATGTCTGCCCATGGGGAGGCACTTACTGAGTCCTGAGGTGTTGAATTCCCATAAAGGATCCTTCTCAGGCTGAGGCCCATAGGAGTAAGAAGCTTCCTGAACTGTTCCCAATCTTAAGCTGTTACAGCGCTCTCCACTGAGCCCTTTATGAGGATGGAACCTCCAAGCCCATTATCCAGGAGCCTCTAAGGACATGCATCACATCATGAGCTTTCCTCCAAGTACTGCAGGCCCTCCCAAGATTGCCATCTGCCCTTAAAATCAAGCTTCCTAAGCCACAGCTGGGACATAACCTCTGCAGACCACAACCAGAGGCAGGGCTACTGTTGGGTTACCAGCTGCCACCACAGACTGCGAGGACAGCCTGCTCATGTTGTACAGGGTATCTTATTAGGTCTGTCACAGGCCAGCCTCAACCCCCCATAAGGCTTGAGTTGCAAAGCAGGTGTCTTTCTGGAAGAGTATATATCTCCTCTAGGCTGTCTAGCAGTTGCTGGAACCACCCAAAGAGCATTTGGTTCACCAGACCCAACAAAGGCACTGCTAAAGCACCCTTGGCCAAAGCCAAGAGGGGTTCTTAAAGAGGGCTTCCACCATTGTCTCATGGGATACCTGTCATAGTATGCTCAAAACTAACCCAATTGGAGAAGCTGCCCTCTAGTGATATCTGTAACTCCATATCACCACAGTAGTTGCGTGCTACAACACTGCCGTGATCAAGGCCCCACCTTAGAGATTTCCAGGGATATTCCAACACCTCTGGGTTAGAAAGTATAGCCAAGCCTGAACCAAAGCACCCTTAAAACCCAGCTCCAATGTCTCCTTTGAGAGGACACGAGCTTAAGCAAGGACACAGAGTGCAAGAAATTGAAGGAACATCTCCATCCCTCAAGGCTTGGGTCCACTTCTGGAACCAGAGGAGGCTCCGTAAAGGACAGAGGCATCTCTACTTCTGAATAGGGGCAGAGAAGTCCTCTCCATAAGACAGACCAACTCAGTTGGAGCCTCTTCTGTCACCAAGGTAAGCTCCCCCTCCTCTGTGTACTCACCAACTGAAGAAATGATAAATCGCCTTCTCTTCCTAGTATGCTGCCAGAGGGGACAAGGCCAGGCTCTTGGAGGCATGAATAAACCATAAAGTTGGAAGGGAGTGCTGAACCCCCTGATGCCAGATAGGGAGATGCAAGAGGGCCCTCCCGTCCCCTACAGGTGAGTTAAGGGCCCCCAACACCCTGAAGAGGGCTGCCCCACAGCTACTAAGGACTGAAAACAGCCTGTGAACTGTTTTAGGAGTAGCTACTCAAGGCTGGACGAAAAAAGGGCCCTGGAGGACCCTCAGAGGCCTGTGGGTTTAGCACAGTTACTTACCTGTAACAGGTGATCTCTGGGAACAGCAGGAGTAAGTCTTCACATATGGGTATGGTCGGTACAGATGGCGCCTACGTGGGAACGCTCCCCAGCGTCCAATCAGAAAGCCTTTGGGAGCATCCCACAGCGCCTGCGTGCTGCCTTCCCGCCTTCCTCAGTTGAGTTTTAAAACTGAGACAAAGAGAGAGAGAGAGAGAGGGGAGAGAGGGAAAGGAAAGAGAGAGATGCAACTCCTAGGGGAGGTGGGTGGGTTGTGAAGACTTATGCCTGCTGTTCCCAGAGATCACCTGTTACAGGTAAGTAACTGTGCTATCTCCAGGAACAAGCAGGAATGAGTCTTCACATATGGGGACTCCCTAGCTTTAGACGCCAGGGAGAGACCCCAGAAGTTGTCTGTCCCTGGGACAGGGCTCCACTTCCCCCAATAGATCTCTGGCATCCAATGAGGGATGGTGGGTAGGAGTTGATTAAGTATGGAACAGGTGTTTGAGAACAGCCTGACCACAAAAGGCATCCCGGCGGGAGTCCTTGTCCAAGCAGTAATGGGCTGTGAAGGTATGAACAGAGGCCCAAGTGGCTGCTCGACAAATGTCGTCAATAGACACAGAGTTCAGATGAGCCATTGAGGCTGCCATGGCCCTCACATTGTGAGCTGTGACATGGCCCTCCAGAGAAAGGTTCTTACTCTGACAGGCGAAAGAAATACACTGGGCAATCCAGTTGGATAGTGTTCTCTTGGAGACTGTTAGTCCCAAATGAGAAGGATCAAAGGCAACAAAGAGCTGAGAGGACTTTCTATGTTGCTGTGTCCTCTGTAAATAAAAAGCCAGAGCTCTTTTACAGTCCAGGGTATGAAGATTCCTCTCTGCACTTGATGCATGAGGTCCTGGAAAAAAGACAAGTAGGTAGACCTCCTGGTTGAGGTGAAAGGGCGAGACCACCTTAGGCATGAAGTGTGGATGAGTCCTAAGGACTACCTTGTCATGATGGAACCTTGTATAAGGTGGATTAGCTACGAGTGCTTGCAATTCACTAATACGACGTGCTGATGTGATTGCAAAGAGAAAGATAACTTTCCAAGAAAGGTATTTCAAGGAGGTGGTAGCCAAAGGTTCAAAAGGTGGCTTCATAAGAACCTAAGATATGCCATACTGGGTCAGACCAAGGTCCATCAAGCCCAGTATTCTGTTTCCAACAGTGGCCAATCTAGGTCATACGTACCTAGCAGTTTCCCCAAGGGACACAGGTTCCACAATGCTTGTATTGGTTCAAGCATTGATATCCTGGGTCCCTTCTTAATAATGGTTTATGGACCTTTCCTCCAGGAACTTGTCCAAACCTTTTTTAAACCCAGCTACACTAACAGCCTTTACTACATCCTCCGGTAACAAATTCCAGAGTTTGATTACACGTTGAGTGAAAAAAAATTTTCTTTTATTAGTCTTAAATAGTTTACCCTGTAGCTTCATTGCATGTCCCCTAGTCTTTCTATATTCTGATAAGGTAAACAATCAATCTACGTTTACCCGTTCCACTTCTTTACTTTACTTTATTCAGATTCTTGATAAACCGCCTAAACCATAAGGCATCAAAGCGGTGTACAATAAATGGGCTGCAGGAAGTAAAGATAGAAAAGAACGCCATGGTATGACAGGAAAGAGAGGAGAAGGAGAAAAGAGAAGAGAGAATACAAAGGGCAGAGCGACACAAATAGAAACGTACAACCAGAGAGAGGAAGCTGAGGGGAGTAAACGAGGGTAGAGGATACCGGAGTGAAGGGTTCTATGAACAGTGAAGAGGTATTAGAGGGTACTGAGAGCAGTAAGTATGGTTGAGGGAGCCAATAGAGTCAAAGAGAAACAGGAAGATCAAAAGCTTGTGTAAAGAGGTGCGTTTTAAGGAGGGACTTGAATTGTGGAAAAGAGGGCTCAGTACGGAGGGGGAGGGGGAGGGAATTCCACAGGGCAGGACCAAGGAAGAAGAAAGCGAAGTGGCGGGTAAGTTCAAGGTGCGCTTGAGAGGGGAAAGGGAGAAAGAGACGATTACCGTGGGAAGAGCGAAGAAGGCGAGGAACAGGCTGATGAAAAATGAGATTGGAATGGTAATGAGATATTTGAAGATGAAACGGTATCGAATAGGGAGCCAGTGAAGGGAAAGGAGACAAGGGGTGATGTGATCACGGGGAGAGGAAAACGTAACTAGACGGGCAGCGGTATTTTGAATAAGTTAGAGACGGCGTATCTGAAAGGAGGGGAGACCAGCAAAAATGGAATTACAGTAATCAAGGCGGGAAATTACAAGGGAGAGGACTAGAGTAGTGAGAGAACTAGAGGAAAGGTAAGGACGAAGGGATCTGATACGACGAAGGTGGAAGCAGCAGCTGCGGACCAAAGAGGAGATGTGGGAGTGAAAAGACAAGGAGGTGTCAAGAGTTACACCAAGATAACGAAGGCAAGATACAAGAGGAATGGGCAGAGATGACATTAAAGGAGCCAAGGTGGGGGAGGGAGTTGAGAAAGAAAACCAAAGAGCCAATGATTTGGAGGGGTTGACACTAATTTATAGACTTCTATCATATCTCCCCTCAGCCGTCTCTTTTCCAGGTTAAAGAGCCCCAACCTTTTTAGCCTTTCTTCATAGGAGTATCCTTCCATCCCCTTTACCATTTTGGTGGCTCTTCTCTGAACCTTTTCTAAAATCACTATATCCTTTTTAAGATACGGCGACCAGAATTGCACACAATATTCAAGGTGCGGTCTCACCATGGAACGATATAGAGGCATTATAATATCTTTTGTTTTATTTTCCATTCCTTTCCTTATCATACCTAGCATTCTATTTGCTCTCTTGGCCGCTGCTGCACACTGGGCCGAGGGTTTTAACATGGTATCCACAATGACGCCTAAATCTTTTTCCTGGGTGGTGGTTCCTAATGTGGAACCTTGCATCGTGTAACCATAGTTTGGGTTGTTCTTCCCTAGATGCATAACCTTGCACTTGTCCACATTAAATTTCATCTGCCATTTTGATGCCCAGTCTTCCAATTTATCAAGATCCTCTTGCAATTTTCCACAATCCTCTTGGGTTTTAACAACTTTAAATAGTTTTGTGTCATCTGCAAATTTGATAACCTCACTCGTTATTCCACTTTCCAGGTCATTTATGAATATGTCAAAAAGCAGCGGACCCAGCACAGATCCCTGGGGTACACCACTATTCACCTTTCTCCATTGGGAAAATTGGCCATTTAGCCCTACCCTCTGCTTTCTATCTTTTAACCAGTTCCTGATCCACAATAGTACACTGCCTTCTATCCCATGACTCTTTAGTTTTGCCAAAAGTCTCTGATGAGGGACCTTGTCAAAGGCTTTCTGAAAGTCCAGATACACAATATCAACCGACTCACCTTTGTCCACCTGATTATTCACTCCTTCAAAAAACATAACAGATTAGTAAGACAAGATCTTCCTTGTCTAAAGCCATGTTGGCTGTCTCCCATTAGGTCATGACTATCTACATGCTGAGTAATTTTATTCTTTATGATGGTTTCTACCATTTTTCCCGGTACTGATGTCAGGCTCACCGGTCTGTAGTTTCCCAGATCACCCCTGGAACCCTTTTTAAAAATTGGTGTTACATTGGCGATCCTCCAATCTTCAGGTATTAGAGATGATTTTAATGATAGTTCACAGATTACTAATAGCAGGTCTGCAATCTCGTATTTCAGTTCTTTCAACACCCTTGGATGTATACCATCCGGCCCAGGTGATTTGCTACTCTTCAGTTTATCTAATAGTTGTAATACATCTTCCCGATGTATCGATATTTCCTTCAATTCTTCCGCACCTTTAAATACCACTTCAGTCATGGGTAACATCCCTACATCTTCCTCAGTAAAGACTGAAGCAAAGAATTCATTCAATCTCTCCACTATCGCCTTGTCGCCTCTTAGTGCTCCTTTAACCCCTTTATCATCTAATGGACCAACTGACTCTCTCACAGGTTTTTTGCTACGAATGTACTTGAAAAGGTCTTTACTTCGCGTTTTTGATTCCGCAGCAAGCTTCTTCTCAAATTCTCCCTTTGCCTGCCTTATCAATGCCTTGCATTTGACTTGCCAGTGCTTGTGCTGTTTCCAGGTTTCGTCGTTTGGCTCTTTTTTCCATTTCCTGAAAGATGCTTGTTTGGCAACAACAGCCTCTCTGACCTCACCTTTAAACCATGCTGGCAGTTTTTTGGACTTCCTTCCACTTTTCTTAAAGCGTGGAATACAGCTGGTCTGGGCTTCCAAGATAGTATTTTTCAACAACAGGCAAGCCTGATGTACGTCTTTAACCTTTGCAACTGCTCCTTTTAGTTTTTTCTTAACTGTTTTCCTCATTTTATCATAGTTTCCCTTTCGAAAGTTAAAAGGTAGTACTGTGGATTTTCTTACTATCCTTCCTCCACTAATTAAATCAAAGGCGATCATGCTATGATCACTATTGCCAAGTGGCCCCAACAACCTTATCTCTTGCACTAGATCTGGTGTTCCACTAAGGACTAAGTCTAATATGGCTTCCCCTCTGGTCGGTTCATGAACCAGCTGCTCCAAGAAGCAGTCATTTATTTCATCTAGGAACTTTATCTCCCTAGCATGTCCTGACGTGACACTGACCCAGTCGATACCGGGGTAGTTGAAATCACCCATTATTATTACTGCACTGTAACTTTTGTTAGCTTCCTTGATTTCTTTGAGCATTTCATCATCCATTTGGTCATTCTGGCAAGGCGCTCGATAGTAAGCGCTCGATAGTAAGCTGACCAAGAATCAGGTTCAAGTCCGTTGCCACCAGAGGTGGTCTAATGGGAGGCTTTGTTAAAAGGAGGCCTCTCATGAACCTTGCTACATGAGGATGAGAGAAAATAGGTTGTCCATTTAGAGGCTTAACGGAAGCTGCAATAGCACTCAAATGGACCCTTACTGAATTTGTTTTGAGGCCTGCATTAGACAGATGGAGGAGATACTCCAGCAAAGATTCCAGGGGTATGGTAAGGGGGTTAAGACCCTTCTCAGAGCACCAGATAGTAAACCTCTTCCATTTGAAAGCATAAGAACGTCTAGTGGAAGGTTTTCTGGAAGCATAAAGAACATCTTTTACCTGTTGAGAAAGATGAAGATCTTGGAGATCTAGGCCTTCAGCAACCAAGCCCTGAGATGCAGAGACTGGGGATTGGGATGCCATAACTTTCCATCCTCTTGAGATAGGAGATCTGGAGCAGACCGTAACTCGATGGAGGGAGCTTGAGAGAGATGTAGAAGCAGAGGGTACCACACTTGCCATAGCCAATGTGGAGCTATGAGAATCATGTGGCCTCTGTCTCTCTGAAGCTTGAACAGGGTTTTGGGAATTAGGGGAATGGGTGGAAAGGCATACAAGAAGTCTTGACCCCAGTGAAGGAGGAAAGCATCCCTTGCCTGAGCTCCCTGAGCCGGAGTTCTGGAACAGAACCGGGGAAGTTTGGCATTCCACGGACTTGCAAAGAGTTCTATGTCCGGGGTTCCCCAAATCTGAAAAATCCTGGCTACCTGGTCCACATGTAGGGACCACTCATGTGGAAGCAGAACTCGACTGAGCCTGTCTGCCCAAGAGTTTTGAATGCCTGGAAGATAAACTGCCAGAAGATGAATCTGATGCTCTCTGGCGAGGGCCCACAGTCGCAAAGCTTCGTTGCAAAGCGACAGAGAGCCAGTTCCGCCCTGCTTGTTCACATAGAACATGGCTACCTGATTGCCCGTGTGGATAAGGACTGTCTTGCAGCTGAGCAGGGTGTGGAACACCCGCAGAGCAAGGAAGATTGCTCTGAGTTCCAAGAAAGTGATATGTAGACAACTCTCCTGTGGGGACCAGATGCCCTGGGTGGAGAGGTCTTGTAGATGAGCTCCCCACCCTACTGGAGAAGCATCTGTTGTGAGAGTTGCTTGGGGTAGAGACTGCTGAAAGGGGGACCCCAGCAACAGGTTTTGAGGGGACTTCCACCACTGGAGGGACAAAATGAGGCGACTTGTGTTTGCTATTTTGTCTGACAGGCAGTCTAATGCCTGGGTCCATTGGGTGGATAAAGTCCACTCAGCTGCCCTCATGTGAAGGCGAGCATATGTTACCACATGCACGGTGGATGCCATGTGGCCTAGTAAGTGTAACATCTCTCAAGCAGTTAAGTGGGGCTTCAACTCTGCTTGAGAAGCTAACTGCACCAAGCGAAGGCAATGGGCCTGGGGGAGATAGGCCCTTGCCCTTGTGGTATCCAGGATAGCCCCTATAAACTCCAGGGACTGAGTAGGGGTTAAATTGGATTTTGGGATGTTTATTATCAGCCCTAAATACTGAAGGATATGCATTGTGCAGGTTAGAGAACTCTTGGCCTCTGACTGAGTGGGAGCTCGAATGAGCCAGTCGTCCAAATAAGAGAATACGAATATTCCCAGAGTGCGCAGAAATGCAGCTACCACTGCCATGCATTTTGTGAACACCCTTGAAGCAGAGGCCAGACCAAAAGGGAGCACTCTGTATTGATAGTGCTTCTCTTGAAAAAGGAACCGAAGGAACCTTCTGTGAGTTGGATGGATGAGAACATGGGTGTACGCATCCTTGAGATCAAGAGAACAAAGCCAATCCTGACTCTGAAGGTATGTTCCCAGAGAAATCATTTTGAATTTTTCCTTGACTAGGAATCTGTTCAATTCTCTGAGATCTAAAATGGGTCTGTAGCCCCCTGTTTTTTTTGGAATAAGAAAATAGGGGGAGTAGAAACCTGTGCCCTGTTGTTGAAGAGGCACTTCCTCTATTGCCCCCTGGGCGAGAAGGGTGGCAATCTCCTGCCCCAACAGGTTGAGGAGGGAGGTTGGAGAATTGAACTGGTGCACTCTTGTGTGAGGGGGCAAGTTTGAAAAATGAAGTTTGTACCCCTCTTTTATGATGGAGAGTGTCCAATGCTCTGCTGTAATTTGTCCCCACCTGGGAGCAAAATGACATAGCCTTCCTGGCTCTGGAAGGACCAGAGCCCTCCACCATTCCAGGAAGGTTAAGTTCTCTAGCGGAAAGTCAAAGGCCCTGAGGGGGCTGAGGTTGCTGGGCTGGAGGAGGCCTAGCAGCCTTTTCTTTGTTCTGTTTGGATGATTGCTGACGTTTGGTAGGGAACTGAGCTGCAGAAGATGCCCGCTGACCATAAGCAGGATAAAATCTTCCCTTTTTAGAAAAAGGTGCTTTCTTGAACAACCTTTTCTTAACAGGAGCAGCTGTAGACTTGGATAGTCTATCCAAGGCGGAATTTTCAGTATCCATCTGATTGGCCTTTGCTTGCCAATCTTTACCAAACAGGTTCTCACCTGTACAAGGGATATTTCCCAATTCATCTTGTACCCAGATCTCCAAATCAGATGCTTGAAGCCAAGCAACTCTACGTGCACCTATGGCAATAGCTGAAGCTCTGCTTACACATTCAAAGGAGTCGAAAGCTGCACGGTTGGAGAATTTGGAGATATCTTGGGCATGTTTGAGCCAAGTGAGAAAGTCCTGTCTTTTATCTTCAGATATAAAAGGACTTAAAGTCTGGAAATGATCAGTGACTTCTTTTAGGAATATTCCCATGTAAAGACTATAGGAATTAATTCTCGCAGCAAGCATGGAAGCTTGGAAGACTATGTCCAAAAGCATCCAGGGTTCTACATTCATGTCCTGGAGGATTAGAGGCATGCCTTTTGGCACTTCTAATCTTTCTCATAGCAGACTCAACCACAATAGAGTGGTGAGAAAGCTGAGTTTTATGGAAACCAGGACAAGGAGGGACACGATACATGGTATCTAAACTGCAAGAATGAGGAGAGGTGGTAAGAGGTGCTTCCCACATTCTCAACATGAGATCATACAAAATCTCATGAACAGGCAAGGTAGCTGCCTCTTTAGGAGTTTTAGGATATTGTAAAATATCTAACTCCTTGGCTCTGGGTTCTGTCTCAGGGGCCACCGTGATGGATAGGCCCCCGAGCCACCTCCCTGATGAAGTCTTGAAAAGACAAGTCCTCTGGAGGAGACATCCTTCGTTTAGGAGAGGACTCCTCCTGTGGAAGAAGCATCACTGCATTGACAGACTCTTCAGAATCCTCAGAGTCTTCAGAGGAATCAAAGTATCGTCTGTCTGGATGCTCTTGCAAACCCAATACCCGTACCGACCGGGATCGGTATCGGGAATAACTGGTACCGGAGTATCGGTACCGGAAGGCTTCAGAGGACACCAAAGCCGATGTCGATGCCACCGGACCTGAGATCGGTACCGATGGCGGTGCTAGAGCCGGTACCGGTGAAGTAGTCTGTGGCGGTACCAGGGGTGTCGATGCCACAAGGAAAGCCGCCAGACTGCGTTCCATGGACAGAATCCTCTGATCCATCGACGCCGCCAATGCCTGGAAGTCGGTACCGGGTGAAGCCATTGGTACCCCAGAGCATGGCACCAGGTGATCTGTCGAGGCCACGCCATCGAGATCATCCTGGAACCCCGATGATGATGCTTTCGAGGCCGAAGCCTCCTGTCGGGGTAATTTTGCCGGTGCAGAATCCTCAAGAGCAACGCCAGAGGCATCTCGATGCTTAGAAGGAGATCTACCCTTCGAGGACTGGCTGGATTTATGCTTAGTTACCTGAGATCCATGTGAGGAAGAAGCCCTGGAAGACGTCGATGCCACCGAAGCCGCATCAGAGGGAAACAGGGTACTGAGCTTGGCAGCTCGGTTCTGCCGACCTCTCAGACATCATAGAACAGGACATACAATCTGTGATGGAATGGTCAGGACCTAAACACGTTAGACACCAGTCGTAGGTGTCGGTGACGGAAATGGTACCGCCACACTTTGTGCACTTCTTAAACCCTGAGGCAGGCTTTTCCATGTTAAGGAAATAAAGTTTTGGGCCTAAGGCTCAAAACGCAAGTGCACCTGAAGAAAAAACTGAGGAAAAGTCCTTTCTTTTTTTTTTTTTTTTTTAAGAGCAAGAAAAGAAAGACCGGCGGTACCGGTAGAGCGTCGATAAAGGCAGACGCGACACAAAAGAAATAAAGAAAAATAAAGAAATTCTTCTGCGGTGACAGGAACACAACCTGCTGGCTCCGCGGAAATGAAGAACTGAGGAGAGACAGTTGGGAAAGGCGGGAAGGCAGCACGCAGGCACTGTGGGATGCTCCCAAAGGCTTTCTGATTGGATGCTGGGAAGCGTTCCCGCACAGGCTCTGTCGGTACCGACGATACCCATATGTGAAGACTCATTCCTGCTTGTTCCTGGAGATAAGGCTGTTGCTGCCCACCATGCTCCCCTTCTGCAGGATCCATGCAGCCATTTAAGATGGCCACCGAGCCTTTCCACAAGAAAAGTGGGGGAGGGGGGAGAGGGGTGGAACACTGCAGAGGCACAGATATTGACAATGGGCACCAGGTCCCCTATGGGGGATCCTGAACATGCTGAAAAAATGTGCCCAGAGGCTTTTACAATGCTTTTGGGGCAAAACGCACCAGCCGCATAAAAAAGCCATAGGGAGCCATAGGCTACATCAAGCCACATGGCTCAGCATTGCAGCAGCAAAACAAAAGCTGTGAAGAAAAAAAAACCAGATCAAAAGAGAAAACCACGGAGAAAACCCAGCTCAGTAAGGGAATTCCAAAAGCTTTCAGGCTAGCCGGAGAAACCCAAGATGGGCTGCCCCATCGAATACTCAGGACTGGGAAAGCCCATTAAAAGGTACTTTTTTTCCTTCAAAGCTGCTTTATTTAAGCAACCATTGGAGAGCCAATTTAAAATAAAAGGAAAAAAGAAAAGAAAGAAAGGAGCAAAGCTAGCAGACCGAGGACAATGAGAGGGAAAGGGAGACTGGGCCCAGACTTAACCTCCCCCCCCCCTCACTCAGCAGCTTGTGGGGTCTTCCTGTCCTCTCCCCAGAACACCAGCGCTGGAAATCATGGATAACAGTGCTAGACACAGGGCAGTTGTGAGCTTGGGTAGACAACGGCATATCCAAACTCTGAGACCTGTAGACCCAACATTTACTCAGTCACTCAGGCTACAAAATACTGATCTGCAAAAGAGGAGAAAGACCTATCTGAACTGATTCAGCAGTCCACACATTGTGCCACCTGTAGCAGGCAAACAAATACTGGCTTCTCCTTGTACTGCACTGGCACATGTACTACTACGATTAATCATTTATATAGTGCTATAAGGCGTACCAAATGCTGTACAAACATATAAAGAAGACCATCTCTGCTCATAGACCTTACAATATAATCAAGACAGACAGTACAATACAAGAGAAACAAAGGAGGTTCAAATAGGGAAGGAGAAATAAGGAGAACAAGGGATTAGGATCAAAGTGTAAAAGTGATGATGATGATGATGATATCAAAGTTGCTCTGGTCTGTCTCCACCTGCTGACTGGGGAGCATAATACACTCATCTGGACTGTCCTAGCAGGTTAAGGAAAGAACAATTAGAGAGATAAGTACATACAAATAGACTACCACTCATTGCACACATTATAAATACCTTGTAGGGTTCTGGAAAGAGTGGGGCATTATCAAGAAAAGTCTCTCTTTCTTGAAGAGCCTCTTGATTCCTTCTCTCTCGTTCTCTGAGACGAAGCAAATTTCTATCTTCATTATATAAACTGTAAATAAATGTGTAAAAAAAAAAATTCAACTGTGATCGTAAGAAAAATTTGAACCAGCCATTAATCAGTTTGTATTAGATCAGCCTTGGTTCAGTTCAGGTTTACATTTGCGATAGACATCTATTTGCTTCTCATACTTGCTAGGGACTGGCAATGCTGCAGTGTTAGGGCTCACACGCCCTGGAAGAGCATCTTGGCCACAGAATATCATCTACTGGTTGGGTTCAAGAGTGTTTATGTGGTGGGAACCATACTTAGTGCCTCTCTGAAGGAAAGCTGCCAGTGCAACAACTCTGCTTGACAGGATGGAGATCACATCAAAATGGGTCAAAAAAATCCTGAGTGGCTGCAAAGGAAGCGGTATAGAACTGTAGCCCCCAACTAAGGCATGCTTCAGTTGAACCAAAGCTACCAGACAAAGCAAAATACATAAATGAAATATAATTTTGAAAAAAACTGGCTTAGATGTGCTCTGCCGAACATCAATTTTCAATACCAATCTGCAGTAGTTTGCTCGGGCCACCAGATTGAAGGCGGGGGTGGGGTGGATGGGGAAGGCTGGAAGATACCTCCTAACAAAGGAACATGTGCCACCAAACCTGTGACTGAACTGTAGCACAGAAGCACTATATCATCATGAGATTACCATACACAGATTGAAAACCATCCTTATCCTCTTACTTGAATCAGAAACAAGTGGAGGTGGCTTGAAAAAGATTAACTTGCTTACCAATCCCTAGGCAGACCTATATCACATGCACTAATCTTTAAATCGCCAACATTTTTGTGAGCTTTACCTTTTGTATGGGAGAGAAGGGAGATGGAAATAAGGAGCAGCTGCTTCTTGCTCAACTAAAACTAGCTTTTTTTAAGCAATGGACCCATGAGCCATCAGTCAGCCACCCATGATTTTGTCTCCTAATTTACTTCCCTCTTCTAACTCACTTGGGCCCAATCATTCTTTGCAACAAGCCACACACCAAAGTTTCTTTCTGAATCCTGCAATTGTGGTCTTCATGCTCAGCCACAAAAAGTCACCATTCCACAATGGTTAAAGCTTCTTTCTTCATGGAGGCTATGACCTCAGCAGTATCCTCAGAGTAGGATCTTCCAAACTCAGGCCCAATGAGTGGACCACAGCCATTGTTTTATGGCTATGAAATTCTGTCAGACACCTAAATTGAGGGGTGGCATGGGAATTGAATACCAGATGTAGAATTAAGTATGGTCATCTACGTCAGAAAGGTAAAGAACCAAGGAAACATAAAACAGACTGGAATAAGCAATACCATCCTGCAAACAGTCAAACTTCTACTGAGCTTGAGGACTGTAAACAAGAATAGGAGAGACTTGTCTAGGAACAGTGCTAGCCGACAGACAATTGCCCAAAGCGCTGTTTTCGGGAAAGGCCACTGACACCCCTCTCCAGGACCTACATTGGCGGCAATGACATTAAAACAGCATCACAGCACTTACCAAAAGCCTCAGAGCTGTGTTTGTGCTTTTGTCCCCTCCGTCTTGCCACTTCTGCTCCCATGCAAAAGGAAGTCTCCATCTGGGGAGGGGGAGGGGGGGGGGACAGAAGCACATACTGCACGCAGGGGTGGAGGCAAGTGCTGCAGTCCTGGTCCCGGAGAGGAGAGGAATGGAGGTGGCGACAGCAGAGGCAATGGGGCAGCGGGCTGGCAGAAATTAGGTTTGCCTAGGGCACCTGATATCCTTGCACCAGCCCTGGACTTTAAATATAATCTGCTAGTTAATGCTGGACACAATGCTAGTATATGGAGTTCTGGAGTCAATATTAAGAGGGCCAAATCACTTAGGGGCACATTTGTTAAGGCTTAGCACACAATAAATTCATTACCCTATGCAAAGTGCCACCATAACCCATATTAAGTCCCTTTGGCTTTTCCCCATGCTTTGCCTGTGGCAAAGAGACTTTGATAAACAGGTCCCACACATGGGTACAAAGTTAAATTTACACATTTAATCTTGGATGGATTTCAAAGTGTGACTAGAAAAGAGGGAGTAATGCCAGATTAACTAATCAAACTGAATTCTGGCATAATTAATCCATCACTAAAAGGGTGTGTGTATGAAAAAAGTATTAAAATTCATAAATGTTGGCAGAGTTTTCAAAAACTTAACACCAAAATACTTCCCCAGATGTAATAAATATCAAAATGAAAAAGGAAATTAGTGATAAAAAACCCAAACATACACCAACAAGTAAAATCACAATCGAATAGTTTTGCCAGTGCTGCTGCTTCAAAGGGGAAAAATACAGCTAGAAACAAATTGGATCCATATGCACAAAACCGGTGTGGAGTAGCCGCCTAGTGATTAGAGCACTGGCTTGGTAACCAAGCAACCAGGGTTCAATTCCCGCTAGCACTCCTTGTGGCCTTGGGCAAGCCACTTAACCCTCCATTGCCTCGGAAGAAAGGCCTGGCAACCTGCTTCCGGTGACACTGCCAAGAAAACCCAGGAGCTTCTGGGTCGCCAGGAGTCAGGACTGACTCGAAGGCACACATTGCATTTTTTGCACAAAACCTGCAAGAAAAGGCAAGTCGAGCCATACTGTACATCATAATTCCTGGTGTGATGAGTCATCGCTCTGTTTGTATGAGCGAAATGTTTCCTGGGCAAGCACAGCAAAGGCTGCTGCCATGTTTACATTAGAAAAGTTTTAACAAAAAATGTAGACAAGGCAATAGAAAGTTTAGATCCACCAAAAATAACCTCACATGTTACATCAGCAATGGTCAGTGTTCATAAACTTGGAGGCCAGCCTGCTAGTCTATCTGCAATGGTCACATCAGATAAGGATATCCAGTTCTTCAGAACACATGCAAATGTAGAGATCCATGATGGACTTCAGAAAAATCAAAAAAATCTGATCTCTGCACACGGGGCACACAGTTTCTACCAGTGAGAAAGAATGGTGTTCCCATGCGTGGGCAGAGATTGGGGGTGGGGAGGAGACTGATTTGAAGCCACTACAACCAGGGCAGGCACAACCATCTAGTGAACTAGCGGTCACCTAGGGCGACAGCTTCTTTGGAGGGGGGGGAGAGAGGAGGCAGTGCTGAGGCTTGCACTGCTGGAGCTGTCAATACCATCGGTACAGAGGCTGCCAGGAGTGTGGCTAGACTCCTCTTGATAACCAGTATGTGCTGGTCGAGGGAGCTGACCGATGCCTGGGTGGAATCCCTTATGGGGCCTTGAGTTACCATCCCAGAGCATGGAACAAGTAGCTCTCTGGAGGTCGATGCCTCTGGAGTGTCCTGGAGCTGTGCTTTGGAGGACAGGATTTCCTGTCAGGGCTGTTTGGCAGGCCGATCAGCATCGGACATCTCAATGGTGATGAAGGGACTTACTCTGGAATTGGTATCGGTCCTCGATGCCGATGACTTAGACTTAGTTTTGTATCTGGACTTTGTGGAGACCTGAGAACCATTTGAGGAGGCCGATATCCTCGATGATGTGAAAGCCACTGAAATAGAGTCCAGGGTGAACAGAGAACCATATTGTCTGGCCCTATTCTTTAGGCCTCTTTTTTGTCCTTTGTGTCAGCAAATGACATCATTTGGAACATGGTCTGGGTCCACACATTTTACGCATCAGTCATGTTTATCCGTGATTGATATAGTACCAGAGCATTTGGTACATTTTTTGAAACTACTAATGTTTTTTTCCATCATGGTGAAGAAAAGTAGGCCAAGGCCTAGCTGGTGGTGGAAATCACAAAAATTGCAAGAAAAAATAAAAAAATAAAAAATCTTTGAAAAGAAAGAAAAATATTGGGGCCGGTGTCTGTGAAGGCATCGGCATTGATGGAAAGGCAGAGCACAGAATTTAACCAAAAAATAATGTTTTTTGGTGCTGACAGGAAACAACCTGCTGGCTCCATGTAAAATGAAGAGAGGAGAGACGGTGGGAAGGCAAATGCGCAGATGCAGTGGATTGCTCCCAAAAGCTTTCCAATTGCATTCCCATGCAGGCTCTGTCGGTACCAATGTCACTCATATTTGAAGACTGCATTCCTGCTTGTTCCTGGAGATATATCATTATGGGTTCACTTTGGTTCCCTTCAGTTTTGTTTTGTGAACACCATTATATCAGTTGTTATATAGTGGTTGCATAATATAAACTCCTACTTAAGGCATTCCGCCGTCTAACTGGCAACGTCATCAGGAAAGGTTTCCAAGTGTCCAAGAACTATTTCTCTCTCTTCTGGATGGCCAATAACAGTCATTCGCTCCATCTGGAGACGAGTATGCATCTGCAACTGCCACTGCAACACCTGTGGAACTTCGAAGACCAGCCATTATGCCATCAAGCATCAATTAGCTGCCAGACAAGCCTTCCACAGCAGCAGAATATGAGCTCCCCTTGCAAAAAGGGAGCTCTTACCATTGGTCCAGAAGGTACATCTTTGGCAGAGGCTATAGCCGATTCCCAAGCATTACAGATAAAGCCCTGAAGACTACACCCCAAAATGCAGTTACCTCCCTACACTCCTACACAACATGCAGGAAGGTCTCTAGGCTGCCACCACATTTCGAGCATTTATCCACATCCACAATTCCCCTACAATACACTCTGCTCAGTGCTATAAAGCCCCGTAACAAACTTATAATGCATCTCTCTCCATACGGCACTCTTAGCTAGGTGATACACTCGCACAAAAGTTATCTTCGTCCAACTCCATCCCCAACTCACTCCTCCACTTATACACTACTCAAGAAACCAAACCATCCTTCATTTCTTTTCAGAATTAGCCATACAACCAGGAAATCAACCCCACCTTAAGTTGGCGCCGAAGGATAATCCGATCAGACAACAGAAGTTGATGGTAAATGGAACTCACTCGAATGAAAGGAAGGTGATTAGTGGTGTGCCCCAGGGTTCGGTCCTGGGACCAGTATTGTTCAATGTATTTGTAAGTGATATTGCTGAAGGACTGAATGGAAGAGATTATCTTTTTGCAGATGACACGAAAATTTACAACAGTGGACTCCCCTGAGGGAGTGGAAAATATGAAGAAAGATCTACAAAAGCTGGAAGAATGGTCTAATGCTTGGCAGTTAAGATTTAATGTGAAGTGCAGTGTCATGCACTTGGGAAGCAGAAATCCAAGGGAATTGTACACGATAGAGGGCGAGAAGTTGGTGTGCACAGAGCAGAAGGACCTTGGAGTTATTGTTTCTGAGGATCTCAAGGTGGTGAAACTGCAACAAAGTGGTGGCAAAAGCCAGAAATATGCTGGGGTGCATACAAAGAGGAATTACCAGCAAAAAGGAAGAGATACTAATGCCACTGTACAAGTCACTTCTGAGGCCTCACTTGGAATATTGTGTTCAGTTTTGGAGACCATATCTAGCAAAGGATATAAAAAGACTGGAAACTGTTCAGAGGAAGGTGACCAAAATGATTTGGAGCCTGCGTCAGAAGACTTATAAGAAGATGACCTAAATATGTACTCTACTCTGGAGAGAGGAGGGACAGGGGAGATATGATTCAGACCTTTAAATACTTACGAACAAACAAACCTCTTCCAAAGTCGGGGAAGCTGTAAAACTAGAGGGCATTACATGAAGCTACAAGGGGGTAAATTGAAAGGCAATATCAGGAAATACTTTCACTGAATAGGTGGTGGATGCTTGGAATGCCCTCCCGATGGAAGTGGTGAGGGCAAATACAGTGACAAAATTCAAAATGGCACGGGACAGAGTGAATCCCTTAATAGCAACAGGATAAAATCAAAACAAACGTATCTCTTATATCTCAACAAATAGGAGTGACCTACACAGAGCAGTGGTGGTACGCCACTAAACAAAGGCATGGGGAGGGGCAACCTGCACGGAACAGCAGCTTCACCTATTCTTGCCGCCTTGCTGGGCAGACTAGATGGACCATGCTGATCTATCTGCCGTCATATACTATGTTACGATGCCACAGGGCCTTTCCCTTAACAAGCGTAATATTACCCTTAATTGGGACAGAATGAAATATTGAGCCTGCAAATAGGCATAATGATACTGTTGTGGCAGTGCAAAACTCTTGTAAATCCCCAGATGTCCTTACCCCCTACTCCCCAGAATCCATCAGCTGCCCCGCCCACCTAAGCCCATTCCCATTCCGATATTCGAACACCCTTGCTCTCATTCCTGGCACAAAATCCCCATTCACCGTAAGCAGCAAGTATAATGATGTCGTGGAGTAGGTCCCATCTTTCTTTTGCCCATCTCGAGGCTCGTACTACCATATTCCCCAACACCCTCCCAGAACACCCAGCCTCTGAACATATAATATATACCCCCAAAGAATAAGGTTGCACCAACTCAGATTCCAAAGCAACGCTGCTATAATAGGGCTTATTTAACAAACATCCCCTAACTCCCCTCAACAAACACGCCACATTACAGAGGCGTAAATCCTGTATCCCCAGCCTTCCATCCCAAGGATGCCTTTTAAGAGTGGCCAACCTAATCCTGGGCCTCCTTCCCTTCCATAAAAAACTAGTAATTTACCGCTCCCATCGCATCATATCACATTTAGTCATCACCACTAGGACATAAGAACATAAGATATGTCATACTGGGTCAGACCAAGGTCCATCAAGCCCACTATCCTGTTTCCAACAGTGGCCAATCTAGGCCACAAGTACTAGCAGTTTCCCCAAAAGATACAGGTTCCACAATGCTTGTATTGGGGCACAGTGGATTTCCCAGGTCCCCTTTAATAATGGTTTATGGACCTTTCCTCCAGGAACTTGTCCAAACCTTTTTTTAAACCCAGCTACACTAACAGCTTTTACTACATCCTCGGTAATGAATTCCAGAGTTTGATTATGTGTTGAGTGAAAAAATATTTTCTCTGATTAGTCTTAAATAGGTTACACTGTAGCATCATTGTATGTTCTAGTCTTTTTATATTTTGATGGCATAAATCAATCTACGTTTACCAGTTCCACTCCATTCATTAATATATAGACCTCTATCATATCTCCCCTCAGCAGTCTCTTTTCCAGGCTGAAGAGCCCTAACCTTTGTAGCCTCTCTTCATAGAGGTATCCTTCTATCCTCTTTACCATTTTGGTGGCTCTTCTCTGTACCTTTAACACTACATGCTTTTTAAGATTCGATAACCAGAACTGCACACAATATTCAAGATGCGGTCACACCATGGAACGATACAGAGGTATGGGCATTATAATATCTTTTGTTTTATTCTCCATTCCTTTCCATATGATTCCTAGCATTTTATTTGCTTTCTTTGCTGCCGCTGCACACTGGGCAGAGGATTTCAAAATGTTATCCACAATGACACCTAAATCATTTTCCTAGGTGGTGGTTCCTAATGTGGAACCTTGCATTGTGTAAACAGTTTAGGTTGGTTCTTTACTAGGTACAGAACTTTGCAATTATCCATGTTACATTTCATCTGCCATTTGGATGCCCAGTCTTCCAATTTATCAAGGTTCTCTTGCAATTTTTCACAATCATCTTGGGTTTTTAACAACTATGAATAATTTTGTGTCATCTGCAAATTTGATTACCTCACTCGCTATTCCCATTTCAAGGTATTAACGAATATGTTAAAAAGCAGCGAACCCAGCACAGATCCCTGGGGTATTCCACTATTCACCTTTCTCCATTGGGAAAACTGGCCATTTATCCTATCCACTGCTTTCTATCTTTTAACCAGTTCCTGATCCACAATAGTACACTGCCTCCTATCCCATGACTTTTTAGTTTCGCCAAGAGTCTCTCATGCGGGACTTTGTCAAAGGCTTTCTGAAAATCCAGATGCACCATATCAACCTACTGACCTTTGTCTACCTGTTTATTCACACCTTCAAAAAAACATAACAGATTAGTAAGTGGTGGTTGGGGCAAGGTACTTCAGGCCGGAAGGTCGGGGGTTCAAATCCCACTAGAGGACAGCAACCTTGGGCCGGAAGGACTGGGGTTTCAAGTCCCACAGGTGCTCCTTGTGGTCTTGGGCAAGCCACTTAACCCTCCATAGCCCATGTTCCCTGTAAAATAGTTATCTTCAAGTTATAATGCCCTGTTCAATGTAATTTCAGTTTATTCAATGTAAACCGCACTGATGCAGAATAGCGCGGTATATAAGAGAATGTAAATAAAATAAAAATAAAAATAAATAAGACCTATCTTGGCTAAAGCCATGGTGGCTGTCTCCTATTAAGCCATGACTATGTACATGTTCAGTAATTTTGTTCTTTATAATGGTTTCTACTATTTTTCCCATACTGATGTCAGGCTCACCGGGGTCTGTAGTTTCTTGGATCACCCCTGGAACCCTTTTTAAAAATTGGCGCTACATTGGCCATCCTCCAGTTTTCAGGTATTACAGATGAATTTTAATAATTCACAGATTACTAACAGTAGTTCTGCAATCTTATTCCAGTTCTTTCAACACCCTCAAATGTATACTATCCGGTCCACGTGATTTGCTACTATTCAGTTTATCAAATAGTTGTAATATATCTTCCTGGTGTATCAATATTTCTTTCAATTCTTCTGCGCCATCACCTTTAAATACCGTTTCAGTCATAGGTAACATCCCTACATCTTCCTCAGTTAAGACCTAAGCAAAGAATTCATTCAGTCTCTCCACTATGGCCATGTCCCCTCTTAGTACCCCCTTTTACCCCTCTATCATCTAATGGTCCAACTGACTCTCACAGGTTTTTTTTGCTATGAATGTACTTGAAAGAGTCTTAATTATGCGTTTTTGCTTTCACAGCAAATAAAGGTAAAAGGAAAAGACGACGACGATGGTTTTCGAAAGCAGCAGCTGAAAAGGTGAATTAAAAAAAAAGAGGAAGGCCTTCATGAAATACAAGAGATCACAGAGAGAGAAAGACAGGCATCAATATTTGGAAAAACTTAGAGAAGCTAACAAAGTAGTCAGGAAAGCAAAGATTCTAAAAGAGGAGGCAATAGCCAATGCAATAAAATGGGGGGATAAGACATTTTTCAGATATGTTAGTGAGAAGAGGAAGGGCAAAAGACTCACGGGAGAAGGGGAGGAATATGTAGAAGCTGATGAGGATAAAGCGTACTTGACAGGCGTACTTACTTAACAAATGTTTCTGTTCTGTATTCACAGATGAACCAGGAGTAGGACCAGGACCTGGACCTCAGAAAACACCCACAAACAGGAACAGAAGTGAGGGGCATCTTGAACAGTTTTCTGAGGACTGTGTTCGTGAGAAACTAGCTAAACTTAAAGTAGATAAAGCAATGGGACCGGATGGGATACACCCTAGAATACTGAGAGAACTTGGGGACGTTCTAACAGCTCCACTGACTGACCTTTTCGATGCCTCGGAGTTGGGAATGGTGCCAGAGGACTGGAGAGAGGCACATGTGGTCCGTTTACACAAAAGCAGAAGTAAGGATGTGGTTGAAAACTGCAGGCTGGTTAGTTTAACTTCGGTGGCGAGTAAATTATTTGAAGCGCTGCTGAAAGAGAAAATAGTGAGGTTTATGGAGTCCAGCGAATTACAGGATCCGAGGCAGCATGGATTCACCAGAGGCAGGTCTTGTCAGACAAATCTGATTGATTTCTTTGACTGGGTGACCAGGGAGTTGGACCAAGGGAGAGCCCTAGATGTGGTGTATTTAGATTTCAGTAAAGCCTTTGGCACCGTTCCTCACAGGCAACTTATAAACAAACTGAGCACCCTAGGAATGGACCCTAAAGTTATTGCTTGGGTTAGAAATTTGTTGAGTGGGAGGTGACGAAGGGTACAGGTAAATGGAGCACACTCTGAGAAGGAGGTTACCAGTGGTGTGCACCAGGGATCTGTCCTTGGTCCGATTCTTTTTAACATCTTTGTTAGTGATATAGCGGAAGGGCTGTCGGGTAAGGTTTGCCTCCTTGCGGATGATACCAAAATCTGCAATAGACACCCAGAAAGGTGTAGATAACATGAGGAGAGATCTAGCTAAGCTTGAAGAATGGTCTAGAATTTTGCAGCTGAGATTTAATCTAAAAAACCGCAAGGTCATGCATTTGGGCTGCAGCAATCCAAGGGAGCAATATAATATAGAGGGTGAAGTACTTTTGTTCACTAAAGAAGAGCGGGACCTAGGTGTGATCAGGACCGTACCTAGCCCTGTGCGAGCTGTGCGGCTGCACAGGGCGCAAAGGTTTAAGGGGCGCATTTCGGTGTCTGCTGTTGACTGCCACTTTTTCTTCACTCAGTGGCAGCAGGCAACAGCAGACATCTGAAATGCACCCCTTAAGCCTTCTCACGGCATGCTAAGCACATCTGTCCCCTTCCTGCTCTGACGTGACATTACAGAAGGGATGGACATATCTGCTTAGCGTGCCAGCAACTTACACAACGGACGCGCCTCTTCTCTCCAACTGCGGGAGAGGAGGGAGGGGGCACGCATCCGTTGTGCAAGTCGCACAGGGTGCGATTCAACCTCGGTACAGCCCTGGGTGTGATCTTAAAGTAGCTAAACAGGTAGAAAAGGCGACAGAAAAAACTAGAAGGATGCTTGGGTGCATAGGGAGAGGAATGGCCAGCAGAGGAAAGGAGGTGATAGTGCCTCTCTAAGTCTTTGGTGCGACCTCATTTGGAGTATTGTGTGAAATTCTGGAGACCACACCTTCAAAAGGATATAAACAGGTTACTAAAATGGTTTGTGGTTTTAAGAACATCAGATATGCCATACTGGGTCAGACTAAGGTCCATCAAACCCAGTATCCTGTTTCCAACAGTGGCCAATCTAGGTCATACGTAACTAGCAGTTTCCCCAAAAGATACAGGTTCCACAGTGCTTGTACTGGGTCAAGCATTGATATTCTGGGTCCCTTCTTAATAATGGTTTATGGACCTTGCCTCCAGGAACTTGTCCAAATCTTTTTTAAACCCAGCTACACTAACAAATTCCAGAGTTTGATTACACTAACAAATTCCGGTAACAAATTCCAGCGTTTGATTATACGTTGAGTGAAAAAATATATTCTTTTATTAGTCTTAAATAGTTTACCCTGTAACTTAATTGCATGTCCCCTAGTCCTTCTATATTCTGATAACAAACAATCGATCTACATTTACCCGTTCCACTCCGTTCATTAATTTATAGACTTCTATCATATCTCCCCTCAGCCGTCTCTTTTCCAGGTTAAAGAGCCCTAACCTTTTTAGCCTTTCTTCATAGGAGTATCCTTCCATCCCCTTTAACATTTTGGTGGCTCTTCTCTGAACCTTTTCTAATAATGCTATATCCTTTTTAAGATACGGCGACCAGAATTGCACACAATATTCAAGGTGCGGTTTCACCATAGAACGATATAGAGGCATTATAATATCTTTTGTTTTATTTTCCATTTCTTTCCTTATGATACCTAGCATTCTATTTGCTCTCTTGGCCGCCGCTGCACACTGGGCCGAGGGTTTTAACATGGTATCCACAATGACGCCTAAATCTTTTTCCTGGGTGGTGGTTCCTAATGTGGAACCTTGCATCTTGTAACTATAGTTTGGGTTGTTCTTCCCTAGGTGCATAACTTTGCACTTGTCCACATTAAATTTCATCTGCCATTTTGATACCCAGTCTTCCAATTTATCAAGATCCTCTTGCAATTTTCCACAATCCTCTTGGGTTTTAACAACTTTAAATAGTTTTGTGTCATCTGCAAATTTGATAACCTCACTCGATATTCCCTTTTCCAGGTCATTTATGAATATGTCAAAAATCAGCGGACCCAGCACAGATCCCTGGGGTACACCACTATTCACCTTTCTCCATTGGGAAAATTGGCCATTTAGCCCTACCCTCTGCTTTCTATCTTTTAACCAGTTCCTGATCCACAATAGTACACTGCCTCCTATCCCATGACTCTTTAGTTTTGCCAAAAGTCTCTGATGAGGGACATTGTTAAAGGCTTTCTGAACGTCCAGATACACTATATCAACTGACTCACCATTGTCCACCTGTTTATTCACACCTTCAAAAAACATAACAGATTAGTAAGACAAGATCTTCCTTGTCTAAAGCAATGTTGGCTGTCTCCCATTAGGCCATGACTATCTACATGCTGAGTAATTTTGTTGTGTATGATGGTTTCTACCATTTTTCCCGGTACTGACGTCAGGCTCACCAGTCTGTAGTTTCCCGGATCACCCCTAGAACTCTTTTTAAAAATTGGCGTTACATTGGCGATCCTCCAATCTTCAGGTATTACAGATGATTTTAATGATAGATCACAGATTACTAAGCAGGTCTGCAATCTCATATTTCAGTTCTTTCAACACCCTTGGATGTATACCATCTGGCGCAGGTGATTTGCTACACTTCAGTTTGTCTAATAGTTGTAATACATCTTCCCGATGTATCGATATTTCCTTCAATTCTTCTGCACCTTTAAATACCACTTCAGTCATGGGTAACATCCCTACATCTTCCTCAGTAAAGACCGAAGCAAAGAATTCATTCAGTCTCTCCGCTATCGCCTTGTCGCCTCTTAGTGCCCCTTTAACCCCTCTATCATCTAATGGACCAACTGACTCTCTCACAGGTTTTTTTGCTATGAATGTACTTAAAAAGTCTTTATTTTGCGTTTTTGCTCCCACAGCAAGCTTCTTCTCAAATTCTCCATTTGCCTGCCTTATCAATGCCTTGCATTTGACTTGCCAATGCTGTTTCCAGGTTTCGTCGTTTGGTCTTCATTATAAAGCATATGAGGACAGACTTAAGGATCTTATAATATGTACACCTTAGAGGAAATGCGGGATAGAGGTGATAGGATTGAGACATTTAAATACCTCCGTGGCATAAATGCACAGGAGGAGAGCCTCTTTCAACTGAAAGCAAGGTCTGCTATGAGGTGACATGGGATGAGGGTGAAAGGGGATAGATTCAGGAGTGATATGCGGAAATATTTCTTTATGGAAAGAGTGGTGGATCTGTGGAATAGTCTCCTAGTGGATGTGGTAGAGGTGAGGACAGTATCTGAATTCAAAAAAGCATGGGACAAACACAGAGGATCCCTAAAGGAAAAAAGGGGACTGTTGTAGTGGTTGATATGGAAGGGCAGACTAGATAGCCATGTGGTCTTTTTCTGTCATCATGTTTCTATGTTTCTATTCTAACTCTCCCTTTTTATTTTTTTAGACTTCTAGCCTTTGCATACAAGCATTTTAGAGGCTGTATTTTATTCATATTAATCTGGTTAATCGGTAGGCAGGGGTAATTTGGGAAGCATGCAGCATATATAAACACTGGGGTAGCACTACAATCTTAAGAGCCTGGATCCAAATGCACAAGGAGAGGGGTAGATGCATCCAAGCCTGCAACTGGGCCTCAGCTTTTCATTACTTCCCCAATATTTAAGCTATAAAGCAAATCCAGATTCTGACCCCTAAAATAAGTCAGTATCCCAGGAGCCCATCTTGGAGGTAAATTACCCTCCCAATCTCCCTTTTCCCTCCCAGTCAAATCCAGTGTCAGTCATTTATCCCAATTAGCCTTCAACGCAGACAAAATTTTGACTTCTCCAACTCTGAAACCTTCGGCAAAGAAACCCCAGGCTTGCATAACATTAATAAAATCATCCACCAACAAAGCAAGCTGCACTTCCCTCCCCCCAATCCTCACACCCTCTACATCCGTATCCTAGGCCAAGGGCTCAATGCAAACAAACTAGTAGATAAAGGGCATCCCTCCCTCATCCCCCCCGCTCCTGAGTTCCCAGGTTTTGATTTGTTTTCCACTAATCCAAAGATGGGCATAAGGATGATCATACAACACCAACTCCTACCACAAACAACCCCTCAAAGCCAAACCCCTTCAGCATCTTCCACAAGTAAAGCCACGCTACTTTGTCAAAGACCTTTTCAAAATCAAAACTGACTCCTAGTGCTCCCTTCCCGTCATACTATGCTACTTCAAGCTTTACCAACACCCTCCATACATTAGTTGCCCCAAAGCCTACTTGACTATCTGAAATCAAACAAGGTAAGATCTCATTTAATCTGTTTGCCAGAACTTTAGCAAAGATTTTGAAATCAACATTCAATAAAGTGATCGTCTATAAAAGCTAGGTACTGCTGCATCATGATCCGGTTTCGGAAGTACAATAATAGAAGCTTGTTTTAACCGTAGCCCAAGAGACTGCCCTGCCCCACAGCTGTCTACACAGAGCCTGCAATTGGTCTGCTATCTGGTCTGCCAGTATCTTATAAGTCTTTGGTTCCATCCTGCCCCAGAGACTTAAAATTCTTCAAGTGTTTAATCACCTCCATCTCCTTATAAAAGATAACAGCATTCAACTGCTCTGTCCTTTCCAGTTAGTTGGGGCAGTCAAGGTACTCCAGCACTCTCAAGACATCCACTGCAGTTCCACCATACAAACACTTGTAATAATCAAGAAATACACTCCGCACTCCCTCGTTAGAGTCATGCCTTCTTCCCTTCCCATCCTGAACCACGGGGATAAACCTCATCCCATCCGGTTCTTGCAACTGTGCTAGAGAGCACCCAGTTTTATTACCAGAGCGAAACAACCGATGCTTCTGCACCAATCTTGCATTCATTGTTCAGCAATGCAGTCGCATCCCAAGTTCAGTTTGCAGTTGAAACAACTGCTCCCGTACACACCCTCTGACAAATTGCGTTAGTCTCCTTTGCAACTTCCTAATATGTGACCCTAAATCTAACAGTGCAGCACGCATCCTCTTCCGTTAACGCACCACTATTGCGACAATCACTCTGCACCACTGCTTTCCCCACCTCCCAAAACAAACAGGAGTTCAACCAATGCTGTTCATGAAATGTTGTGTATTCACGCCACTGCCGCCGCAGACATTCCACAAACTCCACGTTCCCCTATAATCCCACTGGCTTATGCAGCTGCCACCACCTTTCACTGCCCTGTAAAACAGAAGGGATATCACAACAGAAGCATGATCAGACAGCTGACCAATCTCTACCTCTTCCAACAGCAATAGGATCGCAGATGTCAAAATATAATATAGTCTGCTCCGACATGGATGAGCCCTCTCATTTGGATGAAACACCTGCCACATATCCAGAAGTCCCCCGATATGACAGAACTCCAGAAAGCCCTTGCTCGGCAGCACCACCCTCCCTCCACTTTCCTATCCAATACAGGATCTGCCACTGCATTATAGTCCCCAGCAAAAATCATAGGAGCCTCCTCCAGTTGTGATGCCAAGTTCTCCATAACCCAGAAAAAAAACTCATTTGGCCCCACATGGAAATAAAAGGAAAAATCCATAATTTCTCTCCCCAAAGATCCCCCAGAACCCCTACATATTGCCCCCTTCATCCTGCAACACCTAGCTAGCCCAGCTTTCTACATCGAAGAGTCAAAAGCTGCATTTACACCACCCCACCTACCCCATTTGCAACTTCCAATGTTAAGAGTCAGTCGGGAGGGTTTCCTGAAGCACAGCAATCTGTATGTGCTGCCTCTTGAGCAAAGTTAAAAATCTACTTTCACTTGCCCAGGGATCCCACCCCAGCCACATTCCAAGAGATCAGCACCTTACCAGCCATCCACATATCTCCCCCCCCCCCACAAACCACACTATCCCAACCACACCAAACGTCGTAACCCAGCATTATAATCCCACCTACCCAGCCTTTCCTCCCTTCCCCATTCTTCCCTTTCCTTCAAACCTAACAGAGTCAAGTCTGCAGCATCAGAGGATCACATCCTCGCTAAACAGCCACAAATTCAAAATCCCTCTCACCTCTATATAGCCCATGCTAACACACCATACTTGCTCCCTCAGACTCCCCAGCCACTCATTCTCCCTCCCCATCCCAAAACCTCCCTCCCCCAAAACTAACCCCTTATGCTCCTCCATCTTCCATAATCCCCATACACACATAGACACACTCTATGTCACCCCAAAGCCCAATACCTCCAATCACCCCGCCTTCTCTTCAGATCACTCGCAATCACACCCCTAACACCTTTTCAAACACCATCACACCCCCACAGCCACTGAAACAACCCCCCCCAATAACCAGATCTAGGGCCACTCCCATATTCCTCATCCATACACAACACCCAACACTCACTCCCTCCCCATACAAAATATACTCAACCCTCCCCTTGCCAACCCACACAAACCACCCCAAGTGAGAGTATATACAACAGAAAGAATATATTTCCCATCACTCCCTCCCATCACCCTCATAAGCACATTTAAGAAAATCCTGTCAAAAACAAAACACCACCATCCTACTGTCTATAATATCAAAAAGTCCACTATAGACTGAAGCATTCAGCTACCATGTAAGTCCAAAGCACTGTTCCCGTCACTTAGCAAAACTGCAGAACTATAGCACGGTTCATGAGGTGTTCCTTCGGGTCCCCTTGGAATGCATCTTCAATCTTTGGCTGCCCACAGAGACCCTCTGCCACTTTGGCTGCACTTGAGATAGTCGCAAAGGCACATCAGGACTCTTCTGCATTGGGTGATCCACACCTTCTCTCAACAACTGGATGCCTTTAAATGAGGTGCATTTGTAATTTACTCCATTCTTTGTAAAAGCTAAGCCATCAGGATGTAGCCACCATTAGCGGAAATCTTCCCTCTGTAACAGCACAGTAATCTCCTGGTATTTCCACTGCTTTTGTCGAGTGAGGCTCTACTATTCCCCATACAGTTCAAATTTGTGGCCTCACAGCTCCAAGGATGACTGAGCCTGGGCAGCACGCAGTAGTCAATCTGTCAAGGGAAACCGATGAAGGCACACCACAACATCGTGCAGTTGATTTGCACGCAGCAGGCTCAAGGCTCTGTGCACCTGCTTGATTTCGATCCCAGCTAGGTCATCCTCTTACTCAGAGGCTAGCTGCAGTGCCCACATGCCCTCCTCACCACAGACTCTGCATCCACAAACTCCTCCGATTCCGATATTCCCCGGATACACAAGTTGTTACATTGGGTCCATTTTTAGAGATCCTCTAACTTACTGCGCAGTTCATGACAGGTAATCTCCACCTTCTCCGCCCGTCAGGCCACCGCAGCCAGCTCTTCCTCTTGGACCTCCATTTCTAGCTCTGCATCTTCCACTCCCATTGCCCAGCTCCATAATATCAGACTGCATGGTTGCAACTAGGTCTTTCATCTTCTCCGCTCTCCGATCCAGCTTGGATGTCAGATCACTCAACTCCCGGAGTAAGGTACAGTCACTACAGTTACCAGCTTGTGGGCTACCTCCATCTTTCCCTCACTCAAAGTCTCCAAGTCACTCATGCCATCATCAGCATATAGCCACACATGCTCAGTCTTGGCCCCCAATGCAGACCCCTTCCCACTGGGCTGACAAAGTCTTCAAACCCCCTCTCTTACACTGTTCACAATTAACTCAGCAATATAGGGACAAGGCTGCATACTTTCCCCCTACCTGTTTAATTAATATGCAGAACAAATCATCAGAGAAGCAGGATTGTATGAAGACAACAGAGGTGTGAAGATTGGTGGAAGACAAATCAACAACCTTCGCTATGCTGATGATACCACATTACTGGCTGAAAGTGAAGATAATCTGAAACATTTGCTTCTCACAATCAAAGAACATAGTCTCAAAATGGGCCTGCACCTTAATGTAAAGACAAAAAAAGATCATGACAACTGGCATAATCAACAGATTCATCGTTGAAGGAGAAGAAATTGAAATTGTGAACAACTTTAACCTACTTGGATCAACTATCAATAAAGAAGCAACAAGCAGTCAAGAAATCAGACGACGCATTGCTCTTGGCAGAATGGCTATGAAAGACCTAGATAAGATTCTCAAGAGCAGAGATGTCTCTCTCCATACAAAGATTCGACTTGTTCAAGCCATGGTATTTTCAATAACATCATATGGATGTGAAAGCTGGACAGTGAAAAAGATAGACAGGAAGAAAATTGATGCCTTTGAATTATGGTGCTGGCGGCGAATACTGTGTATACCATGGACTGCCCGAAGAACAAACCAGTCGGTACTAGAGGAGATCAAACCTAAGTTTTCTTTAGAAGCTCAGATGACAAGACTTCGACTTTCATACTTTGGACACATCATGCGAAGAGAGAGATCATTAGAGAAAGACATTATGCTTGGCAAGATAGAAGGTCAACGCAAAAGAGGAAGGCCAGCAATGAGATGGATCGATACAATAACAGCAGCCACGGGTACCAGTCTGTCAACAATGAGCCGCCTGACTGAAGACCGAACACAATTTAGGATAGCTATCCAGAGGGTCACCATGAGTCGACTCCAACTCGACGGCACTTAACAACATAGGGAGCCTTGCAAACAACCTGAGCGAAGGCAGCAATGCTATTGCACTCTACAAATGCTTATTTATGCTGCCTAACAGGGCTCGGAATTCAAGCTGCCATTTCGCTGATGACATCACTTCCTCCCTCAAAAAAGAGTTTCAGCCTAAACCAGTGGACAATTTACTTAAGAAAATCCAAAAGCAACTTTTTTTTTTTTTTTTTTTTTAAAGATAACCCTGCCACATATGGAAGAGCATGCATGTCCAAGAAAAGGGCTTTGTTATATGAAAGCTGAACTCTTACAGTACATTCTCCAGTTCCCCTCCTCAGTCCTCACCACTTCATTGCTTCTAGCATAAATGCAGGGCAGCAACCTGGTCAGTTTCCAGACTTTTTCTGCCATTTCCGTGGAAAAGGTGGGAGTAGTGGATTATGCCAGACTGTGCAGCAGGGGCGGCCCAAGGGGGGTGCGGGGCCATGTGCGGAGACTCGGTGCGGGGCCTCATTTGCATAAATATTTGCATAATGTTACCATACACTAACGTTTAGTAAACATGCCTATTAATGAGTGTATGGATAAAGAAAGACTAAAAGACTTCTACATTACTATAATCCAGTGCCAACTGCCAGACACATTAGGAACTACTACAAACACTGCCCATTTAGAACCCATAGCAAACCCGCCGTATCCTGACAGCACTACCAGGATTCACAAAGCACCATACCCTAACTATCAAAAGGAAACGCTGCAAATATTAAACCAATACATTTCAGAGAACAATACATGACCTGCTGGGGAAAGAGAACAAGTGGCAATGTCAAATAGGAATTACATAAACAGAATACCTCAGCTCAGTTACACATGCAGAACATAGACCGTCACCAAACAAGGAATCACAATTTAGAAACAGGAAGACAATAATTAAACTGGGAATCCCAAAAGCCAAACTTGGAATGTACAACACTGTAGAAATAAAACTATACATTAATTTGCTCTTGTACTAAACAAAGCGCAGACGTTAATGATGCACATTTCCCAGAGCTGACATATTCCAATTAATAAATTCAAAATAAAGAGATATTTTTCTACCTTTTGTGCATTTTTTTCAGCTGCAATTGCTCCAGCCACTTTCTTCTGGTTTCTTCGTGTCTTCCGCTAACTCTTCATCGTCTGCTGTCCATTTGTCTTTTCTTCTCTCTTCTAGTTTTTTTTCCATTCTCTCTCTACATCTGCTTTAACATACTAATCTTTCTCCTTTTGCTCTTTCCTCATTCCTATTTCATCCACTCAAATTTTACCCCGCCATCCTCAATCCCCACTTACTCTCCCAATATCCGGACAATTGTAGATTTGTCTTCCCTCCCACACAAAATATTTTTTCCCTCTCCATTTCACTCTCCCAGCTCCATCCCATTCTAATCCTCCCCCAACATCAGCTCCATTCTAGTTCCAGTCCCACCCAGCATCCGCTCCCTTCTAGTCCCCGCATCAGCCCATTTCCAGTCCTAGCCCCCCATAAGCCCATTTCCAGTCCTATCCTAGCCCCACCATCAGCCTATTTCCAGTCCTAGCTCCCCCATCTATTTGCAGTCCCATCCGAGTCCCTCCATCAGCTCATGGAACTCCGTAAAAAACTGAAAACTTATCTGTTCAAACACTATAACATAGACAACCCATCACCTGCCTTAGACAAAGGTTAAACAGGCTCCTATCTGCATCAAGCAAAAAACCCTTAACCCACACTGACAACACACACTCATGATGATTTCACAACTTATGTCCTTTTACTTCCATGTATATATATACATATATAAAATTGTATATAGTTTACTCTGTTCTGTATTATTTCTCACTGTTTAGACTGTATACTCTATTTATATTATGATGTTCCTTGTAAATATATGTTATGTTATAATATAACGTTCACTGTAAAACAAACTTGATTTGTTAATTATTTGTTCATTGTAAACCGCAACTGAACTTTGGAAGATGCGGTATATAAATGTGTATAAAAATAAAATAAATAAAATTTCCAATCCCAGCCCCCATGAGCCCATTTCTAGTCCTTTCCTAGCCCCACCATCAGCCCATGTCAAATCCTAGCTCCCCTCCACTCAGCCCATTTCCAATCCAAGCCCCCCATGAGCCTACTTCCAGTTCTAGCCCCTTCATGAGTCCATTTCAATCCAAACCCCAACCACAGCCCATTTCCAATCTTAGCACCCCCCAACAGCCAATTTCCAGTCCTATTCTAGCCCCTCCATCAGCCCATTTCCTGTCCTAGCTCCCTCCCCCTCACAACCCATTTCAATCCCCCGTCCCCATCAGCTATTTGCAGTTCAAGCCCTCCTTCCACTCAGCCCATTTCCAGTCCTAGCCTCCTCATAGCCCATTACTAGTCCTAACCCCCCATCAGCCCATTACGTCCTAACCCCCCCATCAGCCCATTTCCAGTCTTAGCCCCCCCATAGCCAATTACCAGTCCTAACCCCCCCATCAGCCCATTTCCAGTCTTAGCCCCCCATAGCCCATTACCAGTCCTAACCCCCCCATCATCCCATTTCCAGTCTTAGCCCCCCATAGCCCATTACCAGTCCTAACCCCCCCCATCAGCCCATTTCCAGTCTTAGCCCCCCATAGCCCATTACCAGTCCTAACCCCCCCCATCAGCCCATTTCCAGTCTTAGCCCCCCATAGCCCATTACCAGTCCTAAACCGCCCCATCAGCCCATTGCCAGGGTTAGCCCCCTATAGCCCATTACCAGTCCTAACCCCCCCCCCCCATCAGCCCATTTCCAGTCTTAGCCCCCCATAGCCCATTACCAGTCCTAAACCTCCCCATCAGCCCATTTCCAGTCTTAACCCCCCCCCATAGCCCATTACCAGTCCTAACCCCCCTCCCACCACCACCACCAGCCCACTTCCAGCCTTAGCACCCCCCATGGCCCATTACTAGTCTTAACCCTCCCCCATCAGCCCACTTCCAGTCTTAGCCTCCCCCCCATAGCCCATTACCAGTCCTAAACCCCCTTCCCCCCTTATCATCCCAAATAGCCCACAGCCCATTACCAGTCCTAAACCCCCCATCAGCCCATTTCCAGTCTTAGCCCCCTCCCCATGGCCAATTACCAGTCCTAACCCCACCCCCTCCATCAGCCCACTTCCAGTCTTAGCCCCCCATGGCCCATTACCAGTCCTAACCCCACCCCCTCCATCAGCCCACTTCCAGTCTTAGCAACCCCCCATGGCCCATTACTAGTCCTAACCCTCCTCCATCAGCCCACTTCCAGTCTTAGCCTCCCCCCATAGCCCATTACCAGTCCTAAACCCCCTTCCCCCCTATCATCCCAAATTTAAAAAAACAACAAACCGGCTGCTTCTGCCGCGGCAGCATCAAGAGTTCTGCCGCGGCAGCATCAAGAGTTCTGCCGCGGCAGCATCAAGAGTTCTGCCGCGGCAGCATCAAGAGTTCTGCCGCGGCAGCATCAAGAGTACAGCCGCGGCAGCAACAAGACTTCTGCCGCGGCAGCATCAAGAGTTCTGCCGCGGCAGCATCAAGAGTTCTGCCGCGGCAGCATCAAGAGTTCTGCCGCGGGGCCCCCCCTGCCCGGCAGAGCCTCCCTGCATCATCAGCTAGCTTCGAATCCCAAAACGCGGGCTTCTGTCAGAGCCACGAGAGTTTCCTTTCTCGCGGCTCTGTTAATCCCGCCGGGGCTGATGGGATTTCCCATCACCCTCGGCGGGATTAACAGAGCCGCAAGAAAGGGAAACTCTCGCGGCTCTGAAAGAAGCCCGCGTTTTGGGATTCGAAGCTAGCTGATGATGCAGGGAGGCTCTGCCGGGCAGGGGGGGCCCCGCGGCAGAACTCTTGATGCTGCTGCGGCAGAAGCAGCCGTTTTTTTTTTTTTTTTTTTTAAAAATGGGATGATGAAGAATGTTTTTTGCGCGGGGCCACCTGAAACGCGGGGCCCTGTGCAAAAAACATTCTTGCTCAATGGACGGGCCAGCCCTGCTGTGCAGTTCTCCTGCATATGGTAGAAATCTCCTGTACCAGCAAGAGAATATTCCCACATGAGAACAGAGATTCTGTATGCAGAGCTGAGTGTTACAGAACCAGTTGCACCACAGGAAAGCAGAAACGGAATACTGCACCAGATAAGACAACTTACTTCCTGGTTGCACTGCCTTAGGCCACAGTTGATCTGTCTCCCCCACTTCTGCTTCATAACCAAATGTTCTATGAGATTATCCTATGCGTCTGTTAATTCTGCTACTAATTTAGTTTTAGCCACTTTCAGTGACAGGCTGTTCAAGGCATCTGCTATCATTTCCTTAGGAAATATTTTTTAAGGCTACTCTAAGATTTGGGATTTTTGCACTCAGCAGTTTCCTAAAGCCTTTAATTCACAACTTTGGGCTGTAGTTAATGACATATTAAGAAAATAACTTTTTAAAAACAAACGATGAGTTAAAAGGCAAAATCATGCAGCATTTGCCTTTAATGCACTTTTCTTTAGCACAAGTAAAAATGAGATGCCGATTGTGCAAAGGTATGTAAACAGCTCATTATTATGCAAAATGAATAAAGCATCTTGCGTGAAACCCTGCAAGCTGCATCCTTCTTCCCCAGAAGCACTGTGTTTATAACACACAGCTTGATACTCTCATAAAGCATCTTAAGGGGACCAGTGAAAGATCAATTCTCCCACCCCCGATAGAAAGGCCACACCCCTGGAACCCCCCCATCATCTATTGGGGGGGGGGGGTCTCCCTGGTCCTTCCCGCCCTGTAAGCAACTAGGTTCAAAATGGTGGCCAGTGGCCCCTAGTGATAGTTTCACGGTACTCCCAAACTAGGACAATAAGGGAACCTTATTTGGCAGCTAGGCCCCTAGCAGAAGTACCCCAAGAATACTGCTAGGGGTCACTGGCTGTCATTTTGAACCCAGGCACCAATAATCACTAGAGATTGCTCCTGTTCTCCCACATCTAGCAATCAGGGAGATAGCTATAGATACAGGGAAGATCGGGGGTTGGGATACTTTGAACCTGCATTGACCCCTTTAAAGGGCCATGGTTCTGACTTAGGGCCTGCAGTCTCTGCATTGTTAAGACCAGGACCCACACTGTTCCTGGCTGCAGTAGCACAAAAATAAATTTAATTGCTCAACTACTGCAGGTTAGTGATTGCAGGGGCGGCCCAAGGGGGGTGCGGGGCCATGTGCGGAGACTCGGTGTGGGACCTCATTTGCATAAGTGGCCTTATTTGCATAAATATTTGCATAATGTTACCATACACTAACTTTTAGTAAACATGTCTCTTAATGAGTGTATGGATAAAGAAAGATTAAAAGATTTCTACATTACTATAATCCAGTGCCAACCGCCAGGCACATTAGGAACTACTACAAACGCTGCCCATTTAGAACCCATAGCAAACCCGCCGTATCCTGACAGCATTACCAGGACTCACAAAGCACCATACCCTACCTATCAAAAGGCAACACTGCAAATATTAAACCAATACATTTCAGAGAATACTGGTGAAAGAGAACAAGTGGCAACGTCAAATAGGAATTACATAAACAGAATACCTCAGCTCAGTTACACATGCAGAACATAGACCATCACCAAACAAGGAATCACAATTTAGAAACAGGAAGGCAATAATTAAACTGGGAACCCCAAAAGCCAAACTTGGAATGTACAACAACACTGTAGAAATAAAACTATAAATTAATTTCCTCTTGTACCAAACAAAGCGCAGACGTTAATGATGCACATTTCCCAGAGCTTTCATATTCCAGTTAATAAATTCAAAATAGAGATATCTTTCTACCTTTTGTGCATTTTTTTTCAGTTGCAATTGGTCCAGCCACTTTCTTCTGGTTTCTTCATGTTTTCTGCTAACTCTCCATCGTCTGCTGTCCATTTGTCCTTTCTTCTCTCCTAGTTTTTTTCCATCCTCTCTCTACATCTGCTTTAACATACTAATCTTTCTCCTTTTGCTCTTTCCTCATTCCTATTTCATCCACACAAATTTTACCCCTCCATCCTCAATCCCCAATTACTCTCCCAATACCCGGCCAATTGTAGATTTTTCATCCCTCCTACACAAAATATTTTTCCCCTCTCCATTTTACTCTCCCAGCCCCATCCCATTCTAATCCTCCCCCAACATCAGCTCCCTTCTAGTTCCAGTCTCACCCAGCATCCATTCCCTTCTAGTCCCTGCATCAGCCCATTTCCAGTCCTAGCCCCCCCATCAGCCCATTTCCAGTCCTAGCTCCCCCATCCATTTCCAGTCCAAGTCCCTTCATCAGCTCATTTCCAATCCTAGCCCCCCCTCCATCTGCCAATTTCTAGTCATTTCCTAGCCCCACCATCAGCCCATGTCAAATCATAGCTCCCCTCCACTCAGCCCAATTCCAGTCCAAGCCCCCCCAGGAGCCTACTTCCAGGTCTAGCCCATGAGTCCCTTTCAGTTCAAGCGCCCACCTCAGCCCATTTCCAATTTTAGCTCCCCCCAACAGCCCCATTTCCAGTCCTATCCTAGCTGTTCCATCAGCCCATTTTCAGTCCTAGCTCCCTTCCCTCACAGCCCATTTCCATTCCAAGCCCCCTCCCCATCAGCTATTTGCAGTTCAAGCCTCCCCTTCCACTCAGCCCATTTCCAGTCCTAGCAACCCCCCAACCCATTACCAGTCCTAGCCCCCCGTCAATCAACTTCCAGTCCTAACCCCCATCACCCCATTTTCAGTTTAAGCCCCCCTATAACCCATTACCAGTCCTAGCCCCCCATCAGCCCATTTCCAGTCAGCCCCCCATAGCCCACTGCCAGTCCTAAACCCCCCATCAGCCCACAGCCCATTACCAGTCCTAACCACATCAGCCCACCTCAAGTCCTAACCCCTCCCCATCAGCCCATTTCCTGTCCTAACCCCATCAGCCCACTACCAGTCCTAACCCCCCCATCAGCCCACTACCAGTCCTAACCCCCCCCATAGCCCATTACCAGTCCTAACCCCCAATCACCCCATTTCCAGACAGCCCCCATCAGCCCATAGCCCATTACCAGTCCTAACCCCCAATCACCCCATTTCCAGACAGCCCCCATCAGCCCACAGCCCATTACCAGTCCTAACCCCCCCAATCAGCACACTACCAGTCCTAACCCATCACCCCATTTCCAGACAGCCCTCATCAGCCCACAGCCCATTGCCAGTCTTTAACCCCCATCACCCCATTGCCAGTCTTAACCCCCCCCATCGCCCTTTACCAGTCCTAACCCCCCATCACCCCATTTCCAGACAGCCCTCATCAGCCCACAGCCCATTGCCAGTCTTAACCCCCATAGCCCATTGCCAGCCCTCATCAGCCCACAGCCCATTGCCAGTCTTAACCCCCCCATAGCCCATTGCCAGCCCTCATCAGCCCACAGCCCATTGCCAGTCTTAACCCCCCCCGCTAGCCCATTGCCAGTCTTAACCCCCCCAGCCCATTCCCCGTCTTAACCCCCCCATGCCCATTGCCAGTCTTAACCCCCCCATAGCCCACTGCCAGTCTTAACCCCCCCCCAGCCCACTGCCAGTATTAACCCCACCTAGCCCATTGCCAGTCTTAACCCCCCCTAGCCCATTGCCAGTCTTAACCCCCCCAGCCCATTGCCAGTCTTAACCCCCCCATAACCCATTGCCAGCCCTCATCAGCCCACAGCCCATTGCCAGTCTTAACCCCCCCATAGCCCATTGCCAGCCCTCATCAGCCCACAGCCCATTGCCAGTCTTAACCCCCCCCATAGCCCATTGCCAGTCTTAACCCCCCCCATAGCCCATTGCCAGTCTTAACCCCCCCAGCCCACTGCCAGTCTTAACCCCCCCCAGCCCATTGCCAGTCTTAACCCTCAGTCTTAACCCCCCCCCCAGCCCACTGCCAGTCCTAACCCACTCCTAGCCCATTGCCAGTCTTAACCCCACCTAGCCCATTGCCAGTCTTAACCCCCCCATAGCCCATTGCCAGCCCTCATCAGCCCGCAGCCCATTGCCAGTCTTAACCCCCCCAAACCCAATTGCCATTCTTAACCCCCCCTCCCTCGCCCCTGGCCAGTCCTACCCGCCCCCCCCCCCCTCGGCTCATGGCAATTTAAAAAAAAAAAAAAAAAAAAAAGCTGGCCGCTGCCACCGCATGGAGTGTCCCGCGGGGCTCCCTCTGCCCGGTGGAACTCTTCCGGCGCGGCTGAGCCCCTCTGTGCCGGCTTGCAGATACGCGAAGGGAGAGTGTCTCCCTCGCGTCTCTGTTAAGCCCGCAGGGGCAGATGGGAAATTTCCCATCAGCCCCTGCTTCCCATCAGCCCCTGCGGGCTTAACAGAGACGCGAGGGAGACACTCTCCCTTCGCGTATCTGCAAGCCGGCACAGAGGGGCTCATCCACGCCGGAAGAGTTCCGCCGGGAAGAGGGAGCCCCGCGGGACACTCCATGCCGCCGCCGCGGCAGCGGCCAGCTTTTTTTTTTTTAAATTTAATTAAGAAAAAAAAGCAGAATGTTCTTTGCGCGGGGCCCCCCGAAACGCGGGGCCCTGTGCAAAAAACATTCTTGCTCTATGGACGGGCCGGCCCTGAGTGATTGGTGTGGTAAATTTTGTTGCTATTTTATTGCAGGTTAGTAATATCTACCAGCATGTGTGGGTTTTTTGCCCCCCTATTTTATTATTATTATTTACATTCTCTTATATACCGCGCTATTTTGCATCAGTGCGGTTTACATTGAACAAACTGAAATTACATTGAACAGGGCATTATAACTTGGAGATAATTATTTTACAGGGAACATGGGCTATGGAGGGTTAAGTGGCTTGCCCAAGACCACAAGGAGCACCTGTGGGACTAGAAACCCCAGTCCTTCCGGCCCAATGTTGCTGTCCTCTCCCATTGAAGCCCAGTCATTATAACGACAGTCCTCCAATGGGATTCATATGCCAGACCTCTTTATAAACTGTGGCAATCATTGACCCTAACTCCAGCCACTAGATGTTACTGTGGCACAATGAGTGGGAACCCCTTCCCTCACAAATTGAATACTGCCTCTGCAGCACTCTTAACACCTGACCAGCCCAAGCAGCAGAAGACCCCGTTTAGAAATTTAACTAAGGTTCCACGGCAGGGTGCCAAGTAATCAGTCCAGTCTATGGGTCTCATTATGATCTCATTTTCCAGAATTTCCTTTACACTGACCAAAATTTACATCTTGTACATTATTTACACCTTTAAGGTGTCTGAATGTCTTTCTGACATGCTCCTGTTTCTCCTCTAGAATAGACAAGGAAGAGCGGAGAAAGACCATAGCCACGATAGAAACATCGTCTATTGTCACTCTTCATTAAAGATCTAACTTGGCCACGTTTCAGCAAAAACGCCCACGTCAGAGGTTTTGAGAATCACAAGCTTTCTCTGCCCACCAGAATCTTCCTCCTGTTTTATATCTTCTTAGTCTAATCTCAAAACATTTGGTGTAAAGTCCGCACTATTTTGGTAGACCTTCTCTGAACCAACAGCACCATGTGTATTTCTTTTTGATATCTTGTTTATTTGTATTTATTTCATGCTTTACAGTAATAGTTTAGGGAGAGTTACTGTACCTGAATGTAGGTATGCTGCTATCCCCAAAGGGCTTACAATCTAAGTTTGTAATATCCTGTATGACGGTATTATGCCCACTTTTTTTCTATGGGGTATACCCTATTTACTCCAACATTCTTCTAACTGTGATCACCATCCCGTTTTGCTATTTTGAAGTCACCAGAAACGACCAACCTGAACTAACTCTGCTTAGCAGCTCAAATCTGCCACTTGGATTTAGTGGCAGTTAGAGAAACATGGTTCACAGAAAGCCATGACTATACCAGGCTATACTTTATTCAGAAAGGACAGGTTAGGAAGAAGGGGAGGAGGAGGAGGAGTGGCACTATATGTAAAAAATGATATTAAAGCTTTAGAACTACAGCACTTAAAATGGAGAGAGGAGGCACTGTGGGTTAAACTAGAGAGAGGGAAAGAGAAAGCACAGTTACTTACCTGTAACAGGTGATCTCTGGGAACAGCAGGAATAAGTCTTCACATATGGGTACGTCGGTACTGACGGAGCCTGCACGGGAACGCTCCCCAGCGTCCAATCAGAAAGCTTTTGGGAGCATCCCTCAGCGCCTGCGTGCTGCCTTCCCAACTGTCCTCAGTTGAGTTTTATAGCTGAGACAAAGAGAGAGAAATAGGAAAGGAAGATAGAGAGATACAACTCCTAGGGGAGGTGGGTGGGTTGTGAAGACTTATTCCTTCTGTTCCCAGAGATCACCTGTTACAGGTAAGTAACTGTGCTATCTCCAGGAACAAGCAGGAATGAGTCTTCCCATATGGGGACTCCCAAGCTAAGATGCCTGGAGCCCAAGCATGGTGGGGATTGGAACATGCTACACCTCATATGGCCAGGCATTCTGAGGATGGAGGGTAGGAGTTGAAAAGAGAGGAGCTGTAGAAAAACAGCTAACCTAAAATAGGACTACAGGTAAGGAGTCCTTGTATGTATGATAATTATGAAAAATATTGAAAAGAACAATCACAATATGGACCTCACCTACTGGATTGCAGGAAGTAGAGAGGCTGATGGAGTCTACTGGGGATCCAGTAGAGGAATCTTCAAGGTGACCTCACTGAAGTGAAGGTGAAGGTTCAAATCTGGAAGTGACAGGTGACCCAGGTGTCAACTGGGGTAGTAAAAAAAACGGTAGGTCTTTAGTGGAAAGCTTTATGGAAAAAGCTGGGAACTCTTTTGGCTACAGAGTTACTCACAGTTAGGAGCAAAAGAGGAAGACTGACCGATTTGGACAAACTAGCCCAGTCCTGGAGGGAAGAAGGGGTATGGGAAAAAAGCCCGTATTCCCAAGAAGGACAGACGTCTGAAGGGTTGAAACCTCAGATCTACTGAAGATCCACCCTGTCTTTCCTAACTGGTGAGAGATAGGAAAGATATTGGAGCATGGAGCTTCAGGGATACCTAAACCTAGGGTTAAGGTAGGAGCTGTCAGTACCACAGTAGTGGTTGTGTGCATAATACCCCAGACATACTGTGGGACAGTATGAACATATGCAGGCTCACTGTCTGGAACCTATAGGAAGGTAAAATCTTTATAAGCATAGATAGTTAGAGAGATATGTAAATACATACACATATACATATATATACATATATACATATACATATACATACATACATACACATACATACATACATATATATATGTCTATATATATATGTCTATAGTGAGATCTGGAGGGGCATAACATATGCACACGCAGCTTACAGACATATGTATCTATAGAGAAGTATATAGAGATATACACATACATGAATATATATATGTCTAAAGATAAATGTCTGCAATTAAGCAGATAGAGATATGCCCATAAGAATATTCACATGGGAGATGTGAAGAGGAAAGATTCATCTAACAAGAAGGTGGAACCTACTTGAGAAGATATATAGAGAATCTATTCCCCCTGGCTAAGATGGTGCAGGAATGCTATCCAGTGAAATAACCAGGATGGTTGCGTGAAAAAAACAGAGGATAATATCAGTCTGTAAACAGCAAGTCCCGAGTCCTGGAGAACTCTCGCATGGTAAATGGACAGAAAACGCATAGGATGAGATACCAGGTTGACCCACTGGAGGGACATAAGGGGTATCATGCGTTATTAGTTAAATATGTGCTGTCCATGAAGGAGTAGGATACCATGAGGACAAGCTGCAAGGAAAAAAGAGCATATTCCTTGTAGGAATTGGAGAACTCTTTAGACGTTCACGTAGAAAAGGCTTATGTTCTGTATTATAACAGGAGATAGTAGGGTGTGAAGAACCCTCACAGTCATGGAAAATGACTGAGGAAGCCTTTTCCAACCATATAGGATAGTCAATAGAGACAAAACCCCATGCTCTCTAGCAAGGGCCCATAGTAGAAAGCTTCTCTGTAAGATTGCAGAGAGCATTATGCAGGAGAATTGGGAAATAAAGTGGTTGTTGGAAAAACCCAGCTGCACGTCAACTATGCTGCCAAATCCAAGGGAATTGGAGATGGCAAGAAAAGAAGATAGTGTGATAAGCCTGAAGTGATTAGGATTATCCAAGATAGATGAAAGCACTATCTTGGAATCACTACTAAGGCCAGCCAGAAAGTAGTGGAAGACAAGACTGGAAACTTGTGGAAAAGTACCAGTAGTCCAATCACTGGAACTCCTGCATGGGCAGCTGCTGAATAAGACAGCAGAGAGAATCTTTCTGTGTAAAACAGAGAGAACAGACAGAATAAGAGGAGAAATACCTGTCCGTGTCTGATGAGCTGCCCAGACAAAAGAAGGGAGTTTATTCAAGAGAAAAAACTTAACACTGGAATGAAAGAAATGACTAGAAAGGCTAAAGAAGCCCTGCAGTGGTATGGTACCACTCTTTCAGAGGAAACCCTGGATAAGAGGGTAGAGAAACAGGAGCTGAAGGGTGACTTACCATATGGTAAGTCTGTGGAAGGAAAAGATTCATGTTGGAACAGAAAACTATCATGGGATAGTTGTTAAACCTCTCTTCTTGGTAGGAAGAAGAGGAGAAACCTGTGACCCATAGACATGAATATCCTGACAGCTCAGCATACCTAGGAGCAAATGGATGTCCTGAGAAAAGGAATTCATGTGTAGAGTTTTGAATGAAAAAAACAGTGAAAAAACTTCTGAGAAGTCAACTGTAGGTTATAAACTTCAGGACCCTATGGTTGCTGGGTTTGTTCAGCCTGGCTAGAGTCTGGATTCTTCAGACCAGGGCGAGGTTTCCCCTGCTTGGGAACATTTGTATGATGGGCAGGAGAAGAGTGAAAACTTCTTCTCCTAGGGAAAGAAGGTTTGGTAAGGCATTTCCTACCTACTGGGGAAGGAGAAGGCTTAGAATAGCCTCCAGAAACAGGGAAGTCAGTGGACCACTGAGCAACCTGATGTAAAGACTCCTTATTGAAGAGATTTTCCCCAGTGCAAGGAGTATTACCCAGTCTTTGTTGTGCCCATCTGCTTAAGTCTGGAGCTTGGAGCCAGGCTCTACGTCGTGCCCCTATGGCTATAGCAGAAGTTCTGCTAACAGACTCAAAGGAGTCTAGGGAAGCACGAGTAAGAAACCAAGAGATACTTTGAATATGACTAAGTAGTAAGGAATAGTCTGCAGTCTTGGGCTCTGAAAGAAAAGGAGTCAAAAGATATAATTTCTTTGAGACCTCCTGAAGGGATAGGCTCATATAAAAAATATGAGAGAATCCTTGTTGACAGCATGGATGTCTGGAAGGTTTGACATCCAAAGGCATCTAGTGTCCTAGACTCACGACCTGGTGGGTAAGAAGAGTGCTTCTTCTTACTTTTCACCTTCCTCATTGCTGATTCCACCACAATGGAATGATGGGGAAGTTGAGTCTTTTGAAACCCTGGAGAGGGGGGGCACCTGATACAGAAGATCAGTTGCTCTAGAAGGTGAGGGAACCCTTAAAGGTGCTTCCCACATTCTTAGAAGAAGATCCTGCAAGGAATGTTGTAAAGGAAGTATTATATTTTCCTTTTCTCC
This sequence comes from Ichthyophis bannanicus, assembly GCA_033557465.1. NCBI lineage: Eukaryota > Metazoa > Chordata > Amphibia > Gymnophiona > Ichthyophiidae > Ichthyophis > Ichthyophis bannanicus. The sequence goes on along the minus strand of CM066032.1, from coordinate 1,105,396,622 downwards.
AGTAGAAAGAGAGCCCTGTGTAGGATCATAGCCAGGGATAGGAATAGCAAGAGATGTTGCCATATTCAGGAGAAAATTCTGAAAAGAAGGATCTCCAAAGGGAACCGTCCCTGGGCAGGCTAGACCTGAAGAACTAGTCTGGGCACCGGAGGATCTACTTGAGAATATAGGAATATAAGATCCTGCACGGTGCAAGAAAGGATCCTTAAGGGATGGATGCTGGTACTGGAGGTCATGACCTGAGACAGTCAGTACTGCATCGTCCATGCCAGGTATCTACTCCAAACTTGGTATAGAAAGGAGCGATCCTGGTGAAAGAAGCATGGAAGGAGCTGGCCCGATGTTACTGCGGGTACCGGCACCGATACCGGTAGCTGTGTCGGAATCGAAGGCGACACCGACATCGAAGCAGTCATCGGTGGCTGCTCAATCGGTACCGAGGTAACCGAAAGCCTTTGGTAATCAGCCTCGGTACCGAGCATCCGGAACCGGTAAGCGTCGGTACCGAGACATGTCGGTACCCAGTCTTCCAGACTAGAGATCAATTCCAGACTCGGCATCGAAGGAAGTGAGTCTATCGATGCATGTCTAGAGGGTACCGACGTCGGTGGTAGTATCGGCGTTGATGCCGATACTGGAAAGTCAATCTGGGGCATATCGACCGGTCCCGAAGGTACCGAGAAAGCCAGTTGACGATCCCTGGTGAGGAGTGAATCGCTCAACACCAGTGCCGATGCCGGGGTATCGGTACCGCTCAAAGCGGATGCCACCGAGCATGGCTCAGGTATGTTCTGTGAGGGGTGAGCCCCAGGAACAACCTGAAACCCCTGATAGGCTTTGAAGGCCGAAGACTCCCGCCGGGGTTTTGAAGCCAATGGACTCTTGAGGGCAAGGCCGGAGCCGTCATCATGCTGTGCATGAGACGTACCACTCAAGGGTTGGCTAGTCTTAACAGACTGTTTGTGGGTTACCTGATCTTGTGGAGAAGAAATAGTCGGTGCCCTGACACTGGAAGGGAACTCGGTATCGAGGGAAACTCGAAATGGAAAATCTCTTCTCACAATATTGTAGCCTAATGGCTCCGGAGGAAAATGGTCAGGACCCAAACAGGTTAGACACCAGTTCTTGGAGTCTAAAAACAAAACTGTACCGCCACAGCTTAGACACTTCTTAGGAAAAGGCGGCGGCGGCTCCATGATGGAGAGGCCTAGAAGCCCAAAAGGTTTAAGACAGAAACTGAGGGAAAAAAATTCCCTGAATTTAAGAAAAAGAAAAAACACCGGCGGTACAGGTGGAGTCGGGGAGACAGCCGCGACCACAAGAAAACAAAGAATTAAAGAAAAAAATTTTCTGCGGTGACAGGAGGATGTCCTGCCGGCTCCGCGGAAAAACGAAAACTGAGGAGAGACAGTTGGAAAGGCGGGAAGGCAGCACGCAGGCGCTGAGGGATGCTTCCAAAAGCTTTCTGATTGGACTCTGGGGAGCGTTCCCGTGCAGGCTCCGTCGGTACCAACGTACCCATATTTGAAGACTCATTCCTGCTTGTTCCTGGAGATATCTATTTGCATTGGCGTGATATACAGTCCTCCCTCACAGGAGGAAGAGGTGGATGGAGAATTAATTGAAAACATACGCAGCATTTCTAGGAAAGGGGAAGTGCTACTGATAGGGGATTTCAATAAGCCAGATGTTGACTGGCACATTCCGGCTGCAGTATCATCTAGAAGTAAGGAGATCCTGGATTCTCTACAGGGAGAACTATTCAGGCAATTGATAACAGAATCCACATAGGAAGGGGCCATACTGGACTTGGTGCTTACCAATGGTGAAAGTGTTTCTGATGTTATAGTGGGAGATCATTTTGCATCCAGTGATTACCAGATGGTATGGTTCGGTATTAGGACTAGGGCTGTTAGAATCCATTCAAAAGCAAGGGACTTAGACTTTAGGAAAATTAACTTTGCCAAGATAGGCCAATACCTTAGGGAGTCATTAGCGGGATGGGAACAGCTGGGGGATGTAGAAAAACAGTGGGCAAAACTGAAAGGGGCTATTTTAAGGGCAACCAACCTTTTTGTTAAAATGGTAAATAAAGGTAAAAGGAAAAGGAGACCGCTATGGCTTTCGAAAGAAGTAGCTGAAAAGGTGAAGAAAAAGAGGGAGGCCTTCATGAAATACAAGAAATCACAGAGGAAGACAGGCATCTATATCTATATTAGGAAAAACAAAGAAGCTAGCAAAATAGTCAAGAAAGCAAAGATTCAAAAAGAGGAGGAAATAGCCAATGCAATAAAATGGGGGGATAAGACATTTTTCAGATGTGTTAGTGAGAAGAGGAAGGGCAAAAGAGGTATTGTCAGACTCAAGGGTGAAGGGGAGGAATATGTAGAAGTTGATGAGGATAAAGCGGAATTGCTTAACAAATATCTGTTCTGTGTTCACAGATGAAGAACCAAGAGCAGAACCTCAGAAAACACCCACATATAGGAACAGAGGCGAGGGGCATCTTGAACAATTTTCAGAAGACTGTTCATGAGAAACTAGCTTAACCTAAAGTAAACAGAGCGATGGGACCAGATGGGATACACCCTAGAATACTGAGGGAACTTGGGGACGTTCTAGCAGCTCCACTGACTGACCTTTTCAATGCCTCGGAGTCGGGAGTGGTGCCAAAGAACTGGAGAGAGGCTCATATGGTCCCTTTACACAAAAGTGGAAGTAAGGATGTGGTTGAAAACTACAGGCCGGTTAGTGTAATTTCAGTGGTGAGTAAATTATTGGAAACGCTGCTGGAAGAGAAAATAGTGAGGTTTCTGCAGTCCAGCAGATGACGACAGACCTCATGGCAGAATTCTGAGGCCCTCTATTAAATCACTGCTCCTTCAGAGTGAACTCTAGTTACGACTGCCCTTTGTTTACTAGCTAATTGGTTTCTCTTTTTCTCAGCCAATAGTTTTCTGCAGTTGCTGCTCCTTTTGGGCTTCCAGCTCATTCAGAACTACAGCAGAGATCCAATACCATCAGCCTTCATTTTACCTGTGAATTTTTTTCCTATTATATATCCCCTCACAGTTTAATTTAGTCCACTCACTGCAGCAAATCGGGGGGGGGGGGGAGGGGGGGGAGAGGGGAGGGAGGATGGGGCAATAACCACAGTCCTATGATCAAGAGTCCTAAACTCTCTTCTCATTTTGTTCTGTTCTCTTTCCTCACCCTCCAGTTTGCTCTGCTGTCCCCTCTCTCTTCCATCAACCTGACCTACACCTGCTTAATACAGTGTCAGCTTCTCCTGGTTCTTGGGGCCAGTATTGAGGATTGGTGGGGGGAGGGGGAACAGGAGGCGAAGGAGCAGGAGCAGGGGACAGCCTATGGGGGATGCAGCTGGATGCGGGCCCATGTATGAATACTCACTATGGAACTTCATTTGCATAAGCTAGTAGGGACCAAAAGGAAAGGCAGAAAAATAGGACCATGCGTGGCCCTGAGGATGAGGGAGAAAAAGAGAAGTCCGGATCTTCTGACCTTGTTGCAGCTCCAAACTTGCCCTGATTTGACACTATTAAATGCGCCCGTGACACTACATGTCCACATTACAAAAGAATGAGCAAAACAAACCATAAACATTTTTCTTTAAAAAAGTGTGCCAAAAATATATGCTTTAACCATTTTACATATACTAAAACAAAAAATTCTTTATCAGTTTGTTTATTTACAATAGCTAATTTATAGTCCCTCAATCCCATGTATGCTGATTTCTCTCTGACTCAGCACTCAGAATCTGCTTCCCTGCTTTGCTAGCAGTTTGGGGACATTTACCTGCCAGTTTGTGAGTCCTGTGTGTCCACCGATATATTTATTTTACCATTGTTAATGTGCTATTTATCTGTAAGTTTGTTCACTTTTCTCCATTTGCATCTGTCTCCTACATATCCTCAACTTTTATCCCTCCCTCCCATCCCTCTACTCACCCACCCACTGTCGTTCAGTCTCTTATAGCCATCTTCTGCTCATTACCACAATTATTCATAGGTGCACCTAATCCCCTGTGACCTCTCTACCACCTATCCTTACTTCTCCTTCGTGCCAATTTCAACCCCTCCTGCTGCCTCGTCTCACTCTTTTCCCTCCTTTGAAGTCCACTCCATCTGCCTTTTTACTCCACTACCTCACCAGGTTAGTTATTTATCAACCTCCTGACAAGTCTACCTCTACCTTTCTCAATGACTGACTCGTGGCTTTCCTTCTTTCTGGATTCCTCATCCCCCTCCCTTATTCTCAGAGATTTTAACACTCATGTTTATAACCCCTCTGACCCTTATGCTTTAAAGCTCCTTTCCCTTACCTCCTCATTTGACCTCCAGCTTTGTTCTACTGCCCCCACTCACCAGCACAGCCACTGCCTTGACCTTGTATTCCTCTCTAATTGCTTACCTTCAAACTTCAGTTCCTCAGTTCTTCCCTTATTTGGCCATCACCTGCCGTCTCAACCTGCCCTGTCTCCTACAACCTCTTTAGAAATCTTAATGCTATTGATCCTTTGGCTCTCTCCTCCACTGTCTCATCACCTCTTCCCTCCACTATGTCATCTGCATCTGTTGATGAGGCAAGTAGCTTCCTATAACACTGCACTCTCCTCTGCTCTGGATGCTCTTGCTCCGTCCATGCCACGTCCTGTGAGTCATACTATACCCCAGCCCTGGCTTTCTTCCACTACCCACTATCTACATTCCTATGTCCGTTCAGCTGAGTGTGCTAGGCTCAACTCCTGCACTCTTGTGGACTTTATACACTTCAAATTCAGGCTTGTCTCTTTCCAGTCAGCCATAGCACTTGCCAAACAAGACTATTATGTCCATTTGACTCTCTTGCTCTGACCCTCGTTGTCTCTACTACTCTCAAACTCTCTTTTCAAAATGCCTCCACCTCTGACCCCTCCCTTCCCTTTCTGCCCAAACCCTGGATGACTCTTTCCATGACAAAATCCACAAGATCACATTCCAATTCCCCATGAGGCCAGCCATTTTCCCTTCTCCCCCACTTCACTCCCAACTTCCCCCCCTACACCTCTGCTATCTTTTCTATGATCTCTGAGTAGAAAACCACACACCTTCTTTCCTCCTCCCAACTTACTGCCTGTTCCTCTGATCCTATTCGCACCCGTCTCCTAAGCCCCATGTCCTCTGCTGTTGTCCCTTCCATCTCATATTCTCAACCTATTGCTCTCCACTGCAACTGTCCCTGCAACCTTCAAGCATGCTGTGGTTACACTTCTCTTCAAGAAATCCTTACTAGACCCTACCAGTCCTCCTACTGACCCATCTTTCTCCTCGCCTTCATTTTTAAACTACTTGAACGTGCGGTTCACCGCCGTTACTTCAACTTGCTCTCCTCTCAATCCCTCCTGGATCCTTTATAATTTGGCTTTTGCCCTTTACATTCTACGGTTCTTGCCAAAGTCTCCAGTGACTTGTTCCTGGCAAAATTCAAGGGCCTTTACTCAATCCTCATCCTTCTTGACCTTTCTACTGCTTTTGACACTGTTGACCACAACCTTCTCCTCAATACCTTGCCCTTGCTTGGTTTTAATGGCTCTGTGCTAGCCTGGTTCTCTTCTTAACTTTCCCACCGCTCCTTTAGTGTTGTTCTGGTGGATTCTCTGTTGCTATTCCACTCTCAGTTGGTGTACCACAAGAATTTGTCTTGGGTCCACTCCTTTTCTCTTTCTATACCCAGTCTCTTGGTGCACTCTTCTCTTCCCATAGCTTTCAGTACCATCTTTACGCTGATGATTCCCAGATCTGCCTCTCTACACCTGAAATCTTTCTGGCAATCCAGGCCCAGAGCTCTGCCTGCCTTTCTGATATTTCTGCTTGGATGTCTCACCGCCATTTGAAATTGAACATGGCCAAAATTGAGCTTTATTTTCTCCCCCTAAACCCTCCTCTCCCCTTCCTCCTTTCTCAGTCTCTATAGATAACTCTCTACTCTTCCCCATTTCCTCGGCTCACAACCTTGGGGTCGTCTGACTCCTTTCTCTCCTTCTCCACACACATCCAACTGATACTAAAACCTGCCATTTCTGTCTCTATATCAACAAAATCCACCCTTTCCTTTCTGAACACACTACTAAGACACTTATTCACTCTTTAGTCACCTCCCATCTGGACTACTGTAACCTACTCCTTGCTGGTCTCCCCTTGAATCATCTCTCCACTTCAATCTGTTCAACACTCTGCTGTGCGGCTAATCTTCTGCCAGCCTCATCATGCTCATATTAGTCCTCTTCTCAAGTCATTTCATTGGCTCCAGATCCTTTTTCACATCAAGTTCAAATTTCTCCTGTTGACCTATAAGTGCATTCACTCTGCAGCTCCTCACTACCTTTCCTCTCTTCTCTCTCCCTACATCCCTCCTCGGGAACTCCGCTTTTCTGGCTAATCGTTTCTATCTATGCCCTTCTCTTCTACTGCTAACTCCAGACTTTGCTCCTTTCACCCTGTTGCTCTTTATGCCTAGAACAAACTACCTGAGTCTGTATGTCAGGCACCTTCTCTGGCCCTTTTCAAATCCAGGCTGAAAACTCATCCCTTCGCTGCTGCTTTCGGATCTTGACTCACCTGGTCTCCTTTGTGTTTCCTTACCATTCCCCCCAGATGTCTCCTGTGTCTACAGCTACTGTGTGTCTGTCTTGACTAGATTGTAAACTCCGATGAGCAGGGACCATCTTTTACATGTGTCTGTGCAGCACTACGTACGTCTTGTAGTTCTATACAAATGCCCAGCAGTAGTAGTACTTGCTCTTTGTGGATTCCGCCTTTAAATAGAAATACAAATACAAGGTTGAAAAATGTACACTTGCAGGGTGAGACAAAGGTGCATTTCCCCCATTCGCAGAATCAGGCAGGTTGGGGGTACATGCATGTGCATCATGGGGAGTATTGGTGGGGTGTATGCAGCTCTATGAGAGACATGGGAAGTATCATGGGTGTGAATACGTGTGTGTGTGTGTGTATATCGGGAGCTGTTGAGTATGTGTGCATATGTATGTATCATGTGGGGTGTCAGGGACTGCATGCATGTGTGTGTTGGGAGGTGCATTTGTGTATGCATTATGGAGGGTTGTAGGACTCTGTGCGTCATGGGGGCAACATGAGCGTGTACGTATGTGTGCACACGTGTTAGTATATGAAAGGGGTGTTGGGAGCGGCAAGCATTGTGTGTGCGTATTAGGGTGGTCCACAAACCAATGGAAAAAAGTTAATGTTTGTAGAATTATTTCTCCATAAGGCTTATTTTTGTCCATTAGGGATAGCTTGCTTACCTGTGAAATTTCAGTCAGATTGCGAAACATTTAGGGGTTTATTTATTTTTATTTATTTAAACGTTTTTTATATACCACCCCTTCCATCGATCAGGGCAGTTTACATCGAACAAAAACTCAAAAAACTCAGTTAACAGAGAACATATAGAACTATGATAGAAAGAACTATTTATATGCCAGTTAATCACATATATCGTAGTATGGTGGTAGCTGGGACTCTTAACTATTTACAAGACTGTGAAATGGTGTGTAAGGGTTGTAGTGGAATATTCTTGACAAAGGGTGATAAGAAAAGGCTGAATTAAATTAGTTAAGAGGTAGTGGGGTGGATATATTGGTACTAGTGGAAGTAGAATAGTATTCAATGAAGTAGGGTTTTTAATTCCTTGCGGAATGTCTGGAAATATTTGATTGACCTGATAGAATCGTGGAGTGTGTTCGAAAAGGTAGAGGCAGTGTACCTGAAGGCCCTATTGCAGGTAGTGTGTCTGTTTTTGCGTATTGCAGGTGGTATAAATAGGAGGTGCTGGGTACTTTTTCTCCTGCTTCTGACGTCGGTTTGTGCATGTGTCATGAAGGCTAGGTAGGAGGGGGAGATGCCATTGTATAATTTGAAAGTGGTAACTATCATCTTGTATCTTATTCTGGTTGCTATGGGGAGCCTATGGGGTGATGTGGTAAGTAAGGCTAGCCTTGGGAGATAATCCTGGCGGTCACGTTCTGAGCAAGTTGAAGTGTATGAAGAGTTTTTTTGGGGGGGGTTTTAGGAAGACCTTGTGATAGACTGTTGCAGTAGTCCAAGTGAGGCGTGATTAAAGCTTGGACTACTATTCTAAAGTCATGAGTTTCAAGGACTGGCCTGAGGTTCTGTATGGTTTTTAGTTTGTAAAATATCATTCCAGCAGTTTGTTTGATTTGTAAGGTCATACTGAGGGTTCTGTCAATTATAACACCTAGGTATTTTACATCCTGTTTAATTGGCAAATGGATGTTGTGTAAGTTGAAAATAGAGGGGGACGTGAAGTTCTGATTCTTTATAAGTAAATAGGATCTCAGTTTTTCAGAAATTTATTTGCAGGTTATTTGTGTTAAGCCAAGATTCCGCTTAATTTATGCGGTCAGTGATATTGTTATATTTGGGGGGGTTTTATGTTCACTGATGCATATACCATTATGTCGTCTGCATAGATGTGTGATATCTGATTTTGTGTTTATTGAAGATTAACTTATATCTCCAACCTATATGCACAAACAGGAGGACAGAGGGCCAAGCCTTGAGGTATTCCCTGTTCTTGGGGGGAAGTGGAGGATGACTCTTGATTGATCCTTACATATGGGAATCGATTGGAAAGGTATGATCTAAACCATTTTAGAATTAATCCAGATATACCTATATGTGCAAATTTTGACAGGAGGATGTTGTGGTCAACATTAAATGCAGAGGAGATATCCAGAAAGACCATGATAAAGGCTTGGTTTGGATTGTCTAGCCCACAGATGAGTGTATCTAATAAAACTAGGAGAAGGGTTTCTCTGCCCATGGTATGGGCAGAAACTGAATTGGTGGGTATCTAGGGAGGCCTTGCAACTGTATTTAGACTACCTTTTCTATTTATGCTAAAAATGGGATACTGGCTATTGGTCTGTATGAGGTGGTGTCTTCCTTGTTGAGGGATTCGTTTTTGAGTATGGGAGGTTGCCCCAATCTGAACATTTTATGGATGGGAAGAGACGTTTATGTATTGAAAATATTCCTTTTTTAAGGCTCAGTTCAGGATGACTGCACAAGTCCAAGAACAACACAGTTTTGGCGCTGTCAGTCTTGTTTATGTCAGACAGTGGAATGAAGCACCATTTGCAATCAGAGCTCCTCTCAATGACATCAATTTTTTTTATCAGTTCTTAAGACTTTCCCAAACCAGGCTGTTGCATTTTCAAGCACCTCTGTTTTTTGTCTGAACATTTGGCAGGCTTAGCCCTTTCCGATGACAGAGTCTCAGCAGAAACAAAGAAAAAGGTGGTGCGGAACCTTCAGCGGCCATCGTTAGACATTCCAGTTGTCTGCTGTTTAGTTCAGATGATATAAAAACTGCCAAATGGATGACCTCTAAATGTTGCTTATTTTCATTAAAATCATCATATTTATAACAAATACCAAAAACAACAAAACCAGCATTGTGGAGAACTGAAATCCATTAGCTTGTTTTTTTTATTGACCCCCTAGTGCACGTCATAGGCATGTTGGGGGAATGCGTATCCATGTATGGGTGTGTGTGCGTGTGTCACAGGGGTGACAGAAGAGTGTGTACATGTGTGCATGGCAGTGCTCCCCATGGCAGTGCACATGGGGAGCACTGCCATGTACATGTGTGCATGTGTGAGAGCGCTTGCATCATTGTGGGTGTTAGTGCGTGCATGTGTGCATATCATTACCTTCATTACCCTCCACCTCCTACACTCTTTCCCTTCACCCAGCAGTGTACTCTCCCTCTCAACCAAATATGCACTCTTTCACATGCCCTTCATTCCATCACTTGCACTCTTTCAACTATTAGAACTTCATCTAAATCCACCTCTCTCCAATGCTCCTCCCTCATCTCCCACTCTGCTCTTTAGTCCTGCCCATTCCCTTATGTATTTCCTGCCTCCCTCCTCTAACCCGACTCCTACTCTGTATGCTCTGCCTCCTTACAAGGCCCTTCACAGGCAGCCAGGCTGCGGCAGTATTCTTCACATCAGCGGGACCAGAGGCCCTCTTTTAGCATCTTCAGACCATTCTTCATGCCAGTGAGATCTAGGGCTTCCTGCTGGCTGGCTTCTTCAGGCCATAACCCCATTCTTCATTCCAGCAGGACCCAGGTCCTCCTGCCAGCAACTGCTGAACCCAGCCCCCTCCTTCTCTTCGTGACAGTGGACCGGGGCTCCCACCAGTTCTTACACTTACTGGGGGTAGTTTCTCCAAATGGGTTAATTTTGCGCATACTATGGCAGTCATGATCCTCACTTCTAAGCCAGGGTATGTGAAATATCTTAATCTTTCAAATTTACTGCTAATGATCGGCGCTTTGGGGGTGAGAGGGAGACCATTCCCATACGCACAAGCAGATGTGTACAGACAAACTTGACAATAATAAAAAACCCCAAAAGAACCCTACATAACAGGCACTTATGTGAAATGCGCCTAATACAATAGAACAAAACCTATCACCACTAGACACATAAAAGGCCACAACAGACAAAATACCTCTACACACAAAAACCTATTCATTTCTTAGTTAAACTAAGATTAAATTAGACTTACCTGCTAATTGTAGTTCCTGGAGTAGCTCCAGTCTAGTCCCGGAATCTTTGGGTTGTCAACCTCATCCAGCAGCTTTGGAGACTGAGAAACTTCAGTGCTGTGATGTCACCAGTATATAGGGGCTGGCACCACCTTCTCACCTCAGTTTACCTATTGACAAAGCAGACTCACCAGAGCAACAAGTAATACAGAGGAGAATAAAATTGCTGCTCAACTAAACTACAATGGTCCGCCAGCCCCCCCACTGACTACACAAACTACGCGGCTAGAGCACCGCGAGATCCCCCGTCCTGTACCCCGGGTTTTCCCAATTCACAAGTAACATGAAGAAAACCCCAAAATAAAGATGCTTACCAGTAACACCGGTGCTGCTTCAGGCCCCCGCTCCGAATGCACCCGGGTGGGACACGGGACTAGACTGGAGCTACTCCAGGAACTACAATTAGCAGGTAAGTCTAATTTAATCTTCCTGATCGTCCCTCCAGTCTAGTGCCGAAATCTTTGGGTATGTACCAGAGCAGTACATTACGATGAACGGGAGGGATGCGCTAGACCGGCCTGAAGTACAGCCGATCCGAAACAGGTGTCCCTATCCGCCTGTAGGTCCAGACGATAATGCTTCACAAAGGTATTCAAAGATGACCACGTAGCCGCTCTACAGATGTCCGCCGCCGGCACCAAACTATATTCCGCTCAAGACGCCGCTTGCACCCTAGTGGAATGAGCCTTTAGCCCTTCTGGCACCATGCGACCATGCAGAAGCGATAGCCTCCTTAACCCAACGAGCAATGGAAGCCTTCGACGCCGCTTCCCCCTTCCTGGGTCCGGCAAACAGCACGAACAGCCTATCGGACTTCCTGAACGGCGCAGTTCTCTGAACATACTTCAACGCCCGCCGAATATCCAAACGATGAAGTCGCTCCGCTGAGCGACCTCGTCCGTTTTCACGAAACACAGGTAACGTCACCACTTGGCTCAAATGAAAGGCTGAGACCACCTTAGGCAAGAACGACGGGACCGGCCTCAACACTACCTTAGAAGTGGAGAAAGTCAAAAAAGGCTCCCTACATGACAGTGCTTGCAACTCCGAAACACGCCTAGCGGAGGCAATGGCCACCAAAAATACCACCTTCAAAGTAAGATCCTTCAAAGTAGCCTCTCCCAAAGGCTCAAAAGGCGCCTTTCCTAAGGCCTCCAACACTAACAGCAGATCCCAAGCCGGAACCGTTCGCGTACGGGGTGGCCGGAGAAGCGAGACTGCCCTCAAAAAACGCTTAATATCCGGATGACTACCCAGCGAGCCACCCTGCACCTTTCCCCTATAACAGGACAAAGCCGCCAGCTGAACCTTCAGAGAGGCTGCCGCCAAGCCCTTCTGAAATCCATCCTGTAAAAAGGAGAGAACTTGCGGAATCGACGCCCTTAAAAGGAGTACATGCCCTGTCCGCACACCAATCCTCAAAGATGCGCCAGACCCTGACGTAAGCCAGGGAAGTCGACTTCCGTCTAGCCTTCAACAAAGTAGCAATCACTGCCGCCAAATAACCTCTGGCTTTCAACCGCGCCCGTTCAATAGCCAGGCCGTAAGCGAGAATCGATCCACCTGCGGCATGCATAGAGGACCCTGGCTGAGGAGATCCTTGCGAATGGGAAGCCTCCACAGCCGCTCCCCTAACAGTCGGACTAAGTACGCATACCAAGGCCTTCGCGGCCAATCCGGAGCAATGAGAACCACTTGCCCTCTGTTTCTCTATACGCTGTCACACCCGCCCGATCAACACCCACGGCGGGAACACATACAGCAGCTGCCCCTCTGGCCATCTTTGGATGAGAGCATCGAGGCCCTCCGACATCCGTTCCCTTCTCCTGCTGAAGAAACGATCGACCTTCACCGACTGAAATGACGCAATGAGATCCATCACCGGCTGGCCCCAGCGCTGCACAATCATCGCAAACACGTCCGGATGCAGAATCCACTCGCCGGGGTCCACCTTTACTTGACTCAGAAAATCGGCCTCCACATTGTCCACGCCGGCGACATGCGCAGCCGACAAAGCCACCAGGTTGTCCTCGGCCCACCGGAACAAAACGTCGGCCTCGTCCTCCAGCGCTACGCTGCTTGTGCCCCCTTGGCAATTTATGTAGGCAACCGCCGTCGCGTTGTCCGAGAACACCCGAACGGCCATTCCCTGAAGCCCAGGGCCAAACTCCCGAAGCGCCAACACCACCGCTCGCAATTCCAGTCTGTTGATCGCCCATGTCCTTTCCAGGCCGGACCACTGGCCTTGAACCCAGCGACCCTGACAATGGGCCCCCCAGCCATACAGGCTGGCATCCGTCGTCAGTGAAATCCAATCCGGCGTCTCTAATGACATTCCTGACTCGAGACTCCCCGGCCGCAACCACCACCGTAGCGCCAGACGGGATTGCGGAGGACAGGTTAACCGGCGGGAAAGAGAATCGTCCTGATGCGACCACCTTCGCAACAGTGCCCGTTGGAGAGGTCTCATGTGGGCCCAAGCCCAAGGGAACCAATTCCAGAGTCGCTGCCATAGTCCCTAGCACCTGCAGATAATCCCAGGCCGTGGGACAACTCTGGCCGAGAAAACGACGTATCAGAAGCCTGAGACCCAATGCTCTCTGCCAAGGCAGAAACACACGCCCCGCTTTGGTATCGAAACGAGCTCCGAGATACTCCAGGTTTTGGGACGGCTCCAACTTGCTCTTCGCCATGTTGACCACCCAACCGAGACTCTCTAACAACGCTATCACTCTTGCTGTGGCTGAAACACTCTTCTCTGGACTTCGCCCTTATCAACCAATCGTCCAGATACGGGTGCACCAAGACGCCCTCCTTTCGCAAGGCCGCCGCCACCACCACCATAACCTTGGTGAACATTCGCGGCACCATTGCCAGGCCAAACGGGAGCGCCTGAAATTGAAAATGACCCATGGGCACAGCGAACCGGAGGAATTTTTGATGCTCCTGGCGGATCGGGATGTGAAGATACGCCTCCGATAGATCCAGGGACGTCAAACTCCCCCTTCCGCACTGCCACAATAACGGACCGCAGAGTCTCCATCCGAAAATGGGATAGGCGCAGACACCGATTCACGCGCTTTAGGTCTAAAGTAGGACACCAGGTGCCCTCCTTCTTGGGCACCACGAAATAAATCGAGTATCGACCGCACCCGAACTGGTCGGCCGGAACCGGGACGATCGCCCGGAGCCTGAGAAGCCTTTGCACCGTCTCCTGCACTGCCCTCAGTTTTGCTCATGAGCTGCACGGGGAACGAACGAAAGACTCGGCCACCGGCTGTAGCAGCTCCAGAGCATAACCTTCGCGAACCACCTCTAGCACCCACTGATCAGACGTGAGTTGGGCCCAGGCAGGGTAAAACTCCCGCAGCCGACCCCCTACGGGAATGAACCCCCCTGGACCCCCCTGACTTCATTGTGGTTTCTTGGAGGAGGAGGAGGACGCAGAGGCAAACCCCTTGTTTGCTCTGCGAAACCCCCGAAATCCCTGGGACCTAATAGGGAAACGCCCTCGCTGGGATTGGCCGCCCCTGGGGAAAGGGAAGCGGCGAAAATCACGCTGCGGACCCCTAGGCCCGGGAACCGAACGGCTCTGCTTCTGCCTGTCTTCCGGCAAACGGCCACCTTTGGATTCCCCTAAATCCTTCACCAACTTCTCCAAATCCTCACCAAAAAGCAGCTTTCCCCAGAACGGAAGCTTACTCAACCTCGCCTTGGAAGACCCATCAGCCGCCCAATTCTGTAGCCAGAGACACCTCCGCCCTGCGACCACCGAAGCCATACTCTTGGCTAAACTCCGAATCAAGTCATACTGAAGATCGGCGAGATACGCCGCCCCTGACTCTAACCGCGCCGTCTCCTCGGGGACCTCCTCGCAGTGGTCGCCGCGGACCCTTTGCGCCCACCGCAAACAGGCCCTTGCCACCCAGGCCCCGCAAATAGACGCTTGCAAGAATAAGGCATTAGCCTCAAAAATCTGTTTAAACAAGGTTTCCAACTTTCGGTCCTGCGCATCCTTAAGCGCCGCCGCACCTTCCACCGGGATGGTAGTTTTCTTAGTAACCGCAGAGACTGCCGCATCCACCCTTGGTGCTTTAAACAACTCGCGATCCTGATCCAAAAGGGGATACAGCCGCGCCATGACTCTCGCACCCTTAAGCGCGGTCTCAGGCATATCCCACTCCTCCTGAATCATCTCTCTAAAGACCCTGTGCACAGGAAATGCCTGTTGATTCTTCCTAAAGGCCTGCAGCAAGGGATCCTCTAGGGAAGCATCTTCCGACGGCCCTGCGTCGGGCATATTCAGGGCCTTGAGGAACTCAGCAATGAGTGCCGGTAGCTCTTCCCTATGAAACACCCGCACCACGCGAGCTTGATCCTCCTGTTCGCGGATCTCCCCTTCCTCGACATCCTCCAAGTCCATGTCAATATCTGCCTCCTCCGATCGCAAGTCCTCTGACCCCACAGAGGGAGCTAGCTGTTCTGTGATCGTCCTTGCGCGCTTGGCGCTAATGCCTGATGCCACCGCCGATCCGGGCGAAGCTGGCCTCTTCTGCCCCAGCGCCGTTCCTGAAGTACTGGGACCGGGTCCCCCCTGAGGGCCAGTCAAAGACCTGTGAAGCAAAGCCAGAAAGTCTGGCGAAAAAATGGCAGTCAAACTGCCCGCTATAGGCTGCTGAGAGAGTTGCGGAGCCGGAGTCACCTGAGAAACGAGCCCAGACTCCGGAGCTGGCAGGGAAGAGAGACCAGGATCCATGGGGGCCTCCAAAACTTCCTGCCCTCTCCCTGCCTCAGCCCCTGCGTCACTGTCGGCCACTTCAGGAGCGCAGCCCCTACAAACCCCTTCAGGCGATACAGAGCTCCTCCTGGCCCCACATATTAAACAAGGCTGTTTGGAAGGCATGCTGCCTCTATATTCACTGGCAGCCCAGCCCCACCCCCCCCCCAATAATTTTTTTTTTTTAGACCACTAGCCCCAGGACTAGCCCCCTCAGTAAAACCCTGAAGAAAGGATTGAAAAACGAAGCTCCTGGGCTGAGAAACGCCGCGCCAAAGCCCCAATGATGGAACCGCGATTATTTTCTCGCCTGACACACACGCGGGCAGGAGGGGGGACATACAAAATGTGGTGACTGTGACGTTTGCCTAGTTATGGCAGAACAGACACAATTCCAGTATCATGGCACCAGCTATACCCTTTACAGTAATACTAATTGTGCTTCGGAAGCAGTGATATATGGCATTCTATGTCCCTGTGGTCTGATGTATATAGGTAAAACGGCACGCTCCTTGCGAGTGCGGCTACGGGAACACAAAAGCCGTTTAAAATGTCAACGATTAGAGGCACCTATAGTTGCGCACTGCTTAGCCCATAAGCACACTTTTGAACAGCTACGCTGTTTAGCAATTGAACAAATACACTATCCATTGGCAGGCCGCACACTAGATGAAACCCTATTGTCAAAAGAACAACATTGGATATATAAAGTAAACACTGTTAGCCCAGAGGGCTTGAATCTTACTATTGATTGGCAATTATGTATCTGAAAGATGCCTGGTAGTGAGTAATGGATATAATGATTGGCCGCTTTGAATAGCGACCCTCATTTCATCAGTACAGGAGCAACCATGTATTTGATAATGACTGACATGAATTGACTAGCCCAAAAATATATTTCTGGGCAATTGAATAAATACATAATCCCTTGGCAAGCCGTATACTAGATGAAACCCTATTGTTAAAAGAACAACATTGGATATATAAGGTAACCATCGGTAGCCTAGAGGGTTTGAATTTTATTATTGATTGGCAATTATGCATTCTAAGATGTCTGACAGGAACTGATTGCCATAAAGATAGGGTGCTTCGAACAGGGCTCTTTACTTCACTAATATACGAGTAATTATGTATCTGAAAAGGATCGATAGGAAATACTTAACATGCTGATAGAGTATTTACATTAGGGATCTTCACATCATCAATATATGAATAGTGATCAACAGAATTGAAGGTAATTTCGAACTTTGAACAGGGATTTCCACATTACCTGATTGTCTGTAATGATCGATGGAGCAGCAGAAGATTTTAAATAGGGGTCCCCATGGAAATTGTACATAGATAGAATAAACAGCTTAGATGAATAATTGGTTCCATATGTATACTACTCTATTGCTATACGGGGAGTGAGGTCTGGTTTTTAACATCCCATGAAGTGGGTATCCAATTTAAGATGATGTTATCAGAGGGATTTAAATAGGGGAAGCTGTAGTCCGTACGCATGCGCGGCGTCTTTTCAAGAATGTGAAAATGGTTGGACGTGAGCAGCATCAGTCGTAAGAGTAAGTTAGAGTTTTTTTAGATTGTAGTTAAGATTTTTAGTTCACAACAAGGTTGGAAATATCATAGGTAGAGGTAGTTATTAGTTTAAATAATTTGTTTGTGTTTTTAAGGTAAGGATCTCCTGAAGAAAGACTAGTTGTTGAAACGCCGCAAAGGCGCCCTATGAGAGCGTCGAGATCCGCTCGTTTAGAATGAACACAGGGGTGAAGATTTTAAAGAAAGTCCTCTAATAAAGATGTTATTTTTTAAGAACAATGATTTTCTAAGCACTGGGGTCGGTGAAGATAACTTGAATTTTTTATAAAAAAGAAGATGGAAAGCGAGAAAAATAAGAATGGAAACTGATTTTGAGACCTGTTGAAGTGCTTTAAAGTATTATTCTAACTTGCATTAAATTTGAAATTGAACGATCAATTAGAAACTGTAACCCGTTACTCACCGCAAATGCCTCCGCCCGTGCAGACGCTGATCGCTAACACTCGCAACTGCTCTGGGGGCTCTCCCTCTCTCTTACCTTCGCCCCGTTGAACTGGAGTTCGAATTCCTGACGGTACTCCGCCCCGGGAAACACCATGCAGCTGCGAGTGACTCCCCAAGCAGACAGCTATGGCAGGCAAACACTTCTGCACTTGCTGTGCTCTGAAGCCAGCCGGTTCCTATCCTTACCAGCCGGACAGGTAACCAGGCTTAGATCCTCTTCCCCGGAGTCTCGGAGAATCCTGTCCAGACTCCTGACCGCCCCACTGAGCAACGAACTGGATGGGGGGGGGGGGAGCAGGGGATCTCAAGGCAACAGCAGCAAACGCTCACCCAGCCAGTGCCGGCAGAGAAGTTAAGAAAAAATATAACCACAGCTGCCCACCTATCTAATACCTAATCTAGCTTTACTTAATCTTCCTCAAGTGAGCCCCTAGAACCCTTGGGCTCACTCCTCCTCTAGCTGCTTTGGAGACTGAAAAACTGAGGTGAGAAGGCGGTGCCAGCCCCTATATACTGGTGACATCACAGCACTGAAGTTTCTCAGTCTCCAAAGCTGCTGGATGAGGTTGACAACCCAAAGATTCCGGGACTAGACTAGAGGGACGATCAGGAAAATTGTGTTACCTTTCAGGTATCTGGTTTCTTTATAATTTAGCTTTCCCATGCAAGCAGCAGTACTGCTAAATGAAAAACTGTTAAGTGCTCAGAACTTTATAGCACCTCACACCTGCCATGTCACATCAGCAGAATGATCATTTCATCAAGATTAGGGAATCACCAGGACAGACAAGTCCTTTTGTGACACAGTGACCCTGGGCATTTCTAAACTGGACTTTACTAGTGCTGCCGCTGGTCAGATTATTATGAGACGAGATAGTGAAAGGACACCAACCAGTTAAAATTATATTTTATCTATTACCATTTTGCTCTAAATTTTAGAAAATATTTAGGTGCTTTCAGACTACTGTAGCCCTTAATTTCTTTACAATGTCCTACAACTTGATTAAGGAGGGAGCAGAACGGCAACAAAGCAAAAATCAATTGATGACCAAATCAAACACTCTATGATTTCCAACTTTAGATGGCTCCAAGCACTCTGTCACCTAACAGACTACACAAGTAGGGAACAGTCATTTAAGGTCCCAAATAGTTGTCATATGAATGTTTATACTTTTTGCTATAAAGCATGCAGTATTGTGGTGATCAAATGTTGCGCAGGATGTGAATGCTTTAAAAGATGGAGAACCCAGTAAGACTACTGCAGGTCCATTAAAAAGACCACTGGATAGGAGACAAGTTCTTTAGTTTCTTTTTTAATTGTTCAATTAGCAGCTTTTGAGAGACACTTAACCTTAATGTTTTAATACAGCTCAAAAGTTCAAAATATAAAATCATTGAACTTTCACAGATGCCACCGACCACTTTCTTTTCACCCCACAAAGCACTATGACGAATTAACTTACTGGCAACACCAGAAGCCAAATGAAATCTACATAAATAGAACAAAGTATCTGAATTGTCCTTTCAAAGCTGCAAGAGTCCAGCAAACACATCTCTTCTGGAACTATCTGGTTGACACAAGTATGCTGGCATAAGCAACTGGACTCAGAGGCAGTAATAAATTAGGTCAGTCAGGTATTATTGCTAAATGTCACTTGACACTGCCATGGTAACTACTGCTACTGGCCTAAATCGTTGACCGGGCACAGCTGACTAGCTCATTCATCACATACACAGGTCACTTAGCTCTGGCTCCTCCTTTCAATCTAGTCCTTCATCCATCAAGCCCTGTGAGGTGGCCAACCCACTCAACATGAACCATCTCATTTTGGAGGTATGCATGCAGGACCTCAAAGCCTGGACTAATGATCAAAATGGAACTGTGGTTAAAGCTTTGGCTTTAAAATGCACTGAAAATCTGTATTAATCTTTTATCAGTGAAAACTGTATAAACTCTATACCTTGATAGCTCTAAAATTTCTTGGAATATTAAAAATTGCCCTAGTTTAGTTTCAGCATCACAAAGAAAATAAAGGGTGTCTATATTTACAACTCAGAGTCAACACAGAAACAAGAACATGAATGGATTTCTCAACACTGCATGCTCAGCCTAAGCAATCAGACTGCAGATTTCCGGTAGTAGATGTGATCATTAGTTCTAAAAGTGGGGAAATGGACCCTTCAGTGACATGAGGAGGTAACTGCATATAGAAAAGTTCAGCGGCATCGAAGGCTTCCCAAGTTAACATAACTAAGTTCAAAACTGAAGAAAACAGGCTAAGATATGTGCTTTAATTAAAAACCAACAGAAGTAGAAACATTTTTACTGTTCTATTCCTTTGATTTTAAAACTGTGAGGTGGAGGAAGACTCAGACAGCGTAGTTACTCACCTGTAACAGGTGTTCTCCAGGGACAGCATGAATCAGTCCTCACATATGGGCGACATCGGCGCCGACGGAAATCGTGTGGAGCAATTTCCCAGATTTCACAGAAAGCCTCTGGGAATGCTACCACGCATGCGTGATCTCCTTCCCGCCCAAGGGTGCCATCTTGCTCAGTCAGATGACATAGCAAAAAAGGATTTAAAACATTGTAGAGAGGCAACTCCAAAGGGAGGAGGGAGGGTTGTGAGGACTGATTCCTGTTGTCTCTAGAGAACACCTGTTACATGTGAGTAACTACACTTTCTCCAGGAACAAATAGGAAGTCAGTTCCCGCATATGGGACTCCCAAGCTCCAGGCTACTGAGGATCGAACCCACGACAGTACCACCGGTGACCCCTCGGATGGCCGTGAGTTGCAGAAGATGATCCCCACTGAAGGACTCTGCAGGACCCTAGCATCCAGTAATGCTATTACTCTGGTAGCCTGAACACAAAAGGGTAGGAGGGCAGGAGTTGCCTACACACTGAAAATATTACAGCCTGTCCGAAGGCACTGTCCCTGCAGGACTCACTCTCCAGGCAGTAATGAGGTACAGACGTGTGAATTGAAGCCCATATGGTGGCTCTGCAGATTTCCGGCACCAGCACTGAGAGGAGGCTCGCACGCTATGTGCAGTGATCCAGTGCTCAAGGGAGTGGCCCGTGCGCTCATAGGCAACAGCGATGCAGTCTGTCACCCACGTGGACAGAGTCTGCTTCATTACTGGAAGCCCCAGTCTACTGGGGCCATATGATACAAAGAGCGGAGGGGCTCTACGATGGGCCTGGGTCTTCTGCAGGTAAAAGGATAGGACCCGTTTGCAGTCAAGGGTATGCAAGATGAGTTCTTCCCTGCCGGCATGGGGCCGTGCGAAAAAGGTGGGAAGGACCACCTCCTGGTTGAGATGAAAGGGGGATACCACCTTGGGGAGGAATTTGGGATTTATGCGGAGCACTACTCTGCTCTTATAGAACCTTGTCTATGGAGAATCCGCCACCAAGGCCTGGAGTTCACTCAGTCTCTGAGCGGACGTGATGGCTACCAGAAAAATCACTTTCCAGGAAAGGTATCTCAGGTGGCCAGGGGTTCGAACGGCAGCTTGGTGAGTTGGAAGAGTGCCACGTTAAAGTCCCATTCCGCCACCGGAGGGCGGAGAGGGAGCTTCAATAGCAGGAGACCCCGGAGTAACTTGGAGACCAGGGGCTGGTTTGAGAGGGATTTCTCCTCTACAGAGTGATGGTGAGCGGCCATGGCACTCAGGTGTACCCTCACTGAGTTAGACTTTAGGCTGACATGCGAGAGATGCAGTAAGTATTGTAGCACTAGCTGCACGTGGCAGGAGAAAGGGTTCTCCCTTCTCTCTGTGCACCAGATGGAGAATCTTGTCAATCTGAATGTGTACACCTGTCTGGTGGAGGGTTTTCGGGAGGCCAACAGGATCTCATTGACTTCTCCTGGGAGATTGAAGGGTACCAAGGCTACCCTTTCAGTAGCCATGCCGTCAATGCTAGCGACCCAAGGTTGGGGTGCAGGAGGAAGCCCTCCTCCTGAGACAGACGGTCCGGATCCTGACCCAGCGGAACTGGGAGTGCTGCCGACAGGGAAAGCAGCAGAGGGAACCATGGTTGCAGGCCCATCTGGGGGCGATCAGGATCACTGATGCCCGGTGGCTCTGGATTTTGAAGAGGGTCTTGGCCACCAGTGGGGTTGGTGGGAAGGCATAGAGGCGGTCCTCGGACCACGGTATCAGGAAGGTGTCTGCTGCTACTCTCTCCGGGTGCGGCTGGTGTGAGAAGAAGCGGGGCAGCTGCGTGTTGTCTGGGGAGGTGAATAGATCCATCTTGTGCCTGCCCCAGAGGCAGAAGAATTGCTGCGTCATGTTGGGGTGCAGATGCCATTTGTGTGGTCAGAGGACTCCGCTGAGCTTGTCCACCAAGTAATTGTTCTGGCCTGGAAAATGAACTGCTCGCAGGACCATTCCATGGCGTACCACAAAGGAGAGGAGAGTAATAGTAAATCCAGGCTGAAAACTCACCTCTTCGCTGCTGCTTTTGTATCTTGACTCACCTGATCTCCTTGTTTCTTTACCTCTTCCCCTTATTTTATCCCTCTCTACACCTAATGTGCTGTCTGTCTTGACTAGATTGTAAGCTCTGATGAGCAGAGACTGTCTCTTACATATCTGTGCAGTGCTGCGTACGACTTGTAGTGCTATACAAATGCTTAGTAGTAGTAGTAGAGCCACTGCTTCCTGGCAGAGGGAGTATGAAACCGTGCCCCCTTGCTTGTTCACATAGAACATGTCAACCTGGTTGCCCATCTGGATCAGCACAGGATGGTTGCACAGGATGTGGCAGAATGCTCTAGGAAAATGGCTCCGAGTTAAAGGAGGTTGGATCTGCAGGAGCGACTCATCTTGCGACCAGCTGCCTTGAGTGCGTAGATTTCTGCAGTTTGCTCCCCAACCCAGGAGGGAGGCGTACCTGGCTAGGACCAACTGCGATGTCTGTGCCTGGAATGGCATCCCCTTCTGGTGGTGGCGCAGGGACTGCCACCAGTTGAGGGAGTCTGCCAGTTGGCAGGTGGCTCTGATCCTGTCGCATAGCCTGCCCGTGGCTTGGGTCCACTGGGAGCGGAGGCTCCACTGGACTGCCAGCATATGCAAGTCGGCTAGGGGTATGACATGAACTGTTGAGGCCATGTAGCCTAGCAACAAGAGGTGGCGGTGAGCCGGTACCGACCGGCAAATCTGTACCTCTTTCGCTAGCTGCATGAGGCAAAGTGCTCTCTCCTTTGGAAAGGAGGCCTTGACCTGTAACATGTCCAGCTAGGCACCTATGAACTCCAGATTTTGGGCTGGAGAGGTGAGATTTGGGGTAGCTGATGACGAACCCTAGGTGCTGCAGGAGGCAGACTGTTTGTCCTACGGCCTGCAAGCCTCGAGGGCCGTGCTGCCTCTGATGAACCAGTCATCCAGGTAGGGGAAGACAAAGGCTCCTTGTAGATGCACATAGGCGGCCACGACCGCCAGGCACTTTGTAGAGACTCTAGGTAAGGAGGCCAAACTGAATGGAAGTACCCTGTACTGGTAGTGCTCAACTCCCACCACGAACCTTAGTACTGTCTGTGGGAGGGGTGGATCAGGATGTGGGTATATGCATCCTTTAGGTCTAAGGAGCACAGCCAATCTCCTTGGTGGATGTAGGGCAGCAATGTTCCAAGAGAGCATTTTGAACTTCTCCCTCACCAGAAACTTGTTCACGTTTCGCAGGTCTAGTATGGGTCTGAGGTCTCCAGTTCTTTTGGGGACAAGAAAGTACTTTGAGTAGAAAGCTTTTCCCTACAGTTATCGGGTATAGGCTCTACCGCCCTGTCCCTGAGCAAACCCTCGAGTTCTGACAGGAGCAAGGTCTGGTGAAGGAGAGGCCGCACTGGCTCTCCTGGGAAGAACCCTGGAGGTGTTTGTTGGAACCTGAGGAGATAACCTTCCTTTACTACTTGCAAAACCCACTGGTCTGTGGTGATCCCAGCCCACCGGTGAGCAAAAAGTGCCAGGCGGCCCCCTGTGGGCTGGGGAGGGTCTCCCAGGGGAGAGGAAGCCCTGCCTGGAAAGTCAAAAGCTCCAGCCAGTGTCAGTGGGAGCTGGTGTCTGAGGCTTCTGGGCCTTTGGCTTCCTGGACCATGGCCCTGGTTCTTGGGATGGGGGCCCTGTTGCTGTTGCCCCGAGAAGGTTGGTAGTGGCCCTGGTGAAAGAGTGGTCTCTTTCCCAACGGCTTCTTCCAGGGAAGGGTCACGGTTTTCCTTGAGAGCCTTTGCCTGGTTATGACTTCTGCCTCTATCTCGGCCACTTTGTCAGCCATGGGCTTGCCAAGCAAATTTTCCCTGGTGCAGGGGATGTCCAGCAATTTTTCTTGCACCCATTGCTTGAGGTCGGAGGTTTGTAACCAGGTCTGGTGCTGGGCCCTGATGCAACTCTTGTTACAGATTCAAAGCAGACATAGGTGGCATGGGAGAGGAACTTTGAGTAGTCCTAGATCCCAGCAGTCAGGGCTTGGAACTTCTGAAGGAGTTTCCCAGCGAGGCCCACAGAAAAGCCTGTCAGCTCTTGGAAAGAGCCGAAGAAGGTATTGGGGATCATGCTGGCTCGAGGCGGGAAGAGGAACCGGTACGCAAACCGGGGGGGGGGAAAAAAACACAAAAAAAACTTTTGAGGATAATTTTTTAAAGGATTTTTCTGGGGAAACAGGTCATACGTCCATTGGGCTCCACGGAAAAAAAGGATACAGAGTAAGATGGCACCCTTAGGATGGAAGAGGACCACACATGCGTGGTAGCATTCCCAAAGGCTTTCTGTGAAAGCTGGGGAAATGCTCTGTGCGGGCTCTGTCAGCACCGTCACCCATCCATATGAGAGAACTGCTTGTTCCTTGAGAACTCAATACATTTATAAAACTACTATTGGAAGGACAGACTAGATAGGCCATGTGGTCTTTTTCTGTCGTCATATTTCTGTTTCTACTACTACTATTAATCACTTATACAGTATAGCACTACAAGGCATGTGAGCACAACTTTCGCAGTCACATGGACAACAAAATGTCCTTTAAGTACTAATTAAATTGCAAATTAAAGAATAGAAATTAATGAAAGAGGAAAGGTTTGTTTTAAAATGTGCACTGATTAATTATAAATTAATCAGAACCATCACTGTCCAAAATTATAGCCCAAGTCACAACTGGACTAGGCTCTGTCATGTACAGCAAATGGACAAACAGCAGTTTTTCAGTCCCACTTATCACAGTTACTCTATTAGTAAGAACCACACCATGGTCTTGCCTGTCCTCTGCTTAACTTCACAAGTGTCAGTTTTCCTTCTCATCCTCCTCCTCTTTCAATGTCTAATACATAAGGCAGCAGAATAAACCAGAGGACTTTGGACCAGTGCTTAGGTAGCAGATTGTAAAACCTGTGGCTAAACCATAGATTTCAAAAATGGGCAGCTCATAATACGCTCTTCTGGAAACTGCCTGAACTTGTGCTTTCAGTGAACCCACTAAATCAAGCTTTATTCAGTAATCAAACTGTCTGCACTAGAGGAGTATTTTGTCCCTTAAGTTAAAGGCAGTGGAATAGGCTGGGCTGCAGGGGCCATAGCCCAACTAACTTCTTGCTTCACACAGCACAAGCAGATAAAGAGCCTGAGGGGTAGGAGGAGGGGCAGAGGGTGGTTTATTTGGTCCCTCCCCTGACCATAAAGGTGTTCCACTGCCCTGTTTCAAGTAGAGGATGAGCAGAAACCTCCTGCCAAAGTCCCCAAAACACAGTCTGCCCTGCGTTTATTAAGGACCAAGAGGCTATTTCTCAATCATGTTACAGTTTCCAAGAAAAATACTTAACTTCCCAATAGTTAGCTCTGGGTTACGAGCCAGCATAGTCAGAAGTGGCACCATTATCAGCATATTAAAACAATAAAGAAACAAAGGACTGAATAATCAGACTCAATTTATTTTATTTATTTATTTTATTTATTTATTTATTTAGTTTACACTTATATACCGCTACTTCCAGCGATCAGCAGCGGTTTGATTACAAATGTGGGATATGTCAAATCAAGACAGGAAAATTGGATCATATATACATAGATTTAGGGTTAGGCACAACTTAGGCACAACATGCAGGGTTAGACACTTCAAAAATTAGGTTTACAATATTTACATAATTACAGTTCTCTATTAATTACATTTACACTTTCAATGAATGTAGAAAGAAATTAAAAAGTAAAAGAATGTGAAGAGCCGTGTAGCAATGTGTAGCCATGGAGAGACAAAGCAGCACCAACTTGTACTTGAAAACATCTCCGACAAAAAAGGAATCTCATCCAATCCAGTGTGTTCCCTTTTTATCCGAGTTGAGCACATCTAGCTAATAAAACAGATATACCTGGTCAGAAGAACTAGGAAAATCTAATTGTCTAGTGCTTGTCCAGTCAGCTGGATCAAGATAGCCAGACAAGAACTCTCAGACAATCCTCAAAATCACACAGCTCTCACTACAGCAAAGATACGCACCACCCAAGCTCAAAATAGCTTCCATCCAACCAATAAGAAAAGGTACTACCAACATCAACCATCCAGCATCCTACAGACCAATAGCTAGTCTTCCTTTTATGGCCAAGATGCTGGAAAAGATTGTACTAAACCAGCTATAATAATAAGGCTTTCAACCCCACCATGGAGTAGAATCCCTCACAACAGCACTCCTAAACAACTTAATAACAGGCACAGACAGACCACACACCAGCTACTTATTGTATTCCTAGACATAAAGGCAGCATTCGACTCCATACCTCTCACCCCCTAATCATCAAAAGGCTGCAAACAATGGGACTAACAGGAATCCCTCTGAGATGGTTCAAATCCCATCTACCAAACTGACAACTTCAGGTAAAATTAGGCTCTACAAAAGTCAAGACCAAATACTCAAGCCCAAGGAGTCCCCCAAGGATCCACCCTTTTTTGCACTATTATTCAACATCTTCATACAGCCGATCTGCACTAATCATACAAATCTTCAATGTCCTCTACCACATATATGCTGATGTCATGATTTATGCACTCATCAATACACAGAACACTGACATCAGTCTTAACAGAATGCTTCACTGCAGTTAAATCATGGCTCATCACCCACAACATGATCATGAAGTTCAACAAAACTGAAGCTCTATATATCAGACAGCAGCTGCATCCCACTAGACCCCATAAACCTAAATGGCACCTAACTTCATATACAAAAAGAGATACGTTATCGAGGTATCACTCTTGATCAACACCTAACATTCTCTGCCCACAAACATCATCAGATACATATACTATAAACTCAAGACTGCACAACATCTCAAGCCTCTCCTAACGCAACGAAACTTCCGCACAGTCCTTCAAGCTCTCATCTTATTTATTTATTTATTTCACATTCTTATATTCTGCCTTATCTGGTAATCAAGGCGGTTTACATTTAACAAAAAAAGGTACATTAAACATTAATCATTTTACATTAAACATTATAACATTAAAACATACTTAACTATGTACAATAAAGTGTAGTTACTCACTTGTGACAGGTGATCTCCGGGAACAGCAGGAATTTAGTCCTCACATATGGGTATCGTCAGTACCTACGGAGCCTGTGCGGGAACGCTCCCCAGTGTCCAATAGGAACGCTTTTGGGAGCATCCCTCAGCACATGCGTGCTGCCTTCCCGCCTTTCCAACTGTCCCTCTTCAGTTAAGTTTGTAGCTGAGTGAAAGGATAGAGGGAGAAAGGAAAGAGACAGAGAGAGAGAGAGAACTCCTAGGGGAGGTGGGTGGGTTGTGAGAACTAAATTCCTGCTGTTCCCGGAGATCACCTGTTACAGGTGAGTAACTACGCTATCTCCAGGAACAAGCAGGAATGTAGTCCTCACATATGGGGACTCCTTAGCTGAAGATGCCAGGGAGATAGCCCCAGGAAGGTGCCACCATCGAAGGTGAGAATCCTTCCTCCCATGGATCTCTGGCATCCCACCAGGGTTGGTGGGTAGGAGTTGGTTTAGGTTTGAAAGAGATTTTGAAGAACAGCTTGGCCAAAGAAGGCATCCCGATGGGAGGCTTTATCTAGGCAGTAGTGGGCTGTGAAGGTGTGTACCAAAGCCCAGGTGGCTGCTCAAGAAATGTCATCGATAGAGACAGAGTGGAGATTAGGCATAGAAGCTGCCATGGCTCTCACATTATGAGCTGTGACATGGACATGGAGAGAACGACCCTTACTCTCATAAGCAAAGGATATGCATTGGGCAATCCATTTAGATAAAGTTCTTTTGGAGACTGGAAGTCCGAAATGACTAGGGTCAAAAGCTATAAAAAGTTGTGAGGACTTTCTATGTTGCTGTGTTCTTTGAATGTAAAAGGCTAAGGCCCTCTTAAAATCCAAAGTATGAAGGTTTCTTTCTGCAATTGAGGCGTGAGGCCTTAGAAAAAATACAGGAAGATAACTTGATTGGTTTAAATGAAAAGGCAAAACCACCTTTGGCATAAAGTGTGGGTTAGTTCAAAGAACCATCTTATCATGATGGAATCTAGTATAAGGAGGATCAGCCACTAAAGCTTGCAATTCACTAATGCAACGGGCAGAGGTGATTGCAATCAGGAAGATGACCTTCCAAGTCAAAAACCTAAGGGCTGTAGTGGCTAAAGGTTCAAAAGGCAGCTTCATGAGCTGGCCGAGAACTAGATTTAGATCCCATGCTACCGGTGGTGGCTTGATGGGAGGTTTAGTTAATAAAAGGCCTCTCATAAATCTTGATAGGAGTGGATGAGAGGAAATTGGTTGTCCATTTAAAGGCTTATAAGAAGCTGCAATTGCACTAAGATGGACTCTGTCAACGCCCTCACCACTCGCCTCTAGTTTTAGAGGGGCGTGGTTATTGGAGGAACCTTCTCCTATCAGCCTTAGCAGCCTATTTCCTTGTGGTGTTTTCTGGGAAATGTAGTACTGCTAAGATGTGTTTGTGCTTCAGGTAGAAGATTGTAGTTAAGGCCACCGAGGTAAGGCATATAACAGAAAATTTTATTTCGCACAAAAAGATTCAAAGTACCAAATACAGGATTATTTCTGTAGGATTTGCTCAAGGTACAGCAGATGGTTAGCAGAGTAAACAAAAGAACCCAAAAATGGCTGTTTAAAGTCTTCTTACTTTCAGAAGCACAGCCTTTGATAGCAAGGCTGCCACTTTCCTTTTTGTCCTTGCTAATTACAGCATAAAGTCCAAACAAGCTTAATCTTCTGTGGCAGTTTGGCTTCTATCAGCCTCAATTCCTTCTAGGCTACATTTCAGGTACAACTGAAATCAAAACAAGAAGTAAACATTCAGACTGCCATCAAAAACTCTCTCAACAGGCTTTTCACATAACAGAAGAGCAAAGAAAAACTCTTCTAGCAGGAAAATTGGCTTCTTGCCGTTTCACAGTTCAAACCACAGGTGGATAACAAGCATGAATCACAGCTTCCTGCTTATCCTTATACTTCCCTTTTAAAAACATATGGGGAATTTACCACCACACTGCCTGTTTCTTATTGTTACCTTTTCAAGGAGGATAATTCTTTCAGGGCTGGCTTTTCCTCAAGACTTCATGTCTAAAGCTTGGCACAGAGAGCAATCCATAAGGATGTCTTCTTCCCCCAGCTCTGCCACCTGCTCTCCCAGCTGCATGGGTTCTGGCTCACCCACCCGGTCAGACTGCTCAGCTGACAACCTCTCCGGTGCTCTGAGAGCTTCTCCACTTCCTGGCTCCAAGCTCTGCTGCCAACCTGTTGCAGGGAATTCAGCCCTCTCAGCTCCTGGTAGCTCGGCTCTTCTGCATGAGTCAGCACCTTCTCTACCTCCTCCTTTCTCCCTTCCTTTCCCTCTTTCTGTATACTTTAGCATAGGCTTATACCTCCAGGGTTCTAGCCCCACCTCCTTCCTTCCCAAGTGTTGGCAATCCCCCTGCCTTCTGGTATTTGAGTAATCAGGGAACTTGTTGAAGTAAGGGTTTTGGACCTCGTGCCCGTAATCTCTCTCTCTTACTCTATTAGACACTGCATGAAACCTGTTCCAGCTGGGGTTTTTCTGGTTCTTACGTATGGCTGTGGCTTTCTCACCCTGCACTCCTAAAAGGGGATCCTTTATTAGGGTGAATTCTTTACGTTTCTCACCTCCCCCATACTCAGAATAGATGACCTTGCCACATCTCTTACCGAATTGGTCTTTAACCCAGAATTTGATAAGTGAAGGAGATACTCTAGTATCGATTCTAAGGGTATGACCAGGGGGTTTAATCACTCCTTGGAGCACCATATAGTAAAACGCTTCCACTTGAAGGCATAAGATCTTCTTGTGGAAAGTTTCCTAGAAGCCTGAAGGATATCTTTTACCTGCTGGGACAGCACAGTTACTTACCTGTAACAGGTGATCTCTGGGAACAGCAGGAATTAGTCCTCACATATGGGTACGTCAGTACCGACGGAGCCCGCGCGGGAAAGCTCCCCAGCTTCCCAGAAGGAAAGCTTTTGGGGCCTCCCACTGCGCATGCGCGCTGCCTTCCCGCCTTTCCTCAGTTCGAGTTTTAAAGCTGAGACAATAGAGAGAGGAAAGGAAAGAGAGAGATAGATACAACTCCTAGGGGAGGTGGGTGGGTTGTGAGGACTAATTCCTGCTGTTCCCAGAGATCACCTGTTACAGGTAAGTAACTGTGCTATCTCCAGGAACACGCAGGAATAAGTCCTCACATATGGGGACTCCCTAGCTAAGATGCCGGGGAGATCCCCTGAAGGATATGAGACCCTGAAAGGTTCCTCATCTTCCTATGGATCTCAGGCATCCATTCAGGGAAGGTGGGTTGGAGTTGTTCAAGAATGGAACAGGTGTCTGAGGACAGCCTGACCAAACAAGGCATCACGGCGGGAGTCCTTGTCCAAACAGTAATGGGCTGTAAAGGTATGAACCGAGGCCCAGGTGGCTGCTCGACAGATCTGGTCAATGGATACAGAGTTTAGATGAGCCATAGAGGTGGCCATGGCCCTCACATTGTGAGCGGTGACATGGCCCTCCAGAGAAAGGTTCTTACTCTGGTAAGCAAAAAAGATACACTGAGCAATCCAATTGGAGAGTGTTCTTTTGGAGACTGGAAGTCCTAAATGAGAAGGATCAAAAGCAACAAAAAGCTGAGAAGACTTTCCATGTTGCTGTGTCCTGTGGAGGTAAAACTAACTGATGGTCCACTATACAGAGGGATAAATACTAACGTATACAAAAAAGCCCTCTAAGTTAATCTAGGTAAGATTCCGGTTTTATGCCATGTGTGTAGCCAAGGTGCTAGAGTCATCAATACTATCACTTTAATATGAACCTGTGGTCTCAGCTCAAAATATTTTGCAATGTGGGGCAACTTGCTCCAAAGCTGCAAAAACTCCGATTACATCAATGACCAATCATCAGGTTCAAGGTTTAGATATTTACACCTTTACTGGCCAAACGATTTAACGATTTAAAGCTGGAATTGAAACCAGAACTTATCTTAGATAATTGAAGCTTGTTCTGCTGTATGTAGACAGCAATCGTGCTGCGGGTTTACTGCAGATTACATATCATCCCCGACGTGACCTCTCAGGTACCGCACGTTTCATTTCTTCCTCAGGGGTTTTTTAAAAAGCAAACCGAGCACTGTCTACAAAACATAGCCAAAAATCAAAAGAAGAACATAGTAATCTAAAACAGGTTATTCAGGACACATATTCAATGGTTCTTAAACGGAACAGTTCTTGAATGAAAACTCTTAAAATGCCATACATCCTATGTGTAGAAAAGACCTCACCTTTATTGAATGATTCGAAGTATATAAATTAGAGCTTGAATCAGGCGTATGCTGGAACTGAATTCCCAAAAGTTTTCTCAAAAAACGCCACGCTTGCGCTCTAGCGACAGCCTTATTTATTGGATAGGGGGGCTTACGGTAGTGACGTAACAATGGGATCACACACACGCTCGCCATTCTATCATATTGTTCAACCCTCCCGGAATAACCGTACCAAGTCGGTATATCCATCGTTGTTCTGTTAATAGTAGTTGAGCTGGTGATCTGCCCCTCCTTCCTGTCGAAACAATTTCAATAACAAACACTCGCAGTTCCTCAAACAAGTGTTTGTTCTGCAAGCAATGGTGTACTATTGGAGCTTCTAACGCCTTACATTTAATCCTGCTCCGATGTTCAGCAATACGTACCCGCAAAGCTCTGGTGGTTTGTCCTATATACAAAAGGCCACACGGGCATCTTATCCCATAAACTACATGATCAGTAGCACAATCAGATGATTGACGTAAAGTGTAATGTTGATCTTGATATTCGAATTCAGCCACCTCATCCATGACATCACACATCGTGCAATGGCCACATTTTCTATGCCCAAATACTTCTCCCGTTGTCACCTGCTCTTGTTTCTTTAACTTGGCCGGACTCAAAATTTCTTTTAAATTGGATGGACGAGTCCATACACAGCGTATGTGCTTATCAGATAAGCCTGGGACTGTGCCTAGTACATTTTGATGGCGACGAATAATTTTAGTAATACTTTGACTTATCGGGGAATATTGAGTTACAAAGTTAATACTACTTTCATCTTCCTTATCTGGAGATCTATTTTCACAAGTTTGTAACAATAACGCCCTATTGTTATACAGGGCCCGTTTATAAGCAGATTTTACTACTGTTTGTGGATAGCCCCGGTTATAGAATTCCTGCATCAGCTGCTTTGCTTGGATTTTATACTCATAAATAGTGGAGCAATTTCTTCTGTATCGGAGGAATTGCGAGAACGGCAAGCCGTCTCGCAATTGTTTGGGATGTTTACTGGTGTAATGCAATAGCGTATTGCGATCAGTGGGTTTTCTATACACTTTTGTTTGCCAGCCTCCCGGAGTCCTGCAGACTTCTACATCCAAAAAAACTATGTGCTGTTGATGACAAACACTAGTAAATTGAATGTGCGGATTAACGCCATTCAACCAGCTTACAAACTTTCCCAATTCTTCAGCAGTGCCCTCCCATAGAATAAAGATGTCATCAATAAAACGTTTCCATAGGGCCAACTGCTGGCGAAAAGGAGAAAGTGCAAGCCAGTGGTTTTCATACTCCTGCATGTATAGGTTTGCTATGGATGGGGCGCATGTAGCGCCCATAGCCACCCCCGAAGTTTGTTTGTATAGTACATCTTCAAACTGAAAAAAGTTCTCAAAGATAGTAAGTTCAGCTAATTGGTTGATGAAAGAAAACAATTCTTCTGAGAGACCCTCTATTCTCCGTAGAGATGTACCTATTATCCGATATGCTTCCAACTGAGGAATATTCGTATATAGTGCTGACACGTCCAACGTTGCGAGAAGTGTGTTATTTCTGTCAGCCCAAGCTGCATAGGTATCCAAAATGGTGAGGGAATGGGATGTATCTTTTATGTAGGATGGGATGGTAGACATTAATGGTCTTAAATATGTATCTATGTATACCGATAGAGGTTCTAAAATGGACCCTTTTGTGGAAACAATTTGCCTACCTGGAGGGTTTTCTAAGCTCTTATGTATTTTAGGCACCATATATAATCGTGCTACTGTAGGAGAGGTATCATTAAGAAATTTCCATTCTTTTTTTGAAATTAATTTTTGATCCAATGCTGCCGTGGTGATCTGTTTTATACGGCTCTGTAGTACTTTAGTAGGATCCTCTCGTAATATTTGGTAAGTGTGTTCTTCAGAGAGTTGACATTTGGCCTCACTTAAATATTGAGTTCTGTCCATCACAACAATGGCCCCCCCCTTGTCAGCTCTGCGGATCACTATTTCAGTTTGTGTTTGCAATTCTCGCAATGCTGCTCTCTCAGTGTTAGTTAACACCGAAGATCCTAGGCATTTGGTTTGTTCTAAAGATGACACGTCCCTTAACACAAGCTCCTTAAACAGGTTCAAAGTGGGATGGGGTAATCCTGGAGGGGTCCATGTGGATTTAATTTGGAGAGGAATACGTTGTACATCTGGCATTACTGAAGACGCTGTTGATCAATGATTGTTGCAAAATAAATCTTTAATTGGAGTTTCCTCAGTAAACTCTCGAGGTCTACACGAAATTGGAACCCATCATGCTGGTTCCTCGGGACAAATGACATTCCCTTGTTTAAAACACTCTCTTGAACTGGCGATAATTGGAACCTAGAAATATTAATAACTAAAGAATTTTGATGGTTGAGAACTGGGGATCGAACTTCTTGAATGAAAACTCCTAAAATGCCATACATCCTATGTGTAGAAAAGACCTCACCTTTATTGAATGATTCGAAGTATATAAATTAGAGCTTGAATCAGGCGTATGCTGGAACTGAAGCGAGCGTGTGTGTGATCCCATTGTTACGTCACTACCGTAAGCCCCCCTATCCAGCGTGGCGTTTTTTGAGAAAACTTTTGGGAATTCAGTTCCAGCATACGCCTGATTCAAGCTCTAATTTATATACTTCGAATCATTCAATAAAGGTGAGGTCTTTTCTACACATAGGATGTATGGCATTTTAAGAGTTTTCATTCAAGAACTGTTCCGTTTAAGAACCATTGAATATGTGTCCTGAATAACCTGTTTTAGATTACTATGTTCTTCTTTTGATTTTTGGCTATGTTTTGTAGACAGTGCTCGGTTTGCTTTTTAAGAACCCCCTGAGGAAGAAATGAAACGTGCGGTACCTGAGAGGTCACGTCGGGGATGATATGTAATCTGCAGTAAACCCGCAGCACGATTGCTGTCTACATACAGCAGAACAAGCTTCAATTATCTAAGATAAGTTCTGGTTTCAATTCCAGCTTTAAATCGTTAAATCGTTTGGCCAGTAAAGGTGTAAACATCTAAACCTTGAACCTGATGATTGGTCACTGATGTAATCTGAGTTTTTGTAGCTTTGGAGCAAGTTGCCCCACATTGCAAAATATTTTGAGCTGAGACCACAGGTTCATATTAAAGTGATAGTATTGATGACTCTAGCACCTTGGCTACACACATGGCATAAAACCAGAATCTTACCTAGATTAACTTAGAGGGCTTTTTTGTATACTGTAGAGGTAAAAGGCAAGAGCTCTTTTACAGTCTAGAGTATGAAGGTTCCTCTCTGCACTGGATGCATGAGGAGCTGGAAAACAGACAGGTAAATATACCTCTTGATTAAGATGAAAAGGGGAGACCACTTTAGGCATAAAGTGGGGATTGGTCCTAAGGACCACCTTATCATGATGGAACCTTGTATAAGGTGGATTAGCCACTAGGGCTTGCAGTTCACTGATAC
Source organism: Ichthyophis bannanicus (assembly GCA_033557465.1). Lineage (NCBI taxonomy): Eukaryota > Metazoa > Chordata > Amphibia > Gymnophiona > Ichthyophiidae > Ichthyophis > Ichthyophis bannanicus. The sequence goes on along the minus strand of CM066032.1, from coordinate 1,105,361,830 downwards.
GGCGAGCTGAGGTGACTGCAATAAGAAAAATAACCTTCCAGGAAAGAAATTTCAAGGAGGTAGTGGCTAAGGGTTCAAAGGGTGGCTTCATAAGCTGACCAAGAACCAAGTTTAAGTCCCATGCCACCGGAGGAGGTCGAATGGGAGGTTTAGTTAAGGTTAGGCATCTCATGAATCTTGCAATAAGAGGATGAGAGGAAACAGGTTGTCCATTGATGGGCTTAAGTGATGCCGCAATAGCACTCAAATGGACTCTTACTGAATTTGTTTTGAGTCCTGCATTGGAGAGATGCAGGAGATATTCCAAAAGAGAATTCAACGGGAGTGCTAGAGGGTTAAGACCCTTGTGAGCACACCAAATGGAAAATCTTTTCCATTTAAAAGCGTAAGAACGCCTAGTGGAAGGTTTCCTAGAGGCGTGTAGGATATCCTTCACTTGCTGTGAAAGATTGAAGTCTTGAAGGTCTAGGCCTTCAGTAACCAAGCTCTGAGGTGAAGGGACTTGGGGTTTGGGTGCCACAAAGTCCCCTCCTCCTGAGACAGAAGGTCTGGAGCCGCTCCCAAGTCCAGGGAGGGGGCTTGGGAGAGATGCAGAAGTAGAGGGTACCACACTTGGCGTGGCCAGCGTGGAGCTATGAGAATCATGGATCCTTGATCTCTTTGAAGTTTGAACAGAGTTTTGGGAATCAAAGGAATGGGTGGAAAGGCATACAGGAAGGCTTGACCCCAATGAAGGAGGAAGGCATCCTTGGCCTGAACTCCCTGACACGGAATTCTGGAACAGAACCGGGGAAGTTTGGCATTCCACGGACTTGCAAAGAGGTCTATGTCCGGGGTTCCCCATTTCTGGAAGATTCTGAGAACCTGATCCATGTGCAGGGACCATTCGTGTGGAAGCAGAACTCGACTGAGTCTGTCTGCCCAAGAGTTTTGGATTCCTGGAAGATATACTGCCAGGAGATGGATTTGATGCTCTCTGGCGAAGGCCCATAATCTTAGAGCTTCGTTGCAAAGCGACAGAGAGCCAGTCCCTCCTTGTTTGTTTATGTAAAACATGGCTACTTGATTGTCCGTGTGAATAAGGACTGTCATGTTGCTGAGGAGGGTATGAAAAACTTTGAGAGCCAGAAAGATTGCTCGAAGTTCCAAGTGGTTGATATGAAGGGTGGTCTCCTGTGGAGACCAAGTGCCCTGAGTGGAGAGATCTTGAAGATGAGCTCCCCAACCTGTTTCGGAGGCATCTGTTGTGAGGGTTGCTTGGGGCAGCAATGGTTGAAAGGGGGCCCCCAACAACAGATTTTGAGTGGATATCCACCATTGGAGAGACCAAAAGAGACGTTTGGAGTTTGCTATTTGGTCTGAGAGAGCTCCTGATGCTTGAGTCCACTGGGTGGATAAAGTCCATTGAGCTGCTCTCATATGTAGGCGAGCGTAAGGCACCACATGCACTGTGGAGGCCATGTGGCCTAATAGTTGTAGCATCTCTCTGGCAGTCAAGTGGCTTCTGGACTGAGTCTGAGAGGCTAAGTGCACTAGACGTTGGCAACGGGCCTGAGGCAGATAGGCCCTTGCAGTGGTGGTATCCAACCAGGCCCCTATGAATTCCAGGGATTGAGTAGGGGTGAGTTGGGACTTTGGCAGATTGATCACAAGTCCCAGATATTGTAGAATGCGCCTGGTGCGATCCAGGGAAGTCTGAGCCTCGGACTGAGATGGAGCTCGGATGAGCCAGTCATCCAGGTATGGGAAGACAAAAATTCCCAGGGCGCGTAGAAATGCAGCTACTATTGCCATGCATTTGGTAAATACCCTTGAAGCAGAGGCTAGACCGAAGGGAAGTACTCTGTATTGGAAATGTTTTCCCTGGAACAGAAACCGTAGGAATTTTCTGTGGGATGGATGGATGAGTATATGTGTGTACGCATCCTTGAGATCTAGAGAACAAAGCCAGTCCTGACTCTGTAGGTATGGAAGGAGAGTACCTAGAGAAAGCATCTTGAATTTCTCCTTGCATAGAAATTTTTTCAATTCTCTGAGATCCAGAATAGGTCTGTACCCCCCCCCCCTCGTTTTCTTGGGAATGAGAAAATAAGGGGAGTACAAACCTGACCCCTGTTGAAGAGGAACCTCTTCTATTGCCTTTTGGGCGAGAAGAGTGGTCACCTCCTGACCCAACAGGTCTGGGAGAGATGGGGGAGAATTGAAACTTCTCACCATGGTATGGGGAGGAAGGTTGGAGAAATGTAGTTTGTAGCCCTCTCTGATGATAGAGAGGGTCCACTGTTCTGAGGTGATTTGCTCCCATCTGGGAGCAAAATGAGTTAACCTTCCTGGAATGGTGAGAGGTTCTGGATGTTTTAGAGTCAGAAAGGTTAAGTTCTCTAGTTTTAAGTCAAAAACCCTGAGGGGGTTGGGACTGCTGGGCTGTAGCAGCCCCTGCAGGTTTTGCCCTGGCCTGTTTAGGCTGCTGACGCTTAGGAGTAAAGCGAGCTGCAGAAGATTGTTGGCCAGTATTTGTGGCACATCTGGCCTTCTTGTAGAAAGGCTTCTTGAAAGATTTTTTCTTGACAGGGCTAGAGGTAGACTTAGAAAGTCTATCTAAAGCAGCATTTTCTGCATCCATTTGAGTGGCTTTGATTTGCCACTCCTTACCAAACAGATTCTCACCTGTACAGGGCAAATTTCCCAACCCATCCTGGACCCAGGGTTCTAGGTTAGAGGCCTGGAGCCAAGCAATTTTGCGAGCCGCTATGGCAATACCTGAGGCTCTGCTAGCACCCTCAAAGGAGTCAAAGGCTGCTCTGTTGGAGAACTTTGAAATATCTTGGGTATGCTTTAGCAAAAGAAGGAACTCCTCCTTTCTATCCTCTGGGATAAAGGGGAGAAAATGGCGTATTTTTAATGCAATTTCCTTCAGAAACATGCCCATATAAAGGCTGTATGAATTGATTCTGCCAATAAGCATACTTGCTTGGAAGATTTTTCTACCAAAAGCATCCAGAGTCCTACATTCTCTTCCTGGAGGAGTAGAAGAGTGTCTTTTTGTACTCTTGATCCTTTTCATAGCTGACTGCACCACGATGGAGTGGTGAGGGAGCTGAGTTTTTTGAAACCCAGGAGAAGGGGGAACACGATACATGGTGTCCAGACGACGAGAATGTGGAGATAGGGTGAGAGGAGTCTCCCATAAGTCCATCATGTGTTCTTGAAGAATTTCATGGATGGGCAAGGTGACTGCCTCTTTGGGAACCTTAGAGTATCCTAAAATGTCTAACTTTTTTGCTCTAGGTTCTTTTTCAGAGGATACTGAAATAGAAAGACCTTTAGCTACTTCAATGATGAAGTCTTGAAAGGATAAATCCTCTGGAGGAGACATTCTCCTTTTTGGAGAAGAGGGCTCCTCAGGTAGCGTAAGGGATACTTCAGCAGAGTCATCTGATGAATCAGAATCATTAGAAGACTCAAAGTATCGTCTGTTTGCTTCCAGGGATCGATAAGCGTATCGACCGGTATCGACATCGGGGGTACCCAGAACCGGATCGGTATCGGGAAACACCCCGGAACCGGGAACCGGAATCAGTATCCTGGTCGATGTGGATGTCCTGGGTACCGGTATCGGTTGTGGTACCGGAACCGGAGTGGGTACGTCGCAGCCTTAATAAAAGCCAAAATGGCCTGCTGCATGGACTGAACTGTGTGATCCATAGACGCCACGACTGTCTGGATGTCGGTACCGGATGATTGAGCCGGTACCCCAAAGCAGTCTAACAGGTGATCGGTCGAGGCCGTGCCATCGATGTCAACCTGTAACCCCATAGGAGGAGCTTTGGAAGCCGGAGCTTCCCGCCGGGGTTGTTTGGCTGGGGCAGGGTCCTCAGGGTCAAGCCCAGGGGTATCTCGATACTTAGAGGGAGATTTGCCCTTTGAGGACCTGCCAGAGGAATGTTTGGTTACCTGAGATCCATCAGGAGAGGAAGACCTGGAAGATGTCGATGCTGGAGTATCCGTAGAAAACAGCATGTGAAACTTGGCTGCCCGGTTCTGTAAGCCACGTTTAGACATCAAAGAACAGGATGGGCAATCCGGAATGGAATGGTCAGGCCCCAAACATTTAAGACACCATTCATGAGTGTCTGTGACTGAAATAGTACCGCTACACTTGGTGCATTTTGTAAAACCAGAGGCTGGTTTCTCCATGAGGGAGAATTTGTGAAGGCCTAGAGGCCTCACAGAACAAACACACCAAGTGGGGAAAAAATAAGATTTTTTTTTGTTTTTTTAAAGAAATAAAGGAAAAAGACCGGCGGTACAGGTCTGGAATCGGGGAAGGCAGACACGCGGCAAAAGAAATAAATTAAAATAACTTCTTCAGCGGTGACAGGAACACGACCTGCTGGCTCCGCGGAAAAAGAAGAACTGAGGAGAGTTGGTCAGGAAGGCGGGAAGGCAGCGCGCATGCGCAGTGGGAGGCCCCAAAAGCTTTCCTTCTGGGAAGCTGGGGAGCTCTCCCGCGCGGGCTCCGTCGGTACCGACGTACCCATATGTGAGGACTTATTCCTGCTTGTTCCTGGAGATAGGTTGAAATCCTGGAGGTCTAAGGCTTCAACAATCAGGCCATGAGGTGCAGGGACTGGGGATTCGGGTGCCATAGCATCCCGTTCTCCTGGGAAAGGAGATCTGGAGCATGCCCCAACTCCAGAGGTGCCACTTGAGAGAGATGCAGAAGCAGGGAATACCACGCTTGGCGTGGCCATCGTGATGCTATGAGAATCATGCGACCCCTGTCTCTCTGAAGCTTGAAGAGTGTCTTGGGGATGAGGGTAATGGGTGGGAAGGCATAAAGGAAGTCCTGACCCCAGTGAAGGAGGAAGGCATTCCTTGCCTGACAGTTGTGCGCCGGAATCCTGGAACAGAACCGGGGATGTTTGGCATTCAGTGGACTTGCAAAGAGGTCTATGTCAGGAGTGCCCCAGAGATGAAATATCTTTGCCACCTGGTCAAGGTGGAGGGACCACTCGTGAGGTAGCAGTACTCGACTGAGTTTGTCTGCCCAAAGGTTTTGAATGCCTGGAAGATATACCACTAGAAGGTGAATTTGATGCTCTCTGGCAAGGGCCCATAGTCATAAAGCTTTGTTGCATAACGAGAGAGAGCCTGTCCCGCCCTGCTTGTTCACATAGAACATGGCTACCTGATTGTCCGTCTGGACTAGGACTGTCTTGTAGCTGAGCTGGGCGTGGAAAGAGTAGTTACTCACCTATAACAGGTGTTAAGAACATAAGAACATAAGAAATGACATACTGGGTCAGACCGAGGTCCATCAAGCCCAGTATCCTGTTTCCAACAGTGGCCAATCTAGGTCATACGTACCTAGCAGTTTCCCCAAAAGACACAGGTTCTGCAGTGCTTGTACTAGGTCAAGCATTGATATCCTGGGTCCCTTTTTAATAGCGGTTTATGGACCTTTCCTCCAGGAACTTGTCCAAACCTTTTTTTAAACCCAGCTATACTAACAGCCCTTACTACATCCTCCGGTAACAGATTCCAGAGTTTGATTACACGTTGAGTGAAGAAATATTTTCTCTTATTTGTCTTAAATAGTTTACCCCGTAGCTTCATTACATGTCCCCTAGTCCTTCTATATTCTGATAGCGTAAACAATTGATCCACGTTTATCCGTTCCACTCCATTCATTAATTTATAGACCTCTATCATATCTCCCCTCAGCCGTCTCTTTTCCAGGTTAAAGAGCCCTAACCTTTTTAGCCTCTCTTCATAGGAGTAGCCTTCCATCCCCTTCACCAATTTGGTGGCTCTTCTCTGTACTTTTTCTAATAACTCTATGTCCTTTTTAAGATACGGTGACCAGAATTGCACACAATATTCAAGGTGCGGTCGTACCATGGAGCGATACAGAGGCATTATAATATCCTTTGTTTTATTCTCCATCCCTTTCCTTATGATACCTAGCATTCTATTTGCTTTCTTGGCCGCCGCTGCACACTGGGCGGAGGGTTTTAACATGTTATCCACGATGACTCCTAAATCTTTTTCCTGGGTGGTGGTTTCTAATGTGGAGCCTTGCATCGTGTAACTATAGTGTGGGTTGTTCTTTCCTAGGTGCATAACTTTGCACTTGTCCACATTAAATTTCATCTGCCATTTGGATGCCCAGTCTTCCAAATTATCCAGATCCTCCTGCAGTTTTCCACAATCCTCTTGGGTTTTAACAACTTTAAACAGTTTTGTGTCATCTGCAAATTTGATAACCTCACTAGTTATTCCCTTTTCCAGGTCATTTATGAATATGTCAAAAAGTAGCGGACCCAGTACAGATCCCTGGGGTACTCCACTATTCACCTTTTTCCATTGGGAATATTGGCCATTTAGCCCTACCCTCTGCTTTCTATCTTTTAACCAGTTCCCGATCCACAATAGTACACTGCCTCCTATCCCATGACTTTTTAGCTTTGCCAAAAGTCTCTGATGGGGGACCTTGTCAAAAGCTTTCTGAAAGTCCAGATACACTATATCAACCGACTCACCTTTGTCTACCTGTTTATGCACACCTTCAAAAAAACAGATCAGATTAGTAAGACAAGATCTTCCTTGTCTAAAGCCATGTTGGCTGTCTCCCATTAGGCCATGACTATCTACATGCTGTGTAATTTTGTTCTTTATGATGGTTTCTACCATTTTCCCCGGTACTGACGTCAGGCTCACCGGTCTGTAATTTCCCGGGTCACCCCTGGAACCCTTTTTAAAAATTGGTGTTACGTTGGCGACCCTCCAATCTTCAGGTATTACAGATGATTTTAATGAAAGTTCACAGATTACCAATAGCAGGTCTGCAATCTCATATTTCAGTTCTTTCAACACTCTGGGATGTATACCATCCGGTCCAGGTGATTTGCTACTATTCAGTTTATCAAATAGTTGTAATATATCTTCCCGGTGTAGCGATATTTCTCTCAATTCCTCTGCAGTATCACCTTTAAATACCACTTCAGTCTTGGGTAACATCCCTACATCTTCCTCAGTAAAGACCGAAGCAAAGAATTCATTCAGTCTCTCCGCTATAGCCTTGTCTCCTCTTACTGCCCCTTTTACCCCTCTATCATCTAATGGTCCAATTGACTCTCTCACAGGCCTTTTGCTACGAATGTACTTGAAAAAGTCCTTATTTCGTGTTTTTGCTTCCGTAGCAAGTTTCTTCTCAAATTCCCGCTTTGCCTGCCTTATCAATGCTTTGCATTTAACTTGCCAGTGCTTGTGCTGTTTCCAGTTTTCATCATTTGGCTCTTTTTTCCATTTCCTGAAGGTTGCTCTTTTGGCAGCAACAGCCTCTCTGACCTCACCTTTAAACCATGCTGGCAGTTTTTTGGACTTTCTTCCACTTTTCTTAATGCGTGGAATACAGCTGGTCTGGGCTTCGAGGATAGTATTTTTAAATAACACCCAAGCTTGCTGTAAGTCTTTAACCTTTGGAACCGCTCCTTTTAGTTTTTTCCGAACTATATTCCTCATTCTATCATAGTCTCCCTTTTGAAAGTTAAAAGGTAGTACTGTGGATTCCTTTACTATCTGTCCTCCACTGATTAAATCAAACATGATCATACTATGATCACTATTGCCAAGTGGTCCCAACACCCTTATTTCTTGCACCAGATCTGGCGTTCCACTAAGGACTAGGTCCAGTATGGCTTCCCCTCTGGTCGGTTCATGAATCAGCTGCTCCAAGAAGCAGTCATTTATTTCATCTAGAAACTTTATCTCTTTAGCTTGTCCTGCTGTGACACTGTCCCAGTCGATACCGGGGTAATTGAAATCACCCATTATTACTACTCTGTTGTGGCTTTTGTTAGCTTCCTTGATTTCTTTGAGCATTTCATCATCCATTTGTTCATTCTGGCCAGGCGGTCGATAGTATACTCCCACTGCCATCACCTTCCCCTTCATAAATGGAATTTCAATCCATAGAGATTCTACAGCAAATTTTGTTCCCTGCAAAACTTTAATCCTTTCTGACTCAATGCCCTCTCTAACATAGAGCGCAACCCCTCCACCAATTTGTTCAGCTCTATCATTACGATATAGTTTGTATCCAGGTATCACAGTGTCCCACTGGTTATCCTCCTTCCACCATGTCTCTGAGAGTGCAATCATATCTAACCTCTCATTTAGTGCTATATATTCTAATTCTCCCATCTTATTGTTTAGACTTCTAGCATTTGCATACAAGCATTTTAGAGACTGTATTTTATTAATATTAATCTGGCTATTGGTAGGCATGGGTAATTGGGAATCTTTATGCTCTGTCTGCTCCTTACTCAAGGGCATTTGGGCTACTATACTCCCTTTTGGAACCTCACTGCTTTTGGTAGTATCCTTCAAGGATACCTTTGTCCGAACCATGCGCTCTTGGGTGACTGTCGGCTTTCCCCTATTTTCTAGTTTAAAAGCTTCTCTATCTCTTTTTTAAAGGTTAATGCCAGCAGTCTGGTCCCATCCTGATTAAGGTGAAGCCCATCCCTTCGGAAGAGCCCCCCCTTTCCCCAGAATGTTCCCCAGTTCCTAACAAATCCAAAACCCTCATCCTTGCACCATTGTCTCATCCACGCATTGAGACTCCGGAGCTCTGCCTGTCTTTTGGGTCCTGCACGTGGAACAGGAAGCATTTCGGAGAACGCTATCCTGGAAGTTCTGGATTTCAACTTCCTACCTAAAAGCTTAAATTTAGCCTCCAGAACTTCCCTACCACATTTTCCTATGTCATTGGTACCAACATGTACCAAGACAGCAGACTCCCCCCCAGCACTATCTATGATCCTATCTAGGCGGTGCGTGAGATCTGCTACCTTCGCACCAGGCAGGCATGTTACCAGGCGATCCTCACGTCCACCAGCCACCCAGCTATCTACATTCCTAATGATTGAATCACCAACTATAACAGCTGTCCTGACCCTCCCTTCATGGGGACATGGCCCTGGAGAAACGTCCTCGGTGCGAGAGGGTTTTACATCACCTGGAGGACAGGTCCTAGTTACAGGATCACTTCCTGCCACACCAGGGTGATGCTCTCCTGTCACGTGACCTCTCTCCTCCATGGCAACAGGGATGCTGCCAGACTGGAGGTGGGACTTCAGGACTATATCCCTGTAGGTCTCGTCCATGTACTTCTCTGTCTTTCTTATGTCTTCCAGGTCTGCTACTCTAGCCTCTAGAGAACGGACTCGTTCCCTGAGAGCAAAGAGCTCCCTGCACTTAGTGCATATGTAGGACCTCTCACCAACTGGGAGAAAATCATACATGTGACACTCAATGCAAAAGACCGGAGAACCCCCATCTCGTTGCTGGACCTCTGTCTGCATCTTAGTTTAAAGCTTGTGTTTAGGTCTTTTAAATTCGGTATATAATAAGGATTGGTGTAGATGCTTATACTAATAAAAGTGTATCTAATACCCCTAATACACCCTGTGTACCTGAAGCTTAATTAATCTCAGGTCCTCTGTGTATGACTGATTTGGATTAAGAGCTGCACCTGAGAGCAGCCCCTTTCCTCTAAGATGTGCAAGTACCTATAAAACTACAATTACCCCAGGGGTGGGTGGGTGCTGGGGAGGGAGGGAGGGAGATAAGTCCTATTAAAGAGGGCAGTTACAAGGTACCCTGTCCTGAACCCTCAGCAGGGGGATGGGGGTACCACACAAAGCCCAGTTAGTTGAGAGAGGCAAGGTAAGTACAGCTGAGAAGGCTGAACTAGCACACCACTAAGACAAACAATAAATAATTAAACAAACAGTTAGACAAACAGTAAATAATTAAATAAACAGCTAGAACTCACAGTAAGATGTCCCAGGAGGCAAATGGAGAAAGCGTAGTTACTCACCTGTAACAGGTGTTCTCCAGGAGCAGCAGGAATCAGTCCTCACATATGGGTGACGTTGGCGCCGACGGAGCCCTCGTGCGGAGCATTTACCCAGCTTTCAAAGAAAGCCTTTGGGAATTGCAGCGTGCATGCGCGGTCCCCTTCCTGCCCATAGCTAAAAGACAGCAAAAAATTAGCAAAAACAAAATAATATGACTGCAACTCCAAGGGGAGGAGGGAGGGTTGTGAGGACTGATACCTGCTGCTCCTGGAGAACACCTGTTACAGGTGAGTAACTACGCTTTCTCCAGGACCAAGCAGGAAGTCAGTCCTCACATATGGGACTCCCCAGCTTAAGGCTACCGGAGACCTCAAGCGGAAAAAATGAGCTCCCTCTAGCTTGTCAGTACGTAAGGAAGGAATCTTCTCTGAGAACGCCCCCGACTGGTAGCCCAACACCAGGGCCGGACGGTAGGAGTTGCCTAAACCCCAAAGAGATTATGGAGTACTGCCTGTCCGAAAGCACTGTCCCTGCGGGACTCCCTCTCAAGGCAGTAATGGGCCGCAAAAGTCTGGCTTGAAGACCAAGTAGCGGCCCAGCAGATGTCTGCCAATGGAACAGAGCGCAGATGGGCCACTGACGCAGCCTTCACCCTGACACGATGAGCCGTGACTCGACCCTCCAACGAGAGGCTGGCTGCCCCATAAGCACAGGCGATACAGTCAGCGACCCATATGGACAAAGTACGCTTGGAGACAGGAAGCCCCAACTTACTGGGGTCAAAAGAAACGAAGAGCTGAACAGCCCTCCGGTGCTCCCGCGTACGGTTAAGGTAGAAGGACAACGCCCTCCTACAGTCCAGGGTATGCAGGACCATCTCAGCCCGGCTGGCATGCGGCCTGGGAAAGAAGGTTGGAAGAACCACCTCCTGATTGAGGTGAAAAGGGGAGACAACCTTAGGAAGAAACTTAGGGTGAGTCCGTAAGACTACCCTATTCCTGTAGAACCTAGTGTAAGGAGGATCAGACACTAGTGCCTGAAGTTCACTCACTCGCCTTGCAGAGGTAAGAGCTACCAGAAATAAGGTTTTCCAGAAGGGAAAACGGAGAGGGCAGGTAGCCATAGGTTCAAAAGGCGGACAAGTAATCCGCTGTAAGACCACATTCAGATCCCACTCAGGGGCCGGTGGACGCAAAGGAGGCTTAAGCAGAAGGAGGCCTCTGAGAAAACGAGCCACCAAAGGGTGGTTGGAAAGAGGCCTACCGTCCACCGGCGAGTGGTGCGCTGAGAGAGCACTAAGGTGAACTCTGACAGAGTTAGACTTAAGGCCCAGATTGGAGAGGTAAAGCAAATATTGCAATACTACCGCTACCAAGCACGAGAAGGGATTCTCGCTGTGCTAAGCACACCATGCGGAGAATCTACGCCACTTAAGAGCGTAGGATTTCCTGGTGGATTGTCGCCTAGAGGCCAAGACTACATCTTCCACCTCTCGAGGAGGTAGTAGGGGAGCCAGGACTACCCTTTCAGCAGCCAGGCCATCAGATGAAGGGACTGGAGGTTGGGGTGCAAGAGTCCCCTGATCCTGAGACAGGAGATCTTGTTGAAACCCCAGAGGAAGAGGGGTGTCCACCGCTAGCTGCAGCAGAAGCGGGAACCACGGTTGCCACGGCCACCTGGGGGCTATCAGGATCAATGAAGCTCCGTCCTTGAGGACTTTGAACAGCGTTCTGGACACTAGTGGCGTGGGAGGAAACGTATACAGTAGGCCTGTGGACCACGAGATCAGAAACTGATCCGCTGCTACTCTGAGAGGATGCGGTTGTCTGGAGCAAAATCTCGGGAGTTGCCGGTTCAGAGGACTGGCGAAAAGATCCATGGTGGGGAGGCCCCACCTGAGAAAGACCCGCTGAACCACCAACGGGTTCAACCTCCATTCGTGTGGTTGCAGGACCCTGCTCAGTCTGTCCTCCAGGTAATTTTCTTGACCTGGGAGGTAGACAGCTTTGAGGAGGATTCCGTGATTGACAGCCCAAGAGCACAGCCGTTGTGCCTCCTGACATAGAAGGAAGGAGCCTGTGCCTCCTTGTTTGTTCACGTAGAACATGGCAACTTGATTGTCCATCTGGACCAGTACAGACTGGTGAGAGGCGAGGTGGGAGAAGGCTCTCAGAGCTAGGCGTATCGCCCGTAGCTCCAGGAAGTTTATCTATTGAGCAGCCTCCCAAGGGGTCCAGAGACCCTGAGTACATGTCCCTTGGCAATGTGCTCCCCAACCGAGAAGAGAAGCATCTGTCGTCAGCACTTGAGAATGCGGAGGGGATTGAAAAACCACTCCGAGTACCAGATTCGGAAGATGAAGCCACCATTGCAGAGAGGAGACTAGCAGGTCCGATATTTTTACTGAGTCCGCTAGGCTCCCCGTGGCCTGATGCCACTGAGTGCGAAGGCTCCACTGAGCAGGCCGCATGTGCAGGTGGGCATTGGGGGTGACATGAACCGTGGAAGCCATATGGCCGAGTAGTCTCAGGAATTGCCTGGCAGAGACCAGGGAATTGCTGCAAAACTGCCTGGCCAGATCCATCAGCCTGTGGGCTCTGTCCATAGGCAGAAAAGCCTTCGCTTGAAGAGTGTCTAGTCTGGCTCCTATGAATTCTAAGTTCTGGGACGGGAGCAAAGTGGACTTTGCGAAGTTTATGACAAACCCCAAGTGCTGAAGCACAGCCACAGTGCGAAGGGTGGCTGGATTGGCTTCCTGGGAAGATTGGCCCCTTATGAGCCAGTCGTCCAGGTACAGAAACACAAAAAGACCTTGAAGCCTCAGGTAGGCCGCCACCACTGCCAGGTACTTGGTGAACACCCTGGGAGTGGAGGACAGGCCAAAGGGTAGTACTCTGTACTGATAGTGGTTTCCCCCCACAACAAATCTGAGATATTGTCTGTAGTCTGGATGAATAAGGATGTGAGTATACGCATCCTTTAGATCTAAGGAGCATAGCCAGTCTCCCTGCTGGAGGTAGGGCAGCAGGATTCGAAGGGTAAGCATCTTGAACTTTTCCCTCTCCAGGAACTTGTTGAGGTTGCGAAAGTCTAGGATGGGTCTGAGGCCTCCTGTTCATTTTGGTACCAGAAAGTACCTGGAATAAAAGCCGTGACCTCTCAGGTGGTGGGGCACCGGTTCCACAACCTGATCCTTTAGCAGACTTGCTAACTCCTGAAGGAGTAGGTCCCTGTGCAGAGGGAGTCTTGGAGGCTCCCCTGGAAAATAGGAGGGAGGTACCTGGTGAAAATGGAGAAGATAGCCCTTTTGGACTATATGAAGAACCCAGGTATCTGATGTGATGGCTGACCACCTGTGGGCAAAGTGGGCCAGCCGGCCTCCTGTGCTGAGAGAAGCCAGCTGAGGAGAAGAGGCTATGCTTTCCGAGTCAAAAAACCCCACCCTACTGAGCAGGGGCCGGTGTTGGTGGATTGGGGGCCTTCTGCCTACGGGGCCCATGACCCTGCCCCTTGGCCTGCTGACCCTGTTTGGGGAGCTGCAGAGGCCTGATAATGAGGGTATTGTTTATAGGCAGATGACTTCCTCGGGTAAAAGGTCTTTTTTCCCGAGCCCTTCTTCTTCTGAGAAGGGGCAGAGGTTTTTCTGGACAGCCTAGTCCTGGTGAGAGTCTCTGTCTTGAGCTCAGCAGCCTTTTCAGCCATGGGTTTGCTGAAAAGGTTTTCACCCCGGCAGGGGACATCGACCAACTTGTCCTGTACCCATGGCTCGAGGTCGGATGACTGTAGCCAAGCCTGTCGGCGGGCACTGATGCCGGCCCCGGCTACTTGGGCCGAAGCCTCGAAGCCATCGTAGGCTGCTCGAGAGATAAACTTCGAGCACTCCCGAATACCAGTGGACAAGGCCTGGAACCTCTGCAAAGGTTCCTCGGAGAGACCAGCAGAGAACACGGCAATCTCCTTTGCCATGTCTCGGAGGTACATGCCCATGTAGAACTGGTAAGTCTGGACATGGCAAGCAAGCATAGAGCCCTGGAAGCACTTCTTACCGAGGGCATCCAGGTTCCGGGCCTCCCGACCGGGAGGCACCGAGGAGTGCATCTTCTGACTTTTCAGTCGATGCATGGCCGATTCCACAACCATGGAGTGGTGCGGTAATTGCGCCTTTTGGAACCCGGGGCTCTTGCGGACTCGATAGATTGAATCGACCCGCTTGCTTAACACCGGCGTCGAGGCCGGGGTCTCCCACAGCCGCTCCAGCATCGGAGGAACAGGAACAGTAAAGGCCTCCTTCGGGGGAGAGTCATACTGGAGGGCCTCGAGCTCCTCGGCTCGAGGCTCCTCCTCGGGATCCGCGGGGAAGGCCAAGGCCTTGGCCATATCCCGCACGAAGTCCGAGAACCGGGTATCCTCCGGTGGGGATCGTCTCTCGAGGTTCAGACTCCGGCGAGTCCGATGGGACACACCGAGTCCGAAGAGTATCGGGTGACTCTTCGTCCTCCGTCTCCCAGCCCGACTCCTCGGAGGAGGAATCGAGCGGCTCCGGTCTGGCGGGCACCGATGCCCTCCGCCCCGACGCTGAGGGTACCGGCGTCGACGTCCTCGGTCCCGAACGGGAGGCCGAGGGAGACCGTGGCCGAGGATCAACTCGAGCCCGCATGGACTCGAGGATCAGCTTGGCCTCCGGGGTCGACTTGGATGTCGAGGTCCCGGTGGTCGGGGCAGATGCACCGGTGAGACCGGCGATCAATGCCCGCTGCTGTTCCATGAAGGCAGCAAAGCTGCTCTCCAAGGCCGTCAACCTGAGTCCGAGCTCAGGAGACCCAGCAGCCCCCGACTTGGGCCACGACGGCTTCGGGCCCGACGTCGTCTCCCTTGGAGGAGAGTCCACGAGGACAACAGCACTTACGTGTCCAGGAGACTCTCTCAACAAGAGGATGCTTGGCAGGCCTCTCTGACTCCGAAGACCCGGGATGGCTATCGGGGCTATCCGACCTGGCCCTCGAGGAACCAGGAGCGTCCACCGACACCGCCCTCACGGGTTTCTTTTTCCTGCAATGTTCCCGCGAAGGAGACCCCCGCTCAGAGGAACCCCGACGCTGCTCGGGGCCGGAGTCCCGAGACGTCGAGGCCTCTGACGAGGTCCGGGCCCGTCCAGACGCGGAGTCAGAAAAGATCCTATCCTATTGGTGCTGCCGACTCAACGCCTTTGAGGACATTTTGCCACACAGACCACAGATCATCGGGTCATGATCGGGTCCGAGGCAGCGGAGGCAGCAGTCATGTGTGTCGGTAAGAGACATAAGTTTCTTACACCGATCACACTTCTCAAACCCGCTGGTAGCTATTGGGGGAAAAAGGGCCCCTGCGAGGTCAAAAGACCGGGCTGCCAGGGAAAAAAGAAAAAAGGCGCGAATGCTAGTCACAAAGGACAAAAACCGAAAGAGAGAGAAAGGACTCGATACCGGCGTATCGGTCCAAGCGGGAAAAGGATCCGGCGTCGAACCGGAGAAAAAAAAAGAGAAAAAATAGGGAAAATCAACTTTTTCCTCGGGAAAAAACGAACTACGTCCGTCGGGCTCTGCGGAAAAAAGTAGACTGAGCAAGATGGCAGCCTTGGGCGGGAAGGGGACCGCGCATGCGCGCTGCAATTCCCAAAGGCTTTCTTTGAAAGCTGGGGAAATTCTCCGCACGAGAGCTCCGTCGGCGCCGACGTCACCCATATGTGAGGACTGACTTCCTGCTTGGTCCTGGAGAACACTCGAAGAGCTAAATAAATTGCTCTTAGCTCCAGGAGGTTTATGTGTAAACCAACCTCCTGTGGAGTTCAGGTGCACTCCCCAACCCACCTGTGATGCATCTGTTAGGGTGGCCTGAAAGAGGGTTTGATGGAAAGGAGACCCTACTGTCAGATTTTCTAATGATTGCCACCATTGGAGGGACAAAATTAGTCATTGAGAGACTGTTATTTTGTCCGACAAATGACCCGTGGCCTGTGTCCACTGTGTGGAGAGGGTCCACTGAGCTGCTCGCATGTGGAGGCGAGCATATGGGACTACATGAACTGTGGATGCCATGTGTCCCAGTAACTGCAGTAACAACCTGAGCAGTGAGGGAGGATTTGCCTGCTGCTTGGGAAGCTAGCTGCATTATGCGAAGACACCGGACTTGTGGAAGGAAAGCCCTTGCCTGTCTGGTATCCAGACAGGCTCCTATGAATTCTAGGCATTGGGAAGTAATTACTTGAGATTTCGGCAAGTTTATTACCAATCCCAAGTTTTGGAGGATTCGCATTGTACAAGACAGTGCAGTGCTGGCCTCTGCCACTGTGGAGGATCGGATGAGCCAGTCGTCTAAGTAAGGGAAGACGAAAATCCCAAGGGTTCGTAGAAATGCAGCTACTACTGCCATGCATTTCATGAATACCCTTGGTGCTGAAGCCAGATCAAAAGGAAGAACTCTGTACTGGAAATGTCTTCCCCTGAAAAGGAAACATAAAAATTTCCTGTGATCTGGATGGATAAGAATGTGAGTGTATGCATCCTTTAAGTCTAGAGAGCAAAGCCAGTCCTGGCTTTGAAGGTATGGCAGAAGAGTTCCAAGAGAAATCAATTTGAATTTCTCTCGAAACAGACATTTGTTCAATTCTCTGAGGTCTAGAATGGGTCTGTGTCCTCCTGTTTTCTTTGGAATAAGAAAATAGGGGGAGTAGAACTCTGCACCCTGTTGAAGAATGGGTACTTTCTCTATTGCCCCTTGGGCAAGAAGTGGAGACCTCGTGATCTAGCAGATTGTCTGCAGAGGTTTGTGAATTGAACTGATTTAGAATTGTAGGAGGGGGTAAGCTATGAAAATGAAGTTTGTACCCCTCCCCTACAATGGACAAAGTCCAATCTTCTGCTGCTATCTGATGCCATCTGTTGACAAAGTGGCATAACCTGCCGGGAATATTGGGGGGTTGAGGACCCCTCAGAGGCAGGAAGGCAAAACTCTCTAGGAAGGAGTCAAAGCCCTTGAGGGGGCTGAACCTGGAGAGCTGGTTGGGCTCTCGGGCCTTTTGGTTTCTTTTGTTGTCTAGTTTGTCCCTTTTGGGCAAGCTGACCTGGAGCCTGAGTCTGCTGGGTATAGGAAGGATAAAACTTCCTCTTTTTGCTAAAAGAGGGTTTTTTATAAGGCTTCCTTTTGGCTGGAGTGGCTGTAGACTTTGACAATCTAAGGTAGAATTGTCAGTATCTAACTCGTTAGCCTTCTCCTGCCAGTTCTTGCCGAAGAGATTCTCTCCCGTGCAAGGAATGTTGCCTAACTTGTCCTGTACCCAAGTCTCCAAGTCTGATGCCTGTAGCCAGACAATCCATCATGCGCCAATGGCAATAGCAGAAGTTCTGCTGATGCATTCGAAGCAGTCAAAGGCTGCACGATTGACAAACTTGGAGACATCCTGAGCATGCTTAACTAGAGTAAGAAAGTCTTGTCTCTTATCATCTGGGAGAAATAGGCTCATAAGTTCCAAGTCTCCTGTGATTTCTTTGAGGAACATTCCCATATATAGGATATATGAGCTGATCCTAGCTGAAAGCATGGAAGCTTGAAAAGTTCTGCGCCCAAAAGCATCCAGAGTCCTGCATTCACGACCTGGAGGATTGGATGCATGTCTTTTTGCAATTTTCATCCTACGCATGGCTGACTCCACTACCATTGAATGGTGTGGCAGCTGAGTTTTCTGAAATCCAGGAAATGGTGGGACTCGATACATAGTATCAAGTCTCCTAGAGTGAGGAGAAGTAGTCAGAGGTGTCTCCCACATTCTGAGCATCAAGCTATGCAGAATTTCATGGATAGGCAGAGTAGCTGCCTCCTTAGGAGCTTTAGGATATTGGAGGATTTCCAATTCCTTTGCTCTGGGTTCCTCTTCAGGAGCTACTGTGATTGAAAGACCTTTAGCCATATTATGGATGAAATCCTGAAATGACATGTCCTCTGGAGGTAACATTTTGCGTTGGGGAGAAGAGGGATCTTCTAGAAGAAACCCTCTAGTGCCAGCAGAATTGTCGAATTGTCAGGGTCTTCGGAATCGGAGGAATCGAAGTATTCCTGACCCCGATGCTCCTGCAAAGCACGATCCCGGTACCAATCGAAGTCGGTACCGAGGTGACCCGGTACCACTTTATCCACGCCAGCCGGAGGCGGAATGGGAAGAGTTACCATCGGGGCCGGTACCGTTGGTGTTGGTACTGGTGTCAGTACCGGCATCGGTGTCGATGTCGGCACCGGTGCCCTTGCTGCAATACTGCGTTTGATAGCAAGAAACCTCTGGTCTATCGACGCTGCAGATGCCTGGGTGTCTGTACCGGTAAGAACGGCCGGAACCTCTGAGCATGGCACAGGTAGTTCTTGTGAGGTTGAGGCCTCGAAAACATCCTGAAGCCCCATCAATGCTTTGGAAGCCAAAGCCTCCCGCCGGGGCTGTTTTGCCGGTGTGGTTCCCTCAAGGGCAATGCCAATGGCCTCGCAGGAGAGCTACCCTTTGAGGACTGGCTTTTGTGTTTAGTTACCTGAGATCCATGGGAGGAAGAAGAGGCCTTTGACGATGTCGAGGCAATGGATCTGGCATCTGAAGAAAAGAGAGTACCGAGCTTTGCAGCCCGGTTCTGTCTTCCTCTTTTGGTCATCCCCATGCAGGAGAGACATTCAGATGGAGAATGATCAGGTCCTAAACATTTTAGACACCAATCATGGGTGTCAGTGACGGAAATGGTACCGCCATACTTAGTACATTTTTTAAAACTACTAGTTGGCTTTTCCATGATTTTGGAAGAATGGGGCCTAATGCCCAAAACGGCGCCTAGCACCAAAACAGAAAAGTTTCTGAAAAGAAACAGTCTAAGTCTAAGGTTTTTTGTTTTTTTTTAGTATGAAAAGAAAAAGAAAAGAAAAGAACCGGCGGTACCGGTAGGCGTCGTGCGGTAGGCAAACGCGACCACAAGAAAGAATTTTAAAGATGGAATTTTCTGCGGTGACAGGGAATAGGTCCTGTTGGCTCTGCGGAAAACGAAGAACTGAAGAGGGACAGTTGGAAAGGCGGGAAGGCAGCGCGCATGTGCTGAGGTATGCTCCCAAAAGCGTTCCTATTGGACACTGGGGAGCGTTCTCGCACAGGCTCCGTCGGTACCGACGATACCCATATGTGAGGACTACATTCCTGCTTGTGGCTCAGACTAGTGGGGACAGGCTGGGAGAAGCAAACTGAACCGTCGATTGTTTTTGGCGGGCAAGGCACAAGGGGCACACATGCTCAGAAGTCTAAAAGACTTCTTTGAACTGTGGGAGAGTCTGGCACAATGGCTCCATCGGAGTTGTCTCAGTGTGCCTGCATTCCCCCTGCTTGTCTGCGGTGAAAGACTGAAAACAGCCCAAGAACTGTTTCAGAAGCTGCTTCTCAAAGCCAGCAGACAGAGTCTGTTGTGGTCTCAAGGGACCCACAGAAGCCTGCTGGCCTGAGCTTGAAGTCTCCTCAACCTTCTGCAAGCACCGGTGACATCCTCTGCAAGGACCCCTCATCCCATGGACAAAAGCAGGTATAGATATAAGGAAGGCCACAGAATTTCCCCATGGCCCTGGGCCTCCGGGGGGGGGGGGGGGACTCAATGCCAAAAACTCCAGCCCGTTATATCCCCATTGCATTGGGGCAAAAGAAGCCTACCACAGAGCTGACCCTGCACATGCCACATGAGACATAGCAGTTGGCACAGCGCATGCTTGCCAGGTTCCAAGCAACTAAAAGCAAAACACACAACCGTGAAAAAAACTCTGCAAGATTTTAATTTTAATTTAATTAACAGTTTCTTATATACCGCATCTTCCCAAGATCAAATGCGGTTTACATAGAACAAGGTAACATAACAGACAGGTGTCTGTTTTTACAGTGAACATCTTAGAACCATAACAACTATATTACAATAATAGAACAAGCAAGAACTATTTACAGGGAACAAAATAAGTAACAGATACAGTGTTGTATGTGACATTTAAGGATAATAAGCATATAGAGTTTCACATCATTTGTCAATTCTAGTTTGGTTATGGGGACGCAAGATGCAAAAAAAAAAAAAAAAAAAACCCACCTGAAAAAAAAAGTCACATTTGCAGTGAAAATGGAATTCCAAATGGGAATCTCAGTGCCTGAAAGGCCGACTGGAGAAGCTCTGATGGGGTTTCCCCAAGAGCCTACACAGTTATGGGAGGCCCGATTTTATTTTTTAATCAGCTTTATAAAAACCGACGAGAGCCAAACAGAGCTTAATTTGGATCAATGGGCAAAAGTTAAAAAACAAATTCAGGACAAATACTTGCATGCAGATAAGATTGACAGCAAGAGTGAAAGAGGACCTGGGCTCAACTTACCAGCCAGCATCAGAGATCCCATGGGATCCTCCTACTCATCTTTGAGCCACAAAGCACCAGTAACCCATAGGAAACTGTGCTGGATACAGGATAGTTATCAGCTTGAGGAGTGAAGGGTGTACCTGAGCTACAAGCACCACCGGGCCCTTGAGGACTCAATCTCTATGACCACTGCACTATAGTGTGGGTCAGGAGAGTCGGGCCTATCTACGCTGCTGCACTAGTACAAAGACCTTGTCACCTGCTGGAGGCAGACCATTACTGGCTTCCCTCCGAGTTGCACCAGTGGTTATACCTTTTGATAGTAGCAATGAATGATGCTCATGTTTGTCTCTAACTGCTGGCAAAGGAGCATAACCACTCATCTGGACTGATCTATCAGGATAAGGAAGAGCAAATTACATGAGAAGCTTATTTCCCCAGCTCCTAAAACGTTTAGAGAAGTGTGGCACCCCCATAAAACGTTTCTCTGCAGTGCAGCTCTGTTTAATTTAATAGGAAGGAAAAAAAAAAGAGGATCCAGAGGTCTAAAATGTTTTACATTTTCCCCAGCCCCGCCTCTTATTTTTTATTCAGCTGTGTTTATATACTGCTTTTCACCAGGTCAAAGCAGTTTACAAAAAAAAGGGGGGGGGGGGAGATACATTATAACAGGTTAGAACATATTTACTTGGGGAGGGGGATTACCATCACCAGGGGAGGTCAAACATATATACATTTCAGAAGAGCAGACATTCCGATCTTGCTATGTGATCACTGAGCTGCAGTCCAGGAAACAGAGTAGCATATGGGGCTGAATGGGGTCCAATGCAATTTTTAAAGAGTAAAGGGGGTAGAGGGAGGAGGAGGAAAGGCTGAAGTTTTTCTATTGGAGAGAAGCATACCAAACCAAGAAAGCGTTTTCTTAGAAAAACAAAAGCAGTGTAACACAGGATACAAACTAGCATAAAAATGTTAAGTACAATTATTTTTTGTACTAGGCTTATATATCAAATCCTTGGGGCAGTGAGGGTCTACCAGTTAAAATATAGGTAATATTTATTTATTTATTTATTACAAATTCTTATATACCGCGCTATTTAGAATCAGTGCGGTTTACATTATAACAACATTTTGCATTAGAACAAGATCTTTTGCTTACATTATAACAGGGATAGTAATATGTCATGAGATTATGATACTGATAAATTATCTTTGCCTTGTCCCCATCCCATGCACATATTTTCCATTTAGGTCATAATGTGTACTTTATCTGCTAAAACCCCTTTCTCTCAGTTCTGCTCGCATCAGGAAAACATCTAAGAATAGAAAGAGCTTATTGTATTTGTATTGTGAGTTTTTAGATTGTGGAAATCCTGTTTATGCTGAAAAAACGGCCAGACCTCTGAACATTTAAACTAGGCTGCAGAGAGAACCTTCTACTATTGTTTTGAAACTACTTTTAAATAGGTTTGGCTCTGTGTGAGTTTTCAAAAGTAGGAGAAAATCCTTAACATGTTCCATGAAATCAGATAAGGCCTACAAGAAGATCCTCTTCTGATCCCACTCATCAGCATGGTCACTGCCTTGACCTAGTTTTTTATTCTAATTGTTTACCTTCTAATTTCCATTCCTTCGCTCGTCCCTTATCTGACCATCACCTGTTAAGCTTCACTCATCACTCACCACTCACCCCGTCAATCTCGCCCAATCTCCTCCTATCTTTTTAGGAATCTTCATGCCGTTGATCCACTGACTCGATCCACTACTGTCTCATCTCTTCTCTCTTCCACTTTGTCCTCTAAGTCTGTTGATGAAGCCATAGCTTTCTATAATACTGCTCTCTCCTCTACTCTGGATACCCTTGCTCTGCCCATTCCATGTCCTGCTCTGGATACCTTTGCTCCGCCTATTCCATATCCTGTGAGGCGCACCTCACCTCAGCCCTTGTTGTCTTCAACTATCCACTATCTATGTTCCTTTGCCCGCGCTCAGCTGAGTGCACTTGGCTCAAATCCCACTCGCTCTCTCTCTGACTTTCTTCTTTCCAGTCCGCCATTGCACTTGCTAAGCAAAACTATTTTCTCCATCTGTCTTGCCGCTAACCCTCACCATCTCTCTTCTACTCTCAGTTCTCTTCTTTAGGCACTCCGCCTCCAATCCCTCCTTTTCTCTCTGCCCAAACCCTAGCAAATATTTTTCATGACA
This sequence comes from Ichthyophis bannanicus, assembly GCA_033557465.1. Lineage (NCBI taxonomy): Eukaryota > Metazoa > Chordata > Amphibia > Gymnophiona > Ichthyophiidae > Ichthyophis > Ichthyophis bannanicus. The sequence goes on along the minus strand of CM066032.1, from coordinate 1,105,339,376 downwards.
AAGTGCATAAAATTACTCTTCAATTCCCCACTAGATGGTTATCTATGTTAGCAAGAGGATGGAATCAAAGCAATGCAGTGATCCTCTGTCCGTCCCATGCTTTTCTTAAATTCAGTAACGTTTTTTATTCCTACCACCTTTTTTGGGAGGGCATTCCAGGCATCCACCACCCTTTCCATGGAAAGGTACTTCCTGATGTCATTTTTAAGTCTACCTCCTTGCAGATTCATTTCATGTCCTCTAATTCTACAGCTTCCCCATCTTTGAAAAAAGTAGGTTTGTTCATTAATACCCTTTAACACTAGAAGCCCCAAAAGGAATTTTACCTAGAAACCCCAAAGTGTGTCAATTGATGCATTATCATGACAACTGAGTTTATCATGAAATGCAGATGTGAATTAATGTGAAGTTGTTAAATACGTGCAGTATGTGACATTATATGATGTCATTGTGCGTTTATTGTTTGTAATGTTGGAGTAAAACTGTAAACAGTGATTGAGATGTGCCACCTAGTGGGAACATGAATTTATACCTAGAAGCCCCAAAGTACGTCAATTGACGCATCCAAGACAATTGAGTGCGTCAATTGACGTACTTTGGGGCTTCTAGGTATAAATTCATTTTCCCGCTAGGTGGTGCATCTGTCATTAATTTTCGATGCATATATTTGAACATCTTGACCTTGCTAACAAAGTCATGGAACATGACTGATATGGTTCTAGCAGTGGCGCTGGTATACAACTTCGAAGATGCATTTGCGTCAATTGACGCACTTTGGGGCTTCTAGTGTTAAAGATCTGTATCATATCCCCCATCTCTCCTCTCCTCTAGGGTATACATAGTAGGTCTTCGTGTCTTCTCATATGTCTTCTGGCTCAGGCACCGTGTCATCTTTGTCTCCTCCATCTGAATAATTTTAAGTCTTTATATCCTTTATAAGGTATGGTCTTCAAAACTGAACACAATACTCCAAGTGAGGTCTCACCAACGACCTGTACAGGGGCACTATTATACCTTCTACTTCCTGTTGGTTATTCCTCTCTGTATACATTCTATCATTCTTCGGGCTTTGGCTACTGCCTTGTCACACACTGCTTCACCACCTTGAGATCCTCAAACACTATCACTCCAAGGTCCCTTTCTTGGTCTGCACACACCAGCCTCTCGTCCCCTACAGCGTACAACTCCTTTGGGTTTCTGCATCCCAAGTGCATCACTCTGCACTTCTTTGCATTAAATCTCAATTGCCAAACATTTCACTAGTCTTCTAATTTTTGTAGATCTTCTCATGTTGTCTACTCCCTCCTAAGTGTCCACTCTGTTACAAATCTTCATTATCTGCAAAAAGGCAAACTTTCCCTTTTAACTCTTCGGCACTATCACCCACAAAGACATTGAACAGTAGTGGTCCCAAGTTCAATCTCTAAGGCATTCTCTAAGGAGTGGAGGAGTGGCCTAGTGGTTGGGGCAAGGTACTTCAGGCCGGAAGGTCGGGGGTTCAAATCCCACTAGAGGACAGCAACCTTGGGCCGGAAGGTCTGGGGTTTCTAGTCCCACAGGTGCTCCTTGTGGTCTTGGGCAAGCCACTTAACCCTCCATAGCCCATGTTCCCTGTAAAATAGTTATTTCCAAGTTATAATGCCCTGTTCAATGTAATTTCAGTTTGTTCAATATAAACCGCACTGATGCAGAATAGCGCGGTATATAAGAGAATATAAATAAAATAAATAAATAATAATTCACTACTCACCCTCCTTTCTTCAAAGTGATTGTTTGTGACAGACTTGGCTACCCAAGGTTGAGAGCCCCTATATGTTTGATCTATGCCCCAGATGAACAGTATTCCCCACTGATCTAGAGTAAGGTAGAGAGGGGGTGTTATAGAGATACATAAATCTGAGTTGAAGCTATATGAAAAGAGGATAATGGAAGAGACGTGCTTTGAAAGTATTTTCGTAAAGTCCTATGAACAAGGAAATTTAGGATTTTCATCAATATATTCTTCCTCCCTCCTCATAAATCAGGGGCTAGTAAGGATAATTAATTTGAAGATATAGCAGATATATTGGTGAAATATCCCAAAATTTTGATCCTGGTCATTTTAATAGTCATATGGGTGATGAAAATGATAAAAAAAAAAGTAAGACTCTTCTGAACTCAGTAGACCTTATTAATGTTGTAACCTTCCTATGCCTTCTAGAGGACGTGTTAGAACAGATTTCTAATGTAGATTCTGTACCATTAGAATAGATGGATCATATTTTCCTTCCTATTGAAGTTAGAGATTTTCATTGAGAAAGGTAAAATGAGGTCAAAAGGTTTAAAATGGGTCCATCAAGGAAAGATCGGAGGTTTGCTTACTGTGAGACTCAGCTGCTAACTATGCTGCCATGCAGAAGAGGAATAATGCCAGCTGGGGAGTGTGGGCGGCTACAGGCATCTTCGTAGTCACCCCCACCCCCCCCCCCCATGTCACCACGGCGAGGCCCCGAGGGAGCATTTAATATGGCCTAGAGACATTAGTCCAGTGGAAGATTGGAGGTTTGCTTACCGTGGGCTCAGCAGCTAACTCTGCTGCCGTGCAGAAGAGGAAGATTGCCATCTGGGAAGTATGGGCTTCTATAGGCACCTCTGTGGCCACCCCCCATGATGTCACCACGGTGAGGCCCTGAGGGAGCATGCCTCTTTGGTACCCCTTCGGTGCACTGACGGAACATCGATGAGGGACCCTCGAGTTGTTAGCTCTTCTCTATCCAGGCACTTCGCTTGTTTTTTTATTCTGTTCCAATTGCCTGACATCATTTGTCCTCTAAGATGGGGAAAAGGAAGGTAAAGAACTTGTCCAAGTCCAAATCTGTGCCTGCGGCCCAGCCCTCAGGCAAGGTAGTAGGGCCAGTGGACAAACATTTGCTGTTGGTACGGGCTTGCAGCTCTTTTCTGAGGGAGCGTCTTTCAGTTCAGCAGAAAGGACTCCTCCAACTTTTCCCAACCCACAGTCGTTTCAGAAGTTTCTCCTGTATTACCATCCCTCCCTCCTGCACCTTTCCCCCTGCCGAAGTCAGTTATGCTACAAGGTAGTCAGGTTGTGTTGGAATCAACTCAGGACATTACTATGAAGGACCTATGGCTTACTATTTCTACCATAGATTCCAAGTTGTCTAGCACTGTTAAACAAAGAAATGTATTTACTCAGGAGACAGTGCAGAAGCTTCAAGTAGTAGATGATATTTTTTTGCGGTGTGTAGGAAAGTTTCCAGAACAGTGTTTTCGCTATTAAAGATTTGTTTTCTTTACATTACAAATTAGAAGCTCTGGAGAATTTCTCCAGTTAATAATCTGCATTGTCTTAACTTTCCAGTAAGACATCCATTATCTGCTGAAATTTTGTTGGATAAATATTTTAAAGAGGTATTGTTACTGTCCAATGTTATTCTAATTCAAAAATGTTTTTATTTGCCTACTAAGCTTTGGGAAGAGGATCCCAGGGTGAAGGAGTGGATGTTTTGACCTCTAATGTTAGTCAAGATCTGACTAATGTTTTGGAGTATTCCTCAGACGTTATATCCAAGAGGACCACTTTATTGGTGTATTTTCTTTCTGTTGCTGACAAAACCAAGGTTTTAAAACTTTTAAGTATAAATATGCAATCTTTTGTGGTCAGAAGCTGAATGTGTTTCCTGATGTATTCAGGAACACAACTTCATCAGAAACCATGTCTAAACTTGAAGTCTAGGGTTTTGGGCTTGGGTTCAACTTTTTTGTGCTTTCCGTGCAAGTGCATTGTTATTTGGCATAGGAACACATATTTTTTTCTATGATTCATTTCTGTTGGAGAAATATTTTGTGGATAAGAAAGTTTAGTGACAACTGGAGTTAGGTAAATAATAGACCCAATGGGTTTCTTTGGGGAGGGGGGGGTGTCTTCCTTTTGACCCCTTTTTATTTCTTAATTTGATTTATTACCATATTGAGGGAGGAGTGGCCTAGTGGTTGGGGCAAGGTACCTCAGGCCGGAAGGTCAGTGGTTCAAATCCCACTAGAGGATAGAAACCTTGGGCCGGAAGGACTGGGGTTTCTAGTCCCACAGGTGCTCCTTGTGGTCTTGGGCAAGCCACTTAACCCTCCACTGTCCATGTTCCCTGTAAGTATTAGTGTATGGGTCTCATATCCCCTCGTGTTAAATGTATCCCCCAATTGTGTTGTGACCACTTTGATTGAAGGATAAGGTGGTATACAAAACTGTCTAAATAAATACATATTTTGCCTGTTTTTCTCTTGATGTGGACTGCTGTTGAATTTACCTGTTTAAGATTTATATTTCCATGTTTGTGAATACTTGTATATAGGATTGCTTATAATATTTTATTTGTACATTTTGCAAAAGTTTAATTTAAAAAAATGGATCCATCAAATTCTAATTGAAAAATGAAGTAGCACATTACAGAATACATTAGAAGAGTTGGCACCAATAAAGGATTTGAATGCGAAAAAGAAAGAAAGTAACCCATTTTCTTATGAGGAAAAGAACAAAAATGCAACATCAATGGTTAGAGAGCAGTTGGAAGACATCAGGTGATTTGATTTTGACGGAAGATTGGAAAAAATTATTTTGGGAATATCAATTTACCAGAAAGGTTAAAAAACCAACATCATACTGACAAAATACTAATTAAAGCAATCTGGGGAGAGAGAGAAAAGATAGAGAGATCAAGGAAATTTGTGGTAGATGGACTGACTTTTTTTGCAAAAAGTGAAATTATAAAATCAGATAGAGAAGAAAAAAAACCTAGTAGATGGGCAGTAAACTGCAGATACCCTAAGTGGAGAAGGATTAATTCAAAAAGGAGAAATGCTCAGTTTTGAGGATTTTAGTATACCACAGAATTGTTTAAAAATGCTGGTCAGCAAGGTTGCCCGGCCTAGCTGATGAAGCCTATGTTGGAAGGAAATTTTCAGTACTTCAAAGGTACTATTTGTAAATCATTGGAGACAGGGGAATTTCCAAGTGAACCTAAAATAAGCTGTTATTCAACCAGTGATAAAGAATTCCACGTTACCAATAATGCATCTAAGCAATTATCGACCAAGTTCCATACCTAGGAATGACAGCAAAGATCAATGAGCCTTGTGTTACTGTGCAGTATCAGGATTATTTGGAAGAAATACAGGGTTTGGATTGTGCAGTGTCAGAATTTCGCTCCAATTTTAGAACAGAGATTGTTACCTAAAAGAAGTAATTAGACCTTACCTGCTAATTAATGTTCCTGAAGGATCTCCAGTCTAGTCCTTTTCCTTCTGGGTTGTGCTCCTCTTCTAGCAGCTTGGAGACTGAGTATGTCATTCTTTGATCCCTCAGGATATATAATCACTGGCACCACCCACCAGCTTCAGTATCCTGTTAACAAAGCAGACCTAACGGAAAGACAACTAAACAAACATGACTAACTACAAACTTTTTAACCAGAAAAAACCTCCCCTCCCAGGAAGGGACGTCCCAACCCTCCCTTCAAAGAGGAGGCTTACCTGACACATGGCCTTCCCCCGAAAGCCAAGTCAATTTCAATTATGATAGTGCCCTGTAACCGCCTCTTCCACTTCGGCACCGAAACCTGAAGGCAAACTTCTGCCAAACTAACCATCCTTCTGAACTTCTTTGGATGGGAAAACTTCTCTCTCATTCCTGGCGGGATCAGAGACTAGACTGGAGATCCTTCAGGAACACTAATTAGCAGGTAAGGTCTAATTACTTCTTCCTAAGTGTCTCTCCAGTCTAGTCCCTTTCTTCTGGGATGTAACAGAGCAGTTCAAGCATGGGAGGGGCCTGCCAAACCAGACCAAAGTACAGCTCTCCCAAAACCAGCATCCACTGCAGCCTGAACATCCAAACAGTAGTGCTTGGCAAAAGTATGCAAGGAGGACCAAGTAGCCACCCTACAAATCTCCGAAGGATGAACCAAACTATACTCCACCCAGGAGGTAGCCTGAGCTCGTGTGGAATGAGCCCAGAAACCTGGCAGAAGCTGCTGACCTCTCAGGAGATAAGCAGAAGCAATGGGCTCCCTGATCCACCTTGAAATTGAAGCTTTTGCTGCTGCTGCTTCTCCTCTGTGCGGCCCCCAAAAAAGCACAACCAACCTCTCTGATTTGCAGAATGCCTTTGTATGCTTCAGGTAATGTCTCAAAATCCTACGCACATCCAACCTCCGTAAACGTGCATCACTCTCTTCTTGCCCTCCACCAGCAAAGGACGGGAGAAAAACCGATTGATTCACATGGAACGGGGAAACCACCTTGGGCAAGAACGAAGGAACCGTCCTCAAAACTACCTTATCTTTGAAGAAAATGAAGAAGGGCGGAGAACAGGACAAAGCTTGCAACTCTGACACTCGTCTGGCCAAACAAATGGCCACCAGAAAAACCGTCTTGAGTCTCAAATCTTTTAATGAAGCAAGATGCCCTGGCTTATACGGTTCTCCCGCCAGGGAATCCAAAACCAGGTTAAGATCCCAAGGCGGGACGGTCATCCTTCTTTGCGGCCTCAACCGTCTCACTGACTTTAGGAAACGGACTACATCAGGATGCTCGCCTAACACCCTTCCCAAAACCTTACCTCTGTAACAGGAAATAGCTGCGAGCTGAACCCGCAAGGAACTGGCAGCCAGACCTTTCTGAAAAGCCATCCTGTAAAAACTACAATACCTCCGGGACGGAAGCTTTTAACGGCCTCATCTGTCGCTCCCCACACCAGTTCTCAAACATTCGCCACACTCTCACATACGCTAGACAAGTTGAGTGCTTGCGCACCTTCAGCAAGGTTGAGATCACTGCCCCAAAATATCCTCTCTTGCGTAGCCTTGCCCTTTCAATAGCCAGGCCATAAGCGAGAACTGATCCACCTGCGGCATTCTCATCGGATCCTGAGTGAGAAGATCCTCCCTTACTGGTAGACGCCATGGCCTGTCTGCCAACAGACGCATCAGGTTGGCATACCACGGTCTCCTTGGCCAATCCGGAGCTATCAGTAACCACTAAGCCCTGATGTGCCTCTATCCTTTGCAAAACTCTGCCTATAAGTGCCCACAGAGGAAATACATACAGCAACCCCTCTGCAGGCCACCTTTGAACTAGGGCGTCCAGACCCTCTGACATTCTCTCCTTCCTTCTGCTGAAGAATCGGCTCACTTTGGCCAACTCCCAGCTCACCATCAGGTCCATGACCGGCTGTCCCCACCTGTGTACCAGCTGATGGAAGACTTCCTGGCAGAGTATCCACTCGCCGTGATCCACCCTGTGCCGGCTGAGGTAGTCGACTAACATTTTCCACTCCAGCCACATGTTGAGCTGACAGGGCCAACAGATGAGCCTCGGCCCATTCTAAGAGGCTTCCAGCTTCTTCTTCCAACAGGCTGCTGGTGCCTCCCTGCTGTTGATGTAAGCTACCAGAGTCACGTTGTCTGAAAGAACTCTGACTGCCCTTCTGCGAACCCAAAACTGGAACACTTCGAGAGCTAGGGTCACCGCCCTCAGCTCTAACCTGTTGATGGGCCACAGGGATTCCTGAGCACTCCAGAGGCCCTGGGCAAATCGCCCCTCGCATTGAGCTCCCCAGCAGGACAGACTCACATCCGTCGTTACCTGCACCCACTGCGGAGGTTCAAGGGGCATTCCGCTCTCTACAGCCCCTGGGTTGAGCCATCACTGAAGAGCCTCCTTGGTCTCTAAGGAACATGGAAGCGTCACTGACAAAGGCTGCCGCTGATGAGACCATCGCCGTAGAAGTGACCTCTGTAAGGGACGCATATGGGCTCTGGCCCAGGGAACCAGATCTAATGTCGCTGCCATACTTCCCAGCACCTGCAGGTAGTGCCACGCCGACAGTGTCTCCCGATCCACAAACTCATCAGCTGACGCAGACCTTCCGCTCTCTGAGCTGGCAATAAAACCTTGCCTGCCACCATGTCAAATCTTGCTCCTAGATACTCGAGTACCTGAGTAGGAATCAACCTGCTCTTTGACAGATTGATTACCTACTCTAAGCTTCGGAGGAAGGCGACCACTCTGGCCGTCGCCTTCAAACTCTCGTTCTTGGACTTGGCCCTGATCAACCAATCATCCAGGTAAGGATGAACTAGAATCTCTTCTTTGCGTAATGCTGCCGCGGCCACCACCATTACCTTGGTGAAAGTATGTGGAGCTGTTGCCAGGCTGAAGGGTAGTGCTTGGAACTGAAAGTGTCCTATCGGTACCGCGAAACGCAGAAACTGCTGATGAGACTCCCTGATGGGAATATAAAAATATGCCTCGGTGATGTCTAGAGATGTTAAGAATTCCCCCTGCCGGACCGCCACAATCACTGACTTCAGAGTTTCCATCCAGAAATGGGGAACCCACAGGCGCTGACTGACCCTTTTTAGGTCCAGAATTGGTCTTAGGGAGCCCTCCTTCTTTGGGACTACAAAATAGATGATCGACCTGAACAGCATTGGTCTTTCAGGACCGGGACCACCGCTTTCAAGGCAAACAGCCTTGACAAGGTTTCCTGCACTGCCACTCGCTTGGCCGGAGACTTGCACGGCGACTGGACGAAAGATGGGAGCACCGACCTTGCAAACTCTAAGGCATAAATGTCCCTCACTACCTCCAAGACCCACCGGTCAGATGTAACCCGGGCCCAAGCGAGAAGGAAATGCCGCAATCGACCTCCCACCGGCAGCACTTCCGCCCGAGCCCCCACAGCTTCATTGAGTCTTCCTGTGGGCGGAGGCGGAAGGGGAGGTTCCAAAACCCTTCCCGCTCCCCGAAACCCCTGTCCCCTCGAAGCAAACCGGCCCCTCTGAAAGGAGGTCTGCCGAGCTGGACGAAATTTGTGGGAGTCCCTCTGCTGAAAACGTCCAGGGCCCGCAAAGCGATTCTGCTTAGGCCTTATCCTCCGGCAGTCTGCCTCCTTTTGACTCTCCTAACTCCTTCACCAACTTGTCCAAATCCTCCCCAAAAAGCAGCTTACCCCTAAAAGGGAGTCTACCCAGCCGGGCTTTGGACGAACCGTCCGCCGCCCAATTGCGAAGCCAAAAGGTACTGCCGAGCCGCCACCACGGATGACATGTTTTTGGACAGACTTCTAATAAGATTGTATTGACTGTCCGCCAGATAGGCTGCTCTGGACTCCATTTTAGCGGCCTCTCCCTGCGGTCCAGTCGAAGGCTCCTCTGCCATCCGCAGCTGTTGAGACCACCACAGGCAAGCCCGGGCCACCCAGGCCTCACATACTGATGCTTGACGTGCCAAAGCACTAATGTCAAAGGCTTGTTTCAACAAAGCATCTAGCTTCTCGTCTTGGGCATCTTTTAAGGCTGTACTGCCTTCCACCGGTATCGTAGTCTTCTTGGTTACTGCGGAGACAGCTGTGTCCACTCTCGGCGACTTGAACAATTCCTTCTCCGCTTCAGGCAGAGGGTACAAGCGTGACATTGATCACACGCCCCTCAAACCTGCCTCCAGCTGGTCCCACTCTTCCTGGATCATTTGCCGTACTACCTTGTGTACAGGAAATACCTTATGGGACTTCCTTACAGCTTGGATTAACGGCTCTTCCAACTCCTCTTCCTGCTCCGATGCCCCTGCCATGTTAAGCACCTTCAGGGACTCTCCAATTAAGGCCGGCAGTTCTTCTCGCCGAAAGACCCTTACAATTCTTGCCTGCTCCTCAGGGATCTCCCCCTCCGAGCTCTTCTTTCTCCTCCCCCAGCTCTTGTTCGGAAGTCTCCCTTTCCAGAGTTTCCGAATCAGGGGAATGAGGGTTCTCCTCCAGGGTTCTGGCTCGCTTAGATGGAACCGCTGCCTCCACCAACGGTTTGGGCTGTGCCCCCCGCTTTCAAGTGCATCCTCGACTGCCCTGCTGACGCAAACAAAAAGCTTTATGCAACAAAACAAACTCTGGGGAAATACCTTCCCCCAGACCTACCTCTCCTGAGGAGGTCCCCGGTTGTGGCTGAGGCTCCAGCTGCTGCTCCAAATTGAAAGACAGGGCAGAACTTTCCCCCAGGAGTCCTTTCAGGGGTTCCGCCGACTCCTGAGAAACCACAGCCACTGGATCTGGAGAGCCACCAGCCTGCAGCTCCTGCTCAGCTGCGGCTGCCTCCATGGCGCAGCCTCTACAGACTCCTGCTTCGGACACTGAGCTCTTGCGGGCTCCACAAAGCAGGCACTGGTGCCTAGCTGGCATCTTGCCCTGTGGAATAAAACTGGTTTTTTTTTTGTTTTTTGTACATAACAAAAAAACTAGAGTATCTATCTCTAAGTCTATCTATATAAATATAAATAAATAAATAAATCACTCCATATGTATAAATCTATATATAAATCTATCCAGCTATATCTACACCTAACCAAATCTCTACCAGAGCCTGCACACACAAAATCCTGCGCTGGGAACACAGCCTCCTGCCGCCATTGGCTAAACGCTCAACGAGCTGCCCGGCACCCGGCCCCACCCCCTGGTGCTCAAAGCATGCGAAAGGAAGTGGCCTTTTCTCACTTTCAAGGGCCCCGCCGCCACAGTCCGCTGTCTGCACGCAAGGCTTTGCTGTCTGCCTCAGAATTGGCCCCTCTTACCTCGTGATCCCGCTTGTCTCCCTGCCGCTCTAAGGTTCCTGGCCGAAAATGGAAGCCTAATGCCTTCCCGCCCTCGTGCTCAGCCGTTTCCCAGGCTTCTGCTATGAGGCGGGAGGCAGCTCAGAGGCCCTGAATCACCCCGAGACCTGTCTCTTCCTTTTTTTTTTTTTTTTTTTTAAATGTGCCTCAGGACAAGGCAAGCCTCCTCCAGAACCAATCCCCCGGCTGGAAAGGGAGGAGAGGAGGGGGGGGGGCAAATGCCTCTCTCTTCCTAACACTGCGTCAACCAACAAATTAACTAAAGAAATAAAGGCAAATAAAGCCAAACCAAAAGAAAAAGGGCAACCCCCACTAAGCAAACCCTAAACTCTAAGGTCTCTCCAAGTAAGCATTTCCTTGGCTTAATGCTCCTTCTAGCTGCTTGGAGACTGAGTATACTGAAGCTGGTGGGTGGTGCCAGTGTTTATATATTCTGAGGGATCAAAGAATGACGTACTCAGTCTCTAAGCTGCTAGAAGAGGAGCACAACCCAGAAGAAAGGGACTAGACTGGAGAGATGCTTAGGAAGAGCCAATATTATCTAAAAGAGCTTCTCACCACAAATGCTGGAAAGCAAATGCTCAAAACCTAGCCAAAGTTCCTGACCTGGAAGCCCTAATGGTGAAAATGGACTTGGACATCGTGGCCATTACAGAAACATGGTTTAATGAGTCGCATGAATGGGACATAGCCATAGCTGGCTATAATCTATTTAGAAGAGATAGAGAGGGTAGAAAAGGAGGATGAGTAGCCCTATATGTCAAAAGCAATATTAAAGCTGCTGAAATGCAGGGGACACGGGGAAAAAGAAGCAGCGCTGTGGATTGTGTGGACAGAGGAGATGGCACTCATCTATAATGGTGTAGTCTACAGGCCTCCAAACTCAAACCGAAGAAATGGATAGCAAGTTGATTATTGATATTGCAAAGATAGCCATGAAGGGGAAAGTGATCATATTGGGTGACTAATCTACCCAATGTGGAATGGAGTATTCCTTCTGCACATCTGGAAGGAGTAAAAAACAAAAAACACAAAAACTTATGGATGCCTTCTAAGATGCATTACTTAGACAAATGGTGATGGAACCAACCAGGGAAAGCTCGATGCTGGATTTAGTGTTCAGCAACAGAGACAGCGTGTCGAATATCCGGGTGAGTGCCCAGCTGAGCATCACACGGTGTGGTTTGAGATAAAAGTCAATCACAGCAAGCTCAAAGTCCTAGACTTCAAAAACACTGACTTCAGTAAAATGGACAAGTACCTGAAGGAGGAGTTGGCAGGGTGGGAGGGGATAAGGGACGTGGAATTGCAATGGGCTAAAGGAGGCAATAAAAGGGGCAACAGATACTTATGTAAGGAAAGCAAATAAAAACAAGAGCAAAAGGAAACCTATTTGGTTCTCTAAAGTGGCTGCACAAATAAAAGCAAAACCACAGCTTTCACAAAATTCAGAAGTTTGCAAACAGAGGAACACAGAAAAGAATATAGGATCAAACTAAAAGACAAAAAGAGATAAGGATAGCAAAATCAAAGGCAGAAGAAAAGATAAGAACATAAGAACATAAGATATGCCATACTGGGTCAGACCAAGGTCCATCAAGCCCAGTATTCTGTTTCCAACAGTGGCCAATCTAGGTCATATGTACCTAGCAGTTTCCCCAGGGACACAGGTTCCACAATGCTTGTATTGGTTCAAGCACTGATATCCTGGGTCCCTTCTTAATAATGGCTTATGGACCTTTCCTCCAGGAACTTGTCCAAACCTTTTTTAAACCCAGCTACACTAACAGCCTTTACTACATCCTCCGGTAACAAATTCCAGAGTTTGATTACACGTTGAGTGAAAAACTATTTTCTTGTATTAGTCTTAAATAGTTTACCCTGTAGCTTCATTGCATGTCCCCTAGTCTTTCTATATTCTGATAAGGTAAACAATCGATCTACGTTTACCCGTTCCACTCCGCTCATTAATTTATAGACTTCTATCATATCTCCCCTCAGCCGTCTCTTTTCCAGGTTAAAGAGCCCTAACCTTTTTAGCCTTTCTTCATAGGAGTATCCTTCCATCCCCTTTACCATTTTGGTGGCTCTTCTCTGAACCTTTTCTAATAACTCTATATCCTTTTTAAGATACGGCGACCAGAATTGCACACAATATTCAAGGTGCGGTCTCACCATGGAACGATATAGAGGCATTATAATATCCTTTGTTTTATTTTCCATTCCTTTCCTTATCATACCTAGCATTCTATTTGATCTCTTGGCCGCCGCTGCACACTGGGCCGAGGGTTTTAACATGGTATCCACAATGATGCCTAAATCTTTTTCCTGGGCGGTGGTTCCTAATGTGGAACCTTGCATCGTGTAACCATAGTTTGGGTTGTTCTTCCCTAGGTGCATAACCTTGCACTTGTCCACATTAAATTTCATCTGCCATTTTGATGCCCAGTCTTCCAATTTATCAAGATCCTCTTGCAATTTTCCACAATCCTCTTGGGTTTTAACAACTTTAAATAGTTTTGTGTCATCTGCAAATTTGATAACCTCACTCGTTATTCCACTTTCCAGGTCATTTATGAATATGTCAAAAAGCAGCGGACCCAGCACAGATCCCTGGGGTACACCACTATTCACCTTTCTCCATTGGGAAAATTGGCCATTTAGCCCTACCCTCTGCTTTCTATCTTTTAACCAGTTCCTGATCCACAATAGTACACTGCCTCCTATCCCATGACTCTTTAGTTTTGCCAAAAGTCTCTCATGAGGGACCTTGTCAAAGGCTTTCTGAAAGTCCAGATACACAATATCAACCGACTCACCTTTGTCCACCTGATTATTCACTCCTTCAAAAAAACATAACAGATTAGTAAGACAAGATCTTCCTTGTCTAAAGCCATGTTGGCTGTCTCTCATTAGTTCATGACTATCTACATGCTGAGTAATTTTATTCTTTATGATGGTTTCTATCATTTTTCCCGGTATTGACGTCAGGCTCACCGGTCTGTAGTTTCCCGTATCACCCCTGGAACCCTTTTTAAAAATTGGTGTTACATTGGCGATCCTCCAATCTTCAGGTATTAGAGATGATTTTAATGATAGTTCACAGATTACTAATAGCAGGTCTGCAATCTCATATTTCAGTTCTTTCAATACCCTTGGATGTATACCATCCGGCCCAGGTGATTTGCTACTCTTCAGCTTATCTAATAGTTGTAATACATCTTCTCGATGTATCGATATTTCCTTCAATTCTTCTGCACCTTTAAATACCACTTCAGTTATGGGTAACATCCCTACATCTTCCTCAGTAAAGACTGTAAAGATGGCTAAAGATGCGAAGTGTGCGACAAAACGTTTTTCAGGTATATTAGAGAGGAGGAAAATCAGAGGTGGAATTGCAGGACTCAAAAGCACTGGGAATGGATTTGTGGAAAGTATCATTGAAAAAGCAAAAATGCAAAACAAATGCTTCCGCTCTGTTTTTACTAAAGAAAATCCTGGAGAAGTTCCACCTATGATTGACAAATATACAAATTAGAAATGGAGTAGATACCACACCATTTACAGAAGATGTGTTAGAACAGCTTGCAAAACTGAAAGTGGACAAGGCTGCGAGACCAGGCGGGATACATCCCAGGATACTGAAAGAGGTCAGAGAGGTTCTTGTATTTGTATATCGCGGCTTCGCAGATACAGCCGCCAGCGTAAGGGAAAAGACTCCTCACGCTGGCAGCTGTGCAGAGGGAGCTGGGGCCTTGCGCGGGCTTCCCCGGCTCCCTCTGCAGCCTTTAAATGGCCACGGGGCTCTTCGGGGGGGGGGGCGGCGCTAGGACTGGATGAGCTGTAATCGAGGGAGGGGGAAGTGGGGCTAGAAATGGGCTGTGATGGGGGGGCTAGGACTGGATGGGCTGTGATGGGGGGGCTAGGACTGCAAATGGCCTGTGATGGGGGGCTAGGACTGGATGGGCTGTGATGGGGGGCTAGGACTGCAAATGGGCTGTGATGGGGGGGGCTAGGACTGCAAATGGGCTGACAAGGGGACTGGAAATGGGCTGACAAGGGGGCTGGAAATTGGCTGATGGGGAGCTTGGAGTGGAAATGGGTTGATGGGGCTGGAATAGGACTGAATATAGGCTGGAATGGAACTGGAAAAGAGCATATGGGGGCTAGGACTGGAAATGGACTGATGGGGCTGGAATAGAACTGGAAATTTATTTATTTAAAAGGATTTATATATCGCCTTCTCCTGTAATCAAGGCGGTGTACACAGCAACTAATCAAATTATACTGACATGTGTTTGTGCATGCAGTGATATACAGTGAATGAGTGTGTGTGTAAGTTGGCATTGATTCGTGGTGGGCTATTTACAGCATGCACTACTTTACAATGCTATGTACATGAGTGAGAAAGGGAGGGGGGATTGGTATGTAGTCCGGGAGCTGACATGTAGAATTATGTGATATCACCGTAGTGCTCAATGAAGAGCGTCTTGAGCTGTTTCCGAAAGTCCTTGATGTTCTCTGTCGATCGTAGGTCATCAGGGAAGGCGTTCCATATTGCAAGTGCCGCCAGCGATAGAGCTCTTCTTGCGGTGTTCTTGCGTACCTTGGTGAAGTCTTTTGGTGTATTGATAATGTAAGAGGTGCCTCTCCTCCTTGGTCTTGTGCTGTTGGGTTGTATGAGTGGTTGTAGGCTGAGTGCTGAGGTCTAGTGTTTGATTTTGAATATGTTTAAGACTGTCTTATATCTGATGCGGGAGCTGATTGGGAGCCAGTGGAGGTGTTTTAGAATGGGGGTGATGTGATCTTGTCTTGATGAGCCAGATATTATGTGGGCTGCTGTGTTTTGAGCCATTTGCAGTGGCCAGAGTGTCTGCTTTGTTAGGCCAAGATAGATTGGGTTACAGAAGTCTAGGATGGGAGTTATTAGTGCTTGACAGACTGTACGGAAATGATCTTGAGAGAGGAGGGGTTTGAGGCATCGGATTAGTCTCATCTTAAGGTATGCATTTTTGGTGGTTCTGCTGATGTATGACTGTAGGTTTAGTTCTTTGTCGAGAGTCACTCCGAGGTATTTCACTTCCGGTTTTATGGGTATTGTTGTGTTGTTGACCTTGATGGAGGGTGGAGGGACGAAGCTGGTGTTTCGGGTGATGAGTAGTGTCTCAGTCTTGTGAAATAGGTTGATGGGGGCTGGAATAGGGCTAGAAATGGGCTGACGAGGGGGCTAGGACTTGATATGGGCTGATGGGGGCTGGAATGGAACTGGAAAAGAGCATATGGAGGGCTAGGACTGGAAGCGGGCTGATGGGGGCTAGAATAGGACTGGAAATGGGCTGACAAGGGGGCTAGGATTGGAACTGGAAAAGAGCATATGGGGGGCTTCGACTGGAAATGGGCTGATGGGGGAGCTTGGACGGCAGATGGGTGACGGGCTGGAATAGGACTGGAAGCGGGCTGATGGGGGCTGGAATAGGACTGGAAGCGGGCTGATGTGGGGACTTGGGAGATTGGGACTAGAAGGAAGCAGATGTTGGGTGGATCTAGAACTATAAGGGAGCTGATTTTGGGGGAGGACTAGAAAGGGTTGGGGATGGGGAATGAGAATGGAGAGGGAAAGATATTTTGTGTGGAAGAAAAGTTTATGATGGGCTGGGTATTGGGAGAGTAAGTGGGGATTGAGAATGGAAGGATGAAATTTGAGTGGATGATAAAGGAATAAGGAAAGAAAAGGGGGAAGAGCAAAAGGGGAAAGATCAGTTTGTTAAAGCAGATATAGAGAGAGAATGGAAAAAAATCTAAAAGAGAAGAAAGGATAAATGGATAGCTCGCAGAAGACACGAAGAAACCAGAAGAAAGTGACTGGAGAAATTGCAGCTGAAAAATAAAATCCCAAACAGAAGGTACAAAAATACTTTTTATTTTGAATTTATTAACTGGAATATGTCAGGTCTGGGAAGTGTGTATTGCTAACATCTTCGCGTTTTTGTTTAGTGCAAGTGGAAATTAATTTATAGTTTTATTTCTCCAGTGTTGTACATTTCATGTTTGGCTTTTGGGGTTCCCAGTTTAATTATCATCTTCCTATTTCTAAATTGTGATCCCTTGTTATTTGTGTGGTGACGGTCTATGTTCTGTATGTGTAACCGAGCTGAGGTATTCTGTTCATATTGTTTCTATTTGACAGTCCCACTTGTTCTCTTTCCCCAGTAGGAGATACAGTGGTATTCTCTGAGTACTGGTTTAATATTTGCAGTGTTGCCTTTTGATAGGTAGGGTTTGGTGCTTTGTGAGTTCTAATAGTGCTGTTATGATACGATGGGTTTGCTATGTGTTCTAAATGATCTAAATGATGTTTGTAGTACTTCCTAATGGGCCTGGTGGTTGTCACTTCAATATAGTAATGCAGAAATCTGTTAGTCTTTCTTTATTCAGACACTCATTAAGAGGCATGTTTACTAAAAGTGCATGTATTTACGCAAATGAGGTTCCTTATGCAAATGAGGCCCCGCAAATAATCTCCACACATGGTCCCGCACCCCCCTTGGGCCGCCCCTGGATCCGAGGCAACATGGTTTTACCAAAGGACGACCATGCCAAACAAATCTGATTGAGTTCTTCGACTGGGTGACCAGGGAACTAGATCAAGGGCATGCGATGGATGTGATTACCTAGACTTCAGCAAAGCCTTTGATACTGTTCTTCATAGGAGGCTTATCAATAAACTCAACAGCTTGGGGATGGGTCCCAAGGTGGTGAACTGGATCACAAATTGGTTGATGGTAAACGGAACTCACTCGAATAAAAGGAAGGTGACTGGCGGTGTGCCCCAGGGTTTGGTCCTAGGACCGGTACTGTTCAATCTATTTGTGAGTAATATTGCTGAGGGACTGAATGGAAGAGTCTGTCTTTTTGCAGATGACATGAAAATTTGCAAGAGTGGACTCCCCTGAGGGAGTGGATAACATGAGGAAAGATCTACAAAAGCTGGAAGAATAAATCTTAATTGCCAAGCATTAGACCAATGTGAAGTGCAGTGTCATGGACTTGGGAAGCAGAAATCCAAGGGAATTGTATGCGATAGGGGGCAAGAGGTTGGTGTGCACAGACCAGGAGAAGGACCTCTGAGTGATTGTTTTTGAGGATCTTAAGGTGGCGAAACAGTGTGACAAGGCATTGGCAAAAGCCAGAAGGATGCTGGGTTGCATACAAAGAGGAATTACCAGCAGAAAAGAAGAGGTAGTAATGTCACTGTACAAGTCGCTGGTGAGTCGCTGGTGAGTCGCTGGTGTTCAGTTTTGGAGACCATATCTCACAAAACTGGAAACTGTTCAGAGGAAGGCTACTGAAATGATCTGAAGCCTTTGTCAGAAGACTTATGAGAAGAGACTTGAAGACCTAAATATGTACACTCTGGAGGAGAGGAGGGACAGGGGAGATATGATTGAGATCTTTAAATACTTAAAAAGCATTAAATGAACAAACAAACCTCTTCCAAAGATGGGGAAGCTGTAAAAAAAAACATGCTGCTGCAAGGGGGTAAACCCGAAGGCAATGTCAGGAAATACTTTTTCACTGAAAGGGTGGTAGATGCTTGGAATGTTCTCCCGATGGAAGTGTTGGGGGCAAATACAGTGACAGAATTCAAAATGGTATGGGACAGACACAGTGGATCCCTTTATAGCAACAGGATAAAATAAAAACCGAACATAACTACAGTATCTCTTATATCTCAACAAATAGGGGTGACCTATACGGAGCGGTGGGTACACCTCTAAACAAAGGCATGGGAGAGGGGTGACCTGCACAGAACAGCAGGTGCACCTACTCTTGCCGCCTTGCTGGGCAGCCTAGATGGACCATAGTGGTCTTTATCTGCCATCATATACTATGTTTACGATGTACTGATAAAGGTGTGTCTAGTGTTTTAGGAGCATATTAACTAAACTGGGCTAATAATTAGCACAGGCTATTTGTAACTAGGTCCCATGTTATTCAGTAGGACTTCGTTGCAAATAGCCAGTGCTAACCGTTAACCCAGCTTAGTAAACATGCGCTTTAGTAACACTGGACCACATGGCTGCTTTTGACACCGTTATCATCCATCTAATTATAGCAACTGTGTGATATAGGACTCTGAGGAAAAGTTATGAGCCAGCCACTTCTTTCTTAATGGATAGATCTTTTAAAGCTTGGGATGGGGAAAGTAGTCCTGAAGTTACTGGGGTTGGAAGAGGAGGTTCCACAGGATCTCTCTTTTTGCCTATTTTGTTTAAGCCCTTCAGCTCATTTAATCTAATAGAATGATGTGCAATTTTTTTAGCTCCGTTGTTAGGGTCCATGGAGAAAGAGCATGAGACAGTGTGATAGTGCATGCACGTACTGAGCAATTGGTACCAGAAGCACTGGTTAAAGCTAAATGTTGAGAAAATAAGTATATTATAAGGGTATTTACTCCAGCCCCCATAATATGTTTGTTATTTTGAGAAGCATTTCATCCCAGTAATGCAAGAGATAAGCACATTAGAGGTGTTATTACCCCCTCAAATCACATTAGAATACCAAATTAATGAAGTGACAAAGAAAGCTTTCAAGTTTGCACTCCTTGTGACCTTGGGAAAGTCACTTTACCCTCCACTGCCTCAGAAGAAAAGGCCTGACAATTTCCGATCATGTAAGAACATAACATCAAAATATGTCCTACTGTCCTACCAAGGTCCATCAAGCCCACTATCCTGTTTCCAACAGTGGCCAATTTAGGTCACAAGTGCTAGCAGTTTCCCCAGAAGAGAAGTTCCACAATGCTTGCACATTGGGACAAGCAGTAGATTTCCTGGGTCTCCCCTTTAATAATGATTTATGGATCTTTCCTCCAGGAACTTGTCCAAACCTTTTTTAAACCCAGCTACACTAACAGCGCTTACTACACACTCCGGTAATGATTTCCAGATTTTGATTACGTGTTGAGTGAAAAAAAAACACTCTCTCTTATTAGTCTTATATGGGTTACACTGTAGCTTCATTGCATGTCCCCTGTTTACAGCATCAAAATGTAGAAAGACTATCAATCTATGTTTACCCGTTCCACTCCATTCATTAATTTATAGACCTCTATCATATCTCCCCTCAGCCATCTCTTTTCCTGATTGAAGAGCCCTAATCTTTTAAGCCTCTCCTCATAGGGGTATCCTTCCATCCCCTTTACCATTTTGGTGGCTCTTCTCTGTAACTTTTCTAATTCCGTAATGTCCTTTTTAAGAAACGGCAACCAGAATTGCACGCAATATTCAAGGTGCGGTCGCATCATGGAATGATAGAGAAGCATTATATCATCCTTTGCTTTATTCTCCATTCCTTTCCTTATGATTCCTAGCATTCTATTTGCTTTCTTGGCCACCACTGCACACTGTGCAGAGGGTTTCATGTTATCCATGACGACGCCTGTTATCCCTTTTACCTGGGAGGTGGTTCCTAATGTGGAACCTTGCATTGTGTAACCATAGTTCGGGTTGTTCTTTCGTAAGTGCATAACTTTGTGCTTGTCCAGATTAAATTTCATCTGCAATTTGAACATCCTCTTGCAATTTTTTACAATCTTCTTGGGTTTTAATAACGTTGAATAAGTGTCATCTGCAAATCTGATTACCTCACTCGTTATTCCCATTTCAAGGTCATTTACAAATATGTTAAAAAGCAGTGGACACAACACAGATCCCTGGGGTACTCCACTATTCACTTTTCTCCATTGGGAAAATTGCCCATTTAGCCCTACCCTCTGCTTTCTTTTAACCAGTTCCTGATCCACAATAGTACACTGCCTCCCTCAGAAGTCAAGGGACTGGACTGGAGTGACGATAATGAATGCCCATTTAGCCCTACCCTCTGCTTTCTTTTAACCAGTTCCTGATCCACAATAGTACACTGCCTCCTATCCCATGACTTTATAGTTTCGCCAAGAATCTCTCATGAGGGACCTTGTCAAAGGCTTTCTGAAAATCCAGATACACATCATCGACCAGCCCACCTTTGTCTACCTACTTACACCTTCAAAAAATAAATAACATTAGTAAGACAAAACCTTCCCTGGCTAAAGCCATGATGGCTGTCTCCCATTAAACCATGACTACCTACATGTTCAGAAATTTTGTTCTCAACAATAGTTTCTACCATTTTTCTTGGTACTGATGTCAGGCTCATCACTATGTAGTTTCCCGGATCACCCCTGGAACCCTTTTTAAAAAATTGGTGTTACATTGGTCATCCTCAAATCTTCAGGTATTACTGATTATTTTAATGATAGTTCACAGATTACTAATAGCAGGTTTGCAATCTCAAATTTCAGTTATTTCAACACCCTTGGATGTATACTATCTAATTCAGGTGATTTGCTACTCTTCAGTTTATCAAATAGTTGTAATACATCTTCCCGGTTTATCAATATTTCTTTCAATTCTTCTGCTGCATCAGTTTTAAATAGCATTTCAGGCATAGGTAACTTCCCTACATCATCTTCAGTAAAGACCAAAGCAAAGAATTCATTCTGTCTCTCTGCTATGGTCTTGTCCCCTTTTACCCCTCTATCATCCATTGGTTCAACTGACTCTCTCTCAGGTTTTTTTGCTACAAATGTTATTGGAAAGGATTTTATTATGCATTTTTGCTTCCACAACAAGACTTTAAAATTCTCTCTTTGCCTGCCTTATCAATGCCTTGCATCTAACTTGCCAGTGCTTGTGTTTCTCATTTTCGTCATTTGGCTCCTTTTTCCATTTCCTGAAAGATGCTTTTTTGGCTACAACAGCCTCTCTGACCTCACCTTTAAACCATGCTGGCAGTTTTTTGGACTTCCACACTTTTCTTAAAGTGTAAGGAATATAGCTGGTCTAGGCATCCAAGATAGTATTTTTAAACACCCCCCCCCCCCCCCCATGCTTGATGTAAATCTTTAATCTTTGCAGCTGCTCCTTTAAGTTTTTTTCTTAACCATTTTCCTCATTTTATCTTAGTCTCCCTTTTGAAAGTTAAAAGGCAGTACTGTGGATTTCCTTGCCACCCCTTCCTCCATTTATTAAATCAAATGCAATCATGCTTTGATCACTATTGCCAAGTGGCCCCAACATCCTTTTCTTGCACTAGATCTTGTGTTCCACTAAAGAGTAGGTCCAAGATGGCTTCCCCTCTTGTCAGTTCATGAACCAGCTGCTCGAAGAAGCAGTCATTTATTTCATCTAGAAACTCTCTCTCTAGCATGTCCTGCCGTGACACTGACCCAGTCGATACCAGGGTAATTGAAATCACCTATTATTGTGCTGTAAATATTAGCAGCTTCCCGTATTAAGCATATCATCATCCATTTGTTCATTCTGGCCAGGAAGTTGATAGTACACCCCCCACTGTCATCACCTTCCCCTTTTTACTTGGAATTTTGATCCATAGAGGTTCTACAGTGTATTTCGTTCCCTGCAAAATTTTAATCCTGTGAGACTCAATACTCTCTAACAGAATGCAACCCCTCCACCAATTTTATCTCCTCTATCATTGCGATATAATTTGTACCCAGGTATCACACAGTATCCCACTGGTTGTCCTCCTTCCACCATGTCTCAGATACCAATCATATCTAACTTCTCGTTTAGTGCTTATATATTCTAACTCTCCCGTCTTTTTTTTTTTTTTACTTTTAGCATTTGCATACAAGCATTTTAGAGGCTGTATTTTATTCATATTAAGCTGGTTACTGGTAGGCAGGGTTAATTTGGAATCTTTAAGTTCTGTCTGCTCTGTACTTGGCATTTGGGTGACTTATTTTTATTAGAACCTCTCTGTTGATATGACCTAGCTTCAATCTTTTGTTAGTATCCTTCAAGGATACACCCTTCTGAACCATGAGCGACTGTTGGCTTTCCCCTATTATCTAGTTTAAAAGCTGCTCTCTCTTTTTTTAAAGGTCAATGCCAGTAGTCTGGTTCCATCCTGGTCAAGGTGGAACCCATCCCTTTGGAAAAGTGCCTCCTTTCCCCAGAATGTTACCCAGTTCCTAACAAATCCAAACCCCTCATCCTTGCACCATTGTCTCATCCATGCATTGAGACTCCAGAGCTCTGCCTGCCTTTTGGGTCCTGTGCATTTAACAGGAATCATTTCAGAGAAAGCATAGTTACTCACCTGTAACAGGTGTTCTCCAGGGACAGCAATAATCAATCCTCACATATGGGTAACATCGGCACCAACAGAGCCCATGTGGAACATTTCACCAGCTTTCAAAGAAAGCCTTTGGGAATGCCACCACACATGCATGGTTCCCTTCCCATCCAAGGGTGCCATCTTGATCAGTCAGATGACATAGCTCAGGCAAAGACAACCCCCCCCCCCCCAAGAACAATGGGCAACTCCAAGGGGAGATGGGTGGGTTGTGAGGACTGATTCCTGCTGTCCCTGGAGAAAACCTGTTATAGGTGAGTAACTATGCTTTCTCCAGGAACAAGCAGGAAGTCAATCCTCACATATGGCAATCCCCAGCTACTGGCTACCGAGGACCTGTAGAAAATGCCACCGTGAGCCATGAGCAATCACTAGTAACTGAAGACAGCCCGAGGACCTCGGGTCCCTGGAAGACCATGGTCCCGGGTAGCCGCAGAAGAAGGGTTGGAGGGCAGGAGATGCTTAAACCCCGAACAGATTACGGATACAGTCTGGCCGAAGGCGGTGTGCTGACAGGACTCACTCTCCAGGCAGTAATGTATCATGAAGGTGTTAGCCGAGGACCAGATTGCAGCTTGGCAGATGTCCGCCAGTGGCCTGGAGCGCAGATAGGCCACAGACGCCGCCCTCACATGAACACTGTGCCGTGACTTGGCGGTCCAGGGGCAGCCCTGCCTGAGCCTGGGCGAAGGCGATGCAATCCGCCATCCAGATGGAGAGGGTCCGCTTAGTGGTTGCGAACCCCAAGTGGGCAGGGTCGTAGGAAACAAAAAGCCGCTCAGACTGCAGGTGAAGCTGTGTACACTGCAGGCAGGAGGAGAGAGCCCTCCTGCAGTCAAGGATGGCAGTACTATCTCCTGGTTGAGGTGGAAATCAGAGACCACCTTTTGGGAGGAACTTGGGGTGCGTTCGGAGAACTACCCAGTTCCCTTAGAATCTCATATAAGAGGCATCGGCCATCAGGGTCTGAAGCTCACTGACCCTCCAGGCCGAAGTGGGGACCACCAGAAAAAACACCTTCCAGGAAAGATGCCGAAGGAAGCAGGATGCCATCGGCTCAAAGGGCGGCTGAGTCAGCTGTGTGAGGATGACGATGAGGTCTGCCTGAGGCAGTCGGATGGGGGGCTTGGAAAGTAGCAGCCTGCGCATGAAGTGGGAAACCAGTGGTTGACGTGAGAGAGGTCCGCCCCCAACAGGGTGGTGGTTGGCCGAGATAGCGCTCAGGTGGACTCTGACCGAGTTGGACTTCAAACCCGCCTGCGAGATATGGAGCAGGTAGCGCAGGACCAAGAGTGTGGGGCAAAGGAACGGGTCAGCCCATATCTCCGAGCACCATACCGAGAACCGATGCCATTTAAAGGCTAAGCCCTCATAGTCAGAGTCCATGCATGAGGCCAGCAGTATGTCCTCGACTTCCACCAGGAGATGAAGGGGGGCTGGAGCGACCCGTTCAGCTGCCAAGCCGTGAGGGATACAGACCTCAAGTTTGGGTGAAGTAGCAGACCTTTCTCCTGTGTCAACAAGCCCGGCACATCGCCCAGGCTTCGATGAAAGGTGGAGCAGCAGCAGGAACCATGGCTGTCAAAGCCATCGCGGGGCACGAGAATCGCAGAGGCCCCCTGTCCCGCTGTATTTTGAGGAGAGAGTTTGCGCTATGAGTGGAGTGGGGGTAAAATGTGTACAGGAGGCCGTGCATCCACGGCAGAAGGAAGGCATCGGAGGCTTCCCTGTTCAGGTGGGGAACTGGGCTGCAGGACCACTGGAGCTGCGAATTCGCTGGGCTGGCAAAGAGGTCTAGGACTGGAGTCCCCCAACGCTGGAACAGCTGCTGCGCCATCTACAAGCAGAGTCGCTACTCATGCGGCTGGAGGAGCTGGCTGAACCTGTCTGCCAGGACATTGCCCTGGCCCAGGAGATAGGTGGCCCATAGGGTTATGCCCTGGCGAACCGTGAAGGACCACAGGTCTACCGCCACCAGGCAGAGATTGTAAGAGCCGATGCCCCCTTGGTTGTTTTTACAAAACATTGCTACTTGGTTGTCCGAATGGATGAGCACCACCCGGTGGTGAGTGCGGTGCCTGAACGCCCGGAGGGCAAGGAGGACTGCCCGTTGTTCGAAGTGGTTGATCATCTGCCGGGACTCCTCCCGTGTCCAAGTCCCCTGCATGCAGAGCTCACCGCAATGGGCTCCCCAGCCCATGAGTGAGACATCCATGGTCAAGACCACATCGTGCTGTGGAGCTTGGAATGGCATGCCTTGGAGCAGGTTCCAGGCATCCCGCCACCAGTCGAAGGACTCTGTGAGTAGAGGAGTGACCGAGATGGCATCTCAGAGGTGACCTGTTGCCCGAGACCACTGGGCCTGAAGGCACCACTGCGCAGCCTACATGTGCAGCCGGGCATCGGGAACAACATGAACTGTCGAGGCCATATGGCCGAGGAGACAGAATCGCCCGGGCCGATACCGCATCACGGCGTTGGACCGTGGATGCCAGAGCGATGAGGCGGTCTGCCCTGTCTTGGAGAAGGAAGGCTGTCACCCACCGAGTATATCAAGGCACGTGCTGATGAACTCCAGGGATTTCACTGGAGTGAGGTGAGACTTTGGGTAATTGACCACAAAGCCAAGATGCTCGAGGAGGTGGATGGTGCGGGCCATGGCCCGCTGCGCCTCGGTTGGCCATCCTCCCCTGTAACGAGCCAGTCATCTAGATAAGGGAAGATGAAGGTACCCTGTAATTGAAGGTGAGCCGCGGCCATCATGAGGCGTTTGGTGAACACTTGCGGGGTGGACGCAGGGCGAAAGGAAGCACCCTGTATTGATAGTGGTTCCCTTGCACCCGGAAATGCAGGTATTTCCTGTGCTTGGGATGGACGAGAATGTGAGCATATGCATCCCAAAGGTGCAAGGAGCATAGCCAGTCACCCTGCCGAAGGAAGGGCAGCAAGGCGCCAAGGGAGAGCATTTTGAACCTCTCCCGCACCAGGTACTTGTTGAGATTTCTTATAGCAAGGATGGGTCGAAACCCACCCGTCCGCTTTGGCATGAAATAATGTGAGTAGAACCTGCGACCTTTGAGGTGCAGCGGGACCACTTCCACTGCTCGCTCCTCGAGGAGGTTGGCTAGCTCCTGCGCCAAGACGACCTGGTGCGCAGGGAGCTGAATAAGCTCAGCGGAGCAGAAGGGTGGAGGAAGCCAGTCCAGATGACGGAGGTAACCCTCCCGGACGACCTGGAGGACCCAGGTGTCTGAGATGGCTGACTCCCATTGGGGAGCAAAGTAGACCAGGTGCCCTCCCACTGGTAGCTGGGTCGCTGGAGGGCAAGCAGCTATGCATCTGGTGTCAAAAACCCAGGGCCAACTGGGCTAGTGCCGGGGTCTGGCTTTTGGGGCCCTTTGGCTTACGCGGGACATGGTGCCTGCTTTTGCTATGTCTGCCTTGGGGCAGAGCTGGCACCGGAGAGTAAAGTGGGTAGCCCTGATAGGGGAGACCCTCCTCTGAAAGACAGATATTTTGCCCTGTTGCTTCTTCCGTGGCAGGGAAGTCGTCTTTCGGGAGAGACGGGTGTGGGTTACGTACTCTGTCTCAATCTCCACTGCCTTGTCCTCCATCGGTTTGCCGAACAATTGCTCGCCCAGTTCCTCCTGGACCCATTGTTCGAGATCCAAGGATTGGAGCCAGGCCTGTCTCCTGGCCCCAATACCAGCAACTGCTACCCAAGCTGAGGACTGGAAGCTGTCATATGCAGCACAAGAAAGGCACTTTGAACAATCCCCCACTGACTTCAGGAGGGACTGGAAATGGCGGCGGTAACTGCCATCGAGGCCCACCTGGAAACCTCAGAGCTCCTTCGAACATACCTATGTATAGCTAGTAAGCCTGGATGTGGCACACCAGCATGGAGCCTTGGTAGGCCTTACGACAGAGGGCATCGAGGGCATGAGAATCCCTACCTGGCGGGACTGAGGAGTACGTTTTTGAGCTCTTTTGCTTCCACATAGCGGACTCCACCACCATCAAGGTATGAGGAAGCTGGGCCTTCTGGAAACCAGGCCCTCACTAGACACTGTACATGGTGTCCAGGCATTTGCTGACAATGGGAATAGACGCAGGCGTCTCCTACATGCGGAAGAGCAGCCAGGCTAGGATGGGTGGAACCGGGACCAGGAGGGATTCCCTCGTCTGGTAAAATATGGAGTTCCTCTGCATGGGGCTGCGCCTCAGACTACATGGAGAGTGCCAAGGCTCGAGTCATGTCCCGCACAAACTCTAGAAAGGAGGTGTCCTCGGGAGGAGACCGCCGCTTCTGAACCTGCAGGGAAGGATCTGAGGGGAGGTCCTGATGAGCCCGGAAGTGTTCCCTTCAGACTCCCAGCCCGAGAATGCCGAGGAAGACTCTGAGCTAGGTTGCTCGGGTAGAGCCTGTGCCTTGCGCTGGGCTCTCGAGGCAAAAGTCTGGCTGGAGCCGGAGGCGCTAGCTTGAGAAGATCTAGCACCTGAAGAGTGGAATGGAGATCAAGACCTCTGCTGGGATCCCTCACGAGGCCCCTGGCTCTTGGGGGTTGTCATGGCGGTCTGGGGAGCCATCACAGGCATTGCCCTCAAGGTCTCATGGTGCGTGCCAGCAGGGCCTGGCACCAGCACCTGCTGGGCAGCAAGGAAGGCAGAAACACTGCGTTCCAGTGCCAGCATTCGGGCTTCCCACTGGGGAGTGGGGCCCTGCAACACCGATGCCAGGGTGACCAGGTCAGGAGTCGAGGAGGAGAGGGGGTCCTCGCTGGGACGACCCTTGGGAGACCGGGCACCATTGCCGGAGGCCTCCTTATCCATACGAGGTACCTTTCAAGACTGCTCCTTCTCTGATTCTTGGGACTGCCAAGGAGGGCTGAGGAATCAAGCGCGAGAATGCTCACGCTTGTCCGGAGCCAATAGAGTCCGAGGCCTTCTTCTTCTGCTTCCTTTCAGGGGACCCTTGCTCAGAGTGGCGCCGGAGCTGCGAAGAGGCTGTGGGGGACCCCAGAGGCTGAAGGTCGGTGGAGTGGGAAGCTATCGGGGACACCAGGGCCACCTTGCGGAAAACGTCATCCAGTTTCTGCTTTTGGCTCTGGATGGCCTTGGACGACATCTTTTTACAAAGGGAGCAGAGCTCTGGTTTGTAGTCAGCTCCTAGGCACCTAAGACAACAGTCATAGGTGTCCGTGAGCGACATTCTTGGAGCATCTGTCACACTTTTTGAAACCGGAGGCCACGGGGACAAAAAGAATCCCCGCAAGGTCAAAGATCTTCGGATTGGCCAGCATTTGAAAAGGGCGCAAAACGCGCTGGTCAAGAAAAAATTAAAAAAAAACCAAAACCACAGTCCCGGGGCCCACTGCTGAAGCAAGGGCACTTGGGATGGCGGGAAGAGGACCAGAAAACCAGATGAGAGAGAAATTTTGAAGGCTTTTTCTGAGGTACAGGATGTGCGTTCGAAGGGCTCTGTGGAAAAAGGGAGACTGATCAAGATGGCACCCTTGGGCGAAAAGGGGACCATACGTGCATGGTGGCATTCCCAAAGGCTTTCTTTGAAAGATGGGGAAATATTCCGCGTGGGCTCCATAGGTGCCAACGTCACCCATATGAGAGAACTAACTTTCTGCTTGTTCTTGGAGAATGCTACCCTAGAAATTCTGGATTTTAGCTTCCTACCTGAAAGCCTAAATTTGGACTCCAGAACCTCCCTACCACACTTTCCTATGTCATTGGTACAAAGATGTACCAAGACGGCAGACTCCTCCCCAGCATTAAGATCTTGTCTAGCTGGCACGTGAGGTCCGCTACCTTTGCACCAGGCAGGCATGTTACCAGGCAATTTTCATGTCCACCAGCCACCCAGCTATCTAGATGCCTAATGATCGAATCACCAACCGCTGTCCTATCCCTTCCCTTGTTGGTACATGGCCTTGTAGAAACTTCCTCAGTGCAAGAATGTTTTACTTCACTTGGAGGACAGGTCTTAGCTACAGGATCACTTCCTGCTACATGAGGGTGATGCTCTATTGTGTGACCTCTCTCCTCCATACTTTGCCAAGAAACCCAGAGGCTGCTGGGTTGACAGAAGTCAGCATTGACTTGATGGCACTAAAAGAGCTTGGGATGCGTTAAAGTTGATCCATCAAATTAGAAAATATTTGAGAGCTCAGGATTTTCATACAGTGGTTCAGATGATAGCTTTACAGAAGTCCATATGACTTAGAACAATCTATTTAGGACTTCCAAAAAATCCTTGAAAAAGCTGCAAATTGTGCAAAATGTGGTGGCTTGGAGTATAACCTACAATAAAATCATAGGGACAGAGTGACACCTTTACTTTATGCCCTAGAGTCAAAGTACTCTGACCTCGCATTTAAGGCAATATGTGATTCTGAACTAAAATATTTTACTGAGAAGGTGATGGACTGCAGATTTATAACCAGAGTGGAGACTATTATTTCCTTGAACCTAATTTAACCAATTTAAAAGATATCACAGATGGTAAAGAGATGAAATCACACCTTTGCTGCAGCAGTACCAAGTCTCTGGAGTGAACTGCACTATAAGAAATTAGAAATGTGCAGAATTATCTATTTTTTTAAATAATCGTAAACATGTTTTTTTAAAGAAAACATATTAAAAAGGTATAAGATGCTGAGTTGAGAAATTTGATTAGCAAAGTGGCTGTTAAATTGTATTTTAACTGTTATATAACCTTCACTGTAGAGTTCCTGAGACTGAAAGCAGGATATAAATCATGATATGAAATTACATTAAAACAGCACAACATAACATTCATAACTCAGAAATATGAAGCTCACAATGTTACCACAATACAATGAAATATATTTCAGCACAGGTAGCACGGTAGAACATTCATAACACATATATATATTTACAACGTCAGCACAATATAAACAAAACACTGAGTCTATTGCCTTTCAGATCAGTGATGGCAAATCACTAGCTGACAGTGTATCTAACAGCAGGCTGCCCATCTCTTATCTTCAAAGGAGTGCTACTTTTCCACATACTCCAGCAGCCTGATTGAAAGAATGAAAGCACAGCAGGGAAGATCTTTACCAATTGTTCATATAGTACTTGGGAGAAGAGGTGCAAATTAAAATAGATTTACCAATGCATGTAGAACTAATACATCTTAGTGGTGCTTTCAGTTGTTACAGGTTTGCCTGTCCCTACTTAGTTTATTTCAACCTGGACACTTCAACTCACCCAGCTCAGACTCTAGGCCAGTGATGGCTAACCTTTTTGAGCCCGAGTGCCCAAACTGCCGCACAAAACCAAAGAATTTCCTCAAAGTGCCAGCACGTCAATTTGCATAAATATTTGCATAATGCTAACATACACTAACTTTTAGTAAACATGTCTCTTAATGAGTGTATGGATAAAGACAGACTAAAAGATTTCTACATTACTATAATCCAGTGCCAACCGCCAGGCACATTAGGAACTACAACAAACACTGCCCATTTAGAACCAATAGCAAACCCGCCGTATCCTAACAGCACTACCAGGACTCACAAAGCACCACACCATACCTATCAAAAGGCAACACTGCAAATATTAAACCAATACATTTCAGACAATAACAATACATGACCTACTGGGGAAAGAGAACAAGTGGCAATGTCAAAAAGGAATTACATAAACAGAATACCTCAGCTCAGTTACACAGTAGCAATTGCTCCAGCCACTTTCCTCTGGTTTCTTCATGTTTTCTGCTAACTCTCCATCATCTGCTGTCCATTTGTCCTTTCTTCTCTCTTCTAGTTTTTTCTTCCATTCTCTCTCTCTACATCCGCTTTAACATACTAATCTTTCTCCTTTTGCTCTTTCCTCATTCCTATTTCATCCACTCAAATTTTACCCCTCCATCCTCAATCCCCACTTACTCTCCCAATACCCGGCCAATTGTAGATTTTTTATCCCTCCCACACAAAATATTTTTCCCCTCTCCATTTTACTCTCCCAGCCCCATCCCATTCTAATCCTCCCCCAACATCAGCTCCCTTCTAGTTCCAGCCTCACCCAGCATCCATTCCCTTCTAGTCCCTGCATCAGCCCATTTCCAGTCCTAGCCCCCCATCAGCCCATTTCCAGTCCTAGCAACCCCCCAACCCAATACCAGTCCTAGCCCCCCCCATCAACCCACTTCCAGTCCTAAACCCCCATCACCCCATTTTCAGTTTAAGCCCCCCCTATAACCCATTACCAGTCCTAACCCCCATCACCCCATTTCCAGACAGCCCCCATCAGCCCACAGCCCATTAGCAGTCCTACCCCCCCAGCCCATTAGCAGTCCTACCCCCCCCCACCCGCCCGCCCGCCCATTAGCAGTCCTAACCCCCCCCTCCCCCTGCCCATTAGCAGTCCTTACCCCCCCCTGCCCATTTGCAGTCCTAACCGCCCCCCCCCCTGCCCATTAGCAGTCCTAACCCCCCTGCCCATTAGCAGTCCTAACCCCCCTGCCCATTAGCAGTCCTAACCCCCCCCTGCCCATTAGCAGTCCTAACCCCTCCCCCGCCAATTAGCAGTCCTAACCTCCCCCCCCCTGCCCATTAGCAGTCCTAACCTCCCCCCCCCCTGCCCATTAGCAGTCCTAACCCCCCCCCCCCTCTGGCAAATTTAAAAAAAAAAAAAAGCAGGCTCTGGCTGCTGCCGCGGCAGATTGCAATGTCCCGCGGGGCCCCCTCCGCCCGCTAAGCCCCTCTGCAAGGGCTTTCAGATTCGCGAGGGAGAGCATCTCCCTCGCGTCTCTGTTAAGCCCGCAGGGGCTAATGGGAAATTTCCCATCAGTCCCTCGCGTCTAAAGGGGCTGATGGGAAATTTCCCATTAGCCCCTGCGGGCTTAAAAGAGACGCGAGGGAGACGCTCTCCCTCGCGAATCTGAAAGCTCTTGCAGAGGGGCTTAGCGGGCGGAGGGGGCCCCGCGGGACGCTGCATTCTGCCCTTGCCGCGTCCGCGGCAGCAGTCAGAGCCAGCTTTTTCTTTTTTTGCGGACCTTCCCGCGTGCCAGCTGCAAGGCCTTCGCGTGCCACAGCTGGCACGCGTGCCATAGGTTCGCCATCGCTGCTCTAGGCACACAGTCAGTTAGCGTAGTTACTCACCTGTAACAGGTGTTCTCCAGGAACAGCAGGAATCAGTCCTCACATATGGGTGACGTCGGCACCGACGGAGCCCCCGTGCAGAGCATTTCCCCAGCTTTCATAGAAAGCCTTTGGGAATGCAGCGAGCATGCGCGGTCCCCTTCCCGCCCAAGGGTGCCATCTTGCTCAGTCTAATGACATAGCTAAAAGACAGCAAAAATAGCAAAAAACAAATCATATGACTGCAACCCCTTGGAGTTGCAGTCATATGATTTGTTTTTTGCTATTTTTGCTGTCTTTTAGCTATGTCATTAGACTGAGCAAGATGATACCCTTGGATGGGAAGGGGACCGCGCATACGCGCTGCATTCCCAAAGGCTTTCTATGAAAGCTGGGGAAATGCTCTGCACGGGGGCTCCGTCGGTGCAGACGTCACCCATATGTGAGGACTGATTCCTGCTGCTCCTGGAGAACACCTGTTACAGGTGAGTAACTACGCTTTCTCCAGAACCAAGCAGGAAGTCAGTCCTCACATATGGGACTCTCTAGCTTAGGGTTACCAGAGGCCCCAAACTAAAAAATGAGCTCCCTCTAGAGCCTCAGCATGCAAGAACAGAATCTTCTCTGATAACGCCCCTGACAGGTAGCCCAACACCAGGGTCGGAGGGTAGGAGTTGCCTAGACCTCAAAGAGATTATGCAGTACCGCTTGCCCGAAAGCACTGTCCCTGCGGGACTCCCTCTCAAGGCAGTAGTAGGCCGCAAAAGTCTGGCTTGAAGACCAAGTAGCGGCCCGGCAGATGACTGCCAACGGAACAGAGCGGAGATGAGCCACTGACGCAGCCTTCGCCCTGACACGATGAGCCATAACTCGACCCTGCAATGAGAGGCCGGCTGCCCTGTAAGCCCAGGCGATGCAGTCAGCCACCCATATGGACAACGTACGCTTGGAGACAGCTAACCCCAACTTATTGGGGTCATAAGAGATGAAGAGCTGAATCGCCCTCCGGTGCTCCCGCGTACGGTCAAGGTAGAAGGACAACACCCTCCTACAGTCCAGGGTATGCAGGACCATCTCAGCCCGGCTAGCATGAGGCCTGGGAAAGAAAGTTGGAAGAACCACCTCCTGATTGAGGTGGAAGGAGCAGACAACCTTTGGAAAGAACTTAGGGTGAATCCGTAAAACTACCCTGTTCTTATAGAACCTAGTATAAGGTGCTTCTGAAACTAAGGCCTGAAGCTCACTCACTCATCTAGCTGAGGTAAGGGCTACCAGAAAGAGCGTTTTCCAAGACAGAAAACGCAGAGGGCAAGTAGCCATAGGTTCAAATGGTGGGCAAGTAAGCTGTTGCAAGACCACATTTAAATCCCATTCAGGGGCAGGTGGACGCACTGGAGGCTTAAGCAAAAGCAGGCCTCTGAGGAATCGGGCCACCAAAGGATGACTGGAGAGAGACTGACCCTCCACCTGTGAGTGGTGTGCTGAAAGAGCACTAAGATGAATAACAGAATTGGACTTAAGGCCTAGGTTGGACAGGTGAAGCAAATACTACAGCACCACTGGTACTAGGCATGAGAAAGGATTCTCATTGTGTTGAGTACACCAGGCAGAAAATCTACGCCACTTAAGGGCATAAGACTTTCTGGTGGACCGCCTCCTTGAGGCTAAGACTACGTCCTCCACTTCTCTAGGCAGTAGTAAAGGCGCTAGAACTACCCCTTTCAGCAGCCAGGCCATCAAATTGAGGGACTATAGATTGGGGTGCAAGAGAGATCCCTGTTCCTGAGACAGGAGATCGGGTTGTATCCCCAGAGGAAGAGGAGCATCCACCGCCAGTTGTAACAGTAGTGGGAACCAGGGTTGCCTCGGCCACCGGGGGGCCACCAGAATCACTGAGGCCTTGTCCCGGATCACTCTGAAAAGTGTCTGGGACACTAGAGGCATGAAAGGCAACACATATAGGAGGCCTGTCAACCATGGAATGAGAAACGCATCCGCTGCCACTCAGAGGATGCGGTAGTCTGGAGCAGAACCTGGGCAGTTTATGGTTCAGAGGACTGGCAAAGAGATCTATGGTTGGAAGACCCCATCTCAGGAAGATCTGTTGAACCACTAAAGGGTTCAACTGCCATTCGTGCGGCTGCAGAATCCTGCTCAATCTGTCCGCCAGATAATTTTCCTGACCTGGGAGGTAGACTGCTTTGAGAAGAATGCCATGATTGACTGCCCAGGAGCAGAGTTTCTGCGCTTCCTGACATAGAAGGTGGGACCCCGTGCCCCCTTGTTTGTTCACACAGAACATAGCCACTTGATTGCCTGTCTGAATTAAGACGGACTGGTGAGAGAGGAGATGAGAGAAAGTTCTCAGGGCTAAGCGGATAGCTCTCAGTTCTAAGAGATTGATCTGCTGTGCGGCCTCCCAAGGAGTCCACAGGCCTTGAGTACATGCCCCTTGGCAATGTGCACCCCAACTTTGAAGAGAAGCATCGGTTGTGAGCACCTGAGAGTGTGGAGGTACCTGAAAAAAGGCACCCTTTGCACTAGATTCGGAAGATGAAGCCATCACTGCAGAGAAAACTGTAGTAGGGTGGACACCCTTACTTTGTCCGCGAGGCTTCCTGTGGCCTGGTGCCACTGCGTCCTGAGGCCCCACTGAGCTGGACTCATGTGTAGACAGGCATTTGGAGTCACATGGACCATGGATGCCATGTGGCCTAAGAGCCTCAGAAATAGTCTGGCAGAGACTAGAGAATTGCTGTGGAACAGCTTGGCTAGAGCCATCAATCTGTGGGCCCTGTCCACTGGTAGGAAGCCCTTTGCCTGAACTGTATCTAGTCGAGCTCCTATGAACTCCATGTTCTGGGAGGGGTGCAAACTGGACCTTGCGAAGTTCATGACAAAACCCAGGTGCTGAAGCAGGGCAACAGTGCAAAGGGTGGCTTGATTGGCCTCTTGTGGGGACTGACCCCTGATGAGCCAATTGTCCAGATATGGAAAGACAAAGAGGCCCTGAACCCTGAGGTAGGCCGCTACAACCGCCAGGCACTTGGTGAATACCCTGGGAGCAGATGTAAGGCCAAAAGGCAGTACTCTGTACTGATAATGATTTCCTCCCACTACAAATCTGAGATATTGTCTGTGGTCTGGATGAATAAGGATGTGAGTATAAGCATCCTTTAGGTTTAAGGAGCATAGCCAATCTCCCTGCTGGAGGTAGGGCAGCAGGATTCCAAGGGTAAGCATCTTGAACTTTTCCCTCTCCAGGAACTTGTTCAGGTTTCACAAGTCTAGGATGGGTCCGAGTCCTCCAGTTCTCTTTGGTACTAGGAAGTACCTGGAATAGAAGCCGTGACCTCTCAGGTGGTGGGGCACCAGTTCCAGTGCCTGATCCTTTAGAAGACCTGCCAACTCCTGCAGGAGTAAGTCCCTGTGCAGAGGGAGTCTGGGAGGCTCCCCTGGAAAATAAGAGGGGGGTACCTGGTGGAAGTGGAGGAGATAGCCCTTCTGGACTATACTTAGAACCCAGGTATCCCTTGTGACGGCTGACCACCTGTGGGCGAACAGGGCCAGCCTGCCTCCAGTGCTGATGGGAGCCAGCTGACGAGGAGAGGCTATGCCAATGCAGTCAAAAACTTCCTCCCTGCTGAGCAGGAGCTGGAATAGGAGGCTTGGGGGCCTTCTGCCTACGGGGCCCATGATCCTGCCCCTTGGCCTGCTGACCCTGTTGGAGAGCTACAGAGGCCTGATAATGAAGGTACTGTTTATATGCAGATGACTTCCTAGGGTAAAAGGTCTTTTTTCCCCCGAGCCCTTCTTCTGTGAAGGGGCAGAGGTTTTTCTGGACAGCCTTGTCCAGGTAAGAGTCTCGGTCTCGAGTTCGGCAGCCTTGTCAGCCATGGGCTTGCCAAAGAGGTTTTCACCTCAGCAGGGGACATCGACCAACTTGTCCTGCACCCATGGCTCGAGGTCTGATGACTGTAGCCAAGCCTGACGGCGTGCACCGATGCCAGCCGCGGCTACGCGGGCCGAAGCCTCGAAGCCATCATAGGCTGCTCAAGATATAAACTTCAAGCACTCACGGATACCCGAGGACAGAGCATTGAACCTCTGCAAAGGTTCCTCGGAGAGACCAGCAGAGAACCCGGCAATCTCTTTTGCCAGGTCTCGAAGGTACATGCCCAAGTACAGCTGGTAGGTCTGGACACAGCAAGCAAGCATAGAGCCCTGGAAGCACTTCTTACCGAGGGCATCCAGGTTCCGGGCCTCCCGGCCGGGAGGCACCGAGGAGTGCATCTTCTGACTCTTTAGACGATACATGGCCGATTCCACCACCATGGAGTGGTGCGGTAATTGTGCCTTTTGGAACCCGGGGCTCTTGCACTCGATAAATGGAATCGACCCACTTGCTCAAAACCTGCGTTGAGGCCGGCGCCTCCCACATGCGGAAGAGCAACCGTTCCAGCATCGGAGGAACCGGAACAGTAAAGGCCTCCTTCGGAGGAGAGTCATACTGTAGGGCCTCAAGCTCCTCCTCGGGATCCGCGGGGAATGCCAAAGCCTTGGCCATATCCCGCACGAAATCCGAGAACCGGGTGTCCTCTGGGGGGACCGTCTCCGAGGCTCGGACTCAGGTGAATCCGAAGGAACGCACCGAGTCCGAAAGGTGTCCGGCGACTCCTCATCCTCCATCTCCCAGCCGGACTCCTCTGAGGAGTAATCGAGCGGCTCCAGTCGGGCAGGTATCGATGCCATCCGCCCCGATGCCGAGGGTACCGGTGTCGACGACCTCGGTCCCGAACGGGAGGCCGAGGGGGACCTCGGCCGAGAATTGACTCAAGCTCGCATGGACTCGAGGATCGGCTCGGCCTCCGGGGTCGACTTGGACGTCGATGTCCCGGTGGTTGGGGCAGATGCACCGGCGAGACCGGCGATCAGTGCCCGCTGCTGTTCCGTGAAGTCAGCCAAGCTGCTCTCCAAGGCCGTCAACCTGAGTCCGAGCTCGGGAGACTCAGC
Organism: Ichthyophis bannanicus; assembly: GCA_033557465.1. Classification (NCBI taxonomy): domain Eukaryota; kingdom Metazoa; phylum Chordata; class Amphibia; order Gymnophiona; family Ichthyophiidae; genus Ichthyophis; species Ichthyophis bannanicus. Next base: position 1,105,302,390 of record CM066032.1, on the reverse strand, counting down.
AGCCCCCGACTCAGACCCCGGCGGTGCCGGGCCCGACGTCGGCTCCCCTGGAGGTGAGTCCACGAGGACCACAGTACTCATGTGACCCGGGGACTCCATCTCCACACGAGGTTGTTTTGCAGGCCTCTCCGACTCCGAAGACCCGGGACGGCGCTCAGGGCTATGCGACTTGGCCCTCGAGGAACCAAGTGCGTCCACCGACGCCGCACTCGCGGGTTTTTTCTTCTTACGATGCTCCTGCGAGGGAGACCCCCTTTCAGAGGAGCCTCGACGCTGCTCGGGGCCGGACTCCCGAGATGTCGAGGCCTCTGACGAGGTCCGGGCCCGACCGGACGCAGAGTCAGAGAAGATTCTTTCCTTTTGGTGCTGCCGACTCCGTAATGCCTTAGAGGACATTTTCCCACACGGACCACAGATCATCGGGTCATGATCGGGTCCGAGGCACTGGAGGCAGCAGTCATGTGTGTCGGTCAGAGACATAAGTTTAATGCACCGATCACACTTTTTAAACCCGCTGGCAGCAATCGTGGGAAAAAGGGCCCCTGCGAGGTCAAAAGACAGGGCTGCCAGTGAAAAAAGAAAAATGGCGCGAACGCTAGTCACTAGGGACAAAAAACGAAAAAAAGAGATCCGGACTCGATACCGACGTATCGGGCCCAGGCGGGAAAGGGAAACCAGCGTCGAACCGAAGAAAACAGGTTAACGCAGAGAAAAATCAACTTTTTCCTCGGGTGAAATGAATACACATCCGTCGGGCTCCGCGGAAAAAAGAAGACTGAGCAAGATGGCACCCTTGGGCGGGAAGGGGACCACGCATGCGCGCTGCATTCCCAAAGGACGACGTCACCCATATGTGAGGACTGACTTCCTTCTTGGTCCTGGAGAACTTTTTCTTCAAAGCAGCAACAACCTCTGTCTCCCTGCCTACCCCCTCCCTCCACTGGAACAGTGGGGGATTAATTCCTAGTGCTGAACACCTCCCAGTACTGCCTTCCAGAGTACAAAATCTCCAGTTTTGCAGTGTGCATTTTTTTTTAAAGCTCATGAGCACTTCCTGCATCACACAGATGGTAGTGGTTGTGGAAAGGGAATGAGATTATTATGATGGGAATGAAAGGAGAGAAGAATTGAGCCTCTTTCTTGTAATTAAGGGTTTATTAAGTTTTAACATTCACATTACATAAATTGCAGCAGCGATGCATAACAGAACACCATATTTCCAAAGCATGCTGTCTGATTTGATTGTATCAATTCCTCCTGTCTTTCTAACCCAGCTGCCAAACATTTGGAGCTGCTTTATTGAAAGCCAAATATTGCCCAGAGAAACCAATGGGAGAAAAAAGAAAATCAGAAACACACAAATACAAAGAGATTCAAAGCATGCAGATAAGGACAGCAAGAGGAAAGTAGGACCTGGGCCCCATAGAGATCTCTTGCTCTTCCTCCAGGCCCACCAAGTGCTAGAAACCTGTAGGTAACAGCATTAAACACATGGGCATCTGTCTGCTCTAGGAGATGAAGGCATACCCTGCTCAGAGCAATGTTGGACCCTACCAGACAATCACCTTATTGTGGACTTATCTGCACTGCTGCACCAGTCCACAAACCTTGCTGCCTGCTAGAGGCAGAAAGTACTAGCTTCTCACAGCGCTGCACCAAGGAATATACCAAGAGATGACATCACTGAAAGTTGTTCAAGTCTGCTTTCACCTGCTGGCAAAGTATAGTTACTCACTTGTAACAGGTGATCTCCGGGAACAGCAGGAATTTAGTCTTCACATATGGGTATTGTCGGTACCGACGGAGCCTGTGCGGGAACGCTTCCCAGCGTCCAATAGGAAAGCTTTTGGGAGCATCCCACAGCACCTGCGTGCTGTCTTCCCGCCTTTCCCAACTGTCCCTCTCCAGTTGAGTTTATAGCTGAGACAAAAGAGAGAGGGATAGAGAGATACAACTCTTAGGGGAGGTGGGCGGGTTGTGAAGACTAAATTCTTGCTGTTCCCAGAGATCACCTGCTACAGGTAACTATGCTATCTCCAGGAACAAGCAGGAATGTAATCTTCACATATGGGGACTCCCTAGCTGCAGATGCCAGGGAGATGGCCCCAGAAAGTTGTGTGCCCTTGTGAAAAGGCTCCACTTCCCCCCATGGATCTCTGGCATCCTACCAGGGATGGTGGGTAGGAGTTGATTAAGTCTGGAACAGATGTTGAAGAACAGCCTGACCAAACAAGGCATCCCGGCAGGAGTCCTTGTCTAAGCAGTAATGGGCTGTGAAGGTATGAACCGAAACCCAAGTAGCTGCTTGACAGATGTCGTCGATAGACACAGAGTGAAGATGAGCCATTGAGGCTGCCATGGCTCTCACATTGTGAGCTGTGACATGCAAGAGGAAGGTTCTTACTCTCATAGGCAAAAGATAAACACTGTGCAATCCAGTTGGACAGTGTCCTTTTGGAGACTGGAAGTCCCAAATGACTAGGATCAAAAGCAACAAAGAGTTGAGAGGAATTTCTATGTTGCTGTGTCCTTTGCAAGTAAAAGGCCAAAGCTCTTTTACAGTCCAAAAGTATGAAGGTTCCTTTCAGCATCTGAGGCGTGAAGCCTTGGAAAGAATACAGGAAGGTAAACCGCTTGGTTCAAATGAAAGGGCGAAACCACCTTTGGTACAAAGTGTGGATGAGTCCTAAGGACTACCTTATGAAACCTTGTATAAGGAGGATCAGCCACCAGGGCTTGCAATTCACTGATGCGACGTGCTGATGTGATTGTAATGAGAAAGAATTTTCCAGGAAAGGAATTTCAGAGGTAGTGGCTAATGGTTCAAAGGGTGGTTTCATGAGCTGCCCAAGTACCAGATTCAAGTCCCATGCCACCGGTGGTGTCTTAATGGAAGGCTTCGTTAAAAGAAGGCTTCTTATAAATCTCGCTATGAGAGGATGAGAGGAAATAGGTTGTCCATTGAGAGGCTTGAAAGAAGCTGCAATAGCACTCAAATGGACTCTGACTGAATTAGCCTTAAGCCCTGCATTTGATAAATGAAGGAGGTACTCCAGTAATGATTCCTTCTGCGAGCGCCATATGGTAAACCTTTTCCACTTAAATGCATGAGCGCGTCTTGTGGAAAGTTTCCTGGAAGCATGAAGGATATCCTTTACCTGCTGTGAAAGGTTAAGACAGTGAAGTTCTAGGCTTTCAGCAACAAGGCCCTGAGATGCAGAGACTGGGGATTGAGAAAGGAGATCTGGAGCAGATCCAACTCCAGAGGCAGAGTTTGAGAAAGATGTAAGAGCAGAGGGTACCACACATTTTCCGTGGCCAACATGGAGCTATGAGGATCATATGACCTCTGTCTCTCTGAAGCTTGAACAGGGTTTTGGGAATTAGGGGAATGGGTGGAAAGGCATACAGGAAGTCTTGACTCCAATGGAGGAGGAAAGCATCCCTGGCCTGACAACCTCGAGCCGGAATTCTGGAACAGAACCGGGGAAGTTTGGCATTCAGCAGACTTGCAAAGAGGTCTATGTCTGGGGTTCCCCAAATTTGGAAAATTTTGGCCACCTGGTCTGCATGGAGAGACCATTCGTGTGGAAGAAGAACTCGACCGAGTCTGTCTGCCCAGGAGTTCTGAATGCCTGGAAGATACACCGCAAGGAGATGAATCTGATGCTCTCTGGCGAGGGCCCATAGTCACACAGCTTCGTTGCAGAGCAACAGAGAACCTGTTCTGCCCTGCTTGTTCACATAGAACATGGCTACTTGATTGTCCGTTTGAACTAGGACATTCTTGTTGCTGAGCTGGGTGTGAAATATTCGAAGAGCAAGGAAGATTGCTCTGAGCTCCAAGAGACTGATATGGAGATAGGCCTCCTGTGGAGTCCAGGTACCCTGGGTAGAGAGGCTGTGTAAGTGGGCTCCCCAACCCACCTGTGAAGCATCTGTTGTTAGAGTGGCTTGGGGTAGGGGTTGCTGGAAAGGAGACCCCACCAGGTTTCTGGGTGACTGCCACCATTGGAGGGACAAAATAAGGCGATCTGAGTTTGCTATTTTGTCTGACAGGCAACCTGACGCCGGAGTCCACTGAGTGGATAAGGTCCACTGGACTGCCCTCATATGGAGGCGAGCATAAGGAACCACATGCACGGTGGATTCCATGTGGCCTAGCAACTAACATTTCCTGAGCAGTGAGGTGAGGTTTTAGCACTGCTTGGGAAGCTAACTGCACAATGCAAAGGCAGCAGGGCTGTGGAAGGTAGGCCCTTGTCTGTCTGGTATCCAGAAGAGCTCCTATAAACTCTAGGGATTGAGTGGGAGCAAGGTTGGACTTTGGGAAGTTTATGACAAGTCCCAAATACTGAAGGATGCGCATTGTGCGAGACAGAGCAACCCTGGCCTCTGGCTCTGAAGGGGCTCGAATGAGCCAGTCATCTAAGTAAGGGAAGACGAATATTCCCAGGGTGCGGAGAAATGCTGCTACCACAGCCATGCATTTTGTGAACACCCTTGGTGCAGAGGCCAGGCCAAAAGGAAGAACCCTGTATTGGTAGTGCTTCCCTTGGAACAGGAATCAAAGGAACTTTCGGTGAGTTGGATGGATGAGAACATGAGTGTACGCATCCTTGAGATCTAGAGAACAAAGCCAATCCTGACTCTGAAGGTATGGCAGCAGAGTTCCTAGAGAAATCATTTTGAACTTTTCTCTGAACAGGAATTTGTTCAATTCTCCGAGATCTAGAATGGGTCTGTGTCCTCCTGTTTTCTTTGGAATAAGGAAATAGGGGGAGTAAAACCCTGTATCCCATTGGGGAATGGCTACCTCTTCTATTGCTCCTTGAGCAAGGAACATAGTGACTTCTTGACCTAACCGGTCGTTGAGAGAGGTCTGAGAATTGAAATGTCTTACTATTGTAGGAGGGGGCTTGCCGAGGAAATGAAGCTTGTACCCCTCTCTTACAATAGACAGAGTCCAATTTTCTGCTGTTATCTGACCCCATCTGGGGGCAAAATGACATAACCTTCCTGGGATGGTGGAGGGTTCTAGGCCGTTCAGGGCCAGGAAGGCAAAGTTCTCTAGGCAGGAGTCAAAGCCCCTGTGGAGGCTGAGTCTGCTGAGCCGGCTGAGGCTTAGCTGCTTTTGGTTTCCTTTGTTGCCTAGGTTGTTGCTGCTGTCCCTTTTGGGCAGACTGACCTAAACGATGTCCCTGCTGGGTATAGGAGGGATAAAACTTTTTCTTCTTGCTGAAGAATGGTTTCTTAGAGGATCTTTTCCTCGCAGGATCAGCTGTAGATTTAGACAATCTATCCAAATTGATTTTGTCAGCATCTATCTCATTAGCTTTTTCCTGCCAATTCTTGCCAAAGAGATTCTCTCCTGTGCAAGGTATATTCCCCAGTTTGTCCTGTACCCAGATTTCTAAGTCAGATGCCTGGAGCCAGGCAATTCTATGTGCACCTATGGCAATAGCAGAGGTTCTGCTTATGCATTCAAAGCAGTCAAAGGCTGCACGATTCACAAACTTAGAAACATCCTGAGCATTTTTAACAAGAGCAAGATAATCTTGCCTTTTATCATCAGGAAGGAGAGGGTTCATAAGCTCTAAGTCTCCTGTGACCTCCTTAAGGAACATTCCCAGATACAAGATATAGGAACTGATCCTAGCAGAAAGCATAGAAGCCTGGAAGGATCGATGTCCAAAGGCATCAAGAGTCCTACACTCACATCCTGGAGGATTAGATGCATGTCTTTTTGCACTCTTTATCCATCTCATGGCTGATTCCACCACCATGGAATGGTGTGGTAATTGAGTCTTCTGAAACCCAGGACAAGGAGAAATTCGATACATGGTGTCGAGTCTTCGAGAGTGAGGAGATGTGGTCAGAAGTGTTTCCCACATCCTTAACGTAAGATCATGCAAGATCTAATGAATAGGTAAGGTAGCTGCCTCCTTGGGAGCCTTAGGGTATTGTAGGATTTCTAATTCCTTTGCCCTAGGCTCTTTTTCAGGAGCCACTGTAATGGAAAGACCTTGGGCCACATCTCGGATAAAATCCTGAAAGGACATATCCTCTGGTGGAGACATCCTATGCTGAGGAGAAGAGGAATCCTCAGGAAGAAGTACTCTGGTATCGGCAGAGCTTTCAGAGTCTTCAGACTCATCTGAGGATTCAAAGTATCTCCGATCCAGGTGATCATGCAAGGCACGGTACCGGTACCGATCGAAGTTGGCATCGGAGTGGTCCGGTACCGACTTGTCGATGCCGGATAGAGACGCATGACTCAGCCCTGATAGAATACCTGCCGATGTCGATGCAGTCAGTGCTAGTACCGGAGTCAGTGCCGGTACTGGTTGAATTGTCTGAAGCGGTTTCAGGGGCATCGAGGCTGTGAGAAGAGCCACCAGACAGCGTTCAATAGCCAAGAATCTCTGGTTTATCGACGCTGCCGATGCTTGGGTATCAGTGCCGGATGAAGCAGCTGGAACCCCAGAGCATGACACCAGTAGTTCTGCCGAGGTTGAAGCCTCGAGAACATCCTGGAGCTTTGGAAGCCGAAGCCTCCCGCCAGGGCAATTTTGCCTGTGAAAGTCCCTCAAGGGCAATGCCAGAGGCATCTCAATGTTTAGAAGGAGATCTACCCTTTGAGGACCGGCTAGATTTATGTTTAGTTAACTGAGATCCATGGGAAGAGGATGAAGCCCTGAAGACGTCGATGCCACGGAGGCTGCATTGGCGGGAAAGAGAGTGCTAAGCTTAGCAGCTCGGTTTTGCCGGCCCCTTTTCAACATCATCCCACAGGCAACACACTCTAAAATAGAGTGGTCAGGACCTAAACATTTGAGGCACCACTCATGGTGTCGGTGACGGAGATGGTACCGCCACACTTAGAACACTTCTTAAAACCCGAAGCTGGTTTTTCCATTTTTAGGGAAAAACTTGGGCCTAGTGCCCAAAATGGTGCGTGGCACCCGAGAAGAGAATTACTGGAGAAAGACTCCAGAAAAAGTTTTTTTGGGAGGTTTTTCAGAAAAAAGAAAAGAACCACCAGCGGTACCGGTATAGCGTCAAGGGAAGGCAGACGCAACCACAAAAAAAGGGGGGAAATTTTCTGCGGTGACAGGATGTGCGACCTGTCAGCTCCGCGGAAAACAAAGAACTGGAGAGGGACAGTTGGGAAAGGCGGGAAGGCAGCACGCAGGTGCTGTGGGATGCTCCGAAACGTTTTCCTATTGGACGCTGGGGAGCGTTCCCGCGCAGGCTCAGTCGGTACCGACAATATCCATATGTGAAGACTACATTCCTGCTTGTTCCTGGAGATCAGCGTAATCCACTCATCTGGACTGGGCTAGCAGTATAAGGAAAATGAGTTGTGTGACGGTTATAGAGTCTTTCTATTCCATAAGTTATTTGTAGCAAAGACTAGTAAATAAAGTTGGTCTTCTCACATGAGTCATTATTCCAAGAAATTTGTATTGCAAAGGAAAAAAATAAGTAACACAGAATCCATATACTGCTGTTTTCAGGCAGATATAATTAGACACTCTCACCTTTCTATTACATTCATCTCTCTTGACAGCAGCAAGCCTTATGAAGGTCACCAGTGTTAAATTACCAGTTCGTCAATCAACCATTTGCTTCTCACTAAGGACAGAAGGCCTCTGCAGGGCTTAAAGCAACATGATTAACAAAAATCCATGCAGATAATTCACTTGAGATAAATAAAATAAAGGTAAAATTACCAAGGTTCCATTTTTTTCAGACACTTATCATAGAACATACATTGATTGAACATTTCTAGAAGCTCATCTTCTGTAGTCATAGCTACTATTATAGATCTCAGTACATCAAGGACACCGTTGTTAGTGAACCCCACACCTATTATCTCCATCACTTATAATGAGAAAAGCCTGCGTTGCTTTATACTTTTAAGAAGCCTTCTGAAATTTTACACAGTGGGGGAAAGAGGAGTTTTGAAAGGTTCCCAATATTTGTACATCAAAATATTAACACAAAAGCAGACACGAGTAAAATAGAACAAAAGGAAGCAACAAATTACCAGAATCAGCAAAATATTTGCTTTCAAAAAAACAAAACAAGTTTGCTTGTTGAATAAATAATCTGAGGGGTTGAAAAACTATAAATTGTGTGTTTGTAAATCAGCATTTATGCTGTGTGTGTAAAACAAAAAGGTATTTGCTCAAAAAATGCACAATTACACATGTTTAGTTCACATAGATGCAGCAAGACATGATGACCCTTTGCCAATGGATAGGTTATTTGTTCCATCTGTTATCCAGAGCAAACCTGAGCATTTTTACATAATTATATTTCCATGACTCATGTCCTAGCACCTACTAAAATGGCAGAGAGGCCCCCATATAACATAGCTGTGGATTTTTTTCTTTTAAGATGTTTTTCCCCTAATCTTTGGGCTTATTTCTCACTGGAATTCAAAAAAGAACTGAAGTTAGTTAAAAACTGGCCAAAGCATATGGCTTTTCATTTTGGCAGTCTGAAAAGCAAAAATGCTTACCTGTAAAAGGTGTTCTCTTTAGACAGCAGGATTAATTAAGCCATGCAAAATCATCATCGGAGGACACTAGGATTTAACAGCTCTCCCAGATCTCAGAACTAGTGAAAACAATCTGAGAACGCGAGACTCTTCCAACACACAGTGGCCTTCCTCAATCGCCTCAGTAAATGCCACAGCACAAGGAGTAAAGCAACTTTCAAGGTGGTAGAAGAGACTGCTTGATTAATACTGTGGTCTATAGAGAACATCTGTTACAAGGTAAGTAACTTTGCTTTCTCTGTTGACAAGGATGTAATCAGGCAAACAAGTCAGTGACTCCCTTAGAGTTGCTCAACTTTATAGAAAAACTTGCCCATTGTTGAGGAGTCATCCTATTAGAATAAATAAGTCTCCTACATCAAAGACCATTTGGTCGGTACTGCTTGATCGAATGCATAGCCTCCGATTTATGAATGGTCCAAGCCAAGGGTGTCCAACTGCAGTCCTAAATGGCAACAATCCAGCCTGGTTTTCAGATGTCCCTAATGATTATTAATGAGATATTTGCAAGGAATATTACAAGGATACTCATTTGCTCATATCAGACATGGGTACAGGAAACTAGGGAATTAACAAGGGTCTGCTTTGCCACTGCAATATCCAGTTTGTTGGGGTCAAAGGAGAACAGCTGCATAATCTTCTGAAGGATTCTGTTCATTTAACATACAAGAGTGCATAGGAGATCCAAGATGGCACTGCAAGCCGCTCTAGTTCCTGGCTGCTTTTCCTCATTATGCTGAAGAGGAAGGGGAAAACTGGCAAGAAACCTCCTCCTGCCAAGGAGATCCCTTCTCCCTCACTTATCTCTGCTTCGAGTTCCTTGGACTTGTTTTTCTTGCTGCCAGAGCATCAGCTTGCTCAATCTGGTGATTTCCCAGCATTGTCTATGCCAGGGCTGGATGGCTCGGTGTCCTCTTCAGTGTGTGATCTTTTTTCACCAGAACTGTGGAGGCACCTTATACTGCCTGCCGGGGACATCGGCTCAGTGGCTCCCAGACCAGCGGGTCCCAAGGAATACAGCCGCTTCTCTGGTGGGAGGTAATGCATCCGGGCCGGCTGTGGCTTCAGGGCAGATGCCATGAGAGACATTGTTGGCAGCAGGTGGTGTGCAGCACTTGAATCAGCAGGACCTGTGCTAGTGATTGCAGTATAGCCGCAGGCTTTGGTCAGAGGCTCCCTTCCCTTAATGGAACCAATGACTGGTCAGTTTTCTGGTTCTTCTTTTGTCGTGGCGAGACTAGAAAGTTTCACCTTGGAATCTATATGGAATGCTATTTCCAAACTTGGTGAGGCTTTGGTTCTCTGCAAGTTGAGTAACTCCTCTGATTAAAAAGAACTCTGATATTGCTGTATTGAAGGAGACTATGGAAGATCTGATGCTTAAATCTCAGAGGTTGTAACTCTGCATTTATCAAGGATATGACTACTACAAAGTTCAAGACTGAAATCAATGGGGTCGCAGCTCCGATAACGATCGGAAACTGCTACCGCGGCTTTGTAAACAAGCCCTTATGTGTCACTTATTTGCCAATTATTTAAATACATTTAAATACTCTTGGCTTTTATTGTGTGCTAGTTTTTCATTTGTTGTTTATGCACACATTGTCTCCTTTCTGCATTTGTCGTTAACATCAAGTATGCTTAAAAGTGGCTTATCTGTGCTTAAAGGCAGTGCTTATTTTCTGCATTGACCTGCAAGTTTGTACCTGAGGCAATAGAGGATTAAGTAACTTGCCCAAGGCCACAAGGGGTGCTAGTGGGAATTGAATTTTTTGAAAGACTAAACTAATTTACCCGTTCACTCAGTATTTTATAGATTATTATGTCCTCTTGACTGTCTCTTCTCTAAGCTGACGAGCCCTAGCCTCTTTAATCTTTCCTCACAGGACAGTCTATCCATCTACTTTACCATTGTGGTCTCCTTTATTTGTACCTTTTCTAATTCTGCTGCACACACTAGTCAAGGTGAAGTAGCTACATAATGAGATATAGAGGTATTATGATAGTCTCCATTCCTTTACTAGTAATTCCAAACTGGTTCCCTTTTGGACTGCCACCACACACTGAGCTGATTTTAGCATACCGTTCTGGTTGACACCTAGATCTGTTTTCTGGGTGGCAATTCCTAATGTAGAGCCTAGCATCCTATTGCTACAGTTCAGATTAGATTATTCTTGCCTTTGCGAATGACTTTGCATTTGTCTACATTAAATTTCATCTGCGATCTGGATTGTGAAGTCACTCAGTATTGCAAGGCCCTCTGACGGACAATTTCTCATAATCCATTTGTGATTTAACAAACTGAATAATTTTGAGTTGTCTGAAAATTTTTTCACCTTCCATTGGTCTCATTTTTAAATATGTTAAAAGGCCGTGGCCACTGTACAGATTCCTGGAGTATGCCACTATTTACCTTTGCCCATTGAAAAAATTGGCCATTTAGTGCTACTCTCCATTCCTATCTTTACACCAGCTCCCAATCCATGGTAGGACATTTCCTTCCTATCCCATATTTTTTTTCCATTTCCTTATTAGTCTCTCATGAAGGACTCTTAAAAGTATTCTGAAAATCAAGGTATACAATATTAACCGTGGCTTGCCTTTATCCACAGGTTTATTTACATCTTCAAAAAAAATGTAGCAGATTAAAGAGGCAAGACTTCCCCTTGGCTAAATCCACGCTGGCTCTGTCCCATTAAACCATATCTATCTATATGTTCAGTAATCTGGTCTTTCAAATAGTTTCCACCATTTTGCCCAGCATCTATTCCCAACTCAATCAATCTATAATTTCCCAGAACACCCACAGAACCCCTTTTCAAAATTTGCCATTACATTAATTTTTTTATTTGCAAAGATTTGGCATACCGCTCTGTCAAGAACTTCAAGGCAGTTTTACAATAAAAAGTCTATTGTTACACCACCACCAAAAACAGAGACAGAACAGGACAAACATAGGACAAAAAGTGGGATAACAGAGGGGGAAGCAGTTGCACAGCAGTAGTATACCAAAAGAAAAACAGAGGAGAAGCAAGCATTCTCATAGCATGGGAAACAGGGAGGGGGAAAGAAGGAATGAGGAACTGTAAGGGAAACAAAAATCATGAGAGGGAGCATGGCTAAGTGCCATTGAAGGCCTGACTAAAAAGCTAGGACTTTAGGCCAATTTACTTTTTGGAGGAGGATTCTTTATGAAGATCAATGGGCATAGAGGTCCATAATAAAATGTTGTTTCAAGATGTATCTTGAGTTTTGTAGAGACGAGTTTTGTATTTGATGAGCAAAAAGCATGAGGGGGGCAATATAAGGGATGAGATGTGAGCAAGTATTCAGGAAGGTCGGAATAGTAAGCTTGATGAGCCAATGTTAAAAGTATGAACTTTATGCAAAAGGCAACAGGAAGCCAGTGTTCACAGAGCAATGGTCTGATGTGATCATACCATTTGGCCTTGTAGATAGGTTTTACTGTTTTATTTTGCAGTAGCAAGACAGACACCTACTAGTTGAGAATTGCAGTAATCTATTCTAGTGATAACTCATGAGTGAAGAACTATCTTTTAAGGCTGTAGTGTAAAGGCACGGTTTTATTCCTTTAATCTTTTTGGAGACAAAGAAGTAGCTTTTTACAGTTTAGAGATAAAAGGGTTAAAAGTAAGAGATCACCAAAGAAACAAATTTTTTTATTGAGATCGGCATAGAGGAAATTTGTAGAAGGTGAGGGGGTAAATAGTTATTGTAAGATAACCAAAGTGCCTCAGTTTAAGGGTTTAAGACCATTTTATAAGATTGGAGCTAGACTGCAATTGACTGAAGTTTGGAACAGAGTTCTTGTTGAAACTGGGCATCCTAGATGTTGTAGGCTATTATAAGCTGAATGCTGTCAGTGTAGAAGTAGGAGCTTATATTGAGATCTTGGATGAGGAGAGCAAGAGGGGAGATGAACAAGTTGGAGAGTCAAAGTGAGAATGGATCCCTGGGGCACACCATATGACTGAGGGAAGGAATTAGTTAAATGGCCATTTATGAGAACTTGACATGTACGATGGGATAGGGAGCTGAACCAGTTTAAGGCAATGGATTTAATAAATGGAGGGAGGATGGCAAGGAAATCCACAGTATTACCTGTTAACTTTCAAAAGGGAGACTGATAAAATGAAGAAAAACACTAAGAGGAGCTGCTTCAAAGGTTAAAAGCTTACATCAAGCCCAGATGTGGTTTAAAAATACTATCTTGGAATCCCAGACCACATGTATTCCATGCTTTAAGAAAGGTGTACATAAGGCCAAAAACTGCCAGCATGGTTTAAAGGTGAGGTCAGAGAAAATGTTCTAGCCAAAACAGTATCTTTCAGGAAATGGAAAAAGGAGTCAAATGATGGAAACAGAAAACATAAGCAATGGCAAGTTAGATGCAAGGCATTGATAAGGCAGGCAAAGAGAGAATTTGAAAAACAGCTTGCTGTGAAAGCAAAAACGAACAATAAAAACGTTTCAAGTACATTCATAGCAAAACACCTATAAAAGTCAGCTGGACCATTAGATGACAGAGGAGTAAAAGGGGCGCTAAGAGAGGACAAAGCCTAGGCAGAGACACCGAATAAATTCTTTGTTTCGGTCTTTACTGCAGAAGATGTTGAGAAGTGATCCATACCTAAATGGGTATTTAAAGGTGATATATCAGAAGAACAAACAAATTTCGATAAACTGGGATGATGTATTACAACTATTTGATAAACTAAAGAGTAGCAAATTACCTGGACTGGATGGAATATATCCCAGGGTGTTGAAAGAACTGATATATGAGATCGCAGACCTACTATTAGTAATCTGTGACCTATATTTATTTATTTATTTTATTTATTTAACATTTCTTCTATACCGCGCTATTATAATCAGTGCGGTGTACATCGAACAAAACATACTACAATGCATACAAGCAACATTGTATGCGATCACACCTTCAATATTGTATGCAATTCTGGTCACCATATCTTAAAAATGATATAGCATTATTAGAAAAGGTACAGAGAAGAGCCACCAAAATGGTAAAGGGAAGGAAGGATACCCCTCTTTGAGGAAAGGCTTAAAAGGTTAGTGAACGTCAACTTGGAAAAAAAGAGGGCTGAAGGGAGATATGATAGAGGTCTATAAATTAATGACTGGAGTAGAACAGGTAAACATAGAAAGGCCTTACTCCACCAAAAAGTAGAAAGGGGGACACGCAATGAAGCTAGAATGTAACCCACTTAAGGCTAATAAAAGAAAATATGTTTTCTCTCAACGCATAATCAAACTCTAGAATTTGTTACTGGAGGTAAAGCGTAGTTACTCACCTGTAACAGGTGTTCTCCAGGAGCAGCAGGAATCAGTCCTCACTTATGGGCGACGTCGGCGCCGACGGAGCCCTCGCGGAGCAATTTTCCCCAGCTTTCAAAGAAAGCCTTTGGGAATTGCAGCGCGCATGCGCGGTCGTCTTCCCGCCCGAAGGTGCCATCTTAGCCAGTCAGATGACATAGCTAAAAAAGACAGCATAAAAATTTGCAAAAAGAACATAAGCAGACAATTGCAACTCCAAGGGGAGGAGGGAGGGTAGTGAGGACTGATTCCTGCTGCTCCTGGAGAACACCTGTTACAGGTGAGTAACTACGCTTTCTCCAGGACCAAGCAGGAAGTCAGTCCTCACTTATGGGACTCCCAAGCTCAAGGCTACCGGAGACCCTAAGCACAAAAATGAGCTCCCTCTAGCTCAGCAGCACAGAAGGATAGAATCTTCGCTGAATTATCACCCACCGGTAGCCCACATCCGGGATGGAGGGTAGGAGTTGCTCAGACCTCAAAGAGATTACGGAGGACTGCCTGTCCGAAAGCACTGTCCCTACGGGACTCCCTCTCGAGACAGTAATGGACCGCAAAAGTCTGGCTCGAAGACCAAGTAGCGGCCCGGCAGATGTCTGCCAGCGGAACAGAGCGGAGGTAAGCCACTGACGTAGCCTTTGCCCGAACGCAATGAGCCGTGACCCGACCTTCCAAGGAGAGTCCGGCTGCCCCATAAGCCCAAGAGATACAGTCCGCAACCCAGATGGACAGAGTACGCTTGGAGACCGGGAGCCCCAATTTATTGGGGTCAAAAGACACAAAAAGCTGTGAAAAGGGGAGACCACTTTAGGCAGAAATTTAGGGTGAGTCCGTAGGACTACCCTATTTTTGTAGAACCGAGTGTAAGGGGGATCAGACACGAGGGCCTGCAATTCACTCACGCGTCTAGCGGAAGTGAGGGCTATCAAGAACAGCGTTTTCCAAGACAGAAAACGGAGAGAACAGGTAGCCATAGGTTCAAAAGGCGGACAGGTGATCCGCTGCAAAACCACATTCAGGTCCCAGTCAGGCGCTGGCGGGCGCAGAGGTGGTTTAAGTAGAAGGAGACCTCGGAGAAACCTCGTCACGAGAGGGTCGTTGGAGAGAGGTCTGCCGTCCACCGGCACATGATGTGCTGAAAGAGCACTGAGGTGAACTTTGACGGAGTTGGACTTGAGTCCCAGATTAGAGAGGTGCAGCAAGTACTGCAAGATCACCGACACCGGGCAGGAGAAGGGATCCTGAGACTGTTGGGTACACCAAACGGAAAAGCGACGCCATTTAAGGGCGTAGCATTTGCGGGTAGAAGGTCGTCGCGAAGCCAAGACGACCTCCTCCACCTCCGCCGGCAGGAGGAGGGGAGCAAGGACTACCCTCTCAGCAGCCAGGCCATTAGGTTGAGAGACCTGAGGTTGGGGTGCAGTAGGGACCCCTGATCTTGAGTGAGGAGATCCGGTTGTACCCCCAGAGGGAATGGATCCTCCACCGCCAGGTGCAGCAGGAGCGGAAACCACGGCTGCCTGGGCCAGCGAGGGGCCACCAGGATCATGAAGGCCTTGTCCCGGAGAACCTTGAAAAGAGTCCGAGAGACTAGCGGGATGGGAGGGAAAGCGTACAGAAGGCTCCCCGACCATGAGATCAGAAAGGCGTCCGCCGCAACCCGAAGGGGGTGTGGCTGACGAGAGCAGAAGCGAGGAAGCTGCCGGTTGTGAGGACTGGCAAAGAGATCCACCGTGGGGAGGCCCCACTTGAGGAAGAGTTTCTGAACTACCAAGGGATCCAGACGCCACTCGTGCGGCTGGAGGACCCTGCTGAGTTTGTCCGCAAGGCAATTCTCTTGGCCCGGGAGATAAACGGCCTTGAGGAGAATGCCGTGACTGACGGCCCAAGAGCAGAGCTTTTGTGCCTCCCGGCAGAGGAGGAAGGAGCCCGTGCCCCCCTGCTTGTTCACGTAGAACATGGCAACTTGATTGTCCGTCTGGACAAGGACGGACTGTTGGGAAGTCAGGTGGGAGAAGGCCTTGAGAGCTAGGCGGATCGCCCTGAGCACCAGGAAGTTGATCTGCTGAGCAGACTCCCACGGGGTCCAGAGGCCCTGAGTACGTGCCTCCTGGCAATGTGCTCCCCAGCCCAGGAGGGATGCATCGGTGGTCAGCACCCGGGTCGGCTGAGGTGACTGGAAAGGCATTCCGGATATCAGGTTCGGCTGCCGGAGCCACCACCGGAGAGACGAGATCAGCGGCTCGGAGATGCGCACCAGGTCTGCCAGGCCGCCTGTGGCCTGACGCCACTGTTGGCGGAGACACCATTGAGCAGACCGCATATTCAGGCGGGCATTGGGGGTCACATGGACGGTGGAAGCCATATGGCCGAGCAGTCTCAGGAAGCGCCTGGCGGAGACCAGGGGCTGGCTGCGAAAGCGGTCGGCTAGGTCCATGAGCCGTTGAGCCCTGTCGAGCGGTAGGTATGCTCGCGCCTGAGGAGTGTGCAGCCTTGCGCCGATGAACTCGAGATCCTGTGAGGGGAGCAAAGTGGACTTTGCGAAGTTTATAACAAAGCCCAAGTGCTGCAGAAGAGTCACCGTTCGGCGCGCGGCGTCGGTGACCTCCAGGGCGGACGCTGCTCTGATGAGCCAGTCGTCCAGGTACGGAAATACATAGAGGCCGTGAAGCCTGAGATGGGCCGCCACCACCGCGAGACATTTTGTGAAGACTCGTGGTGCGGAGGACAGCCCAAAGGGCAGTACTCTGTACTGGTAATGATTCCCTGCCACCACAAACCTTAGGTACTGTCGGTGGCTTGGGTGGATGAGGATGTGCGTGTAGGCATCCTTTAGATCCAAGGAGCATAGCCAATCTCCCTGCTGGAGGTAGGGCAGAAGGATTCCAAGGGTAAGCATCTTGAACTTCTCTCGCACGAGGAACTTGTTGAGGTTGCGTAGGTCCAGGATGGGTCTGAGGCCTCCTGTTCTCTTTGGTATCAGGAAATACCTGGAGTAAAAGCCTTGACCTCTCAGGTGGTGGGGCACCGGTTCCACCGCCTGTTCCTGCAGAAGACCCGCAAGCCCCTGAAGGAGCAATTCCCTGTGCAGAGGGGGTCGCGGAGGTTCTCCCGGAAAATAGGAGGGAGGGACCTGATGGAAGTGGAGAAGATAGCCCTCTCGCACGACCTGAAGCACCCAGGCATCTGCGGTGATGCTGGACCACCTGTGGGCGAAGTGAACCAGCCGGCCTCCGGTGCTGGGAGGAACCAGCGGGGGGGGAGAGGCTATGCTGAGCGAGTCAAAAACCCCCACCCTGCTGAGCAGGGGCAGGTGGTGCAGGCTTGGGGGCTTGCTGCCTACGGGACCCGTTACCCCGTCCCTTGGCCTGCTGGCCCTGTTGGGGAGCTGCAGGGGCCTGATAATGGGGGTATTGTTTGTAGGCAGCCGCCTTCCTCGGGTAAAAGGACTTTTTTCCCGAGCCCTTCTTCTTCTGGGAAGGGGCGGAGGTCTTCCTAGAAAGCCTAGTCCTGGTGAGAGTCTCAGTCTCAATTTGCGCAGCCTTTTCCGCCATGGGTTTGCCAAAGAGGTTTTCGCCTCGGCAGGGGACATCGACCAACTTGTCCTGCACCCAGGGTTCAAGGTCCGACGACTGAAGCCAAGCCTGTCGGTGGGCACCGATGCCGGCTGCGGCCACTCGAGCCGACGCTTCAAAGCCATCATAGGCCGCTCGGGACATGAACTTTGAGCATTCCCGAATGCCAGTGGACAAGGCTAGGAACCTCCGCAAGGGTTCCTCGGACAGACCAGCGGAGAAACCGGCTAGCTCTTTAGCCAGATCCCGGAGATACATGCCCATGAATAGCTGGTAAGTCTGGACACGACATGCGAGCATAGAGCCCTGGAAGCACTTCTTGCCAAGGCCATCCAGGTTACGGGCCTCCCTCCCAGGAGGCACCGAGGAGTGCATCTTCTGGCTCTTAAGACGATGCATGGCCGATTCCACTACCATGGAATGGTGTGGCAGCTGTGCCTTTTGAAAGCCAGGGCTCTTGCGGACTCGATAGATAGAATCGACCCGCTTGCTCAGGACCGGCGAGGAGGCCGGACTCTCCCACATGCGGAAGAGTAGTCGTTCCAGCATAGGAGGAACCGGCACAGTAAAGTGTTCCCTCGCGGGAGAGTCATACTGGAGGGCGTCGAGCTCTTCGGCTCGAGGCTCCTCCTCGGGATCCGCAGGGAAGGCCAAAGCCTTGGCCATATCCCTAACGAAGTCCGAGAACCGGGCATCCTCCGGGGGGGACTGCTTCCGAGGCTCGGACTCCAGTGAGTCCGATGGGACACACCGAGTCCGGAAAGAATCAGGTGACTCTTCCTCCTCAGACTCCCAGACCGACTCCGACGAGGACTCGGTGGGGTCGGCCCGGACAGGGTGCGGCGCCAGCCGCCCCGACGCCGAGGGAGTCGGCGTCGGCGACCTCGGTCCCGAACGGGAGGCCGAGGGTGACCTCGACCGAGGATCGACTCGAGTTCTCATCGACTCGAGGATCGGCTCGGTCTCCGGGGTCGACTTGGACGTCGACGTCCCGGCGGTCGGGGCAGCGGCGCCAGCGAGGCCAGCGAGCAGTGCCCGCTGCTGGTCCATGAAGGCAGACAGTCTGCTCTCCAAGGCCGTCAACCTGAGTCCGAGCTCAGGCGACCCAGCAGCCCCCGACTCGGGCCCCGACGGCGTCGGGCCCGACGTCGGCTGTCGCGGAGGCGAGTCCAGAAGGACCACAGGACTTACCCGGGCAGGCGTCTCCGACTCCAGGCGAGGTCGCTTCGGGATGTGTTCCTTCTCCAAGGACCCGGGGCGGCTGTCGGGGCTATGCGACCTGGCCCTCGCGGAACCAGGAGCGTCCACCGACGCCGCCCTCGCGGGTTTCACCTTCCGGCCATGGTCCCCGGAGGGAGAACCCCGGTCGGAGGAGCTCCGGCGACGGTCCGAGCTGGAGCCTTTCGACGCGGAGGCCTCCGACGAGGTCCGGGTGCGGCTGGGGTCAGCGAAGATTCTCTCACGCTGATGCCGCCGACTTCTCAACGCCTTTGAGGACAATTTGCTGCAGGGCCCACAGATCAGTTCCTCATGATCAGGGCCCAGGCAGCGGAGGCAAAAGTCGTGTGTGTCGGTAAGTGACATATTTCGGTCACACCGACCACACCGCTTAAACCCACTGGCAGCCATCGGGGGAAAAGGGCCCCTGCGAGGTCAAAGGACCAGGCTGCCAGGGAAAACGAAAACGAAAGCTGACTAAGTCAGAAAAAAACGAAAAAAGTAAGAGGACTCGTGACCGGCGTCGCGAGTCCGGCGGGAAAACGATCGGCGTCGAACCGAAGGAAAAAAGGATAAAATAAGGAAGAAAATCAACTTTTTCGCGGGGACAAGATGGGGACGTCTGTAGGGCTCCGCGGAAAAAAGAAGACTGGCTAAGATGGCACCTTCGGGCGGGAAGACGACCGCGCATGCGTGCTGCAATTCCCAAAGGCTTTCTTTGAAAGCTGGGGAAAATTGCTCCGCGAGGGCTCCGTCGGCGCCGACGTCGCCCATAAGTGAGGACTGACTTCCTGCTTGGTCCTGGAGAATAGTAAAAGCTATTGGTGTAGCTGGGTTTAAAAAACGTTTGGACAAGTTCCTAGAGGAAAGGTCCATAAACCATTATTAAAGAGGACCTGGGAAATCCACTGCTTACCCCAGAACAAGCATTATGGAACCTATGTAGCTTTTTGGGAACTTGCCAAGTACTTGTGACCTGGATTGGCCACTGTTGGAAACAGGATATTGGGCTTGATGGACTTTGGTCTGACCCAGTACGGCATTTCTTATGTTTGTAAGATATTCCAGAGTCTTCAATGCGATCAAGCAGAAAAGTATGATCTATCGCATCAAAGGTGGCACTTAGGTCTAACTAAATTATCAGAATGTTGCAAAGGTTATCCAGGGATAAGCGTAGAAAGTGGATGCTGGACACTGGATGGGGGCACAGGGCAATGTAGAGCAGAGAGAGGGCAGTGGGGAGGGGGGGGAGGAATGATGGACATGGGGTGGGAAGTAGAAGGCAGATAGTGGCTGACAGATGAGGCTGAGGAAGGTGGACAACAGATTCTGGACATGGGATGCAGCCAGAGAGCAGATGCTGGACTCAGGATAGAACAATGGACATGGTGGGGTGAGAAAAAGGGGGCAAGGCACGGGAGTGTGGAGAAAGAGGGAAGAGACACTAGATAGGGAATGAGTGAAGGGGAGATATGCTGGATGTGGGTGGGGAAAGAGAGGGGGGAGAATTAAAGACTGGAAAATAAGAGGCTAAGAGAGGAGAGGGCTGTAGAATGTTCAGTAAGAAGGGTGATTGAGGACTGGATGGTAAGGAGAAAAAGTAAAATTTGAGTTAACAGAGAAAAATTAATAAATAGAGCTGAAAAGGAAAAGATAAATGCCAGAGATGTAAGTGAAGACGACAAGAGGAAAGAGAAATGACATATTCCAATAGCTAAATTGAAAATAAAATGGGATTTTTCTACTTTTGACTACTAGTCATTTTATTCTGTAATCATGTTGATCTTTAGCCTCTGATTTCTGCTTTTCTCTGTCTTCTCTTAACACTTTCTCTTATCCTCAAAGTGTTAAAAGACAGAGAAAAGCAGGAATCAGAGGCTAAATATCAACATGATTAGAGAATAAAATGGTCCATCAACAAAAGTAGAAAAAACAATTTTATTTTCAATTTAGCGATCAAAATGTGTCAGTCTTTGGAATTTACATGTTTTATCTTTATATTTGGCAAAGTACAGGGGGCATATGCATATCTTTCTATTTTCATGGTGTACTGGGGTTTCAGCTTAATTTTTGTCTATTTGAGGATCTACTTCAGGTTGCACCTTGCCAAGAAAACCCTAACTAGGCACAGGGTCGCCAGGGGTCAACATGGACTTAACGGCACACAACCACCACCACCATGTCTATTTTTAATTTGTAGTGATGTATGCTCTACTTGATAAGGATTTATCTCGGTCCTGAGTGTATGTCTGAGGTCAGGTGTTTTGTTAGTATGGAGTTTCTATGTAGGGCTCGGTAGTAATCCAGTTTGTTCAGTTTTCTGAAACAGGTGTATGGATGTTTTAGGGTCCACTGCAATATTTTTGGTGATGCTCTTTTCTAGGTAGGCTTCCTTTGTGCGAGTTTTGGAAGCTGATGCAGTTATGATTTGGTAGATTTTGTGTTTAGGTCCCAAGTAAGTTTTGTATTAGTTCATAATATGTCCAGTATTAGTGAGGGTTTATATTACTCTAAGATGACATGAGAATCAAAAATTATTTTTTGGTATGCATGGGAAATGACCTAGTTCTGCTCTTCACTCATTGTTGGGAGAGGAGTTTCTTTGGATACAGAATACATGTTCAAAGGAGAAAGTGAGAACCACAACGGTTTAAATTACGTGTTATAAAACTATGCGGTGGTTCTCACTTTTTCTTTTTGCTCCTTTGTGCGTGATCACCTTGCATATCCTTTATCTTTTACACAATATATATTTATATTAAATACCATGTTGGTCCAGTATCCTAGGAGTTGATATGTTTTATATTAGATTCCCAGGCTACATAATTAAACTTCTACAATTTTTGCTTTATATAAATATCATTGCACAATTTTAAAATATATATATGTACACATATATATAGCCTGGAAATAAGTTTTCTTTATTTTTGGGGCAAGCACCTGACCGCTGTTCTGAATGAGGGGACTCCATTTCCTGACTACAACTCTAAGGAGCTACCTCCATTTTGGCTGCAGGGAGGGGAGGCACCAGCCCATTTCTCACTTCAGGCAGCAGATTGTTTTGACCTGCCTCTGATGGTCATGCCCTTTTTATCCCCAACCAATGGTCCATCTGACTCCATCACAAGCTTCTTGCTTTGACTATCTGAAAAAAAGTTTCCATTATGAGTTTTTCCATTTAACAACATTTATATTCCATCTATAATGTCCTATATAGATTACAAATCTTTATATATTGGTTTTTTTTAAATTACGTCCCGAGTGGAGAGAGTTGATCGGCAGTGCAGTGTAGCTGCACCTGGATGTCCTCGCTTGCTTTTACTGTTATTAACTGGTGTAATCAAACTCTGGAATTCGTTGCCAGAGGATGTAGGAAAAGTTGTTAGTGAAGCTGGGTTTGAGAGAGGTTTAGACAAGTTCCTGGAAGAAAAGTCCATAAATTAAAGTGGACTGAGGAAATCACCTGCTTACTCCTGGGATAAGCAGCATAGAATCTCTCTACTTTGTGGGAACCTGACAGGTATTTGTGACCTGAATTGGCCACTGTTGGAGATGGGTCCGTCAAGCCCTGTATCCTTTTGGTCCAATCCAGTATAGCATCTCTTATGTTTTCCTTATGTTCTTTGCCTTTACTTAGCCACTTCCTTAGAGAACCATACTGGTTTCCTTTTCTTCTCTCTTTTATTTACTATCTTTACATAACCACGGGATAACCACGATGAATATACAAGAGAGATCTGCATACACTGCTTCCAATGAATGCAAATATCTCTCATACATATTCATCATGATTATCCTGAAAACCTGACTTGGTAGATGTGTCCCGAACAACTAGGTTCAGAACCCCTGTTTTAGAGGGATGGGCGGATAAGCATAAAGAAAGAGTATCCGTGTTTTAATGCTGGCAAATAAGTCTGTTGGAAGAGTGTCCCAATTCAGAAAAATGTCCTGTACATTTTGATAGTCTAGAAACCATTTATGGGTCTGAAGAACTCTACTAAGCATGGCTCGTATGTAGATAGCTTAACTCTGTAGGCGACTGGAAGCCAAAGTCCCAAATTTGTACTAATTCCTGGACTAGTCAAAGGGAACCTGCACTCTCTCGATTGTTGACATAAAATATGATGAGTTGATCATCAGTCTGGATCAGAAATGATGCATCCTGGAGGAGATGAGCAAATAAACATCCTGAGTAAGAGATTGTTCTCAAGTCTAGATAATTGAAAGCTGAAAGAATGAACCAAATCAACCAGGCTCCCTGCATGAGATGAGAGATAATGTTAAAGATAGACAAAGATTCTTCTTGGAGATGCAATGAGCTCCAACATGTGTGTAGGCATCCTTGAGGTCCAACAAACAAAGGCAACCTCCTTTGGTCAAACAGGGGAAGACTGAGAATGATAATCTGAAATTTCTCTTTGCAAAGGAATAGGCTGAAGTTATTCAGATCCAAGATGATATTCTATCTTCTGATCTTTTTGAGATTGAAGAGGAAATACCTTAAATAGAAAGCCTGCTTCCTTTGCTGGACTACAGCAGGTTGGTACTTCATAAAGCAGGTTGGTATGGGTTTGAAGTAGTTGAGATCAAGTCCAAGGTCCTTTGGGAAGAACTTGAAGAAATCCGATATGATTGTCAGATTTTACAATGCCGAGTACCTAGGAAACCACTGTCATTTTCTAATCATTCTGGTGAAAGGAACTAGCAATTTCTGGACAGTAGCAGCATGCTTTTATTGCTGTTCCTCTTTGACAAGGCTTTACATAAGGTTTACACTGGATCTTTGATGGTTGTCTAGAAAAAAGATAGGCAAGTTCTCCTAGAGGATGCCGTCACCTCTGGAGCTACATCTCCATAGCAGCCTAGGGAATAGAAGACCTGATCCAGTAGCTGAACTCCATTCCTTCTGCATGGCAGAGCAGAGCACTATTGCTGAGGCAGAATCACTGTTTGTTTTTTTTTAAACCAGCAATTTCCAACAACCACCAAATTCAATTGATCTGTAGAACTTTATGTGCAGAGCCTGCAATGGGAATATGTACAGAGCCTGCAATGGAATATGTGTGGTTACACAATGGTCTGGTGACCAAGAGACCAGGGTTCTATTCTCAATGGCACTCCTTGTGACCTTTGGGCAAGTCACTTTATCCTCTGGTAATCTAATCTACTTCCAGTAACATCTTCCCAAGAAAACCCAGGGCTGCTAAATCACCAGGAGTCAGCACTAACTCAACAGCTGAGACTGCATTGCATTCTCAGTTTAAGTTGGTGATGGGGAGACTTTGTTTGCAATTTTGCCCATGCCTATATATCAGTTTCCTCCAACATGGACTTGTTCATCTAGAGGATGATGTAGATTCTTTAGTTACAGCCGAGAGATGCTGTGTAATATAGCACAGTGATCCAGGATAGTATCTAATCTCTTTAACCTTGTTGACAAAGTGTGTGCTGCCAAAGCAAGATGTATCTGCCAACTTACTATGTACATCTATGACTGGAACAGATTCTCCCTGTCACTGCAGAAGGTTCATCAGCACTGTATTCTTGACAAGGCTTTTTTGTTTGGTGTAGGTAGTGTAGGGGTTTGTGCCCACTAGTGCTGTCATCTGTCCTGTTATAATAGCACTTCTCCACTTTTTCAGAGAAGGGGTTTCTCAACTCATTCCTTGGGACGCACCTAGTAAATCAGGTTTTCAGGATAACCACAATATGCATGATAGAGATTTGCATCAAATGGAGGAAGTCCATGCAAGCCTCATATGTATATTCATTGTGGTTATGCTGAAAACCTGACTTGCCAGGTGTGTCCTGAGGAGCAGGTTGAAAACAACTGCTTTAGAGTGTAGCTTTGGATTTATTATTCTATTTATTTATTTATTAACTATTAGACCTGTGTGACTGCATCAAAGATGTCTGTTGCTTTAGGCTTTTTTTTTGTTTTAATTTTTATCAAATTTTAAATTTTCACAACACTCCCAATAGGGAAAATTTTCTAGCATCATGACTGTTAAAACAATTAAAGGAAATTGAAAATACGAACAAGGCAGGCAATATAAATTCACATCACAAGACATTCTGAGACCTGAAATAAGGGGAGGAGCTAAAGGGAAATACCACCAGCAAAGAAAGAAAACTAGAAAACGAAAAGAAAAGGCAGAAAGCACAAATCAGGAACCATTTCACAATCAATGCACAACTACTAAGCCTAAACAGATTCTTATTTGGCGTGCTAGATATTCTAGCTACAGGAAATCTTTCCTACTGCTTCAGTTCATAAAAAGACAAAAGTATCAGCATGAAATTTAACACATCTGCATGGAAAGCTTAAAAGCAAGCAAGCAAGCAGTAAGTTCAGCACACTGTTTAAAAATAAATTTTCTTTTTTTCTGTGTTGCTCTACTTAAGCCAGAAAATACCCCAATTTTGTTTCGCAGAAAAGTAGCATTCCAATATCTAAAGAAAAGTTCCGTGATCAAATTTTTATCAAACTCAAGTGGAAACACATTAATCTCAATCTGAGTGCTTTCCAAAATACTCAGCAACATTTAAGCTGTCATCTAACAAAGCTTGCTGTTCCTCCTCCATTTTCCACATTCCCCCCTCCTTCATCCAAGCCCCCTCCCCCCCCCCCACCATGACAAAAGGCTCGGGCAACTGAGGAACATTACTCTAGTATTTTGAGAGCCTCCACAAAATACCTCTAACAAAGTTTCAGGAGAGAACAGCGATGATCTAGGGAAGTTCAGAAATCTAAGGTTACTTCTATGGTTACCCAGGACCTCCATTTTCCTCTGAAACAAACTGATTTTTTAGTCCAAACTCTTTATAGCCTCCATTTGCTTCTCATTTCCTCAACCTTTAATTCCTAAGTAACCATTCTATTACTTGTCCTGCAGTAATAGACCTCCAAAACTGAAAGATCCGAGAGGACAGCAACATTTCATTGAGACAACTGCACTCCAAATAGAATCTAGAGTCTATAGATCTAGACTCTTCCCAGATTAATCACTGGAGCTATTCCAGCTAGTTATCTCCTTTATAGGGCTTCTCCCAGGGTCGAGACCATTTCTGGCCATTCCTCTTGACTGCTAGCCTGATGGGCACTCCCCTCTTGGAAGTGACAATAGATGTTGCTCCTCAGGGATTATTGCCACTGCTACTGCAAGCAAGTAGCCTTCACCAAGGAATTCTTGAACACGTCACTGCTGCACATCAAAAGACAAAATGGCACCAAGTCATATGGTATAGGTTGAAATATCTGTTGATCCACTTGATATTTATAGTATGACCACTGCTCCCTCTAAGCTGTGCGCATGTGCGCGCGCACACACCTCGCCGAGCGAGCGCACATACTTTACAACAGAGCGCACAAAAATTACGGTTCTGATTCTGATAGAAAACAGACGTCTTAAAATTTAAAAGCTGTGATTGTAATTACTAGAAATTTTCCGCTTCATTTAGTAATCGTCTATTTTCATTTAATTTGATTAAAATCAATGTGGTGTACATACTGTATTCTGACGTGTAGTCAAATTTTAAAGTATATAACTGAGTGTCGTTATGTGGCGCACAAAAATTTAACCTTCCTTCAAAAGCTGCACAGCTGATATTTTATGCGCACACAGCCTACAGAAAATTAGAGGGAACATTGAATATGACTATATAGTCTTTCCATCTTTTCTTGATCTTCTTCAACATGAATCCTTGAGCATCCTTTTAGCATTCCAATACAAGGCTGGAATTTTCTCTAACTCTTGTAGCTTTAGGGAAAACCCGTATTGTTGTTCTTATTCCATTTCTACATGCACCATTGTAGTTGTACGTTTTGTCTTATCTTTCTACATGTTGTAAATCTGTTACGCTCCATGGATTACCTCTTTCTACTCTGGCTATGCATTTGAGCAATTTTCAGAGGTTTTTTGTTCATCTATTTTGACCGTTTTTATTTCTGTATGTGATGGGACTTGGTGTTTGGGAAGGTATAGGGAAGTGAGTGTAAGAGGGTGTGGGAGACTGAGGGGATGAGGCGGTACTGCCATGTTATGCCTCCCAAGGGCCAATATAACCCCCTTTTTTATTCCATATGTAGTGCAGTCCTTGGAGAAATCACAAAATAGGAAGGCATTAGATATTTTATATTCATGGACGATATTCAGATGCAATGTTCAATATCAGGAGATAGTAAAGGGGATTTTGGTCGGGACTCAATCAGGTGCAGAAGACTTAAAACCTGATAATCTGGTTGGATTCAAAGTTGCAGTAGAATCCACAAATTAAAAAGATTTGTCAGCCCCATTCATATTTATCAGGCCTGTACTTGGCAACAGTTACTCATGCCTTGATGTTGTCTAAATTAGACAACAGTAATAACTTTCAGTGATGTCATCAACCTGCATAAGTACTAATGTAACACAGAAGCCAGTATGGCACTTTCCAAGCAGGAAGCAAGACTGAAAATCTCTGACAAAATTCAAACTTGAATGTTAATCAACAGCCATAAACTGCAACATTTTGAAACATTTGGCTCTTTTACCATAAATCAATTCTGCATCAAGCAGCAGCAGGACTGCAGTGGGAAGTCTTGCAGGGCAGATCCCAGACTGGTCTAGCAGGATTCAAGGAAAGAAAATGATCAGGCATGTAAAATTTCTCCTTCCTCATTATCCTGCTAGGCCAGTGGGATGCACAAGTGGGATGCACACAAGCAGTCAGGACCCAGGGAAGGAGGCAAATAATGCTCTGGAGAGAATTGCACTAAGAAACCCACCATCTACTCCATCTGCCACCTGCAACCTGTAGTGTTGCCTCAGGGATGACCTTACATATGTCCTCTAGAGACAAAGAGGTAAACTCTACCCAGGAGGAAGCCTATGCCCTAGTGGAGTGAGCATAGACTCCCTCCTGCACATGCTTTCCAGCCAAAAGTATGTCAAAGTGATAGCCTTGTTAATCCAGTGAGTAATGAAAGATTTAGCTGCTGTCTGTCCCTTCCATGGGCAGCTGGACAATGAAAAGGTCAAGCCTTTGTACTCACCCTCTGGGAGTCCCAGGCTGAAAACCCATGGCAGGCTCAGCACCACTCCCCTGGAACTGTTTCTCTGTTTTTATAGATTCTGCATTTCACTGCGGCTTGTAGGCAGATACCTCAGACTTTTTGTGATCTTCAGGGAAGAGCAGGGGGACAAGAGGATGGAGGAGGCATTGAGGTTGTGTGAGGCTACTGATCTCTTACAAATGCTTCCAATTTTCTAACTGCTCAACAGGCCTTTATCATGATAAAAGAGCATAGAACTGAACCAATTTTCCCTCCTCCTTTGGCTACTGAAAATAGTCTAGTGGAGCCTCCCACGTCGCACTCAAGTGAGAAAGTCACCCTCAATTTGGTTGTTCACAAGCAAAATCAATTTTTTTCCTCTCAATTGTTCAGATTTTCTTCAGAGTTGAGAAGATCCATCCACCATCTGCTGGAGACAGAAGAATACTGAGCTGCCCTCTAGTGGCTCAGGCTGAGAGGGACATGGGAGTGATATCATTGAAACCTGGGGTTTTCATTGGTTCTCTGTCCACCAATCTGCTGGCAAGGGAACACAACCCAATTATATGTACTGGTCTAGCAGGACAATATAGAACTATCTTTAAGTAATCATTATCTGAGCAAGACTGGATTATAGGGTAGGGCAAGCTGGGTGGTCAACCTGGGAGCAGTGTGGTGCTAGAGAAAAATGAGGAGATGTCTGAGAATACATGCAAACCAGAAGAGGACCCCCCTGCCCCACCTTATGTCCACTTCCTGCTGCCATCAGCATGAAGTAGATGCTTGCCCCAAAATAGCCTGCAGCTTCTTCTGCCTTGCCATTCCTTCTTTTGGCCCTTTCCTGCCTCAGTTACTGCCTTCAGAAAAAAAAAGGTAGCAAATGAGGTTGCAAGAAGGCCCATTATCTCCAGAGGCAGGGACTGCTGAGGGATGAGTATAGCATCACCATCATTATTCCCACTGGGACCAAAAGGGGTGGGGAGTGCCATTGATATTCTCAATCGGGGTGCTAACCACGCCATAACCAGCCCTATATCCGAGGTGCTCCCTTCTCACTGTCACTCCCTCCAGAAGTCAATTCTCTTAACCTGTCCTCCTCTCCAGCTATCCTCTCATCTCCCTCTCCTTATCTCAAGCCAAGCTTTCTTAACCTCTTAAACATAACCAACAGTCATGTTTAAGAAATGATAATTACACTTACCTGGTAATTGTAGTTCCTTGAGTGACGACAGTTCAGTCCTCTACCTCTGGGTTGTCAATCTCCTCCTGCAGCTTGGAGACTGGTATGTCAGAATGATGACATCACTGGATATAGTCTGCTGCACTCTCTCCTCCATTCCAATGTGAACTATTAACAAAGCAGACTCAAAGGAGCAAAAAATAAGTATCGAACCATAAACATTGAATCTAACAAATACTAACAGCAACGGCCCCCCCCCTTTCGGGCAAGGCTTTCTGTCACCCGCCCCTGCATCAAAGAAAGGGAAACCCCTCAACCAAGGAAAAATCAAGACAGACTTACCTGTAACACTCATTGGCACTGAACGCAGCCCGGGGCCCCTTTGAAACATCTGGGTGGGAAGGAGGACTGAACTGTCGTCACTCAAGGAACTACAATTACCAGGTAAGTGTAATAATCATTTCCTTATCGTTCCTCCAGTTCAGTCCTCTACCTCTGGGATGTACCAGAGCAGTAATCATTGGGAGGGACCTCTCGAGCCAGCCGATAAAACCGCTGACCCAAAACGAGCATCGTTAGCCGCCGCGACATCCAGCCGGTAATGCTTGCTGAAAGTATGTAGCGACGACCAAGTCGCCGCCCTACAAATGTCCCCGGGAGGAACCAAACTGTGTTCCGCCCAGGAACAGGCCTGCACCCTGGTGGAATGCGCTCGCAACCCCACAGGCACCACTCGACCGTGAAGCAAATAAGCAGACGCAATTACCTCTCTAATCCACCGGGCAATGGAAGCCTTAGCCGCCGGCTCACCTTTGCGCACTCCTCCAAACAACAAACAACCGATCGGACTTGAGGAAGGACTCCGTGACCGCCAAATATTGACGCAACGCTCTCTTCACGTCCACAAAACGGAGACGGCGATCAGCCCCGCCGCTATGCAAAGATCCTAGAACGGGCAAGCAGACCATCTGATTCAAATGAAACGGAGACACCACCTTAGGCAAAAAGGACAGCACCGGCCGCAGAACCACCATTTCCCTAGAAAAGGACAAGAAAGGCTCCCGACACGACAATGCTTGTAACTCCGAAATCCTTCTAGCCGAACAAATCGCTACGAGAAACAGTTTTTAACGTCAAATCCTTCAGTGATGCATGACGCAACGGCTCGAAGGGAGACTTGGACAACGCCGCCAGGACGAGATTGAGATCCCACGGCGGCACACTTACTCTCCGCACAGGTCGTAACCTGGAGACCGCCTTCAGAAATCGGCCCACATTGGGATGAGCCCCCAATGAGACTCCGCTGACCTTGCCCTGATAACAAGAGAGGGCCGCCAACTGCACGCGCAGGGAACTGGCCGCAAGACCTTTATCATAACCATCCTGCAGAAACTCCAGGACCACTGGGATGGACACCGTAGCTGCCCTAACCTGACGCCGCGAACACCAATCCTCAAAGATCCGCCAGATCCGCACATAAGCCAAGGAAGTGGACCGTGTACGCGCCCTAAGTAAGGTCTCCACGACCGCCGAAGAATAACCCTTCTTGCTCAGCGTTGCCCTCTCAATGGCCAAACCGTAAGCGAGAACCGATCCACCTGGGGCATGAAAAGTGGACCCTGCAGCAACAGATCGGCTCGATCCGGGAGACGCCAAGGATCCCCGTCCAGAAGACATACCAAGTCTGCATACCATGGACGCCTCGGCCAGTTGGTTGCCACCAAAAGAACTCTCCCCGAGTGAGCTCCGATTTTTTGAAGCACCAGGCCTATCAACGCCCACGGGGGGAAAACGTATAAAAGACCCTCCGACAGCCATCAATGCAAAAGCGCGTCTATGCCTTCCGACATCCTTTCCCTTCGCCTGCTGAAAAACCGACCGACCTTCGCTGACCGGAAGGTCGCCATGAGATCCATGAGCGGAGTCCCCCAACGTGCCTCTATCTGCTCGAAAACTGTGGGATGCAACTCCCATTCGCCCGCATCCACCTGTACCCTGCTGAGGAAATCTGCCTGGACATTGTCCTTCCCTGCAATGTGCGCCGCCGAGATTGCGGACAACCGAAGTTCTACCCAAGCGAACAGCGCGTCCGCCTCTTCCTCCATCGCGGCACTCCCCGTGCCGCCCTGCCGGTTGATGTACACGACCGTCACCAAATTGTCGGACAGAACCCACACGGGCCGACCGCGCACCACCTCTTCGAACGCCTGAAGAGCCCGGAGAACCGCTCGAAGCTCCAGATGGTTGATCGACCAAGAGGCTTCCAGGGGAGTCCACTGCCCCTGCGCAAACTGATTTCCACAGTGAGCTCCCCAACCCGTCAGGCTGGCATCCGTCAACAACGGAGTCCAGTCGGGCTGTTCCAGCGGCATGCCGGCCGCCAGCGACGACTGGCGAAGCCACCACCGAAGAGACCGCCTGACCGCGAGTGGACAAGGCAGCCGCTTGCTCAACGAATGAGACTGATGCGACCAGCGGCGTAGCAGCGCCCGCTGCAACGGTCTCATGTGCACCTTGGCCCACGGCACTGCTTCCAGCGTTGCCACCATGGTCCCCAGGACCCGAAGATAATCCCAGGCAGACGGCGCTGTCACCGACAGGAACCTACGAATCAGGGACCTCAGGGCCTCGGCCCGTTTCCGTGGAAGAAACACCTGACCTGACAACGTGTCGAACCGGACTCCGAGGTATTCGAGATCCTGGGAGGGCGTCAAGCGACTCTTTGCCGGGTTGACTACCCAACCCAGACTCTGTAAAACTGCACCACTCTGTCTGTCACCCGGACACTCTCCTCCATGGACTTGGCTCGAATCAACCAATCGTCCAGATAAGGATGGACCAGGATGCCTTCTTTGCGCAACGCAGCCGCCACCACCACCATGATTTTGGTGAAGGTCTGCGGCGCCGGCGCCAGACCGAAGGGTAAGGCCTGAAACTGGTAGTGGCCCCACGGAAGCGCAAACCGCAGAAACCGCCGATGAGCTGCCCGGATGGGAATGTGCAAATACGCCTCCGTAAGATCTAGAGAGGTCAAACTGCCACGAGGACCGATCGTAACGTCTCCATCCGAAAATGCGGAACCCGCAAACAACGGTTTACAGCTTTGAGGTCTAGAATTGGCCGCAAGGTTCCGCCCTTTTTCAGAACCACAAAATAGATGGAGTACCGACCCAAACCGCAATCGGTTGGGGGCACTTCTGTCACAGCCCCCAATTGAAGCAACCTTTCCAATGTTGCGCGAACGGCTGCCGTTTTTGCGGGTCCTCTGAAAAGGGACATAACAAAGGAATCTCATATGGGACAAGCCATTTCCAAGGCATAGCCGTGTTGGATTATCTCCAACACCCACTGTTCGGAAGGGATGTGGGTCCAAGCGGAAAGTAACTCCTGCAGCCGCCCGCCTATAGGAGGCCCTTCCACCGGGACCCGCCTCGCCTCATTGCGGTTTACGCTGGGCAGACACCGGGTTAGAGGAGAACCCCCTGGAGGCCCCTCGAAACCCCCGAAAACCCTGGGCCCGAGACTGATACCGGCCCCTTTGGAAAGAACTGAACCGTGCCGAGCGAAATTTCCGAAAGTCGTGAAACTGGCCCCGATAGCTTTGCGCAGACGTTGCCGGTTTCGGTTTATCCTCCGGGAGTCTGCCCGCCTTGGACTCCCCAAGATCCTTCACCAACTTATCCAAATCTTCACCAAACAGTAAACCACCCTTAAAGGGAAGTTTACTAAGGCGCGACTTAGAAGGTCCATCTGCCGCCCAATTCCACAACCACACCGAACGCCGAGCAGCCACCACAGAAGCAGTACTATTGGCTAGCGCCCTGATTAAATCGTAATGCACATCCGCCAAGTAGGCCATCCCGGACTCCAGCCAATCCAGCTCCTTCAACTCCTCCGCAGCCAAGCACGAAGACTGACGGAGGCACTGAACCCAATGGAGACAAGCTCTGGCTACCCACGCACCACAGATGGAGGCCTGCAGTGACAGGGAATCCGCTTCAAAGGTCTGCTTTAGGAAGCCGTCCACCCGGCGATCCTGGGGATCCTGCAAGGCCGCACCACCTTCCACCGGAATGGTGGTCTTCTTAGTAACCGCCAACACGACCGCGTCCACCCGCAGGGCGTGGAACCTGTCCTTGTCCTTATCAGCCAGAGGATACAGTCGATTCAGCGTGCGAACGCCCCGTAGACCCGCCTCTGGCTTATCGCATTCATCCTGAATCATCTTGTCGACCACCTTGTGAACGGGAAACACCACCTGGGTCTGTCGAACCGCCTGAATGACGGGATCTTCGACATCGCCCTCCACCGCGGCCTGTTTAGCTAAATTCAACATCTGCAAGGTTTCCATGATTAAGGCTGCCAGCTCTTCTCTGCGAAAGACTCGAATAAGTTTGGCCTGATCCTCGGGTTCAGGGATCTCGCCTTCCTCAAGATCCTGCGGATCCATGTCCGGATCCCAATCGGGCTCCTGGGCCTCCGGCCACTCGTCCTCCGAAGCCGGATGCCGCATCCGAAGCCATTTGGGCGCCGGTGGATCCTCACCCCCCGCCGCTATCGCTTCCAGCTGCGGCACCGGGGATGCCAATGCCCCAACAGCCGACCCTTTGCTCTGGCGACGCAGGCAAAACGCCTGATGCATGAGTAAAATAAACTCGGGGCTGAAATCCCCGATACCTGATGGCTGCGCTGCCAAGGCAGTGCTGGAGGTTCCTGCCAACTCCTCCAGCGCTGATTCATGTGTCGGGGACTGCAGCGAAGAAATCCCTGCCCCAGCCGGCGCTCCCTGCGCCTCGGGGGGTTCCTTGGGCTCCATCTGCTGCTCTACGGCAGAGGAAAGGGTGGCACACCCTCGGCACACCCCAGTCTCTGCCACTGTTCCCCGTCTAGTGCCACAGACAAGACACTGTGGTCTAGCCGCCATAATTCTGAATCTTTTTTTTTTTTTTTTTTTTTTTTAAACTCAACAGGCTATGGCACTCCTCCTCTGACTGCAGTGGCTAGCAAAAAGGCTGGTAACTCCACAGGACCTGCTCCCCGAGGAAGAAATCCCCCTCGCAGCACCCAGAGAAGTGACTGAAGGGGAAAAAACGAAAGGAAGAAAAAAAAAACTTGCCCCCAAAAGACAGAAAAAAGCCAGAAACAAAGAAATAAAAGAAATAAAATTAAGAAATAAAAACAGAACGCTGAAAGTAAGAAGAGGGAAGAATCGGGACCCCTCCGAGAAGCACGCGGCTGCCCCGCGGTCCTCAAAATGGCCGCCGCAAACTTACCAAGGCAGGGAAAAGGGCACCAAAAACAGCTGCAGTCGCTCGGGGCCCGGAGGACTCAAGAACCTTGCCTGGACAAACAGCCTGACGCCGGTAAAAGCTGACCGGCCAGGACTGCTGCTCCGGTGCCAGAAAGCTGTCTCTGACAGGAACCGCGATCCTGGAGTACAGCTGCAGTGAATGAGGGCAGACGCTGAAACGGCGGTACAGCACCTGTACAGAGATGGCCCGGAATGAAACGAAGGGCTCTCCCCCGTATAGTCCAGGGGGAGAGAACCTCTGAGCACTAGGGGAAAACAAACGCGTCCCTTAAACCGGCACCCCCATAGACAGTGCAGGGGCAGGGAGCAAAAAGCCAGCCACAGAGCGCTGACCTAAGCCGATCAGACTTTTCTTTTTTTTTTTTAAAGAGATAGTAACCAAATGAAATGCCAAATTAGTTAGCCTAAAGAGATAGTCAAATGAGACCCTAACACCTAGCTCCTTATTCAGTTCCTCCAGAGAGCCCTCTCCCTAAGGCTCGTCAAGTCTTCCTGCTGCATGGAGACTGGTCACACTGGAATGGAGGAGAGAGTGCAGCAGACTATATCCAGTGATGTCATCATTCTGACATACCAGTCTCCAAGCTGCAGGAGGAGATTGACAACCCAGAGGTAGAGGACTGAACTGGAGGAACGATAAGGAATTAAGATTTTCATATTCAGTAGTTAAAGAATTGCATGAAATTGGATTTTATGAAACGTGTATCATGTACAGTATTTTCAATTTATTGTAGGCTGCTCAGAGCAATCCTTAAGGATGAGGCAAAAAAGTAAAAGTACAAGAATACATAGAAATGGATGTTTGAGAAACAGAAAATGCATTACTTGCCAAATGCAAATAGCAGAATCCCAACCGAGCCATATTATTGACCAATCATGGAGGAAAAGTAAAAGCAAACTCGGATCCCCTGTTTCAAGGGTATAGTTTTGCACTTTTTACACAGGAAGGGGCCTGGCCCATACTCTCCCTGCAGCTTCTGCATGGGAAGAGGAGCCCAAGCCGCATGATTGATGCAGCTCAAGCAGAGTCTGTAAGCAAGGCATTGACGAGCACAACTCAACCCTCATTTCCTGTCAGAAAAGTCCAGATTTAAACATCTGCCTTATTGTTGGCCCAGTAAAGTTGATGATTGGCAGTTCCTTTGTTCCTTTCAGGCCTGTCTGCCTCAATGGTTAGTATGATTTATTCTCTATCCCTACTAGTCTGCTAAATGATATCAGTGTCTGCATCTATATATCTATATCTTTTGAACAGTGGTGGTCCAAGGGTGGAGCATTCAAAACCAAGCAACAGCCAAGAGGACACAAGACTTAAAGTTTGCCTAGGATGCCAACCCCAGAATTGGTTCAAGGTGTTGGCATCCTAGGCAAACTTTAAGCCTTATGTTCCCCTGGCTGCTGCTTAGTTTTGAATGCCCCACCCACGGACCATCACTGTTCAAAAGATAGATATATAGATGCAGACAGACACACACAACGGGTATATAGGATTCCTGATGTGGTGCCAGTCTCCCAAGTAAACAGCTCTTTGAACCAGCTGCTAAGCAATCAGGCAGCCACACCACCAGTTTTAATTTCTCTTTAACTGCTGAAAGGAGAAAACACAGATCACAATCACACCACACCAAGACAGGCAGAGAGAGGTAAGAGAGACACACACAAAGGCAGACATAAGTACGCATACTACACCCACACAGAGACCAGAAGACCACACCACACCTAGACAAGACACACTACACTCAGACCACACCAGAGAGACAGACACACCACACCAGATAACCATGAAACAAACACCCCACAGACAGAGAAAGACCATGGAAATATACAGCAAATCAGATAAACAGACACCACACAGCATAACACATACCACAAATACATGATAGCTAACTAGCTGGGATAGTTAGCAGTATCCCTCTTACTCCAGATGAGCTGGCTAAGCGTCGCTCTCCTCCTCCCCCTCGTGCCATCAGTTTTTCTTTTCTTCAGCTGACCTGGCTGAACTCATCTATCTGGGTATCTTTCTACACTATCCTCTCCCCCCCCCCCTCCCTTTTACTTCTGCATGCTCCTCACCATCAACTGGCCACCAATTTCTCTAGAGGTCTGCATGGCTACTGCTACTTCAGGGCACTCACTCCATTTAGCCTTATAGGGACAAATGCTCAGTCTCATTTCTAACACCTCCCACCCCTGCACTGAGAAGCACCCAGTAATAGCATGTAGCCAATGGCCTGTATTCTCCTAATATCTCAGGCAGCTACCTCTTCCACAGCACCACCAAGACGACATGCAGCAAATTTCATTTTTAATTAATAGTGTAAGTCTGCAGCAGCTAGCACCTTCCTGTAGACACGTACCTTCCCTTCCCCCACAATTTGCATTCCCCTGGTTTAGAAAGAGATTACCTGATTTATATATAGGACCTTTTGGCCAAAAATAATCCCAAAGCACATTATAAATGTTTTGCCATTTTTAGAAAGCGTTTATTTCTCCTGTTTAGCTGTGGTTGTTATAGAATAGTTTCTTCAGTTCAGTGAACTAGCAAAGCATTAAATACCTCCCCTACAGAGTGTACAGGTTCAGGCCAAGAAGGAACCTCCCTCTGTTCTTAGTTCAGAACCCTATACCTGAATTTTAACCAAAGGCTGAGAATGACCCAAAACACTTTCTAACACCTTAGAAAGGCAGCAGCACATTTCTGGTGTCTGGCCTTCATGTAATGCTAGAGAGCTGAAGGAACCAGGTTATTACCTAATTATGGTAGGAAGAATGCACTACAGGCAGACTGTGGTTTACCAATGGCAAGAAACGAAGGAAGGAGAATATTTTTTGGGCCTGTGCCATAGGATGTCTCCCAACTTGCAGTGAAACGTTTTAAACAGTCACTCTGAAACTATGAGGTGGTCTGGTTACATTCTCCAGTGTGCGTCAGCCAAAGTCATGGTTTATGTAAATTTGTTGCCTGGAGTCTCACATTAACAAACACTTCCTTTTCAAATGGATACTGAGAAATGGTGGGATAACATTTAAGACCTCAATATGAGAAGTGGTGGGATACGATAGTGACATTTCAATACATTGTAAATAGAATTAATGCACAAGAATCCTTTTCAACTTAATGCCACCCATTTCCTTATGATGGCCTCAGAGCTTTAACGCAGTCTTATTTATGAACATTCATATATACCGTTGATTAAAATAACATTTCACATTACAGTTTACAACATAAAATGATCAAATCCCAATTAAAACCCACCTTCCCCAATCTACAAACCCAAAACATAGGCAACACAAAGCAAATAAGTCCCTAGCTTTTTTCTAAATATCACTAAATTAGCTTCCTGGCACAATTCTACGGCAGAGAATTCCACCACACCACTGCTTTCACTGAAAATGCCCCGGAGTGGTAGATTACTAAGAACATCTCATCCCATGGGACAAAATCAAAGCAATCTGTACACAGGGACTGTAGCACCTATGAGGAAACAGTCTTTCAGCTTCTTCCAAGATAAAACAGGCCTACACCCATATGCAGCTTAAAAACTAATCTCTTAAATCTTATTCGATACTGTATCGGGAGCTAATGAAGCTGTAACAATATGGTGACACGATCAAATTTATAGAGACCTCCGATGAATCAAGCAGCCATATTTTAAACATATTTGCATGTGCCATTGAGTCAATGCCGACTCCTGGCGACGATACAAAAATCTCTGGGGAAACCCAAGCAAAATACTGTTGCAATAATCCCAACAAGATCAGATCAAGGCTTGCACCAAAATCCCTAAATCCTCCAGCAATAGGCATGGCCTCAATTTGTGTACCATATGCATAAATGAAATGCAAACCAATTCATCCACATAGAGCTAGAAAGCTAGACTAGTATCTAGCCACATACAAACACCAAGATCCTTCACCCCCTTTCTGATTATCTGCTCAGACCACAGTTGACCTAGGCCAGTGATGGCTAACCTTTTTGAGCCCGAGTGCCCAAACTGCCGCACAAAACCAAAGAATTTCCTCAAAGTGCCTGCACGTCAATTAAACCTTAACAACAAGATTTTAGAGCCTTATAATGATGTTCCAGATCACCCTTTTTGGGCAAGGATACTGGGGCGTTACAAATTAGACAACACTTGTCTTTCACCATGATGAAGAAGTAGTCCATTTCCCATTCATCATGAAAGTGGTAGGTTTTGCTCTTCTTTGGAACCCAGCTCCCGCGCGGGTCCTATAATCTCGCGAGAGGATGGCGCACGAGCCCTAGCGCGCAGCTTCTCGGCGAGAGGCGCGCAGAAGCTCCGACCGGAAGGGGAAGCGCGGGGCCGGGCTGGGGCCTTTCTCCTAGCACAGGGGTCTGCAACCTTTAAGACATAAAGAGCCACTTGGACCCGTTTCCGAAGGGAAAAAAAAACTGGGAGCCGCAAAACCATTGCGACATTTAAAACAAATCTAACACTGCATATATTGTTTCTTACAGTGTACCATCATAATCACAATCACAATCATAGCCTGAGGTAAATATGAGGGCCCAAATGTAATCCACATTATAAATATATTATTATATTATTGTCACTTTTCTTTTAATATTTTTTTGACCCCCTCAGAACTACTTTTCATAGAAAACGTTAAATTAACTTACCGTATTTTCCGGCGTATAAGACGACCCCCTACTTTTCCTGTTAAAATATAGGTGTTTGGCCTATACTCGCCGTATAAGACTACCCCTCTTCCAGCGCACACCAAAAAAAAACCGCCGGAAAATACAGTTAATTAAACACAACAAGTAACAA
Source organism: Ichthyophis bannanicus (assembly GCA_033557465.1). NCBI lineage: Eukaryota > Metazoa > Chordata > Amphibia > Gymnophiona > Ichthyophiidae > Ichthyophis > Ichthyophis bannanicus. Next base: position 1,105,263,355 of record CM066032.1, on the reverse strand, counting down.
TATTTGATTTCAAAATTATGATGATTTTGTAGTCAAATCACTAATATGAAATAAAATTATTTTTTCTACCTTTGTTGTCTGACCAATTTATTCTCTGATCATGCTGGTCCCGATCTGAGGCTTCTGCTTTCCTGTCTTCTCTTAGCTCTGTTTCTGTGGTCTATGGTCCATCTGCCATTTCTTATCTCTTCTTTCGTTTTCTTCACTTCTTTCCATCAGCCTATTTCCAGTCCCAGTAACCCTCCCCAGTATCAGCCCCTTTCCAGTCCTCACTCCCAGTACCTTCCAATGTCAACTTGCATTCCCATTATTGCCACTGGTGTCCATTCCCTTCCAGTCCCCCTCCTTCCCCACTGACCAGTCCCTTCTAGTACAAATACCATGGCAACCCCTCTCAGATCCACTCCCTTCCAGTTCCATTCTCCCATCCCCTCGCATCAGCCCATTTGTAGCCTTAGCCCCCAGTTTTCTTCCAGGGCCAGCAGCTCTATCCTCCCCTCCCCACAATCAGCCCATTCTCAGTCAAAGCCCCCCAATCAGCTCACTTCCAGTGCTAATCCCCCCTCAACCCCATTACCAGTGCTAGCCTCCCCTAATCAGCCCAATACCACCAGTCCTACCCCCCCCATCACCAGTCCTATCCCCCCATCAGCCCATTTCCAGTCCTAACCTCACCGATCAGCTCATTTCCAATGCTAGCCCCCCATCAGTCCATTATCAGTCATACCCCCCTATCAGCCCATTACCAGTCCCAACCCCCCCCCTTGATCAGTCCATACCCAGTCCTAGCCTTCAACCCATTACCAGTCCTAGTCCCCTCCCATCTGCCCATTACCAGTGCTAGCTCCCCCATCAGCCCATTATAATCCTAAGCCGCACTGTCTCTCGCCTCTCTCCAGCATTTATCCCGTCTGTCCAGTATGTCCGTCTCTCCCCTTTGTGCATGCCAGCCCCCCTCCCTCCATGTCAGCCCCCGTCCTTCCATCTGTCCATGTCAGCCCCCTCCCTCCCTCCCTCCATGTCAGCCCCACTGTCCATGTCAGCCTCCCTCCATGTCAGTCCCCCCTCTGTCCATGTCAGCCCCCTCCCTCCATCTAGGGAGGAGTAGCCTAGTGTTTGGGTCAAGGTACTTCAGGCCGGAAGGTCGGGGGTTCAAATCCCACTAGAGGACAGCAACCTTGGGCCAGAAGGACTGGGGTTTCTAGTCCCACAGATGCTCCTTGTGGTCTTGGGCAAGCCACTTAACCCTCCATTGCCCATGTTTCCTGTAAGTATTAGTGTATGTGTCTCATATCCCCACGTGTTAAATGTATCCCCCAATTGTGTTGTGACCGCTTTGATTGAAGGATAAGGCGGTATACAAAAACTGTCTAAATAAAATAAAATAAATCTATCCCTCCCTCCATGTAAGCCCCCCTCCTTCCATCCATTCATATCAGCTCCCTCCCTCCATGTAAGCCCCCCTCCTTCCATCCATCCATATCAGCTCCCTCCTTCCATGTCAGCCCCCCTCCCCAATCCATCCATATCAGCCCCCCCCCATGTCGATGTCAGCCCCCTCTCCCCATGTCTGCCTCCCTTCGTCTGCAGCCGCGGCTCCCTGCCTCTTAGGGAACCGTGGCTGTGCTTGTAAAATTGTTGCAGAGCCCTTCCTGTCTTGACGGGCTCCGTGCAGCATTGTCCCGCCTCTAAAGGAAGTTGTCCTTTGGAGGCGGGACAATGCTGCACGGAGCCCGTCAAGACAGGTGGAAGGAGGGGGGCTTACATGGAGGGAGGGAGCTGATATGAATGGATGGAAGGAGGGGGGCTTACATGGAGGGAGGGAGCTGATATGAATGGATGGAAGGAGGGGGGCTTACATGGAGGGAGGGATAGATTTATTTTATTTTATTTAGACAGTTTTTGTATACCGCCTTATACCGTCAAGACAGGAAGGGCTCCGCAACGATTTTACAAGCACAGCCGTGGTTCCCTAAGAGGCAGGGAGCCGCGGCTGCAGACGAAGGGAGGCAGACACCTGTCCTAGCAGCATAGTAAATGCTTCTGTTTGCAGGGGGGCTGAGTTCAGTTTCCCGTTCTTTGCGCTCAGGGTGACTATCTAGAGCAGTGATGGCACACTCACCTCCCGCCGCGCCGCATACTTAATTGCGGACCTTCCCGCGTGCCAGCTGCAAGGCCTTCGCGTGCCACAGCTGGCACGCGTGCCATAGGTTCGCCATCGCTGACCTAGGCAATGGTGTTCCTCGTCCTATCCCCTACCCACAAAACTCCCATCTTCTTTGAATTCAAGCACATCTTACGAAATACAAAGCAGCACTGAATCTCATCCAATAACTAATTGAACCAGCTTCAATGCCTCCTCTAACTTGCTCTTTGCCACAGGAAAAATAATCTGCACATCACTTGCAAATAATTATTGTATGTCTTGACAAAATTGTAAGCTCCATAGAGAACAGATCGTCTCTTATGTGTCTCTGTACAGCACTGTGCACATATGGAATGTGCACTATGCAAAAAAATATCAAAAAACAAAATATCACTCCAAAAAATCTACAAGCTCAAAGCTCATTATAAAAAGGAGTAAAGGATCTCAGACCATCTTGAGGTCAGAATCATAGGCATTCAGTAAATATATACTCAAGCCGTGACTCATCCTCAGTACAATGACCCTGCAAAAACTCCTTCCAGCATATTTTTTTTATTTTATATTAATTCTTTTCAAAATCATTCATAAGCATGCCTTTTAACCCTCAGAGCATATTTGCCCAATATTTCAACCACGCTTATCTAAACTTAGCTTTTCATGTGGTTCTGAGTAGCAGCTGGCTCAAACATATGAGCCCCAACACCACTCAAGACATCTGTCCAGGTTTTGCCTAACACTTCCTTAGGAGGTCAGATCTCTCATACACTCAGGAAATGCTGTGAGGGATCAAAGGCTAAGCTAATCAAACAAATATCCACAAGCAAATAAAATTAATCAAAACTTTCTTAAATAGGATACAACTATGGCAAGAACCAGATGTGGAAATAGTCTTCCTCGCATCAAAACCTTCCCCACTGCATAACACCTCTCTGCTTATAAGGTGTGTAGGTGTGTGTGTAGGTGTAGGTGTGTAGGGGAGTGTGTGTGTGAGAGAGAGTGTGAGTGTGAGTGTGAGAGTGTGTGTGTGTGTGAGAAAGAGAGAGAGAAAGTACCCTTCTGATACCCCAGCACTTCACGATCCCATTACAATCCAGAAAGCTCAACGAGCTTTAAACTTAAGCATTAAGATAGTCAAACCTACCCTGTTGCCCTCCTTTTAATAGATATGGGAACCCAAGCCAGTAAACATCTAACTCCCGATATTAAAATCATACCTATTTATACCAAACAGATCATTCCCAATTGGTACTGCCAGCAGTATTTGCTCCGCGCATGCACACTCATTTAGACACCATTCCTCTTATAACATTCTCAAAAATTAAAGGGCCATCAACAGAGCAATGCCTGTATTTCAAGATCCTACATAGCTCATATCCTTATTTTTAAGATATTAACATATACCATGCATACCTGGGGTTCTTCGCATACACATAATCAAGCATCTAAAACCTCAAGAGCTAACCAAATCCTGATCACAACCACCAACCTACTATTCTAAAAACCCTGGAAGCCCATAGGCAAACAAAACCAACACACTCTATTAAAGGTCATTCCCAACATATCAACCCTACGAGTTAAAGGGCTCACAGCAAAATAAACAAAATGAGCCTCTTTCAAGATCATGCATAACTCATATCATTAACTTTAAACATTGACTTATATAACATGTAACCCCAGGGATCTCCACACTTTGACAACCAGACAGCTCAGAAATCATATCTGCAAAACTGGCATGATGACCATGATGTCACCCACCCTTCTATACAGAACAATAGAAGTTCAAGGGCCCACAAATACAAACTGTCATGGCATTCCACCATGCCCAATATCCAATATGCATCCCTCTCAGGATCTACTCTAGTTCTTATGTACCATATCCAAAAATTATACACTCATTTAATTAACACGCAACCAGACAAGAACATCCAACCAACCCAATTTAAAACAGCTCAAAAATATCAGAATCTCAAAAGAAACCACTAGAGAAACACCCTCTCTCCCTATCATGAGCAGCCTCTGAGCATTAAGACCATGGGGATGGACTGTATTTAGGCAAAAAATCCATTTTGTTCACAACGCAAAAGAAATTGACCTCGACTTAAACCTTCCCCACCCTGCATGATCTGATCAATACAGAAACAACGTAAATCCATAAAGATATGTCCCCGTTCAATACAGTGTTGTCCATAAGGAGGCCCCTATTGTACATGCTGTAATCTGCTCGTTCTCCCCATCCTTAACTTAAATAAGCGTACCGTTTTCCCTATACATAACAATCCACAGGGACACTGGACAGCATAAAGAGTAGTAACTCACCTGTAACAGGTGATCTCCGGGAACAGCAGGAATTTAGTCTTCACATATGGGTATTGTCTGTACGGACAGAGCCCGAGCGGTAACGCTCCCCAGCGTCCAACAGGAACGCTTTCGGGAGCATCCCACAGCACATGCATGCTGCCTTCCTGCCTCTGTACCTCTCTCACTTCAGTTGAGTTTATAGCTGAGACTAAAGGAGAGAAGTAGAGAAAGATAGAAACAACTCCTAGGGGAGGTGGGTGGGTTGTGAAGACTAAATACCTGCTGTTCCCGGAGATCACCTGTTACAGGTGAGTAACTACACTATCTCCAGGAACAAGCAGGAATGTAGTCTTCACATATGGGGACTCCCCAGCTGAAAGATGCCAAGGGGTTACCCCAGCTAGCTGTGAACCCAGGTGAGATGGGTCATACTTCCTCACATGGACCTTAGGCATCCAAACTGTGGATGGTGGGTAGGAGTTGTATGAAGTGTGGAACAGATGTTGTAGAACGGCCTGGCCAAACGAGGCATCCCGACAAGCATCCTTGTCTAAGCAAGAGTGGGCTGTGAAGGTATGTACCGAAATCCAAGTGGCTGCTTTGCAGATCTCATCAATAGAGACAGAACGAAGATTAGCCGTTGAGGCTGCCATTGCTCTCACATTGTGAGCCGTGACATGGCCTTCGAAAGAAAGTCCCTTACTCTGATATGTATAGGATATGCAATCTGGAATCCAATTTAACAGAGTTCTTTTAGAAACTGGAAGTCCCAAATGACCAGAGTCAAAAGCCACAAAAAGCTGAGAAGATTTTCTATGTGGCTTAGTTCTTTGGAGATAAAAAGCCAAGGCTCTTTTACAATCCAATGTGTGAAGATTCCTTTCCGCACTGGAGGCATGAGGCCTAGGGAAGAATTTAGGAAGATAAACCGATTAGTTTAAATGAATAGGCGAAACCACCTTTGGCAGAAAGTGAGGATGAGTCCTGAGGACTACTTTATCATGGTGAAACCTTGCATAAGGAGGGTCAGCTACTAAACGCCTGTAGTTCACTAATGCGTCTTGCAGAAGTGATGACAATTAGGAAAATAACTTTCCATGAAAGAAACTTTAGGTCTGAAGTGGCTAAAGGTTCAAAGGGCGGTTTCATAAGCTGACCAAGAACAAGATTTAGATCCCATGCCACTGGTGGTGGTTTAACGGGAGGTTTTGTTAAAAGTAGGCCTCTCATAAATCTTGATATAAATGGATGAGAGGAAATAGGTTGTCCATCGAAAGGTTTATGAAAAGCAGCAATAGCACTAAGATGGACCCTAACTGAATTGGTCTTCAGACCAGAAGTTGATAATTGTAGAAGATACTCTAGTAGCAACTCTACAGGTACTAAAAGGGGGTTAAGCCCCTTTTGTGAACACCAGATAGAGAACCTTTTCCACTTGAAAGCGTAGGAACGTCTTGTGGAGGGTTTTCTGGAAGCCAGGAAGATATCCTTTACTTTAGAAAGGTTAACATCCTGGAATTCTAGGCTTTCAGTAACCAGGCCCTGAGATGTAGGGACTGGGGATTGGGATGCAGTAAAGATCCGTCCTCCTGCGAATGGAGATCTGGAGCATTCCCCAACTCCAGAGGAGTGGTTTGAGAGAGACGCAGAAGAAGAGGATACCACGTTTGCCATGGCCAACGTGGAGCTATGAGTATCATATGACCTTTGTATCTCTGAAGTTTGAATAAAGTCTTGGGAATGAGGGGAATGGGTGGGAAGGCATAGAGGAAGTCCTGTCCCCAGTGGAGTAGGAAAGCATCTCTTGCCTGAATGTTTTGAGCTGGAATTCTGGAACAGAATCTGGGAAGTTTGGCATTCTGTGGACTTGCAAAGAGGTCTATATCTGGTGTTCCCCAGATTCGAAACACTCGAGCAAGCTGGTATGAGTGGAGGGACGACTCGTGTGGCAGCAGTATTCGACTGAGTTTGTCTGCCCACAAGTTTTGAATGCCCGGAAGGTATACCGCAAACAGGTGAATTTGTAACTCTCTGGCGAGGGCCCATATTCGCAAAGCTTCGTTGCATAGCAACAGAGCCTATTCCGCCTTGCTTGCTGACACAGAACATAGCTACCTGATTGTATGTTTGGACCAGAACTGTTTTGTTGCTGAGATGGCCTTGAAAGACTTGAATAGCATTGAAAATGGCTCTCAGCTCTAGGTAGTTTATGTGAAGGGAAACCTCTTGTGAGGTCCAAAGACCCTGAGTGGCGAGATCGTGCAAGTGGGCCCCCCAACCCATCTTGGACGCATCTGTCGTCAGAGTGGTTTGGCATAGAGGGTGCTGGAAAGGAGAGCCTACAGGGAGGTGTTCCAGGGATTGCCATCATTGCAGGGATGAAATCAGATGTGTGGTAGTTCTGATTTTCTCTGTTAGTCGACCCGAGGCTTGTGACCACTGAGAGGAAAGGGTCCACTGGGCTGCTCACAAGTGGAGGAGAGCATAGGGAACCACATGGACAGTGGATGCCATGTGTCCCAGTAGTTGAAGCATCTCCCGAGCAGTAAGGAATACTTTCATAGATGCTTGAGATGCCAGTTGTATTATACGTAGACAGCGTGGCTGGGGCAGGAAAGCCCTTGACTGCCGTTGTGTCTAGACAAGCCCCTATGAATTCTAGATATTGAGAGGGGGTGAGATGAGATTTTGGGAGATTTATGACCAGCCCCAAGTATTGAAGAATTCTCATTGCTCGAGAGCGCGCGAAGCTGGCCTCTGAGCTGTCGATGCTCGAATGAGCCAATCGTCCAAGTAAGGGAAGACGAATATTCCCAGAGTCCTCATAAATGCTGCTACCACTGCCATGCATTTTGTGAAGACTCTTGGAAAGGGAATAACTGTACTGGAAGTGTCTTCCTTGGACCAGGAATCGAAGGAACTTCCTGTGATCTGAGTGGATGAGAATATGCATGTACACATCTCTTAGATCTAGAGAACATAGCCAGTCCTGACTTTGGAGGTATGGTAAAAGTGTACCAAGGGAGATCATTTTGAACTTTTCTTGGAACAAACATTTGTTTAATTCTCTGAGGTCTAATATAGGTCTGTGTCCCCCTGTCTTCTTTGGAATAAGTAAGTAGGGGGAGTAAAACCCTGTCATCTGTTGGGGAATGGGTACTTCTTCGATTGCTCCTTGAGCTAGAAGTGACGTGACCTCCTGCCACAAGAGGTCGGTGGCAGGGCCCTGAGAATTGAACTGTTTTATTATTGTATGTGGGGGCAAGTTGAGAAAATGAAGCTTGTACCCCAGTTGTACAATGGACAGAGTCCAATTTTCTGATGTTATTTGTTGCCATCTTTTGGCATAACAGTATCGTCTTCCTGGAATGGTCAAGGGTTCTGGACCTTTTAGGGGCAGAATGACTAAGTTCTCTAGGTAGAAGTCAAAGACCCTGAGGGGGCTGGGTCTGTTGAGCCAGTTGAGTTTGAGCTTGCGGCTTTCTTTCTTTGCTGTCTGTTCTGTTGTTGCCCCTTCTGGGGAACATGGAGCAGACAGTGAGTTTGATGGATGTAATATTGGTAAGGCTTCTTTTTCGTACTGAAAAAGGTTTTTTTGAATATTTTCTTCTTTGCTGGGTTGGCTGTAGACTTTGATAGTCTGTTCAAGGTAGTATTTTCAGATTCAAGCTGATTAGCCTTGTCCTATCAGTCCTTGCCAAAGAGATTTTCTCCTGTGCAAGGAAGGTTTCCCAGCTTTTCTTGCATCCACTGTTCTAACTCTGATGCTTGAAGCCAAGCAATACGACGTGCTCCTATCACTGTTCCCTCTAAGCTGTGCGCGTGTGCGCGCGCACACACCTCGCCGAGCGAGCGCACATACTTTACAACAGAGCGCACAAAAATTACGGCTCTGATTCTGATAGAAAACAACACAGACGTCTTAAAATTTAAAAGTTATGATTGTAATTACTAGAAATTTCCCACTTCATTTAGTAATCATCTATTTTCATTTAATTTGATTAAAATCAATGTGGTGTACATACTGTATTCTGATGTGTAGTCAAATTTTAAAGTATATAACTCCGAGTGTCGTTATGTGGTGTACAAAAATTTAACCTTCCTTCAAAAGCTGCACACAGCTGATATTTTATGCGCACACAGCCTACAGAAAATTAGAGGGAACATTGGTTCCTATGGATATAGCAGAGGTTCTGCTAATACATTCAAAGCAAATCAAAGGTAGCACGGTTCATGAATTTTGAGACATTCTGGGCATGCTTGACCAGAATAAAGGTAGTCTGCTCTTTTTTCCTCTGAAACACAAGGACTAAGGAGCTCTAAGTCTTTTGTGACTTCTTCCAGGAACAATCCCATATAAAGAATGTAGGAACTGATCCTGGCTCCTAGCATGGAGGATTGAAAGCGTCGATGGCCAAAGGCATCAAGAGGCCTGGAGGATTAGAAGAATGTGTTTTAGCACTCTTGATCCTTCGCATGGCCGATTCCACTACCATTGAATGGTTTGGTAACTGAGTTTTTTTGAAAACCAGGACAACTTGGCACTCGGTACATAGTGTCAAGGCATCGGGAATGTGAAGATATTGTTAAAGGAGTTTCCCACATTCTCAACATTATATCATGTAAGATCTTGTGAATGGGAAGCATAGCTGCTTTCTTGGGAGCCATAAGGTATTGTAGAATTCTTAATTCTTCTGCCATAGGTTCCTTTTCTGGAATCAGTGATTGCAAGGCCCTTTGCTAAATCACGTATGAAATCCTGGAAGGACATATCCTCTGGGAGGAGACATTTTGCGTTGAAGAGAAGGAACTGAATCTTCTAATAGATTCGCTCTGGTACCGGTAGAATCGTCAGAGTCATCGGAATCGGAAGACTCAAGCACCGGGTGCTCCTGTAACGCATGGTATCGGTACCACTTGAAGTCGGTACCGAAATGTTTCGGTTCCTGATCCCCGATCGGCATGGAGGAAAGCAGTCCTGTCGAAGCAGGTACTGTCGGTACCAGTACCGGTACATGCTGAACAGTCTGTTGCGGTCTTAGCGGTCCCGAAGCTGCTAAGAGGGTCGCTAGACTGCGTTCGATAGCAAGGATTCTGTGATCCATCGCTCCTGCCGATGCCTGGATGCCGGTACCGGTGGAAGCGGCTATGACCCCAGAACATGGCACCAGTAGTTCCGCAGAAGTGGAGGCCTCTGGAACATCCTGGAGCCCCGTTAGTGCTTTGGAGCCCAAAAACTCCCGCCAGAGCTGTTTTGCTGGTGAAGTATCCTCGAGGGAATCGCCAGTGACATCTAGATACTTTGAAGGAGATTTTCCCTTCGAGGACCGGCTAGTCTTAGAAGACTTCAATTTGGTTACCTGAGATCCATGGGAGGAAGATGAAGCCCTGGAAGACGTCGATGCAACTGACATGTCGGCAGCAAAAAGGGTACCGAGTTTTGCAGCTCTATTCTGCAGGCCCCTTTTGGTCATCCTCGTGCAGGAGAGACACTCTGGTGTCTAAAATGTTTGGGTCCTGAACATTGTCCAACAATCATGGGTTTTGGTGAAGGAAATGGTACCGCCACATTTTGAGCATTTTTTGAAACCACTAGCTGGTTTCTCCATGCTTGAAGAAAAATGGGCCTAGTGCCCAAAATGGCGCCTAGCACCAGAAGCAGGGAAAGATCCCTTAAGAAATACAAGGGGTTTTTTTTGTTTTTTTAAGGAAAGAAGAGGAGAACTGGCGGTACCGGTAGGCATTGAATGAAGGTAGATACGACTACAAAATACAAGAAAAAGGTAAATTTTCTGCGGTGACAGGGTACCACGTCCTGTCAGCTCCGCGGAAAATGAAGAACCAACGTGAGAGAGGTACAGAGGCGGGAAGGCAGCACGCATGCGCTGTGAGATGCTCCCAAAAGCTTTCCTATTGTACGCTGGGGAGTGTTCCCGCACGGGCTCCGTCGGTACCGACGATACCCATATGTGAAGACTACATTCCTGCTTGTTCCTGGAGATACTTGGTTAATTCTAGGGAGACTGCACAAATGGAGCATCCCCATAGAGACGATTACCAAATTGTATCTGCTGATCAAACCTGCAGAGCTAAGTAATTTTTTCAAATTATGGTTCCTTGACCAGACAAATCTTGGCTTTTTATCACATAGGCCCGGTACCAGTCACGTAACTGCAAAATGTTTATGTACAATATGTTGTAACTGGCGACTAACTGTAGAATATTAAGTGATGAAATGAATATATTCATCCTCCTCCTCCTTCCTTACTGAATGCCTAGGAGAAAGGAGTCAATCCCTATCATTGTGCATTGTACGCTCGCTTATATGCTCACAACTATTCGAGATGGATATCCCCAAGCCTCAAACTCATATTTTAACCATTTAGACTAAACTTTAAAATCAGCTAGAGTTGAACAGTTATGCCCAAACCTGATAAATTGGAAAAAGGGTACCCCGTCACAAAGTTTTAAGGGATGTGCACTAGAAAAGTGTAAGTAAGCGTTTCAATCTCTGATTTTCCTAGATGGTCATGTGCCAACCTGTATCTTGCACTGACGCACATACATCTAAAAATGAAGTCTTCCTACTGTCAAAATTCAATGTGAACTGTATATGAGAATCCAGCTGATTAAGTTATTGATGAAATTGAAGTAGGCCTTATACAGTGCCCTCCCAAATTAAAAATGTCGTTGATGAATCAGCAATATTAGGGGAAAATGGGGAATCAGACAACCACTTCAATTCATAGGCTCCCATAAACATAGCTATAGAGAGGACAAAAGTGGCCCCCATAGCTACTCTCAATTTGTTGAGAATTATTTTAGTTTTGATGATAAAATCTATGTTTAAGCACTATCATAGACAAATGCATAAGGAATACTATGTGATTCTCTGACAAATCGAAGATTGAACAAGGAATCCCTTACTACTATGAGGGCAGCCTCCTGAGGTATACTTGTGTATAATGAGGACACATCTAAGGTGACTAGGATAATGTTAGCATTGGTAAACAGCCCTGTTGCCTCTGTAAACACATTCAGAAAATATGTAGTGTCCTTAAGATATGAGGGAATGTTCTTAAGAAGGGGGGTGTAGAAAATAATCCATGTACATGGATAAAGGCTCCAGCAACGACCCTCATATTGATACTTTTGGTCTGCCCAGAGGGTGGTCCAAGCTCTTGTGTATCTTAGGCAGTAGATTAAACACTGCCATACCTGGGGACTTTACATTCAGAAATTAATATTCTTTTTTAGTAATTAACCTATCACAACATGCCTGTTGCATAAGTTGTTTAATATGTGCTTGTGATCTCAAAGTTGGGTCTTCATCAAGAGTCAAGTTGTTACATCATGTAGCTGTTGATATACTTCAAGATAATCCACCCTATTCAGTAGGACTATTGCCCCACCTTTATCGGCTCTCTTAATTATGAGCTCCTTATGTAGAGGGGTGATACAACTAAAGAAAGCATCTACTATAAGGACCATCAGGTCAAATGAACATTTATTCAATATCTTGTTCCATCGTTCAAGAAAATTATTGTCTGCAATGAACAGCCGTGGCTCCTTCTAAATCCGTAGGCCCCTAGGGATATGTTGTCGCCTTATGTATTCAATAAGGAAAGATCTATGGAGCTTTGATCTCACCAATCGTTTCTGAAGGTTTAACAATACAGTGCAGGTTGCAGTTTCAGGAGAATCTTCTCCCGCTTAAAAAGGATTGTTCTCTTTCAATAGTTCTTTAATATAACCATCTAAGAAACTTAATGTTTCTTGCCATAGTGAAAAATCACCAGCAAAACACGCCAATTTCAGAGTGAAAAAAGATAATATATCGAAAACTAAAATATCACACCAAAAAATCTACAAGCTCAATCTCATTATTATAAAACGAAGGAGAAAAGGATCTCAGACCATCTCGAGGTCAGTCATAGGCAATTGGTAAATATATATTCAAGCTACGACTGGGCATGTCAGAATCGTGACATCACTGGATGTACCCTGCTGATCTCTCCCATCAGCCCCATGTGTCCAGTCTCCATGCAGCAGGAGGACGTAGTGAGCCTAGGTTCTGGGCTCAGTAGAGGAACAGATAAGGAGCAGTTAGGATAGTTTATGGGGTTTTTCTCTCTCACCTATTATTCTTATATTAATTTGGCAATGTTGCTTAAATATTTTTTTAAAAAAAAAGGGTTCCAGGTGCAGGACTTGAACCAGCGCTCTCTGCTGACCCTCTTCTTATGCTCTCTCCGCCAGTTTGGGCTGCTCTCCCCTCCTAGTCTGAACAGAGGGGAGTTGTGCAGCAGTGCAGAAGATCTGCCAGCTGGCTCTGAGACTCGCGGTGTGATTTGGACGGCACTGCTGGAGCCAGGAAGCTCTCTGCGCTGTGTGTAGCAGCGCGGATAGAAGGGCGGCCAATCGCATGACCGGACAGAAAATTGCTCGGGAACATATTTAACATGCAGGTGAGTGCCCCGCTGAACCATGGAGAGGATCGGAGGCTGTGGGTCCCGCGTCGGGGTGGAACGCGGCAAACAGGCCCTGTAGTTTTGATGGGCCATTTCTCCTGTGCTTTTCTTTCTGGCCACGAGGCAGCAGCTTTTTTTTTTTTTTTTCTGCTAAGCTGGAATTCTTTGTGACACAGGTTTTATTAGTTTAATCCAGTTTCTTTCAGCTTAATTCACCTTAATTTACTTTAGTTGGTTTAATTGGGTATTAACTAGAGCAATTTTGGAGTGTTAATTGAGAGGGTCCTTAAAAAAAAAAAAAAGACTTAAAGGAGAGGAACCAGTTTAGTCTTATTTTACTTTTAATTTGGTTTAAGAGTTGATCCATAATTGTTCAGTTATTTTTCTCTCTTTATATTTTGTTTTGTTTTTTTTGCAGCTCATGCCGTCGCGTCCACAGTGCTTGGTGTGTGGAACGAGCAGGGGCGCAGTCTCGGATGCAGGAGTTTGCCGAGGCTGTGCACTGGCATCGTCCACAATGGAGCAGGAGATGCAGGATAAAGCCTGTGAGGAGACTCAAAGTCCACCTACTTTGGGAGAAGGCAAGTCCTTGCTGGAAGGTCCTTCTGGGCCTCTTCTGGAAAGCCCAGTGGGAGTGGCTAGTTCCATGGCACCGACAGGATCTGGGCACCTCTCGGAGGTTTTTCCCCAGATTTTGTACTAATTATGCACCAAGCGTATTGCTTGTGCCAGCAGGGGGCGTTGACAGAGGCGTTGCCGCTTGGAGCTGCGGTGCAGCAATCAAGCGCAGAAAAGGCCGGCAGCAGCCTTGTGAGACCTCTCAAAAGGGCACAATCGCTCGACGATCAGCTCTTGGATTCGGAGTGGCCTGATACGGAAGGCATGCTGGTGGAACCAGAATCGTAAATAGAAGAACTTGAAGGAGGAGAGATACCAGATGCTGAGGATCAGGCGAGGATCATAAGAGTATTTCAGAAGGAAGAGCTTACTGCGCGCTCATTACCGAGTCCCTTCAGGCACTCAACCTTGCTTCGGCTCCTCCGGCGGAGGAGGGAGGACCCTTTCATTCAGGCAGTGCGTCAAACACAGGTGGTGTTCCCTGTCCACCGAGTAGTGGACCGAATGATTCAAGATGAATGGGATGTGCCCGAGGCTGGGTTGTGAGGGATGAGAGCTATGAATAGGCTCTACCCGCTAGCGGATAAGAAAAAGGAGATGTTTTGTTCGCCACGTATAGATGCGGCAGTGTCCATGATCACAAAAAAAGACGACTATCCCGGTAGAAGGTAATGCGGCCTTGAAGGATACGCAGGACAGGAAGGTGGACGGCTTATTAAGACAAGCCTTTGAGGCCAATGCTTTATCGCTGCAAGCTTCGATTTGCAGGGCTTGGGTGGCGAGAGCGTGCCTCAGATGGTCGCAGCAGCTATCTCAGCATGCACAAGAACGTCAAATGGATGTAACATGGCTGGAATCAGGTGCGGCATATCTAGCGGATGTCCACTATGATTTGATTAGGGCGGCGAATAGTATGTCATCCTTGGTAGCCGCCCGCCATTATTTGTGGTTAAGAAATTGGGCAGTGGATGTTTCGTCTAAGTCGCGGCTTAGTAAGCTACCATTTATGTTCAAATCTTTTTATTAATTTCACACACACTATATATATTCTAACTTTCCGTACACCACAAATATTTCTTAACAGCAACACTGATTTATAACAGCAACATCCCAATCTCAATGGGCAGTTTTGCAAGGAGCATACCAAAATATAGCATACGGCTCATTCTAACATTTACCCATATCTACCCCCCTACTTACTCCAATAGCTATCCACAAATCCCCCCCCCCCTGCCCAACCCCTCCCCCTCCCCTCCCTTTGATATGTTTCCTTTCCCCCTTACTTTTACGCATCATTTCACGTCACCCCTAGGTGTATATGAACCTATTGCGCCTTCTTAAACGTTTAGCAATGCACTGCGTTCCTGTGGGGTCAGAGTATTCAAAACTGGCATCCATAGCTCAGTGAAGTGTTCCCAATGCTTCCCCCCAAGTTGTTTTGCTGTTAGCCTCTCCATCTTTATTAGCTCTAAGAAAGCCAACTCCCATTGTCCCACCCCCTCAAGCCAACAGCCCAACAGCACCTTTTTAACCACTAGGAAACCTCTTTCCATAAAGAACCTTTGCTGCGGGTCTACCCATTGCCCCATCACGTCCCAACTATGGAAGAGACAAATTTCCAGCCGTTGGGGAACCTGCCTCAACAGCATACCAGCCATCTTGGAACAAACCTGTGACCACAGGAACTGCACCTTGGGACATTTCCAAAATTTGTGTAGCAGTGTACCCCCCTCCAAACCACACCACCTACATTTATCATCATTCTGTAATCCCGCTTTGAAAGCCCACCTGTTATGTAGCCTCTCCAGAGGAACTTGTATTGCATTTCCTGCAGGTAGACCCATTTCACCCCGAGGAGAATCCCTGTGAAAGCATTCTGCAAGCATTCCAAGGTGAGCCCCTTCGTACCCTCCCCCGTCCACCTCTTCAGCAGAAGGGACAGATAGCGCTGATCGCCTATAGGGCATACAATGCGTCTGCCTTCCTCTGTAGGAACCTCCCTCCCCATCAGTTCCACAAATAAATCTTTTGGGCCATGAGAGTCAACCAGAGTGGGAGCCCTTTTCTTTACTTCATCTATGTAATGCCGTGCCTATAAATAACAGTAAAACTCATGTTTATGTAGGCAATATTTCAAGTTGAGATTTTGAAAGCTGTCAATACCTGCTCCTCCCTCTCTGCACATATCTCTGATACACATTAGACCTTTCTGAGCCCACCCTGTGAAGGTCCCAGACACAAAGCCTGGCTGGAACTCTGGGTTCCCCACTAATGGGAGCAACTGGGAGCAATTCCAATCCCACCCAAATCTCATACATAGGGCGCGCCATGCTGCTCTCAGCGCCCCCATATATGTCCCACCAAGTAGGCACTCCGGTAGGTCTCAACTATGGGTATGCAGGATGTACAAACAATGGTAAGGGGCATATATCCAATTTAGCTGTCGTGTTGGGGCACAGCCCACCTCCACCAACCAGAGCCCCGCGAGGTGTCGTGCCATATAGTGGAGGTTGTAATTACATACAGAAGGAAGATCTAATCCCCCTTCCTCTCGTCGTCCCAGTAGGGCCCTCAGAGGGATACGTGCACGTCTTCCCCTCCACAAAAAATAGCCCAGGTGTCGTTCAAAGCACTTCCAATCTTTACCTAAGACCCAAATGGGCAGCATGCGGAGCACCTAGAGCCATCTTGGAAGCTCCACCATTGTGAATAACGCTATTCGACCCCTCAGGGATAATGGCAAGGTGACCCATCTATGAAAAGTTATCTGAGCTCTCTCCAGCATTCCCAGTATGTTGCACTTATAGAGATGCTCAGGGGCATCTGGCAGTTGAATGCCCAAGTAGTGGATTGAGCTAGATGCCCAGGTCAGAGGGAAAACACCCTTCCACTGTTTTCTCACTCATCCACCCACATCCAGTGCCATTGACTTGACAACATTGATTTTAAGCCCAGAGAAATCACCAAAGTAGGCAATCAGCTGAAGTGCCCGCGACAATGAAGCTTGCAGGTTTCTCAGGCAAAGCAGCATGTCATCAGCAAAAACACTTACCTTCATCTCTTCCTCCTTACCCATACGCACTTCCACTACTTGTGCATCGCTTTGGATTGCATGAAGAGGCTCCAACGAAAGAACAAACAGGAGGGGGGACAGGGGACATCCTTGCCTCATACCTCTTCCCAGTGTAAAGGGGTCAGAGAAAACTCCATTCACCCCCACTTTTGCCTGCGGGGTGGTGTATAGGATCTGAACCCACTGCAGAAAGGCACCTACAAATCCAAAACCTTGCAGAGCGTCCTAAAGGTACTGCCAAGCCACTCTATTGAATGTTTTTTCAGCGTCCAAGCTAATAACAATGGTGCCTCCTCCTTCATACAACATTCCATCCCCATGATCAGTTTCACAATGTTCCTAGTGGCATCCCTCCCTTGCACAAAACCCACCTGCCGCAGGTCAATTAATGTGGGTAGGAGGGGGTTCAGTCTACCTGCCATGATCGAGGCCAAAATTTTTATGTCAAAGTTTATCAATGATATAGGCCTATAAGAGGCTGGGTCCTGCAAATCCTTCCCTTCTTTCGGTATTACAGTAATGTCTGTACACCTCATATCTCTGGGGAAGCATCCCTTCTGAAATACTGTTTCATACATTGTCAGCAAGGTGGGGGTAATTTTGAGTTCAAGTATCTTATAATACTCCAACCCGAACCCATCTGGGCCCGGGGCCTTATGGAGCTTACCAGCCCAAATTGCCTTCTGTATCTCCCCTCCCAAGATAGGGGTGTTCAACACCCATAGATCTTCCTCTCTTAACTTAGGGAGACCCAGCGTATCTAAAAACCTCCGGCCCTTCTCATAGTCTCTTTCCTCTTCCATGTACAGTTTTGCATAGAAATTCCTAAATATGGCAGCTATCTGATGTGGTTGATGATGCAAGGCTCCTTCCCCACTCCATAGGACTGGAACAAAATGCATACCCCAGGAGTCTCTAATCACTCTGGCCAACAATCTCCTGGATCTGTTACCAAATTTCTACAACTGATGCTTATAATTTATTTAGACAGATTTGTATGCCACCTTATCCTTCAATCAAGGTGGTCACGTCACATCACAATTGGGGGTTACATTTAACATTAGGGTACGTGTAAACATTTAGACAGTACAGTTACATAACAGCATTTAGACAGTACAATTAAGGTAACATTTAACATGAGGGTATTTAATAATGTGGTATGATAAACTTGTGTGTGTGGATAGCATGGGTGCGTACTTATTTGGCGGCATAAGTGGTATTTCAGTTTGGGTATGGGATGTTGCCTGGATGCTCATATGTTTCTATAAATAAAAATTTTTGAGGTCTGTGCGGAAGTCTGTGAGGTCATCTAATACTCTCAGGCTAGTTGGGAGGTAGTTCCAAAGTGTGGATGCCAGTAGTGATGGTGCTCTTTTTGAGGTTGTTTGGTCTTGTGATAGCCTGCAGGTGTGCCGATCATATTGTCGTTATTGGTTCTTCTTGGTCTATTGCAGATATCCCTTGTTATGATGTTTTAGAGTGTGTCTGCTAAGAGAAGGTGAATGACTTTGAAGATGATCATGATTGTTTTGTATTTAGCTCTTGTCACCATTGGGAGCCAGTGCAGTTGCTGTAGGACGGGAGTGATGTGCTCGGTCCTTGGTGTGTCTGTAATGATACGTGCTGTGGTGTTTTGTACCATCTGTAGTGGGTGAAGTGTCTGCTGAGGAAGGCCTTGATATAGTGAGTTTCCATAATCAAGCAATGGTGTAATGAGTGCTTGGCACACAGTGCGGAATTGGTCCTGACGGAGCATTGGTTTGATTTGTTTGATTGTTTTCAATCATTGATAGGCCTTGTTTACAGTTTTGGTGATGTGGGATTTCAGGTTTAGAGCTCTGTCTAGTGGGATGCCCAGATACTTAACTTCTTCTTTGACTACTATGTGTTTGTCTAGGATGCTGATCGTTTGTGGAGGTATGAAGGTGGGGTTCCTGGTGACGAACATTGCCTCAGTTTTATCGTAGTTGACCGTTAAGTTGTTGGCTATGAGCCAGTCATTCATGTCTTCGAGGCATTTGGTTATTTTGTTGTGGTGTTTAGTGCTAGTAGGTTGATTGGAGCGTACACCATAATATCGTCAGCGTAAATGTGATAGTGAAGTTTGTGGTGCTTGATGATGTTGCATATGGGCTGTATGTAGATATTGAAGAGCATTGATGATAGGGCTGAGCCTTGAGGTATTCCCTGTGTGACAGGGAATTGTAGTGATTTCTTTTGGTCGCATTTGACTTGTTGCGTTCACCCTTCCAAGTATGATGTAAACCACTTCAGGGTGTTCTTGCATAGGCCTATCTGTTGTAAGCATTGCAATAGCTTGGTGTGGGACACAGTGTCGAAGGCCGCCGAGATGTCCAAGAAGCCGTTTTTTATGTCGTCCATGCCTCTTAGGAGATTGTCAAAGAGGGAGGTTAGTAGTGTTTCCACGCCGTGTTGGGGCTTAAATCCATGCTGATGTATGTCCAGTGGGGTATTTATATCAATATGGTCCTGAAGTTGCCTTTGCACTGCCTTTTCCATGTTTTTCACAAGGAAAGGCAGGCTGGAGATGGGATGGTATGATTTTGGTTCAGAGGGGCTCAGATTGCTACTTTTAAGTATTGGTCGTATCATTGCGTGCTTTAGGGGTTGCGGCATGTATCCTTGTTGGAGTGAATCTTTGATGATTTTTTGAGTATGATGAGTTGGCTTTTTGTAGCTTTGAGCCACATCACTGGGCATGGGTCTGACGGTGACGTTGCTGTGTTTAGTCCAGATATAATGTATTCTACTTGCTGCTTTGTTGGTATGTTGAAGCTCTCCCATGTTTGATGTTTTTTTATGGTGTGATCATTTGTTTGTCGTGTAGCAGAGCATGTTTGGTTGGTGTTTTTTTGACTTCATGTAGTCTGCATATTTTTGTGGGTCAAGATGGTGGGTGCTTTGTTGCACGTCATCCTTGGTGAGCTTTTGGACAATGCTAAAGAGTTCTCTTGGTTTATTAGTAGCTTTCATGATTAGGTTGGTATGGTATTGCTGTCTACGCTCACTTATTAGATTGTTATATTCCCGTTGTTTGTTTCTGTATTGTGTTAGGAGGTTATGTGATTTGTTCCGTCTCCATTTTCTTTCCAGTCTTCTGAGTGTGCGTTTTGCAGCTCTGATTTCATGCGAGTACCATGGGGCGTTGGATCTCTTGCGTGTTTGTGGTTCTTTGATAGCTGGGGCAGATGCTGCGTTGGATATTATTGTGTTCCATTCTTCTATGTTTAGATCAAGGGTGCCATGTTCCTGTTGAAGTTGTGGAGTGATTTTGTTTATGAATGAGTCTCTGTTAAATGTTTTGAACAGTCTAGTTATTCTTTCATCTTCTTTGCGTTGGGCGGTGTTATTCAGGGTTATGGTGAATTCAATCACATGGTGGTCTGACCAGGGGACTGGCGTGATTGTTGGTTTTGTGGTGGTGTTCTGTTCTACTAATTGCATTGGCATTAAGACCATGTCCGGCATTGTACCATGCTGGTGCATTGGGGCGTTAATTGTCTGGCAGTATTTTAATGACTCCATGGCTTTTAAGAACGTTGCGGTTTCTCTGGTGGGTGCGGATGTTAGGTTGTAGTCTCCTAGTGCAATGAGAGGTTTGTCTCTTCTGTTATGTGCGCATATCGTTTCGATTACTGTGGATAGGTGTTCCGTTGTGGTTCCAGGTGGTCTGTATGTGAGGGAGATGCTTAAGTACTTGTTGGCTATAGTGAGTGTGTTAGATTCAATTGTGTTAGTGGTGGCAATTGTTTTGAATCTGTATTCTTTTCTGGCAAGTATTAATACTCCTCCTCCTCTCCTTTGTGCTCTGATGCAGTTAAATGTCGAGTATCCCGTTGGGGTTACTTGGTTTAATATGACCCGGTCCAAGTCGTCTAGCCATGTCTCTTTGATGCATATTATATCAAGCTTCTTGTCGTGGATTAGGTCAAGGATAGTATTTGGTTTGTTCCTGATAGATCTGGCGTTTAGAAGAGCACACCTGATGTTTGTTGTTATGATTGGGTTTGTATGTTCGTTATTTGCGTGGTGCGTGGTGTATTACGTGTGGCATTGTATGGTTTGTGGGCTGTATGCTTTGGTTGTTGGCATTCTTTGGATAGGTGTGATGCTGGTGTGCATCTGGGTTGGGTGGTATGTAGGCTGAACAAGGGGATTTGTTCGTTGAGTCTGATGCTATGTGTGCAGGGTGTGAACATATGTAGGAGTGTGAGGTATACCATGAGGTAGTGGGTAGTGGAGTACATTTTGTGATTTGAATTTTACTGACCTGGGATTAGGTTTGTGGTTTACTGACCTAGGCTTAACTTGAGTTTGGTCATATAGGTGTAATTCTGTGGGTCCTATAATTGTGGTTCTGCATTGGTAGTGGTGTCTTTACTCTGCGTGTTGTGTTACTTGTGGTTAGTAGTCTAGCTTAGTAGTGGGGTTACTAGAGTTAATAGGCTATGCCGCGCGAGTTGTTTTACAATACAAACAATGGATAGTATGCTCTATGCAATTAATCTACAAGCAATGGATTGTCTAGGCAAAGTAGCAGGATTAGTTTACAGGCAATAGATTGTCCAGGCAAAATAGCAGAATCAATCTACAAGCATTGGATTGTCCATGCAATGTAGCAGGATTAACTTACATGCAATGGATTGTCCAGGTAAGGGAGCAGTATTTGCACGGGGACAGAGATATGATGTGCATGGAGGAGTGCACAGGACGCGGATCTTTGGCCGCTACTTGTGGCCGCTACTTGGTCCGCACCTAAAGGCCATGCTAAAGGGCCCTTTGGCGTGGCCCTTAGGCGGGGGCCCGCCAGGCAGAGTTGCGCCAAGGGGCGCCTTGTTTAAAGGTGGAGGCACATTCCGATTGGGCCTCGGGGAGGAGCGCCGCTACTGCAGAGACATACAGGCTCTCCTCTGAAGATGCTCATTAAGAGCCACTTGAACTCTAATACACTCTTGTTGGATGCCGTTATCCCTTGTTCTGCTTTGTCGCCTCTGCAGGGCACGTAGGGTGCATTCCATTACTAGCAGACTACGATCTAAGTGTTTACACCTTTGAATAGTATAAGTTACAATGGCCCCCCTCATTACTGCTTTACTTGCTTCCCAGAACAAGAGTGCCGAACAGTTGGGGATAACACTGCACGATGTATATTCCTCCCACTGCTTTTCAAGATATACCCTAAAGTCTTTATCCTCCCACAGGTATGTGGGGAAACACCAGCTGGTCTTAACCGGGCCTCGGGTGTCCCAACTCACCCAGACCATCCCGTGGTCTGAAACCACTACTGGCTCAATTCCTGCCTGGGAGATTTGTGCAAATCCTCCTTCACTCACCAAAATGTAGTCAATGCGCAACCAAGTCAAATGCGCTCTAGACTGGTGGGTATATTCCCGTGATTCAGGGTACAATGCACACCACACATCAACCAAGGCACCCATCCTGCACAGGTACCCAACCCCTTTTTTGGACCAGGCCCCTTTTTCTCTCCCCCCTGACTTATCCAGCCTCGGGTCGTGTGGGCAGTTAAAGTCTCCTGCCATGATCAGCTTTTTCCCCTCTGCTTTCATAATAAACTTCAACAGGTCCTTAAAGAAGCCATGGTTGTATACATTTGGGGCATAGGCATAGTTCCTCTGTATATAACTTTGCTCGCAAAAAAATAAATCTTCCATTTGGGTCAACTTCACATTTACTCACTTCCAATGGCAAGCCTTTCTTTACCAACACCACCACCCCCGCCTTTCTGGTCCCCGAGGATGCCCCATATGTTTTCGCCACCCACTCTCTCGCTAGCTTCTCATGCTCCACAGCACTCAAATGGGTCTCCTGCAGCAACAGGATTTGTGCTCCTTTCCTCTTGAGTACCTGGAGTACTTTGGTACGTTTAACTGGCGATCCAATCCCCCCTACATTCCAGGACACGATCTTTATAATATGCATCATATCTTGTCATTGGCTTGACATTATTCATGCAATTCTGCTCTTTGAGCTCTAGGAGCCGCCCAGCCCCGGCCCCAAATGAGCGCTCTGGTATCCCTAGGGTACACTTCATCCTACTTTGCTGTCTCTTTTCCCAACCACCACCCCCACCCTCCCACTGCTACACCTCCCCTCCCCATCCCACCCACCCCCTCTCTCTCTTGCCTCCTGTCCCAAAACAGTACACAGCAATCCCCACAACTCAACTGGTTCACACATCCCCCTCCCAAACTCCCAACATGCCCAAACCCCCTTCCCCCCAACTAACTCCCCTCCCCCTCCCAACAGTCCAGCTAGCCATAGCTAATATCCTCAAAGGGATAGATCACAGTCCACACTTTCGGGCTGCCCCCTTCGCAGCAATGTGGGGGAAAAGGGGGAACACTAAGTCACTCTCAAAGATGCCCATCCAGTGATTCCAGTTTCCAACTCCTATCGCTTCTTCAACGTACTCCACTGCATATCCTCTATTCTGTCATAGCGTGTAACATCTGTCCATGCCAAGTGCTAGTTCTTAGTCCTTCTCCTGCTTCTTTCTTCTGCTGCAGAGTGGCAATGAACTTCTGTGCTGCCAAGGCTTGCTCAAATGTGTGCGCTGCCCCCTTATGAAATATTCTCAGGGTGGCTGGATAACTCAAAGCAAAGCGTATGCCACTTTTTGCCAGCTCTGTACATAGCGGCGAAAATTCTTTCCTCTTTGCAGCTAAAGCCGCCGAATAGTCCTGAAACATTAATATGGTTTTATTGTCCAGTTTTAGGGCTCGCTGCTTCCTGTAGGCCTGCAGGAGCGCTGCTGTGTGCTGGAAATTTAATATCTGCGCTAACACCGGTCTTGGCCTCTCTTTGCCCTCCATTCTCTGGCCCAATCTGTGTGCTCTTTCCACTCTAATTTTCCTTGCATTCCCACTAGGCCCAGTTCTTTCGGTAGCCATACCTCAAACAAGCCGGGTAGCTGCTGCTCTGTCCATGTTTCCGGTTCTCCCACCAGGCGCAGATCATTTCTTCTGGACTTGTTTGAGGTCATCCACCTTGGTAAGCAGGGCCTCAATTTGTTTTTGGTGCTTCTGGTTATCCCGCTCCAACCGAAGTTCACTGTCTTCCAGCGTTGTTACTCTTTGTTCAACCTCTTCCACTCTGCGAATTATTTCGGTAAAAGTCTCTCCCATCTCCTCCAACATTTTCAACACAGTATCAAATTTAGGCTCCAGCAGCTTGGTTACTTCTTGCGCCAATTCCTCGAAGCCCGACTCCACACTTTCCCCTGCGAATCTGGCAGGTCACAGGCTCGCGGCACAGTAGCCATTTTGGTCTCATGAGGTCCATGCGTTTTTTCTCTTTTTTGTCACTGACTGCATGCCGCTTTTCCACTCTCCGGGTTGTCAATCGCCGCACTGAGGCTCCCTGTACCTTTGCCTCTGCTCCCCCTCACTCAGAGATTTCCATTCGAATTTTTAAGCAAGCTCAGGGAAGTGGCCCGGGAGCGCGACAAGGAACGTCCTCAAACGCTCATGCGATCACGTGATCTCCATAAGCTACCATTTAAGGGGAAGTTGTTGTTTGGTGAAGATCTTGACAGCTTGGTTAAGGATTTGGGAGAGTCCAAAGGTGGAAGGCTGCCAGAGGATAAGCCTAGGCAGGGGAGATCACTGCCGTCTTCGCGTGGTCAGTTCAGAGACTTCAGCCGATTTCGCATCTCTCGATTGAAAACCTCCCAAAGAGGAAGATTTGCTTCAAGAGCACAGGGGTTTCCTGGGTTTCGAGGAACGGGTAGAGGGTTTGCAGCTGCCTCTTCCTCGACAACCCGAAAACCACAATGAAGCGAGGCGGGCCAAGGTAGGAATTCAACCAATAGGACAATGACTTCAGGAGTTTCTTCCTGCCTGGGTCCAGATAACATCCAATCAATGGGTGTTGGAGGTAATACGCGAAGGTTATGCTCTCGAGTTTGCTCGTCCGGTTTTAGATTCATTTGTCCTGTCCCCTTGCAAAGGACAGCAGAAAACAGTTGCGGTTCGGCAAACATTGGATCGTCTCTTGCAGTTAGGAGCGGTTGTGCCGGTACCGCAGTAGCGCTATGGCGTCGATCATTACTCTATTTTGTAGTACCAAAAAAGGATGGGTCTCTCCGGCCTATTCTGAACCTCAAGGGAGTGAATTGCTGTCTCCGAGTGCCTCACTTTTGAATGGAAACCTTACGATCGGTTATAGTGGCGGTCCAACAGCGGGAGTTCTTGACTTCCCTCGATCTCACTGAGGCGTATTTGCACATCCCCATCAGAGCAGCTCATCAGAAGTTTGTTCGCACTTCCGTGGGGGCATTTTCAGTTTCAAGCCTTGCCCTACGGTTTGGCGACGGCTCCGTGCACTTTCACCAAGGTTATGGTGGTGGTAGCAGCGGCACTGCGAAAGGAAGGAATTCTAGTTCACCCTTACCTCAACGATTGGTTAATTCGAGCAAAATCCAAGGTCGAGAGCATACAAGTTACAGACAGAGTAGTGAAGTTTCTTCCGAGTCTGGGATGGGTAGTCAATGTGTCCAAGAGCCAATTAATTCCGTCTCAGGCCCTGGAGTACTTAGGAGTATGGTTCGACACTCAGTTGGGAGCAGTATTTCTGCCGGATCAACGGGCTCAGGCTCTTCAGCAGCTGGCACGCAAGTTTTTGTCAACTCCGGCTCCATCAGCTTGGAGCTATCTTTGCATTCTAGGAACAATGGCGGCGACCCTGGAGGTAGTACCATGGGCCAGAGTTCACATGCGCCCGTTACAAAAAGTCGTTACTTCGGCGTTGGTCGCACCAGAATGATTCTCTGAACAAACATCTGCCCTGTCCATTAAGGGTCAGGCGCTCTCTTCAGTGGTGGCTGTGCCCAGGAAATCTGGCGGCGGGTATGCCACTAGAGCAACCGCAATGGCTGCCTGTGTTGACAGATGTGAGTCTCGCAGGTTGGGGAGCTCATGGCGGGGATCTTTTCGCACAAGGAACTTGGACCAACCAGGAGGCTCAGTGGTCGATCAACCATCTGGAACTGAGAGCAGTGGTCTTAGCACTTCAAGCGTTCGAGTCCACGGTAAAGGGGCGAGCAGTGAGAGTGCTGTCGGACAATTCCACGACAGTGGCTTACCTCAACCGGCAGGGCGGCACGGGAAGCACGGCCATGGAGGAGGAAGCAGAGGCTCTGTTCACCTGGGTGGAGCCTCGACTTCAGGCGACATCGGCAGCTCAGATTGCGGGAACGGACAATGTGATGGCAGATTTTCTCAGCAGAGTCCGGGTGGATGCTGGGGAATGGGAGCTCCATCCGGAAGTGTTTGCTCAGATAGTCCTCGGGTGGGGTCCTCCGATAATGGATCTCATGGCAACTTTTCAGTTGGCCAAAGCAAGTCGTTTTTACAGCCGAAGACGGGAAAGGATGTCGGAAAGTATCAATGCCCTAATGCAGCAATGGCCATCAACCGGTCTTCTCTATGTGCTTCCCCCATGGGCGCTCATAGGCCAAGTGGTTCAGCACCTCGAAGCACATCGAGGGAGAGTAAGGTTGGTAGCACCGGATTGGCCGAGATGCCCATGGTATGCAGACCTAGTTCAGTTACTCGATGGGGGTCCTTGGTAACTGCCAGCAATGACGATCTTTTGATTCAGGGATCGCTTTGAATGCCTCAGGTGGATCAGTTCTCGCTTTTGGTTTTGGCCATTGAAAGGGCGAGGTTAAGGAAAAATGGCTACTCTGGAGCATTGCAACCTTACTTTGGGCCAGAAAGAGGTCGACATCCCTAGCTTATGTGCGGATATGGCGTATTTTTGAGGACTGGTGCTCTCTGCAGCAGGTTCGTTCCTCCACGGTCTCCATACCTATAATGTTGAGTTTTCTACAGGACGGTTTTGATAAGGGACTTGCAGCCAGCTCAAGAGTCCAGCTGGCAGCCCTTTCTTGCTATAGAGGTAAGGTCCAAGGGGTGGCCTTGGGCTCTCACGTCGACATGATTCGTTTTCTGAAAGCTGTGTCTTGGCTACGGCCTGCTCGCAGAATGGTGGTTCCCCTCTGGGATCTCAACTTGGTTCTGGGGGTGTTGACAAGGGAACCTTTCGAGCCATTGCAACAGGTGTCAATCAAGGATTTAACCTTAAAGACAGTGTTTCTGGTGGCCATTTGTTTGGCATGACGAGTTTTGGAATTCTAGGCTTTGTCCTGTCTGAACCGTTTTTTGTCTTTTTCTAGGGGAAAGGTGGTGTTGCGTCCAGTACCATCCTTTTTGCCCAAGGAAGTTTCTCCTTTTCACATGAATCAATCGGTGTCATTGCCCGTCCTAGGGGCCATGGAGGGGAACGTCTTGGACTGTTTTCTGTGTCGTTTGGACAAAGAATTTTGCGTCAATACTTAAAGGTTTCAGAGATTTTTCGTAAGTCTGAGCAACTATTCATTTTGTTTGGAGGTCTCCGCAAAGGGGAAGCGTCAGCCAAAGCTTCAATTTCCAGGTGGAAACGAAAAGCGATAGCATCCGCATATATTTTGCAGGGGCGGCAGGTACCCGTGGGGTTACGAGCTCACTCTACTAGAGCGCAGGAGGCTTCTTGGATGGAACAGTTTGGTTCCACTGGTGGAGATTTGCAGAGCGGCCACTTGGTCTCTCTTCATATCTTCAGTAAAAACACTACTGCCTGGATGTTCAGGCGGCAAGCAATGCCTGTTTCGGGTCAGCGGTATTGCAATCTGGGTGGACAGGTCCCTCCTAATGATTACTGCTCTGTTACATCCCAGAGGTGGAGGACTGAACTGGAAGAATGATAAGGAAAGAGACATTAGACTTACCTGCTAATTGTAGTTCCTTGAGGAACTCCAGTTCAGTCCCGATTCCCACCCAGGGATGAGTAGTTCAGAGTTCAGTTCGGTCTGGAGGGGGGAATACCGGTCACGAAGTGTGTAAGAACATTTAATAGTCTCGGGATTGCTATGGTTTTTACTCTAGCCTTTCTTTCTATCTTCCTTTCTTTTTTATTTGGCTCATGGGAGGAAGGAGAAAGTGAGAGAAGAAGTTTCCTTCTTAATTAGGGGGAATTTAGTTTAGGAGTTAAATGTTGAATTCTAAAGTTGAATTTAATGCTATAGCTACTTATTTGTTGCTCCTTTGAGTCTGCTTTGTCAATAGTTCACTGGGGCTGATGGGAGAGACCAGCAGGGTTACATCCAGTGATGTCACGATTCTGACATGCCCAGTTTCCATGCTGCAGGAGGTGGTACACTACCCAGAGGTGGAGGACTGAACTGGAGTTCCTCAAGGAACTACAATTAGCAGGTAAGTCTAATTTCTCTTTTCCATATCGTCCTGCTAGACCAGTCCAGAAGTGGGATGTACCAAAGCTACAACTACACTGGGCGGGAAGAGACAGCAGCTCGCAAAACCCTTGAGCCAAAGACCAGGTCTGCTCGCGTGTGGACATCGAAGCGGTAATGTGGAAAAGTGGAAAGTGATGCCCATGCTGCTGCCTGACAAACATCTGCAGGGGGCTATCAAGCTCTGCTTTACCCATGAGGACGCTTGTGCTCGGGTAGAGTAGGCACGCAAACCCTCTGGTTTTGCAACAGATACGTTGAGGCTATGCCCTCCTTAATCCAGTGCCCCAAAGATGACTTGGCCACCACATAACTCTTGTGTGGGCCAGCAAACACCACAAATAGATAGTCTGAGTCATGAAAGGAATTCGTAACCTTCAAGCACTGAAGAAACACCCTCCAAATCTCCACAAAGTGCAGAACCATATCCTTCCCCTGACACTGCTCCTTCGAGAGGAAGGGCGGGCAGACCACCTGGTTCAACGTGTAATCAAACTCTGGAATCTGTTACCGGAGGATGTAGTAAGGGCTGTTAGTATAGCTGGGTTTAAAAAAGGTTTGGACAAGTTCCTGCAGGAAAGGTCCATAAACCACTATTAAAAAGGGACCCAGGATATCAATGCTTGACCCAGTACAAGCATTGTGGAACCTGTGTCTTTTGGGGATATTGCTAGGTACGTATGACCTAGATTGGCCACTGTTGGAAACAGGATACTGGGCTTGATGGACCTCGGTCTGACCCAGTATGGCATGTCTTATGTTCTTATGTTCACATAAAGGGGAGAAAGCACTTTAGGCAAGAAGGCAGGCACAGGCCAAATGGAAACAGCATCTCTAAAAGAAGACAAAGATCTTGGCGAGACAGGGCCTGCAACTCTGAAATCTGCCTTGGAGAACTAAATCATGACTAAGATGACACTCTTGAGTGGCAAATCCTTCAAAGTAGCATGCTTCAATGGCTCAAAAAGCACAGACATCAGGGACCTGAGCAGCAGACAGATTCCAGGCAGGGATCACAGATCGAAGGGGAGGATGCAGATGCCGAAACCCCTGGAGAAGGCACGAGACATCCAGGTGCAAGGCCGGAGACTTACCAGCCCCCCAGAAACAGGACAAAGCTGCCACCTGAACTTTCAGGGAGCTAAGGGAAAGGCCCTTCTCCAGGCCTTCTAGTTGAAGGCCAACAGAGATAGTCCCTTGGCCACCTCAGCATCCAACTGCCGAGCGCCGCACCATTGCTCAAAGAGGCACCAGATCTGCACATATGCCAGCATGGTAGACCTCCTCTGGGCTCCGAGCAGAATAGAGACGACCACTGGAGAGTAGCTCTTACACGCTAGCAGTCTCCTTTCAAGAACCAAGCCTTAAGCAAGAAGGGAGCCAGGTCCTCCAGGACAATCTGACTCTGCCACAACAGGCACCAAGGTGGAGGTAACAAAAGAAGCGGCGCATGCTGGAGCCACATCAGGTCTCCAAACCACATTCTCCTTGGCCAATCCGGCACCACCAAAACAATCCTGCCTGGGAGGCGTTCTATACGTCGAAGCACTTGCCCCACCAGGGGCCATAGAGGAAACACATATAGCAAATGCTGACATGGCCAAAACTCTGTTAGGGCGCCACCACCATCTTCATGTGGCAACTGAAGAAGCAGACAATTTTGGCATTAAAGCGAGTTGCCAAGAGATCCATTTCACAGTGACCCCAGCAGCACAGAATAAACACACCTCCTGACTCAACTCCCACTCTCCAGTATCCAGAGTGCCCAGCAACCCAAGCAGACTAGACTAGGAGTTCTTCTCTGCCCAGACAAATAGGAAAGCCATCTCCAGAGCTACCCCAGCACTACTCATGCCACCTTGCCAATTGATAGAAGCCACTGCCATGGCATTGTCTGAAAACACTCAAACCGCCTGGCCCTTGACAGGTGTCAGAAACGTGGAAGAATCAACCTAATGGCCCTCGCTTTGAGACGGTTGATGGATCACATCACTTCCCTGAGGTTCCAACAGCCCTTGGCTGTACAGTCTTGGCAATGTGCTCCCTTGTATGAATGGCATCCGTTGTCAGGAAGATCCAGAAGAATCATCCAGCAGTATGTCCTTATTTAGCTGTGTTTTTATACCACTTTTCGCCGTGTCAAAGCAGTTTACAAACAACTCAGTTGCAATGAACAATGAAAAGAAGTTATAATAAGCTGCTTCCACCACCGCAGGCTGAACCTCACCAGCAATGGGAGTGGGAACCTGTGCTCGAGCTCCTGATAACTCAGGTACAACCATATCAGCAGGGACTGCTGGAACATGAGAACATATGCCCACTGCCCCATCTCTATGGTCACCACCATCAATGTAAGGAACTGAAGATAATCCCAGACTCTGGGAGCCTGCTGCCACAGAACAGCACCAGACAATCCAACAATCTTTTGACTTTTTACTCTGGCAGGAAAACTCTACCCACTTGAGTGTCAAAACATGCTCCAGAAATTCCAGAGACTGGGAAGGCTACAGCTGGCTCCTTTCCTGATTGATCACCCAACCAAGGCTCTCCAAAAAGGACACTATTCGGGACTCCACCCGAGATGCCTCCGAAAAGAATGGGCCCAGATAAGCTAGTCATTCAGATATGGATTGACACAGATCTCCTGGCACCGCAGCACCACATCTGCTACCACCATGACCTTGCAGAACATCTTTGTGGCAGGGGTTAGCCTGAAAGCAAGGACAGCAAACTGAAAACCAGAGCCAAGCACAGCAAAACGCAGATACTGCTACTGATCCACTCAGATTGGGATATGAAATACATCTCGGCCAGATCCAGAGTAACCAAGAATTCCCCCGGTGAACTGCATGAATCACATAGCGCAAGGTTTCCATTTGGAAGCGCAGAATGGCAAGTGCTCATTGACCCCCTTAAGGTGCAGATGGGCTGGAAGAAGCAGTCCTTTTTAGGCACCACAAAATAGATTATCTGCCCTTGCCCCCACTCGACCGGCTGATGGGCACCACTGCCTTTAGGCGCAACATGCCCAAGGTGGCCCGCATAGAGGCACTTTGATCACAGACCCACAAGGGGAGATGAAGGCATCCAGAACCGGCTCGTTACACTCCAGGACATGGCCAAACTGAATGGTGTCTAGCACCCAGAGATCCTTGGTAACCCAGGTCAATCCTGAAATTAAAGGCTTAGCCTGCCTTCGACTGGAGGCACCAGGGAAGGCACAAAACCTTCACTGCGCAGCCCAGGAGGGTCCTCCTATAGAAGGGACAGAGTTCCCTGTGACCCAACAAGCCCAGAAGCAGAGGGAAAGAAAGGTTTTCCAGGTTGGCAATGACAACAAGCCCAAGACCCCCCAGGGAATCTGGCCAGTGTGCCCTCTGTGCACGGGCAGAGGTGGACAAGAAATGGGCACCAACCTGCTTCACATGCCTCTTAGACCTATCTTCTGGAAGGCAGTAAAATTTTGTTTTGCCTGGGTCCTTTACCAGCTTCTCCAATTCAGCTCCAAGGCAGAAGCTTCTCCTTATTTATTTTATTTATTTATTTTATTTATTACAGTTTCTTATATACCGCGCTATTTAGAATCAGCGCGGTTTACATCATAACAAAACGACCATTACGACAAACTGTCAGGTTTTACATTGAACAGGAGTACAAACTTGGATAACTGGGTTAACTATATACATAATCTATCTACACTGCAGTGTGAGGGCATTTCTAGATTGGGTCATTTCTTGGAGGGGATATCTGGTTAAATGCTTGTGATTAAATGCTTGTGATTAAATGCTTGTGATTAAATGCTTAAAAGCCAGTTGGACCAACTGGGCTTTGGATGACAAGTCTGCTGTCCAGTGCCAGAGCCAAAACCAAAGCCATGACACCATCATCAGGGCACCATCCCTGGCCACCAAAAATATCAGGTCATACATGGTGCGGCGCTCCTGCCCGGCCTTGGGGCTAAAGACAGGAGCGGCGGTCTGATGCTTCGTGAGGAAGGAGAGTAACCTGTATCCAGGGAATGCTGGGTATTGTAGTTCCTGCTCCTCTCGCTCCGAAATAAAGAGTTGTAGTTATGGGGTTTCCAGTATTTTTATTATAGTAAAGGATATTGTTCCATCACATGGCAAATAAATGCAAACAAAATAGGTGCTTCAAAATGCTAACAAGAAAACTTAGGATAACGGCAACTTAAAGTATAACTGCTTCTTTTCACTTCTCAGCAAATTACTCACTTTGCCCCAAGAGGTCAGTTAGATTCACTGCAGCCTCTTTCAGCCACTGTGACCTTCACAGTGCTGGGAAAATCAGGTGCACATAATTAGAGCTTTCTCAGCAAGGCAATACAACAGCTCCGTAGCATTCAATTCACATACGGTAAAAAGCAGTTTCCTTCAGCTTGGCATCTCTACACAGCAGACCGTGCAATCCATGCTCTCACAATCTGGTAAGTCTGTATTATCTTGTGTTAATTCTTCAAGCTGTATGGAATTACTGGCTTCTGGTAACACTGGCTGTCTTCTAGCTTGCAACTCTAAAAACTGCTTAAAACTCTGTAGGAGCAATTCAGCCTGCTGTTTGGGAGGTAGGGAATTGCTATCAGCTATACAACTTCCCTCTGGCTTAAGGCTGTTTATTTTCTCCTCTCTTAGATTAATTGTATCAGAGTAACTGCTAGTCTCTTTTGCTAATGTTTCACACACAGGAGAGTTAGCTTTACGTTCAGCCTGGAAACTTTGTGGCAATTCACTTACTTGTTGCCATGCCGTTCTGACTTCAGATGGCTCCAACGTTCTCCAGCTGTTAGAATGTTTGTTGCTCTCTGGCTCAAATGGTACTTCACAGAATGATTGTTTTCTTTCTTGTGCCTGCCTTGAAGGCTTCCTTTCCCAGGGCTGTGCCTTCCAACGGTTATCTATTTCAGGGCTAGGTCCTCTCTCCTTGGGACTTCTACTCACAGCCTCTGAATAGAACTTTGCAGGTCTCCTTCCAATGCCAGGTTCCCAAGTATCAGCATACCGTTTTCTGGACTTCCAGTCATTCTTCCTCCTCTCCTTCTTTCTCTTCTCTATCTTAATCTCATTCTCATTCTGACTAGCAAAGCCATGCTCTGGTTTAAAACCACGTTCTCTCCTGGACACGCCCCTTCCAAGGGCAGGGTGTGCCCAATCAGGACTGCAGGACTCCTCCCCTGGGCTGGTCTCCATGCTCAGCTCTGTGGAATAGAGTCTCTCTTTCTTCCTTGGTTTCTCAAATAGGCATAAATCCTGCTGAACCTCAGGATTTTCATCCGTTTCCATAGGCTCAGGAGGGCGCTGTTCACCACAATGGCATCAGAAAAGAAGGCCATAGCAGACTCCAAAAGTGTATTAGTATCATCCTACGGAAAAGACGGAATCCACTGGAGCAGGGCTCAAGACAACAGGCTGGTACAGACCACAAGCAGTAGAATAGCCGCAGCCATGGCAAACTGGCTTCGTAACAACAAATCCACCTTGTAGTCCAGAGAGTCCTTTGAGATCGAGCCGCCTTCCAAAGGAATGATGGTCTGTCTGGTAACCACCATGATCTGTGCATCCACCTTGGGAATGCCAAACACCACCACCATACTACTTCTCTGGGACAGCGTAGACCTCCTTGCGCTTCTTAGCCGGCGAGTTGGAAGAGTCCTACTTCGACTGGATCATATTTTTGATTACATCTGGGATGGGAGGACAGTAATGGATTTCCGCACACCTCAAAGGAGTGGGTGTACCTTTGACTCCTGATCTGTGCTGGAAGCATCCATCAAGTTTAAAAGCAGATGAGAACCTGGCCATCAATGCTGCCAGCTCTTCCTTCTGGAATAGGCAGATCACTCCAGCCTCTTCACAATCTTCTGAAGGTGAGAGTACTTCATCCACGTCAGAGCCCAGTACCAAGCCATCTGAATCAGAGTCATAGTCAAAATCTCAGACAGCTCCCAGCTGTTCCCCATCTCTAGGGGGTACCATCTGCTGGGACACTTAGTCAAGGGAATCAAACAGGGTTCCACTCTCAGCCTGCCCTGCACCCAGGGATACCCAGAGGCCGCAGGGTTTGAATTTTCATTCCAGAAGGACCAGACCTGCTGCAAAAAGAAAGGATTCAGAGGAGGAAACTCCTGAGTCCAGAAGCTCTCCTCTTGGAAATGACCCCCCCCCCCAACACCAGTGGCCACAGACACCCCAGAGGACAATGAGTGGCTCACAGCACAGTCACCGAATCCTCCAGCTGGCTGGATATTCTTACCCAGAGCACTACCCATCACCTCCGGCCTTGAGGCAGGTAAGGCCAAACTAACTGCATCCCCAAGCTGGGAGGGGGGAAGCAGGCCCTCCAAGGATGACTCAGAAGCTGCCATGCAAGAAGAGCAGAGTCCAGAATCCAGAGATGAGGCACCTCGCTTGCCACAGGTCAAACACGTTTCCTAGAAGAAGACAGAGTTAAGCAAGTATCACAACAGCACACGCTAAGGCTGTGGTGGCCCAAAGGCACGCATTAACTACACTTTTTTTGCAACGTGCATTACAGGTGCTAGGGAAAGAGTGCACATTGGAGCTGCTTGGGCGGAACACGTAGAACCACATGACCGCCAGGTACACAATAGCTAAAAAGGCTAACACATTGAGAAAATGGTGAGAAACTCCCATACCATGCCACAGGTCACAAGCGGTCCACCCTAAATTGTGTCCCAGGAAGATGGTATCAGGAGCCCCCAACAAAGACAATGAAAAGGACAAGCCTTGGTACTCAAACCCTGAGAGACCCAGGCAAAGGATCAGTGTCGGGCTCAGCTCTACTCCCCTGAGACTGTTTCTCTGGCTTGGCAGCACTGCCTTTAAGGTCACTGGCAGGCAGATTCCTCCAAGATCCTTCTGCAATCTTCGGAAGAGAGCAGGGGAGAGAGGAGGGGGGGAGGGGGGAGGGAGGGAGGCTGCTGAATTCTTCCAACCTTCCAGATCCTTCCAATTTTCTAGCTGCTCAACAAGCTCTTATCCAGGGTAAGAGCGTGGAGCTGAACCAGTTTTCCCTCCTCCTATGGCTACCGAAAAGACTGCATTCTAGTGGAGCCTGCCACGTTGTGTTCTAAAGAGATCAACCCACAGGCTGTTGTTCACAAGCATTTAATCAATCTTTTTCTCTCAATCTTCAGATTTTATTTTCCTTCAGAGAGGAGAAAATCCATCCATCATCTGCTGGAGACAAAAATACTGAAGGGACCTCTGGTGGCTTGAGGTGAATAGAGGCATGGTAGTGATGTCACTGAAATCTGGGCTTTTCATTGGTTCTTTGTCTCCACCAATCTGTTGGTAGGGTAACACAACCCACTTGTGTCTTGGTCTAGCAGGACGATATGGAATCCACTTTTTATTTTGACAAGCAGGATGAATTGGGCACATAAGTAGGTGTCTCCCAAGTTCAGGGTGGCTCCAGTTTGCAGATACTATAAACCTTTTACTGTGCAGATAACGATGAGTTGAATAGACTACAATTAGACTGGCCTAGTACTGCTTCACTTAAAGCATTTCCTTTGAGTGCAGACTGGTCTAGGCAGTAATGTGAAGTGAAGAGATGAAGCAAGGACCAAGCAGCTGCTTTGAACATTCTTTCCAATAAAGCAGATTAAGGGAGTTATGATATACATTGTAACATAGTAACATAGCAGAGGACGGCAGATAAAGACCAGTATGGGCCATCTAAGTCTGCCCAGCAAGGCGGCAAGAGTAGATGGCACCTGCCATTCTGTGTAGGCCACACCTCCCCATGCCTTTGTTTAGGGGTATACCCACCGCTCTGTGTGGGTCCCCCCTATTTGTTGAGATATAAGAGTTAGTTATGCTTATTTTGATTGTATCCTGTTACTATAAAGGGATCCACTGTGTCTATCCCATGCCAATTTGAATTCTGTGACTGTATTTGACCACCACCTCCAACGGGAGGGCATTCCAAGCATCCACCACCCTTTCAGTGAAAAAATGTTTCCTGACATTGCTGTTAGTTTACCCCCTTGCAGTTTCATGTTATGCCCTCTAGTGGCTCTGATTTCATAAGACTGGACTGTATTGATTAGAGGGATACCAGTTTGCTCATAATGGAACTCAATACAGGATGCTAGCCAATTATCAAGTATACGTTTTACTATAGGAGTATGAAATCTGCTGGGCTGAAGGAGATGAGCAGCTATGAATACCTTCTGATAGATTCTGTTCCTTAAGATAGTAAACGAAAGCCCATTCACAGTCGGCAGTATGGCATAACTTCTTGCACTGATGACTGTGAAGTTTTTAAGACAAAAAGGCAAGTAAGCGCTCCCTTTTCATTAACGTGAAAATGTGTGACCAGCTTTGGTAAAGGTTTAGGGCAAATGTATAGGACTACTTTATTATGATAAAATTGTGTATATAATTCATTACGTGACTTAGGCTTTAGGTTCACCTGATTCTTCTAGCCAAACTGACTTCTACCAGGAAGAGCAATTTCCAGGTTAGATATCTGACAGACAAGGACTCTTATTAGCTCAAATAGTGGTTTCATTAGAGATGTAAAGGTGGCATTCAAGTCCCATTGAACAGGAGGCTTCTGGAATGGCAGTTTGTTTGTGATTCAAAGGATAATGTCAAAAGGCACACGGGGAAGTCAGAGCTGTTTAGAACATCACCGAGATGCTCTCTTATACAGCATGTCTGCAGGCCAATAAAGAGGAGTCTTGTCAATTGGTCAAACACCCTATCTAAAACCCCTTTCACCACTAGATCTCTGCTCTTCATGTAACAGGTCATTGACCAGAATGCACACTTGGCTTTTGAAGCTTCTTCACATTTTAAAAGGCCAAAGACACATCTGCTCTAGGCTCTGCTTCCTGGTACATGAAAAAGCTACTTCCCTTGATATCCACTGCCTGCTTAAGATCAAACTTTGAACCACTGTACGAAAATCTGATGCAGGAGCATCAGCTAAGACTAATGCCAAGCCCTATGACATACAGCACTGCCCTTTTTCAATGGCATTTCTGAAGTCAATGGAACAGAGACAACACCAGCAGAGGAGGGCCTGGAAGACAGCAGAGACTTTATATAGAATGCTTCTTAGGTGCTTTTTTAGGTGTGTTTAGCATCGGGCGAAATTTCCTATTGAGGGTCATTCCATTTGTCTGTTCAGATGTACAGCTTTGTTTCTGTATGTAAAAATAAAGCTATGTCTACAGAGACAGAATGCAGCAGGTCACACAGTCCATCTCCACACCACACACAGAAGCGTCACTGCAACCGACGGACCACAAATACCTACACACCAAGATACTCTTTAGCACCCTCAAGATAGGCACAACTATATAGATGTCACTAGTGAAAGATGCTTTATACAGCCTTAAAGACCTACTACCCTAAGGGGAGCTACTTTATCATGTTTCTTTGCTCCCCCCCCCCCCCCAGCATGTATGAGTTTGCAAAGAGAAGGAGGAAAAATGTGCCATTTTGTCACACTAAGTTTATTAATCTTTTTGCAAGTCCTAAGTGCTTCATCTACTCACTCACATATGGCAACCAATGCACTTCCCATCAGTGCAACATGCCTTTTTGCAATATTATAACAGGCACTTTTCAACTGGATATTGTGATGAGCTTTTCCTTTGGCCTCAATGATTTTGTAGGTGACAGAGTTATAGTTATAGCTTATTTACTTGATATACCGCCTATAGTGGATAGCAGTTTGTCTCTTCAGGCTTGAAAGGCAATGTGTTCGCAGAAATCCTGGTGACAGTCAAATTAGAGGACAGTCAGTCTGTAGGTGTTATAGTTTGTGATCATTCTTCAACAGGCCGCGTAGGGGCAGACGTCTGGCGTTGTCTGCGCCATGGTTCCGATTTTAAAAAATAAACCCATGAAAATAAGAGAAAATAAAAACCGTCAGAGCTGTGTTTCATATCCATTTAGCAAAATGGTAAGGTGAAACCGAGGTGCACACTGTATTTGGAAAGGCTTGTGCATGCTCAGAATGTTTCACTAGTTCTGAGCTCTGGGAGACCTGTCCCATCCCAGCACAAACCAATGACAACACTCACTTCTGAACCCGATTCAAATCTCACTTGTTAATGGAGAAAGGGTAGATGATGCATGCAACAGCATCTCGGTGAGGATGTTCAAGGCCAAAAAAAAAAAAAGTAACCAAATTCAAGCAAGCATGGGATATGCAGAGGATCCTTAGCTGCAAGAAGGGGGGGGGGGTTAATCAGGAAGTTAACTAAGCAGACTAGATGGCAGCAAGAAAGATGGCAATTAAAAATTTGACTCTATTTTAGGATATTTAAGCCAGTTTTAAGAGTAAGCTAGTAATCCTCCACAGTACACAAGTTCTCTCGTGCTCTCACTGGATGCTACCATGGATCCTTCTATCATTAAATTAAGAACAAAAAAAACCCCCACCACCAACATGTTTGTCTGACTGAAATCAACCTTCAAGGTGCACTGCTCCTTTAAGTGCCCTATAGCAACAGTGGGGACTCCGAACATTCTTAACTTTCCTGCAAGAAGCTGAATGAGACTGATTTTTTCCGCCTTAAGAACTGATTCCATTTAACAGTGGGGTTAAAATACATATCAGACCCCTTGCGTACTCCTAGTTAATCATTAAGGGTTAAACCCAGTGACTGAGTTTAGAGTCCATGGATACAGGGTTACAGAAGCAGCTCTAATGCATGGCTATCAGCTTCAGGACCACTGTTAACAACTAAATTAGGAGCAGTAATGTTGAATGAGGAGCAGTAATGTTGAATGAATTAGAAGAAAAATGAGAAAACTATCAGGCCTAAACAAAAACACTCAGCCTTTAAGCCTTCATATACAATATTACAATTAGAATTTAAAACAAACGAAAATATAGTAAGTTAAATATAATGTAACTACTGCAGTTCCAAATAAGTCTGTTCAAGCCAAAACAAACTATCGCTACCTCCCACCCCAAAACACACACAAAGTTATAGCACGTCTTCAGAACTATTTACACCTTATCGATTACGTGGGATAAAACAGCTGCCAGTTGATATACTTTTGTAACTTTTCTGTGTGCCAGGAACCAACGATCACCGTGTATTCTCCAACCCACTGTTTGCTTTCATTTGATCAGACATTGCCAGCCAAATTTCCCCACAGCCTGAACAGCCCTTGCAAAAATGCCCCAGATAACATGCTCTAGAACTCTGCTCTCACAAGAAATCAAAAATATTTGTGTGGCAGCATTCACTGATCCCCTTCTTGGATCCCTAGCTTCCCAAGGGGGCACACATTGCAGAGCACAGTTACTTACCTGTAACAGGTGATCTCTGGGAACAGCAGGAATAAGTCTTCACATATGGGTACGTCGGTACCGACGGAGCCTGCACGAGAATGCTCCCCAGCATCCAATCAGAAAGCTTTTGGGAGCATCCCTCGTACCTGCGCGCTGACTTCCCGCCCTTTCCACTTCTTCTCCTCAGTTGAGTATCATAGCTGAGACAAAGGAGAGAAAGAGGAAAGGAAGATAGATAGATAGATACAACTCCTAGGGGAGGTGGGTGGGTTGTGAAGACTTATTCCTGCTGTTCCCAGAGATCACCTGTTACAGGTAAGTAACTGTGCTATCTCCAGGAACAAGCAGGAATGAGTCTTCACATATGGGGACTCCCTAACTAGAGATGCCAGGGGGCGATCCCATAAAATGCATGTTCCTGGATCAGGAGTGCATTTCCCACACAGGATCTCCGGCATCCCATGAGGGAATGGAGGGTAGGAGTTGAGAATAGAAGAGCTGTAAGGAAAACAGCAAACCCAAGGACTACAGGAGAGGAGTCCATGGCACGTATGATAAGTACCATTAAAATCATTTAATGAACAGTTATAATATGGAGCTTACCTACTGGATTGTAGGAAGTAGAAAGCATGATGGAGTCTACTGGATATGCAGTAGCGGAATCCTCAAGGTGACCTCACAGCAGTGAGGGTGAAGGTCCAGACCTGGAATTAGCAGGTGATCCAGGTGTCAACTGGGGTAGGATTAGAACGGCAGGTCTTCAATGGAAAGCTTTATGAGAAAAAGTTGAAAACTTTTAGGTACAGAGTCATAACATTGAGGACTAAAAGAAGAAGACTGACCGATTTGGACAACTAGCCCAGTCTTGGAGGGAAGAAGGGTTACGGAAAAAAGCCCATATTCCCAAGGAGAACAATGTGTACTCAAAAACAATGAAGAGATACACTATCTTTCCTAGCTGATGAGAGATAGGGAAGATATTGAAGCTTGAATCTTCAAGGATAGGGAGACCTGGAGCAAAGCGGAAGCTGTTATTACCACAGTAGTGGTTGTGGGTATAACAGTCCCCACATACTAAGGAACAGTATGAAAAAGGGAGCCCACTGTCTGTAACCTCTGAGAAAGGTACAATTGCTATAGCATAGACAGTGAGGAGATAGTATGTAATACATATCGATCTATAAAAGTCTCCAAACAGATACCTACACACACACACACACATATATACACATATACATACACACACACACACATATACACATACATACATATACACATATACATATATACATATACACATATACATACACACATATACATATACACATATACACACACATATACACATACACACATACACATACACACATATACACATACATATATACATACACACACATACATATATACATACACACACACACACACACATACGTATATATACACACACACATACGTATATATACACACACACATACGTATATATACATATATACACATACACATATACACATATATACACATACACATATATACACATATATACACATACACATATATACACATATATACACATACACATATATACACATATACACACATACACACACACATATATACACATATACATACATACACATACACATACACACATATATACATACATATATACATACATACATATATGTATATCTAGATATGCAGAATATGTATCAACATATATATATAGGTGGATATATATATGGGGGCATTAACTATGCACACACAGCTTACAGACATATGTATGTAGAGGCATATATAGAGATATTTACATACATGACAATAAGTCTGAAGATATACCAAGCCCCATAAGAACATTCACATGGGAAATGTGAAGGGGAAAGATTCATCCAACAACAAGAGGGTGAAACCCACTTGACAGATATATAGAGAATCTATTTCCGTGGGTTAAGAGGATGCAGGAATGCAATCCAGTA
Source organism: Ichthyophis bannanicus (assembly GCA_033557465.1). Lineage (NCBI taxonomy): Eukaryota > Metazoa > Chordata > Amphibia > Gymnophiona > Ichthyophiidae > Ichthyophis > Ichthyophis bannanicus. The sequence continues at coordinate 1,105,222,140 of CM066032.1, read as the reverse complement.
AAATAACCAGGATGGTTGTGTGAAAAACAGAGGATAATATCAGTCTGTAAAGAGCAAGTCGAGAGTCCTTTAGAACTCTGACATGGTAGATGGGTAGAAACGCATAGAGGAGATACCAGAAGGACCCACTGGAGGGACATAGGGGTATCATGCGTTACTAAGAGCCTTGGATATTCACGCAGAAAAAGCTTATATTCTGAATTATAACAGAAGACAAGAGGGTGTGGAGAACCCTCAGTCATGAGAATGATTTATAAGCTTTTTTCTACTATATAGAATAGCCCTCAGAGACAAAGATCAATGCTCTGTAGCAAGGGCCCATAGTAGAAAGCTTCTCTGAAGATTGCAGAGAGCACTGTGCAGGAGAATTATGAGATAAAACTGACTGAAGTCAGGTGTGATGCCACATCCTAGGAAAAGGAGATGGCTAAAAAGATGATAATGTGAGAAGCCTAAAGTGAGTAGGATTATCCAAGATAGATGAGGACTAGCTTGGAATCACTACTGAGGCTAGACAAAAATTGTGGAAGATAGACTGGAACTTGTGGAAAGTACCAGTAGTTCAAACACTGGAACTCCTGCATGCACAGCAGCTGAAAAGACAGTAGAGAGAATGTTACTGTGCAAAACAAAGAAAAACAGACAAAGGGAGAGGAGATATTCCTGTCCCTGCCTGATGAGTTATCTTGAGAATGTATTCAAGGAAACAAAAAGTCTACACTGGAATGAAAGCTAGAGAAGCTTTTCAGTATGGTACCACTCAGTCAGGGGAAACCCTGGATGAGAGGGGGAGGGTGACTTACCCATATGGCGAGTCAGCTGAAGGAAAAAATGTCCATGTTGGGACAGAAACTATCATGAGATAGCTGTAACCTCCCTTCTTGGTAGTAAGAAGAGGAGAATTCTGTAACCCATGGACAAGAATATACTGACAGCTTAGCATACTGAAAAAGGAAAATCCCAGTGTAGAGCTTTAAGAAAAAACAGTGAACAAACTTCTGTTAAGAAGAGGTTAACTGCAGATTGTAACCTTCAGAACCTATGGTTGCTGGGTATGTTGAGACTGGCTAGAATTTGGAAACTTCAGACTAGGACGAGGTGTCCCTTGCTTGGGCACCTCTGGATGAGGGGCAGAAGAGTGAAACCTTCTTTTCTTAGGGAAAGAAGGCTTGGTAGGACATTTCCTACCTCCTGGGGAAGAAGGTGGCTTAGAATGGTCTCCAGAACCAGGGAAGTCAGTGGAGCAATGAGCAACCTGACGTAAAGCCTCCTTATTGATGAGATTTTCTCCAGTACAAGGAGAATTACCCAGTGTATGTTGTGCCCATCTGTTCAAGTCAGAAGCTTGGAGCCAGGCTCTACGACGTGCTCCAATGGCAATAGCAGAGGATCTGCTAACAGACTCAAAAGAGTCTAGAGAAGCATGAGAAAGAAACCAAGAGATATTCCGGCTATGACTAAGAAGCAAGGAATAGTCAGCAGCCTTAGGCTCTGACAAAAAAGGAGTCAAAAGAGATAATTTCTTTATGACCTCCTGGAGTGTTAGACTCATAAAATATAAGAAATAATTCTTGATGCCAGCATAGATGTTTGGAAGGTTTGACGTCCAAAGGCATCAAGTGCTCTAGAAGCACGACCTGGCGGATAAGAAGAATGCTTCTTCTTGCTTTTTACCTTCCTCATTGCTGATTCCACTACAATGGAATGATGGGGAAGTTGATTCTTTTGAAACCCTGGAGAGGGGGGCACCTGATACAGAACATTAGTTGCTGTAGAAGGTGAGGGAACCTTTAAAGGTGATTCCCATATTCTCAGAAGAAGATCCTGCAAAGAATGATGTAAAGATAGCATTATATTTCCCTTTTGTGCAGGAGAGCCTTGGTTAAGATTACAGCCAGGGATAGGAATAGCAAGAAAGGTTGCCATGTCAAGGAGAAACTTCTGAAAAGAAGGATCTCCAATGGGAACCATCCCTGGGAAGGCTAAGGTTGAAGATGCAGCCTGAGCACCAGAGGATGTAGTGGTCTGGTGCAGAAAAAGAACCTTATTAGATGGATAATGATACTGGCAGTCACGATTTGAGGCAGTTAGTACTGCATTGTCTATGCCAGGTGTCGATTCCAAACTAGGCATGGAAAGGATCGATGGCACCGATGTAACTACAGGAATCGACATTGATACCGGTACCGGTAATGGCATCGAGGCCGTCATCAGAGGCTGCTCAAGCGGTACCGAGGTAACCAGAGAGTCTTGGTGAGTATCCTCGGTACTGCGTATTCGGAAACGACAAGGGTCGGTTCCAAGGCGTGTCGGTACCCAGTCATCTAGACTAGATATCGTTTCCAGACTCGGCATCGAAGGGAGCGAGTCTATCGATGCATGTCTAGAGTGCACCGACGTCGGTGGTGGTACCGGCGATGCTAATACAGGGAAGTCACTCTGGGTCGTATCGATCGGTTCCGAAGGTACCGAGGACGCCAGATGATGATCCCAGGTGAAGAGTGGAACACTCGACACCGGTGTTGATGCCAGGGTATCGGTACCGCTCGAAGCGGATACCACCCCCGAGCATGGCCTAGATACAGGAAAGTCAATCTGGAACGTATCGATCGGTCCCGAAGGAACCGAGGATGCCAGAAGATGATCCCTGGTGTCGAGTGGAACACTCGACACCAGTGCCGATGCCGGGGTATTGGTACCGCTCGAAGCAAGTACCACCACCGAACATGGCTTAGACAGAGGAAAGTCAATCTGGAACGTATCGATCAGTCCCGAAGGTACCGAGGACGCCAGATGACAATCCCTGGTGTCGAGTGGAACACTCAACACCGGTGCCGGTGCCGGGGTATCGGTACCGCTCGAAGCGGATACCTCCCCCGAGCACGGCTCAGGTATGTTCTGTGAGGGGTGAGCCCCAGGAACAACCTGAAACCCCTGAAATGCTTTGGAGCCCGAAGACTCCCGCCGGGGTTTTAATGCCAATGGGGTCTTGAGGGCAAGGCCGGAGCCGTCATCATGCGTGGCATGAGACCTACCACTCAAGAATTGGCAAGTCTTAACAGACTGTGGGTTACCTGATCCTGTAGAGAAGAAAAACCCGGTGCCCTCACTGTAGGAGGGAAAAAGGTATCAAGGGAAACTTGAAAGAGGGAAGGTCTTCTCTCAGCATTGCAGCCTGATAGTTCAGGGGAAAAAGGGTCAGGACCCAAACAGGTTAGACACCAGAGATTGGAGTCTAAAAAGAAAACTGTGTTTCCACAGTGAAGGCACTTCTTAGGAGAAGGCGGCTCCATGATGGAGAGGCCTTGTAGGCCCAAAAGGTTAAGACAGAAACAGAGGGAAAAATCTCTCTGAGTTTAAGAAAAAAGAAAGAAAAAACCACCGGCGGTACCGGTGTCGGCGGGAAAAACAGCCGCGACCACAAGAAAACAAGAAATGAAGTATTTAAAGAAAAAAGTTTCTGCGGTGACAGGAGGACGTCCTGCCGGCTCTGCGGAAAAACGAAAACTGAGGAGAAGTGGAAAGGGCGGGAAGTCAGCACGCAGGCGCGAGGGATGCTCCCAAAAGCTTTCTGATTGGATGCTGGGGAGCATTCCCGTGCAGGCTCTGTCGGTACCGACGTACCCATATGTGAAGACTCATTCCTGCTTGTTCCTGGAGATTAGTCCAAATCAGAGTGCAGGAAGGAGAGGAAGATAGTCTGACAGGTATGGCTACTTGAAGTGACAGCTCTCACCCTTCTATTCTTCATGGAGGCATTAGTGGGCCGCGGAATAACAAAGGCAAAGAAGTTGAGGACCCGGTTTAGCAAATGTGCTGGGATCAGCTTGCTCAGGGGCCTTTATCCACGGTTCTCAGGCTAAAACAAACAGAAAGAAGAGTGGATATGAAATCCTCAGATAGGCAGCCCCACCTCCAGCACTACCTGTGCTGTTGCTATAGTGGGAGGGCAAACGATTGCACAAGAGGCAATGCAGATGTGTTGGGTGGACAAATGGGTCCTAGTAAGAGAAACAGGGAAGAACATAATATTTGGGAGATAAAGAAAAGCGGCTCATAGAGGAGAGGAGAGTTTGTAGAGATCAAGGGAAAAAGTGGAGATGTCTCAGGAGCATTCTTCTCTCTAAGAGCTCCATGTCTGCCTCAGGCCACTTCACCCTTCCTCCATTATCTCTTCTCCAAGCAAGAGTATCTTCTTTGGTCTCAACAGCAAATACCTGGTTGGCACGTTAGAAGCATAAAATAGTCTTCAGCCCTAATATGAAAATCACAATATGACACCTGAGACAGTCTTGTCCCTGAGGAACTTGATACTAATCCATATGGCATAAAGTTAAAGCAGAAAGGCTTGGAGGAAACAATGTAGAAAAGTCAATTAGCAGTGAAAGCTAAATAATTAAAATACAATTAAAAGCATAATGAAATCATAGGGTATTTCTTAATTGACATTACTGTTTCAAGTTCCTTATAGCTCTCTGTACTTGCCTACTCCCAGTGCTGCGAATCGGCGCTTTGCCAGTATTCAGCAAAGGCTCATGCAAGCATTAACACCAATGAACACAGAGTCAGCATGATGCACCGACAGCCCGAGAATGGGCACAGGGAAGGAAAAGGGTGATGTCCATAACAAAAGAAATGCTGGTTATATGAGAAGACAGAAAAACTGGAATCACATGCAATCTATCCCTCACTTATTCTACTAATTTCAACTGTATACCGTCACCTACTCTCTCTTGTTTTTTTGTAATATATAGATACAGCATAATAAACTGTTGGGCATTATTGATGATGGCCTCGCTACACTAATGCTTAGGCAGCAGATGAATGACTCATGTACCTGCACATATTCAAAGTTTAAACCTCTATCTGCAGTTCTAGTCCTTCCCTCTATGTGTGCCTGCCCTTCCTGCTTTCAGTGTAACGAGCAGCAGAAACTGTAGGTAGGATGCAGCCAATGGGAAAGCACTGGAGGTGGGAAAAGTAGAAGGCAGCTCTACTTGCAGAGACTATGGGTAGGATCCAGCCAATATGAAGGCTGTGGAAATAGAGCATTGCTTTAGTCATAGAAAGGGATGTGGTGGGGGGGGGGGATTTCTATGCTGTACAAATCAAATTTCTGAATATAGCAGGAGATGGAAAATAAATTAAGCCCCTCCCCCCAAAAAAAGAATTTCCCCAATACATTTCTAAGAGAAAATGTTCCAGAGTAACACAGCAATCACGTAACTGCACCTTTCAAAAGGTCCTCCATGTCCAAATTGGACACAATTATCAAAATAACCATCCCAGATCAAATTTACATAGACTGATTCACATAAAACAAATAAACACAATACAAACACTCAAGGGAACACACATAAATAATACACCTTCCCTCTCATGTATTCTTATCAACGCAAGGTCGATGAAAAACAAACTACCTATATTTAATGATTTAATATCCGACTTAAAACCAGACATATTATGCGTTACAGAAACCTGGCTCTCAGATACCGATTCAGTCTACATAAACCAACTTAATACAGAAGACTATGACACCTTCTATAAACATAGAATTAACAGAAAAGGCGGAGATGTTTTAATGATGACAAAAAAGGTACTATGCGCCAAAACAATACAATCCAATATTTCTGACAAAATAGACACACTACTAATAAATATTGGCTTCATAAAACTTTGCTTGGTATATAGGCCCCCAAACCAAAAATCAGACTGCATTGACTCTCTCATTGAACTCCTCAGCTCCTCAACTGAACAACACCCCATAATGATGCTAGGAGATTTCAACCTTCCCTCGCTACCAACATCGGAATCTAAACTATTTTTTGATACTATCTCCGACATAGAATATCATCAAATAATAAACACATCTACACACATCAAAGGTGGAATTCTTGATCTTGTCCTTCTCCCTAACTCACTCTTCAAACTAATCAACCCAAATTCAGTTGAATGCACTCAAATACCCTGGTCAGATCACCACATTATTAAACTAAACCTGACTTATCCATCCACTAATACTAACAACTACATCAGAAATGTCACAACCACAAGATTTAAAAAGTTTAACAATGATGAATTTATTGACTTAACAATCCCCCACCTCGTCACAACAGAGACGAATTTAGATAACATTGTTAAAAACTGGCATGACACCATCTACAATGCCGCAAAAACTAATCAAATACACAAAAAGAGTAACCACTCTAACACCAATGCCAAACCATGGTTCAATACTACTCTAAATCAGATGAAAAGGAACCTTAGAAAACTAGAACATAACTGGCGTAAATCCAAATTGACGATACACAAAGAAATATACAATAATCTACTCACTAAATACAAAGATACCTTGGATAGCACAAAAAAAGAATATTATGCCAAAATACTCTCAAAATCATATAACAGACCAAGAGAATTATTCTCCATTGTCAGAAATCTAACCAACCCCCAAACTTCTGACAGCGAAATCGCAGACATCTCAGTCCAAACTTTAGCCCAACATTATCAAAACAAAGCAAAATTGCCATCAATACCTATAAACACTATCCTCTTGTCACACCAACATACAAACGAATGGTTAGAGTTCCATCCTATAACTAAAGAGACACTAAAAAACATCATCTCTGGCCTCAACACCACAACATCCTATCTAGATCCATGTCCAGTAACTTGGATAAAAAACACACTACCAATCTTATTGCCCTACATTCTCTCAATAGTAAACCTCTCACTTACCCAAGGCTACCTCCCACCATCTCTTAAACACGCACAAATCCGGCCAATCCTCAAAAACAGCAAACTGGACAAAACATCCCCAACGTCATATAGACCCATATCAAGCATACCTTTTTTGGCCAAAATAATTGAAAAAGTAGTTCAATTACAAACACAAGATTTTCTTGACTCATCCTATCCTCTTGATGAGCAACAATATGGCTTTCGGCCCTGCCATGGAGTGGAAACACTCCTCACAGTTTTAATAGATGCACTCCTAAGAGAGATTGACAATCCTAAACAGGCATTTATCCTACTGTTCATCGACATATCAGCTGCGTTCGATAGCGTACACCACACAATAATGCTCAATAACTTAAAACAAATAGGATTAAACTCTACAGTACACAAATGGTTCTCATCCTATCTAACTGATAGAACACAAAATGTAAGAATTGGAAATCAAAACTCCACCACCTACAAGCAAGAAATTGGATTACCTCAAGGCTCAGCGCTGTCAGCTCTACTTTTCAATATTTACATAAAACCAGTCTGCAACATATTCAAAAGCTTTGGAGTAAAATATCATCTCTACGCAGATGATATTATGCTCTATATTCCATTCACAATTCCCAACCTACCGCTTCAACTCTCATCGGATTGCTATAATGAAGTCACAACTTGGCTAAAAACACAAAACCTCCACATAAATCACGCTAAAACCGAAGTTCTAATCGTAACCAAGAACAGAACCTATATCCCTCCATCACACATAAGACTCCAAAACCAAGAAATCAAAATAAAAAAGGAAATAAGATATCTAGGTGTCATGCTAGATACACACCTTACGATGGAAACTCACATCAGCAATACCATAAAGAAAATCTATTTCAAACTTAAAACCCTTAAACAACTTCGTCCACTAGTTTTCACACAGGACTTTATCAACATAATACAAGCTACAATAACCCCACACTTTGATTTTGCCAATCTAATCCTAATAGGCTTAACAAAACAAAGTATAAAACGATTGCAATTCGCACAAAATGCTGCAGCTAAAATCACATTGAAAATCAATTCCCTTCAACACATATCACCAATACTAGTCTCCCTTCATTGGTTACCAATTCAAAGTAGAATAATCTACAAAACAATAATAACAACATTCAAAGCCTTATATGCTTTGGCCCCACCCATGTTATGTAACTTAATACACAAAGAACCAGCTAAGCCTACACACAGAAAAGGACAACTATGCAGATTAAAAATCCCGAAAGATTTCACAAAAGCCCACAAATCAACAAACAATAGAGCATTTTCGCACATAGCCCCTACTATCTGGAATTCCCTTCCAGAGGAGCTACGAAAGCTAACAGAGATCACAGAACTACGCAAGAAACTGAAAACCTATCTGTTCACCAAACATTATAACATAAATAACTCAATATCTACAATAGACAAAGGTTAAATAGACAATCCGGTTGCTCTATGCAATAAACCTTTAACCTATACAGATAGCACTCTCCAATGATGATCTTCTGACCTCCCCCATGTAATCCATGTATATATATTCATATATAACTTGTATATAGTTTCCACACTGTTCGGTATTATACCACATTGTTTGTTCTATACTTTATATGATGTTCCTTGTAAATAAGTTCTGTATTATTGCAATGTTCCATGTAAAACAAACTTGATTTGTTAATTATTGTTAACTGTAAACCGCAACTGAACTCTTGGAAGATGCGGTATATAAATGTGAATAAATAAATAAAATCTCCTTTCATGATCACAGGCACCCAGAGAAACATATAGAGACACACACACATACCCCTCCACATCATTGTACACACACACACACACACACACACACAATGCATGGGTGTGCATGTGTCCATACACATATGCAGAGGAGTTGGAAAGAATATCTTGAGCCAAGCTATGCATCATTTCCCCACTTATTCCTATTTCCTTTTAAGTAACTGGTGGAAATATCTTGTGATCTTCAAGAGAAATATTGAAGCCCCTTGGAGTGTAGTTAAGCCATAACACCAGTTCCTTAAAAGAGCTAACATTGCAGCTGTTTCCAAAGTAGCTTTGTGTTTGTGATGATGAAATGTTAAATCATGCGATTAGAGGACCCAAGAAAGCGCCACATAGGCTGGATGTGTGCTGAGCTCCTGCTCTTATGAGCCACACTGTGCACTGAGCTGTTTCTTACCATGCCAGTACGGAAAAGGAAAGCAAAGAACTGTCCAAGGGATGCATCGCAGAAGTCAGTTTGGGGGGGGGGGGCCAATGGATTAATACCTTTCACGGCACACTGCCTCTAGTAAAACTGATGGAGGTTCAAAGGCGCAATCATCGAATGAGCTGGAGATACACTCAGCTTGGGCAGTAGAACTCCCACACCATAACATATGGTGAGATTGGAGGAAGAGTATGGAATGATCAGTGAGCGAGGAAGATAATGGAATTGAAGAGTAGAGGTGAGCTTTCTTTTGGGTGATGATACCGTGAAGGAGAAGAGTTCCAGGTCTGATGTGAAATCAAGCGTGGCAGGACAGATTGAAGATTTAGTAGGACAGTTATGACCAGTCTCCCTCCCAGTAGTGGTCCCAAGACCAAAAAGGGATGAGGCACGGCCCTTCTTGAAGTAAGTCTAGAGTAGGGGTTTCTCAATATGCATATTCATTGTGGTTCTCCTAAAAATCTGACTGACTAGATGTGTCCCAAGGACTTTGTTGAGAACTCCCGGCTCTAGAGGACCATCTTGGTGGATATGGATGGATCAAAACTACTTTGTGGGATATGGTGGCTTCAGTCTCAGATTTTACCAAGCAAATGGTAGCTAAGCTTTGTGTCCATAAAAACAGGTGAAGGCCTTGGAGCAGCAATTTGTGGAAGTATAACAGCAAGTATTAAATTCTCAGGGAGTTCCCTGTAAAATAGTTGTCTCCAAGTTATAATGCCCTGTTCAATGTAATTTCAGTTTGTTCAAGGTAAACCGCACTGATGCAGAATAGCGCGGTATATAAGAGAATGTAAATAAATAAATAAAGGCTCTGTTTTATATAAACTTGGGGCTTCTGAACTGTCCTAGAACAAGACTGTGGGCAGCAACTGGACAATGTATTTGAGAGATACATTGAAAATAACTGATCGAAACAAAATAGGGGTTTCTAAAATGTTTTATGTTATATCTGGGAAGAGGCTTGAAAGCGCCGAGGAAGGGGCCACTGACAGTGTCACTGAACAGTCTGGACCTTTCGGCCTTTTTAGAATCACTAAGGGATAACCCACGCATGCAACTGTGGTGGTAGTGCTGTACTCTGAGAAGGACCAATCTATGATTTTCAAAAATGATTTCAAGTTTAAAGATATTTCCTTTCCTGGTTGGAGTGTGGTACTATTCATGACGTGGCTATGGCCACATAGGAGGTTCTTTTTACTTTTTACAACTGAAGCCTCAGCAAGGAGAACTTTTTTTATTATTTTTCTTTAAAGATTCCCCTGCAGATGTATCATCACAGATCAGGGTAAAATAGTACAACTTAACCAACAGTTCACTTAGTCTTTTCTTGCACTTAAAAGTTCTTCATATTTTTTGTTTCATGTTATTTGTATGAAACTAGGCTGTTAGTGTGGCATTAATGAGTATGTAGCTGCAGCATTTTGAGTCTGTCTGGCTTTACTTCTTGATTGTTTTTGGTTCTTGGAATAGCCTCCCCCCCCCCCCCCCCAATCATGTGGGCTGTTGTCAAAAAAAAGAAAATCACAATTTTCCCTGTTATTTTAGTATAAGGTTATTGTAGTTGGTCTTTTCTGACATTATATAACTCTTATTTTGAAATTTCAATAAAAAATTAATGAAATATGAAACATTGTATAGAGGTATCTTTCATGGGTGTTTTCTTCAAAATGAGTATAATCTATAACATTATTACCTTATACTTTTTTTTTGTAGAGATTTTGTCAGGTAGCATTTGAAGTTTGGATCCTATCCCCTGAAGCAGCCCGAAATAATGTTTACTTAATGTCACAGGCCTTTTGTTGTGTTTCAGGCCACTTCTACCGACACGCTGGTGAAAAGTTATGAGATTCTTAATATAAAATTTCTCTCTACCCTGAAAGAGCCCTATCTCATCTGATCTCGGAAGCTAAATAAGGTCAGGCTTAATTGGTACTTGGGTTAGAAAAGCGCCAGCCTGTGGGTTTCTGCTATACCCCCTTGATTCCATCTTCTCGGGAGCTAGCAGCTTTGTGCTGCGCTTTGGAGACCGTGGTAGGCCATGTGTTTTGGCACACATGGCCTGCTGCTTCGGACGGCCCTCTGACAGGAAGTTGCGATGGATAGGGGTCAGAAGAGGCAGGCCATGTGTACTGAAGCGCATGGCCTGTCATGGGCACCAAAGAGGCAGCACACAGCTGCTGTGCTGCCTGCCATGGTCTGCTGCCCTAGGTGGCCACCTACTGGACAGGCCGGCCCTGGATGGGAGATCTTAGAACAGGTGCTACAGACATATGCAGAAGAAAGGTCCAGCAATCTATTTCCAGTTGCCTCTTGCCAAGAAAGCCCAGGAGACAGGGACAACTATCCACAGGGTCACCAGTAGTCTGCATAGACAAAGAACATTCCTTTTTAGGGAGGTCCTTGTTTGAACCTGGATCCTTAAACATCTATTCCAAGAAACAGGGGAGATGCACTTTTGTTTTTAAGGACAATTTGAGTGTTTGCGCCCTTTTCTGAACCTTTTGAATAACGAGGCACTCATTCAGTTGAACATTCTTTTGGGTTGAATGCCTTGTAAATTGTGGTACAGTTATGCAAACACATTTTTATGCTATGTAAATGTGTGAAAGTGTTAGAAATCTATGACATTCCTTGATAAAAGTATTTAAATATTTTTGGACTAATTTAATACATTTGCATATTACTTTGAGGTTTGTGAGCACATCACTCTGTATATAATATTAATTTGAGGTGCAACACCATGTCTGCATTAACTGGCATTCTAATAAGCCTAAGGGCCAAAATTCAGGCTTGTCAGTAAATAAGGGGGAAGGAGGAAAAAAAAAAAAAAGAGTAGCATTTCATAGCTATTTAAAAATCCCTGCAAGATAGCCGGTCCCAAATTGAAAAGGGGGTGGGGGCGAAACAGCTTGAGAAGCAGTGGCCTGAGATTTGAAAACTAGAAAGGCTGAGGTTTAAATCCCACTCTTTGTGACTTTGGGCAAGACCCTTCACCTTCCACTATCTCACGTACAAACTTAGAAGGCAATGCAGAAACCCTGTGCCAGAGGCTAAGGCTCTAGCGCAGGGTTTCCTAACACAAGTTTCATGAGGCCTTTTGCGCAGCTACGCTGTAAACAAACAGCAAGCAAATTAGCCGTGTGCAAAAAAGCAAGCATTAAACAAGGGCAGCAAACGGAAACATGCACAGAGTCCAGTGTTAAGCACCTGTGCTTATAACCAAAAAAAGTCATTCGAGGCAACATCCGACACGTAACCTCAGATGCTCAGACTCCCAGATCGCGCCTCCTTGTCCCTCCTCTGAGATATTAAAAAAAACAAAAACACAAAAAAAACCCCACACCCATTTGTGGCCCCTAGCCCCCACCCAGCCCAAAACAATTTCCTGGTGGCCCAGTGGCCCCACCTCCCCAAGCCCTCCCAGTTTCTTAAAAGTTGGAGGACAGAAGCAATGCCCAGATGCTCCTGCCCCCAAACTGCCATCTTAAAAAATGGCAGAATCCCACCTGTGTGGTGCATCCTGGGATGTACCGGCATAGCAGGACTTCCATATAAGGCAAGAGGGAGGAGTGGCCTAGTGGTTAGGACAAGGTACTTCAGGCCGGAGGGCCGGGGGTTCAAGTCCCACCTGGGGACAGCAATCTCAGGTCGGAGGGACTGGGATTTCTAGTCCTATAGGCACTCCTTGTGGTCTTGGGCAAGCCACTTAACCCTCCATTGCCCATGTTCCCTGTAAGTATTAACGTATGTGTGTCATATCCCCTCGTGTTAAATGTATCCCCCAATTGACCGCTTTGAGCAGGTGAAAAGCAGAAAATAAATACAGCTAAATAAATAAACAAACAAACAAACACTTATATAGCAGTGACCCACCCCAGGGGTGCAGCCTGGGATGCACAAGGGGGAGGGTTCATCTATCCCATGATACACATTGGGGGTCACTCTGGAAAGGCGTGAGCTAAATACTAAAAAATAAATTTGGCAATTTTTGTCTATATGTCAGTCTGACCCTGCCTGGTGAATCCCAGGATGCACTGTGCAGGGATAGGCGCTGCCATTTTTCAAGATGGCAGAGGCAGAGGTATGTAAGCATTACTCCTGTCCCCAACTTTTAAAGGTACTGGGAGGAGGGTGGTTGGGGGCCAATAGGCCATTTTCTGGCTTGGAGGATTGGGACTACCAAGTAATTTTGTTGGATGGGGCCACTATTGAGAGAAGACACCTTGATTGGAACGGGGATGCCACAATTGGGGAACCTTTGCCTCAGCTGTAGATGTATGTGTTTGAAGCAAGCATAATTATACAGTGTTAAAAGCTAAGTAAAAAATTGCACTAAGTTTCATCGCAGTTTTTTTTTTTTACATCAAGCATGATTTAAAATTAATTAATTTTGAGGGGGGATAAACAGCATAAATGAATGTAAGGGCCTTTCTAGAGTGGTTCAAGAAATGAACCACTCTAGAAAGGCCCTTACATTCAGTATCTGATTTTTACCTATCCTTGCAGTGTAGATAGCTTATGTATATAGTTAACCCTGTTGTCCAAGTTTGTACTCCTGTTCGATGTAAAACCAGACAGCTTGTTGTTATGGTCGTTGTGTTGTGATGTAAACCGCGCTGATACCGAATAGCGCGGTATATAAGAAACTATAATAAAATAAATAAATAATAAATACAGGGAGATTCGATATGGGGAACCTCCGAAGGACAGCAAAATGTGGCATATAATACATTTTTGTTGTTCTTTATAAAACTATTAAGTTGTATCTTCTGTTTTTGTTTAAGCGATACTTGATAACGTAAATGTGAATGGAGTTGCCATTTAATAAAAATCTTAGTTACAAAACAATTTAATTTTGCATTTAATTAGCAAGCACATTGCACTCTACTTTAGCGCAATAATTTTGCTGGTGTTTTTTCCCCATGTTAGTTTGCTTTCTTCAGTGGACAGCAAGACCAGTGCCGGAAAAACACCAGCAAAATACTGCACTACAGCATTGTGCAGCTTTCTGCATTAGCTCCTAAGGGTTGTAAGCTCTGTAGGGACAGACAAATACCTATTGTACCAAATGTAACTTGCCTTGAATGCAGGTTTGCAAGGGTGATATAATTAGACCTTCTGTTCCTAGGTGTTTATAAATTTTAAGTTTAGGTGTTTATTTTCCAGCTAAGTAGGTGTTTGAGGGTACAAAAAAAAACAGTGTTTTATCATTGTTTTCACACCAAAGGTGCTATTGCTGGATACCTTCTCCAGGATAACCATACATTTAAGTAGAGCCAAGGCAGTTTACAGAGAACTAGTATGAACATAGAACAAGAGTGCACATGGAACACGAATAGGAGTAGTTAACACAAGTTACATTATTCCTAAGTGACACAAACATACAAAATCCCCCCACCAGAAAGACTGAGTGGAAGATACAAGACACGCCAGGAGAGGGTGAAACAAGTACCCGGGACAGTGGTATTTTTCTGATGTTTATCCAACGTGTGCGTGTGTGTTCACTTTAAACAGTGCTTATTGGTTAAAACCTAAAATCAGAAGCCCTAAATATAATTAAATCTAAAGTCAATAGAATACTCTCACTCTGAAGGAGAAATGGTGGCTGTCAATACTGCATTAATATCAACTGATCAATAAGCATCACTGAGGAATTCAGTATGGGAATCTGTCCTTAGCTAGCAACCCAGAATGCAGTCTTTAAGGGGCAGGCAAAGAATGCCTTTAATGATGTGCCATTTGTTTCTGCAATTACAAAATGTAGATAAGAGCTGCTCACTGTCAGCAACAATTGTTCTTAGCAGGGCTGACACCGAGTTTAGATTAAATAAAAAATATAAGAATTAAGTTAACAATACAAACTTAGAACCAGATTTATCAAAATATCTTCCCCATAAGCACACTCAATATTAAAAGAAACAGAATCTTGGCAGTCTGGTCACAATTCACTACACCTTACACAGGATTTAATGAAATAATTTCTGGTGCCAGGTGGTATACACTCAGAGGAAATGGTGCATCATTATGCACCAAGTATGACCAATTTAGAAGACCTAAGCTAACTAGCACTCTCCACAGCGACGTCCAAGCACAGTACATGTAGAAAGGGCAGAGAAAAGAATAAACTATAATTCTCCCCTTCCCCCTCCCAAGTAGATCCCACCCTTTGCCTACTCAGCAGATTGTCTTACACACAAAATTTGCTACCGTGTTACCCTCAACAGAAGAAACAAGGGAAATTATAATCCTCGGGACAATCCATAAAACTACCCCTCCCCCACACACCATTTTTATCTGCTCTCACTATGAATATTAAAGTTGTTAAAACTTACACGCATCTCAAGTGGGAGTAT
The DNA here is from genome assembly GCA_033557465.1 of Ichthyophis bannanicus. Lineage (NCBI taxonomy): Eukaryota > Metazoa > Chordata > Amphibia > Gymnophiona > Ichthyophiidae > Ichthyophis > Ichthyophis bannanicus. Next base: position 1,105,206,813 of record CM066032.1, on the reverse strand, counting down.
TAAAAACAAATGGACTACAACTTTTCACATAAATGACTTAGTTATTCACCGAGCTTTGCAAGTTCATACAGAGGAGGAAAACGGCAAGAAATCAGCTTCAGTACTTATCAGCCTGCAATCAAGCTAGCAGCTCTAAGTCCGTATTTGGCACGCAACAGCCTAATGTATTTTCTCAGAAGCCACGCGATCACCTACAGTGATAAACAAAACAGCCTGAAAGGAGTGGGGTATAAGGGGAGTAACCTACGAGAGAAAGGTTCTCCCTGAATTCCTTACCTTGGCTGAGCGGCCATAGTGAAGTTTACGATGCAAGCAGCTGGGTGGCCATCAGTCCGCTCTTCCCCCCCACCCCACTAACTAAAAACCGCTTTACCATTTGCCAAACCACTCTCCTCTCACTACCCCTCGCTGGAGACAAACTTTTCCTGCTTTCAACCACCCCGAAGCTCTCCCTTCCCGCAGAGATGCAGCTTCCTGAGCCAAGTCTCACAGTTTAGTATTGGATTACACTAATTCTGACAGACATCCGGCCATCCCTGGCTACCACTGGCTTGTTCCATCTCCGCTGTAATGTGGAGGTGGTGCATGTGGTGGTGGTGGTGGAGAAACGGGGGGTGACAGCAGAGAACCAAACTGAGTTTAGCAGTAGCTTCCGCACCACTATAGCTAATCTCTTCATGCACTCTGTTAGGTTTTTCGGCATGACTATTATTTTAAAATATAACTGGACGTAATAAGAAAATAAAGTTTTTTTTACATAGTCTGACAGGTTTCCTAATCGGGCTGAACCACCTTTGGTTCCCCCCTCTCAAGCCTGAGTGGTTCGCTCCGTCACTTTAAATGGGCATGTTGCGCTGTCAAACGCAAAGGGTACGTAGGATTGGACGAGAGAAACACATGCCTCGTCTGCCTCTCCTATAGCAGAAGATGCACGTGAAGCCAGCGTCTCCTGCTCGCAAAGCTCCTGTGCCAAATCCCTAACACTGTACAAACACAGCAGCAGGACTGGAACAGCGAGTTCCCGGCTACTGTCTCTGCCTTTTAGCAACGCATGTTTCCGAGAGATGGGGGAGGGAGAACGAAAAGGGCATTCAGTCTAAAATGGTGCTGGCAGAAGGAGCAAGGCGTTAGCTATGAAAATACAGCAAACAGGTGGTGTCTTGCTATTCCACTAGAATATTTAAAAAATAGGGCTAACAGGAAATACCTTTGTATTTGCACATTACTACTTACTGCTACTTATTTGTATAGACAGGCAGAAACACAATCCTAAACCAAGTGATGGGGGAGGGGGAGGAATTAATCTACATAGAGTGGCAGTTACACCCCCTAAATGAAAGCAGGGAGCAACCTGCATAGGGAGGCTGTTATAACCAACCCACCTTATTGAGCAGACCTTAGGGGCCATTTCAGGCTTTTTGTTTGTTTGTTTTTTAAGTGTTGTCAAGTCAAGTCAGTGGTGACTCCTGGCCAGGGGTGGCCCAAGGGGGGTGCAGGGCCTCATTTGCATAAGGTGTCTCATTTCCATAAATATTTACATAATGTTACCATACACTAACTTTTTAGTAAACATGCCTCTTAATGAGTGTATGGATAAAGAAAGACTAAAATATTTCTACATTACTATAATCCAGTGCCAACCGCCAGGCACATTAGGAACTACTACAAACACTGCCCATTTAGAACCCATAGCAAACTCGCAATAACCTAACAGCAATACCAGGACTCACAAAGCACCATACCCTACCTATCAAAAGGCAACACTGCAAATATTAAACCAATACATTTCAGAGAATAACAATACATGACCTACTGGGGAAAGAGAACAAGTGGCAGTGTCAAATAGGAATTACATAAACAGAATACCTCTGCTCATTTACACATGCAGAACATAGACCATCACCAAACAAGGAATCAAAATTTAGAAACAGGAAGACAATAATTAAACTAGGAACCCCAAAAGCCAAACTTGGAACGTACAACACTGTAGAAATAAAACTATAAATTAATTTCCTCTTGTACTAAACAAAGCACAGACATTAATGATGCACATTTCCTAGAGCTGACATATTCCAGTTAATAAATTCAAAATAAAGAGATATTTTTCTACATTTTGTGCATTTTTTTTCAGTTACAATTGCTCCAGCTACTTTCTTCTGGTTTCTTCGTGTCTTCTGCTAACTCTCCATCATCTGCTGTCCATTTGTCCTTTCTTCTCTCCTAGTTTTTTTCCATCCTCTCTCTACATCTGCTTTAACATACTAATCTTTCTCCTTTTGCTCTTTCCTCATTCCTATTTCATCCACTCAAATTTTACCCCTCCATCCTCAATCCCCACTTACTCTCTCAATATCCAGCCAATTGTAGATTTGTCTTCCCTCCCACACAAAATATTTTTTCCCTCTCCATTTCACTCTCCCAGCTCCATCCCATTCTAATCCTCCCCCAACATCAGCTCCCTTCCAGTTCCAGCCCCACCCAGCATCCGCTCCCTTCTAGTCCCTGCATCAGCCCATTTCCAGTCCTAGCCCCCCATCAGCCCATTTCCAATCCTATCCTAGCCCCACCATCAGCCCATTTCCAGTCCTAGCTCCCCCATCCATTTCCAGTTCTATCCGAGTCCCTCCATCAGCTCATTTCCAATCCCAGCCCTCATCAGCCCATTTCTAGTCCTTTCCTAGCCCAACCATCAGCCCATGTCAAATCCTAGCTCCCCTCCACTCAGCCCATTTCCAATCCAAGCTCCCCATGAGCCTACTTCCAGTTCTAGCCCCTCCATGAGTCCATTTCAATTCAAGCCCCCACTACAGCCCATTTCCAATCTTAGCACCCCCCAACAGCCCATTTCCAAACCTATCCTAGCCCCTCCATCAGCCCATTTCCTGTCCTAGCCCCACCCCCCCATTCAGCCCATTTCCAGTCCTAGCTCCCTCCCCTCACAGCCATTTCCATTCCAAGCCCCCGTCCCCATCAGCTATTGGCATTTTAAGCCCCCCCTTCCACTCAGCCCATTTCCATTCCAAGCCCCCTCCCCATCAGCTATTTGCAGTTCAAGCCCCCCTTCCACTCAGCCCATTTCCAGTCCTAGCACCCCCCCAGCCCATTACCAGTCCTAGCCCCCCATAGCCCATTACCAGTCCTAATCCCCCCAAAACCCATTACCAGTCCTAAGCCCCCCCATCATTCCACTAGCCCCCCCATAGCCCATTACCAGTCCTAACCCATCAGCCCATTTCCAGTCCTAGCGCCCCCCCCCCATCAGCCTATTTCCCATCCTAGCCCCCCTATAGCCCATTACCAGTCCAAATCCCCTATCAGCCCACTTCCAGTCCTAACCCCCATCACCCCATTTTCAGTCTTAGCCCCCCGCCCCATAGCCCATTACCAGTCCTAACCCCCCATAACCCCACGTCCAGTCCTAACCCCCCCATAACCCAATTTCCAGTCCTAGCCCCCCCCCCCCATAGCCCATTACCAGTCCTAACCCCCCTCCCCCCCCCAACAGCCCAGCTAGATTAAACAAAACACACAAACCGGCTGCTACTGCTGCTGTGGCAGCGGCAGAATTGAGCACCCCGCGGAGCCCCCCCTGCCCTGCAGAGTCCTCCTTTCAGCATCAGCTCCCAAAGCGCAGGCTTTTCAGAGCTGCGAAGGGAGAGCTTCTCCTCTCGCGGCTCCGTTAATCCCGCCGCGGGGCTGATGGGATTTACATTTTACATTTTGACGCTGATCACTGTGCACGAGGCATGCCTGGTCGTGTTGCACAGGTGCACTCACATTTTATTTGATTTGTGATGGGGGTAAATTTTATGTATATGTCTCATGTTCCTATATAGGAACACTGCCAGGATTATCCAAAAGTCGACTAATTGCCAATGCGCATTGTTTTCAGATAATTCCTTCAGTTTTGATAAACAATGGCTACAAGAAGCTTCTATGGCACAAGACGTAGCAAACTTCATCGGGCAGTTACAGTCCAAGATGCTATGTCAAATTTGGAACGTTTAACTCGTCCGACAATCATCATTGTGTTGCCACCGTCTGCAGGTGATTCTGCAGGTGATTCTGCAGCTGACAGTGAGGTCGAAGATGTTCCTGACAATTTGAACAATGATGACCCCCTTTGAAACTGCTGGCAAACTGGAAGTGATAGAGGAGACAGACGAAGATGAGTGTGTTAGTAGTGAAAATGAAAGCAGCCCTCCAGCAAAAAAAGTGTAAGAATCTGAAGCAGAAACAGGCAATTCAGTGGAAAAAGTCAAAGTTCACTAAGGTAATTTCATCGCTGGCGCCAAGTCATTTACCTAACAGTTTTCCTGTTCTGTTGTCACTTTCTCCGTTTTCCAAATGCTGACGGAAATTGTAACACAAAGCAACCTTTATGCTAACCGAGATAAGAACAACAGTCAGTTTCAAGTCACAGTGGATGAAATTTGTCGCTTTCTGGGAATCCTGCCTTTGTCTGGCTATCATGTCCTGCCACAGGAGTCAGACTACTGGAGCAGTCACAGCAAGATCTAGGCGTGCCTACTGTCCGTGAGGCCATGAGCAGCAATAGGTATCAGACCATCAAAAAATACTTTCACTTGGCTGACAATGCTGAACTCAAAGCAGGCGACAAGACGGCTAAGGTTGCTCCACTTATTACTGCTGTCAATGCGAATTTGGTGCAGTTTAGGTTTTTCCACCATGAATTGAGAATTGATGAGTCTGACTCCGTACTTTGGCTGCCACAGCATGAAAATGTTTATAAGAGGAAAACTAATTAGATTTGGTTTTTAGTGGTGGTGTCTGTGTGGCATCAACGGCTACCCTTACAATATTAAGCTGTACACTGGACGAGAAAGTTCTACACATTCGATGGAACCTCTGGGCTCCAGGATCATAAACCATATGGTTGATGTTATTGAAAAGCATTCAGATGTAATTCGTCACCACCTGTTCTTCAATACTTTTTTTTTTTTTTTTTTTACAAGTTACGCACTGATCAAGTCACTCGCAGAGAGAAATGTTGCAGCTACAGGAACCATTCGGGAACTGAGAACTGGCGGAGCACACAAAGAACTTCGAAGTACAAAGGACCTGAAGAGTAGCCAACGAGGCGATTATGATTACCGATGTGATGGGTCAGTCTATGTAGCAAAGTGGCATGACAATTCTGTTGTCTGCATTGCCAGCAACAATCTCACACATGACCCACTTCAAACCGCATGTAGCCAAGTCAAGGGTACATCAGATGTTGCGGTGTCTCAACCCTTTGTGCTGAAGTGCTATAATGAAGGAATGGGTGGAGTGGATCTCATTGGCAGGCTCTTAGCAAGCTACAGGCCATCTGTGCGTGGAAAGAAATGGTGGTGGCCACTATTCAAACGTCCTCAACGTATCTATTGTGGCTGCATGGAAAATACACTGTCACCTTCATGGAAGTGACATGGATCATCTGACATTCAGACATCTGACATCACCTTGTGTCTCTTGAAGGGCACTGCCATTCAGGAACATTCAATCAGATCAAATCACGTAGCCAACTTGCCAAAAGATGTCTGGCAGGCACAGGAGTTACTTCATGAACGCACCGGCTACACGCAGGGACGCTGTCACATGTGTTCAAAGAACACTACAGTCATGTGCAGGGTCTGCAAGGTCCGGCTTCACTCCGATAAGGGCAAAACTTGCTTTGTGGACTACCACAAGTGACAGACATGCATAATGTAGCATCAGTCACTACTATCTGCTTGATTTATCAGTTATTTTTGCTTCTAGTAGGATGTTCTCTTGCATGGGTTGAACGTACAATTTCTTGGCAATGTTCCTGTATAGGAACATAGATAAACTACAAAGACAAACTCTGAATCTATTGACACTGTACTTACGTCTTGCAGTCATTACATGTAGCAAGAAAAACAACACTGTTAAGAAATTAATAGCGTTTTTGTGGTAGTGCCGGGAAAAAGGTATAGCTCCCCTCAGCCATCTCTTTTCCAAGTTGAAAAACTTTAAACTTTTAAGCCTTTCCTCATAGGAGTGTCCTTCCATCCTCTACCATTTTTATTGCTCTTCTCTGTCCCTTTTCTAATTCTGCTATATCCTTTTTAAGATATGGTGGCCAGAATTGCACACAATATTCAAGATGTGGTCGCACCACGAAGCATATCTACAGAAGCATTATAATATCTTTTGTTTTATTCTCAATTCCTTTCTTTATGAGTCCTAGCATTCGATTTGCTTTCTTGGCCACACTGGGCAGAGGGTTTCGACATATATCCACGACGACGCTTTAATCCTTACCTTGGCTGGTTGTTCCCAATGTGGAACCTTGCATCATAAGAACATAAGATATGCCATACTGGGTCAGACCAAGGTCCATCAAGCCCATTCTGTTTCCAACAGTGGCCAATCTAGGTCATATGTACCTAGCAGTTTCCCCAAGAGACACAAGTTCCACAATGCTTGTACTGGGTCAAGCATTGATATCTTCGGTCACTTCTTAATAATGGTTTATGGACCTTTCCTCCAGGAACTTGTCCAAACCTTTTTTAAACCCAGCTACACTAACAGCCTTTACTACATCCTCCGGTAACAAATTCCAGAGTTTGATTACACGTTGAACGAAAAAATATTTTCTTTTATTAGTCTTAAATAGTTTACCCTGTAGCTTCATTGCATGTCCCCTAGTCTTTCTATATTCTGATAAGGTAAACAATCGATCTACGTTTACCCGTTCCACTCCGTTCATTAATTTATAGACTTCTATCATATCTCCCCTCAGCCGTCTCTTTTCCAGGTTAAAGAGCCCTAACCTTTTTAGCCTTTCTTCATAGGAGTATCCTTCCATCCCCTTTACCATTTTGGTGGCTCTTCTCTGTACCTTTTCTAAAATCGCTATATCCTTTTTAAGATACGGCGACCAGAATTGCACACAGTATTCAAGGTGCGGTCTCACCATGGAACGATATAGAGGCATTATAATATCTTTTGTTTTATTTTCCATTCCTTTCCTTATCATACCTAGCATTCTATTTGCTCTCTTGGCCGCCGCTGCACACTGGGCCGAGGGTTTTAACATGGTATCCACAATGACGCCTAAATCTTTTTCCTGGATGGTGGTTCCTAATGTGGAACCTTGCATCGTGTAACCATAGTTTGGGTTGTTCTTCCCTAGGTGCATAACCTTGCACTTGTCCACATTAAATTTCATCTGCCATTTTGATGCCCAGTCTTCCAATTTATCAAGATCCTCTTGCAATTTTTCACAATCCTCTTGGGTTTTAACAACTTTAAATAGTTTTGTGTCATCTGCAAATTTGATAACCTCACTTGTTATTCCACTTTCCAGGTCATTTATGAATATGTCAAAAAGCAGCGGACCCAGCACAGATCCCTGGGGTACACCACTATTCACCTTTCTCCATTGGGAAAATTGGCCATTTAGCCCTACCCTCTGCTTTCTATCTTTTAACCAGTTCCTGATCCACAATAGTACACTGCCTCCTATCCCATTACTCTTTAGTTTTGCCAAAAGTCTCTGATGAGGGACCTTGTCAAAGGCTTTCTGAAAGTCCAGATACACAATATCAACCGACTCACCTTTGTCCACCTGTTTATTCACTCCTTCAAAAAAACATAACAGATTAGTAAGACAAGATCTTCCTTGTCTAAAGTCATGTTGGCTGTCAACCATTAGGTTGTGACTATCTACATGCTGAGTAATTTTATTCTTTATGATGGTTTCTACCATTTTTCCCAGTACTGACGTCAGGCTCACTGGTCTGTAGTTTCCCGGATCACCCCTGGAACCCTTTTTAAAAATTGGTGTTACATTGGCGATCCTCCAATCTTCAGGTATTAGAGATGATTTTAATGATAGTTCACAGATTACTGATAGCAGTTCTGCAATCTCATATTTCAGTTCTTTCAACACCCTTGGATGTATACCATCCGGCCCAGGTGATTTGCTACTCTTCAGTTTATCTAATAGTTGTAAGACATCTTCCCGATGTATCGATATTTCCTTCAATTCTTCCGCACCTTTAAATACCACTTCAGTCATGGGTAACATCCCTACATCTTCCTCAGTAAAGACCGAAGCAAAGAATTCATTCAGTCTCTCCGCTATCGCCTTGTCGCCTCTTAGTGCTCCTTTAACCCCTTTATCATCTAATGGACCAACTGACTCTCACAGGTTTTTTGCTACGAATGTACTTGAAAAGGTCTTTATTTCGCGTTTTTGCTTCCGCAGCAAGCTTCTTCTCAAATTCTCTCTTTGCCTGCCTTATCAATGCCTTGCATTTGACTTGCCAGTGCTTGTGCTGTTTCCAGGTTTCGTCGTTTGGCTCTTTTTTTTCCATTTCCTGAAAGATGCTTTTTTGGCAACAACAGCCTCTCTGACCTCACCTTTAAACCATGCTGGCAGTTTTTTGGACTTCCTTCCACTTTTCTTAAAGCGTGGAATACAGCTGGTCTGGGCTTCCAAGATAGTATTTTTCAACACCACCCAAGCTTGATGTACCTCTAACCTTCGCAACTGCTCCTTTTAGTTTTTCTTAACTGTTTTCCTCATTTTATCATAGTCTCCCTTTCAAAAGTTAAAAGGTAGTACTGTGGATTTCCTTACTATCCCTCCTCCACTAATTGAATCAAAGGCGATCATGCTATGATCACTATTGCCAAGTGGCCCCAACACCCTTATCTCTTGCACTAGATCTGGTGTTCCACTAAGGACTAGGTCTAATATGGCTTCCCCTCTGGTCGGTTCATGAACCAGCTGCTCCAAGAAGCAGTCATTTATTTCATCTAGGAACTTTATCTCCCTAGCATGTCCTGACGTGACACTGACCCAGTCAATACCGGGGTAATTGAAATCACCCATTACTATTACTGCGCTGTAACTTTTGTTAGCTTCCTTGATTTCTTTGAGCATTTCATCATCCATTTGGTCATTCTGGCCAGGTGCTCGATAGTACACCACCACTGCCATTGCCTTCCCCCTTTTATATGGAATTTCAACCCATATAGATTCTACAGCAGATTTTGTTTCCTGCAAAACTTTAATCCTTTCTGAGTCAATGCCCTCTCTAACATAGAGCGCAACCCCTCCACCAATTTGATCAGCTCTATCATTACGATATAGTTTGTACCCAGGTATCACAGTGTCCCACTGGTTGTCCTCCTTCCACCATGTCTCTGATATTCCAATCATATCTAACCTTTCATTTAGTGCTATATATTCTAACTCTCCCATCTTATTCTTTAGACTTCTAGCATTTGCATACAAGCATTTTAGAGAATGTATTTTATTCATGTTAATTTGGCTATTGTTAGACATGGGTAAATTGGGATCTTTAAGCTCTGTCTGCTCCATACTTGAGGGCATTTGGGCTACTTTACTCTTTTGTGGAACCTCTCTGCTTTTGGTAGTATCCTTCAAGGATACATTCTTCCGAACCATCCGCTCTTGGGCGACTGTCGGCTTTCCCCTAATATCTAGTTTAAAAGCTGCTCTATCTCCTTTTTAAAGGTTAATGCCAGCAGCCTGGTTCCATCCCGGTTAAGGTGAAGCCCATCCCTTCGGAAGAGCCCCTCCTTTCCCCAGAATGTTCCCCAGTTCCTAACAAATCCAAAACCCTCATCTCTGCACCAATGTCTCATCCACGCATTGAGACTCCGGAGTTCTGCCTGCCTTTTGGGTCCTGCGAATGGAACAGGAAGCATTTCGGAGAATGCTACCCTGGAAGTTCTGGATTTCAACTTCCTACCTAAAAGCCTAAATTTTGCCTCCAGAACCTCCCTACCACATTTTCCTATGTCATTGGTACCGACATGTACCAAGACAGCAGACTCCTCCCCAGCATTATCTAAGACCTTATCTAGGTGGTGCGTGAGGTCCGCTACCTTTGCACCAGGCAGGCATGTTACCAGGCGATCCTCACGTCCACCAGCCACCCAGCTATCTACATGCCTAATGATCGAATCACCAACTATAACGGCTGTCCTAAACCTTCCCTCATGGGCACATGGCCCTGGAGAAACTTCCTCGGTGCGAGAGGGTTTTACATCACCTGGAGGACAGGTCCTAGTTACAGGTCCTTCCTGCTCTCCTGTCACGTGACCTCTCTCCTCCATGGCAACAGGGGTGCTGCCAGACTGCATCATGTAACTGTAGATTAGGTTGTTCTGCCCAAGTGCATAACTTTGCCCTTCTTCACATTAAATGTCATCTGCCAATCGGACACCCAGTTTCCCAATTTATCAAGGTCCTCTTGCAATTTTTTACAATTCTCTTGCGTCATAACAACTTTGAACAATTTTGCGTCATCTGCAAACTTGATCACCTCACTCGTTATTCCCATTTCCAGGTCATTTATAAATATGTTAAAAAGCAGCAGGCCTAGCACAGATCCCTGGGGTACTCCACTATCCACTTTTTTCCACTGAGAAAATTGGTTATTTAGCCCTACTGTTTTCTATCTTTCAACCAGTTCCTAATCCACAATAGTACAATGCCTCCTATCCTATGGCTTTTTAATTTCCCCAATAGTCTCTCATGAAGGACCTTGTCAAAGGCTTTCTGAAAATCCAGATGCACTATATCAATCGGCTCACCTTCTTTAGCTGTTTATTCACACCTTCAAACAATTAGAAGAGATTGGTGAGAAGACTTTCCTTGGCTAAATCAATGTTGGCTTTCTGCCATTAAACTATGACTATCCACATGTTCAAGGAGTAGCCACCTAGTGGTTAGAGCAACTGCCTAGTACCCAGAAGATCAAGTGTTTGATTCCCACTAGCACTCCTTGTGACCTTGGGCAAGTTACTTTCCCCTCCATTGCCCCTGAAGAAAAGGCCTGGCAATCTACTTCCGGTGATACATTGCCAAGAAAACCCAGAGGCAGCTGGGTCGCTAGGAGTCAGCGCTGATTTTAAAAAATATCCACATGTTCAGTAATTTTGTTTTTTTATAATGGTTTCAATCATTTTACCCTCCAAATCAGTGTTTTTGGCGAGTTGTATCATTTTAATTGATCTATAAAACATTTCCATACTGCTCTCATCAGGAAGTCATGGTACCTGGACTGTGAGAGGGGAAGTTGTCCCACTAAGCTTGGTCAACTACCCAGGAAAACTACCATCGCAACTGTTCAACAGCAAATCAATCAACTGTTTCTACCTGGAAAAATACAGAGTCTACACAAGATGCAATAGGACCACAATATAAATCCTGCATTGCCATTTCTGTAAACAGACTGTGCTTGTGCAGAAACTACCCCCCCCCCCCCCCCCCCCCAATAATAGATGAGGAATCAGGCCATTTGGTCTTAAAAGTCATCATGAAAAATACATTTTAAAAAATTCAAAATTTGGGTGTTTTCAAGAACAATGAACTCCCTCCACTGTCAGAGTTTTGCATTACATCAGTGTGTCTTAAATATGTAAATGCAATGAGTGCCTTCAAGTCAATGCCAACTCCTGTCAACCCAGCTGCTCCTGGGTTTTCTTGGCAGAATGACCGGAAGTAGATTTCCAAGCCTTTCTTCTGAGGCCCAAGGCCACAATGAGTGGTAGTGGGAAGTGAACGCTGGTCTCGATTACCAAGCCTGTGCTCTAACCACTACGCTATTCTCCTCTACTCTGTCAAAAATATACCCAGTATCCCTACAGCAAATCTGCCATACCCTAATATGCTAACTGTTGGAGTCAACCAACCAACCAACCTTGTCCATGAACCAATACCACTGTAAATAATAGAAAGTGTATTGATGTTCTGGTGCCCAGTATATTAAGAATAAACAAGCCAGACCTGTATAGATTTCCTTTACAACTAAACACCAACAGAATACCTCATCTGTGCCATATTTAACAGGCAGGCTCTCACAAAAATACAAAATAGATGGCCACAAATTAGAAATATGCAGACAAAATCTCAAATGGAAACCCAAAATAGTCATACTGTACATGGAGTGCAACACCAGAGAAATGGAAATAGATATACACCACCTATATATATACTCAGCAAAATACAAAAAGATCAGAGACCAACATTTTGAGAGCTGCCATGAAAGAGACCTATTAAGGAGAACAAGATTACCAGTGGAAATAGCAATTATCAGGAAGAAACAAGGACTGAACTGTTTGTGGGAGAGTTAACATCTGAAGTTCCCTGAAGCCATTCAGGACTGCATCTGACCTGTGGGAGCCAAGAACTGGCGTGACCTCAGAATGTCAAGTAGGTAAATTCCTGGAAAAGTGTTACTTCTTGGAAGGTGAAGGCTAATAGAGGCCTACTGTGGACTGCATGTCACTATTGAAGAAGTAAACTAAAGGGGGTGTGATCCTTTTGCAAGCCCCCTTCAGAGGTCACGAGGACAAGAACATTATTTTTTTAGTCTGGAACTGATTAGCAGGGTTGTCTAGGTTGAAAAACTTTGATGTGAGGATATATTTAGGAAGAGATGTGGGCGATCAGGCAGCAGTGATTCAGTCTAATGCTGTGTCAAGAAAGATACAGCGGTCGCTGTTGGCTAGGTCATTAGGAGAAAAAAAAAAGGAAAAAGCTACATTTTTAAATTACTCCCTCTGTAATAGTTATATTTTTTATTTATTGGGGCCATAGGGAAAAGGGTTGCTAATCCCTTCAGTCAGAACACTTATTTTGGCTACTGAATACCAGAATAATAAACGAAGAATTTCATTCTTGCTGTCCAAACTAGCTTAGCATGTGACAGGGACCTGGTAAAATGAACTAGATAGGGTAAATCTTTGCCAGCTGTGTCCCTCCATTTTTTGCAAACAGCAGCAGGGGAGGTGTGAGGGTCAGAAAGGTGGGGGTTTGCAGTTATTTACTGGGTCTCCATTTTCTTCATTAAATTATCTGATCTGACATATATTAACTCAACGTTTGGCTCCTGATGGTGATGGGGGAGGGGATTTCTCGTTACAATCTGAAAGCTTGCTATCGCAAGGGTTCAATTGAGCTATGAGAGTTGTCTCAGATGTGGGTCTGGAGTTCTCTAGCTTATAGATGCATAAGTGCTAGCTGTGCGAGTATTTGAGAACCCAAACACTGAGCAAACTCCCTTCAACTGTGTCCATGGAGAGGCAATTTGCATTGGGTTTAACACTCTAATTGCTTTAAGAAACTAGACTCTTACACTTGGAAGATTTCAGCATTCATGCTAAGGTAGATATCTTCAGATCAGTTCTGACTTTTATGGGCACGATGAGTTTGTCAAGTCATCTCTAGCCCTATTCATGTGGCACGACACATTGTAAATCTGATTTTTTTTCAGATGGGAAAGTGTAGTTACTCACCTGTAACAGGTGATCACCAGGAACAGCAGGAATTTAGTCTTTACATATGGGTATCGTCGGTATAGACGGAGCCAGCGCAGGAACGTTCCCCAGCGTCCAATAGGAACACTTTTGGGAGCATCCCTCAGCACATGCATGCTGCCTTCCTGCCTTTCCAACTGTCCCTCTTCAGTTAAGTTTGTAGCTGAGTGAAAGGATAGAGGGAGAGAGTAAAGAGGAAAGAGAGATAGAGAGACAACGCCTAGGGGAGGTGGGTGGGTTGTGAAGACTAAATTCCTGCTGTTCCCAGACAAAACCTGTTACAGGTGAGTAACTATGCTATCTCCAGGAACAAGCAGGAATGTAGTCTTCACATATGGGGACTCCCTAGCTGAAGATGCCAGGGAGATGACCCCAGGAAGCTGCCACCTATAGTGAGGAGGGCCATGCTTCCTCCCATGGATATCTGGCATCCTACCAGGGTTGGTGGGTAGGAGTTCTATTAAGTTTGAAAGAGATTTTGAAGAACAGCCTGGCCAAAGAAGGCATCACGACGGGAGGCTTTATCTAGGCAGTAGTGGGCTGATGTACCGAAGCCCAGGTGGCTGCTCGACAAATGTCATCAATAGACACAGAGTTAAGGTTAGCCATACAGGCTGACATGGCTCTCACATTATGAGCTGTGACATGGCCTTGAAGAGGAAGAATCTTACTCTCATAAGCAAAGGATATGCATTGTGCAATCCATTTGGATGAAGTCCTCTTGGAGACTGGAAGTCCCAAATGACTAGAATCAAAAGCAATAAAAAGTTGAAAAGACTTTCTATGTTGCTGTGTTCTTTGTAGATAAAAAGATAAAGCCTTTTTTACAGTCCAAAGTGTGAAGGTTCTTCTCTGCATTAGAGGCATGAGGCCTCGAAAAGAATACAGGAAGATAAATCGATTGATTTAAATGAAAAGGCAAAACCACCTTTGGCATAAAGTGTGGATGAGTTTTGAGGACAACCTTAACATGGTGAAACCTAGTGTAAGGAGGATCAGCTACTAACGCTTGTAATTCACTAATGCGATCTGCAGAGGTGATTGCAATTAGGAAGATGACCTTCCAGGACAAACACTTCAGGGTAGTAGTGGCTAAAGGTTCAAAGGGCGGTTTCATAAGCTGCCCGAGAACTAGATTTAAATCCCATGCCACCGGTGGTGGATTGATGGGAGGTTTTGTTAATAGAAGACCTCTCATAAATCTGGATATGAGAGGATGAGAGGAAATTGGTTGTCCATTTAGAGGCTTATAGGAAGCTGTAATTGCGCTAAGATGGACTCTTACTGAAATGGTCTTTAGACCAGAATTTGATAAATGAAGTAGATACTCTAGTATCTCTTCCAAAAGTATCAACCAGGGGGTTTAACCCCTTCTGGGAACACCATATAGTGAAACGTTTCAACTTGAAGGCGTAAGATAGTCTTGTGGAAGGTTTTCTAGAAGCCTGAAGGATATCCATTACCTGTTGGGAAAGGCTGAGATCCTGAAGATTTAAGCTCTCAGCAACCAGGCCGTGAGATTATTTATTTATTTATTTATTTTATTTATTACATTTTCTTTTATACCGCGCTATTTAAGATCAGTGTGGTTTACAATAAACATTAAATCTACACATCTCAGTTTAATGATTTGTGCTTACAATAAACAGGTAAAAATAACTTGGGTATACAATAAACAAGTTTCTTAACAGGGAGAACATAACTATATACAAGCCAGTTACAGAGATACAGGGACTGGGGATTCGGGTGCCATAGCATCCCACTTTCTTGGGAAAGGATATCTGGAGCACACCCTAACTCCAGAGGTCCAGCTTGAGAGAGATATAGAAGCAGGGGATACCATGTTTGGCATGGCCACTGTAGCGCTATGAGGATAATACGACCTCTGGCTCTCTGAAGCTTGAAGAGTGTTTGGGGATGAGGGGAATAGGTGGGAAAGCATAGAGGAAGTCCTGACCCCAATGAAGGAGGAAGGCATCCCTTGTCTGGCAATTGTGAGCCGGAATCCTGGAACAGAACCGGGGAGGTTTGGCATTCAGTGGACTTGCAAAGAGGTCTATGTCTGGAGTCCCCCAGATGTGAAATATATCTTTGTCATCTGGTCTAGGTGGAGAGACCATTCGTGAGGCAGCAGTACTCGGCTGAGTTTGTCTGCCCAAAGGTTTTGAATGCCTGGAAGATATACCACAAGAAGGTGGATTTGATGCTCTCTGACGAGGGCCCAAAGTCCTAAAAGCTTTGTTGCATAACGACAGAGAGCCTGTTCCGCCCTGCTTGTTCACATAGAACATGGCTACTTGATTGTCCGTTTGGACTAGGACTGTCTTGTAGCTGATCTGGGCATGGAATACTCAAAGAGCTAAATAGATTGCTCTTAATTCTAGGAGGTTTATGTGACGGCAAGCCTCCTGTGGCGTCCAGGTGCCCTGGGTAGAGAGATGATGCAGGTGTGCTCCCCAACCCACCTGTGATGCATCTGTTAGGGTGGCCTGGAATAGGGGTTGTTGGAAAGGAGACCCCACTAAAAGATTCTCCAATGATTGCCACCATTTAAGGGACAAGATCAGTCGATGAGTTTGATATCTTGTCCGACAGATGTCCTGTGGCCTGTGTCCACTGTGTGGATAGGGTCCACTGGGCTGCACGCATGTGGAGGCGAGCATAGGGAACTACATGAACTGTGGATGCCATGTGTTCCAGTAACTGTAGCAGTTCTCGACCAGTTAGGGAGGATTTTCCCGCTGCTTGAGAAGCCAGTTGCACTATGCGAAGACACTGGGCCTGTGGAAGGAAAGCCCTTGACTGTCTGGTATCTAAACAGGCTCCTATGAACTCCAGAGACTGGGAATGAACAAGTTGGGATTTTGGGAAGTTTATTACCAGTCCCAAGTATTGGAGGATTTGCATTGTGTGAGACAGTGCACAGCTGGCTTCTGCACCCGTGGGGGCTCGAATGAGCCAGTCGTCCAAGTAAGGGAAGACGAATATCCCTATGGTTCGCAGGAATGCAGCTACTACTGCCATGCATTTCGTGAATACTCTTGGTGCGGAAGCCAGACCATAGGGAAGAACCCTGTATTGGAAGTGTTTTCCCTTGAAAAGGAATCATAAGAATTTCCTGTGACCTGGATGGATGAGAATGTGAGTATATGCATCCTTTAAGTCTAGAGAGCAAAGCCAATCCTGACTTTGAAGGTATGGCAGAAGAGTTCCTAGAGAAATCACTTTGAACTTCTCTCGGAACAGGTATTTGTTCAATTCTCTGAGGTCTAGAATGGGTCTGTGTCCCCCTGTTTTCTTTGGAATAAGAAAATAGGGGGAGTAGAATCCTGTACCCTGCTGGAGGATGGGTACTTCCTCTATTGCCTCTTAGGCAAGAAGTGTTGAGACCTCGTGATCCAGCAGATTGTCTGCAGAGGTCTGGGAATTGAACTGCCTTAGGATTGTAGGAGGGGGCATACTGTGAAAATGAAGCTTGTACCCCTCTCCTACAATGGACAGAGTCCAATTTTCTGCTGTTCTTTAGTGTCATCTGTTGGCAAAATGACACAGCCTGCCTGGAATATTTCGGGGTTCTGGACCCCTCAGAGGCAGGAAGGCTAAGCTCTCTAGGAAGGAGTCAAAGCCCTTGAGGGGGTTGAACCTGCGGAGCTGGTTGAGCTCTCGGGCCTTTTGGCTTCTTCTGTTTGAATTGCTGTTGTTGTCCCCTTTGGGCAACTTGGCCGTGAGCTTGGCTTTGCTGGGTATAAGATGGATAAAACTTCCTCTTTTTGCTTAACGAGGGTTTTTTATAGGGTTTCTTTTTGGCTGGAGTGGCTGTAGATTTTGACAATCTAAGGTGATATTGTCAGCATCTATCTCATTAGTCTTTTCCTGCCAATTCTTGCCAAAGAGGTTTTCTCCTGTGCAAGGGATGTTGCCTAATTTATCCTGTACCCAAATCTCCAAGTCTGATGCCTGAAGCCAGGAAATCCGTCGTGCACTAATGGCAATAGCAGAGGTTCTGCTGATGCATTCAAAGCAGTCAAAGGCTGCACGATTCACAAACTTGGAGACATCTTGAGCATGCCTGACAAGAGTAAGGAAGTCTTGTCGTCTCATCTGGGAGAAGTGGGCTCATAAGCTCCAAATCTCCTGTGACCTCTTTGAGGAACATTCCCATATATAAAATATATGAGCTGATCCTAGCTGAAAGCATGGAAACCTGAAAATTTTGACGTCCAAAAGCATCAAGAGTCCTGCATTCACGACCTGGAGGATTGAATGCATGTCTGTCTGTACTTTTCATCCTACGTATGGCTGACTCCACTACCACTGAATGGTGTGGCAGCTGAGGCTTTTGAAATCCAGGACATGGTGAAACTCGATACATGGTATAAAGCCTCCTAGAATGAGGAGATGTGGTCAAAGGTGTCTCCCACATTCTGAGCATCAAATCATGAAGAATTTCATGAATGGGCAGAGTGGCTGCCTCCTTTGGAGCCTTAGGATATTGGAGAATTTCCAATTCCTTTGCTCTAGGTTCCTTTTCAGGAGCTACCATGATTGAAAGGCCTTTGGCAACATCACAAAAAATCCCGAAAAGACATGTCCTCCGGAGGTGACATTCTGCGTTGGGGAGAAGAAGAGTCTTCCGGGAGAAACACTCTGGTACTGGCAGAATTATCAGAGTCATTGGAATCGGAGGATTCGAAATATCTTTGATCACGATGTTCATGTAAGACACGGTCCCAGTATCGATCGAAGTTGGTACCGAGTTGATCTGGTACCGATCTTTCGATGCCAGGCAAAGACGGCATGGGAAGAATTCACACCGGGGCCAGTACCGTCGGTGCTGGTACCGGTGTCAATGGTACCACAGCTGTAGGGAGAGCTGCAACACTGCACTCGATAGCAAGGAATCTCTGGTCTATCGACGCTGCCGATGCCTGGGTATCGGTACCGGTGAAGGCGGCCGGGACCCCTGAGCATGGCACCAGTATTTCTGTCGAGGCCAAGGCCTCAAGAACATCCTGTAACCCAGTTGATGCTTTGGAGGCCGAAGCCTCCTGTCGGGGCTGTTTTGCCGGTGTGGTTCCCTCAAGGGCAATGCCAATGGCCTCTCAATGCTTTGCAGGAGTGCTATCCTTTGAGGACCGGCTTTTATGTTTAGTTACCTGAGATCCATGGGAGGAAGAGGCGGCTCTTGAAGATGTCGATGCAATGGACCTGGCATCCGAAGAAAAGAGGGTACCAAGCTTTGCAGTCCGGTTCTGTCTTCCTCTTTTAGTCATTCCCATACAAGAGAGACACTCAGATGGAGAATGGTCAGGGCCTAAACATTTAAGACACCAGTCATAGGTGTCGGTGACAGAAATGGTACCACCACACTTAGTGCATTTTTTTTTTAAACCATTAGCTGTTTTTTCCATCTTTAAGGAAAAATGGGGCCTAGTGTCCAAAATGGCACCTAGCACCGAAAAAGAAAAGTCTCTGAAGAGAAACAATTCAGAATTTTTTATTTTTTAAAAAGAAAAGAAAAGAACCGGCGGTACCGGTAGGCATCATGTGGAGGCAAACGCGACCACAAGAAAACAAGATTAAAGAAGAAATTTTCTGTGGTGACAGGGTATGAGTCCTGTCAGCTCTGCGGAAAACGAAGAACTGAAGAGGGACAGTTGGAAAGGTGGGAAAGCAGCATGCATGTGCTGAGGGATGCTCCCAAAAGCGTTCCTATTGGACGTTGGGGAGCGTTCCCGCGCAGGCTCCGTCGGTACTGATGATACCCATATGTGAAGACTACATTCCTGCTTGTTCCTGGAGATAGGCAATTATTTTATAATAGAGGAAGTGTGGCAGGTGCAGGCCTGTGACCCACGGTGTCTGACATAGGCAGGCCAGCATGGCTAGCTTGACCTGTAAATGAGGCCTGTGGAGAGGCATATAGGATTGCACATCCCCCAATATGCTGCTATTGTAAGAAAGAACTCAGTAGAAATATTGAATTAGTTTAGATAAGCAGAATTGCAGAATTAAGAAATGGAAAAATACAGAAAAGATGTGTTTTAAAGTTACTGATAAGAAAGAGTACATTTGCAGAGAAATATTGAGGAGTGCTGACAGATGAGTTACAGAACCTTGCTCTTCTGCACGCACAAATGGTCCCATAGCCTTGAAAGTGTGAAAGTAACAAGTTGATGAACTGACCATTGTAATTGGGACTAGAAGGGGGGCAGGCAGGTGTCATGCCTACAGAAGCCCACAGAAGGAACATAATTGGAGAAACTTATCAGTACCGGGACCAATAGAGGGGCTACGGGAGGTACGGGAGGTTACCGGGACCAATGAAATGTTTTTCTATACCTAGAATGGAACAGAAGTCTATAAAAGTTGTTGTAATGCTTGAAAACTTTGCTCAGCCATTTTGAAATTGCCTTGCTTGAGACTTGTGCACAAATAAATGATTTGGACCTTCTGAACAGACTCCTGGTATCATTGGTTTGTCTGCGCTTTGCTGCTACATATTCCTTGGTGCATTGGCCGGGAAGTTGTGGAATCAAAGTGTATATAGGGCAATATACCACGACTTTCCGCCTCTATAGGCTTGGTCCTGCCGGGATCGCGCCCTTCCGACGAGGGCCGCTCCCTGGCGCCGCCGGTCCCTTGTATCGGAGGGAGCTGGTCGGACCTCGGCGGGTGCCGAGCCCGGTCGGAGCCAACGCCTCGAACCCGAGTGAGGGGAGTCCGAGGTCCAACTCATGCGCCTGCTTGGGAAGTTTTGAGGACCGGATCCGGTGAGTATAGTTTTGATTTTGGGTCTAGACAGACATAGAAAGAGCAGTACTGCCATTGGAACTTGGAATTTGGAATTTGTAATCTCGAGATATTGGGAATTGGTAAGAGAGCCTGATCAACTCTCAAGGAAGAGCCGAGTAGCCTGGCATGGGAATTCGCTAGGTGAAACCCTCATCCTTTTTGTAATTGTACTTGGAAAAGACTAGTCAGAACAGATAGAAACGAATGCATTCTGGGAATACGTTGCTAGCATGATTGTGTGAACGAAGTGTGATTGAGAGGTCTGGCAGCATGGACCAAGTGAAAGCTGACCCCTGATTAGCGCATTTCCTGACCGGGCGACCGCGTTCAGGTCGCGAAAAGGGGGAAGCGATTGTCGTCTTGTCTTGTTATTTGTATTCCCTGTACGTTTCCAGGGCCGTGAGGACCCCTTACCCACGGTCCGCCCACCTTTTCCCTTCTGTCTGTTGTTGCGCGCACACATCGAAATGGGAGGGGCGGAGTCTACTAGAAACACCCCATTAGAATGTATGATCGCACATTTTAAAGAGGGATATTCAGGAGATTATGGTATTAAAATGACAGCAGCCCGTTTGCAGATTTTGTGTACTAGGGAGTGGCCCGATCTAGACCCCGTCTGGCCCCGAGAGGGAACGTTCACCGTAGAGATTATCCAGTCAATACACCGTAGAGTGCGGGTAGCGCACCCCGATCAGTACCCCTATATAGATTCCTGGTTAAGTATTTGTGAAGATCCGCCCTCCTGGGCGCAGCGCTGTTATGAGGAACAGTGCAGAATAATGTTAGCTAAAACAGATTCTAGACAGAAAAAGGAACAGCCTAGAATGAAAGAGCAGGATAAGAAAGCCAAGAAGAAACCCATCTTGGCAGATCCCGATTCCCCAGAAGTAGTCCTCAGGCAGCCCCGAACCCCAGGTCCAGTAAGAATAGCCCGGCGGCGTCCTGCCCTAGCACCCCAGAGACCGCCGGAGCCGAGGCGAGACCCAATCCCTGACCTCCCTCCTCCTGGAGAAGAGGAAGAGAGAGAGTTAGCGGGAAGAGAAGAGGAGGATGTAAAAAGTGAGCCAGAAGCGGAATTAGAAGAAGAAGAAAGAGAGGATCCCCCAGAAGAGGAAGAAGAGGAAAGTGTACAAATAATTGAGGAAGCTAGCGCCAGCACTAGCAAGCCAGTGAAAGAAAAACCCAAAGCAAAACCAGTTGAGAAAAAGACAGCAACTCCTGCAAAGACAACGACAATAGCCCTTAGATCCCAGACTCAAATGACGCCTAGGACAGCCAAACTGTTTCCCTTAAGGCAAGTCCCGGGAGTGCCCGTAAAGAATGATAATGATGAAGTGGTAGCGGGACCCCTAACTTATGTGTATATCCCGTTCTCTACAACGGATTTATTAAATTGGAGGTCGCATTATGCCTCCTATACTAGCAAGCCCCAGGAGCTGACAGAATTAGTAACTAGTATTATGGAAACTCACCAACCCACTTGGCCAGATTGCCGTCAGCTCCTGACCACCCTATTTACCACAGAGGAACGAGCGAGAATTAGAAAAGCAGCTATCGAATGGATGGCAGAAAACCCTGCAGCTCCAGCGCAGGGGCAGAATATAATAGATTGTAGAGAAGCAGCTCAGAGAGAATTCCCAAATGAAGACCCCCAATGGGATCCAAATACAGATGAAGGATCCACCGCCCTAGCCCGTTTTCGCCAAGGCTTTTTACAAGGCCTGCGAAGAGGAGGCCAAAAAGCTATGAACCTTTCCAAAGTAGCAGGAATTATCCAAGGAATAGATGAGAGCCCAGCAGATTATTATGAAAGATTAACTGAAGCTTATAGAATGTATACTCCCTATGATCCCGAGGCACCAGGAAGTTTATGCATGGTGAATTCTGCTTTTGTAAACCAGTCTCAACCAGACATTAGACGTAAATTACAGAAATTAGAAGGGTTTGCGGGCATGAATGCAACACAGTTATTGGAAGTCGCTCATAAAGTGTATGTGAATCGTGATACTGAAAGACAGAGAGAATGTGATAGAAAGATGAAGAAGAAAGCTGATTTTTTGGCTGCGACCATAGTGGAAAAGAAAAGGGGAGGTGTCCCTAATCGAAGGAGCAGAGGAAGAGGGCGGGGTCAAGGCGGAGGCCGGACCCAGAGACTAGGCGTGAACCAATGCGCCTATTGCAAAGAGGAAGGACATTGGAGAGATACGTGCCCGCAACTCGAAGACGCCCAGCAAGATGACGAATACGATCATCAGTGGCGAGAAGAAAGACGAGGCCGTCCCCGAGGCCGAGGAGGAGCCAATCGAGAACAATTCCAGCGAGAGAGGGGAGGAGGAGCCATCCAAGCATTGGCCACACAGGCCCATGAAGAGGATGACGTGGATTAGGACAGACCGGGCTCCAAGTTTGCTTTAGGTCTCCAGGAGCCTATGGTCGAAATACAAATAGGAGACCAATTTATGAACTTTATGGTTGATACTGGAGCAGAACATTCAGTAATAGACAAAAAGATAGCCCCATTCACCAAGAAAGCAGTCACCATTATAGGAGCAACTGGTGCCAAAGCCACAAAGTCTTTTCTACAAAACCGAATATGCAGTCTAGGAGGACAGCAAGTAACTCATCAATTCCTTTACATGCCCGAATGTCCAGTACCCCTACTGGGACGAGATATGCTAGCCAAGCTTCAAGCACAGATATCTTTCTCCGAACAAGGAGAAATGCAAATGACAGTGAATTCCCAAGCCAAACCAGCAGGAATAATGCTGCTGACAGTACCCCGAGAAGAAGAGTGGAGATACTACATTGATGATTCGATTCAAGATACCTATTTTGAACAAACTTTAAAGAACATTCATGCACCACTTGAAGTATGGGCAGAAGGCAGTCCCCCAGGCCTAGCCAAACATATAGCTCCAGTGATTGTAACCCTCAAGCCTAGTGCTACACCAGTGCACGTCAAACAGTACCCTCTCCCAAGAGCTGCAATTGAAGGCATTCATCGCCACCTACAGAGATTACTTGAGTATGGCCTACTGAAAGTATGTCAATCCCCATGGAACACCCCACTTTTGCCAGTAAAGAAACCTGAGACAGATGATTATCGCCCAGTGCAAGATTTGAGAAGAGTAAATGATGCAGTTGAAACTATACATCCAGTTGTGCCCAATCCTTACACTCTTCTAGGACTGATACCTGCTGAAGCTACCCATTTCACTGTACTGGATTTAAAAGATGCATTCTTTTGCATAAGATTAGCCCCTGTAAGCCAGATATTGTTTGCATTTGAATGGCAGGACCCCATCTCTGGAAGAGGGGGCCAACTCACCTGGACAAGATTACCCCAAGGATTCAAGAATTCACCTACCATCTTTAGTGCTGCACTAAACCAAGATCTTTCAAGCTATCCAGTAGCCCCGGGGAGGAGAGTACTTCTCCAGTATGTGGATGATCTGTTGATAGCTGCCATATCAGAAAAAGAATGTATACGAGCCACCCAAGATCTCTTGCAGTTACTAAATGAAGCTGGATATAAAGTTTCCAGAGCCAAAGCACAACTATGCCAAACAGAAGTGAAATACTTGGGTTTTCGTATTACCCAAGGAAGCAGAAGATTAGGCAGAGAAAGAAAAGAAGCAGTATGCAGAATTCCAACTCCAACAACCAGAAAGCAAGTCAGAGCCTTTCTGGGAGCGGCAGGATATTGCCGAATCTGGATACCCAACTTTGCCCAAATTGCCAAACCACTGTATGAAGCCACAAAAGGAGAAGAGAAGTCACCACTGGAGTGGGGACTTGAGCAGGATACAGCCTTCCAGAAGTTAAAAGAAGAATTGATGTCATCACCAGCACTTGGACTACCAGATGTCCACAAACCTTTCCACTTGTTTGTACATGAAGCACAGGGAAATGCCCTAGGCATGTTGACTCAGAAATTAGGAAATTGGGAACGACCTGTAGCCTACCTATCGAAACAATTGGACCCTGTGGCCAAAGGATGGCCACCCTGCTTGAGAGCAGTGGCGGCTACAGCACTATTAGTGAGTGAAGCAGACAAACTCACATTAGGACAGAACATACGAGTCACTGTGCCACATGCAGTCCTTGCCCTTATGGAACAGAAAGCAAATTATTGGCTCACCAATTCCCGAATGTTGAAGTACCAGAGCATGTTATGTGAAAACCCACAGATACAACTTGAAGTGAGCCATGCCTTGAACCCAGCTACCTTGATACCCATCAGTGAAGAACTCCCAGAACATGACTGTATCGAAGTCATGGAAACTGTGTTCTCTAGTCGACCTGACCTAACAGATGTGCCCATAGACAATCCCGACCAGATCTATTATGTTGATGGGAGCAGTCTCATCCTTGACGGACGACGCTGTGCCGGATATGCAGTCGTCACTCAACATGAAGTAGTTGAATCATCAGCTCTAGCCTCAGGCACATCAGCCCAGAAAGCCGAATTGATAGCACTCACCAGAGCATTGTTGTTAGGAGAAAAACTTGTGCTAAATGTATATACAGATTCCAAATATGCTTTCACTACCTTGCATGCCCATGGAGCTCTCTACAAAGAAAGAGGACTCATCACATCCGGAGGAAAATCAGTCAAATATGGTCCCGAGATATTGATGTTACTTGATGCAGTCTGGGCCCCAACACGTGTAGCTGTCATGCATTGTAGAGGACATCAAGCAGGAAAAGGAGAAGTTGCTCGAGGAAATAGATTCGCAGATGCCTCAGCACGACAAGCAGCTATGACAGGACAAATTGCCCCACAAGCTATGCCAATGCAAGCAGCATTGTTTCCAGTACCTTTGAATCTATGGACCCCACGATATACCACCAAAGAATTAGATTACTATTGTGACAAAGAAAATGGAGTATTGAAAGATGGATGGATTGAGCTGCCACCAGAAGAAGGCAGTCAACCTCCGGGAAGAATAGTAATTCCTGAACTGTTAGGACCATCCTTTGTCAAAGCTTTTCATGAAGCCACCCACTATGGAAAGAGTGCTATGGAGAAAGCACTCAGACCACATTTCTACATTCCTCTGATGACAACTATATCAGCCTCAGTAGCACGACAATGTCAAACCTGTGCCAAGAATAATGCCAAGCAAGGCCTTATTACAGCACCCCGAGTTCAGTCAAGAGGTGTGACCCCCATGCACAACCTCCAAGTTGATTTCACCGAAATGCCAAAAGCTAATGGATACCATTACCTACTAGTATTAGTTTGTACTTTCTCTGGGTGGGTAGAAGCATTCCCAACCAGAACTGAGAAAGCCCGAGAAGTTACCAAAGCCTTAATGAGAGAGATTGTCCCCAGATTTGGAATTCCAGCAGTAATAGGGTCGGACAATGGACCCTCATTTGTCTCCCAAGTTACTCAGCAGTTAGCAAAAGCTTTGCAGATACAGTGGAAGCTCCACACTGCATACAGACCCCAGAGTTCAGGGAAAGTTGAGCGAATGAATCGTACATTGAAAGCCCAAATGTCTAAGCTTTGTCAGGAGACACACTTGAAATGGCCCCAAGTGCTCCCCATAGCTTTACTCAGAATACGCTCAGCCCCTGTAAAGTCAACAGGATTTTCCCCTTTTGAAGTTTTGTATGGTAAACCCCCACCAATAGTGCAGGGAGTCAAAGGAAATCTAGCCCAGATTGGTTCAGAAGTAACCAGACAAGAACTCCTAGCTCTTAGTTTTGTTCTGCAGACTCTCCATACGTGGATCCAAGACCAGTTGCCTATCAACTTGACGGAACCCTTGCATCCCTACCAGCCTGGAACTTCGGTGTGGATCAAAGATTGGAAGAAGATACCGTTGGAACCCCATTGGAAGGGACCGTACACCGTCATCCTGTCTACCCCAACTGCAGTAAAGGTAGCCGAGATCGACGCCTGGATCCACCACAGCAGAGTCAAGCCCGCCGCCGATCCTGAACCAGAGCGGTGGACAGCAGAGCAGCACCCTGATGTACCCTTGCGAGTTACTTTGAGACGGCAACCAGCAGCATAGACACTTCATCACAAGTGCTTTGCAGTAGCCAAGTCTTTCGAAGAGGATTGCTGTTTTCCATGCAGCAACAGTTTTGTTTCAACGAACCCAATTTGTGTGTGTGATTTGACACACTACTTCGAGACTACGTTGACTAAGCCAGACTTCACAAGCCAACTGAATTGCTAAGTTGGTTAATGTGTGCTGGACATCTTGAGGATCTTCAATCAACACTCAGCAACCGTTAAATTGCTTCATTAGCAAACGGGACGAAGAATAATAGACCGTCGTGATCAAGATCAGCAAGCTGAGGATTCAGAAGAACTCCAATCAACATCAACATGTATCTTTGCTTCTGCTTTGCCTTGGTTGCCTTCTTTGGAGGTTTTGAACAGACTTATGCTCTACCTCCATGCACTGCTTGCATTACCTCTACTAGAACTGGACTGAAAGTAACTCAGACTTTGCTTTACCATTCTTATTATACCTGCAAGGGAACAATAACTCGGTGTGTCTATAACACCACTGAACTAAATGTTTGCACTCATGGCAAAATCAAAGCTTGCTATAATCCGCATCAGAATCCATCCTATTACACGTTGGAAATAAGATGGAAGGATGCAGATGGACCTATATTAGCTGCTACACCACCACTTAAGGACATTACTAAACCTGCTGTTTTGAATTTTGATGCATGTAATGCTATTAATAGAGATAGTCAGTCCACCTGTGGTACATGGGAGAAAGCGTATCGAAATGACCATAAGTATATGTGTCCGGAAGGTGCCACAAATTGGTGGAAGTGTACAGGTAAAACAGGATCAGGGTATAGTACTGCTACAGCGGCAGACTACTATTGCCCGTATTGGGAATGTGTTTTTTATGCTACCTGGAACACTGGTATAACTGATGAGAAAATAGATAAACGGATGGCTACTCTAACCAAGCCAACCACGAATGATAAATGTCAGAAAGATGCTTGTAACCCCTTACATTTGCGTGTACATAACCCTCATGCATGGAAACAAGGATATAAGTTTGGTTTACGTATTGCGGGAGGAGGAACAGATCCAGGGACCATTGTGTATGTTAGATTGAATACTCAAGCCCACAAGTCATCTAAATATCATATTCATAATACCTTTTATGAAGCTATGCATGTAAATAAGTTTGAGATCCCTCACCCTTCACAGAATTTGTTTTTAGAATTAGCTGGAGCAGTAGTATCTAGTCTTAAGATCACAGATTGTTATTTCTGTGGCGGAACCCAAATGGGAGACCAATGGCCCTGGGAAGCCCAAGAATTGAATTATTCCATGATTTACAATCAGACTGAATTACACAAGACAACCAGTGAATGGGTGTTAGCGCACTCAATCGTTGGACGTCTTTGCTTTGCCAGAACTGGACCCCAGTTCACCCAAAAGGTAGGACAGCTGGTCTGTCTTAGCCAGAAATACTATAATGCCACGACCAAGAAGGTGGCATGGTGGTCAGGAATCAGACATCCTGAACCTCCTAACCCATTAGCCAGATTTCCTGAACTTGCAGGTCTATGGACTAACCTTGCCAAAGTCCAAGCCTGGCAAGCCCCACCTGGCCTATATTGGATCTGTGGAAACCGAGCATATGCGCAACTCCCACCACAATGGGGAGGAGCATGTGTCTTAGGAACCATCAGACCTTCGTTCTTCCTGTTAAACACTGAACATGGAGAACAATTAGGATACCCTGTATATACTACCCACAAACACAAAGGAGCATCTAGACAGAAAAGAGAGGCCTTACAGATAGGCAAGTGGGAGAAATGGCAAGGTGATGATTGGCCACCAGAAAGAATTATTGAGTATTATGGACCTGCCACTTGGAATGATGATGGTATGTATGGTTATCGTACCCCAATCTATATGATTAATCGTATTATTCGCTTACAAGCAGTAGTTGAAATAATAACCAATGAAACTAGTCATGCTCTTACGCTTTTAGCTAGACAAAGTACTCAGATGCGCACTGCCATATACCAAAATCGCTTAGCACTTGATTATTTGCTAGCAGCTGAAGGAGGAGTATGTGGTAAACTGAATTTAACTAATTGCTGTTTGAAAATAGATGATAAAGGTCAAGTAGTTGAAGAAATTGCTAAAGATATGCAAAGACATGCTTATGTGCCAGTACAGACTTGGCACGCCTTGAAATTTCCTAATTGGTTTGCTAACCTTTTCTCTTGGCTGGGAGGATTTAAGACTTTCGTTATCTTAGTACTAATCCTTGTTGCTGTTGTCCTCTGCTTACCATGTTTAATCCCATGTTGTATGCATTCCCTTCATAGTGCTATTGATAGTACAGTAGAGCGGAAGACCGCAACTAGAATAATGGCTTTATACAAAGCTAGCCCTAGCGGAACTAGTAAGAATCCTTTAATCAGGATGTGAATTTTCTGGAAAGTGATTTAATTCTCACACCTTATTAAGTAATAGGGTGAGATTAATCAAAGGGGGGAATGTGGCAGGTGCAGGCCTGTGACCCACGGTGTCTGACATAGGCAGGCCAGCATGGCTAGCTTGACCTGTAAATGAGGCCTGTGGAGAGGCATATAGGATTGCACATCCCCCAATATGCTGCTATTGTAAGAAAGAACTCAGTAGAAATATTGAATTAGCTTAGATAAGCAGAATTGCAGAATTAAGAAATGGAAAAATACAGAAAAGATGTGTTTTAAAGTTACTGATAAGAAAGAGTACATTTGCAGAGAAATATTGAGGAGTGCTGACAGATGAGTTACAGAACCTTGCTCTTCTGCACGCACAAATGGTCCCATAGCCTTGAAAGTGTGAAAGTAACAAGTTGATGAACTGACCATTGTAATTGGGACTAGAAGGGGGGCAGGCAGGTGTCATGCCTACAGAAGCCCACAGAAGGAACATAATTGGAGAAACTTATCAGTACCGGGACCAATAGAGGGGCTACGGGAGGTACGGGAGGTTACCGGGACCAATGAAATGTTTTTCTATACCTAGAATGGAACAGAAGTCTATAAAAGTTGTTGTAATGCTTGAAAACTTTGCTCAGCCATTTTGAAATTGCCTTGCTTGAGACTTGTGCACAAATAAATGATTTGGACCTTCTGAACAGACTCCTGGTATCATTGGTTTGTCTGCGCTTTGCTGCTACAGAAGTATTTAACACCACTGTCATGATCTGATCATTGTTTGATTAAGTTTGATGTAGTCAGAGCTTCAGTCCTCCATATAGGTGAAGAATCAGAAAGATTGTTACAGGAACAGATTGAATTTGGTTCAGTTCCTGAATGCTCATGGTGATTTTTCTGTTATTTTGGCTGGTGCATTTCTTGAAACCATGGTTGATCTCCAGAATAGATCAATGGTCTAGGCCTGGCGTTCCCAAAATAAACTGGCCCAAGAACCCACTTGCCCTGGTACTCACATTCCCTGAGGCCAAACTACAACAGGCCCACTGCCAACTCTCCCTGACCCCGCCCATTCCACCCTTTGATGCAGCATCTCTCTCTTCTCTCCCTTCCTCCATGGTCCTCTGACTTGCCTTTAGAAATACTCTTTTGCACTGCATTGGAGCCTTTCCCCTGCCATGCACGCCCCTATAGGAAACAAAGTTGTGTCAGAGGGAAGCAGGGCATGGCAGAGGGAAAGCTCTGGGGCAATGAGAGGCAGCCTTTATGAAATGCTGCCCCTGCTGGCAAGCTCTGGACTGTGGGGTGGGGGGAGGGGAAGAGATGCCAGTGGTCATCAAACTATTTCCCCAGAGGCTTGGCGTAGCATTTCTAGTGATCAGAAAGGCCCAATGTGGCCCTTGGCCCAAAAGGCTTGAGGACCACTAGCCTAGGCTGTTGACAGGATTGTTCTTCTATTTTTATATTTAACCCAATAGTAGTTAGGAGTTCAATTGAGATACAGTAATGATTTCCCTGTCCCCAAAGGGCTTACAATCTAAATTTGTACCCAAGTTAATGGGGATTAAATGATTTGCCCAGGGCCATAAGGTGCATCAGTGGGATTTCAACCCTGGTCCCTAGCCTGCTGCTCTAACCACTACTAGGTGGCTACTCCGCTCCAAATATTAAAACAGAATTGCAGGACTCACAATTGTCAGGTCAAGAGTCAAATCCACTACCTTGTGAATCAGATGCCAGTGACTAGTGGCCTTCTGTGCAGAGTCAAGCTTACCTCATTCGCTGGTGAATTCTGCCAGAGGTGGCCTGCTTGAGAACCAACTAGGCAGGAATTAATGCCTCTGAGGGAAGAAATTATGTCAGGAACTTTGAAGGAAACAGTGAAGCAACCTTTTATTTTAAAAGAAAAAAAACGTCACATACAAACTTTAACCCAACCAATTTTGGTAATTACAGGTTTACTATTTAACATTTTTATAGCACGTACAGATACCAGAGTCAGCCCTAGGCATGTTTGGGAGTGCTTCCTGTGCATGTCCCCATTTTCATAGAAGTCCCACTCCCTCAGTGTAGTAAATAAGAGGGAGGAGCTAGTGTGGCAGCTGCAGTATTAAAAACTTAGATCAGAGCGCTTTCTTGCATGCTTGTTCAGTAAGTTTTACTTCTGGTCCTCTCGTCAATTACTCTTAGGCTCAGAGATTACAACACCCTGTTGCAAAATCAAAACTCAAAAGAGAGCCTCCTCTGCTCTCAGCCCCTTTGCAACCCCTCCTGCCTCCCCCAACACATGCACATAATCACAGTACAAAAAGCAGTCCTGGAGTGCAACACAGCAGGGTGGCTGATAAAACCTGGTATTTCTTTCCTAGGAACTTTGCCTACTCAGTGAGTCGCACATCCCCCTATCCTCCCTCCCCCCCCCCCCCCCCATGCAACAGCCTCGGTAGTGCACTTGGGGGTGGGCATAAGGCAGCCCAGTTGCAGGAGATTCCTTCAAATCTTTTCCAGTTCAAGCATCTTTTCCCAAGCACCTCTCATATATAAAAAAAATAAATAAATAAAAAGTCTAGCGCCCCCCTCCCATACAAATTGCAGGTATTCCAGAGGTAGGGAAGCTCCCTTAGCACCCAGCAGAATGACAGGTGTGCATGTGTGTGTAGACAGGTTTTGGACTCATGGTGTAGATGAAACTAGCAAACCCTGAACCACTGGACTAGTGTCTTAAATGCTATGAAAAGACTGCAGAGATTGGAAAACAGTTTATATTAGTTTTGGCCTAATCTGTGGTTTGGCTCTTAGAGATGAAAGAGAGTGGTTGGTGGACTGGAGTTGGGAATGGGAGAGGAAGAGATTCAACCCAAAATTAATGTGCTGCTTTCCAGTGGTGTACCAAGGGCGGGGCAGTGGGTACAGCTCATCTCAAGTGCCAGCCAGGGAGGGGAGGGGGGTGCACCTACCACCAGGCCCACAGACACAGCAAAGTAAACTAACTTACCTTAAAAGTTGGCTTGCTGTGCTGTTTCCACTCCGTGAGCCTACAGCTCTCTTCTCACGGACGAAGTCTTATGAATCACGAGACTTTGGCAGGGAGAGAAGAGCTACAGGCCAATAGAATAGAGACAGCGTGAGAAGCCAACTTTAAAGTAAGTTAGATTGCTGTGCAGTCTCTGGGGGGAGGTGCTAGCCACACAGCCACATGGGGGGGGGCATCCACCCGAATGACAGGGGCAGGGGGGGCCAGGAACGCCACTGCTACTTTCTCATTGAAACAGACCAGGATAATCTATCATTAAAGCACAGTTACTTACCTGTAACAGGTGATCTCTGGGAACAGCAGGAATAAGTCTTCACATATGGTACGTCGGTACCGACGGAGTCCGCGCGGGAATGCTTCCCAGCGTCCAATCAAAGAGCTTTTGGAAGCATCCCACCACGCCTGCGTGCTGCCTTCCCGCCTTTCCCAACTGCCTCTCCTCAGTTAAGTTTTAAAGCTGAGACAAAGAGAGAGAGAGAGGAAAGGAAAGATAGAGATACAACTCCTAGGGGAGGAGGGTGGGTTGTGAAGACTTATTCCTTCTGTTCCCAGAGATCACCTGTTACAGGTAAGTAACTGTGCTATCTCCAGGAACAAGCAGGAATGAGTCTTCACATATGGGGACTCCCAAGCTGAGATGCCTGGAGTCCCAGAATGTCCTAGATTGGAACATGCTATACCTAACACCACCAGGCATCCTGAGGATGGAGGGTAGGAGTAGAAGAGAAAGGTGCTGTGGAAACAGCTTAACCTATCATAGGACTGCAGTCAAGTCGTCCCTATGTGGATGATAATTGTCATCAATGATATTGAAATTAAATATTGCAATGTGGACCTCCCCTAACAGGATTTCACAGAGTATGGAGGTTCATGGGATCTACTGGGGACCCAGTAGAGGAACCTCGAAGAGGACCTTACTGCAAAGTGGAGGTAATAAACCTGTAGGAAAAATAGTGGAGGTCAGAAGCCTGCAAGGTAACAGGGTAACCCCAGTAGAAAAAACTGGGGTAAAACCAGAATGGTAGGCCTTCAGCGGAAGGCTTTATAACAAAAGCCGAACTCTTTTGGTGGCAGAGTGGCTCACTCTTAGGAACAAAAGAGCAAGGCTAACCGATTTGGATAAAGAGGCACAGTCCTCGAGGGAGAAAGGGCATGGGAACCCCTTGTATCCCAAAAAGAGAGGACAAATGCCTAAGGTGTCAAAGCATGTGATGAACTGAAGATCTGCAATATCTCTCCTAACTGGGGTAAGCTAGGAGAGATAATGGAGTATGGAGAGCTTCAGAGGTACCTAAACCTTAAGGTTATGGTATAAAAGTTGTTGATTACCACAGGAGTGGTTGAGTGAGTAGAACCCCAAACCTGCTGGATAGCATAGGTATGGGTAAGGCCATCTGTTAGACCATATAGCTATATGAGCATAGAAGAGTCAGATAGATAAGTATGTAGATACAGATCTCTCTATAATAAAATATCTCAATATACACATATATATACACACACATACACATACACATATACACATATAGATAGACATATAGAATATATCTATAGTGAGATATGGAAAGGCCTAAAAAACACACAAAGATAGACATGAATATGTAGGCCTATAAATGGGTGTCTGCAATTAAACAGACAGATATGCCTACAGCACGGTATTCACATAGGATATGTGGAGAGGAAAGATTCATCTAACAAGGAGGTGGAACCTACTTGAGAAGATATATAGAGAATCTATTCCTCCTGGTTATGATCTGCAAGGATGCTAGCTAGTGAAATAACCAGGACAGTTACGTGAAAACAGAGGATAATATCAGTCTGCAGCTAAAAGATAGGGAGTTTTCAAGAACTCTAGCATGGTAAGTGGACAGAAGACGCATAGAGATGAGATACCATGTTGACCTGCTTAAGGGGAAAAAGGTACCATGCACATCCTTACCATGAGGACAAGCTGCAAGAAAAGGCTATGTCCTTTAATCAGAAAGGAGATAGTAGAAGGGAGAACCCTTCTAGTCATGGGAGACATGACCGAAAAGCCTTTTCCAATCATCTAGGATAGCTGTTGGAGAAAAACCCCCATGCTCTCTAGCAAGGGCCCATAGTGGAGAGCTTCTCTGTAGAATTGCAGAGAGCATGATGCAGGAGAATGAGGAGATAGGACTGGCTGCTGAAGAGCCAGTATCTCTGTCAACTATGCTGCCAACCCAGGAGGATGAAGATGGCGGAGATAAAAGACAATCTAGAAAGCTTGTAGTGAGATAATCTCCAAGATAGATGAAGCACTGACTTGGAGCCACTACTAAGACTAGACAGAATGTTAGTGGAGGACAAATCTGGTTGTTTGTGGACAGAACCAGTGGTCGAAACATCAAGGCTCCTGCATAGGCAGCTGCTAGCAAGACAGCAGAAAAAATCTTACTGTTTAAAACAGAAAGAACAGACAGAACAGGAGTGGAACTCTGGACATGTCTGATAAGCTGCCCCAAAGTAAGATTGAAAAAGAGAAGCTGACTCAGAGAGAGAAAAACTGCACACTGGAAAGAGGGGCTGAAGAAAAGCCCTCCAGTGAAGTAAGACCACTCTTACAGAGGAAAAGCTTGGTAAGAGGGTGAAGAGAATGGAGCTGAAGAAGACTTACCAAGTAGTAAGTCTATAGAAAGGAAAAAACACATGCTGGCACAGGAAACTATCATTTGATAGTGGCTAGACCTCTTTCCCTAGCAGGAAGAAGAGGAGAAACCTGTGACCTATAGGCATGAAGATCCTGACAGCTCATAGAAATATAGAAAACATGGGTGTCTTTGAAAAGAGATCCATGTCTAGGGGTTAGAATGAAGCGATGGATTGTCTCTATTAAGAAGAAGCAAACTGCAGATTCTAAACCCAAGAGTCACAAGCATCTGATGATGATTGATCAGAAACCCTGCGGTTGCTGGGTTTGCTGAGCCTGGTGAGAGGTTGGATTTTTCAGACCAGGACGATGGTTCCCCTGTTTGGGAACATCTGTATAATGGGCAGGTGATGAAGAAAACCTTCTCCTCCCATGGGAAGAAAGTTTGGTAGGACATTTCCTACCTACTGGGACAAAGGAAGGTGTAGAACAACTCTTAGGAACAGGTAAATCAGTGGACAACTGAGTAACCTGACGTAAAGACTCCTTGTTGAAGAGATTTTCTCCAGTGCAAGGAGTATGTCCCAGTCTTTGTTGTGCCCATTTGTCTAAGTCTGAAGCTTGGAGCCAGGCTCTACGTTGTGCCCCTATAGCTATAGCAGAAGTCCTGCTAACAGACTCAAAAGAGTCTAGGGAAGCACGAGAAAGAAACCAAGAGATATTCTGGATATGCTTAAGCAGTGAGGAATAGTCTGAGCTCTTGGAGTCTGGAAGGAAAGGAGTCAAAAGATGTAGTTTCTTTGTGACCTCCTCAAGAGATAGACTCATAAAAAATATATGAGAGAATTCTTGCAGAAAGCATAGAAGTCTGGAAGATTTGACGTCCAAAGGTATCTAGTGTCCTAGATTCACGACCTGGAGGATAAGAAGAGTGCTTCTTCTTACTCTTTACTCGCCTCAGTGCTGATTCCACTACTATGGAATGATGAGGAAGTTGAATCTTTTGAAACCCTGGAGATGGGGGCACCTGATATAGGAGATCAGTTGCTCTGGAAAGTGGGGGTACCCTTAAGGGTGCTTCCCACAGACTTAGAAGGAGATCCTGCAAGGAATGATGCAAAGGAAGCATTATGTTCTCCTTTGCTTTGGTAGGAACAGAGCCTTGTGCAGGGTCATGTCCAGGAATAGGAATGGCAAGTGATCTTGCTATTTCCAGGAGAAAACTCTGAAAAGAGGGATCTCCAACGGGAATCTCCTTTGGACAGGTTAGATCAGAAGAACTAGCCCAAGCACCCAAGGATCTATCCAAATATATAGGAATGGAAGATCCTGCATGGTGCAGGGTGGTATCCTTAAAGGATGATTGCTGGTACTGGCTGTCAGGAGCAGCATATGTCAGTACCTCATTGTCCATGTCAGGTATCGGCTCCAAGCCTGGTATAGGAAGGAGCGATCCCGTTGAAAGAAACAGGGCAGGAGCTGGCCACGATGCTCCTGTGGAGACCGGTAGCGATGCCGACACCGGTACCGATGTCGGAGCCGAGGGCGACAGAGACATCGGAGTAGCCATCGAGGACAGCTCAATCGGTACCGAAGTAATCGAAGGCCTGCGGTCGCTATCCTCGGTACCAAGCCTGCAGTGCCGATCAGTGTCGGTACCCATGCGTGCCGGTACCCAGTCTTCCAGACTAGAGATCGATTGCAAACTCAGTATCGAGGGCAATGAGCCTGACGAAGGAAGCACAGCAGGCACCGACCGCAAAGGTAGTGTGGACATCAGTACCGACTTCGGTACCATTTCTGATACTAGTGGAAGAAGGCCAACCGGTGGCAACTCAAACGTCATCGGAGGAACCGAAAGTTGCGGATCCAAAACATCGGAACCGAGCCTTTGGTACCGAGGGGAGCCGGTACCAAGGCGAGTCAGTACCCAGTCCTCCAGACTGGAGATCGATTCCAGACTCAGCATCGAAGGAAGCGAGTCTATCGATGCATGTCTGGAGGGTACCGACGTCGGTGGTCGTATTGGTGTCGGTACCGATACCGGAAAGTCAGTCTGGGGGATTTCCACCAGACCCGAAGGTACCGAGGACGTCAGATGACGATCCCTGGTGAGGAGTGTTTCATCCAACACCAGTGCCGAAGTCAGGGTATCGGTACCGCTCGAAGCGGATGCCACCACCGGACACGGCGCAGGTATGTTCTGTGAGGGGTGAACCCCAGGAACAACCTGAAACCCCTTATACGCTTTGGAGACCAAAGACTCCTGCCGGGGTTTTGAAGCCAGTGGGCTCTCGAGGGCAAGGCCGGAGCCGTCTACATGCTGTGCATGAGACCTACCACTCGAGGACTGGCTAGTCTTAACAGACTGTTTGTGGGTTACCTGATCCTGAGTAGAAGAAGAAAAGGACGGTGCCCTGAAGTTGGAGGGGAACCGGGTATCGAGGAAAACTCGATGTTGAAATTCTCTTCTCACCAAACTGTTGCCCGAAGGCTCCGGAGGAAAAAGGTCAGGCCCCAAACAGGTTAGACACAGACTTTGAGGGTCTAAAAATAAAGTTGTACCGCCACAGCCTGAACATTTCCTAGAGAAAATGGCTGGTGGTTCCATGAAGGAAAAAGAAGAGGCCTTTAGGCCTGAGAAACATAAGACACTATGAAGAAAAAATAGTCCTTTAAAAAGGAAAATTTTCACCAGAAAGAAAAGAAAACACCGGCGGTACCGGAGGCGTCGGGGAGGCAGCCGTGACCACAAGAAAAATAAAGAAATAAAACAAAATTTTCTGCGGTGACAGGAGGACGTCCTGCCGGCTCCGCGGAAAAACGAAAACTGAGGAGAGGCAGTTGGGAAAGGCGGGAAGGCAGCAGGCAGGCGTGGTGGGATGCTTCCAAAAGCTCTTTGATTGGACGCTGGGAAGCGTTCCCGCGCGGACTCCGTCGGTACCGACGTACCATATGTGAAGACTCATTCCTACTTGTTCCTGGAGATTTTATCTGACTTTTTCTTGTGTACAAAAGAGAAAGTAGATTCAGAGAGACATGCGCATCTCCTACTAAGAACATAAGATATGCCATACTGGGTCAGACCAAGGTCCATCAAGCCCAGTATCCTGTTTCCAACCGTGGCCAATCTAGGTCATAAGTACCTAGCACTCTCCCCATAAAGACACAGGTTCCTCAAAGCTTCCATTGGGTTAATCAGTGATATCCTGGGTCCCTTTTAATAATGGTTTATGGACCTTTCCTCCAGGAACTTGTCCAAACCTTTTTTAAACCCAGCTACACTAACAGCTTTTACTACATCCTCCGGTAACAAATTCCAGAGTTTGATTACATGTTGAGTGAAAAAATATTTTCTCTTATTAGTCTTAGATTACCCTGTAGC
This sequence comes from Ichthyophis bannanicus, assembly GCA_033557465.1. Lineage (NCBI taxonomy): Eukaryota > Metazoa > Chordata > Amphibia > Gymnophiona > Ichthyophiidae > Ichthyophis > Ichthyophis bannanicus. The sequence continues at coordinate 1,105,169,223 of CM066032.1, read as the reverse complement.
TTCATTGCATGTTCCCCAGTCTTCCTATATTCTGATGACGTAAACAATCGATCTACGTTTACCCGTTCCACTCCATTCATTAATTTATAGACCTCTAGCATATCTCCCCTCAGCTGTCTCTTTTCCAGGTTGAAGAGCCCTAACCTTTTTAGCCTCTCTTCATAGGAGTATCCTTCCATCCCCTTTACCATTTTGGTGGCTCTTCTCTCTACCTTTTCTAATAACGCTATATCCTTTTTAAGATACGGAGACTAGAATTGCACAGAATATTCAAGATGCGGTCACACCATGGAATGATACAGAGGCATTATAATATCTTTTGTTTTATTTTCCATTCCTTTCCTTTTGATAAATAGCTTTCTATTTGCTCTTTTGGCCGCCGTTGCACACTGGGTGGAGAGTTTTAACATGTTATCCACGATGCCACCTAAATCTTTTTCCTGGGTGGTGGTTCCCAATGTGGAACCTAGCATGTTGTAACCATAGTTTGGGTTGTTCTTCCCTAGGTGCATAACTTTGCACTTGTCCACATTAAATTTCATCTGCCATTTTGATGCCCAGTCTTCCAATTTGTCAAGATCCTCTTGCAATTTTCCACAATTGTCTTGGGGTTTAACAACTTTAAATAGTTTTGTGTCATCTGCAAATTTGATATCCTCACTCGTTATTCCCTTTTCCAGGTCATTTATGAATATGTCAAAAAGCAGCCGACCCAGCACAGATCCTTCGGTACTCCACTATTCACCTTTTTCCATTGGGAAAATTGGGCATTTAGCCCTACCCTCTGCTTTCTTTTAACCAGTTCCTGATCCACAATAGTACACTGCCTCCTATCCCATGACTTTTTAGTTTTGCCAAAAGTCTCCGATGTGGGACCTTGTCAAACACTTTCTGAAAGTCCAGAAACACTATATCAACCGACTCACCTTTGTCTACCTGTTTATTCACACCTTCAAAAAAACATAACAGATTAGTAAGACAAGATCTTCCTTGTCTAAAGCCATGTTGGCTGTCTCCCATTAAGCCATGACTATCTGCACGTTGAGTAATTTTGTTCTTTATGATGGTTTCTACCATTTTTCCCGGTATTGACATCAGGCTCACCGCTCTGTAGTTTCCTGGATCACCCCTGGAACCCTTTTTAAACATTGGCGTTACATTGGTGATCCTCCAATTTTCAGGTAGTACAGATGATTTTAATGATTGCAGACCTGCTATTAGTATTCTGTCAACTATCTCATATTTCAGTTTTCAACACCCTTGGATGTATGCCATCCAGTCCAGGTGATTTGCTACTCTTTATCAAATAGTTGTAATACATCTTCCCAGTATATCGATATTTCTTTCAATTCTTCTGCAGTATCACCTTTAAATAGCACTTTAGTCATGGGTAACATCCCTACATCTTCCTCAGTAAAGACCGAAGCAAAGAATTCATTCAATCTCTCTGCTATAGCCTTGTCCCCTCTTACTGCCCCTTTTACCCCTCTATCATCTAATGGTCCAACTGACTCTCACAGGGTTTTTGCTACGAATATACTTGAAAGAGTCTTTATTACGCGTTTTTGCTTCTACAGCAACTTTCTTCTCAAATTCTCTTCTTTGCCTGCCTTATCAATGCCTTGCATTTAACTTGCCAGTGCTTGTGCTGTTTCCAGATTTCGTCATTTGACTCTTTTTTCCATTTCCTGAAAGATGTTTTTTTGGCAACAGCCTCTCTGACCTCACCTTTAAACCATGCTGGCAGTTTTTTGGACTTCCTTCCACTTTTCTTAAAGCGTGGAATACAGGTGGCCTGGGCTTCCAAGATAGTATTTTTAAACACCCAAGCTTGATGTAAGTCTAAACTTTGCAACTGCTCCTTTTAAATTTTTTCTTAACTCTTTTCCTCATTTTATCATTTGTCTCACTTTTGAATGTTAAAAGGTAGTACTGTGGATTTCCTTAACATCCCTCCTCCATTAATTAAATCAAACGCGATCATGCTATGATCACTATTGCCAAGTGGCCCCAACACCCTTATCTCTTGCACCAGATCTAGTGTTCCACTAAGGACTAAGTCCAAAATGGCTTCCCCTCTGGTCGGTTCATGAACCAGCTGCTCCAAGCAGCAGCCAGTTTCTAGATGAAATAAATATCTCCCTAGCATGTCCTGCTGTGACAGTTAAATCTCATATCAGCTGCCACTACTTGTTTTCTCATTAAGCGTAGATACTCACCTGTAACAGGTGTCCTCCAGGGACAGTAGGAATCGGTCCTCACATATGGGTGATGGCATCAACAGAGCCCACGTGGATTCACTCCCCAGCTTTCAAAGAAAGCCTCGGAGAGTTAGACTGCACATGCACTATCAGTTTCCTGCCCAAGAGTGCCATCTTACCTCAGTATGATGACATAACAATTAAGCATAAAAAGAAGAAAAAAAACTCCACGGGGAGGAGGGAGGCTTATGAAGACCAATTCTTGCTGTCCTCAGAGAACACCTGTTACAGGTGAGTAACTGCTTTCTCTGGGAACAAGCAGGAAGTCAGTCTGATATAGAGGACTCCCAAGCTACAGGCTACAAAAAATACCTGTAGGAGCCATGGATGACGCAAAAAAGCCAACTGTGCAGGGCAGCAAGGAGCACTGAATAACGAAGTCCAGAGACGCAGCTGCAGCACTGACCTCTGAATCACCTCACCAGTAGCCTGAATACAATGGGCTGGAAGGAGGAAGTTGCACTATTCCCCAAAGAGGTGATGAAGTACTGCCTAGCCGAAGGTGCTGTCACACCGTGAGCTCTCTTCCAAACAGTAATGTGCTGGAAAGGTATGGACCAAAGACCAGGTGGCGGCCCGGAAAATGTCCAGCAAGCGGGCCACCAAGGCAGCCATGGCACGCACATTGTGCACAGTAATGTCATGCTCCAGAGTCAGTCCAGCCTGCTCGTAGGTAAAGGAGATGCAGTCTGCCACCCAGGTGAACAGGGAATGCTTGAAGACCACAACCACAAGTCTGTTAATGTCATAAGAGACAAACAACTGCGACAAGCGGCGATGGGGCTGTATCCTCTGAAGGAAGACAAACAGAACCCTCTTGAAATCCAGGGTGTGTAACGAGTCTTCTGCTTGGGAGGTGTGAGGCCTGGGAAAAAGTGGGGAGGACCACCTCCTGGTTCATGCGACAAGCGGACACCACCTTAGGTAGGAATTTCAGGTGTGTCTGGAGAATGACCCTGTTCTTATGGAACTTGGTGTAGGGGGCGTGAGTGGCTGACCTGAATTCTACCAGGAACATTACTTTCCATGACAAGTACTTGATGGCATGTAGCTGGAGGTTCAAAAGGGGAACAATCAGCTTCTGAAGAACGATGTTCAGGTCCCATGCGGTGGGCATATGGGAGGCCGCAAGAGAAGAAACCACCTCATGAAGCGGCCCAGCAGTGGGGCATAGAGACAGGCTGGCCGTCAATAAGATGGTGATGCACCACTAAGGCGCTAAGGAGCTCCTTGACAGAATTGGACTTCAGACCAGTCTAGGAGAGATGCAAGAGATATTGCAGGATGTTCTGCACCGAGCAAGAGAAAGGGTTGAAATTTCTGTCTGCGCACCAGATGGAGAATCTACGCCACTTGAAGAATCCTTGCGTGATGCCAATAGAATGTCCTCTATCTCTCCGGAGAGGTGGAGGTAAGCCTTGGCTAGCTGTTCAGCTTCCATGCTATCAGGGCAAGGGATTGGAGGCTGGAATGGAGACGGGGCCCGTTCTCCTGTGAGAGTAGGTCAAAGCCCTGGCCTAGAGGTATCAGGGCCACTTGGGACAGATGCAGGAGCAGGGGGAATCACAACTGTCAGGGCCACTGAGGGGAAATGAGGATTATGGAGGTCCCATCCGACTGAACCTTGAGCAAGGTTTTGGGAACCAGGGGAGTAGGCATATAGAAGGCTCATAGACCAGTGCAGGAGAAAATAGTCCACCATCACTCGGCATGGGGCCGGCCTCCGTGAGCAGGAGTGCAGCAGCTGTGCATTCTCTGGGCTGGCAGAGAGGTCCAATATCAGGGTCCCCCAACATTGAATGATGAAGTTAGCTTCTTCTAGGTTCAGTCACCACTTGTGAGCCTGAAGAACTCTGCTGAGCCAATCTTTAACAGACTGTACTGGACCAGCAGGTAGACCGCCCAGAGGGTGATGCCATTCTCCGTGGCAAACGTCCACAGGCAAACCGCCTCCCAACAGAAGAGGTATGAGCCCATTTCCCCCTGTTTGTTGATGCAGAACATTGCCACTTGGTTGTCCTTCTGGACAAGCACCACTTGACCCACCAGGTGGGCCTGAAACATCCAGAGGGTGTTTGTCACAGCCAGGAGTTCTAGGGAGGTTAATCTGGAGGGCACTCTCCTCCCGAGTACAGGCACCCTGACCATCGCACCTTGCTATATAGTTGGTAACTCTGAAGGTACGACTATGTTAGTTAATTGTATTGTAATATATGTATTGTCATTCCCTGTGCTATGTAGTCTCACTTCCAACCACTTTGATGTAATAACGTGGTGCATGTCCTCCCTGCCTTTGTATGACCTTTGTAGTATGTTGTGTACCGCTTTGATTGAAGGAAAAGGCGGTATACAAAACATGTCAAATAAATAAAGCTATAATGAGGATGTGCTTGGAGGCATCCATAGTGAGGATGTGGTGTGGCAGAGGGGTCTGGAAGGGTAGGCCAGCCATGAGATTCGGTAGGTTCTGCCACCAGCTGAGAGAGGCTGCCAGAGGCTGGGTGATCTGGACCTGAACCTCCAGATGGCCCATGGCTAGAGTCCACTGGGCCTGTTGCATCCGGAGAAGTGCCTGTGGGATCACTTGAACGTCAAGGCCATGTGTCCAAAGAGGTGTAGCAGAAACTGGGTGGATGCCAATGAGCGGCTCTGCACCTTTCCTGTTAGGGATGCAAGGCACTGTGCCCGGTCCGGAGATAGGAACGTTCTGGCCTGTGTAGAGATCAGAAGGGCTCCAATGAACTCCAGATACTGAGTCGGGACCAGATGCAACTTTGGGACTTTGATCACGAACCCGAGTCTGCACACTGATAGTGCGGCAGGCTGCACTGCATACCTCCTCTGGTGAGCTTGCTTTTATGAGCCAGTCATCCAGATAAGGGAAGACAAAGATTCCCAGCAAGTAGAAGTGAGCAGTGATAACTGCCAGCCTGGGCGGTATATCAAGAAATTGCATAAACATATAAACAAACTTGGTGAACACTCTGGGAGCAGAGGAGAGGCCGAAGGGGAGCATCCTGTTTCAGTAGTAGCAGCCTCTGATGACGAACCCGAGGTAGTAATAGTGCCGGGGGTGGATCAGAATGTGTGTATAGGCATCTGAGATCCAAGGAACATTGTTGCCCTACCTCCTCTGCAAAGGCTAGCTATGTGCCAAGGGACAGCATCTTGAACTTCTCCTTGACCAGGAAGCAGTTTATGTCCCGCAAATCCAGGATGGGCCAATAGCTGCTTGTCTTTTTCGGGGCGAGGAAGTACTGGGAGCCCCGGAGGGGTTGAGGTATTGGATCCACTGCCCGATCCTCGAGTAGTTCCTTCTGCAGGAGCTCTCTGTGCAGGGAAGTCATGGGATGCTCCCTTGGAAAGAAGGGAGACGGCGTCTGGTCTAATTGCAGAAGATAGTCCTCTCACACTACCTGCAATATGCAGTCATTGATGGTAATGCCTGGCCAAAAGTGGGCAAAATAGACCAGATGTCCTCCTGTGTACCTTGGGGGTAATGCCTGGCCAAAAGTGGGCAAAATAGACCAGATGTCCTCCTGTGTACCTTGGGCCCTAGCCTTCTGGGGGAAAGACTCTATACCCAGAGAGCCAAAAGCCTCCTACCCCCTCTCCCCCCCCCCCCCCCACACACACAGGCTGCGGCTGGGGTATTGTTTGGGGCTTGGGGGCTTTCTGCTTACAGGGGCTGTGCCCAAGGCCTTTGGCATGCTGCCACTTTTGGGGAGCCTGATATGAGAAATACCCTCAGTTTCCAGCTTAAGCCTTTTTCCCCTTTGGATGGAAGGTGTTTATCCCGAAGCCTTCCTATGGGCAGTGTCAGCCGTCTTTCGAGAAAACCTAATCCTTGTCAAAAACTGTCTCCAGCTTAACCATCTTGTCTATCATGGGTTTGCCGAAGAGGTTCTCTCCTCGGCAGGGGACATCAACCAGTTTGTCAAGCCATGCAGTGGGCACTAATGCCCACCGCAGCCTCATGGGCCACAGACTCAAAGCCGAAGGCCACTCTAGTTTGAAATTAGGATCATTCCTTGACCAAGGAGACGAGGATCTGGAAGCACTCTAGGGATTCCCCTGCCAGCCAAGAACCCGGTGAGTTCCTTCACAAGGTTCCTCAGGTACATGGCCATGTACAGCTGGTAAGCCTGGATGCAGCCAGCAAGCATTGATCCCTGGTAGCACCATGGTGTGAGCCTTCCTACCAGGGGGCACAGAGGAGTGCGTTTTCTGACTTTTTATTTGACTCATGGCCAACTCCATCTCCATGGGAGTTGTGAGGCAGCTGTATTTTCTGAAACCCAGGGCTCTTGCCAACTCTATACTGGGAATTGAGTCACCAGCTCACTATGGGCACGATCACCGGGCTCTCCCACATCCTGAACAGCAAGCGTTCCAGGATGGGGGTAGCCAGTACCGTCATTGCTTCCTTCGGAGGGGCCTCATACTGGAAGATCTCTAAGTCCTCAGCATGAGTCTCATCCTCTGGCTCAGCTACAAAGGCCTAGGCCTTCGACATCCCATGGATAAAGTAGAGGAATGCAGGGACTGCCAGCACTCTTGCGGAGATGACTTGGAGGGCACATCCCTATGCAGCATGGTGTCAGACGACTCGTCGTCTCCCTCCCAACTTGACACTGAGCCAGAGGAGACCTCGAGTCCCAGGCAATCAGAGTATGAGCCGCCGGGAAACATGGTGTCCAACAAGCAGACTCCAAAGTACTCAGTGGCAAGTCATGCCTCGAGTAGGAGGTCAACAGTCTTGGCTCCAAGTGGGGGAACCATTCCAGGACAGGCTGGATGTCCTCCAGGAAGGTCCTTGCAGTGAAGGATTCCATGGTTGGCACCGATGATTTGGAGGCTCTGGGTATCGTGCCTTGAGGACAGCAGCCAGATTGCCTTCCAGGGCCGCCATCTTGGCCTCGTTGCCAATAGGCTCTGCAGTGGCCAGTTCGGTCTCAATGGCATTGTGCTCAGAACCGGGTCCCTCAGAGGGGAATCATCGATAGTGATCATCCTGGAGGACTGAGTCCAATCCTCTGACACGGTGGGAGTCTTCGCCTGCCGGGGCAGCTTCAAGGGCCGCTCCCGGCAGGAGGAGACTTCAACTCAGAGATCGGATTTTGGCTTTGACGAGGTCTTCAGCCCACCAGGGGAGTCCTCTTGAGGATGATTCTCGGTCTGAGGCTCCGCGATCTCAGGGCTCCAGATCAAGCATGCCCGCGTGACGCCATGTCATCAGATGCAGATCCTGAGGGCAGCGACTTAGTGATTGAGGTCGGCCCCGTGGCAGAGGTTTGAGCTCCTTCCGCAGATGCTCATGATTCTTCTAGCTCTTGGTTGACATCTGCAGGCAGAGCGGGCAAGAAGAATCATCATGGTTTGCACCAAGGCACCAGATACAGCAACTGTGGTGGTCGGTGCAGGGACATTTGCCACATTGCTTCAATCCACTGACCGTGACATAGCTGGGAACACAGCACCCACAAGATCAAACCTACACATCTTGGCCAAGGAGGGCGTAGCGTAGTTACTCACCTGTAATAGGTGATCTCCGGGAACAGCAGGAATTTAGTCTTCACATATGGGTATCATCGGTACCGACGGAGCCCATGCGGGAACGCTCACCAGCATCCAATAGGAACACTTTTGGGAGCACCCCACAGTGCATGCGTGCTGCCTTCCTGCCTCTGTACCTCTCTCACTTCAGTTGAGTTTATAGCTGAGACCAAAGGAGAGAAGTAGAGAAAAAGATAGATAGAGACAACGTCTAGGGGAGGTGGGTGGGTTGTGAAGACACAATTCCTGCTGTTCCCGGAGATCACCAAGGTGAGTAACTACGCTATCTCCAGGAACAAGCAGGAACGTAGTCTTCACATATGGGGACTCCCCAGCTGAAAGATGCCAAGGGGTGATCCCAGCAAGCTGCGAACCCAGGTAAGATGGGTCATGCTTCCTCCCATGGACCTCTGGCATCCAACCCGAAGGAGTTGTATTAAGTATGGAAGAGATGCTGGAGAACAGCCTGGCCAAATGAGGCATCCCAATAGGAGTCCTTGTCTAAGCAGTAGTGGGCTGTGCAGGTGTGTACTGCAGCCCAAGTGGCTGCTCTGCAGGTGTCATCAATAGACACAGAACGAAGGTTAGCCGTTGAGGCTGCCATTGCTCTCACATTGTGAGCGGTGACATGGCCCTCGAGAGAAAGTCCTTTACTCTGATAAGTATAGGATATGCAGTCTGCAATCCAATTTGACAAAGTTCTTTTGAAAACTGGAAGTCCCAAATGACTAGAGTCAAAAGCCACAAAAAGCTGAGAAGATTTTTTATGTGGCTTAGTTCTTTGGAGATAAAAGGCTAAGGTTCTTTTACAAGCCAATGTGTGAAGATTTCTTTCCACACTAGAGGCATGAGGCCTAGGGAAGAATATAGGAAGATAAATAGACTTGTTTAAATGAAAAGGCAAAACCACCTTTGGCATAAAGTGAGGATGAGTCCCAAGGACTACTTTATCATGGTGGAACCTTGTATAAGGAGGGTCAGCTACTAACGCCTGTAGTTCACTAATGCGTCTTGCAGAAGTGATGGCAATTAGGAAAATGACTTTCCATGAAAGAAACTTTAGATCTGAAGTGGCTAAAGGTTCAAAGGGCGGTTTCATAAGCTGGCCAAGAACAAGATTCAGATCCCACCGGTGGTGGTTTAATGGGAGATTTTGTTAAGAGTAGACCTCTCATAAATCTTGATACAAGTGGATGAGAGGAAATAGGTTGTCCACTGAAAGGTTTATGAAAAGCAGCACTAGCACTAAGATGGACTCTCACTGAATTGGTCTTCAGACCAGAAGTTGATAATTGGAGGAGATACTCTAGTAGCGACTCTACAGGCACCAAAAGGGGTTTAAGTCCCTTTTGTGAACACCAGAGAACCTTTTCCACTTAAAAGCATAGGAACTTCTTGTGGAAGGTTTTCTGGAAGCCAGGATATCCTTTACTTGTTGAGAAAGGTCAATATCCTGGAATTCTAGGCTTTCAGTAACCAGGCCCTGAGATGTGGGAACTGGGGACTGGGATGCAATAAGCATCCGTCCTCCTGAGACAGAAGATCTGGAGCATTCCCCAATTCTAGGGGAGTGGTTTGAGAGAGACACAGAAGAAGAGGATACCACGTTTGTCATGGCCAATGTGGAGCTATGAGTATCATACGACCTCTGTCTCTCTGAAGTTTGAATAAAGTTTTGGGAATGAGGAGAATGGGTGGGGAGGCATAGAGGAAGTCCTGACCCCAGTGGAGTAGGAAAGCATTTCTTGCCTGACAGTTGTGAGCCGGGATTCTGGAACAGAATCTGAGAAGTTTGACATTGTGGACTTGTAAAGAGGTCTATAACTGGTGTTCCCCAGATTTGAAGCACTCAAGCAAGCTGGTATGAGTGGAGGGACCACTCGTGTGGCAGCAGTATTCGACTGAGTCTGTCTGCCCATACGTTTTGAATGCTCGGAAGGTATACCGCAAACAGGTGAATTTGCAACTCTCTGGCGAGGGCCCATAGTCGCAAAGCTTCATTGAATAGCGACAGAGAGCCAACTTGAATAGTACTGAAGATGGCTCTTAGCTCTAGGAGGTTTATGTGAGGGGAAACCTCCTGTGGGGTCCAGAGACCCTGAGTGGACAGATCATGCAAGTTGGCCCCCCAACCCATCTTGGACGCATCCGTTGTTAGGGTGGCCTGGTATAGAGGCTACTGGAAAGGAGAGCCTACAAGGAGGTTTTCCAGAGATTGCTACCATTGCAGGGATGAAATCAGACGTGTGGTGTTTCTGATCTTGTCCATTAGCTGACCCAAGGCCTGTGACCATTGAGAGGATAGGGTCCACTGGGCTGCTCGCATGTGGAGGCAAGCATAGGGAACCACATGGACAGTGGATGCCATAAGCCCCAGCAACTGAAGCATTTCTCGAGCAGTAAGGAACACCTTCATAGATGCTTGAGATTCTAGTTGTATTATCTTTAGACAGCGTGGCTGTGGCAGGAAAGCCTTTGACAGCCGTGTGTCTAGACGAGCCCCTATGAATTCGAGAGATAGAGGGGGTGAGATGAGATTTTGGGAGGTTTATGACCAGTCCCAAGTATTGAAGAATGCTTATTGCTCGAGAAAGAGCAAAGCTGTCCTCTGGAGCTGTCGATACTCGAATGAGCCAATCGTCCAAGTAAGGGAAGACGAATATTCCCAGAGTCCTCATAAATGCTGCTAGCACTACCATGCATTTTGTGAAGGAGCAGAGGCCGGTCCGAAAGGAAGAACTCTGTACTGGAAGGGTCTTCCTTGGACCAGGAATTGAAGGAACGTCCTGTGATCTGAGTGGATGAGAATATGCGTGTACGCATCTCTTAGATCTAGAGAACATAGCCAATCCTGACTTTGAAGATATGGAGTGTCCCGAGGGAGATCATTTTGAACTTTTCTCGAAACAAATAATTGTTTAATTCTCTGAATTCTAGGCTAGGCCTGTGTCCCCCTATCTTCTTTGGAATAAGAAAACAGGGGGAGTAAAACCCCGAACCCTGTTGGGATATGGGTACTTCTTCGATTGCTCCTTGAGCGAGAAGTGATGCGACCTTCTGCCACAAGAGATTGGTGGCAGGGCTTGAGAATTGAACTGTTTTATTATTGTGGGTGGGGGCAAGTTGAGAAAATGAAGCTTGTACCCCAGTTGTACAATGGACAGAGTCCAGTTTTCGGATGTTATTTGTTGCCATCTTTTGGCAAAATAGCATAGTCTTCCTGGAATGGTTAAGGGTTTATGTTTATGTTTAATCATTTGATATACCGCTCAGGCCAAAGCATCAGAGCGGTTTACAATACAATATAATTACAGAAGATACGAAAAGAACGCCATATATGAGATAGGACAGAGTAAGAGATACAGTAATAGGTAAAAGGATAGGTAGACGTCAAAGGCCCTGGGTCTGTTGGGCCGGTTGAGCTCTGAGTTTGCAGCTTTCTTTGCTGTCTGTTCTGTTGCCCCTTCTGGGGAACATGAAGTGGACAGTGGCTTTGATGGGTGTAAGATGGGTGTAAGATGGGTAAAGCTTCTTTTTCTTACTGAAAAAGGGTTTTTTGAATGTTTTCTTCTTTGCTGGGATGGCTGTAGACTTTGATAGTCTGTTCAAGGTAGTATTTTCAGATTCAAGCTGATTAGCCTTGTCCTGCCAGTCCTTGCCAAAGAGATTTTCTCCTGTACAAGGAATGTTTCCCAGCTTCTCTTGCACCCACTGTCCTAAGTCTGATGCTTGAAGCCAAGCAATACGACGTGCTCCTATGGATATAGCAGAGGTTCTGCTAATACATTCAAAGCAATCAAAGGTAGCACGGTTCATGAATTTAGAGACATTCTGGGCGTGCTTGACCAGAATAAGGTAGTCTGCTCTTTTTTCCTCAGACACAAGGGCTTATGAGTTCTAAGTCTTTTGTGACTTCTTCCAGGAACATTCCCATATAAGGAATATAGGAACTGATCCTGGCTGATAGCATGGAGGATTGAAAGCATCGACGCCCAAAGGCATCAAGTGTCCTGGATTCCTGGCCTGGAGGATTAGAAGAATGTGTTTTAGCACTCTTGATTCTTCGCATAGTCGATTCCACTACCATTGAATTGGTGTGGTAACGTGAGTTTTTTGAAAACCAGAACAACTTGGCACTCGGTACATAGTGTCAAGGCGTCAGGAATGTGAAGATATTGTTAAAGGAGTTTCCCACATTCTCAACATCAGATCATGTAAGATCTTGTGAATGGAAAGCATTCCACAGGGTAATGTAGAATTCTTAATTCTTCCGCTCTAGGTTCCTTTTCTGGAATCACAGTGATTGCAAGGCCCTTTGCTAAATCACGTATGAAATCCTGGAAGGACATATCTTCTGGAGGAAACATCCTGCGTTGAGAAGGAGTTGAATCCTCTAGTAGGTTCGCTCAGGTACCAGTAGAATCAGAGTCATCGGAATCGGAAGACTTAAAAGCACTCTGTACCGGGTGCTTCTGTAACGCATGGTATCGGTACCGCTCGAAGTCGGTACCAAAATGTCTTGGTTCCTGATCCCCGAGATCGACTCAAGGACTGGCATGGAGGGGAGCAGTCCTGTCAAAGCAGGTACTGTTGGTACCGGTACCGATACCTGTTGAACCGTCTGTAACGGTCTTAGCAATACCAAAGCTTCTAAGAGGGACCCTAGACTGCATTCAATAGCGAGGATTCTTTTGTCCATCGCTCCTGCCAATGCTTGGATGTGAAGCGGTTATGACCCCAGAACATGGCACCAGTAGTTCTGCAGAGGTGGAAGCCTCTAGAACATCCTGGAGCCCCGTTAATGCTTTGGAGCCCGAAGACTCCTGCCGGGGCTGTTTTGCCGGTGAACTATCCTCGAGGGCAACGCCAGTGGCATCTCGATACTTTGAAGGAGATTTACCCTTCGAGGACCAGCCAGTCTTAGAAGACTTAAGTTTAGTTACCTGAGATCCATGGGACAAAGATGAAGCCCTGGAGGACGTCGATGCAAGTGACATCGTATCAATGGGAAAAAGGGTACCGAGTTTTGCAGCTCTATTCTGCAGGCCCCTTTTGGTCATCCTCGTGCAGGAGAGATACTCCGTTGGACAATGTTCAGGACCTAAACATTTTAGACACCAATCATGGGTGTTGGTGACTGAAATAGTACCCCACACTGAGCATTTTTTTGAAACCACTAGCTGGTTTCTCCATGCCTGAAGAAAAGTGGGCCTAGTGCCCAAAATGGCGCCTAGCACCAGAAACAGAGGAAAGACCCCTGAAGAAAATATAAGGGTTTTTTTTTTTGAAAAGAAAGAACCACCACCGGCGGTACCGGTAGGTGTCAAATGAAGGCAGACGCGACCACAAAAAAACAAAGAATAAAAGGAAATTTTCTGCGGTGACAGGGTACGCGTCCTGTCGGCTCCACGGAAAACAAAGAACTGAAGTGAGAGAGGTACAGAGGCAAGAAGGCAGCACGCATGCATGTGGGGTGCTCCCAAAAGCGTTCCTACTGGACGCTGGGGAGCGTTACCGCGTGGGCTCCGTCGGTACAGACGATACCCATATGTGAAGACTACATTCCTGCTTGTTCCTGGAGATGAGGAAAATACCTGCACTTCACAAAAAGAAAAGAAAGGAAAAAGGATCAGAGAAAAATGCAATACCGAGGCGAGGGCAAGGTGGTGATTGGGAACAGACCTTCAAAAAGAAGGCTAAGAATAAGAACATAAGATATGCCATACTTGGTCAGACCAAGGTCCATCAAGCCCAGTATCCTGTTTCCAACAGTGACCAATCTAGGTCATACGTACCTAGCAGTTTCCCCAAAAGACACAGGTTCCGCAATGCTTGTACTGGGTCAAGCATTGATATCCTGGGTCCCTTCTTAATAATGGTTTATGGACCTTTCCTCCAGGAACTAGTCCAAACCTTTTTTAAACCCAGCTACACTAACAGCCTTTACTACATCCTCCGGTAACAAATTCCAGAGTTTGATTACACGTTGAGTGAAAAAATATTTTCTTTTATTAGTCTTAAATAGTTCACCCTGTAGCTTCATTGCATGTCCCCTAGTCTTTCTATTTTCTGATAACGTAAACAATCGATCTACGTCTACCCGTTCCACTCCGTTCATTAATTTATAGACTTCTATCATATCTCCCCTCAGCCGTCTCTTTTCCAGGTTAAAGAGCCCTAACCTTTTTAGCCTTTCTTCATAGGAGTATCCTTCCATCCCCTTTACCATTTTGGTGGCTCTTCTCTGAACCTTTTCTAATAACGCTATATCCTTTTTAAGATACGGCGACCAGAATTGCACACAATATTCAAGGTGCGGTCTCACCATGGAACGGTATAGAGGCATTATAATATCTTTTGTTTTATTTTCCATTCCTTCCCTTATGATACCTAGCATTCTATTTGCTCTCTTGGTTGCCGCTGAACACTGGGCCGAGGGTTTTAACATGTTATCCACAATGACGCCTAAATCTTTTTCCTGGGTGGTGGTTCCTAATGTGGAACCTTGCATCGTGTAACCATAGTTTGGGTTGTTCTTCCCTAGGTGCATAACATTGCACTTGTCCACATTAAATTTCATCTGCCATTTTGATGCCCAGTCTTCCAATTTATCAAGATCCTCTTGCAATTTTCCACAATCCTCTTGGGTTTTAACAACTTTAAATAGTTTTGTGTCATCTGCAAATTTGATAACCTCACTCGTTATTCCATGAAGCTAGAAAATCTACTTTTACTAGTGACAGACAGGACGTCTGCAGGGCTCCATGGAAAAAAGAAGACTGATGTAAGATGGCACCCTTGGGCGGGGAGGTGACCACGCATGTGGGGTCTAACTCCCAAAGGCTTTCTTTGAAAGCAAGGGAGTGAATCCACGAGGGCTCCGTCGGTGCTGACGTCACCCATATGAAAGGGCTGACCTCCTGCTTGTTCCTGGAGAATAGTGCAATTCCATTAGTGCTGCATCACAAACGTGTACTAGACAGCTAACTACTATATATACTAGAAGTAGCAGGAGGGCCTTGAAAGCAGGCAAGCTGTGGCAGAGAGGGTGTTTTTGGAGGGAAGCAAGGGAGTGGGGAAGAGGGGGGTCTTGCTGGGAAAGGGAAGAAAGTGCTATCTATGGGGGAAGGAAAGGAAGACAGTGCCATGGGGGGAGGGGGGAGGAAGATGAGGGAGAGAGTGAGAAAAAATGGAAAGAGGAGAAAGTGCTTGGGCCAGCTTGTGGCAGAGGACTGCATGATGGGGCTACCACAAATATTTTGTGGGTGTCTGCTAGAGCACAACAGCGGAACTGCAATGCATGAGACTAGAACTGATCAGCAGAAAACCAACCTATAGGTTAGTGCCTATTTTTTCTTTTATTATTTGAAGCTGATATAGCCATAAACTGATTGTGAGTCAGGACTGGCCTTGGTTTAAGGTGCTGGCACCCTAGATAAACCACCTTACACCCTCCTTGACTGTCAGAATCTGTTGTTTAGCTTTGAATGTCCTGCTCTTTGCTGCCCACCCCCTCCAAAAAAATAAATAAATAAAAGAAGCTGCTGCCTTAGGTGACCACCTAGTTTACCAGATGGTTTGGCCAGCCCTGATGAAAGTGTCTAAATGACCAAGATAATGACAGCGTTAAAGACTCATGCAGATAGTACATCTGACTGATAGTAACACCCACAGTCCTATAGGGTTTACGGAAATAGTTTCATTAAGGTTACCAGATTTTGGAGGGAAAATCTTAGACACTTGGAGAAAAAGTTAGCATCTTGGAGTTCTAGGACTGAGCAGGAGGGAGGAGTCGGTCCCATAAGAACATAGGATACTGGGCTTGATGGACCTTGGTCTGACCCAGTATGACATATCTTATGTTTTTGTTTCCAACAGTGGCCAATCTAGGTCACAAGTACCTAACAGTTTGCTCAAAATACACAGGTTCCACAATGCTTGTATTGGGGCAGAGTGGATTTCCCGGATCCCCTTTAATAATGGTTTATGGACCTTTATTCCAGGAACTTGTCCAAACCTTTTTAAACCCGGCTACACTAATAGCTTTTACTACATCCTCCAGTAACGAATCCAGAGATTGATTACGCATTGAGTGAAAAGATATTTTCTCTTATTAGTCTTAAATAGCATCATTGCGTCTCCCCTAGTTTTTCTATATTTTGATGGCATAATCAATGTTTAACTGTTCCACTCCATTTCATTAATTTATAGACTTCTATCATATCTCCCCTCAGCCATCTCTTTTCCAGGTTCCTTTGTTTTATTTTCCATTCCTTTCCTTATGATACCTAGCATTCTATTTGCTCTCTTGGCCGCCGCCGCACACTGGGTGGAGGGTTTTAACATGCTATCCATGATGATGCCTAAATCTATTTCCTGGGTGGTGGTTCCTAATGTGGAATCTTGCATCGTGTGACCATAGTTTGGGTTGTTGAGATTTGCAGTTTTGTGTTTTCGATGCTGCCATAGTCTGTATTTAATATATTTTGTCAGCTCAGATTCAACAAAAGCTAAAATTTTAGATTTTCTAAGTTTAAATATTGCTTTGTGGCTGAATAGCTTTAGAGTTGCTGATTTTGGGGGCTTTTCCAGCTCTGGCAAGGTCCAGTTCAGCCAAGCACATGATCTTTAATTCACAGCTACCAGGATTTTTTTTCTCTTTCTTTGTTTCTCTCATTTTATATCTTCCCTGCTCATCATTAACCTGATCATAACATGGACTAAATCCACTGTGCTAATATTTAATGCAAATGAGGTCCCACAATTAGTTTTCACACATGACCCAGCATGCCCCTCAGAACGCTCCTAATAAGGGAGACATTTCCTTCCACATGCAGCTTACAATCACCAATATGAATAAGAGCAAGATCAGCTTGCACATTAAACTCACCTAGAAGCAGCAAATTGCTCATATCAAATTTAAGATCAATAAGAAAACCAGTAAGAACAGAATGATCAGCAAGTAACAACCCAGGGGTGCAATAAATCATACAAAAAACTCATTTTGCAATACAATACTACTAATTCATAACTACAGAGTACAATTCTAGTTAATTTCAAGGATATCTTATTTTAAAAAATCCCCCCCCCCCCGCCATCTATCCATATGATGCATTGCTTCCCAAGCATAACAAGGTGGATAAAATTGGCTAATGATAGCTCAAGATTCAGTAATACATAAAATATCAGGCTTCTCATCAATAAATAAATCAAATATAATCTCAACCATACTCCTTACAGACCTCACATTGACTAACACAATATTTAATCGCTCATTGAAATAATCAATTATGTTCCCCCGAGAAAATGATTTAACATAAATCAATTTCCTTTGTCATATCTATTCTTAAACGTTGCACTACTAAAAGGGTTCCTTAAGTCCCCATAACCACCGCTCCCCAACCAGAATTTCCATAACAGACAGAAAAATCAAACTAAAATCAAAATAACCAGAAACCAGAACAGAGGCAATAGTCAAAATTGTCAGAACTTCAGATCAATTTACATATGCCATTTTGGGTTAGACCAAAGGTCCATGAAGCCCAGTGTCCTGTTTCTAACAATGGCCAATCCAGGTCACAATTATCCGTCAGGTTCCCAAAAGGTACACAGATTTCATGCTGCTTATCCTTGGGGTAAGCAGTGGATTTCACAGTCCCCTTTAATAATGGTTTATGGACTTTTCATCCAGGAACTTGTCCAAACCTCTTTTAAACCCAGCTACACTAACAGTTTTACTACATCCTCTGGCAACAAATTCCAGAGTTTGTTCACACTGAGTGGAAAAAATATTTTCCCTATTTTGGCTTAAGTCTTATTTTTTGAAGGAATAAACCACAAATCTTTTACCCATGCCACTCCACTCATTTTGTGGTGGGGGAGGGGGAGACGTGTCTATCCCCAAAGATTTGGCAGTTGGGGTTCAGTGGGTAGGTCAACATCCTAAACGCCATCAATGCTCAAGATCCAAGGTACTTGAGCGCACAAAATTTGTCAGCTTACGTAATGTTATCCTGGAAGGCACTTGGGTAATTGAGAAATAGAAGTTGCAGTGATCATTTCTTTTATGTACGATGGAAGGACCTAGAAAGTGCAGTTCCTCACTTGTAACAGGTGTTCTCCGGGGATATCAAGAATCTGGCTGGTGGCATTAGCGAAGCCCGCGCGGTAACCTCTTCCCAATTTTCAAAGAAAGCCTTTGGGAGATCCACGACGCATGCGTGGCTGCCTTCCCACCCAAGGGTGCCATCTTACCTCAGTATGATGACATAGCTCAAGACAGCAAAACAAAAAGCAACTCCACAGGGAGAAGGGAGGGTTATGGAGGACAGATTCCTGCTGTTCCCAGAAAAAACCTGCTACAGGTGCGTAACTATACTTTCTCTAGGAACAAGCAGGAAGTCAGTACTCACATATGGGACTCCCTAGCTACAGGCTATCACAAAAACCTGTAAGCCATGAGTGATCCAAGCTATGAGGAACAGTAGAAAGTACAGTTTGGTTGCAAGAACTCAGCAGCGACCCCAGTGCAGACTAGGGGAACTCTTCTGTAGCCTGGACATACAGAAGGGCCAGAGGGTGGGAGCTGCCATAAAGCCCAAGCAGATGTGGAGTACTACCTGGCTGAAGGCACTGTCCCATTGAGACTCCTCCTCCAGGCAGTAGTGCACTGTGAAGGTGTGAATTGAGGACCAGGTGGCGGCCTGGCAGATCTCCAGCAAGGAAGCCGCGTGGAGGTTCACCACAGAAGTTGTCATGCCCTGGATGCTGTGCGCTATGATATGACGCTCCAGCAAAAGACTGGCCTGTCCGTAGGGGAAGTTAATGCAGTCCACCACTCAGGTGGACAGAGCGCACTTGGAGACTGCTACGCCTAAACAATTAGGGTCATAGGAAATGACAAGCTACGAGGAGCAGCGATGGGGCTTGGTTCACTCTAAAAAATAGGCCAAGGCCCGCTTACAATCTAGCGTATGTAGAGCAGTCTCCACCCTACTGGCATGAGGTCATGGAAAAAAGTGGGAAGCACCACCTCCTGGTTAAGGTAGAACAGGGAGACCACTTTAGGGAGGAACATAGGGTATGTCTGGAGCACCACCCTGTTCCTGTGAAACCTGGTGTAGGGGGCATAAGCCACCACAGCCTGGAGCTCACTGACCCTGCTTGCAGATGTGAGCACCATGAGGAAGACCACCTTCTAGGACAGATACTTGGAGTGGCAGGAAGCCAGTGGCTCAAAGGGTGGAGCAATGAGTTTCAAAAGGACCACATTGAGATCCCACACCACCTCGAATGGGTGGCCAAGAGAACAGAAGGCCCCTATGGAAGCAAACCACAAGAAGCTAGGCAGAAAAAGGCTGCCCCTCGATGAGGCGATGGTTCACCGATAGGACACTGAGGTGAACCCTGATGGAGTTAGACTTCAGACCAGCATTAGACAGATGCAGCAGGTACTGCAGCACCAGCTGGATAGAACAGGAAAAGGGGTTGGAACCCCTCTCTGCACACCAGGGAATCAAAGCTACTTGAAGGCATATGCCAGCCGGGTGGAATCCTTGCTGGGCCAAGGCTACCTTTTCATCAGCCAGATCATCAGGGCCAAGGACCCCAGGCAGACTGGGGGTGCCCAAGACAGGCTGAGGAGCAGCAGAAACCATGGCTACTGGGGGGAGAAGGGGGCTATGAGGATCAGGGTGGCCCAGTCGAGCTGGACCTTGAAAAGGATCTTTGCAAAGAGTGGCATGGGAGGGTAGGCACAGAGGAGGCTTTCTGTCCATGGAGTGAGAAATGCATCGGCTGCCACCTGGAAGGAGTGGAGACTAGTATTAGTTGTGATATGCACCGTCGAGGCCATGTGGCCCAGGAGGCACAGCATGAGCTGGATAGAGGCCAAATTTCAGCCCTGAACCTCCCTTGTGAGGGCTGCTAGGTGCTGGCCCTGTCAAGGGCAAGGAAGGCTCTGGCCTAGACCATGTCTGGCACGTTCCTATGAATTCAAAGTGTTGGTTCGGCTGCAAGTGGAACTTGGTGTAGTTTATAACAAACCCCAGGTGCTCCAGAGTTAGAATGGTGCGGTATATGCTGCACTTTGACAGCTATGCTGTCTCTGACAAACTAGTTGTCCAAATAAGGGAAGACGAACACTCCCCCCTGCAGCTGCAGGTGGGTGAGGACCACCGCCAGGCACTTGGTGAACACCCTTGAGGCTGAAGCCAGGCCAAAGAGCAGGATCCTGTATTGATAATGGCAATCTCCAATGACAAAGCGGAGGTACTGCCGGTGGCGCTGATGGATGGAAATGTGCGTATACGCATCTTTGAGATCTAACGAGTATAGCCAATCTCCCTGTCTGAGGTAAGGCGGCAACATTCCAAGCTTCTCCTTCACCAGAAACCTGTTAAGATCCTGAAGATCCAGAATAGGATGAAAGCCGCTGTTCCAGACACAAACATTTATTGCAAAAGATAAACTATGGTACAGTTAGTGGGATCAGAATGGTAAATCACTTGGGTCATGTGTAAACAACATTAGGAAGACCAAGTGATGTCAGAACAGAGAAAAGCACAGCAGAACCTTTATGCCAGGAGTCTCTCCAGTAATGTCCGTAGGCAACAGCTTAAAAACTTGTTCTCCAGGTATAAGCCAAAGCATAGCTACATCCATTGTCTTTAAAAATCTGTGCATGAAATCTTTCAAACCACAAATCAGTCATAGCATATTTCACAGCTTACATAAACGAATAATTCTGTCTGCCACTTTTTGGTTACCAGAAGCAGGTCCTTTAAAAGTTGTGTTTACCACTGTCCACCTTGAGAACGCTTAATTTGAGACAAACCAGTCTGCTGTACTTATATAGGCACACCACCTCCTTACAATAAACCAGAGGTTTTTGGTTTTGGCCATTTAAGTATGGCTGGTGTAGGGGTACTAGTTTATCTAGGTGAAACTTAAGCTTGGCACCCCCTTTGACTTCCAGGACCTCTAGCACTCCTAATCCAGTATTTGAACATGAAACAGAACGATCATCATAAATCACCCGAACGGTGCTCTACCCATAATGAACATCCCAGTGGAAACAAGACAGTGGCAGGACAGTTGATCACACTGGCAGCAGTTAGTTTTTTATTTTATGTTGTTGTATGTGTTGCTAACAGGGGGGTCAGCCAATCTTAGGAGCCAGGTTACTAAGGGCACCTAAAAATTGCAACCTAACACCTGGGATTTCGTTCCCCAGATGAAAAAGTGAAGAGCATCATGGTGCTCACAACAGCAACCACTGGTGGTGTTTCACAGCTCATCCCCCCCCCCCCCCCTCCAAAGTTCAGCCCATGCAAATGTATATTAATTGTGCATGTGTGATTTCTTCTGGTTTGGTTTGGTTTGTGGCCTTACAAAATTAGCTTAAATTTTAAGTTTACCTTGTCTGTGGGATATCACCATCCTCATGCAGCCCTATGCCTCCGGAGCTATCTCAATGATCGCAGCAATCCTGTGGGTACCAGCAGCTACGCCTCTCTCCTGCTTTTGGCAACACCATCCTGCCTGGAACCTCTGCCTCTGAAAAAAAGTACAGAGCAGCCCTCCCCACTAGCTCCCTGAAAAACTGCAAAATTGCAAGAGCCCAAGATAAAATTTTCTTTGTGATGGCTATTGGGGAGGGGCTATGACAGAAAAAGAGAGACACTGGGTGAAGGCTGTGGGGGACTAAGAGAGAGAGAGACTGGGCATGCATTGCTTTAGAGGAGCCATGCACTCAGTCCATCCCACCCAATCAATCACATGGAATTGAAGGAAACCAAGTGAAGGAGGTTTGTCTTTAGGAACACAAAACTTTTCTATCAAGTCTGCTATTAGTCATGAATGATGTGGACTCACAATATGCCCTGCAAATCGAGGCTACCCATTCATTGGGCATGCTGCTTGATAGGCAGAAAAGGAAATGTTAGCCAAGTCTAGCCAAACTTGGCTTAACTGCAGATGTGTCCCCAAGGTCTTGATGGGCTTTAACATAAAATATGCCATACTGGATCAGACCAAGGGTCCATCAAGCCCAGAATCTTCCATTCCAGGTCTCAGTACCTTCCGGGTTCCCAAAACTATATACATTCCATGCTGCTTGTCCTGGGGTAAGCAGTGGATTTCCCCAGTCCTCTTTAATAATGGTTTATGGACTTTTCCTCCAGGAACTCGTCTAAATCTGTTTCGAACCCAGCTACACTAAACAGCTTTTACTACATTCTCCAGTAATGAATTCTAAAGTTTGATTACACACCGAGTAAAAAACTATTTTCTCTGATTACTTAAATGTGCACATTGTAGCTTCATTGCGTATCCCTAGTCTTTCTACTGCTTGAAGGAGTAAATCGTTCTATGTTCAACCTGTTCCACTCCATCCATTATTTTATAGATCTCTTTCATATCTCTCCCCCTCAGCTGTCTCTTTTCCATAATTGAAGAGTCCTAACTTTTTAAGCCTTTCCTTTACCATTTTGGTCGCTCTTCTCTGTACCTTTTCCAATTCTGCCATCTCTTTAAGAATTGCACACAATATTCAAGATGCAATCGCACCATGGAGCAATACAGAGGCATTATATCATATTTTGTTTTATTTTCTATTCCTTTCCTTATGATTCCTAACATTCTATTTGCTTTCTTGGCTACTGCTGCACAGGGGGCAGAAGGTTTCAATGTATTATCCATGACGACGTCCAGATCCTTTTCCTGAGTGGTGGTTCCTAATGTGGAACCTTGCATCATGTAACTGTAGCTTGGGCTGTTCTTCCCTAAGTGCATAAATTTGCCCTTGTCCACCTTATTTTTCATTTGCCATTTAGATACCCAGTCTCACAATTTTTCAAGGTCCTTTTGCAATTTCACAATCCTCTTGTGTTTTAAGAACCTTGAATAATTTTGTGTCGTCTGCAATTTGATCACCTCACTCGTTATTCCCATTTCCAGGTCATTTATAAATAAGTTAAAAAGCAGCAGGCCCAGCACAGATCGCTAGGGTACTTCACTATTCACATTTCTCCATTTAGCCCTACTCTGTGGTTTTCTCTCTTTCTTTTAGTCGGTTCCTAATCCACAACAATACACTGCCTCCTATCCCATGACCTTGTTAAAGGCTTTCTGAAAATTCAGATACACAACTGGCTCACCTTTATCTGTTTATTCACACCTTTGAAAAAAAACAGATTAGTGAGACAAGACTTTCCTTGGCTAAATCCATGTTGGCTTTCTGGCATTAAGCCATGACTACTATCCACGTTCAGTAATTTTCTTCTTTATAATGGTTTCTACCATTTTGCTCAGTACTGATGTCAAGCTCACTAGTCTGTAGTTTCCCAGATCACCCCTGGAACCCTTTAGAAAAATTGGTGTCACATTGGCTACTCTCCAATTCTCAGGTACTACAGATGATTTTAAGGATAGTTCACAGATTAATAAAGTAGGTCTGCAATCCCATATTTCAGTTCTGTCAGCAACCTGGGATGTATGCCACCTGGTCCAGGTGATTTGCTGCTCTTTAATTTGTCAAATAATTGTAATACACCTTCCCGATTTTATCAAGATTTGTTTGCAAGGTTCTGTGTCACAGTTGTTCATGCTTGAATCTCAGTTGGTGGTCACTGATGTTGGCCTCTGCTTCTTACCACTGTAGCTATGATCCACAGCAAAAATGGGGTGCCCATGAGGAACTGTCAGATAAAAGTGGGGGAGCATGCTCATGCTGCCAGTACTGCTTGGCATGTACCTACTTTTTCCTCCTGTTATATCTCCATTACACCTAAGCCTGTGGCACCCCCTTTCCTTCACCTGAATCACCATTGCTCCTTTACTGTTGCACCAGACAGTGATATTCCCTTTAATCTGTAGGTCATACATCGTGGCTGTCACATACAAATAGTCTTTGCTGATCACTTTCAATTTTACACTTCCAGCCAGCCACAAGGAGTCTACCAGCACAGACTGCTGCTCCCGCGAAGGGCGGTATATCAAGTTTTAACAAACAAACCCCTATGAGAGGGGCTGATAAGTCTCTGGCCTTGTAATGAAACAGAAAGCTACGGGCACACATCATTCTCTGCAGTTTTGTTTTATTTGGTACAAAATAAAATTAAAATGCAGAGAGATCAATTGGACCACCGGAAATGAAGTGTTCCCATAGCTTTCTGTTTCATTACAAGGACAGAGACTTATCAGCCCCCCTCTTATGTCAATTCGTCTCGTTAATGAAAATCCCCTAACTTCACCTCCACCTAGCAGGATGACACTGCCCAGGGTTGCTCCAGTTCCTCTGTAGCATCCTTAAAGGGCTTAGGACATTATGACCTGAGAAATGTTCATCCAATTCTGATGCCCCGGGGGCTTTAAATACCGATCTCTGTCTCTATTGACAGCTGATGGAAGGCTGCCTATTGCTCCACTAACCTCTCAAGCATCCGACAGATGGAATTCCACCTGGTGCAAACATCCTGAATAAGGTGGTCTACAGCTGCTGCTCCTGCTGTTTCCCTTGTAGCTCATGCTCACCCTTCACATTCTGATGGAAATACCCTGCTATTTATTTGGCATTTATTCATCAGTACCTTCAGGACAGGACTGCCACTTTGCTTGATCCCCAGGCCTAGTGAATCTCTTACTACTAAGTGCAATGTTCAATGTTCAATGTAAAACTCAATGTTACTTGTATGCATTGTAGTATGTTCTTGTTCAATGTACACCGCACTGATTGTAATAGCGCGGTATAAAAGAATTGTTAAATAAATAAATAAATAAATAAATACTAAGCATCATATACCATAATGGCCCTCCTCTTTCACTGCTTAAAGCATGTTCTTTCCACTGTCTGTTACAAAATAGACAGTAGAGCACAATTTAAGTGGATTTTTATGC
This sequence comes from Ichthyophis bannanicus, assembly GCA_033557465.1. Lineage (NCBI taxonomy): Eukaryota > Metazoa > Chordata > Amphibia > Gymnophiona > Ichthyophiidae > Ichthyophis > Ichthyophis bannanicus. The sequence continues at coordinate 1,105,144,510 of CM066032.1, read as the reverse complement.
CGCCTAATTTTAAAGTCAAGATGGTTTACAGAATAACTATATATCTTACACATGAAACACAAGTGCAGTAAACTGTAAGTTAAGTTGTTGCGTACATCTGGCAGTGTACAACTGCCGGTAGGACATATTTACTGTTGTCTTTTTCCAGCCTTGCTGCCACCCCTCCATCATAGCCACACCACAGTCCATATCTTAGTGGAAATAATGGCAATCATCCATCACTTAGGTATGTAGGATAGCCCACTTGTACCTTGCTGCTGATGCTCCCCCACTGTACCTACACAGCCTGCCCCTGCTTTGTCCAGCTACCACCATGTAAGATCAAGGAGAGTTAGACGTGTTGCGTTCAAACTATGCCAGACACCACCAATGAAATGCACACTAATACCCTCTGACTTGGCAAGATGTCCTTGTAGCCAGGCATGGCACAATTCATTCATCTTGGGACTGTCCCACCTACTAAAAGTTGTCCTGGAGGGCACTTGGCAATTGTATCTTAGTCCTCAATATCCTCTTAAACCTTACATTATCAACCACATACAGGGGCTGGTTATTTGAGGTAACCATTTCCCTGATCCACCGTGTCACCACCTCCAATGTTACCTGCTGCTTGCTCCTTTGTCCTGGGACAGTGATTCAAACACTACCCTATGATTAGTTGACATTGGCGTTGGGGCTCTTTGCCTGCTCTCTCACTTGGGAAAGAGACTTGGGGCCGAGTTGGGGAAACAGATTTTAATTTTCTGTAGCTTTCCTGCCACGGCTACTTGCTACACAACCTAGCATGAGAATGCCACTGTTGGAAAGATGGTCTATTAGCTTTCCTCTGCTCATGACCTTTCAACTGTGCATGCTCCTTAAACTACTCTAACCTCATACACTTTAAAACGCCTCTAAGCCAATACTGTTTACAGGGCACTCTCTATTTCCTTTGGCTGCTACTGTGCTCCTGAACTGGGGCTGAGGATGGACCAGAAGATCAAAGGCCAGTGGCACCCTCACATTTTAAACACGGTCTTCTCAACATGTGGGATGTTTCTGGCCCTGCTAATATCACTTCCTACCTTCTCACCAGCACTAACTCTGCTATAAACTAGATTTGTCAGCCCCTTCTCGACTACAAAACATTCCGTGGCAGAAGATTCTGGAAAACCCTCACATGATGCATCTGATTCCTATACCATTTGGGTTCTCTCTCTCTCTCTCACTATGCTCTAATTTAGGGGCGGCCCAAGGGAGTGCGGGGCCTTGTGCGGAGACACACTTTGGAACCTCCTTTGCCTAAATATTTGCATAACTATTGGACTTTGTAACTATAATATTAGGTACACAACTCATACATTTGAAAGAACAGATTGAATGGGAGCATTGGTACAACGGATTCATTTAATTAACTTTTTCTCCCCACAGAAAAATGTTGGTAATTCAGGGCTCCTATGTTTGAAGGAGTCGTCTGGCTGTCTCCAAGGGCTCTAAAAAAATTCAAGCAACAGCTAGAAGAAAATGGGAAGGTAAAACAAGGCCACTAGCTTCAAGTAATTACTAAAAAGCCTCGAAAGACAGGGTATACCTCACTATAATAAATAACCCAAGCACAGGCAGTACCAACCTGCTCCTTTCCCCAACACAGCATCCCGGCATCAGAGTTACATATATTAGATGTATAGTTATGTTGATATAAACACATCTTTCACTGGTGTTTAGCACTGAACATGTCATGAATTTTACAGTTGGAGGTCATAGCTTTTATCCACTAAGCCATCAAATCACCCTGTCAAACAAATGTTTAAATCTGAGTATTTCTTCTTGACATGACACTCATAAGAAATTACACACTCTACCGGAGGGCACAATCTCCAAGAAAAGAAGCCTTAAAGTTGCAGTACATATGATGCTGTTAGAACAGTGGTTCTCAACCTTTTTTCTGTTGAGACATACCTGACGGACAATGCTTGCCTGTGTGACATACCGCACACATGACCCTCACGGACCTTTAGTCTGACACAGTAAAGTAGTTAAATATAAACGTGTTCTGCATCCGCAAAAACTCTGCAACAGGTGCAGATCAGAACTAGAATACGAGTATTTCTTCCTGGAAGTAACCATACAAAAAACATTCTGATACACCTCATCTGAGTAACAGCAACATAACTCGTCACACTACCAGGCACATTGTAAAAGAACACAAGACCTGAAAAACCACCACCACACCACTCATATATATAGCAAACGTGCCATACCATAGCAGCACTAATTCCTATGATTCTAGCATCTACTTATTTATTTACTTAAAGCTTTTGTATACCGCAAATGTGTGACACATTCTATGCAGTTCAGAAACTCTACCAAAGAACAGGCAGCACTACAAATATTACATTGGGCCATAGAACACCAAAATATCTTCTTCTGGTAAAACAGAACACATGGGATTACTACAGATCTCTAGAAAAACTACATACTAATTTCTTCGCACCTCGGTCACATGCAAAACTCGACAGACTCTCATCAAATACAGAACAAGGGATTACAAATTAGAAATAGAAATATGAAGACAAAAATTGAAATGGGAATCCCAAGAATTAGTTGGAAAACTAAAAAACAGAAGTGCATTTCCTCTTCTACTGAACAAAATACAAAAACATCAGCAATGCACATCTCCCAAAGCAAACATATTCCAGTTAATAAATTCAAAATAAAATACTTTCTACCTTTTTGTCTGGGATCAACATGACTGGAAAAATAAAATGCCCAGTTTCTCTTTCTGCTTTCTTATTCTGTCTTCTGCCGTTTTCCAGCGTTTGCTGTCCATTTATCATATCTTCCTCCATTCCCTCACTACATCTGTTTCTGACATATTGATCGTTCCCTATTCTCTTTCCTGCTTCTCTGTCCACTCAAATTTCACCGTGTTTTTCACCTTCCAGTCTTCATTCTCCTCCTTTTTAATTTTCACATATCAACTTGTCCATCTCCTACCCAGCCCATCTCCCTAGGCTCTGCCATTTTATTCCCTTCTATCTTTCATCCACTCCCCATTACCATATTTCTACCCTCTGTACTCTGTCTTCTCTCGCTTGTGTCTCTGACAATCTCCCATAAGGTTCAGCACCGTGCCCGGCATCTGTGTTCTCCCTCTCTCCCCCCACCCACCCTTGTAGTTTGGCGTCTCCCCTCCCTCTCTCATTCTCTATCCTTCCTCTCCACCACCAAACCATCCACCCATGTAACTCAGCAACTCCCCACTCTGTTTCCCATCTATTCATGTAGCCCAGCATCACCAAACTATTTCCCATCCATGCACCTTATATAGCCGGGCATCACCCCTCCACCCACAGATATAGCCTGTAAACGGAGGCGCTGGGTGAGAATGTCCACAGTCTTGGCAAAGGCAAATATTAGTATGACTTGCAAAGGATTGTGGGAAATGTAGTCCATTCATACCAGAATCAGCCGTTCACAATAAATGAGTTGTGCTTGCTCGAGTGTTAAGCAAAGAAAATATATTTTATTTATGGGGTTATTTCTCCCACACAGATTTACTTGGTAGCACAAAAAGGATACTTGCTTTCAGTATTATACTTAGGAAAACAAATCAGGAACAACTGAACTTCTTAAGCAATCAAATCAAACAATAAAGACCTTGATGGGAACAGAAAGGTCTTTCTGTGGGCTCCTGTTAATACCTTTTAGCAGTGCTCCAAAAACAAAACCAAAAACCCAAAAAGTAATCAAAAACTGTTCTTTTTCAAGGATAACTTCTTGTATTTTCACACACACCCAGAAGTGTCCTTTTAGAGCCCACGTGCAATTATGCAAGACTTAATTGCTAACCATTAACCAGCTGCAAACCTCTTGGCTGGTTTACTTTCTATACGTGGCTCAAAGCCCACCCAAAAGCTTTCTTGTAAACTTTTCTAGGTAGATAAAAGAACAGGATATATTTCTTTTTGATGGTTGGTGTATTTGTGAAAGTAAATTACCACAGAAGCCTAGATAGAGAGCAATCCATGTATTCACTCTGATCATTTAATATATCTCCTTCTTCTTCAACTATCAGAATCAATATCATGGACTGGTTCAGGGGAATTTCTTAATGGAGCACTCTCAGGACAATACTTGTTTCCCTGCTGTCTTCCAAGTGAATAGCTAGGGCATAGATCAGTGTTCATACCTGAGCTTCCATTGCTGTTAGAGTCCCTCTCCAGATATCTTGGCCAGTATGTAGTCCAGTTTTTATGTCCAGCCTTCCAATCAAGATCCCTGGACACTGGGTCTCTCTTCACATACCTTCTTGCACTGGTCTTAGGGCCCCTTCCAAATGCAGCCGTCTCCCTCACAGGTGCCGTCCGGGGATTCCTGGCTCTGTAACCCCATTCATCTGGTTTCCTCCAGTCCAATGGAGTATGCTTGCCTCTGGAATGACTCCCAGCACACGTACTGCTATGGACTCCTTTAGACCTCCAAGATGCTTGTCTCTTCTTTCTTCCACGCTGCTTCTTTCTCTCTCTGTCCCTGAGCTCTGGGTTCCTCTGCTCCTGCTTCTGCTCCGTCTCTTTCTGATTCTGTGTAGAATAGACTTTACTTTTAACTTGTTTAGAGGGATACTCCACCCTAGCACAGCCCAGCTGTGCTGAATCAAGCCCTGCCCTTGGAGATGAGTGATTGGGGATTACCTCATAGTTCTCCTGATTGAACACACATTTCCCCACTTCAGCTCTTCTATAGGGTGTTTGAAACCTGGTGCATTCTGGGACTGGTAGTCTTTTATGGAAACATTCTGTTTTATTATTTCTACCAGCAAAGACAGGTTGCTTGTTCAGAGCCAATTCACCTCTATTATAGCTCCTTCCTGAACTATGATAAGCTTCCTTATCACAAGCCCAACATCTTCCCTCTCTCTTTCTTACCCACCCACCCCTCCCATCTTCCCTATTCCCCTCTCCCCCACTCATCAACCTCTACAGCCATGTATCTTCCCTCTTTCCCTCTCTTCCCCCATCTACACTTGTAGCCTGGCATCATCATCTTTCTCACCCTCTACCCCACTTCTCTAATCCAGCATGTCCTTGTCCTTGTCCTTTCCTCTCCCATCCCAAAACAGTGCAGAATTTTCCCCTCTCAATCCTTCCCTCTTAATCACCATGACACCTTCCCTTGTCCCTTCCAGCCCCAACAGTGCAACTTCTCCTTATATCAATGAGCTGCGCAACCAAACGGCAGAGAGCCAGTCACCAAAGTCTGAAGCTCGCTTATACACCTCGCTGAGGTGAGGGCAATAAGGAAGTTGACCTTCCATGTGAGAAACATAAGTGGAGTAGTGGCTAGAGGTTCAAACAGTGGCTTGAGAAGCTGTCCTAGAACAACATTAAGGTCCCATGCCACTGGAGGCGACTTAATGGGAGGTTTGGTCAATAGAAGACCCCTCATGAAGCATGCTATGAGCAGATGAGAAGAGATGGTCTGGCCATCTAAAGGCAGGTGAGAGGCCGCAATTGCACATAAGTGTACTCTCACTGAATTGGTTTTGAGTCCAGAAGATGATAGGTGGAGGAGGTACTCAAGTAGCACCTCCACCAGAGCTGAGAAGGGATTAATATTCTTCCGAGAACACCAGAAAGAAAACCTACACCACTTGAAAGCATAGGACCGTCTGGTGGATGGTTTTTCTAGAAGCTAAGAGGATGTCCTTAACCTCCTGGGGAAGGTTAATACTTTGGAAGGCTATGCCTTCAGCAGCCATGCTGTGAGATGGAGAGACACTGCGAACTGGAATAGAGCAACGTCCCCTCCTCCTGAGAGAGGAGATCTGGAGCAGATCCCAAATCTATGGGTTGAGATTGAGACAGACTTAGGAGAGGGCACCACGGTTGGCGTGGCCAGTGTGGGGTTATAAGCATCATGGAGCCCTTGTTTCTCTGGAGTTTGAAGAGAGTTTTGGGACCTAGGGGTATGGAAGGGAAGGTATATAGGAAGCCATGACCCCAGTGGAGGTGAAAAGCATCCACCTGTTGGCTATCCGGTACAGGAATCCTGGTGCAGAAGCGGGGAAACTCGGCATTCTGAGGACTCGTGAAAAGGTCCATCTCTGGAGTCCCCAGATTTGAAAAATGTGAGAGAGTTTGTCTACATCAAGAAACCACTCGTGGGGGTGAAGGATTCGACTCAGTCTGTCTGCTAAGAAATTGTGTTTGCCCGGAAGATACACAGCATGTAGGTGAATGCGATGATATATGGCAAAGGACCAGAGATGTAGGGCCTCGCTGCAGAGGGTCCAACAGCCTGTTCCACCCTGATGGTTCACGTAGAACATGGCTACTTAATTGACCATCTGGATCAGGACTCTGCGGCAACAAAGATGGTCCTGGAATACTTTGCGAGCATTGAGAATAGCTTTTAGTTCCAGCCAATTTATGTGGAGCTGTGACTCCTGATTAGACCACAGTCCCTGAGTAGATAGGGTGTCTAGATGAGCTCCCCAGCCCAATCTGGATGCATCCGTCAGGGTACATTGATATGTACCCTGACGACGGATGCATCCAGATTGGGCTGGGGAGCTATGATATGGCAAAACTAAAAAGTCATGGGATAGGAGGCAGTGTACTATTGTGGATCGGGAACTGGTTAAAAGATAGAAAGCAGAGGGTAGGGCTAAAATGGCCAATTTTCCCAATGGAAAAAGGTGAATAGTGGAGTACCCCAGGGATCTGTACTGGGTCCACTACTTTTTGACATATTCATAAATGACCTGGAAAAGGGAACAACTAGTGAGGTTATCAAATTTGCAGATGACACAAAAAAACTGTTTAAAGTTGTTAAAAACCAAGAGGACTGTGGAAAACTGCAGGAGGATTTGGATAAACTGGAAGACTGGGCATCCAAATAGCAGATGAAATTTAATGTGGACAAGTGCAAAGTTATGCACCTAGGAAAGAACAACCCACACTATGGTTACACAATGCAAGGTTCCACATTGGGAACCACCACCCAGGAAAGAGATTTAGGAGTCATCGTGGATAACATGTTAAAACCCTCCGCCCAGTGTGCAGCGGCGGCCAAGAAAGCAAATAAAATGATAGGTATCATAAGGAAAGGAATGGAAAATAAAACAAAAGATATTATGCCTCTGTATCGTTCCATGGTACGACAGCACCTTGAATATTGTGTGCAATTCTGGTCGCCGTATCTTAGAAAGGATATAGCGTTATTAAAAAAGGTACAGAGAAGAGCCACCAAAATGGTAAAGGGGATGGAAGGCTATTCATATGAAGAGAGGCTACAAAGATTAGGGCTCTTCAACCTGGAAAAGAGACGGCTGAGGGGAGATAGAGGTCTATAAATTAATGACTGGAGTGGAACGGGTAAACGTAGATCGATTGTTTACGCTATCAGAATATGGAAAGACTAGGGGACATGTAATGAAGCTACAGGGTAAACTATTTAAGACAAACAAGAGAAAACATTTTTTCACTCAACATGTAATCATTCTCTGGAATTTGTTACCGGAGGATATAGTAAGAGCTGTTAGTGTAGCTGGGTTTAAAAAAGGTTTGGACAAGTTCCTGGAGGAAAGGTCCATAAACCATTATTAAAAAGGGATCCAGGATATCAATGCTTGACCCAATACAAGCATTGTGGAACCTGTGTCTTTTGGGGATACTGCTAGGTACGTATGACCTAGATTGGCCACTGTTGGAAACAGGATACTGGGCTTGATGGACCTTGGTCTGACCCAGTATGGCATATCTTATGTTCTTATGATATGCTGGCATCTAAAAAGGTGACCCTACAAGGCGGTTTTCTGGGGATTGCCACCATTGAAGAGACAAGATTAGCAGGGTAGAAACCATTATCTTGTCTCCCAGGCGACCCGATGCCTGAGACCACTGAGACGCCAGTGTCCATTGGACTGTGTGCATATGGAACCAAGCATATGGAACATGCACCGTTGATGCTATATGGCCCAGAAGCTGTAGCATTTCTCGAGCAGTGAGAAAATTCTTGAGACATGCTTGAGATGCTAACTGATTGATTCGAGCACACACAGTTACTTACCTGTAACAGGTGATCTCTGGGAACAGCAGGAATTAGTCATCACATATGGGTACGTCGGTACCGACGGAGCCTGCGCGGGAAAGCTCCACAGCTTTTCAAATGAAAAGCTTTTGGGGCCTCCCACTGCACATGCGCGCTGCCTTCCCGCCTTCCTGACCAGCTCTCCTCAGTTCGAGTTTAAAGCTGAGACAATAGAGAGAGAGGACAGGAAGATAGAGGAATAGAGAGACAACTCCTAGGGGAGGTGGGTGGGTTGTGATGACTAATTCCTGCTGTTCCCAGAGATCACCTGTTACAGGTAAGTAACTGTGCTATCTCTAGGAACAAGCAGGAATAAGTCATCACATATGGGGACTCCCTAGCTGAGATGCCTGGGAGATCCCCCTCCAAGGGTAACCATCTTCGGATGGATCTCAGGCATCCATTCTGGGAAGGTGTGCAGGAGTTGTTTAAGTATGGAACAGGTGTTTGAGGACAGCCTGACCAAACAAGGCATCCCGGCGGGAGTCCTTGTCCAAGCAGTAATGGGCTGTGAAGGTATGTACCGAGGCCCAAGTGGCTGCTCGACAGATCTGATCTATGGATACAGAGTGGAGATGAGCCATAGAAGTGGCCATGGCTCTCACATTGTGAGCTGTGACATGGCCTTCCAGAGATATGTTCTTACTCTGGTAAGCAAAGGAAATACACTGAGCAATCCAGTTGGAAAGTGTGCGTTTGGTGACTGGAAGTCCCAAATGAGAAGGATCAAAAGCCACGAAAAGCTGAGAAGACTTTCGATGTGGCTGAGTTCTATTGAGGTAAAAGGCGAGAGCTCTTTTACAGTCAAGAGTATGAAGGTTCCTCTCTGCACTGGATGCATGAGGAGCCGGAAAAAAGACAGGTAGATATACCTCTTGATTAAGATGAAAAGGCGAGACCACTTTAGGCATAAAGTGGGGATTCGTCCTAAGGACCACCTTATCATGATGAAATCTGGTATAAGGTGGATTTGCCACCAAAGCCTGCAGTTCACTGATGCGGCGAGCCGAAGTGACTGCAATAAGGAAAAGGACCTTCCAAGAAAGAAATTTCAGGGAGGTAGATACCAATGGTTCAAAGGGTGGCTTCATAAGTTGACCCAGAACTAAATTCAAGTCCCATGCTACCGGAGGAGGCCGGATGGGAGGCTTAGTGAGGGTTAGGCCTCTCATGAATCTTGCAATAAGAGGATGAGAGGAAACAGATTGTCCATGTATAGGTTTTAAGGATGCTGTAATAGCACTTAAATGGACTCGTACTGAATTCGTCTTGAGGCCTGCATTGGAAAGATGCAGGAGATAGTCTAGTAGAGAATTCAAAGGAAGTGCCAGAGGGTCAAGACCCTGTTGAGCACACCAAATGGAAAAACGTTTCCATTTGAAAGCATAGGAACGCCTGGTAGAGGGTTTCCTAGAGGCATAAAGGATATCTTTCACTGGTTGAGAAAGATTAAACTCTTGAAGGGTTAAGCCTTCAGTAACCAAGCTCGGAGATGTAGGGACTTGGGGTTTGGATGCCACAAAGTCCCCTGCTCCTGAGACAGAAGGTCTGGTGCAGCTCCCAGGTCCAGGGAGGAGCCCTGGGAGAGCTGTAGAAGGAGAGGGAACCACACTTGGCGTGGCCAGCGTGGAGCAATGAGGATCATGGATCCGTGATCCCTCTGAAGTTTGAACAGAGTCTTGGGAATCAAAGGAATGGGTGGAAAAGCGTACAGGAATTCCTGACCCCAATGCAGGAGAAAGGCATCGTTGGCCTGAGCTCCCTGACACGGAGTCCTGGAACAGAACCGGGGAAGTTTGGCATTCCACGGACTTGCAAAGAGGTCTATGTCCGGGGTCCCCCATTCCTGAAAGATTCTGCGTATCTGGTCCATATGTAGGGACCATTCGTGTGGGAGCAGAACTCGACTGAGTCTGTCTGCCCGAGAGTTTTGAACTCCTGGAAGATATACTGCCAGAAGATGAATTTGGTGCTCTCTGGCGAAGGCCCACAATCTGAGAGCTTCGTTGCAAAGCGACAGAGAGCCCGTCCCTCCTTGTTTGTTGATATAAAACATGGCCACCTGATTGTCTGTCTGAACTAGGACAGTCAGGTTGGCAAGGAGGGTATGGAAGACTGTGAGGACAAGGAAGATTGCTCGCAGTTCCAGAAGATTGATATGAAGGGTGGTCTCTTGGGGGGACCAGATTCCCTGAGTGGAGAGATGTTGAAGATGAGCTCCCCACCCTGTTTGGGAGGCATCTGTTGTGAGGGTTGCTTGGGGCAACGAAGGTTGGAAGGGGGTCCCCAACAACAGATTTTTGGAGGATGTCCACCACTGGAGAGACCAAAACAGACGTTTTGAGGTGAGTACCTGGTCTGACAGCAGTCCCGATGCTTGAGACCACTGGGTGGCCAATGTCCATTGAGCTGCTCTCATATGGAGACGAGCATAGGGTACCACATGAACCGTGTAGGCCATGTGGCCGAGAAGTTGCAGCATTTCTTTGGCTGACAAGTGACTTCTGGACTGAGCCTGGGAGGCCAAGCTTATTAGCCTTTGGCCTCGGACCAGAGGGAGGTAGGCCCTTGCAGTGGTGGAGTCCAATTGGGCCCCTATGAATTCCAGGGACTGAATAGGGATGAGTTGGGACTTGGGAATGTTTACCACAAGTCCCAGATATTGAAGAATACGCCTTGTGCGGTCCAGAGAAATCTGGGCTTCTGATTGAGATGGAGCTCGGATGAGCCAGTCGTCCAGATATGGGAAGACAAAGATTCCCATGCCTCTGAGAAATGCGGCAACGACTGCCATGCATTTTGTGAATACTCTTGGAGCAGAGGCCAGACCGAAGGGTAGTACTCTGTACTGAAAATGTTTTCCCTGGAACAGAAATCTTAGATACTTTCTGTGGGATGGATGGATGAGTATATGAGTGTACGCATCCTTGAGATCTAGAGAACAAAGCCAATCTTGACTCTGAAGGTATGGAAGGAGAAGGCCCAGAGAGAGCATTTTGAATTTCTCCTTGAATAGAAACCTGTTCAATTCTCTCAGATCTAGGATAGGTCTGAAGCCCCCTGTCTTCTTTGTTATGAGAAAGTAAGGGGAGTAGAAACCTAACCCCTGTTGTGGAGGAGGAACCTCCTCTATTGCCCCTTGGGCAAGAAGAGAAGAGACTTCCTGACCCAACAGGGTCAGAAGAGATGGGGGAGAACTGAATTGCCTCACCATGGTATGGGGAGGAAGGCTGGAGAAATGAAGTTTGTAGCCTTCTCGGATAATAGAGAGGGTCCATTGCTCTGATGTTATTTGCTCCCATCTGGGAGCAAAGTAAGCTAGCCTTCCAGGAATGGTGAGGGGCTCTGGCTGTGCTAGAGCCAGAAACGGCAAGTTCTCTAGAGGGAAGTCAAAACCCCTGAGGGGGTTGAGCCTGCTGGGATGTAGCAGACACTGCAGGCTTTGACTTTACCTGCTTAGATTGTTGACGCTTAGCCGCAAGGCGAGGCTGAGCAGATTGCTGGCCAGTATTTGTGGGAAATCTGGTCTTCTAATAGTAAGGCCTTTTAAAAGGCTTCTTTTTGGTAGGGGTAGAAGTAGACTTGGAAAATCTAGAGTGGCATTTTCTGCATCCATTTGAGCAGCTTTAATTTGCCAGTCTTCCCCAAATAAGTTCTCACCGGTACAGGGCAGATTCCTGAGGCCTTCTACAACCCAGGGTTCTAGGTTAGAAGCCTGGAGCCAAGCGAGACGTCGGGCTGCAATAGCAATTCCCGAAGCTCTGCCTGCAACTTCAAAGGAATCAAAGGCTGCCCTGTTGGAGAACTTGGAGACCTCGGAAAGTTGTGTCACCATAGAAAAGAAGTCCGCTCTTTGATCATCAGGGATAAAGGGGGCAAAATTCTGTATTTTTAGGGCAAGTTGCCCAAGATACATGCCCATATAAAGGCTATAAGAGTTGATCCTGGCTATAAGCATACTAACCTGGAACATCTTTCTTCCAAAAGAGTCTAGGTTCTTACATTCTCGCCCTGGAGGGGTAGAAGAATGCCTCTTAGGACTCTTTATTTTCTTCATAGCAGACTTCACCACAATGGAGTGGTGAGGCAGCTGAGTTTTCTGGAACCCAGGCGAAGGAGGGACCCGATACATGGTGTCCAACCTGCGGGAATGGGGAGACAGTGTTAAAGGAGTCTCCCACAAATCCATCAAGTGTTCTTGAAGGATTTCATGGACAGGCAGAGTGACTGCCTCTTTAGGAGCTTTTGAGTATCCTAAAATGTCCAATTTTTTTGATCTGGGTTCTCTTTCAGAAGATGTAGTAATAGAAAGTGCTTTAGCTACATCAACAATGAAATCCTGAAAGGATAAATCCTCTGGAGGAGACATCCTCCTCTTGGGAGAAGAGGGCTCCTCAGGAAGAGTAAGCTCAGCAGAGTCATCGGAGGAATTGAATTCATCAGAAGAATCTGAGTACTCTTTCTGTGCTTCCAATGTACGATACGCATACCGATCGGTATCGACATCGGGCGTATCGGGCATGGGATCGGTACCGGGCGAAAGCCGGAATCCGGCATGCGAAACCGATCGACGTTTAGAAGTCGATGGTCTCGGTTCCGGTGTAGATACCGGAACCGGGGTCGGTACCGATGAAATCGGTACCGAGGGCGTCGCAGCCTTAATGAAGGCCAGTACGGCCTGCTGCATGGTCCGGACAGTACTGCCCATAGACGCCACTACTGCCTGGATGTCGGTACCGGTATGGGCCGGTACCCCAGAGCAGTCCAACAGGTGATCTGTCGAGGCCGTGCCATCGATGTCAACCTGTGACCCCATGATTGCTTTGGAGGCCGGAACCTCCCGCCGGGGTTTTTTGGCCTGGGCAGAATCCTCGAACTCAGAACTGAGAGCCTCTCGATCTTTAGAAAGAGATTTGCTTTTAGAGGATTTGCCCACAGAAGTTTTGGTTACCTGAGATCCATCCGGAGAGGAAGACCTGGATGACTGTGATGCTTCTGAAGGAAACAGCACATGGAGCTTGTTAGCCCGGTTCTGCAAACCGCGTTTAGACATCTGGGTGCAGGATGGGCAGTCCGGTATGGAGTGCTCAGGTCCCAAACATTTGAGACACCATTCATGGGTGTCTGTGACAGAAATGACAGCACTGCATTTGGTACATTTTTTGAAACCAGGGACTGGCTTCTCCATGAGGAGAAATTGTGTAGGCCTTAAGGCCTAACACCGGGTACCAAGCTGTGCTGAAGAAAAATAAAAAAGTCTTTTTTTTTTTTTTTTTTGATATAGAAAGAAAGAAAGACCAGCGATACCGGTTTCGGTATGGGGAAGGCAGGTACGCGGTCTAAAGAAACAAACAAAAGTAACAAATTCTTCAGCGGTGACAGGAACACGACCTGCTGGCTCCGCGGAAAAAGAAGAACTGAGGAGAGCTGGTCAAGAAGGCGGGAAGGCAGCGCGCATGTGCAGTGGGAGGCCCCAAAAGCTTTTCATTTGAAAAGCTGGGGAGCTTTCCCGCGCAGGCTCCGTCGGTACCGACGTACCCATATCTGATGACTTATTCCTGCTTGTTCCTAGAGATTGGAGTTGAGACAGAAATGCCCTTTATTGCTGAGTGTCTAGGAGAGCCCCTATAGAGTTTGGAAGATTTATCACAAATCCTAAGTGTTGTAGCACCTGCACAGTACATGAGAAGGCTAGGCTGGCCTCTAGAGAGATGCTTGCTTGAATGAGCCAGTCGTCTAAGTAAGGGAAGATAGATATCCCTAGAGTCCTTAGGAATGCAGCTACTACCGCCATGCATTTTGTGAAGACTCTTAGGGCAGAGGCAAGGCCAAAAGGCAGGACTCTGTATTGATATCTTCCTTGGGATATGACGTGCAGGAACTTTCTGTGCTGCAGATGAATAAGTATGTGAGTCTACGTTCCCTTTAAAACTAGAGAACGGAGCCAATCCTGACTCTGGAGATAGGGGAGAAGAGTCCCTAGGGAGATTTTGAATTTCTCCCTCAGTAGGTACTTGTTCAGTTCTCTGAGGTCCAGAATGGGCCTGAATCCCCCTGTTTTCTTTGGAATGAGAAAATATGGCGAATAAAAGCCCATTCCCTGCTGAGATGGAGGAACCTCCTCTATTGCACCCTGCAATAGAAGGGATGTGACCTCTTGTAGCAAAAAAGAGCAGTGAGAGGGGGCTGAGAGCGGAACCACTGGATGGTTCTTTCATTGTGTCTGTGACAAAATGGAAGGCCTAAGACTAAGATGGCATCGATGTACCTGAATGAAAGAAATAATTCTTTACTTCACAGATTTATTTTTTTGAAAAGAAAAAAGAACCGATGGAGATTGGTACCAGTGTCAACGGGAAGGCAGACATGACCACAAAAAAATATGTAAAAAAAAAAAAAAAGACGAATATTCTGCAGTGACAGAAGAGTAAATTAGACTTACCTGCTAATTGTTGTTCCTTACGGAACTCCACTCTAGTCCCAACTTCTGGGTTCCGCACCTCTCACAGCAGCTTGGAGACTGAGACACCTCAACCTTTTGTGATGATGATGATGAGAGAGATATATCCTCCCAGGATCCGCCTCCTCAACTCCAGTAACCTATTGACAAAGCAGACTCCTCAGAGCAACAATTAAGTAGCAACTCATGTAAACCTGTGACTGTGGTTACTAAACTGAGACCCACTTATACAAAGGGAGAAATAGATACATGAGGCCTAGCCTCACCCCCTCCGCTATTTTATTTATGTATTTTTTTTTTTTGGATAAAGGAAAGACAACTGCAAGAATAACATCTGGCAGACTAAGAGAACTACCCACGCTTACCTGTCAGTCCACTGTGTGGCATGCTCGGCACGGCCTGCCATTGGGAAGGGATATGGGACTAGACTGGAGTTCCGTAAGGAACAACAATTAGCAAGTAAGTCTAATTTACTCTTCCTTGACGTCTCTCCAGTCAGTCCCAACTTCTGGGTCAGTAACAGAGCAGTGACGACAAATCATGGGGAGGGTCCTGCCAGGCCAGCCTGAAGTACCACTGAACCGAAACAGGCATCTCTTCCCTCTTGAGCATCCAACCTGTAATGCTTGACAAAAGGTATTTAAAGATGACCAAGTAGCCGCCTTACAAATCTCCACCGCCGGGACGAAGCCTGCTTCTGCTTGCGCCCTGTTGAATGAGCTTTCAATCCTTCCGGTATCTCTTTGCCTTTCAGCATGTAAGCTGTCGCGATAGCCTCTTTAAGCCACCTGGCTATAGAAGCCTTCGAGGCTGCGAGCCCCTTCCTAGGACCGCCAAAGAGAACGAAAAGCCTATCAGACCTACGAAAATCATCTTCAACGCCCGTTGCACGTCCAGCCTGTGCAACTTTGCTTCTGGAGCACGCGCGGAATCCTTCCGAAATACCAGTAGGGTGACCTCTTGATTAAGGTGGAACGCCGAGACTACTTTCGGTAAAAAGGAAGGCACAGTTCTCAACACCACTTTCGATTCATAGAAGGAGATAAAAGGCTTCCGACAAGACAACGCCTGCAACTCGGAAATTCTGCGAGCCGAACAAATTGCAATTAGGAACACGACCTTAAGGGTAAGATCTTTTAAGGACGCCTCTCCCAACGGTTCAAAAGGTTTCCCTTCCAGAGACTCCAACACCAAAGGAAGACTCCATCTAGGCACCAGCTGTCTACACGGTGGCCGAATAAGAGAAACAGCCCGCAGGAAGCGTCTGACATCTGGGTGACTGCCTATAGAAACACCCCCTATCTTTCCCCGATAACAGGATAACTCTGCGACCTGTACCCTTAAGGATGCCGCTGCTAAACCCTTCTCCAGGCCGGCCTACAAGAAGGTTAAGACCTGCGGAAGCGACGCCCGCAACGGTTCCAAACGATGTTCCTCACACCAAGCTTCAAATATTCGCCAAATTCGAATATATGCTAAGGAAGTAGTCCTTTTCTTCGATTTCAACAAAGTAGTGATGACCGGAGACGAATAACCCCTGGCTCTCAACCTCGCCCTCTCAAGAGCCAGGCCATAAGTGAGAATCGATCCACCTGTGGCATGCGCAGCGGCCCTTGGGAAAGAAGATCTGCCCGCCGAGGCAGTCGCCAGGGCTCTGCCACCAGGAGCCTCCTTAGATCTGCATACCATGGCCTTCTTGGCCAATCTGGCGCTATCAAGATCACCTGCCCTCTGTGCTGTTCGATGCATTATATCACTCTTCCAATTAACACCCAAGGAGGAAAAACGTACAGCAGCTGCTCCACGGGCCACTTCTGCATCAGCGCGTCCAGTCCTTCCGACATCCTCTCTCTTCTTCTGCTGAAGAACCGCTCGACCTTTGCTGACTGAAACTTTGCCATGAGGTCCATTACCGGAGTCCCCCAACGATTCACCAGCAGGCCGAAGACATCTGGATGAAGGACCCATTCGCCCGGGTCCACTTTTATGCGACTGAGAAAGTCGGCCTCCACATTGTCCACCCCCGCTACATGTGCCGCCGACAGAGCCTGAAGATTCACCTTGGCCCACTCAAATAACTGCTCCGCTTCCGCTTCCATGGGCACACTGCCGATACCACCCTGCCGATTGATATATGCTACGGCCGTGGCGTTGGACAATACTCTGATGGCTGCACTGCCGATATAAGGTTGAAAAGCCAGTAATGCGAGCCGTACCGCCCTCAGCTCCAGCCTGTTGATCGACCAGGTCCTCTCGTGAATGGTCCACTGTCCCTGTGCGAACCTGCCTTGAAAGTGAGCTCCCCAGCCGAATAGACTTGCGTCCGTCATTAAGGGAATCCAGCTCGGTGCCTCCAGCGGCATGC
Organism: Ichthyophis bannanicus; assembly: GCA_033557465.1. Classification (NCBI taxonomy): domain Eukaryota; kingdom Metazoa; phylum Chordata; class Amphibia; order Gymnophiona; family Ichthyophiidae; genus Ichthyophis; species Ichthyophis bannanicus. The sequence continues at coordinate 1,105,127,612 of CM066032.1, read as the reverse complement.
CCATACTGATGAAGCTCGACGTCAACCACCAATGAAGGGCTCGCCACATCCGACAGCCAAGGTAACCTCTGGGCCAGGGAATCGTTCTGGTGCGAACACCGCCTGAGCAATGCCCTCTGGAAGGGTCATATGTGCGCTCTTGCCCACGGAACCAGCTCGATCGTCGCCGCCATGGTGCCAAGTACTTGCAAATAATGCCACGCCGTGGGCTTGGTTCTGCCTAGAAACCGATGTAGGAGAGCCCTTAATCCGTTCACCCGATTGCCCGGAAGAAACACTCTCCCCGCCGCCGTATAGAAACGAGCTCCCAAGTACTCGAGGCTTTGAGACGGAACCAGCTTGCTCTTTGCCATGTTGACGACCCAACCAAGGCTCTGCAGAAAGGCCACCACTCTTGCCGTAGTGGACTCGCTTTCGCTCCTGGACTTTGCTCGAATCAACGAATCATCGAGATAGGGATGCACGAGGACCCCTTCCTTCCTCAACGCCGCCGCCGCCGCCACCACTATCATTATCTTGGTAAAGACCCTGGGAGCTGTGGCCAACCCGAACGGCAACGCTCTGAACTGGAAGTGCCCCATGGGTACCGCAAACCTGAGGAATCTCTGATGGGCCTGCCGAATTGGAATATGCAGGTACGCTTCCGACAGATCTAGTGAAGTAAGAAACTCCCCCTTCCTGACTGCTATGATTACGGACCTGAGCATCTCCATCCGAAAATGTGACACCTTCAGGGACCGATTCACCCCTTTGGAGGTCCAAAATGGGATGCAGGGTGCCCTCCTTTTTTGGAACGACGAAGTAAATGGAGTATCGACCGGCACCGCACTCGTCTGGGGGGACTGATATTATCGCCTTGAGGGTGAGAAGCCTTTCGATTGTCTCTCGGACCGCACTGCACTTGAGCATGGACTTGCACGGGGATCGTACAAAAAACTCCCTTATGGGGCACTTAAACTCCAAAGCATATCCCTCTCGAATGACTTCCAGCACCCACTGGTCGGACGTTATCTCGGCCCAGGCAGGGTAAAAATCCCGCAGCCGACCTCCGACAGGAATGAGGTCTGCCTGGGCCCTCCTGATCTCATTGTTGTTTCCGAAAGGTTGGGGAAGAGGAAGAGGCCCCAAACCCTCTTCCCGCTCCTCGAAAGCCCCGAAACCCCTGGTTCCGGGCAGGAAACCTCCCCCGTTGCGATTGACCAAAACGCGGAGACCGGAATCGCCAAAACTCTTTCTGCTGCCCCCTGAAGCCGCTAGCAGAGCGTACCGGCCGCTGCTTGTCCTCCAGCAGCCGACCCCCTTTCGATTCCCCCAGATCTTTTACAAGTTTCTCCAATTCCTCCCCAAAGAGTAACTTGCCCTGAAACGGCATCTTGCTCAGCCTGATTTAGAGGGTCCATCTGCCGCCCAGTTGCGTAACCACAGATAACGACGTGCTGCAACCACTGATGCCATGCTTTTCGACAAACCTCTAATAAGATCATAAGGGACATCCGCCAAGTAAGCCACACCAGACTCCAGCCTGGCCGCTTCTGCCTCCATATCTGTCCCCAGTCCCCCTTGCACCCTCTGGGACCAACGCACACAAGCTCTAGCCACCCAAGCCCCACAGATGGCTGCTTGGGCGGACAAAGCATTGACCTCAAAAACCTGACGTAGCAAGGTATCAAGCTTCCTGTCCTGGGTATCCTTGAGTGCAGTACTACCTTCGACCGGAATGGTAGTCTTTTTCGTTACTGCAGAGACAGCCGCATCCACCTTTGGAGGCTTGAACAACTCACGATCCTGTTCCACCAAGGGATACAACCTGTTCATGACTCTGGCCCCTTTTAGGGCCACCTCCGGCATGTCCCATTCTTCCTGAATCATTTCCTTGACTACCCTATGAATTCGGAAGGCCCTCTGCATCTTCCTAAACACCTGCAGCAAAGGATCCTCCAAGGAAGCATCCTCTGCTGGCCCTGGTGACGGCATGTTGAGCGCCTTAAGCGACTGAGATGAGCGCGGGAAGCTCCTTTCTCCGAAACACTCTAACCACTCTCGCTTGATCCTCTCTGTCCGTGATCTCACCTTCTTCCAACTCCTCATCCAATTCCAACTCCGGGTCTCCCTCATCTGATTGGACACCATCGGAGTCCACAAAGTGCTCCTTCTGCTCCTTTTCCAATCTAGGTTTCTTCGCCGGCTGGGATAACTTCCCCATCTGCAAAGAAGTTCCCGGACTCTTTTCGCCTTGAGATAAACCTAAAGAGCTGGTCTCTTGCTCACGTCCGCCATGACCCAAGGCCTGCTGCAGCAGCGCTACAAAGTCTGGGGAGAAGATAGCTGACAGCCCCCCTGGACGTGCCAACTGAGGAGGAGAAGACAGGTCTGGGGCTGAAGAGGGGCCGGCGACGGGTTCTGCAAGGGGCATGGACAAGGCAGTGGGGTCCTGTGACTTTACAGACTCCGCCTGGTCCCCCAATGCCCCCTCTATGCTGTGCTCCATGGCAGCCGCCTCTTGTGCACACCGCTTGCAAACCCCCATTTCTGTCACAATAGCCCTTTTAGAACCGCAGACTAGGCAATGCAGCCTAGACATCCCACCCTAAAAATTTTTTTTTTTTTTTAAATGAGACCGCTATCCGCTCCTAATCAAACACGCCAAGCGTGCCCTGAAAACAAAAGAGAAAGCAAATGAGAAAGAAAAAAGCAAGAAAAAGTTCCCGCGCAAAGCAGAACTACTGCCAGAAAAAGGAAACTTCCCGCTCAAACAGAAACTGCTATCAGGCCTGTGAACCGCCAGCAGTTTCCTGCTCTAACGCCATGCGAGCTGTCGCCTTACCTTTGTGGTGTCTGCGCCGTGCTCCTGCACTTGCTCTCCGTTCAGCCAACAGACTCCCGCACAGTGCCGGGAACCGGAGAATGAAGCGCCCAGAAGCGCTGCTCCCCCCTCAGCACTCCTCCGAGCCTGCTGACTGAAAGCAACGCCGGCTTTCTATCTTACTGCCTGTGGCCGTCACTCCAAGCACCCGAACGAGCTGCTGACAGCGCCGGGGCCGAGACACCGCACTACTACTGCCGAGTGCTGCCAGAGCCGACAGATCTTTACAGCGCAGCCAGGCAAGTCTTCTGTAAGCGCTGAATAATCAGAGGGAAACTATTCCACCGCGTCGTGTGCCCTGAGCCAAGTGCCTGCGCCAGAGCTCCAGGGACCCCGACAAACCCTTCCTTCTATTAGAAAACTGTAAAAAAGGGGGGGAAGGGAGGGAGGGGAACAGGAGCAAGTAGCCTAAAGAGAGGAGAAAAGACCTCAATACTCGTCTCTCCCCTACCCCGCAATTAGCCTTGTTTTTAGTGTATTTTATCTTTAATCCTACAGCTAAATCTCTCTCCTTAATTGTCTCTCAGTGGAGCCCTCCTGGTTCCGCTACTCTCCAGCTGTTTGGAGACTGATTTACTGGAGTTGAGGAGGCGGATCGTGGGAGGATCTCTCTCTCTCATCATCATCACCACAAAAGGTTGAGGTGTCTCAGTCTCCAAGCTGCTGTGAGAGGTGCGGAACCCAGAAGTTGGGACTAGACTGGAGAGACATCAAGGAATTGCTTCTTGTCTGCTCCACGGAAAATAAAGAACTGAGGAGGGAGTGCGGGAAAGGCGGAAGGCAGCTACGCAGGTGCAGTGGGATGCTCCCAAAGGCTTTCCTATTGGAAGCTGGGGAGTGTTCCCACACGGACTCCGTCGGTACCGACGTCACCTATATGTGAAAACTACATTCCTGCTTGTTCTTGGAGATACTGAACATATAACTTGGACCAGATGGTATATAGCCAAGAGTATTGAAAGAACTCAAATATGAGATTGCAGACCTACTATTAGTAATTTGTGAACTATCATTAAAATCAACTGTAGTCCCAGAGGAGTGGAGAATGGCCAATGTAACGCCAATATTTAAAAATGGTTCCAGGGGTGATCCAGGAAACTACAGACCTGCGAGTCTGACATCAGTACTGGGCAAAATGATAGAAACCATTATAAAGAATAAAATTACTGAACATGTAGATAGTCAAGGTTTAATGGGAGAAAGACAACATGGATTTAGCCATGGAAAGTCTTGTCATCCGCTATATGTTTCTGAAGGTGTGAACAAACAGGTAGACAAAGGTGAGCCAGTTGATGTAGTGTATCTGGATTTTCAGAAAACATTTGAAATTTCGTGAGAGACTCTTGGTGAAATTAAAAAGTCATGGGATTGGAGGCAGTGTACTATTGTGGATCAGAAACTGGTTAAAAAGATAGAAGGCAGAGAGTACGATTAAATAGCTAATCTTCTCAATGGAGAAAAGTAAATAGTGGAGTTCCCCCAGGGGTCTGTGCTGGGCCCGCTACTTTTTAACATTCATAAATGACCTGGAAATGGGAATAATGAGTGAGGTGATCAAATTTGCAGATAACAGAGAATTATTCAAAGTTGTTAAAACCCAAGAGTATTATGAAAAATTGCAAGAGGACCTTGTTAAATTGGAAGACTAAGCATCCAAATGGCAGATGAAATTTAATGTGGACAACTGCAAAGTTATGCACCTAGGAAAGAAAAACCCAAACTTTTGTTACACAATGCAAGGTACCACCCTAGAAACCACTACCCAGGAAAAAGATGTTGGCGTCATCCTGGATAACACGTTGAAACCCTTCACCCAGTGTGCAGTGGCGGCCAAGAAAGCAAATAGAATACTAGGAATCATAAGGAAAGGGATGGAGAATAAAACCAAGGATATTATAATGCCTCTGTATCATTCCATGGTTCAACTGCACCTTGAATATTGCGTGCAATTCTGGTTGCCGTATCTTAAAAAGGATATAGTGGAATTAGAAAAGGTACAGAAAAGAGCCATCACAATGGTAAAGGGGGTGAAAGGATAACCCTATGAGGAAAGGCTTAAAAGATTAGGGCTCTTCAACTTGGAAAAGAGAGAAGGCTGAGGGGAGATATGATAGAAGTTTAAAAATTAAATGAATGGAGTGGAAAAGTAGAAAGACTAGACTAGAGAACATGCAATGAAGCTACAATGCAACCCATTTAATAAGAAAAAAATGTTTTTCACTCAACATGAAATCAAACTCTGAAATTTGTTACTGAAGAATATAATAAAAGCTGTTAGTGTAGTTAGCTTTAAAAAAAGGGTTGGACAAGTTCCTGGAGGAAAGGTTCATAAACTTATTAAAGAGGACCCAGGAAATACACTGCTTACCCTAGGACGAACATTGTGGAAGCTATAGACTTTGGGTACCTGCCGGGTTCTTGTGACCTGGATTGGCCACTGTTGGAAACAGGATACTGTTATGTACTTTGGTCTGACCCAGTATGGCATTTCTTATGCTCTTATTCAGTAGTTTGAAAAGTATATAATATGGGCCAAAAATCTCCTTATCACATTTTACCATTTGTCCAAAAATGAACATACAAATGCATCTCTACACTGTTGCCAAGTCATTTAAATAAAGCTGGACCAGCCTTTTCTCTGCCCAGGACAGACTGACAGAATTATACCCCACCTATCCCAATGTGGTTTATTATGCAGTCAGCACACTAATAACGATCACTAAAATAATTTAGCAGTAATTAATATAAGATAGAAGGTCACCATAAAAGAGGAAGGCCGGCAATGAGATGGATCGCTATAATAGCAGCAGCTATCGATACCACTTTCAACAATGAGCCGCTTGGCTGAAGAACAAAGTTTGGGGAGCACAACCCAGAAATGCAGGACTGGACTGGAGGGACACCTAGAAACAGCAACAACCTAAGCTATAAGGCGTAATATTACAACAGGTGCTAGAACATGAAGAAAGCTCCCAGGTACGTAAAACATTAAATACTTTATGGAAATGGGTAAAAGGGGTAACATATGGAAAACATTGTGTATAAACACCCGTAGCATGGGAAATAAGATCCCAGATGTTGAAACTTTAATGAGAGAAGCTGACTTGGATTTAGTGGCAGTTAAAGAAACATGTTTCAGAGAAAAACACGACTGGGATGTAACTATACCAGGCTATATTTTATTCAGAAAGGACAGGGTAGGAAGAAGGGGAGGAGGAGAGAGACTATATGTAAAAAATATTAAAGCTTTGGAACTACAGAGCTTAAAAGGGAGAGAGGAGGCACTGTGGGTTAAACTAGAAAGAGGGAAAGAAATCTACAGTATTTGCATTAGCATAATATACAGACCTCCCTCACAGGAGAAGAGGTGGATGGAGAGATAATTGAAGACATACGCAGCATTGCTAGGAAAGGGGAAGTGCTACTGATAGGGAATTTCAATATACTAGATGTTGATTGGCACATTCCTGCTGCAATATCATATAGAAGTAAGGCGATCCTGGATTCTCTATAAGGAGAACTATTCAGGCAACTGGTAACAGAACCCATACGTCAAGGGGCCATACTGGACTTGGTGCTTACCAATAGTGAAAGTGTTTCTGATGTTATAGTAGGAGATCATTTTGCATCCAGTGATCACCTGATGATGTGGTTCAGTATTAGGATTAGGGCTGCTAAAATCCATTCAAAAGCAAGGGTCTTAGATGTTAGGAAAACTAACTTTGCCAAGATGGGTCAATACCTCAGGGAGCGGGATGGGAACAGTTGGGGGATGTAGAAAAACAGTGGGCAAAACGGAAAGGGGATATTTTAAGGGCAACCAACCTTTTTGTTAAAATGGTAAATAAAAGGTAATAGGAAAAGGAGACTGCTATGGTTTTCGAAAGAAGTAGCTGAAAATGTGAAGAAAAAGACGGAGGCCTGCATGAAATACAAGAGATCACAGAGAGGTGAAGACAGGCATCTATATTTGGAAAAACGGGAAATAAGACATTTTTCAGATATGCTAGTGAGAAGAGGAAGGGCAAAAGTGGTATTGTCAGACTCAAGGGTGCAGGGGAGGAATATGTAGAAGCTGATAAGGATAAAGCGGAATTGCTTAACAAATATTTCTGTTCTGTGTTCACAAATGAAAAACCAGGAGCAGGACCTCAGAAAACACCCACAAACAGGAACAGAAGCGAGGGGCATCGTGAACAATTTTCAGAAGACTGTGTTCGTGAGAAACTTGCTAAACAAAGTAGACAAAAGCAATGGGACCGGATGGGATATACCCTAGAATACTGAGGGAACTTGGGGACATTCTAGCAGCTCCACTGACTAACCTTTTCAATGCCTCAGAGTCAGGAGTAGTACCAAAGGACTGGAGAGAGGCTCATGTGGTCCCTTTACACAAAAGCGGAAGTAAGAATGTGGTTGAAAACTACAGGCAGGTTAGTTTAACTTCAGTGGTGAATAAATTATTAGAAGCGCTGCTGAAAGAGAAAATAGTGAGGTTTCTGGAGTCCAGTGGATTACAGGATCCGATGCTGCATGGATTCACCAGAGGCAGGTATTGTCAGATAAATCTGATTAATTTCGTTGACTGGGTGACCAGGGAGTTGGACCGAGGGAGAGCCCTAGATGTGCTGTATTTAGATTTCAGTAAAGCCTTCGGCACCGTTCCTCACATGCAACTTATAAACAATCTGAGCACCCTAGGGATAGACCCTAAAGTTACTGCTTGAATTAGAAATTGGTTGAGTGGGAGGTGACAAAGGGCACAAGTAAATAGAGCTCACTCTGAGGTGGTGGTGGTGGTTACCAGTGGTGTGCCCCAGGGATCTGTCCTTGGTCAGATTCTTTTTAACATCTTTGTTAGTGATGTAGAGGAGACATCCAGGAAGGTGTAGGTAACATGAGGAGGGATCTAGCTAAGCTTGAAGAATGGTCTAGAATTTGGCAGCTGAGATTTAATGCTAAATAATGCACGGTCATACATTTGGGCTACAGCAATCCAAGGGAGCAATATAGTATAGAGGGGTGCAGTACTTTTGTCTACTAAAGAACAGCGGGACCTAGGCGTTATTGTATCTGAGGATCTTAAAGTAGCTAAACAGGTAGAAAAGGCGACAGCAAAATCTAGAAGGATGCTTGGCTGCATAGGGAGAGGAATGGCCAGTAGAAGAAAGGAGAGTGCCTCTGTATAATTCTTTGATGCGACCTCATTTGGAGTATTGTGTACAATGCTGAAGACCACACCTTCAAAAGGATATAAACAGGCTGGAGTCAGTTCAGAGGGTGGCTACTAAAATGGTTAGTGGTCTTTATTATAAAGCATATGAGAACAGACTTAAGGATCTTAATATGCACACCTTGGAGGAAAGGCGAGATAGAGGTGATAGCGTAGTTACTCACCTGTAACAGGTGTTCTCCAGGAGCAGCAGGAATCAGTCCTCACTTATGGGTGACGTCGGCGCCGACGGAGCCCTCGGAGCAATTTTCCCCAGCTTTCAAAGAAAGCCTTTGGGAATTGCAGCGCGCATGCGCGGTCGTCTTCCCGCCCGAAGGTGCCATCTTAGCCAGTCAGATGACATAGCTAAAAAAGACAGCATAAAAATTTGCAAAAAGAACATAAGCAGACGATTGCAACTCCAAGGGGAGGAGGGAGGGTAGTGAGGACTGATTCCTGCTGCTCCTGGAGAACACCTGTTACAGGTGAGTAACTACGCTTTCTCCAGGACCAAGCAGGAAGTCAGTCCTCACTTATGGGACTCCCAAGCTCAAGGCTACCGGAGACCCTAAGCACAAAAATGAGCTCCCTCTAGCTCAGCAGCACAGAAGGATAGAATCTTCGCTGAATTATCACCCACCGGTAGCCCACATCCGGGACGGAGGGTAGGAGTTGCTCAGACCTCAAAGAGATTACGGAGGACTGCCTGTCCGAAAGCACTGTCCCTACGGGACTCCCTCTCGAGACAGTAATGGACCGCAAAAGTCTGGCTCGAAGACCAAGTAGCGGCCCGGCAGATGTCTGCCAGCGGAACAGAGCGGAGGTAAGCCACTGACGTAGCCTTTGCCCGAACGCAATGAGCCGTGACTCGACTTTCTAAGGAGAGTCCGGCTGCCCCATAAGCCCAAGAGATACAGTCCGCAACCCAGATGGACAGAGTACGCTTGGAGACCGGGAGCCCCAATTTATTGGGGTCAAAAGATACAAAAAGCTGAGCAGCTTTACGGTGCTCCCGCATACGGTCAAGGTAGAAGTTCAATGCCCTTCTACAGTCCAGGGTATGGAGGACCGTTTCAGCTCGGCTGGAGTGTGGTCTGGGAAAGAAGGTTGGAAGTACCACCTCCTGATTGATGTGAAAAGGGGAGACCACTTTAGGCAGAAATTTTGGGTGAGTCCGTAGGACTACCCTATTCTTGTAGAACCTAATGTAAGGGGGATCAGACACGAGGGCCTGCAATTCACTTACGCGTCTAGTGGAAGTGAGGGCTATCAAGAACAGTGTTTTCCAAGACAGAAAACGGAGAGAACAGGTAGCCATAGGTTCAAAAGGCGGACAGGTGATCCGCTGCAAAACCACATTCAGGTCCCAGTCAGGCGCTGGCGGGCGCAGAGGTGGTTTAAGTAGAAGGAGACCTCGGAGAAACCTCGCTACGAGAGGGTCGCTCGAGAGAGGTCTACCGTCCACCGGCACATGATGTGCCGAAAGAGCACTGAGGTGAACTTTGACGGAGTTGGACTTAAGTCCCAGATTAGAGAGGTGTAGCAAGTACTGCAAGATCACCGACACCGGGCAGGAGAAGGGATCCTGAGACTGTTGGGTACACCAGACTGCAAAGCGACGCCATTTAAGGGCGTAGCATTTGCGGGTAGAAGGCCGTCGCGAAGCCAAGACGACCTCCTCCACCTCCGCCGGCAGGAGAAGGGGAGCGAGGACTACCCTCTCAGCAGCCAGGCCATGAGGTTGAGAGACCTGAGGTTGGGGTGCAGTAGGGACCCCTGATCCTGAGTGAGGAGATCCGGTTGTACCCCCAGAGGGATTGGATCCTCCACCGCCAGTTGCAGTAGGAGCGGAAACCACGGCTGCCTGGGCCAGCGAGGGGCCACCAGGATCATGAAGGCTTTGTCTCGGAGAACCTTGAAAAGAGTCCGAGAGACTAGCGGGATGGGAGGGAAAGCGTACAGAAGGCTCCCCGACCATGAGATCAGAAAGGCGTCCGCCGCAACCCGAAGGGGGTGTGGCTGACGAGAGCAGAAGCGAGGAAGCTGCCGGTTGTGAGGACTGGCAAAGAGATCCACCGTGGGGAGGCCCCACTTGAGGAAGAGCTTCTGAACTACCAAGGGATCCAGACGCCACTCGTGCGGCTGGAGGACCCTGCTGAGTTTGTCCGCAAGGCAATTTTCCTGGCCCGGGAGATAAACTGCCTTGAGGAGAATGCCGTGACTGACGGCCCAAGAGCAGAGCTTCTGTGCCTCCCTGCAGAGGAGGAAGGAGCCCGTGCCCCCCTGTTTGTTTCACGTAGAACATGGCAACTTGATTGTCCGTCTGTACAAGGACGGACTGTTGGGAAGTTAGGTGGGAGAAGGCCTTGAGAGCTAGGCGGATCGCCCTGAGCTCCAGGAAGTTGATCTGCTGAGCAGACTCCCACGTGGTCCAGAGGCCCTGAGTACGTGCCTCTTGGCAATGTGCTCCCCAGCCCAGGAGGGATGCATCGGTGGTCAGCACCCGGGTCGGTTGAGGTGACTGGAAAGGCATTCCGAAGATCAGGTTCGGCTGCCGGAGCCACCACCGGAGAGACGAGACCAGCGGCTCGGAGACGCGCACTAGGTCTGCTAGGCCGCCTGTGGCTTGTCGCCACTGCTGGCGGAGACACCATTGAGCAGACCGCATATTCAGGCGGGCATTGGGGGTCACATGGACGGTGGAAGCCATATGGCCGAGCAGTCTCAGGAAGCGCCTGGCGGAGACCAGGGGCTGGCTGCGAAAGCGGTCGGCTAGGTCCATGAGCCGTTGAGCCCTGTCGAGCGGTAGGTATGCTCGCGCCTGAGGAGTGTGCAGCCTCGCGCCGATGAACTCGAGATCCTGTGAGGGGAGCAAAGTGGACTTTGCGAAGTTTATAACAAAGCCCAAGTGCTGCAGAAGAGTCACCGTGCGGCACGTGGCGTTGGTGACCTCCTGAGCGGACGCTGCTCTGATGAGCCAGTCGTCGAGGTACGGAAAGACATAGAGGCCGTGAAGCCGGAGATGGGCCGCCACGACCGCGAGACATTTTGTGAAGACTCGCGGTGCGGAGGACAGGCCAAAGGGCAGTACTCTGTACTGGTAATGATTTCCAGCCACCACAAACCTTAGGTATTGGCGGTGGCTTGGGTGGATGAGGATGTGCGTGTAGGCATCCTTTAGATCCAAGGAGCATAGCCAATCTCCCTGCTGGAGGTAGGGCAGAAGGATTCCAAGGGTAAGCATTTTGAACTTCTCCCGCACAAGGAACTTGTTGAGGTTGCGCAAGTCCAGGATGGGTCTGAGGCCCCCTGTTCTCTTTGGTATCAGAAAATACCTGGAATAAAAGCCTTGACCTCTCAGGTGGTGGGGCACCGGTTCCACCGCCTGTTCCTGCAGAAGACCTGCTAACTCCTGAAGGAGTAATTCCCTGTGCAGAGGGGGTCGCGGAGGTTCTCCCGGAAAATAGGAGGGAGGGACCTGATGGAAGTGGAGAAGATAGCCTTCTCGCACGACTTGAAGCACCCAGGCATCTGCGGTGATGCTGGACCACCTGTGGGCGAAGTGAACCAGCCGGCCTCCGGTGCTGGGAGGAACCAGCGGGGGGGGAGAGGCTATGCTTTGTGAGTCAAAAACCCCCACCCTGCTGAGCAGGGGCTGGTGGTGCAGGCTTGGGGGCTTGCTGCCTACGGGACCCGTTACCCCGTCCCTTGGCCTGCTGGCCCTGTTGGGGAGCTGCAGGGGCCTGATAATGGGGGTACTGTTTGTAGGCAGCCGCCTTCCTCGGGTAAAAGGACTTTTTCCCCGAGCCCTTCTTTTTCTGGGAAGGGGCGGAGGTCTTCCTAGAAAGCCTGGTCCTGGTGAGAGTCTCAGTCTCAATTTGTGCAGCCTTATCCGCCATGGGCTTGCCAAAGAGGTTTTCGCCTCGGCAGGGGACATCGACCAACTTGTCCTGCACCCAGGGCTCAAGGTCTGACGACTGAAGCCAAGCCTGTCGGCGGGCACCGATGCCGGCTGCGGCCACTCGAGCCGATGCTTCAAAGCCATCATAGGCTGCTCGGGACATGAACTTTGAGCATTCCCGAATGCCAGTGGACAAGGCCAGGAACCTCCGCAAGGGTTCCTCGGACAAACCAGCGGAGAATCCGGCTAGCTCTTTAGCCAGATCCCGGAGATACATGCCCATGTAGAGCTGGTAAGTCTGGACACGACATGCGAGCATAGAGCCCTGGAAACACTTCTTACCAAGGCCATCCAGGTTACGGGCCTCCCTGCCAGGAGGCACCGAGGAGTGCATCTTCTGGCTCTTAAGACGATGCATGGCCGATTCCACTACCATGGAATGGTGTGGTAGCTGTGCCTTTTGAAAGCCAGGGCTCTTGCGGACTCGATAGATAGAATCGACCCGCTTGCTCAGGACCGGCGAGGAGGCCGGACTCTCCCACATGCGGAAGAGTAGTCGTTCCAGCATAGGAGGAACCGGTACAGTAAAGTGTTCCCTCGCGGGAGAGTCATACTGGAGGGCGTCGAGCTCTTCGGCTCGAGGCTCCTCCTTGGGATCCGCAGGGAAGGCCAAAGCCTTGGCCATATCCCTAACGAAGTCCGAGAACCGGGCATCCTCCGGGGGGGACTGCTTCCGAGGCTCGGACTCCGGTGAGTCCGAGGGGACACACCGAGTCCGGAAAGAATCAGGCGACTCTTCCTCTTCAGACTCCCAGACCGACTCCGACGAGGACTCGGTGGGGTCGGCCCGGGCAGGGCGCGGCGCCTGCCGCCCCGACGCCGAGGGAGTCGGCGTCGGCGACCTCAGTCCCGAACGGGAGGCCGAGGGTGACCTCGACCGAGGATCGACTCGAGTTCTCATTGACTCGAGGATCGGCTCGGTCTCCGGGGTCGACTTGGACGTCGACGTCCCGGCGGTCGGGGCAGCGGCGCCAGCGAGGCCAGCGAGCAGTGCCCGCTGCTGGTCCATGAAGGCAGACAGTCTGCTCTCCAAGGCCGTCAACCTGAGTCCGAGCTCAGGTGACCCAGCAGCCCCCGACTCGGGCCCCGACGGCGTCGGGCCCAACGTCGGCTGTCGCGGAGGCGAGTCCAGAAGGACTACAGGACTTACCCGAGCAGGCATCTCCGACTCCAGGCGAGGTCGCTTCGGGAGGTGTTCCTTCTCCAAGGACCCGGGGCGGCTACCGGGGCTATGCGACCTGGCCCTCGCGGAACCAGGAGCGTCCACCGACGCCGCCCTCGCGGGTTTCACCGTCCGACGATGGTCCCCGGAGGAAGAACCCCGGTCGGAGGAACTCCGGCGATGGTCCGAGCTGGAGCCCTTTGACGCGGAGGCCTCCGACGAGGTCCGGGTACGGCTGGGGTCAGCGAAGATTCGATCACGCTGATGCCGCCGACTCCTCAACGCTTTTGAGGACATTTTGCCACAGGGCCCACAGATCAGTTCCTCATGATCCGGGCCCAGGCAGCGGAGGCAAAAGTCGTGTGTGTCAGTTAGTGACATATTTCGGTCACACTGACCACACCGCTTAAAGCCACTGGCAGCCATCGGGGGAAAAAGGGCCCCTGCGAGGTCAAAGGACCGGGCTGCCAGGGAAAAATCGAAAACGAAAGCTGACAAATCAGAAAAACCGAAAAAAAGTAGGAGGACTCGTGACCGGCGTCGCGAGTCCGGACGGGAAAACGATCGGCGTCGAACCGAAGGAAAAAGAATAAAATAATGAAGAAAATCGACTTTTTCGCGGGGACAAGACGGGTACGTCTGTAGGGCTCCGCGGAAAAAAGAAGACTGGCTAAGATGGCACCCTCGGGCGGGAAGACGACCGCGCATGCGCGCTGCAATTCCCAAAGGCTTTCTTTGAAAGCTGGGGAAAATTGCTCCGCGAGGGCTCCGTCGGCGCCGACGTCACCCATAAGTGAGGACTGACTTCCTGCTTGGTCCTGGAGAAATGATTGAGACGTTTAAATACCTCAGTGGCATAAATGCACAGGAAGAGAGCCTCTTTCAATTGAAAGCAAGCTCTGCTACGAGGGGACATGGGATGAGGGTGAAAGAGGATAGATTATGGAGTGATACACGGATATATTTCTTTACGGAAAGAGTGGTGGATCCATGGAATAGTCTCCCAGTGGAGATAGTAGAGATGAGGACAGTGTCTGAATTCAAATTAGCATGGGACAAACACAGAGGATCTCTAAAGGAAAAAAAGGGGACTGTTGTAGTGGTTGATATGGAAAGCCATGTGGTCTTTTTCTGTTGTCATGTTTCTATATAATACACCTTCCACTGAAAAACTGCTATGGATCCCTACACAGAAACTATATACTGTTAAGTGCCATCAAGTCTGTATCTACTCATGGCGACCCTCTGGATAGTTGTCCTAAATTGTGTTTGATCTTCAGTCAGATGGCTCATTGTTGACAGACTGGCACCCATAGCTGCTGTTATTGTATTGATCCATCTCATTGCTGGCCTTCGTCTTTTGTGTTGACCTTCTACCTTACCAAGCATGTCATTTTTCTCTAATGATCTCTCTCTTCGCATGATATGTCCAAAGTATGAAAGTCAAAGTCTTGTTATCTGAGCTTCTAAAGAAAGCTTAGGTCTGATCTCCTCTAGTACTGACTGGTTTGTTCTTTGGGCAGTTCATGGTATACACAGCATTTGTCGCCAGCACCATAATTCAAAGGCATCAATTTTCTTCCTATCTTTTTCACTGTCCAACTTTCACATCCACATGTTGAAAATGCCATGGCTTGAACAAGTCAAAGCAGAATTCTTTATCATGTTCACACATGGAGAACATGGGCAGATCCTTATCTAATACAAGAGGCCACAGATTAGAAATAAATATGCAGACAAAAACTGAAATGGAAATCCTATGAAGCCAGTCTATGGGCCATGCAACACTGGAAAATATATTTCCTCCTCTACTTTGCAGGAGAGATGCATATTTCCCAAATGTGACATCCTCCAATCCCTAAAGTTTAATATAATTTCTACTTTTGTTGTTTAATTATTTTAAATTTTCTTAATATGGTTTGTTCCAGTTTCCACTGTGTGTCAATTTTCTTGTCTCCTTTCCTTTATTTCTTCTACTCCCTCTCCTCTTCTCTTTATCTGCCCAATACTGATCTTCCCTTACAGATGTTTTTCTCCATTTCTCTCTGCATCTTCACCAACAGCTAGATTTTACCCTTAATTCTCCCCATCTCTCAACTTCCAGTCCCTCCTTTTTACCTCTCACTTATCAACCAGCTTTCCATCTTCCACTATCATACCTTTCATTGCCCCCTTTATCTATTTTATGGTGGTAAGTGAAGCAAAAACACCTTCCAAATTCTTATTCTTCCAAATTTTGCCTTCCCCTAGTCTCTCTCTCTGCCATGACTACCGCCCCCTGCCAAACTTTACCTGCTCTCTCACATAAACCTCCCAGCCTTGCCCCAGTCTCTCATGATCTCCTCAGGCTTCCCCCAGTCTCTCTCTCATAACTTCCCTCCCTAATCCAGACTCTCTCTCATTCACAAGTTCTTGTGCCTGACTGCAGCTGCTGAAAAACACAGACTTTCCCCAATATAATTTGCTCTCTTTGTGATTGAGCTATGTGATGTAAGACGTTCGGGCTGATCATTCAGTTTCAAGTCTTGTGAGTCTTGCTCATGTATTCAAAGAGCTGATTGTGGTGGGGAAGTCTGAAATGCTGCATTCAGCTACAACCAAAAAAAAAAAAAAAAAAAGTTTTGTGGTATAAAATCCCGGGTATCAGGGTGCAATTTCTAAGCACCATGACAACCTGATGCTCAGGATTTGTGCCTGACTTATGGGCCTCTTATGTGGGCCCAAGTCAGCTGCCGTATTTGCCTATAGGTAAAAGTGGACCAGTATTCAGCTGCATCGTCTCTCACCCTGGTTCTCCCCCTCTACTTCCCCCTTTCCTGCATCGAGCAGTTGCCCCCTCGCTCTCCCTCCTTTCCAGGATGCTGGAAAGAGGGGGAGGGGCTCCTCCTCCACCCTTCCTGGAACCAGCACCATCTATTCTTGATTCCTCTCTCTCCCTTCCTCTTGGTCCACCATCATTTACACCATCTCTTCCTGCATCCAACCAAAGACCAATACCAAGACTAGACGTTAGGGAGCGGGATGTGGCATGAACAGGCCCAATTCAAGTGTCATAACTTGCAAGACACCTCGGTGAGCAGCAGGCTGCATTTCTCTAGCTCAGCTTCCTGGGCACTGGGAAGGTGGAGCAGGTGCAAGCTGTGCTGCCAGCACAATCAGTAGCAAGATAGAAGCTCCTGCTCCTCCAGGCCCAGCTCTGGAAGCCTTCCTCACTCCTCCCTGCCCAGCCTAGTCAGAGTCAAGTACTAGGCCAAGCAGCAGCTCTGGCAACTGTGTTTACTTGCTTCTGCTAGGGAGCATATCAGGCCATGCACTAAAGGAATATTTAGCATTAAATGATAATGGGGAGGTGCGGGATGTAATAAATATTGTGGGAGGGATTGAAGGCCTATATCTGTGGGAGGTTTATTATGTGGGGGGCAAAGAGGAAAACAGCTGAACCTGGGAGCCGGCGCAGTTTTTACAGCTTGCCGCGGAGCAGTGCAGCAGGTGGGAGCTGATAGCCTGTTGGGTCAGCTGCAGGCACAGGGTGGATGGCCCAGGCGTGGAGGACCCCCCCCCCCCCGAACCCTACAAAGCCCAGCCGGAGTAGTGCTTTGGTGGAGGAAAACAGCTGAACCTGGGAGCCGGTGCGGTTTTTACAGCTTGCCGTGGAGCAGTGCAGCAGGTGGGAGCTGATAGCCTGTTGGGTCAGCTGCAGGCGCGGGGTGGACGGCCCAAGCATGAAGGACCCCCCCCCCGAACCCTATAAAGCCCAGCTGGTCTACATGCGGCCACATGTTCGCGGCCAGCATGGTCGTGTCCTAAGGGGTGTGTCACAAGGGGCAAGACACGCCCCTTTGACGCCCCTTCGCTCGCTGGAAGTTGTTTTGTCTGCTCATGGGGAAGCAGAAAGCTAAATCTACTGCTTCGATGACAACTCAAGTCGGTGTACATGGAGGTAAGGTGGGTCCCATGGACAGACATGTAACTTCTCTGCAGCCTGTTAAAGAAGCCCCATCCGGCGACTGGTTAAGCCCTGAGGTCTGGTCCCCACCTCCTCTCCCTCACTTCCTCCTTTCGTCTACTTTATTGGATACTTCTGTGGTATATGAAGCCTCCGTTCTCTGTCCAGTGGATCCAATCCCGTCTGAAGACTTGGTTGCTTCTCCTTCTCAGGAGGTGACCCTCATGGACATTTGGACTGCAATCCAAAAAATTGATGTTCATTTATCTGGTACTGTTTCTTCTTTGTGTAAATTTTCCTATGATGTTGGCAAAATGAAAGTTGTCGATCAGCACTTTAATTCTTTAATTAGTTTGATGGCCCGTACTGATTTCCAGCTTCAGGCGTGCTCTGATAGCAATGTTGCTTTAGTTAAAGAGCTTTCTGCTGGTTCCTATCGTCTTGAGCTTGTGGAGAATCAGTCTCGGGCCCGGAACTTACAGTTTCTTAATTTTCCTTCCACTCATTTATTATCCTCTGATTTGTTACTTAAAAAATATTTTGCCGAGATATTACAATTGAAAGAAACCTTAGAAATTGCTCAAATGTTTTCTTTTTCAACTGCCCTTCGAGTGGTGCCAAATACGGAAGGGGATTCCCCCCCCCCCCCTCTGAGGATTCCGTTGCCCAGAATTTAACTGCGTTTTTGGAAGACTCATTAGATGTTATCCCCAAGCGTTGTACCTTGGTGGTAACATTCTGATCCGAGTCCGATAAATTAAGGGTATTACGTGCTTATTTTAAGCATAAGGATGTGGTGTTTTGTGGGTTTAAGCTACAAGTCTTCCCAGATGTGGGTAGGTCCACTCAGTTGCATCGAAAACAAATTTTGGATTTGAAACCTAGGGTTACAGCGTTGGGGGGCTTCTTTTTTCCTCAAGTTTCCCTGTCGATGTCTAATAATGTTTGAGGAGCAGAGCTACGCCTTTACGGATGTGTCTCAGCTTCAGAATTTTTTTGTCTACCAAGGAAAATGTGGGGAGTTAAGTGGGTGGGATGTTTTATTGCACTCCCTTATGTGGAGACTGGGTTTTATCCCGTCTCCTTTTTTCTTGTAATTTGTTTTTGGATTATGGGGTTATTTTCCTCCCTAGATGTGGTCTCGAGTTATGTGATTGATTTAATTCTTGAAGTTCCAATTTTTAAGTGATGTTGTAATTTTAGTTTTTCCTGTTATTGATTATTGTACTCAAGAAAATGCAAAATAAAATATTGAAAAAAAAAAAAAGGAAGAGGAGTTGAAGCGATTGCTCAAGGAGGTGGAGGGGGAGTATCAGCGGACAGGGTCGAAGAAGGCTAGGGGAGAGGTGGAGAAGGTGAGGGGGGAGTTGCAAGCTTTAAAAGGTGGAGGAAGTAGCCTTTGAAATGCAGCAAGTAAAACAGGTGTATTATGAGTTTGTTAATAGACCAGGGCGATTGTTGGCCAAAAGGTTGAGGCAGAGGAAAGTGGCATCGATGATACATCAAATACTGGGGAATAAAGGGGAGGTATATAGGGGAGAAAGATATTAAAGATCGATTTATGCAGTATTACCAGGAAGAGGAAGTAGAACAGGTGGTTAAAAGGTTGGTAGGGGGAAGGCGCCAGGCTTACATGGGCTACCAGGAAGCTTTTATAAACTTTTTGTTGGAGAGATTAAAGAAGTGATGGGCAGGGTTTTCAATGGGATGTTAGATGAGGGGGGGGGGGGGAGCTGACCTCTGACATGTTGACAGCAGGAATTACAATTTTGCCAAAGCCAGGGAAGGACCCTCTAAATTGCAGCTCTTATAGACCAATTTCCTTACTGAATGTCGATGTTAAAATCTTAGCAAATATCCTGGCGGGGAGGCTGGCACAGTGGCTTCCAGGAATAAAGGAAGACCAAACAGGGTTTATCATGAGCAGACATGCAGCGGATAATATCAAGAGGGCTATAGGCGTAGTATGGGAGGAGGGACAGGGAAAGGAGGATCTGATATTAATGTCAATTGATGCAGAAAAGGCTTTTGACAGAGTACATTTGGATTTCTTGATGGAGGTTTTGAAGAAAATGGGATGTGGGCCAAATTTTGATAAATGGATACGGGGGTTGTGTGCGGGGCCGAGGGCACGGGTTTAAATTAATGGGAGTTATTCAGGGGATTTGGATTAGGGAGGGGGACTAGGTAGGGGTGCCCAATGTCACCTTTGCTATTTGCTATGGTGGTTGAGTCGCTAGCTGAGAGGATTAGGGTAAATGATAAGATACTGGGAATGGACATAGGAGGGGTTAGTCATAAAATTTCGCTATATGCGGATGATATATTATATATTTGTCAACCACAGATATCATTACCTGAAGTAATGGAGGAAGTAGAGGGGTATGGAGAGGTATCAGGGTTTAAAATGAATATTGATAAGATGGAGGTTTTGAAGGTGAAGATACCTGTGGAATTAGAGGAGCAGCTCAAAAGGGATTATCCGTTGAGATGGGTAAATAAATCTGAACTACTTGGGGGTTCAAATTGGGGCAAGATATGAGGATTTATATAAGGTTAACTACCCTAGAGTATTTGGTGAGGTTAATAGGGATTTAGAGGGGTGGATGAGGTACGAAGTATCCTGGCTAGGCCGGATCGTGGGGGATAAAATAAATATTTTACCTGGATTGCTATATGTATTTCAGGCGTTGCCGGTGGGGGTGCCAGATGGAGCGCTACGGGCCTTACAGAGAAAGGTGTTTCAATACATATAGAAAAAGAAACCATCGAGGGAAGTGAGGGAGGTAATGTATGCAGCCAAAGAAGAAGGGGGCCTGGGGGTTCCCAATTTTAAGGATTATTATAGAGCTGCTCAAGTGAATCATGTAATGGATGGGTGGGTTAGGCAAGGGGTGAAACCTGGGGTGGCGCTGGAAAACACGAGGGTAAAAGGAGGACGGTTGGAGGAGTGGTTATGGGCTACTAGGAAAGATCGGAATGACCTGGGGATGGGCACACCGGTGATGCGCCAGGTGGTAGGGGTGTGGGATGGGGTGAGAGCACAGGATATTAAAGACCAGGGTAGTGGGTTTTCCCTGATGACACCACGGGGAGGGTGGAAAGCATTCATGCCAGGTTGGGAAGGGGGAAGGTTTGATGAGTAGTGGGGTAAGGGATTGAAGTGTTTTTATCAACTATTGGAGGGGGGAGAGATTCAAAAATTTGAGGGGGTTCGAGAAGAGTATGGGTTGGAGGGGAAGGATAGATTTGCATATATGCAGGCAGGTCATTTCTTGTTGAAAGTTTTTGGCAGGGAGGTGTTCGAGAGAGATTTATCAGATTTAGAAGCCATATGATTTGGGAAAAAGGGTTCAAAAGGGTTGCGCTCTCGACCCAATTCCTTCCTCTTGGCTGCTCACTCCCTCCCTTTCCCTCCTTCCTCCAGCTCTCACCATGATCAACTCCAGTCTCACTTCAGGTGTCTTTCCCCAGCCTTGGAAACACGCACTAGTCCGCCCTATCTTGAAAAAGCCTTCCCTCGATCCTCTAGTTCCCGCACATTACCGACCTGTCTCTAACCCTCCTTTTTTATCTAAAATCCTTGAAAAGGTTGTTTTCTCTCAATTGTCCTCTTATCTCGACTCCACCCATTTTCTGCACCCTCGCCAATCTGGCTTTCGTCCTGGACACAGCGTTGAAACGGTTCTATTGGGCTTTAACGAAATTCACACCGCTCACGATCGTGGTGACCTATCGGTGGCGGTCTCCCTTGATCTTTCAGCCGCCTTCGATCTTGTCGATCACTCTCTCCTCCTGGCTCGACTGCGTGACGCTGGTCTTTGTAGCACAGTCCTTCACTGGTTTCATTCTTTTCTTTCCTCTAGGTCTTTCTCAGTTCTCCCCACCTCTCCCCCCTCATCTGCTTCCGAGCCCACTTCTCTCTCTGTGGTGTCCCTCAGGGTTCAGTCCTGGCTCCTCTTCTCTTCAACATTTTCCTCACGCCTCTTGCCCTATTAGTCCAACAACATGGGATATCTGCTTTCTACTATGCCGATGACTTGGTCCTCCTTTATCACACCTCCCCTCTTTCCCTCGATCTTTCTCCTCTGAACTCTTGTCTTTATGCCGTCGCTGACTGGCTCATTACCCACTGTCTTCACCTCAACCTCACAAAAACTCTCGCTATCTGGTTTTCTCGTGACGCTTCCCCACCAGCACTTTCCTCTTCCTTCTCTGGTTCACTTGTTCCCATCGTCTCCTCCCTTCGTTACCTGGGAGTCCTCTTTGATCCCGCCTTGACCTTTCGTGATCATATTGCCCACGTCTCTAAGACCTCTTTTTTCTATCTGCGTCAAATCCGTGCTATCAGATCTTTTCTTTCTGCACAGGCCCTCACTACCCTTCTCCTGTCCCTCGTCATGTCCCGCGTTGACTTCTGCAACTCGGTCCTGGCTGGTCTCCCTAACGTTCAACTTTACCGCCTCCAACGCATACAAAACACAGCTGCTCGACTCATCTTTCACTCCTCCATCTATGATCACATTACATCTCTCTTCATTCATCTTCACTGGCTCCCCATCAAATTCCGTATTCATTATAAAATTCTGGTACTCCATCGCGTTCTCCACACTCACTCGCCCCAGTATCTGGCTGACCTTGTCCGTCTGCACACCCCAGCTTGCTCCCTCCAATCCTTCCAACTCAACCGCCTGCACCTCCCCTCACCTACCTCCGCCCGTCTCCAATCCACTCGCTCCTCCGCATTTTTTTTCCTAGCCCCCGCCCTGTGGAATTCCCTCCCTTCCTCTATTCGGCTTGAGCACGAGCATTCTGCTTTTAAGAACAGCCTAAAGACCCATTTCTTTGCCCTTGCCTTTGACCTCCCAGATCCTTCTGTATGACCTCCCTCTTCCTGTCCTCCTTCTCTACCCCTACTCTTATCTCGTTGTGTGATTCTGTCTGGTGTGCTTTCCTATTTTATTATTGTAATTTCCTTTCCTTGTCACACCTTATGGTCTTTCTAAAATTTGTACTATGTAAACCACTTTGATGTTTTTTTCCTCAGCGGTATATCAAGTAAATAAACAAACATAAACAAACATTATATAAAGGGATAAGGGGGCAAGAGGGGAAAATTTAGATATATGGTAGAATGGGAGGCAGAGCTTGGAGGTACGATGTCACTCAAAGAATGGAGGAAGGTGTGGGATCAGGTGAAAAGAGCACCCTGGTCGAGTAGTATCAGAGAAAATTGTGTTATAAAATTCTATTTAGATAGTATTACACACCAGAGAGGTTGCATCGGATATACCCGGGGGTAACGCCTTTGTGTTGGAGAGAATGTGGGGAGGTGGGTACATTTTGGCATATTTGGTGGGGGTGTGGAAATTTTCAAGTTTACTGGAAAAGGATTCAAAAGTGGATAAAGCAGAACTTGGGGGTGGTAGTGGAGTTGAAACCGGGGGTGGTTTTGCTATCATGGTGGGGGGGAGGATGGCCAAAAGGGAGGGGGTGGATGATAATGGCTTGTTTAAGTGCTGCTAGATGTGAGCTAGCTGCTGCATGGAAACAGAGATAAGTACCTACAGTGGCGAACTTTGAAGGGCGGTTTAGCTTTTCCATTAGGATGATATGCCTAACAGCTGCCAGACGGCAGAGAATGGATAAGTTTGAAGTAGATTGGGGAGAGTTACGGCGTGTCTTAGGGGAGGGGGAGAAGAGGGGGGGAGAAGGGGGGGAGAAGTAGGGTACGTGAAGTTTGATGCAGTTGGGGTGGGGATAGATTATAGGTTTATATGGCAATTAAAATTATGGGAAGGATGTAGTTCTCTACTATTCTCTCTGGGTGTTCAAATATTTAAAGATTAGTAAGTTAAATAAACTAAGATCACCAAATAATAAGCTGTACACAGTTTAAAAATGGTTAATATCTTTATTGTAATAATATATTGACATCCAATGTTGTGATTAAGTTAAAGCATACTAATTAGATAAGAGGTAGGGTGTATCTGAGTGCCGTTACCATAAGTGGGCATCCTTTGTACTATGTTCACCTTTATGCATGCACGATATATGTACATGTTTGTACTGTGAACATTTTGGTTTAATAAAAAAAAAAAAAGAAATGTCATACTGTGTCAGACCAAGGTCCATCAAGCCCAGTATCCTGCTTCCAACAGTGGCCAATCTAGGTCATACGTACCTAGCAGTTTCCCCAAAAGACACAGGTTCCGCAATGCTTCTATTGGGTCAAGCAGTGATATCCCGAGTCCCTTTTAATAATGGTTTATGGACCTTTCCTCCAGGAACTTGTCCAAACCTTTTTTAAACCAGGCTACACTAACAGCTTTTACTACATCCTCCGGTAACAAATTCCAGAGTTTGATTACACGTTGAGTGAAAAAATATTCTCTTATTAGTCTTAAATAGGTTACCCTGTAGCTTCATTGCATGTCCCCTAGTCTTTTTATATTTTGATGACGCAAACAATCAAACTACATTTACCCATTCCACTCCATTCATTAATTTATAGACCTCTATCATATCTCCCCTCAGCCATCTCTTTTCCAGGTAGAAGAGCCCTATCCTTTTTTTAGCCTCTCTTCATAGGAGTATCCTTCCATCCCCTTTACCATTTTGGTGGCTCTTCTCTGTACCTTTTCTAATAACGCTATATCTTTTTTAAGATATGGCAACCAGAATTGCACACAATATTCAAGGTGCGGTCGCACCATGGAACGATACAGAGGCATTATAATATCTTTTGTTTTATTTTCCATTCCTTTCCTTATACCTAGCATTCTGTTTGCTCTCCTGGCCACTGCTGCACACTGGGCGGAGGGTTTTAACATGTTATCCACGATGACGCCTAAATCTTTTTCCTGGGTGGTGGTTCCCAATGTGGAACCTTGCATCATGTAACCATAGTTTGGGTTGTTCTTTCCTAGGTGCATAACTTTGCACCATGTTAGCTCAGATCATGCAATTCATTGGTTTCCAGAAATTCCACTATTCTTTCTTTCAGATGCGCCTTTATTACTTTTCCTACCTCAGAGATAGCACAGTTACTTACCTGTAACAGGTGATATCTGGGAACAGCAGAAATAAGTCTTCACATATGGGTATCGTCGGTACCGACGGAGCCTGCGCGGGAACGCTCCCCAGCGTCCAAAAGGAAAGCTTTTGGGAGCATTCCACAGCGCCTGCGCGCTGCCTTCCCGCCTTTCCTAACCGCCTCTCTCCAGTTCAAGTTTTAAGCTGAGACAGAGACAGAAAGGAAAGGAAAGATAGAGAGATACAACTCCTAGGGGAGGTGGGTGGGTTGTGAAGACTTATTCCTGCTGTTCCCAGAGATCACCTGTTACAGGTAAGTAACTGTGCTATCTCCAGGAACAAGCAGGAATGAGTCTTCACATATGGGGACTCCCCAGCTAGAGATGCCAAGGAGATCCCCAGGGTTGTGAGTCCCTGAGAAGGGCTCTACCGCCCCCTATGGATCTCAGGCATCCAACCAGGGATGGGGGGGTAGGAGTTGATTAGGTATGGAACAGGTGTTTGAGAACAGCCTGACCAAACAAGGCATCCCGGCTGGAGTCCTTGTCCAAGCAATAATGGGCTGTAAAGGTATGAACCGAGGCCCAGGTGGCCGCTCGACAGATTTGGTCGATGGACACAGAATTTAGATGAGCCATAGAGGCTGCCATGGCTCTCAAATTGTGAGCTGTGACATGGCCCTCCAGAGAAAGGTTCTTACTCTGGTAGGCGAAAGAAATACACTGAGCAATCCAATTGGACAGAGTCCTCTTAGAGACTGGAAGTCCTAAATGAGAAGGATCGAAAGCAACAAAGAGTTGAGAGGACTTTCTATGTTGCTGTGTCCTTTGTAAGTAAAAAGCAAGCGCTCTCTTATAATCCAGGGTATGGAGATTCCTCTCTGCACTTGATGCATGAGGTCCTGGAAAAAAGACAGGTAAATATACCTCCTGGTTCAGATGAAAAGGTGAGACCACTTTAGGCATAAAGTGTGGATTGGTCCTGAGGACTACCTTGTCATGATGGAACCTTGTATAAGGAGGATTAGCCACCAAAGCTTGCAGCTCACTGATGCGGCGAGCTGAAGTGACTGCAATGAGAAAAATGACCTTCCAGGAAAGGAATTTCAAGGAGGTAGCGGCTAAGGGTTCAAAGGGTGGCTGCATAAGCTGGCCAAGAACCAGATTCAAGTCCCATGCCACTGGAGGTGGTCTAATGGGAGGTTTAGTTAAAAGAAGGCCTCTCATGAATCTTGCTATAAGAGGATGAGAGGAAATAGGCTGTCCATTGAGAGGTTTAAGGGATGCTGCAATAGCACTCAAATGGACTCTTACTGAATTCGTTTTAAGGCCTGCATGGGATAAATGCAGCAAATACTCTAGTAAATAATTCAGAGGTATTGCAAGAGGGTTAAGACCCTTCTCTGCACACCAAATGGTAAACCTTTTCCATTTAAAAGCATAGGAACATCTAGTGGAAGGCTTTCTGGAAACATGAAGGATATCCTTCACTTGCTGAGAAAGATGCAAATCTTGAAGGTCTAGGCCTTCAGCAACCAGGCTCCGAGGTGAAGAGACTGGGGATTTGGGTGCCACAACGTTCCCTCCTCCTGGGACAGGAGGTCTGGAGCAGATCCCAAGTCCAGGGAAGGAGCTTGAGAGAGATGCAGAAGTAGAGGGTACCACATTTGGCGTGGCCAATGTGGTGCTATGAGGATCATAGATCCCTTGTCTCTCTGAAGTTTGAACAGTGTCTTGGGAATTAGGGGAATGGGTGGAAAGGCATAGAGGAAGTCTTGCCCCCAATGAAGGAGGAAGGCATCCCTGGCCTGAACTCCCTGACACGGAATCCTGGAAGTTTGGCATTCCACGGACTTGCAAACAGGTCTATGTCAGGGGTTCCCCAAATTCGGAAGATCCTGGCTATCTGGTCCCCATGGAGGGACCATTCGTGTGGAAGCAGGACTCGACTGAGTCTGTCTGCCCAAGAGTTTTGAACCCCTGGAAGATACACTGCCATGAGATGAATTTGATGCTCTCTGGCGAAGGCCCACAATCTCAAAGCTTTGTTGCAAAGCGACAGAGAGCCAGTCCCGCCCTGCTTGTTCACGTAGAACATGGCTACTTGGTTGTTCGTGTGGATGAGGACTGTCTTGTAGCTGAGCAGGGTGTGGAAGACTCAGAGCTAGAAAAATTGCTCTGAGCTCTAAGAGGTTGATATGTAGAGATGTCTCCTGTGGAGACCAGATGCCTTGAGTGGAGAGATCTTGTAGATGAGCTCCCCAACCTCTTGGAGAGGCATCTGTTGTAAGGGTTGCTTGGGGTAACACCTGTTGAAAGGGGGACCCCAGCAACAGATTTTGAGTGGACTTCCACCACTGGAGAGAGCAAAAGAGGCGACTGGAGGTTGCTATTTTGTCTGACAGGCACCCTGATGCCTGGGTCCATTGGGTGGACAGAGTCCATTGAGCTGCCCTCATGTGAAGGCGAGCGTAAGGAACCACATGCACAGTGGATGCCATGTGGCCTAACAGTTGTAACATCTCTCGAGCAGTTAAATGGGATTTTAACTGAATCTATGAGGCTAACTGCACCAAGCCTAGGCAACAGGCCTGGGGAAGATAGGCCCTTGCAGTTGTGGTATCCAGCAAGGCCCCTATGAACTCTAGACTGAGTAGGGGTGAGATGGGATTTTGGGATGTTTATTACAAGTCCCAGATACTGAAGAACATGCCTTGTGCAGGCTAGGGAAGTCTTGGCCTCTGACTGGGATGGAGCTTGGATGAGCCAGTCATCCAGATATGGGAATATGAATATCCCTAGAGTGCGTAGAAATGCAGCTACTACTGCCATGCATTTTGTGAACACTCTTGGTGCAGAGGCCAGACCGAAAGGAAGCACTTTGTATTGGTAGTGCTTTCCTCGATAAAGGAACCCAAGGAACCTTCTGTGTGTTGGATGGATGAGGACATGGGTGTACGCATCCTTGAAGTCTAGAGAACAAAGCCAATCCTGACTCTGAAGGTATGGAAGGAGAGCACCGAGAGAAATCATCTTGAATATCTCCTTGCATAGAAACTTGTTCAATTCTCTGAGATCTAATATAGGTCTGTAGCCCCCTGTTTTCTTTGGGATAAGAAAGTAGGGGGAGTAGAACCCTGAGCCCTGTTGAAGAAGGGGTACTTCTTCTATTGCCCCTTGGGCAAGAAGGGTAGCAATCTCCTGACCCAGAAGGTCGAGGAGAGATGTTGGAGAATTGAACTGTCTCACCATGGTGTGAGGAGGAAGGTTTAAGAAATGAAGCTTGTAGCCCTCCCTTATGATGGAGAGGGTCCATTGCTCTGCTGTGATTTGTTCCCATCTGGGAGCAAAGTGAGCTAACCTTCCTGGAATGATGAGAGGCTCTGGTTCTTTTAGAGCCAGAAAGGCTAAGTTCTCTAGTTGAAAGTCAAAGGCCCTGAGGAGGCTGAGGCTGTTGGGCCGTAGCAGCCCTTGCATCCTTAGGCTTGGCCTGTTTAGGTTGTTGCTGTCGCTTTGCAGCAAAACGACCTGCAGAAGATGCCTGTTGACCATAATCAGGATAATATCTCCCCTTTTTGGGAAAAAATCCCTTTTTGAACAACCTTTTCTTAACAGGAGCAGAAGTAGACTTTGAAAGTCTATCTAAAGCAGAATTTTCAGCATCCATCTGAGTGGCCTTTGCTTGCCAATCTTTGCCAAAAAAAGTTTTCACCTGTACAAGGAAGATTTCCTAGTCCATCCTGAACCCAGGGTTCCAAATCAGAAGCTTGTAGCCAAGCAACTCTGCGTGCACCTATGGCACATTCAAAAGAGTCAAAGGCTGCACGGTTGGAAAACTTGGAAACATCTTGGGCATATTTAAGCAAGGTGAGAAACTCCTCTCTTTTATCTTCTGAAACAAAAGGAGATAAAGTTTGTAGGTGATCTGTAACTTCTTTTAGAAACAGCCCCATATAGAGACTATAGGAGTTGATTCTAGCCACAAGCATATTGGCCTGGAAAATTCTCCTGCCAAAAGCATCTAAGGTTCTGCATTCTCTTCCTGGAGGATTAGATGAGTGCCTTTTTGCACTCTTTATCCTCTTCATAGCAAACTCCACCACAATAGAGTGGTGAGGAAGCTGAGTCTTATGAAGCCAGGACAAGGAGGAACACGGTACATGGTGTCCAACCTACGAGAATGAGGGGAGGTGGTGAGAGGTGTCTCCCATATGCCCAACATGTGATCATAAAGGATCTCATGAATTGGTAAAGTAGCTGCCTCTTTAGGAGCCTTAGGGTATTGTAAGATATCCAATTTTTTGGCTCTAGGCTCAGCTTCAGGGGCCACTGAAATGGAGAGGCCCCTGGCCACTTCCCTAATGAAGTCTTGAAAAGACAAGTCTTCTGGAGGAGACATTCTTCTTTTTGGAGAGGAGGGCTCCTGAGGAAGGAGTACCGATGCTTCGACAGAAACCTCTGATTCATCAGAGTCTTCAGAGGAATCAAAGTATCGCCTATCTGGATGCTCCTGCAGAGCCCGATATGCGTACCGAGTGGTATCGACATCGGGAGTGATCGGTACTGATGGGCATCACAGAACAGGGTACCGCTGCAGTTGACACCGAAGCCAATGCAATCGGTACCGGCACTGGAACCGATATCGGTGCCGGAACCGGTACCGACAACGGAGTTTGTTGCGGTACCGGAGGCATCGCAGCTTGTATGAATGCCGTAATGGCACGCTGCATGGTCAGAATATTCTGATCCATCGACGCCACCAATGTCTGGATGTCGGTACCAGTGGGAACCACCGGTACCCCAGAACATGGCAACAGGTGATCGGTCGAGGCCGAGCCATCGATGTCAACCTGTGACCCCATAGATAAAGCTTTGGAAGCCGGAGCCTCCCGCCGGGATAATTTTGCCGGTGCGGATTCCTCGAGAGCAAGCCTGGAGGCATCTCAATACTTAGAGGGAGATCTACCCTTCGAGGACCGGCTAGACTTGAGTTTGGTTACCTGAGATCCATGGGAGGAAGCAGCAGCCCTGGAAGACGTCAATGCTACCGAAGCTGCATCAGAGGGAAACAGGGTACTGAGCTTGGCTGCTCGATTCTGTAGACCTCTTTTAGACATCATGGAACAGGACTCACAATCCGTGATGGAGTGGTCAGGACCCAAACATTTTAGACACCAGTCATGGGTGTCAGTGACAGAAATAGTGCTGCTGCACATTCGTGCATTTTTTAGACCCAGAAGCGGGCTTCTCCATGAGGAGAATTTAGGTAGGCCTAAGGACAAAAGAAAAAAGCACAGAAGTGAAAATATTAAAAAAAAAAAAAAGACTACTAAGAAGAAAAAAAGACCGGTGGTACCGGTCCGACATTGAAGAAGGCAGACGCGCGACCAAAGAAATAAAATAAAGAACTTCTTCAGCGGTGACAGTAACACGACCTGCTGGCTCCGCGGAAAAGAATTACTGGAGAGAGGCGGTTAGGAAAGGCGGGAAGGCAGCACGCAGGCGCTGTGGGATGCTCCCAAAAGCTTTCCTTTTGGACGCTGGGGAGCGTTCCCGCGCAGGCTCCGTCAGTACCGACGATACCCATATGTGAAGACTTATTCCTGCTTGTTCCTGGAGATAAGGCTTACCAGCCTATAGTTTGTCTCCTCTTCTCTATTACCACTTTTGTGAAAAGGAACCACATCAGCCCTTCTCCAGTCCTGTGGGACCTCTCCTGTCTCCAAGGATCTATTTGAAAACACCCTTTAAAGGTCCTGCCAAAACCTCTGAGCTTTTTCAGTATCCTGGGATGTATCCCATCCAGTCCCATAGCCTTGTCCATTTTCGGTTTTGCAAGCTGTTTAAACACATCTTCTATGAATAGTGTGGTATCTATTCCATTCCAATTTGTATATTTGTCACTCATATGTGATCCTTCTCCAGGATTTTCTTCTGTGAAAACAGAAGTATTTGTTTAGCAATTTTGCTTTTTCAATGTCACTTTCTGCAAATCCGTCCGACACTTCTGAGTCTTCAATTCCACCTTTGATCTTCCTCTTCTCCCAATTATACCTGGAAAACATTTTGTCTCCACACTTCACGTCTTCAGCCATTTTTTCTTCCACCTTTGCTTTTGTTATCCTTATTTCTCCCTAATCTCAATTTTGTACTTATTTTTTTTCTTTTTGACACATTTCACTAAGATATAGCACCTCTTGTCAAGAGTTCAGGTGACATGGAAATTGTCTGTCCTTGCGCACATTTGTTTGTGTATGCGTAAGCAAATACACTATGCATATGTGAGCCAAGATTACAGTTCAGGCTTCCCTCATTGCAATTGACTGAATGGTGGAGCCATGGTGGCAAAAAAGAAATTGCCCTGATCTCACAGTTTGAAATCTTGCAAGACTTGAAACTGGGAGATCGGCCTAAACTTCCTGTCCCATGTTGTTCCACCATTCAGAGAGCTGATTGCAGTGGGGGAAGCCTGAACTGTGGTGTTTGAGGTGCTACAGCCAAGGATAAGAATGGGAGAGTGAAAGAGGGACTGGATGAAAGGGGGGGGGTGGTATGAGAGTGAGAGACACAGACGGGAAGAGGGATAGAAAGAGAGAAAGATGATGGAGGAATCCTGGGAGGGTGGTCATAAGAGAGAAAAACAGACATATACCCCTCCAATACTCCTCATGAGACACACACGCATCCTGAGGCTCCCTCCTGACACTTGCTATGAGACACACATTTATTTATTTATTTACATTCTCTTATATAACGCGCTATTCTGCATCAGTGCGGTTTACATTGAACTGAAATTACATTGAACAGGGCATTTTAACTTGGAGATAACTATTTTACAGGGAACATGGGCTATGGAGGGTTAAGTGGCTTGCCCAAGACCACGAGGAGCACCTGTGGGACTAGAAACCCCAGTCCTTCCGGCCCAAGGTTGCTGTCCTCTAGTGGGATTTGAACCCCTCACCTTCCGGCCTGAAGTACCTTGCCCCAACCACTAGGCCACTCCTGTGGAGGAGTGGCCTAGTGGTTGGGGCAAGGTCATACATGCCTGATTTTAGAAATGATGGAAACATGCAATTGTGTTATACAGTTTAAAAAAAAAAAGTTGCAAAGCGTACATTAAGTAGCCACAGCACAATGGGCTGCAAATTTCAACATATTATTCTCAATAACTTCAAGATCTTTTTCTTGGGTGGTGGCTCCTAACACAGAACTCTGCATTGTGCATCTGTAGTTGGAATTTTTCATTGTATACATCATTTTTGTACTTGTCCACATGAAGTTTCATCCATCATTTAGATGCACGCATTCCTAGTCAGAGCCAGATTTTAAGTGGGGACACCCATTGGCAAGAGGGGGACATGTCCTCCCATTCCCCTCACCTTTGCCTATATAGCAGCAGTGAGACCCAAGCAAAGGCAGCAACGCCTAAAATGGAATTGAACACGAGTCATGCAAAGCCGGTGAAAGGATATCAGGCACCCTAAGCAAACCTCATTCCCGTCGTCTCCCCTGGGACCTACAGCAGTGGCAATGACATTAAAACAGCAACACAGTGCTTGCAGTGCGTGCTGTTGGTGCCATGCTCTGACCAGCTGCTTCTGCCTCCTCTAATGCAGGCTTCTTATTTGCATGGGGGAAGAAGCAGCTGGTCAAAGCACAGTATCAACAGCACGCAGCATTAGAGGTCTTGGGTAAGTACTGCGTTGCTGTTTGAATGTCATTGCCATCACTGCAGATCTCTGAAAGGGGCCACAGTGGGCGGCCTCGAAAGGTTTGCACTCTAGATGACTGCAGCGCCAGCCCTGGGTACATGCAAACCTTCCCATGCTGACAGGGCGATGAGATGTTCTGCACTCTCCACTTGCATGGTTAACTGCAGCCACTCGTGAGCAAAGGGAGAAGCGTGCCATGGGCTCTGCGACTGCAGTGGGGCTTGCAGGCCCAAATTGAGGTATTGTGGCAGGTGCAGGCCTGTGACCCACGGTGTCTGACATAAGCAGGCCAGCATGGCTAGCTTGACCTGTAAATGAGGCCTGTGGAGAGGCCTATAGGATTGCACATCCCCCAATATGCTGCTATTGTAAGATAGAACTCAGTAGAAGTATTGAATTAGCTTAGGTATGCAGAACTGTAGAACTGAAAGATGGAAAAATACAGAAAAGACATGTTTAAAAGTTACTGATAAGAAAAAGAACATCTGCAAAGAAATAATTAGGAGTGCTGACAGATGAGTTACAGAACCTTGCTCTTCTGCACGTACAAATTGGTTCTATGGCCTTGAGAGTGTGAAAGTAACAAGTTGATGAACTGACCATTGTAATTGGGACTAGAAGGGGGGCAGGCAGGTGTCATGCCCACAGAAGGGACATAATTTGGTAAACTTATCAGTACCGGGACCAATGGAAGAGGTACGGGAGGTACGGGAGGTTACCGGGACCAATGAAATGCTTTTCTATACCTAGAATGGAACAAAAGTCTATAAAAGTTGTTGTAATGCTTGAAAACTTTGCTCAGCCATTTTGAAATTGACTGGTTCGAGACTTGTGCACAAATAAATGATTTGGACCTTCTGAACAGACTCCTGGTATCATTGGTTTGTCTGCGCTTTGCTGCTACATATTCTTGGTGCGTTGGCCGGGAAGTTGTGGAATCAAAGTGTATATAGGGCAATATACCACGACTTTCCGCCTCTATAGGCTTGGTCCTGCCGGGATCGCGCCCTTCCGACGAGGGCTGCTCCCTGGCGCCACCGGTCCCTTGTATCGGAGGGAGCTGGTCGGACCTCGGCGGGTGCCGGGCCCGGTTGGAGCCAACGCCTCAAACCCGAGTGAGGGGAGTCCGAGGTCCAACTCATGCGCCTGCTTGGGAAGTTTGAGGACCGGATCCGGTGAGTATAGTTTTGATTTTGGGTCTAGACAGAAATAGAAAGAGCAGTACTGCCATTGGAATTTGGAATTTGTAATCTCGAGATATTGGGAATTGGTAAGAGAGCATGATCAACTCTCAAGGAAGAGCCGAGTAACCCCGCATGGGAATTCGCTGGGTGAAACCCTCATCCTTTTTGTAATTGGGAAAAAGACTAGTCAGAACAGATAGAAACGAATGCATTCTGGGATACGTTGCTAGCATGATTGTGTGAACGAAGTGTGAATGAGAGGTCTGGCAGCACGGACCAAGTGAAGGCGGACCCCTGAGTAGCGCATTTCCTGACCGGGCGACCGCGTTCAGGTCGCGAAAAGGGGGAAGCGATTGTCGTCTTGTCTTGTTATTTGTATTCCCTATACGTTTCCAGGGCCGTGAGGACCCCTTACCCACGGTCCGCCCTCCTTTTCCCTTCTGTCTGTTGTTGCGCGCACACATCGAAATGGGAGGGGCGGGGTCTACTAGAAACACTCCATTAGAATGTATGATCGCACATTTTAAAGAGGGATATTCAGGAGATTATGGTATTAAAATGACAGCAGCCCGTTTGCAGATTTTGTGTACTAGGGAGTGGCCCGATCTAGACCCCATCTGGCCCCGAGAGGGAACGTTCACTGTAGAGATTATTCAGTCAATACACCGTAGAGTGCGGGTAGCGCACCCTGATCAGTACCCCTATATAGATTCCTGGTTAAGTATTTGTGAAGATCCGCCCCCCTGGGCGCAGCGCTGTTATGAGGAACAGTGCAGAATAATGTTAGCTAAAACAGATTCTAGACAGAAAACGGAACAGCCTAGAATGAAAGAGCAGGATAAGAAAGCCAAGAAGAAGCCCATCTTGGTAGATCCTGATTCCCCAGAAATAGTCCTCAGGCAGCCCCGAACCCCAGGTCCAGTAAGAGTAGCCCGGCGTCCTGCCCCAGAACCCCAGAGACGGCCAGAGCTGAGGCGGGACCCAACCCCTGATCCCCCTCCTGGAGGAGAGAAAGAGGAAGAATTAGTGGAAAGAGAAGAGGAGGACATAAAAGGCGAGTCAGAAGTGGAGATAGAAGAAGGAGAAAGAGAGAATCCCCCAGACGAGGAGGACAGTGTACAAATAATTGAGAAAGCCAGCGCTAGCACTAGCACGCCAGTGAGAGAGAAACCCAAAGCAAAACCTGTTGAGAAAAAGAAAGAGACTCCTGCAAAGGCAACGACAATAACCCTTAGATCCCAAAAGACACCTATGGCGGCCAAACTGTTTCCCTTACGGCAAGTCCCGGGAGTGCCCGTAAAGAATGATAATGATGAAGTGGTAGCGGGACCCCTAACTTATGTATATATCCCTTTCTCTACAACTGATTTATTAAATTGGAGGTCGCATTATGCCTCCTATACTAGTAAGCCCCAGGAGCTGACAGAATTAGTAACTAGTATTATGGAAACTCACCAACCCACTTGGCCAGATTGCCGTCAGCTCCTGACCACCCTATTCACAACAGAAGAACGAGCAAGAATTAGAAAAGCAGCTATTGAATGGATGGCAGAGAACCCCGTAGCTCTGGGACCAGGGCAGAATATAATAGACCGTCGGGAAGCAGCGCAGAGAGAATTCCCGAATGAAGACCCCCAATGGGATCCAAATACAGATGAAGGATCCACAGCCCTAGCCCGTTTTCGCCAAGGCTTTTTACAAGGCCTGAGAAGGGGGGGCCAAAAAGCTATGAACCTTTCCAAAGTTGCAGGAGTTATCCAAGGGATAGATGAGAGCCCAGCAGATTTTTATGAGAGATTAACTGAAGCATACAGAATGTATACTCCCTATGATCCCGAGGCACCAGGAAGTTTATGTATGGTGAATTCTGCTTTTGTAAACCAGTCTCAACCAGACATTAGACGTAAATTACAGAAATTAGAAGGGTTTGCGGGCATGAATGCAACACAGTTAGTGGAAGTCGCTCATAAAGTGTATGTGAATCGTGATACTGAAAGACAGAGAGAATGTGATAGAAAGATGAAGAAGAAAGCTGATTTTCTGGCTGCGGCCATAGTTGAAAAGAAAAGGGGAGGTGTCCCTAGTCGAAGGAGCAGAGGAAGAGGGCAGGGTCAAGGCGGAGGCCGGACCCAGAGACTAGGCGTGAACCAATGCGCCTATTGCAGAGAGGAAGGACATTGGAGAGATACGTGCCTGCAACTCGAAGACGCCCAGCAAGATGACGACAACGATCATCAGTGGCGAGAAGAAAGACGAGGCCGTCCCCGAAATCGCGGAGGAGCCAATCGAGAACAATTCCAGCGAGAGAGAGGAGGAGCCATTCAAGCATTGGCCACACAAGCCCATGATGAGGATGACGTGGATTAGGACAGACCGGGCTCCAAGTTTGCTTTAGGTCTCCAGGAGCCTATGGTCGGAATACAAATAGGAGACCAAATTATGAACTTTATGGTTGATACTGGAGCACAGCATTCAGTAATAGACAAAAAGATAGCCCCATTTACTACAAAAGCAGTCACCATTATAGGAGCAACTGGTGCCAAAGCCACAAAGTCTTTTCTTCAAAACCGAATATGCAGTCTAGGAGGACAGCAAGTAACTCATCAATTCCTTTACATGCCCGAATGTCCAGTGCCATTACTGGGACGAGATATGCTGGCCAAACTTCAAGCACAGATATCTTTCTCTGAACAAGGAGAAATGCAAATGACAGTAAATCCCCAAGCCAAACCAGCAGGAATAATGCTGCTGACAGTGCCCCGAGAAGAAGAATGGAGGTATTACGTTGATGACTCCATCCAAGATACCTATTTTGAACAAACTTTAAAGAACATCGATGCACCACCTGGAGTATGGGCAGAAGGCAGTCCCCCAGGCCTAGCCAAGCATATAGCTCCAGTGATTGTAACCCTCAAGCCTAGTGCTACACCAGTGCACATCAAACAGTACCCTCTCCCAAGAACTGCAATTGAAGGCATTCATCGCCACCTACAAAGATTGCTCGAGTATGGCCTACTAAAAGTATGTCAATCCCCATGGAACACTCCACTTTTGCCAGTAAAGAAACCTGGGACAGATGATTATCGCCCAGTGCAAGATTTGAGAAGAGTAAATGATGCCGTTGAAACCATACATCCAGTTGTACCCAATCCTTACACTCTTCTAGGACTGATACCTGCTGAAGCTACCCATTTCACTGTACTGGATTTGAAAGATGCATTCTTTTGCATAAGATTAGCCCCTGTAAGCCAAATATTGTTTGCATTCGAATGGCAGGACCCCATCTCTGGAAGAGGGGGCCAACTCACCTGGACAAGATTACCCCAAGGATTCAAGAATTCGCCTACCATCTTTAGCGCTGCACTAAATCAAGACCTTTCAAGCTATCCAGTAGCCCCGGGGAAGAGAGTGCTTCTCCAATACGTGGATGATCTGTTGATAGCTTCCATATCAGAAAGTGAATGTATACTAGCCACCAAAGACCTCTTGCAGTTACTAGATGAAGCTGGATACAAAGTTTCCAGAGCCAAAGCACAGCTATGCCAAAAAGAAGTGAAATACTTGGGTTTTCGTATTACCCAAGGAAGTAGAAGATTAGGCAGAGAAAGAAAAGAAGCAGTATGCAGAATTCCAACTCCAACAACCAGAAAGCAAGTCAGAGCCTTTCTGGGAGCGGCAGGATATTGCCGAATCTGGATACCTAACTTTGCCCAAATTGCCAAACCACTATATGAAGCCACAAAAGGAGAAGAAAAGTCACCATTGGAGTGGGGACTTGAGCAGGATACAGCCTTCCAGAAGTTAAAGGAAGAATTGATGTCATCACCAGCACTTGGACTACCAGATGTCCACAAACCTTTCCACTTGTTTGTACATGAAGCACAGGGAAATGCCTTGGGCATGTTGACTCAGAAATTGGGAAATTGGGAGCGACCTGTAGCATACCTATCGAAACAATTGGACCCTGTGGCCAAAGGATGGCCACCTTGCTTGAGAGCAGTCGCAGCTACAGCGCTATTAGTGAGCGAAGCAGACAAGCTCACACTAGGACAGAACATACGAGTCACTGTGCCACATGCAGTCCTTGCCCTTATGGAACAAAAAGCAAATTATTGGCTCACCAATTCCCGAATGTTGAAGTACCAGAGCATGTTATGTGAAAACCCACAGATACAACTTGAAGTGAGCCATGCCTTGAATCCAGCCACCTTGATACCCATCAGTGAAGAACTCCCAGAACATGACTGTATTGAAGTCATGGAGACTGTGTTCTCCAGTCGACCTGACTTGACAGATGTGCCTATAGACAATCCCGACCAGATCTATTATGTTGATGGGAGCAGTCTCATCCTTGATGGACGACGCTGTGCCGGATATGCAGTCGTCACTCAACACGAAGTAGTTGAATCATCAGCTCTAGCCTCAGGCACATCAGCCCAGAAAGCCGAATTGATAGCACTTACCAGAGCATTGTTGTTAGGAGAAAAACTTGTGCTGAATGTATATACAGATTCCAAATATGCTTTCACTACTTTACATGCCCATGGAGCTCTCTATAAAGAAAGAGGACTCATCACATCCGGAGGAAAATCAGTCAAGTATGGTCCCGAGATATTGATGTTACTTGATGCAGTCTGGGCCCCAACACGTGTAGCTGTCATGCATTGTAGAGGACATCAAGCAGGAAAAGGAGAAGTTGCCCGAGGAAATAGATTTGCAGATGCCTCAGCACGACAAGCAGCTATGACAGGACAGATTGCCCCACAAGCTATGCCAATGCAAGCAGCATTGTTTCCAGTACCTTTGAATCTATGGACCCCACGATATACCACCAAAGAATTGGACTACTATTGTAACAGAGAAGATGGAATACTGAAAGATGGATGGATTGAGCTGCCACCAGAAGAGGGCAGTCAACCTCCTGGACGAATAGTAATTCCTGAATTGTTAGGACCATCCTTTGTCAAAGCCTTCCACGAAGCCACCCACTATGGGAAGAGTGCTATGGAAAAAGCACTCAGACCACATTTCTACATCCCTCTGATGACAACCATATCAGCCTCAGTAGCACGTCAATGTCTAACCTGTGCCAAAAATAATGCCAAGCAAGGCCTTATTACGGCACCCCGAGTTCAGTCAGGAGGTGTCACCCCCATGCACAACCTCCAAGTTGATTTTACCGAAATGCCAAAAGCCAATGGATACCATTATCTACTAGTATTAGTTTGTACTTTCTCTGGGTGGGTAGAAGCATTCCCAACCAGAACTGAGAAAGCCCGAGAAGTTACCAAAGTCTTAATGAGAGAGATTGTCCCCAGATTTGGAATCCCAGCAGTAATAGGGTCAGACAATGGACCCTCATTTGTCTCCCAAGTTACTCAGCAGTTAGCAAAAGCTTTGCAGATACAGTGGAAACTCCACACTGCATACAGACCCCAGAGTTCAGGGAAAGTTGAGCGAATGAATCGTACCTTAAAAGCCCAAATGTCCAAGCTTTGTCAGGAGACACACTTGAAATGGCCCCAAGTGCTCCCCATAGCTTTACTCAGAATACGCTCAGCTCCTGTAAAGTCAACAGGATTTTCCCCTTTTGAAGTTTTGTATGGTAAACCCCCACCAATAGTGCAGGGAATCAAAGGAAGTTTAGCCCAGATTGGTTCAGAAGTAACCAGACAAGAACTCCTAGCTCTTAGTTTTGTTCTGCAGACTCTCCATACGTGGATCCAAGACCAGTTGCCTATCAACTTGACGGAACCCTTGCATCCCTATCAGCCTGGTACTTCGGTGTGGATCAAAGATTGGAAGAAGACACCGTTGGAACCCCATTGGAAGGGACCGTACACCGTCATCCTGTCTACCCCAACTGCAGTAAAGGTAGCCGAGATCGACGCCTGGATCCACCACAGCAGAGTCAAGCCCGCCGCCGATCCTGAACCAGAGCAGTGGACAGCAGAACAGCATCCTGATGTACCCTTGCGAGTTACTCTGAGACGGCAACCAGCAGCATAGACACTTCATCACAAGTGCTTTGCAGTAGCCAAGTCTTTCGAAGAGGATTGCTGTTTTCCATGCAGCAACAGTTTTGTTTCAACGAACCCAATTTGTGTGTGATTTGACACACTACTTTGAGACTACATTGACTAAGCCAGACTTCACAAGCCAACTGAAATTGCTAAAAAGTTGGTTAATGTGTACTGGACATCTTGAGGATCTTCAATCAACACTCAGCACCCGTTAAATTGCTTCATTAGCAAACGGGACGAAGAATAAAAGACCGTCGTGATCAAGATCAGCAAGCTGAGGATTCAGAAGAACTCCAATCAACATCAACATGTATCTTTGTTTTTGCTTTGCTTTGGTTGCCTTCTTTGGAGGTTTTGAACTGACTTATGCTTTACCTCCATGCACTGCTTGCATTACTTCTACTAGAACTGGACTGAAAGTAACTCAGACTTTGCTTTATCATTCTTACTATACCTGCAAGGGAACAGTAACTCGGTGTATCTATAACACCACTGAACTAAATGTTTGCACTCATGGCAAAATCAAAGCATGCTATAATCCGCATCAGAATCCATCCTATTACACGTTGGAAATAAGATGGAAGGATGCAGATGGACCTATATTAGCTGCTACACCACCACTTAAAGACATTACTAAACCTGCTGTTTTGAATTTTGATGCATGTAATGCCATTAATAGAGATAGTCAGTCCACCTGTGGTACATGGGAGAAAGCGTATAGAAATGACCATAAGTATATGTGTCCAGAAGGTGCCACAAATTGGTGGAAG
Organism: Ichthyophis bannanicus; assembly: GCA_033557465.1. Taxonomy (NCBI): domain Eukaryota; kingdom Metazoa; phylum Chordata; class Amphibia; order Gymnophiona; family Ichthyophiidae; genus Ichthyophis; species Ichthyophis bannanicus. The sequence continues at coordinate 1,105,087,745 of CM066032.1, read as the reverse complement.
TGTACAGGTAAAACAGGATCAGGCTATAGTACTGCTACAGCGACAGATTACTATTGCCCGTATTGGGGATGTGTTTTTTATGCTACCTGGAACACTGGTATAACTGATGAGAAAATAGATAAACGAATGGCTACTCTAACCAAGCCAACCACTAATGATAAATGTCAGAAAGATGCTTGTAACCCCTTACACTTACGTATACACAATCCCCATGCATGGAAACAAGGATACAAGTTTGGTTTACGTATTGCTGGAGGAGCAATAGATCCAGGGACCATTGTGTATATCAGATTGAATACCCAAGCCCACAAGTCATCTAAGTATCATATTCATAATACCTTTTATGAAGCCATGCATGTAAATAAGTTTGAGATCCCTCACCCTTCACAGAATTTATTTCTAGAATTAGCCGGAGCAGTAGTATCTAGTCTTAAGATCTCAGATTGCTATTTTTGTGGCGGAACCCAAATGGGAGACCAATGGCCATGGGAAGCCCAAGAATTGAATTATTCTATGACCTACAACCAGACTGAATTACACAAGACTACCAGTGAATGGGTGTTAGCGCACTCAATCGTTGGACGTCTTTGCTATGCCAGAACTGGACCCCAGTTCACCCAAAAGGTAGGACAGCTGGTCTGTCTTAGCCAGAAGTACTATAATGCCACGACCAAAAAGACAGCATGGTGGTCAGGAATCAGACATCCTGAACCTCCTAACCCTTTAGCCAGATTTCCTGAACTTGCAGGTCTATGGACTAACCTTGCCAAAGTCCAAGCCTGGCAAGCCCCACCTGGCCTATATTGGATCTGTGGAAACCGAGCATATGCACAACTCCCGCCACACTGGGGAGGAGCATGTGTCTTAGGAACCATCAGACCTTCTTTCTTCCTGTTAAACACTGAACATGGAGAACAATTAGGATACCCTGTATACACTACCCACAGACACAAAAGAGCATTGAGACAGAAAAGAGAAGCCTTACAGATAGGCAAGTGGGAGAAGTGGCAAGGTGATGATTGGCCACCAGAAAGAATTATTGAGTATTATGGACCTGCCACTTGGAATGATGATGGTATGTATGGTTATCGTACTCCCATCTATATGATTAATCGTATTATTCGCTTACAGGCAGTAGTTGAGATAATAACCAATGAAACTAGTCATGCTCTTACGCTTTTGGCTAGGCAAAGTACTCAGATGCGCACTGCTATATACCAGAACCGCTTAGCACTTGATTATTTGTTAGCAGCTGAAGGAGGAGTATGTGGTAAGCTGAATTTAACTAATTGCTGTTTGAAAATAGATGATAAGGGTCAAGTAGTTGAAGAAATTGCTAAAGATATGCAAAGACATGCTTATGTGCCAGTACAGACTTGGCACGCATTGAAATTTCCTAACTGGTTTGCTAACCTTTTCTCTTGGCTGGGAGGATTTAAGACTTTCATTGTTTTAGTACTAATCCTTGTTGCTGTCATCCTCTTATTACCATGTTTAATCCCATGTTGTATGCGTTCCATTCATAGTGCTATTGATAACACAGTAGAGCGGAAAACCGCAACTAAAATAATGGCTTTATACAAAGCTAGTCCTAGTAGAAATCCTTCAATCATGATGTGATTCTTCTAAAAGTGATTTAATTCTCACACCTTATTGAGTAATAGGGTGAGATTAATCAAAGGGGGGAATGTGGCAGGTGCAGGCCTGTGACCCACGGTGTCTGACATAAGCAGGCCAGCATGGCTAGCTTGACCTGTAAATGAGGCCTGTGGAGAGGCCTATAGGATTGCACATCCCCCAATATGCTGCTATTGTAAGATAGAACTCAGTAGAAGTATTGAATTAGCTTAGGTATGCAGAACTGTAGAACTGAAAGATGGAAAAATACAGAAAAGACATGTTTAAAAGTTACTGATAAGAAAAAGAACATCTGCAAAGAAATAATTAGGAGTGCTGACAGATGAGTTACAGAACCTTGCTCTTCTGCACGTACAAATTGGTTCTATGGCCTTGAGAGTGTGAAAGTAACAAGTTGATGAACTGACCATTGTAATTGGGACTAGAAGGGGGGCAGGCAGGTGTCATGCCCACAGAAGGGACATAATTGGATAAACTTATCAGTACCGGGACCAATAGAAGAGGTACGGGAGGTTACCGGGACCAATGAAATGCTTTTCTATACCTAGAATGGAACAAAAGTCTATAAAAGTTGTTGTAATGCTTGAAAACTTTGCTCAGCCATTTTGAAATTGACTGGTTCGAGACTTGTGCACAAATAAATGATTTGGACCTTCTGAACAGACTCCTGGTATCATTGGTTTGTCTGCGCTTTGCTGCTACAGTATGACAGCAATGGCAATGCTCTGGCACTGGAGACAGTTGCCTATGATGCTTATGCCTAAATCCAGGCATAGGCCTACACCTAGTCTCAAGATCTGCCTGCAATGCCTCATAATCCTCTGCTGTTTTAATAGCTTTCAATAATTTTGCTGTGTTATTACCAATTTTTTTCACCTCAAATGTGTTTCCTTTTTCCAGATCATTTATGAATATGTTGAAATGTAGCAGCGAAGTGCACGCAATGAATAAAACCAGGAGTCAGCTGCAGGATCCAAGCGAATTTATTGTGCAAGGGCTCAGACAGGAGAGCATCCAAAAAGGACTGAGCAATGGAGTACAGGAGCAAATTCCTTATATACAATTTTTACAGTTTGATACAGGCAAACTTTCTATTGGTCCCAACGCCCCTTGCACCTGTCCAATCGGGGACCCTCTCTGGGCCTAGCTCCCTGTTCCCCCTTCTCAGACTATTCTAACAAAGGCATAGTCTTAGACACTGATACATTTCTACTTCAAGGTCATTTCTAGCTCAGAGAATGCAGGAACATGTCTATCATCAGCATAGAGGAATTATACAAGTTTTTCAAAAAGCAGTGTAAAGCAGTTCAAAGCCGTTTCTTAAACTCTGGTTTTCTTCAACACCAGTCTCAAGTGGGGGTTGGGGTCTAGGCCTAGTTTACAGGCCATAGCCTACCACAAAACAGCACAGGTCCCAATACAGACCCTTGGGTCACTCCACTATTAACCATTTAATCCTACTCTGTATTCTGCCATTTGCTCAGCTCCCAATTTACAATAGGATATTGCCTCAGATTCCATGACTTTTTTTATTTCCTTAGAAACTATCAAATGTCTTCTGAAAACCCAAATACACCATCAACCAGTTCACAGTTATCCACATATTTATTTATACTTTCGAAACAAAACTAGTAAGGCAAGACTCCTTTAGCCAACCCATGTTGGCCCTTCCCATTAAACCACATCTATTTATATGGTCAGTAATTTTGCTTTTTAGAATAGCATCTAACATTTTACCCAGAGCAGACATGTTCGCCTGTCTATAGTTTCCCAGATCACCAGTAGAACCCTTTTTAAAAAAACAAACAAAAAAAAAACCTGGCATTATACTAGCCACCCTTCAATTCTCAGATTATATGGCCATTCTAGTTTAGAAATTTCCAGGTCGATATTTAAAGGCAATCTAGACAGCGGTAGCCGCAATCTGAATAATCACCTTATGTGGAACTATCTGTAGATATTCAGCAGCACCAACTTAACATAAGAACACAAGAAATGCCCAGTATCCTGTTTTCAACAGTAGCCAATCTAGGTCATCAGTACCTAGCAGGTTCCCAAAAAGGTACACATGTTCCAAAATGCTTGTCCCCGGGGTAAGCAGTGGATTTCTCAGGTCCTCTTTAATAATGGTTTATGGACTTTTCCCTCAGGAACTTGTCCAAACCTTTTTTAAACCCAGCTACACTAACAACTTTTACTATATCCTCCGGTAATGAATTCCAGAGTTTGATTACGCATTGAGTGAAAAAAAAATTCTTATTACTGTACTGTACTTAAATGGGTTACATTGTAGCTTCATTGCACGTCCCCCAGTCTTTCTTCTTCTTGATGGAGTAAACGACCTAAGTTTACCCATTCTACACCATTCATTAATTTACAGACATCTATCACATCTCGCCTCAGCCGTCTCTTTTTTCAAGTTGAAGAGCCCTAACGTTTTAAGCCTTTCATCATAGGGACAATCTTTCCATCCCCTTTACCATTTTGGGGATGGAAGGATACTCCTATGAGGAAAGGCTTAAAAGGTAAAGGCATCACTGAATATCCTTACAGACCCCTACAGCACTATCCCGATAAGCTCTTCGGTCCATGTACTGCCCCAGCACTATCTAGATAGCTATCCGGATTACAGTCTCGATACTGCTGCTATCTGGATAGTGGCAGCACTTGCCACTTTCTCCAGAGATATTTAGCACTAGCCACAATTCAGATACTGGATTATATTTAAACACTGACCACAGTATCTAAGCAAACAATCACCCATTCATGTTCAAGTTCTTTCAGGAAATGGGTCCAGAGCAGTGATGGCTACCAAGAGGGCTAGGTTTATTTTAGAAAACAAACAAGCTGTAACTCGCCACTCTTTCTCCCAGGACAAGCAGGATGAGTCAGCCACAAGTGGTGACGTCATCTGACGGAGCCAAAGACGGAAGTACTCTCACTAGCCCAGAAGGCTTTAGCCTTCTGTGCATGGCTAGTGACCCCACCTCTAGATCCGCCCCTAGCTGGTCAGATTTTCGTCTTCCGCCTTGCCAGCAAGACTTTTTTTGTATTACTCTCATCACTCACCTCTACAATGAAGAAACCAGGCTTTAAAAAGTGTACGGGGTGCTCCAGGAAGATGGCTAATTCGGACACTCATCATCTCTGCCTTAGATGTCTGGGTAAGGAGCACCCCGTTGAAGACTGCTCTGCTTGCGGCCGCATGTCTCCCCGGGCCCGCAAGTCCCGCAAGCGTGCCCTCCGGGAGTTGTTCTCCCCCTCCGCTGAAGCTGTTCCTGCTGCTGAGTCTGCCGCGGTTGCGGTTTCACCTCTCCAGGGCTCCTCTTCTGCCGCTAGACCGGCCGGAGACGTGCCGAGTTCGGCCTCCGTCTCCCGCCGCGACACTGACTCTCCTTCGGCCATGTGCGTCTCTATGGACGCGGCCATGTCTGCCCTGCGTTCCTCTGCCTCCCTTCCGGTTGCTGCTCTTCCTGTTTCCGGTTTGCCGGCCCCGACTCACTCCGCCGCTCGGCGCAGTGCTGAAGACAGCCCCGGACATCAACGGCGCAGAAAACGCTCTCGGGACACATCCGGCCGGCGCAGAGGCTCCCGAAACAAGCGTGGAGCCTCCAAACGCTGGCGCCGCTCAACTCATCGTGGCAGGAGCCACTACCGCCGCTCCAGCAGCCCCCTTCAGCAACGGAAGAAAAGGAGAAGGAGCAGGAGCAGCTCTCACAGTGCCGATCGACACAAACCATGGCACCGACGTGACAGCCCTGAGAATGCCTCAGACAGCCGCAGCAGCTCCTCCAGCAGCTCCTCGGACAGGACAGCTCGTAAGTCCTCCAGATCTTCAAGATCCTCAGACTGTAGCATTTACTCTGATGAAGGGGACATCTCTCTCCTCTCTGGTCTCTCTTCCCCCTCTCAGGAAAACATTGAGCCGCATCACGCTCCACAGTATCAGGCTCCTGATACCCTGCGCCTCCTCAATGATATGTTGCAGCAATGGGTCTCCACACTCTCAAATCTTGCCTCACAGCGGCTGCCTCAGACCCTGTCCCAGCCAGCGGCGATCACTCCTGAGGTTGCGCTGACAGCCTCCGTCCTTCCTGCGGCGATTGACGCCCCCCCTCCTTTGATGAGGGACGTCGCTGCGGAGGTGTCGCAGCCTGCAGCGCTGTCACACAGTGACTCTCTCTCCATCCCGGCTGCCAACACCCCTCTGGATCAAGCCAACCCTCCCGAGGACTTAACATACTACAAATATGTGCGTAAAGTCATCTCCTCCCTATCCATCACATCAACGGATGCCACGGACCAACGAGCTGAGGTTCAAAATGCACTAAAATTTGTCGACACACCCAAGATGACCACTTCTCTGCCTATCCACCAACTTCTCAGAGACAACCTCTCCAAGATATGGCAGACCCCCGCATCCAACCATCCCTGCCCGTGCAAACTGGATCTTAAGTACGTGATCCAACCCATGCCCGGCTTCGACAAACAGCTACCCCATCAATCCATTGTGGTTGAGTCTGCCCTCAAGCGCTCCAAATCCTCACGTAGCTCCCCCAACGTGCTTCCAGGAAAAGACAACAAGCTACTGGACGACGTGGCGAAGCACGTTTACCAAGGGGCCATGCTAAACGCACAGATCGCGGCTCACCAATTCCAGCACGTCATTTACCAGGACTCGCTGGTGGCTAACATCAAATCCGCAGTCACCCCAATAACTGAAATTCCTGCTGACCTGAACTCTGCCCTCGCAGACCTCGAGGACTGTACGAAGCACCACGGTCGGGCGGCTCACGACGCCTTTGAAACCGCCGTCAGAATTGCCAGCACTGCCATCTCCGCACGCCGGCTCGCCTGGCTCAGGGCCTCAGGCCTACGGACTGATTCACACGACAAGATTTCGGACACCCCCTGCACTGGAGACTCACTTTTCGGCGACAAGGTTAAGGACACGGTGAATGACATGCATGAGCGTTGCACCACGCTTCAAACCCTCAAGGAATCTACAAGACTGACCTCGTTCCTACCGTAAAGGAGGCTCACAATACTCCTCCGCTCCTAAAAACAACAACTATTATCGGAAGTGGCAGCAGCCCAAATACAAACCACAGCCTTACCATCAAAATTACCGGCAGAAGCCGCGACAGCGGGAGCACGCACAGAAGTCTGCGCCCGCCTCCGCAAAAGCCAACCCTAGTTTTTGACTCGCAGCCCGGCCCGCAACTGCCGGCCGGGGGACGGTTGTCAGCTTTCCGGCACTCCTGGGAAATAACAGATCATTGGGTACTCACTATCATCAAGCAAGGCTACCGCATACAATTTTCCTCAGCTCCACTTCAGCGATCACTTCCTCCAAACAAGATTCCCCCGAACATCTGGCTCCTATGACCTCGAAGATAGCATCCCTCCTGGAGGCCAAGGCCATCGAGCCAGTCCCTCCCAGCGAGATCAGCTTGGGTTTTTACTCCAGGTATTTTCTCGTCCCCAAGAAGTTGGGAGGGGTTCGACCCATCCTCGATCTCCGGGAACTCAACAGGCACATAACAAAGGAGAAATTCAGGATGCACTCCCTATCCTCCATTCTACCCCTCATCCAGGCCAATCAGTGGCTGGCCTCTCTGGATCTCCAAGATGCCTACACTCACGTCCCCATTCATCCCCACCACAGGTAGTTCCTTCGCTTCCAGATAGCGGGCAATCACTACCAATACAGAGTCCTTCCCTTCGGCCTCTCTCCTGCCCCCAGAGTTTTCACGAAATGTGTAGCAGTGGCGGCTGCACATCTGCGCAAAGCCGGGGTAATCATGTTCCCCTACTTGGACGATTGGCTATTCACTGCCCCCTCTCCCTCAGAACTTCAGAAGACGGTCAAGAAGGCCACGGCACTACTCGCCTCCCTGGGTTTTCTGGTCAACTATGCGAAGTCTTGCCTTACCCCAGTCCAGAGGCTGGAATTCATCGGGGCCTACATAGATACCACCCAAGCCAAGGCCTTTCCCTCGGAGCAGAAGGCACACCATCATCAACCTTGCCCTTCGAGTCATCAGATCATCACACTCTATGGCAAGAACCATCCTTTGCCTCCTGGGGCACATGGCAGCTACCACCCATGTACTCCCCCTCGCGAGGCTCCACATGCGAGCCCTTCAATGGCACCTCCGCTCTCATTGGTGCCAGCACTCACAGCCCCTGTCCGCCTTGATCCCCATCGACCCCACGGTGGCCAAGGCAATTTGATGGTGGACTCACCCGAAACATTTGTCTCAGGGCAGACACCTCCAGCTCCCGGCGCAACAGATCACAGTGACCACAGACGCATCAGCTCTAGGTTGGGGAGCCCACTGCGCTGGCACTCACACGCAGGGCTTGTGGTCGGCTTCCGAGAGAGGCCTTCACAGCAACATCCTCGAGCTCAGAGCTGTCCGCCACGCACTTCAGGCTTTTCGGGAGCTGATAAAGGGAAGAACCGTCAAGATTCAGACAGACAATCAAGTAACTATGTTCTACATAAACAAGCAAGGGGGCACAGGGTCACGATCTCTGTGCAGAGAAGCACTACGCACGTGGCAACTGGCCCTCTCTTACAGGTGCAGCCTCCAAGCCTGCTATCTGCCGGGAGAGGAGAATGTCATCGCCGACCGCCTCAACAGACAATTAAACCCCCACGAATGGACGCTCCACGAAGAAGTGTCATCGTCCCTTTTCGCGAGATGGGGCCACCTGCTGATCGACCTCTTTGCGTCTCAGGAGAACTCCAAATGCCGCCTTTTCTGCTCCAAGCAGCCAGCGCCACACAGAATAGCAGCGGACGCCTTCGATGTGACCTGGAGCCAGTGGCCTCTAGTCTACGCTTTTCCTCCCACCCCGCTAGTTGCTCGGACAATTCAACAGCTGATCAGGGACAAAGCGTTGGCCATCCTGGTAGTTCCCTACTGGCCCAGGCAAATCTGGTTCCCCTACCTGCACCGCCTAGTGCTGGAACCCCCCATCCACCTCCATCTGAGACCAGACCTGCTCTCACAGGACAACGGAGCACTCCTGCATCCCAACCTGCGGATGCTATCGCTAACTGCCTGGAAACTGAGCGGCTGACCCTAGCCCCATTCAATCTCCCAGCAGAGGTCCAACACATCATTTTAGCATCTCGGCGCCCTTCCACCAGAAAAGCCTACAGCCTCAAATGGCACCATTTTAGCGTATGGTGTGCATCCTGAAGTCTGGACTCCTTCTCATGTCCGGTGCCCTCGCTCCTCCAATACCTTGCTTCCCTCTCATCACTGGGCCTGAAGACTCCGTCCATCAAGGTCCACTTATCGGCCATTGCGGCTTTCCACCACCGAGCAGGTGACGCATCTATAGCAACTCTGCCTCTTGTAGTCCGCTTCATGAAGGGTCTGACAAACCTGCATCCCCCGGTACGCCAACCTGTACCCCCATGGGACCTCAACATCGTCCTCGACCAGCTCACCGGTGAGCCCTTCGAACCGCTGCTGCACGCTGACCTGAAGTTCGTCTCTTGGAAAACACTATTCCTCATCGCTATAACTTCAGCCAGACGGATCTCCGAGCTACACGCTTTGGTAGCTCACCCGCCGTATACCATACTTCATCAGGACAGAGCCTGCCTGCGGACTCACCCCAAGTTTGTCCCCAAGGTGGCCACTGCCTTCCACATCAATCAGACCATCAAGTTGCCCTGCTTCTTCCCAGGGACTCACTCTGATCCGGAGCGACAGCGCCTGCACACCCTGGACTGTGTTAGAGCGCTACATTGCTATCTGGAGCGGACTTCATCCTTAAGGAAGGGCTCACAGCTCTTCGTCTCATACGATCCTAACAAACCTGGGCGCCCAGTATCCAAGCGCACCCTGTCCACCTGGATCTCCTCCTGCATCTCCCTGTGCTTGTCAAGAGCGGGTGCACCTCCTACCTCAGGAATCAGGGCTCACCAGTTGCGGGCGCTGGCCGCTACCATCGCCAACCTGCGCTCCATCCCAGTCCCTGACATCTGCAGAGCTGCCACATGGGCCTCGATCCAGACTTTCCAAAAACACTACTGTCTAGACATGACAAATCAGAGCGGCGCCGCTTTTGGCCTTGCCGTACTGTCCGCGGCAACAAGCACAATGGACTCTGTCTGATAGAAACTACCCCGCCCTTGTTGGCGTTTTGTTCTCTAATGGTTGCTCTGAGTGTTGCACATTTGATAACAGATTATTCCGATTGTTACACATGTTGTTATTGTTGCACATTTTATAAGATTTGCACTGTTACTGCACATTTCATAAGAATTGCATAGTATTGCACAGAATTCTGAATTGTTCAGAGTGTTTGCAGTTTTGCACTGATCTGCACGGTTCCGCAAACCTGCACATTAAACCTTCTTGTTGCACCTTACAATCTGTCTTGTCTCATTGACAGCCCCTCCCCGCCGCTGTAGGTGTAGCTGGGGAGGCACCACTTGTGGCTGACTCATCCTGCTTGTCCTGGGAGAAAACCTAGTTACTTACCTGTAACGTGAGTTCTCCAGGAACAGCAGGATAAGTCAGCCACACCTTCCCACCCTCCTCCCCGGGGGGGGGGGGGGGGGGGAGGGGCCTTGACCTTCCGCCTCCTAGCTTTTTGCACCGGCGCAGCTGGGGAAACTCTGACCAGCTAGGGGCGGATCTAGAGGTAGGGCCACTAGCCATGCCCAGAAGGCTAAAGCCTTCTGGGCTAGTGAGAGTACTTCAGTCTTTGGCTCCGTCGGATGACGTCACCACTTATGGCTGACTTATCCTGCTGTCCCTGGAGAACTCACGTTACAGGTAAGTAACTAGGTTTTTCTTCCTGCTATACCTCAATTGCAGCTTCTGGATCTCACAGCACCCTGGATTTTAGACATGCTCTGCTTTCTACTGTTTAAAAAAAAGAGTAACTTTTTTGATGATTTCTTATACAGTTTTAGAGCCAACATTTTAGAACTTAACATTGGCCTCTCGATTTTTTTTCTCACTTCCAACTTTTGACAGCAGTTCTTAAAGAAACACACACTTACAATCACATTCAACAATTAGCCAATTACCAAATTAAAGATTTAAAAAAAGTATTCCTGTAGGTTGTGATGTGTAGCATTCTGACCTTTACTTTTATTTTTCCAGTTATTTAGTTAGCACAAATAACCCAACCTTGCAATAAAACTGCAAACAATGCAGCCAAAATAAAAGATGGGAAAGCAAAGTCTGTAGAACTGGATGTTCAAAATAATTACATGTTTCTTCAACCTTGATACGATCAAAGTAATTGTTTAAAGTGATCCCACAGTATTTCATGTTTAAGTCTCATCCACTTGAATACTACCACAGTAGAACTACAGAAATGTGTCACCGAGGTAAAGAGTAACAACTAGAGAAAGACAACCCAACTATTATATAATTTACTAAAAATTTCTAGTTTGCCAATCTTAATATAACACTTTGCTTTGGGGTAGGTATTCAAGACTCTCCAAGCTTTATAAAACCTGATGTTAAAGTTGTAGTCATGGCAAACACTAAGGGGTATGTCTATTAAAGTGCATTAGTTGTCCCGCTATAACAGTTAACCCCCCCCCCCCCCCCCAGATATTGCTGGCAATTTTCTGCAAACTCATGTTTGCGCAGTGACGCTCTCTTAAGGCAGGATTGGAGAGGACAGTGGGGGTGGCAATAGTTGGCAACCACTGCACAAAAAAATTCAGTGCGGCGACTGCCCAAAATCAGGGCAGATTGTGGCAGCAGATAATCAAGCCTTCTGGCGTTAACGCAGGCTCTACCCTGCATCAGATCGGGCCTCCTACTCTACACAATACTGGTGGTGCCACAGTGCTGCGATTTGCAGCACCAATAACACAAATCATAACTGAGTGTGCCCCCACCCCCTGGCATCACTGATCCCTGCCCTGGACAGCTCTCAATCCCATCAGGAGCTGCCCAAGGGGAGGGGGGGGGGGGAAATCAGTACTTCCCACGATGTTACAACTGTCCCAGCTAGCCCCACCCTCTTTACAATAGTGTATTGGTGAGGGGGGGAGGTTTAGCTGACTGGCTAACTGGGACATTTATAACATCATGGGGGGCACAGACTCCCCCCACTAGACAGCTCCCAATCAGGATCAAGAGCTGTTGGGGTCAGAGTTATGTTTTATATTGTTGGTGCTGTGGATTGTAGTACCGACAATATTGGGGGGGGGGGAGTGGGGGACAGGTCTAATGGCAGCAGTTGGGGGGGGGCATGGCAATAAATTAGGGCACACAGCTGCTGACAGTTCTGTGCACCCTATCGCTACCGTCCTTCCCTATGGATTTATCATGGGGACCCACAGTACCTGCTTCAGAAAGTAATGTGGAATCTCCACGTGACATCCAAACCGCCATGGTATCTGCAGGACCTCCCCTGGGAACACCCCCTGCAAATACAGCAGAGGTCTGCTGCTTACCACGTGGTTTTAGCTACTGAACTAACATGGTTTACTAAATATATACCCAAGTCTTGAAATCTTTCCCAAAGAGGGTAATACATAAGTAAACTAACCTTGTCTTATCAGAAGGATGACCAACCAATGATAAGAGGAAATGAAACTAAAATATTAATCAGGTGTACAGACCAATAGGATGTTACAATTGGTTTTAGGATTCAATATGTGTAGATGGTATGAATTAAAAGATGACAGACTAGAATCAAGTGGGTAATTTCTAGATTTGTTTATTAACTAGGAATAAATTTAAAATTTTCATCTGAAAAATGAATTTTATACTATATTTTCATGCATAGAAGGTGCACTTTATACACTTTTTTTACATAAACTGTGCCCCCACGCATTATACACATGTGCATGTTATGTAATTAACACAAAAAGAAAGTGATAGTTTAATTCTTTAATAATTTTTTTATTTCTGAAATGCTGAATTTCAGCGAGACTAAATGTGAGTAAATGAGACTAAAAATTAGACTAGCTAATTCCAATTCAATCAACGTCATCATCATCATCTGATGCCTCGAACCCTTCAAAGTCCGTTCCCTCCTCATTCTCATCATTGAAATAACTAAGAGCCAACTGCAGATGTTCTTCTGTGATTTCTGAAGTGATGTTGTCGTCACTGCTACTTGCATATTTACCTTCTTAATATCTGATTGTGTCCTATTCTGCTGGTAGAGAATCCCAGCCTTTCTGAAGTCATTGTGGTTGGTTTGTGGCATTAATTTTCCTCCCAAGTAGAAGCCACCCTCTTGCAGACTTCTGAAAACCACACCTGCTTCAGTCTTCTTGATGGTGTGAATTTGTGAATTCCAGATTGCATCTATTCGTCCCACTCGCTTCTCATGAATGTCTTGAATGGATGGGTTAACCACTATAGCTATCAGCTGTAGCTTACATGTTAGACCATCAGGTATTACAGCTATGTGGGCACCAGCGGCGTTTATATAATTTTGAACTTTGTTTCTTTGTGGGCAACCATGGCGTCAAAAATTAGTAAGTACTTCTTGGAGAAGAATCCCCCCTTGCCTGGCCCTATATTTATCAACCCATAGTTTCATAAGATCACAGTTCATCCATCCCTTCCTATTACAATGGATTAGCAAACCGGTTAGTTGTCCGTGGGGAATGGTAACTCTTGAAAATTACAATTGGCTTTAATTTCATCCCATTCGCAGTGCGTCCAAGGACTACAGTGAAGCAGGCCCTCTCATGCCCAGTGGTTGTAATGGCTACAGTTGTTCATACCTAAAGCAGCTACAATCCTGATGGCAGAGATGTCAAAAGACATTGGAACATTGTCTATGTTTATAATGTCCATTGTAGAGATACCATGTTCAGAGATTTCTTTGGAGACAAAGTCATGGAAGTCATTCATCTTTTAATCAGTCATCTAGAAGTCTCTGGCCGACAGTGCTTCTCATTCTCACTTAAAGTCCATTTCTTTTCATGACTCTAGAATCCAGACGAAACCCACTTTGAAATCAGCGATTCCTCTCATTTGCTTAGCTTTGATCTGAATTGCGACAGCAGAGGTAGCTTGATTTTGTTCCCTCCAAGTACGTACCCAATCTCTTAAGTCACTGTGCAGTTTAGACCATTTTGCTTTGGGCCTATGACGTGTGCATTTGCGGGAGAGTTCATATTCATAAGCTCCTTTTTCTCCTTTCTCCATTGAATGGACGTCTCTCCAACTCTAACTCTCTTGCTGCCACTGTTACTTGTTTCTTCTGCTTTCACGACGACGCTTAGGGGCTTGTTTACAAAGCCACGGTTGCGGTTTGGGGCCGTGGCTCCGATAATGATCAGAAACCGCTACCGTGGCTTTGTAAACAAGCCCCTTAGTTTTAAGTCGGTGGTGTAGGACTTGTGTTTCATTGCCGGCATGGTCCACAGCAGAAAGGGCGTGCATGGTATATGCATGAGCACATTATCCGAAAATTCTCAAAACAAAATGTCGTCATTTCAATGCATCATACTTGTGTACATTAGCATAAGAACATAAGATATGCCATACTGGGTCAGACCAAGGTCCATCAAGCCCAGTATCCTGTTTCCAACAGTGGCCAATCTAGGTCATAAGTACCATTATATACGTGGGCGCATTATCTGTGTGAAAATATGCCAATACTAATTTTTAAAAAATCCACTCAAAATGCATATTAAATATTGCACCAGATATTGTATATTTTCCTGTAAAAGAACTACATGTCACTTTACAAAATATTAACATCAGTTAAGTACAATTTCTTCTTTAACTTTCTAGTCAGCACTTTGTAAACTGGTATCAAACTTTCTTTAAAAAAACCCTTTCCTTCCTTTGCAGGAAACTTCATCAGAACCAGCAAAGATATTCCAGGTAAGTATTCTTGATCGATAATAAATTTTGCTTTCAAAACCTCAGAATAAATCTTTAAATTATTTACCTTTTTCAAGTATAATATTTACTTTTCTCTTTCAGCACTATTTGAAACCTGCAGCAGGCAAGTATCAGTTTAACAAATACTAACAGGTTTTTAACTTCTGACCAAAGGTAATAAACACTAACTCAATTTGTTTTCTCTTTTGCAGATGTAATAAAATCTTTCACCAAGGTTATTAATTAAAAACCTTGTTCTTTAAAAATCAGAGAATCTCTCTATCTCTCTTGTGTTTGGATTTGAACTCAAAAATACCCCCCCCCCTCCCAAAATGCAGGCGTACCCAAATACAAACAGTAAAGGTAGTAGCTACTTATCTGTCCAGTGGTATTTTCGTTGGGCCTCTCTCTCCAGGAATCCTTTTGCCTGCAGAAGGTCCAGCAACATCTTTGCTCCTACTGCCTACCTTTAATAACTCAAGAAGGGAAAACCCTACCTCACTAACCTTAATGCTACTTCTAACTCTAAAGATTCCCGCGGCAGTCAATAACCGTTGCAGGGTGCAGGCAGGCAGATGGCGCCAGGAGGGAAGGGGTTAAGAGAGGCAGGGGGCAGAGGGGCATGAGGGCGGGCCGGTGGGAGCCTATTTTAGCAGCCTGCGGCACTGGAGTCGCCCTCTTGCCCCTCCGACACAAAGAAAACATGGCTGCTGTGGCAGGGGTAAGGCGTGTTTCTTACAGCATGTCTAACCTGAGTGACATGTTATGGGGAGGGATAAAATGAAAAAAGGCTGGGCTTCAAACGACTCCACACCCCAAGGATGTGGGTCCCCCCGTGAACCCGTTAGAGTGTATAAAGAATGTATAAAAGTTGAATTGCTTGAAATGGAATTGTGAAGTTAAGAAGATTGTATAATTATATCTGAATTGTATATGGCTAATCAAGATTAGGTACGTGTGTAAATTAGGGATGCTGTGGCCAAGAAATACCAACAAAACAAGTGGCAATGTTGAGAAAAGGAAGCATCCAGGTGTTCATTGCAGGGGCGGGGAGGGGTGAAGGATAATAAGGAATGGCTGCCCTCTTGCTTGGCTGAGCATTAGCTTTTCAATATATTTCGATTAGTCAAGAGCCAAGTTTAAATTAAAATGTCAACATTTCCATTAAAATCCCTAAACCCTAACCAAAAAAATTAAAAAATAATTAAAATTCCCTACCTAAATACACCCTTTACCCTCAAGGCTCACACCACATTCATACACCCTTAGCAGCAAGGATGTTCAAATGTGTTTCAGAAAAATATTTTCTTTCCATTTTTAAATTAAAGTAAACTAGAGTTGAGCTGAATTGTAGAGACTGTTTTCCTCTAAGGCAGCACTTAATCCCGACACAGCAGCACTGAAAGACTCTGAAGCTCCCACTTATTTTCTAGTTTTAAAAGGAAACTGCTTTTCCAGCAGCACAGCTTAACTGTGGGTCCCACCTCAGCACAGATCTTTTAAAAGGATCCATTTCTTTTTCAAAGCTCGGCTTGTCACAAGCCAGGCAGCACTGATCTCAGTCTCACTATCAGTAGTTTAAAAGTTCTGCTCAGGAACCAAAATTCCTTTCTTCAAATAAAAGATTTCTCTCTTTTCTTAAAGGTACTTAGCTTCTTTCATAAAGAAGAATTTTTTAACCTCTTTCTCACAAAGTAACCTCTGACAGCCAGGGCCGTCCCGCCCATTGTGCGGGAATGCTGTTCACACAGGGCCCCACGCTAACTTCATCCCACACATGCTGTTCAGTTCCTGACAGTTTGCAGGGCCTGCTTCAGAGGGAACTGGGGAGGCCCAAGGTCTCGGCTCACCTCTGCACAGCTTCTGGCGTGAAGAGCAGCGTTTTACTCCACACTGACAGCTGTGTTCTCGTGGAGCCCACTGGCGTGCCGGAGGTTAAAGGGCATTTCCCGTTTCCCAGGATTCAGCACGCCAGCGGTCTCCACGAGAACACAGCTGCTGGAGTGAAGGAAAACACTGCTCTTCACTTTGGTGGCTGTGCAGAGTGAGCCGGAGCTTCGGGCCTCCCCGGCTACCTCTGAAGCCAGTCAGACAGGCGTGGGCCCTTTGGGGGGAAGGGGGGGGGGCTAGGACTGGAAATGGGCTGAAGAGAATGGGACTAGAAAGGAACAGATGCTGGATGGGGCTGGGGGAGTGAGGATGGAAAGGAGAAAAGATTTTGTGTGGGAGGGAAGAAAAATCTACAATTGGCCAAGTATTGGGAGAGTAAGTGGGGATTAAGGATGAAGGAATGAAAAAGGAAGAAAGAAAGAAATGGAAGAAAGCGCAAAAGTATCAGTATGTTGGAGCAGATGTAGAGAGAGAACGGAAAAAAAAACTAGAAGAAAAAAGAAAGGACAAATGGATAGCAGACAATGGAGAGCTAGCAGAAGACACAAAGAAAAACAAAAGAAAGCAACTGGGAAAGTTGTAATGCAAAAATAAAATGCCCAAACAAAAAAGGTAGAAAAAATACTATTTTATTTTGAATTTAACAACTGGAGTATGTCAGCTCTGGGAAATGTGCATCTCTAATGTCTTTGCATTTACCCATTAATTTATAGGGTTTTTTTTCTCTAGTGTTGTACATCCCAAGTTTGGCTTTTGGGGTTCCCAGTTTAATTATTGTCTTCCTATTTCTAAATTGTGATCCCTTGTTCTATGTTTGCCGATGGTCTAAGTTTTCCATGTGTAACCAAGCTGCAATATTCTGTTCATGTAGTTTCTATGTGACAGTCCCACTTGTTCTGTTTCCCCAGTAGGAGATAGCACAGTTACTTACCTATAACAGGTGATCTCTGGGAACAGCAGGAATAAGGTCTTCACATATGGGTATCGTCGGTACCGACGGAGCCTGCGCGGGACCGCTACCCAGCATCCAAAAGGAAAGCTTTTGGGAGCATCCCACAGCGCCTGCGCGCTGCCTTCCCGCCTTTCCCAACCGCCTCTCCCCAGTTCGAGTTTTAAGCTGAGACAGAGAGAGAGAGAAAGGAAAGGAAAGATAGATAGAGAGATACAACTCCTAGGGGAGGTGGGTGGGTTGTGAAGACTTATTCCTGCTGTTCCCAGAGATCATCTGTTACAGGTAAGTAACTGTGCTATCTCCAGGAACAAGCAGGAATGAGTCTTCACATATGGGGACTCCCCAACTAGAGATGCCAGGGAGATCCCAAAGGTTGTGAGTCCCTGATAAGGGCTCCACCTCACCACCATGGATCTCGGGCATCCAACCAGGGATGGGGGGTAGGAGTTGATTGGGTATGGAACAGGTGTTTAAGAACAGCCTGACCAAACAAGGCATCCCGGCGGGAGTCCTTGTTCAAGCAGTAATGGGCTGTAAAGGTATGAACCGAGGCCCAGGTGGCCGCTCGACAGATTTGGTCGATGGACACAGAGTTTAGATGAGCCATAGAGGCTGCCATGGCCCTCACATTGTGAACTGTGAAATAGCCTTCCACAGAAAGGTTCTTACTCTGGTAGGCAAAGGAAATACACTGAGCAATCCAATTTGACAGAGTTCTCTTAGAGACTGGAAGTCCTAAATGAGAGGGATCAAAAGCAAAAAATAGTTGAGAGGACTTTCTATGTTGCTGTGTCCTTTGTAAGTAAAAAGCAAGTGCTCTCTTACAATCCAGGGTATGAATATTCCTCTCTGCAGTTGATGCATGAGGTCCTGGAAAAAACACAGGTAAATACACCTCCTGGTTCAGATGAAAAGGTGAGACCACTTTAGGCATAAAGTGTGGATTAGTCCAGAGGACTACCTTGTCATGATGGAACCTTGTATAAGGAGGATTAGCCACCAAGGCTTGCAGCTCACTGATACGGCGAGCTGAGGTGACTGCAATGAGAAAAATAACCTTCCAGAAAAGGAATTTCAAGGAGGTAGTGGCTAAGGGTTCAAAGGGTGGCTTTATAAGCTGGCCAAGAACCAAATTCAAATCCCATGCCACTGGAGGTGGTCTAATGGGAGGTTTAGTCAAAAGAAGGCCTCTCATGAATCTTGCAATAAGAGGATGAGAGGAAATAGGCTGTCGATTGAGAGGCTTAAGGGATGCTGCAATAGCACTCAAATGGACTCTTACTGAATTCGTTTTAAGGCCTGCATGGGATAAATGCAGCAAATACTCTAGTAAAGAATTCAGAGGTATTGCAAGAGGGTTAAGACCCTTCTCTGCACACCAAATGGTAAATCTTTTCCATTTAAAAGCATAGGAACGTCTAGTGGAAGGCTTTCTGGAAGCATGAAAGATATCCTTCACTTGCTGAGAAAGATGCAAATCTTGAAGGTCTAGGCCTTCAGCAACCAGGCTCTGAGGTGAAGAGACTGAGGATTTGGGTGCCACAACGTTCCCTCCTCCTGGGACAGAAGGTCTGGAGCAGATCCCAAGTCCAGGGAGGGAGCTTGAGAGAGATGCAGAAGTAGAGGGTACCACACTTGGCGTGGCCAATGTGGTGCTATGAGGATCATAGACCTTGTCTCTCTGAAGTTTGAAGAGTGTCTTGGGAATTAGGGGAATGGGTGGAAAGGCATAGAGGAAGTCTTGCCCCCAATGAAGGAGGAAGGCATCCCTGACCTGAACTCCCTGACACGGAATCCTGGAACAGAACCGGGGAAGTCTGGCATTCCACGGACTTGCAAAGAGGTCTATGTCCGGGGTTCCCCAAATTCGGAAGATCCTGGCTATCTGGTCCCCATGGAGGGACCATTCTTGTGGAAGCAGAACTCGACCGAGTCAGTCTGCCCAAGAATTTTGAACCCCTGGGAGATACACTGCCATGAGATGAATTTGATGCTCTCTGGCGAAGGCCCACAATCTCAGAGCTTCGTTGCAAAGCGACAGAGAGCCAGTCCCGCCCTGCTTGTTCACGTAGAACATGGCTACTTGGTTGTCCGTGTGGATGAGGACTGTCTTGTAGCTGAGCAGGGTGTGGAAGACTCAGAGATAGAAAAATTGCTCTGAGCTCTAAGAGATTGATATGTAGAGATGTCTCCTGTAAAGACCAGATGCCTTGAGTGGAGAGATCGTGAAGATCAGCTCCCCAACCTCTTGGAGAGGCATCTGTTGTAAGGGTTGCTTGGGGTAACACCTGTTGAAAGGGGGACCCCAGCAACAGATTTTGAGTGGACTTCCACCACTGGAGGGACCAAAAGAGGCGACTGGAGGTTGCTATTTTGTCTGACAGGCAACCTGATGCCTGGGTCCATTGGGTGGACAGAGTCCACTCAGCTGCCCTCATATGAAGGCGAGCGTAAGGAACCACATGCACTGTGGATGCCATGTGGCCTAACAGTTGTAACATCTCTCGAGCAGTTAAATGGGATTTTAACTGAATTTGTGAGGCTAACTGCACCAAGCGTAGGCAACGGGCCTGGGGAAGATAGGCCCTTGCAGTTGTGGTATCCAGCAAGGCCCCTATGAACTCTAGAGACTGAGTAGTGGCGAGATGGGATTTTGGAAAATTTATTACAAGTCCCAGATACTGAAGGATACACCTTGTGCAGGTTAGAGAAGTCTGGGCCTCTGACTGGGATGGAGCTCGGATGAGCCAGTCATCCAGATATGGGAATACGAATATCCCTAGAGTGCGTAGAAATGCAGCTACTACTGCCATGCATTTTGTGAACACCCTTGGTGCAGAGGCCAGACCGAAAGGAAGCACTCTGTATTGGTAGTGCTTCCCTTCATAAAGGAACCGAAGGAACCTTCTGTGTTGGATGGATGAGGACATGGGTGTACGCATCCTTGAGGTCTAGAGAGCAAAGCCAATCCTGACTCTGAAGGTATGGAAGGAGAGTACCAAGAGAAATCATCTTGAATTTCTCCTTGCATAGAAACTTGTTCAATTCTCTGAGATCTAATATGGGTCTGTAGCCCCCTGTTTTCTTTGGGATAAGAAAGTAGGGGGAGTAGAACCCTGAGCCCTGTTGAAGAAGGAGTACTTCTTCTATTGCCCCTTGAGCAAGAAGGGTAGCAATCTCCTGACCCAGGTCGAGGAAAGATGTCTGAGAATTGAACTGTCTCACCATGGTGTGAGGAGGAAGGTTTAAGAAATGAAGCTTATACCCCTCCCTTATGATGGAGAGGGTCCATTGCTCTGCTGTGATTTGTTCCCACCTGGGAGCAAAGTAAGCCAACCTTCCTGGAATGGTGAGAGGCTCTGGATGTTCTAGAGCCAGAAAGGCTAAGCTCTCTAGTTGTAAGTCAAAGGTCCTGAGGAGGCTGAGGCTGTTGGGCCGTAGCAGTCCTAGCAGCCTTAGGCTTGGCCTGTTTCGGTTGTTGCTGTCTCTTTGTAGCAAAACGACCTGCAGAAGATGACTGCTGACCATAAGCAGAATAATATTTCCCTTTTTTGGGAAAAAATCCCTTTTTGAACAACCTTTTCTTAAAAGGAGCAGAAGTAGACTTTGAAAGTCTATCTAAAGCAGAATTTTTAGCATCTATTTGGGTGGCCTTTGCTTGCCAATCTTTGCCAAAAAGGTTTTCACCTGTACAAGGAAGGTTTCCTAGTCCATCTTGAACCCAGGGTTCCAAATCAGAAGCTTGTAACCAAGCAACTCTGCGTGCACCTATGGCAATGGCCGAGGCTCTGCTGGCACCTTCAAAAGAGTCAAAGGCTGCATGGTTGGAAAACTTGGAAATATCCTGGGCATGTTTGAGCCAGGTGAGGAACTCTTCCCTTTTATCTTCTGAAATAAAAGGAGAAAGTTTGCAGGTGGTCTGTAACTTCTTTTAGAAACATCCCCATATAGAGACTATATGAGTTGATTCTGGCAACAAGCATACTGGCCTGGAAAATTCTCCTGCCAAAGGCATCTAAGGTTCTGCATTCTCTTCCTGGAGGAGCAGAAGAGTGCCTTTTTGTACTCTTTATCTTCTTCATAGCAGACTCAACCACAATGGAGTGGTGAGGAAGCTGAGTCTTATGGAAGCCAGGACAAGGAGGAACACGATACATGGTGTCCAACCTGCGAGAATGAGGGGAAGTGGTGAGAGGAGTCTCCCATATGCCCAACATGTGATCATAAAGAATCTCATGTATTGGTAAAGTGGCTGCCTCTTTAGGAGCCTTAGGATATTGTAAAATATCTAATTTTTTGGCTCTAGGCTCTGTCTCAGGGGCCACCGAGATGGAAAGGCCCCTGGCCACTTCCCTAATGAAGTCTTGAAAAGACAAGTCTTCTGGAGGAGACATTCTCCTTTTTGGAGAAGAGGGCTCCTGAGGATGGATCACCGATGCTTCGACAGAGACCTCTGATTCATCAGAGTCTTCAGAGGAATCGAAGTATCGCCTGTCTGGATGCTCCTGCAGAGCCCGATACGCGTACCGGGTGGTATCGACATCGGGAGTGATCGGTACCGATTCGGTACCGATGGGCATCACAGAACAGTGTACCGCTGCAGTCGACACCGAAGCGGATGTCGATGCAATCGGTACCGGCACCGGAACCGATGTCGGTACCGGTGCCGGAGTCGGTACTGGCAACGGAGTTTGTTGCGGTACCGAAGGCGTCGCAGCTTGTATGAATGCCATGATGGCACGCTGCATGGTCAGGATATTCTGATCCATCGACGCAACCAATGTCTGGATGTCGGTACCAGTGGGAACCACCGGTACCCCAGAACATGGCAACAGGTGATCGGTCGTGGCTGAGCCATCGATGTCAACCTGGGACCCCATAAAGCTTTGGAAGCCGGAGCCTCCCGCCAGGGTAATTTTGCCGGTGCGGATTCCTCGAGGGCAAGCCCAGAGGCATCTCGATACTTGGAGGGAGATCTACCCTTCGAGGACCGGCTGGACTTAAGTTTGGTTACCTGAAATCCATGGGAGGAAGAAGCAGCCCTGGAAGACGTCGATGCCACCGAAGCCGCATCAGAGGGAAACAGAGTACTGAGCTTGGCTGCTCGATTCTGTAGACCTCTTTTAGACATCATTGAACAGGACTCACAATCCGTAATGGAGTGGTCAGGACCTAAATATTTTAGACACCATTCATGGGTGTCGGTGACAGAAAATAGTGCCGCTGCAATTCGTGCACTTTTTAAACCCAGAGGCAGGCTTTTCAATGAGGAAAAAATTTCCTAGGCCTAAGGCCAAAGAAGAAAATGCACTGAAGTGAGAAAAACAGTAGGGTTTTTTTTTTTTTTTTTTTTTTTTATTAGAAAGAAAGAAAAGACCGGCGGTACCAGTCCAGCGTCGAGAAGGCAGACGTGCGACCAAAGAAATAAAATAAAATAAAGAAATTCTTCAGCGGTGACAGGAACACGACCTGCTGGCTCCGCGGAAAAGAAGAACTGGAGAGAGGCGGTTGGGAAAGGCGGGAAGGCAGCGCGCAGGCGCTGTGGGATGCTCCCAAAAGCTTTCCTTTTGGATGCTGGGGAGCGTTCCCACGCAGGCTCCGTCGGTACCGACGATACCCATATGTGAAGACTCATTCCTGCTTGTTCCTGGAGATGTACTGATATTCTCCAAGACGTAATGGTTTAATATTTGCAGTGTTGCCTTTTGATAGGTACGGTTTGGTGCTGTTATGATGTGGCGGGTTTGCTATGGGTTCTAAATGAGCAGGGTTTATAGTACTTTCTGGCAGTTGGCACTGGAGTATGGTAATGTAGAAATCTGGTAAATCTTTCTTTATCCTATTTGTCTGTGCAAATGGTATTCAGACATTCGTAAAGAGGCATGTTTAAAAGTTAATGCGCATTTAGAAATGTTAATGCATGCTAAGTGCAGAACATCCATTTATTTCTATTAGTGCAGTATCATTGCCAGGACAAAAGAGAGGCTTGTGAAGGGCTCCTTCGAAAGCTGCCTAAAATTTTAGATATACAGCAAAAATATCTTTGGACATTTTCGGAGTGCAAAATGATTCCTCAATACAAAAATCTCTCTCCATTCTCTGAACAAACTTTATAGTATATTTCTTTGAGGAAATCAAAAAGAGAATAAAGGTCTCAGAGTCAACAGGGTTACATGTGGACTGTAGTAAAAACCACCCCTTTACCACGTTACCCAACACATCGACCTGTGAAAAAACTCCTTTTGTTTTATATACAGATCTTCAACATTTATCAACACATCAAGCCTTTATAGTATCACTCTTCTGGGCACTCGGCTATCAATGTAACGCCCCTCAGGACGCCCAATCAGCGTTTCGCTATAATGCTGCTTCAGGGGGATATTTACCATTGGGCGTCCTGATGGTAACATTTAATTTATTTTATTTAAAAAAGTATATTTATGCAAATGGAGCCCAGTGGATGTGAAAATGAGGCCCCCCCCCCGCCCCCCCACTGACAGCAGCAGTTTCAAACACAATTACATTTTGAAACTCTAGCAGACTCTAATCTCTTCATTTTTTCTCTTCTAAATTATAAATCAGAGTATTAAATTCTTTTTCCTCAAAATACCTTCTGGCTTTCAAACTTTAATTCACAAAACCAACCTTAAAATCCTTAAAAAAACCTCTCACCCACTCTGCTCCCTCACTATATCCCTAAACCCTCAAATAGTTTTCTCCAAATTATCTAAAATTCTCTTCTTTACTCAGCCCTGTCACACAGAGCACTTCCTTATCCTTCTCAGGTCTTTCTCCAACTGAGAATATTAGCTACAATGTAACTATTATTCTAAAGGCACCAAACTGGTGATCCTACGCTTCCTTGAGCATCAAAGAGTTCCAGGGTCACTCAAATATAAATCCAGCAGTTTTTCAAAACTTCCAGCTCATAAAAGCCATTATCAAACTTCAATAAGAGGATTATCTTGCTTTTAAACCGTTTGAAATTTGCGTCATAAATTACATAATAAACTGGTTTCCCTTGTTGCTAACAGCCTCCCCCCCCCCCCCCCCCTTCACTTCAGAGGGCAGCTGTCATATCCCTGGCACCAGCGGGAGCCATCTTATGCAGGGAAAACTTCTGCATATGTTCAGAACTGTGAGCATGCTCACTGCACTCTCACTTTCTGGTTAGAGCCATTTTTTAAATTTAAAATTTATTTTACCTTTTAAAACCCCTGAAATTAAATTTTCTGTGCTGTCTTTCACCTGTCCCAAGCATCCTGAGCCATCTGGTGCTTTTGTTTTACACCCCCAAAATTCACCTGCCCCCTTGATTCGTGGCTATACTTTCAATTAATTAATTTTGAAAATGCCCTCCTGGAGCTCCCAACACTCCCCCAATGCTGCCTACAAGCTCGTTTCTGCCCCAGTGAAATCCTGTGGCTCTAGTAAAAGCCTCTAAGCCTACGCTCACACCCAGCATGGCAAACCCCAAGCTCAACCGCAATGCGGCACCAAACAGCTCTTTTCCTTTCTCCCCTCCCCCAAATCACTGCCACAGGTGCCTGTAGCTCATTTGCTTTGCTTTCCTTTTTTTTCTTATTATAGAACAAAAACAAAAAAAACTACAGCCACCTCTGCTCTTAGCTGCAATTGGATCACTGTGGCTGCAGATAGCCCCAATCACAGTAGAGCCCCAAAGCTTCCCCATCTCCCCAACATCTATGAATGTACTTCTAAAAACATGTGCAGCTGCTACTGCCAGCCTGAAGATGCCTCTTTCCGCAGATCCAGCCCTGATGCTGCTTGTACTACCTCTCAAGGCCCCCTGACTCCCGGTAAATATTTAACTTTTTATTCACTAGTTACATTAGGAAAAAATTCTAATTTATCATATTTATCAACAGCCTTGAGAGAGCATACACAGATTATAGCTACCTTTGGTGGTAAAGGCTAAAGTCAACTGGTTATCGCTATAGTTTTCCCAGGACTGGGTTCAAGCACAGAGTCCAGAATAGACATTCTCTCCTTTCTCAGGGGTAGAGCACCTGCGGGAGCCCCCCCTAGAAGCTGGTTGCCAAGGTATGGGAAGATTGACCTTGCCTGTAGAGGTGGGCTGCTTTCACACCACTGTACATGTGACCTGGATTGGCCACTATTGGAAACAGGATACTGGGCTTGATGGACCATGGTCTAACCCAGTATGGCATATCTTGTGTTCTTATATAAAAAGGCAACACACTGATAAAGAGAGACCCTGTGCTAATATTGGGCTGTATGAAGTAAAAGATGTTCTCTGAATCGTACATAAAAGTCATGAAATGCATCCTACACTGTCCGTCCTTTAGGAACCAGAGAATGGAGGGTAGACTGTATTTTAAAATTACCCTTTGCAGAGCGCAAGGATTCTGCTCTGGTATTTGGCATAGACTTCCTATTTGCTTAGAAATTAGCAAGCATAGACAGCTTGGCTCATTTAAAAGATAAAAACTGGTTATAAAACATTGTACTGTAAGAAATGATAAAGCACAGTTACTTACCTGTAACAGGTGATCTCTGGGAACAGCAGGAATAAGTCTTCACATATGGGTACGTCGGTACCGACGGAGCCTGCGCGGGAACGCTCCCCAGCTTCCCAAAAAAGGAAAGCTTTTGGGAGCATCCCACAGCGCCTGCGCGCTGCCTTCCCGCCTTTCCTAACCGCCTCTCCCCAGTTTGAGTTTTAAAGCTGAGACAAAGAGAGAGAGGAAAGGAAAAAATAGATAGAGAGATACAACTCCTAGGGGAGGTGGGTGGGTTGTGAAGACTTATTCCTGCTGTTCCCAGAGATCACCTGTTACAGGTAAGTAACTGTGCTATCTCCAGGAACAAGCAGGAATGAGTCTTCACATATGGGGACTCCCTAGCTAGAGATGCCTGGGAGATCCCCAAGGTTATGAAACCCTGTGAAGGGCTCTATCTCCTCCTATGGATCTCAGGCATCCATTTAGGGAAGGAGGGCAGGAGTTGATTAAGCATGGAACAGGTGTTTGAGAACAGCCTGACCAAACAAGGCATCCCGGCAGGAGTACTTGTCCAAAGAGTAATGGGCTGTGAAGGTATGAACCGAGGCCCAGGTGGCTGATCGACAGATCTGGTCGATGGACACAGAATTTAGATGAGCCATAGAGGTGGCCATGGCCCTCACATTATGAGCTGTGACATGGCCTTCCAGAGAAAGGTTCTTACTCTGGTAGGCGAAAGAAATACACTGAGCAATCCAATTGGACAGTGTCCTCTTAGAGACTGGAAGTCCCAAATGAGAGGGATCAAAGGCAACAAAGAGTTGAGAAAACTTTCTATGTTGCTGTGTCCTTTGTAAGTAAAAGGCGAGAGCCCTCTTACAATCCAGGGTATGAAGATTCCTCTCTGCACTTGATGCATGAGGACCTGGAAAAAAGACAGGTAAATACACCTCTTGATTAAGATGAAAAGGTGAAATCACTTTAGGCATAAAGAGTGGATTGGTCCTAAGGACTACCTTATCATGATGGAACCTTGTATAAGGTGGATTAGCCACTAAGGCCTGCAGTTCACTGATGCGGCGAGCTGAGGTGACTGCAATGAGGAAAATAACCTTCCAGGAAAGAAATTTCAAGGAGGTGGTGGCTAAGGGTTCAAAAGGTGGCTTCATAAGCTGACCAAGAACCAGATTTAAATCCCATGCCACCGGAGGAGGCCTAATGGGAGGTTTAGTTAAAGTTAGGCCTCTCATGAATCTTGCAATAAGAGGATGAGAGGAAATAGGCTGTCCATTAATAGGCTTAAGGGATGCTGCAATAGCACTCAAATGGACCCTTACTGAATTCGTCTTAAGGCCTGCATTGGAGAGATGCA
This sequence comes from Ichthyophis bannanicus, assembly GCA_033557465.1. NCBI lineage: Eukaryota > Metazoa > Chordata > Amphibia > Gymnophiona > Ichthyophiidae > Ichthyophis > Ichthyophis bannanicus. The sequence goes on along the minus strand of CM066032.1, from coordinate 1,105,060,556 downwards.
GGAGATATTCCAATAGAGAATTCAAAGGTAGTGCTAGAGGGTCAAGACCCTTCTCAGCACACCAAATGGAAAACCTTTTCCATTTAAAAGCATAGGAACGTCTAGTAGAAGGTTTTCTGGAAGCATGGAGAATATCCTTCACCTGCTGAGAAAGATTCCAACTTTGAAGGTCTAGGCCAGCGATGGCGAACCTATGGCACGTGCGCCAGCTGTGGCACGCAAAGGCCTTGCAGCTGGCACGCGGGAAGGTCCGCAAAAAAGAAAAAGCTGGCTCTGACTGCTGCCGCGGACGCGGCAAGGGCAGAATGCAGTGTCCCGCGGGGCCCCCTCCGCCCGCTAAGCCCCTCTGCAAGGGCTTTCAGATTCGCGAGGGAGAGCGTCTCCCTCGCGTCTCTGTTAAGCCCGCAGGGGCTAATGGGAAATTTCCCATCAGCCCCTTTAGACGCGAGGGACTGATGGGAAATCGCCCATTAGCCCCTGCGGGCTTAACAGAGACGCGAGGGAGACGCTCTCCCTCGCGAATCTGAAAGCCCTTGCAGAGGGGCTTAGCGGGCGGAGGGGGCCCCGCGGGACATTGCATTCTGCCGCGGCAGCGGCAGCAGCCAGAGCCAGCTTTTTTTATTTTTTTAATTTGCCAGGGGGGGTTAGGACTTCTAATGGGCTAGGGGGGGGGGTTAGGACTTCTAATGGGCTGGGGGGGGTTAGGACTGCTAATGGGCTAGGGGGGGGGGGTTTGGACTGCTAATGGGCGGGCGGGGGGGGGGCTAGGACCGGTAATGGGCTGTGGGCTGATGGGGGCTGTCTGGTAATGGGGTGATGGGGGGTTAGGACTGGTAATGGGCTATAGGGGGTGGGTTAGGACTGGTAATGGGCTATGGGGGGGTTAGGACTTCTAATGGGCTGGGGGGGGTTTAGGACTGCTAATGGGCTAGGGGGGGGGTTAGGACTGCTAATGGGCTAGGGGGGGGGTTAGGACTGCTAATGGGCTAGGGGGGGGTTAGGACTGTTAATGGGCTGGGGGGGGGTTAGGACTGCAAATGGGCGGGCGGGCGGGGGGCTAGGACCGCTAATGGGCTGTGGGCTGATGGGGGCTGTCTGGAAATGGGGTGATGAGGGGTTAGGACTGGTAATGGGCTATGGGGGGGGGTTAGGACTGCTAATGGGCTATGGGGGGTTAGGACTGCTAAAGGGCTAGGGGGGGTTAGGACTGCTAATGGGCTCTGGGGGGTTAGGCCTGCTAAAGGGCTAGGGGGGGTTAGGACTGCTAATGGGCTAGGGGGGTTAGGACTGGTAATGGGCTGTGGGCTGATGGGGGCTGTCTGGAAATGGGGTGATGAGGGGTTAGGACTGGTAATGGGCTATGGGGGGGTTAGGACTGGTAATGGGCTATGGGGGGTTAGGACTGGTAATGGGCTTTGGGCTGATGGGGGCTGTCTGGAAATGGGGTGATGGGGGTTAGGACTGGTAATGGGTTATAGGGGGGGCTTAAACTGAAAATGGGGTGATGGGGGTTTAGGACTGGAAGTGGGTTGATGGGGGGGGGCTAGGACTGGTATTGGGTTGGGGGGTTGCTAGGACTGGAAATGGGCTGATGGGGGGCTAGGACTGGAAATGGGCTGATGCAGGGACTAGAAGGGAATGGATGCTGGGTGAGGTTGGAACTAGAAGGGAGCTGATGTTGGGGGAGGATTAGAATGGGATGGGGCTGGGAGAGTAAAATGGAGAGGGGAAAATTATTTTGTGTGGGAGGGATAAAAAATCTACAATTGGCCGGGTATTGGGAGAGTAAGTGGGGATTGAGGATGGAGGGGTAAAATTTGAGTGGATGAAATAGGAATGAGGAAAGAGCAAAAGGAGAAAGATTAGTATGTTAAAGCGGATGTAGAGAGAGAGAATGGAAAAAAAAACTAGAAGAGAGAAGAAAGGACAAATGGACAGCAGATGATGGAGAGTTAGCAGAAAACATGAAGAAACCAGAAGAAAGTGGCTGGAGCAATTGCAACTGTGTAAACTGAGCTGAGGTATTCTGTTTATGTAATTCCTTTTTGACATTGCCACTTGTTCTCTTTCCCCAGTAGGTCATGTATTGTTATTCTCTGAAATGTATTGGTTTAATATTTGCAGTGTTGCCTTTTGATAGGTATGGTATGGTGCTTTGTGAGTCCTGGTAGTGCTGTTAGGATACGGCGGGTTTGCTATTGGTTCTAAATGGGCAGTGTTTGTAGTAGTTCCTAATGTGCCTGGCGGTTGGCACTGGATTATAGTAATGTAGAAATCTTTTAGTCTGTCTTTATCCATACACTCATTAAGAGACATGTTTACTAAAAGTTAGTGTATGTTAGCATTATGCAAATATTTATGCAAATTGACGTGCTGGCACTTTGAGGAAATTCTTTGGTTTTGTGCGGCAGTTTGGGCACTCGGGCTCAAAAAGGTTAGCCATCACTGGTCCAGGCCTTCAGCAACCAAGCTCTGAGGTGAAGGGACTTGAAGTTTGGGTGCCACAAAGTCCCCTCCCTCTTGGGACAGAAGGTCTGGAGCAGCTCCCAAGTCTAGGGAGGGAGCTTGGGAGAGATGCAGAAGTAGAGGGTACCACACTTGGCGTGGCCAGCATGGAGCTATGAGGATCATGGATCCTTGATCCCTCTGGAGCTTGAACAGAGTCTTGGGAATTAAAGGAATGGGTGGAAAGGCAGAGGAAGTCTTGACCCCAGTGAAGGAGGAAGGCATCCTTGGCCTGAATTCCCTGACACGGAATTCTGGAACAGAACTTGGGAAGTTTGGCATTCCACGGACTTGCAAAGAGGTCTATGTCCGGGGTGCCCCACTCTTGAAAGATTCTGAGTACTTGGTCCATGTGCAGGGACCATTCGTGTGGAAGCAGAACTCGACTGAGTCTGTCTGCCCAAGTTTTGGATTCCTGGGAGGTATACGGCCAGGAGATGGATTTGATGCTCTCTAGCGAAGGCCCACAATCTTAAAGCTTCGTTGCAAAGCGAGAGAGAGCCAGTTCCTCCTTGCTTGTTTATGTAAAACATGGCTACCTGATTGTCCGTATAGCGTAGTTACTCACCTGTAACAGGTGTTCTCCAGGAGCAGCAGGAATCAGTCCTCACTTATGGGTGACGTCGGCGCCGACGGAGCCCTCGCGGAGCAATTTTCCCCAGCTTTCAAAGAAAGCCTTTGGGAATTGCAGCGCGCATGCGCGGTAGTCTTCCCGCCCGAAGGTGCCATCTTAGCCAGTCAGATGACATAGCTAAAAAAGACAGCATAAAAATTTGCAAAAAGAACATAAGCAGACGATTGCAACTCCAAGGGGAGGAGGGAGGGTAGTGAGGACTGATTCCTGCTGCTCCTGGAGAACACCTGTTACAGGTGAGTAACTACGCTTTCTCCAGGACCAAGCAGGAAGTCAGTCCTCACTTATGGGACTCCCAAGCTCAAGGCTACCGGAGACCCTAAGCACAAAAATGAGCTCCCTCTAGCTCAGCAGCACAGAAGGAAAGAATCTTCGCTGAATTATCACCCACCGGTAGCCCACATCCGGGATGGAGGGTAGGAGTTGCTCAGACCTCAAAGAGATTACGGAGGACTGCCTGTCCGAAAGCACTGTCCCTACGGGACTCCCTCTCGAGACAGTAATGGACCGCAAAAGTCTGGCTCGAAGACCAAGTAGCGGCCCGGCAGATGTCTGCCAGCGGAACAGAGCGGAGGTAAGCCACTGACGTGGCCTTTGCCCGAACGCAATGAGCCGTGACTCGACTTTCTAAGGCGAGTCCGGCTGCCCCATAAGCCCAAGAGATACAGTCCGCAACCCAGATGGACAGAGTACGCTTGGAGACCGGGAGCCCCAATTTATTGGGGTCAAAGGACACAAAAAGCTGCGCAGCTTTACGGTGCTCCCGCGTACGGTCAAGGTAGAAGTTCAACGCCCTTCTACAGTCCAGGGTATGGAGGACCGTCTCAGCTCGGCTGGAGTGTGGTCTGGGAAAGAAGGTTGGAAGTACCACCTCCTGATTCAAGTGAAAAGGGGAGACCACTTTAGGCAGAAACTTTGGGTGAGTCCGTAGGACTACCCTATTCTTGTAGAACCGAGTGTAGGGGGGATCAGACACGAGGGCCTGTAATTCACTTACGCGCCTAGCGGAAGTGAGGGCTATCAAGAACAGCGTTTTCCAAGACAGAAAACGGAGAGAGCAGGTAGCCATAGGTTCAAAAGGCGGACAGGTGATCCGCTGTAAAACCACATTCAGGTCCCAGTCAGGCGCTGGCGGGCGCAGAGGTGGTTTAAGTAGTAGGAGACCTCGGAGAAACCTCGCTACGAGAGGGTCGTTGGAGAGAGGTCTGCCGTCCACCGGCACATGATGTGCGGAAAGAGCACTGAGGTGAACTTTGACGGAGTTGGACTTAAGTCCCAGATTAGAGAGGTGTAGCAAGTACTGTAAGATCACCGACACCGGGCAGGAGAAGGGATCCTGAGACTGTTGGGTACACCAGACTGCAAAGCGACGCCATTTAAGGGCGTAGCATTTGCGGGTAGAAGGCCGTCGCGAAGCCAAGACGACCTCCTCCACCTCTGCCGGCAAGAGGAGAGGAGCAAGGACTACCCTCTCAGCAGCCAGGCCATGAGGTTGAGAGACCTGAGGTTGGGGTGCAGTAGGGACCCCTGATCCTGGGTGAGGAGATCCGGTTGCACCCCCAGAGGGATTGGATCCTCCACCGCCAGTTGCAGCAAGAGCGGAAACCACGGCTGCCTGGGCCAGCGAGGGGCCACCAGGATCATGAAAGCTTTGTCTCGGAGAACCTTGAAAAGGGTCCGAGAGACTAACGGGATGGGAGGGAAAGCGTACAGAAGGCTCCCCGACCAAGAGATCAGAAAGGCGTCCGCCGCCACCCGAAGGGGGTGAGGCTGACGAGAGCAGAAGCGAGGAAGCTGCCGGTTGTGAGGACTGGCAAAGAGATCCACTGTGGGGAGGCCCCACCTGAGGAAGAGCTTCTGAACGATCAAGGGGTCCAGACGCCACTCGTGCGGCTGGAGGACCCTGCTGAGTTTGTCCGCCAGGCAATTTTCTTGGCCCGGGAGATAAACTGCCTTGAGGAGAATGCCGTGACTGACGGCCCAAGAGCAGAGCTTCTGTGCCTCCCGGCAGAGGAGGAAGGAGCCCGTGCCCCCCTGCTTGTTCACGTAGAACATGGCAACTTGATTGTCCGTCTGGACAAGGACGGACTGTTGGGAGGTCAGGTGGGAGAAGGCCTTGAGAGCTAGGCGGATCGCCCTGAGCTCCAGGAAGTTGATCTGCTGAGCAGACTCCCACTTGGTCCAGAGGCCCTGAGTACGTGCCTCTTGGCAATGGGCTCCCCAGCCCAGGAGGGATGCATCGGTGGTCAGCACCCGGGTCGGCTGAGGTGACTGGAAAGGCATTCCCAATACCAGGTGCGGCTGCCGTAGCCACCACCGGATAGACGAGACCAGCGGCTCGGAGACGCGCACCAGGTCTGCTAGGCCGCCCGTGGCCTGTCGCCACTGCTGGCGGAGACACCACTGAGCAGGCCGCATATTCAGGCGGGCATTGGGGGTCACATGGACGGTGGAAGCCATATGGCCGAGCAGTCTCAGGAAGCGCCTGGCGGAGACCAGGGGCTGGCTGCGAAAGCGGTCGGCTAGGTCCATGAGCCGCTGAGCCCTGTCGAGCGGTAGGTACGCTCGCGCCTGAGGGGTGTGCAGCCTTGCGCCGATGAACTCGAGATCCTGTGAGGGGAGCAAAGTGGACTTTGCGAAGTTGATGACAAAGCCCAAGTGCTGCAGCAGAGTCACCGTGCGGCACGTGGCGGTGGTGACCTCCTGAGCGGATGCTGCTCTGATGAGCCAGTCGTCGAGGTACGGAAAAACATAGAGGCCGTGAAGCCGGAGATGGGCCGCCACGACCGCGAGACATTTTGTGAAGACTCGCGGTGCGGAGGACAGGCCGAAGGGCAGTACTCTGTACTGGTAATGATTTCCTGCCACCACAAACCTTAGGTATTGGCGGTGGCTTGGGTGGATGAGGATGTGCGTGTAAGCATCCTTTAGATCCAAGGAGCATAGCCAATCTCCCTGCTGGAGGTAGGGCAGAAGGATTCCAAGGGTAAGCATTTTGAACTTCTCCCGCACAAGGAACTTGTTGAGGTTGCGGAAGTCCAGGATGGGTCGGAGGCCTCCTGTTCTCTTTGGTATCAGAAAATACCTTGAATAGAAGCCCTGACCTCTCAGGTGGTGTGGCACCGGTTCCACCGCCTGATCCTGCAGAAGACCTGCTAACTCCTGAAGGAGCAACTCCCTGTGCAGAGGGGGGCGCGGAGGCTCTCCCGGAAAATAGGAGGGAGGGACCTGATGGAAGTGGAGAAGGTAGCCCTCTCGCACGACCTGAAGCACCCAGGCATCTGCGGTGATGCTGGACCACCTGTCGGCGAAGTGAACCAGCCGGCCTCCGGTGCTGGGGGGAACCAGCGGGGGGGGAGAGGCTATGCTGAGCGAGTCAAAAACCCCCACCCTGCTGAGCAGGGGCTGGTGGCGCAGGCTTGGGGGCTTGCTGCCTACGGGACCCGTTACCCCGTCCCTTGGCCTGCTGGCCCTGTTGGGGAGCTGCAGGGGCCTGATAATGGGGGTATTGTTTGTAGGCAGCCGCCTTCCTCGGGTAAAAGGTCTTTTTTCCCGAGCCCTTCTTTTTCTGGGAAGGGGCGGAGGTCTTCCTAGAAAGCCTGGTCCTGGTGAGAGTCTCAGTCTCAATTTGTGCAGCCTTTTCCGCCATGGGCTTGCCAAAGAGGTTTTCGCCTCGGCAGGGGACATCGACCAACTTGTCCTGTACCCAGGGCTCAAGGTCGGACGACTGAAGCCAAGCCTGTCGGCGGGCACCGATGCCGGCTGCGGCTACTCGAGCCGAGGCTTCAAAGCCATCATAGGCTGCTCGGGACATGAACTTTGAGCATTCCCGAATACCTGTGGACAAGGCTAGGAACCTCCGCAAGGGTTCCTCGGGACAAACCAGCGGAGAAGCCGGCTAGCTCTTTAGCCAGATCCCTGAGATACATGCCCATGTAGAGCTGGTAAGTCTGGACACGACAGGCGAGCATAGAGCCCTGGAAGCACTTTTGCCAAGGCCATCCAGGTTACGGGCCTCCCTTCCAGGAGGCACCGAGGAGTGCATCTTCTGGCTCTTAAGACGATGCATGGCCGATTCCACTACCATGGAATGGTGTGGCAACTGCGCCTTTTGAAAGCCAGGGCTCTTGCGGACTCGATAGATAGAATCGACCCGCTTGCTCAGGACCGGCGAGGAGGCCGGACTCTCCCACATGCGGAAGAGTAGTCGTTCCAGCATAGGAGGAACCGGCACAGTAAAGTGCTCCCTCGCGGGAGAGTCATACTGGAGGGCGTCGAGCTCTTCGGCTCGAGGCTCCTCCTCGGGGTCCGCAGGGAAGGCCAAAGCCTTGGCCATATCCCTAACGAAATCCGAGAACCGGGCATCCTCCGGGGGGGACTGCTTCCGAGGCTCGGACTCCGGAGAGTCCGATGGGACACACCGAGTCCGGAAAGAATCAGGTGACTCTTCCTCCTCCGACTCCCAGACCGACTCCGACGAGGACTCGGTGGGGTCGGCTCGGGCAGGGTGCGGCGCCAGCCGCCCCGACGCCGAGGGAGTCGGCGTCGGCGACCTCGGTCCCGAACGGGAGGCCGAGGGCGACCTCGACCGAGGATCGACTCGAGTTCTCATCGACTCGAGGATCGGCTCGGTCTCCGGGGTCGACTTGGACGTCGACGTCCCGGCGGTCGGGGCAGCGACGCCAGCGAAGCCAGCGAGCAGTGCCCGCTGCTGGTCCATGAAGGCAGACAATCTGCTCTCCAAGGCCGTCAACCTGAGTCCGAGCTCAGGCGACCCAGCAGCCCCCGACTCGGGCCCCGACGGCGTCGGGCCCGACGTCGGCTGACGCGGAGGCGAGTCCAGAAGGACAACAGGACTTACCCGGGCAGGCATCTCCGACTCCAGGCGAGGTCGCTTCGGGAGGTGTTCCTTCTCCAAGGACCCGGGGCGGCTGTCGGGGCTATGCGACCTGGCCCTCGCGGAGCCAGGAGCGTCCACCGACGCCGCCCTCGCGGGTTTTTCCTTCCGTCGATGGTCCCCGGAGGGAGAACCCCGGTCGGAGGAGCTCCGTCGACGGTCCGAACTGGAGCCTTTCGACAGTGAGGCCTCCGACGAGGTCCGGGTACGGCTGGGGTCAGCGAAGATTCTTTCGCGCTGATGCCGCCGACTCCTCAACGCCTTCGAGGACAGTTTGCTGCAGGGCCCACAGATCAGTTCCTCGTGATCTGGGCCCAGGCAGCGGAGGCAAAGGTCGTGTGAGTCGGTGAGTGACATATTTCGGTCACACCGACCACACCGCTTAAAGCCACTGGCAGCCATCGGGGGAAAAAGGGCCCCTGCGAGGTCAAAGGACCGGGCTGCCAGGGAAAAAACGAAAACGAAAGCTGACTAAGTCAGAAAAACCGAAAAACCGTTAGAGGACTCGAGACCGGCGTCGCGAGTCCGGGCGGGAAAACGACCGGCGTCGAACCGAAAGAAAAAAGGATAAATACAGAGGAAAATCAACTTTTTCGCGGGGACAAGACGGGGACGTCTGTAGGGCTCCGCGGAAAAAAGAAGAAGACTGGCTAAGATGGCACCTTCGGGCGGGAAGACTACCGCGCATGCGCGCTGCAATTCCCAAAGGCTTTCTTTGAAAGCTGGGGAAAATTGCTCCGCGAGGGCTCCGTCGGCGCCGACGTCACCCATAAGTGAGGACTGACTTCCTGCTTGGTCCTGGAGAAGAATGAGGACTGTCTTGTAGCTGAGCAGGGTATGAAAGACCTTGAGAGCTAGAAAAACTGCTCGAAGCTCCAAGTGGTTGATATGTAGAGAGGTCTCCTGTGGAGACCAAATGCCCTGAGTGGAGAGGTCTTGTAGATGAGCTCCCCAACCTGTTTGGGAGGCATCTGTTGTGAGGGTTGCCTGGGGCAACAACCGTTGGAAGGGGGACCCCAGCAACAGATTTTGGGTGGACATCCACCACTGGAGAGACCAAAAAAGGCGTTTGGAGGTTGCTATTTGGTCTGAGAGAGCTCCTGATGCTTGAGTCCACTGGGTGGACAAAGTCCATTGAGCTGCTCTCATGTGAAGGCGAGCATAGGGTACCACATGCACTGTGGATGCCATGTGGCCTAGCAGTTGTAGCATCTCCCGGGCAGTTACTTTGACTGAATTTGGGAGGCTAACTGCACTAGGCGCAGGCAACGGGCCTGAGGAAGATAGGCCCTTGCAGTGATAGTATCCAGCCAGGCCCCTATGAACTCTAGGGACTGAGTAGGGGTGAACTGGGACTTTCGGAGGTTTACCACAAGTCCCAGATACTGCAGAATGTGCCTTGTGCAGTCCAGGGAAGTCTGGGCCTCTGACTGAGATGGAGCTCGGATGAGCCAGTCGTCCAGGTATGGGAATACAAATATTCCCAGAGTGCGAAGAAATGCAGCTACTACTGCCATGCATTTGGTGAACACTCTTGGAGCAGAGGCCAGACCGAAAGGAAGCACCCTGTATTGGTAATGCTTTCCTTGGAAAAGAAAACGGAGGAACCTTCTGTGAGATGGATGGATGAGGACATGTGTGTATGCATCCTTGAGATCTAGAGAACAAAGCCAATCCTGACTCTGAAGGTATGGAAGGAGAGTGCCTAGAGAAAGCATCTTGAATTTCTCCTTGTATAGAAATTTGTTCAATTCTCTGAGATCTAATATGGGTCTGTAGCCCCCTGTTTTCTTTGGGATCAGAAAGTAGGGGGAGTAAAGCACAGTTACTTACCTGTAACAGGTGATCTCTGGGAACAGCAGGAATTAGTCCTCACATATGGGTACGTCGGAACCGACGGAGCCTGCGCGGGAAAGCTCCCCAGCTTCCCAGAAAGGAAGCTTTTGGGGCCTCCCACAGCGCATGCGCGCTGCCTTCCCGCCTTCCTGACCAACTCTCTTCAGTTCGAGTTTAAAGCTGAGACAATAGAGAGAGGAAAGGAAAGAGAGAGAGAGAAAGAGATACAACTCCTAGGGGAGGTGGGTGGGTTGTGAGGACTAATTCCTGCTGTTCCCAGAAATCACCTGTTACAGGTAAGTAACTGTGCTATCTCCAGGAACAAGGAGGAATGAGTCCTCACATATGGGGACTCCCCAGCTAAGATGCCTGGGAGATCCCCAAGGGTATGAGACCCTGAAAGGTTCCTCGTCTTCCTATGGATCTCAGGCATCCATTAAGGGACGGAGGGCAGGAGTTGTTTAAGAATGGAACAGGTGTCTGAGGACAGCCTGACCAAACAAGGCATCCCGGCGGGAGTCCTTGTCCAAGCAGTAATGGGCTGTGAAGGTATGAACCGAGGCCCAGGTGGCTGCTCGACAGATCTGATCAATGGATACAGAATGAAGATGAGCCATAGATGTGGCCATGGCTCTCACATTGTGAGCTGTGACATGGCCTTCCAGAGAAAGGTTCTTACTCTGATAAGCAAAGGAAATACACTGAGCAATCCAATTGGACAGTGTTCTTTTTGAGACTGGAAGTCCTAAATGAGAAGGATCAAAAGCAACAAAAAGTTGAGAAGACTTTTGATGTTGCTGTGTCCTGTGGAGGTAAAAGGCAAGAGCTCTTTTACAGTCTAGAGTATGAAGGTTCCTCTCTGCATTTGATGCATGAGGAGCTGGAAAAAAGACAGGTAGATATACCTCTTGATTAAAATGAAAAGGTGAGACCACTTTAGGCATAAAGTGGGGATTTGTCCTAAGGACTACCTTATCATGATGGAACCTTGTATAAGGTGGATTAGCCACTAAAGCCTGCAGTTCACTGATGCGGCGAGCAGAAGTGATTGCAATAAGGAAAATGACTTTCCAGGAAAGGAATTTTAAGGAGGTAGTGGCTAAGGGTTCAAAGGGTGGCTTCATAAGCTGACCAAGAACTACGTTTAAGTCCGCAAACAACTGAAGACAGCTCTGTTCATAGAACATTATGTACACGTCACTTAATCAACAAGGTCTGATCTTCAAAGACCCCCCCACCCTGACGAGAGATTGTATATCGGCACAGGATTTATCTCATGACCTATCTGGACAGTACCTAGTATTATAGAACATGCTGTATCATAGCGCACTCTGTACATAGCCCCCTAATCTAGAACTCCCCCCCACACGCACACCACCCCCCTGCATTCCCTGCATGAACTCCCCCCCTCACTTTACTCCCCCAACACTGCATGAACCCCCCCCACATCCTCTGATTGTTTTGCTGTGACACCGCCTTGATTTTTATGATAAGACGGTTTAGAAATACTGTTAAATAAAATAAATAAATAAATAAAGTCCCATGCCACCGGAGGAGGCCGAATGGGAGGTTTAGTTAAAGTTAGACCTCTCATGAATCTTGCAATAAGAGGATGAGAGGAAACAGATTGTCCATTGATAGGCTGAAGAGATGCTGCAATAGCACTCAAATGGACCCTTACAGAATTGGTTTTAAGTCCTGCATTGGAAAGATGCAGGAGATATTCGAGTAAAGAATTCAAAGGTAGTGCTAGAGGGTTAAGACCTTTGTCAGCACACCAAATTGAAAATCTTTTCCATTTAAAAGCATAAGAACGCCTGGTGGAAGGTTTCCTCGATGCATGGAGGACATCCTTCACCTGTTGAGAAAGATTCAAGTCTTGAAGGTCTAGGCCTTCAGTAACCAAGCTCTGAGGTGAAGGGACTTGGGGTTTGGGTGCCACAAAGTCCCCTCCTCTTGAGACAGAAGGTCTGGAGCAGCTCCCAGATCCAGGGAAGGTGTCTGGGAGAGATGCAGAAGTAGAGGGTACCACACTTGGCGTGGCCAGCATGGAGCTATGAGGATCATGGATCCTTGATCCCTCTGAAGTTTGAATAGAGTCTTGGGAATCATGGGAATGGGTGGAAAGGCTTATAGGAAGGCCTGACCCCAATGAAGGAGGAAGGCATCCTTGGCCTGAGCTCCCTGACACGGAATCCTGGAACAGAACCGGGGAAGTTTGGCATTGTACGGACTTGCAAAGAGGTCTATGTCCGGGGTCCCCCATTCCTGAAAGATTCTGAGTACCTGATCCATGTGCAGGGACCATTCGTATGGAAGCAGAACTCGACTGAGTCTGTCTGCCCAAGAGTTTTGGATTCCTGGGAGGTACACGGCCAGGAGATGGATCCGATGCTCTCTGGCGAAGGCCCACAGTTTTAGAGCTTCGTTGCAAAGCGACAGAGAGCCAGTCCCTCCTTGTTTGTTTATGTAGAACATGGCTACTTGATTGTCGGTATGAACAAGGACTGTCATGTTGATGAGGAGGGTATGAAAGACCTTGAGAGCAAGGAAAATTGCTCGCAGCTCCAAAAGGTTGATATGAAGGGTGGTCTCCTGTGGAGACCAAATGCCCTGAGTGGAGAGGTCTTGGAGATGAGCTCCCCAACCTGTTTGGGAGGCATCTGTAGTGAGAGTTGCTTGGGGTAACAAAGGTTGGAAGGGGGCCCCCAACAACAGATTTTGAGTGGATATCCACCATTGGAGAGACCAAAAAAGACGTTTTGAGGTTGCTATTTGGTCTGAGAGAGCCCCTGATGCTTGGGTCCACTGGGTGGACAAGGTCCATTGAGCTTCTCTCATATGTAGGCGAGCATAAGGCACCACATGAACTGTGGATGCCATGTGGCCTAGCAGTTGTAGCATCTCTCTGACAGTCAAGTGGCTTCTGGACTGAATTTGAGAGGCCAAGTGCACTAGACGGTGGCAACGGGCCTGAGGAAGATAGGCCCTTGCAGTGGTAGTATCTAGCCAGGCCCCTATGAATTCTAGGGATTGAGTAGGGGTGAGTTGAGACTTTGGCAGATTGATGACAAGTCCCAGATATTGCAGTATGCGTCTGGTGTGGTCCAGGGAAGTCTGAGCCTCGGACTGAGATGGAGCTCGGATGAGCCAGTCGTCCAGGTACGGGAAGACAAAGATCCCCAGAGTGCGTAGAAATGCAGCTACTATTGCCATGCATTTGGTAAATACCCTTGGAGCAGAGGCTAGACCGAAGGGGAGTACTCTGTATTGGAAATGTTTTCCCTGGAACAGAAACCGTAGGAATTTTCTGTGGGATGGATGGATGAGTATATGTGTGTACGCATCCTTCAGATCTAGAGAACAAAGCCAGTCCTGACTCTGTAGGTATGGAAGGAGAGTACCTAGAGAAAGCATTTTGAATTTCTCTTTGTATAGGAATTTGTTCAATTCTCTGAGATCCAGAATGGGTCTGTACCCCCCTGTTTTCTTGGGAATGAGAAAATAAGGGGAGTAGAAACCTGACCCTTGTTGAGGAAGAGGAACCTCTTCTATTGCCTTTTGGGCGAGAAGAGTGGTCACCTCTTGGCCCAACAGGTACAGGAGAGATGGGGGAGAATTGAATTGTCTCACCATGGTATGGGGAGGAAGGCTGGAGAAATGTAGTTTGTAGCCCTCTCTGATGATAGAGAGTGTCCACGGTTCTGATGTGATTTGTTCCCATCTGGGAGCAAAATGAGCCAACCTTCCTGGAATGGTGAGAGGTTCTGGCTGTTGCAGAGCCAGAAAGGTTAAGTTCTCTAGAATCAAGTCAAAAACCCTGAGGAGGTTGGGACTGCTGGATTGTAGCAGCCCCTGTAGCCTTTGTTCTGGCCCGTTTAGTTTGCTGACGCTTAGGAGCAAAGCGAACTTGGGAAGATTGCTGGCCAGTATTTGTGGAGAATCTGGTCTTTTTATAGAAAGTTTTCTTAAAAGGTTTTTTCTTGGCAGGGGTAGAGGTAGACTTAGAAAGTCTATCTAAAGCAGCATTCTCTGCATCCATTTGAGTGGCTTTGATTTGCCACTCTTTGCCAAACAGATTTTCACCTGTACAGGGCAGATTGCCCAAGCCTTCTTGTACCCAGGGTTCCAAATCAGAGGCCTGGAGCCAAGCCAGTCTGCGAGCAGCTATGGCTATGCCAGAGGCTCTGCTTGCCCCCTCAAAAGAGTCAAAGGCTGCTCTGTTGGAGAACTTTGAAACATCTTGAGTATGCTTTAGCAAAAGTAGTAATTCCTCTTGTTTATCCTCTGGGATAAAGGGGAGAAACTGACGTATCTTTAATGCAATCTCTTTCAAAAACATGCCCATATAGAGGCTGTATGAATTGATTCTGGCAATAAGCATGCTAGCTTGGAAGATTTTTCTCCCAAAAGCATCCAGAGTCCTACATTCTCTTCCTGGAGGGGTAGAAGAGTGTCTTTTGGTACTCTTTATCTTTTTCATAGCAGACTTCACCACAATAGAGTGGTGAGTAAGCTGAGTCTTTTGAAAACCAGGAGAAGGAGGAACCCGATACATGGTGTCCAAACGTCGAGAATGTGGGGATAGGGTGAGAGGAGCCTCCCACAAATCCATCATGTGTTCTTGAAGAATTTCATGTATGGGTAAGGTGGCTGCCTCTTTGGGAACCTTAGAGTATCCTAAAATATCTAATTGTTTTGCTCTAGGTTCCTTTTCAGAGGATACAGATATGGAGAGTCCTTTAGCTACTTCAATAATGAAGTCTTGAAAGGACAAATCCTCTGGAGGAGACATTCTCCTTTTTGGAGAAGAGGGCTCCTCAGGAAGAGTAAAAGAGACGTCAGCAGAATCATCTGATGTATCAGAATCTTCAGAGGATTCAAAGTATCATCTATTTGCTTCCAGAGATCGATACGCGTACCGATCGGTACCGACATCGGGCGTACCGGGTATCGGAGCGGTATCGAAGAAAGCTCCGGAACCAGAGACCGGAACCGGCATGCTACTGGAAGTAGATGCTCTGGGTACCGGTATCGGTTGCGGTACCGGAATCTGAGTCGGAACCGATTGTCGCGGTACCGATGGCGGTGCAGCATTAATGAAAGTCAGTAAGGCCTGCTGCATGGATTGTACCGTAGTACCCATAGCCGCCACAACTTCCTGGAAGTTGGTACCGGTGTTAGCCGGTACCCCAGAGCAGTCTAACAGGAGATCGGTCGAGGCCGTGCCATTGATGTCTACCTGTAACCCCATAGGAGCAGCTTTGGAAGCCGGAGCTTCCCGCCGGGGTTGTTTGGCTGGGGCAGGGTCCTCAGGGTCAATTGCAAGGGCCTCTCGCTGCTTAGAGGGAGATTTGCCTTTTGAGGACTTGCCCGAATAATGTTTGGTTACCTGAGATCCATCAGGAGAAGAAGACCTGGAGGATGTTGATGCTGGAGTATCGGTAGAAAACAGCATATGAAATTTAGCTGCTCTGTTCTGTAAGCCCCTTTTGGACATCAGAGAGCAGGATGGACAATCCGGAATGGAATGGTCAGGCCCCAAACATTTAAGACACCACTCATGGGTGTCTGTAACTGAAATAGTACCGGTACACTTAGTGCATTTTTTAAAAGCAGAAGCTGGTTTTTCCATGAGGGAGACCTGAGAAGGCCTAGAGGCCTCACAGAAAAAATACACCAAGTGTAGAAAAAGTAATTATATATATATATATATTTTTTTTTTTTTTTTTTTAAATAAACGAAAAAAGGACCGGCGGTATCGGTCTGGAATCGGGGAAGGCAGACACGCGGTCAAAGAAACAAATTAAAATAACAATTTCTTCAGCGGTGACAGGAAGACGACCTGCTGGCTCCGCGGAAAAAGAAGAACTGAAGAGAGTTGGTCAGGAAGGTGGGAAGGCAGCGCGCATGCACTGTGGGAGGCCCCAAAAGCTTCCTTTCTGGGAAGCTGGGGAGCTTTCCCGCGCAGGCTCCGTCGGTTCCGACGTACCCATATGTGAGGACTCATTCCTGCTTGTTCCTGGAGATAACCCTGACCCTTGTTGAAGAAGAGGCACTTCTTCTATTGCCCCTTGGACAAGAAGGGCAGCTACCTCCCGACCTAAAAGGTCGAGGAGAGATGCTGGAGAATTGAAATGTCTCACCATAGTGTGAGGGGGAAGGTTTGAGAAATGAAACTTGCAGCCCTCCCTTATGATGGAGGGGGTCCACTGCTCTGTTGTAATTTTCTCCCATCTGGGAGCAAAATGAGCCAACCTTCCTGGAATGGTGAGAGGCTCTGGCTGTTTCAGAGCCAGAAAGGCTAAGTTCTCTAGCATCAAGTCAAAAACCCTGAGGAGGCTGGGTCTGCTGAGTTGCAGCAGCCCCTGTAGGCTTAGGCCTGGCCTGTTTAGGTTGCTGACGCTTAGCAGCAAAATGACCTGTAGATGATTGTTGGCCAGAAGTAGGATGGAATCTGCCTTTCTTGAAAAAATACTTTTTGAAAGGTTTTTTCTTGGCAGGGATGGAGGTTGACTTGGAAAGTCTATCCAAAGCAGAATTTTCTGCATCCATTTGAGTGGCTTTTATTTGCCAATCTTTGCCAAACAAGTTTTCTCCTGTACAGGGAAGATTTCCCAAGCCGTCTTGGACCCAAGATTCCAGATCAGAAGCTTGGAGCCAAGCAATTCTGCATGCAGCTATGGCAATGGCCGAAGCTCTGCTGGCACCCTCAAAGGAGTCAAAGGCTGCACGGTTGGAAAACTTTGAAACATCTTGAGTATGCTTAATCCAAATAAGAAATTCTTCCCTTTTATCCTCTGGAAGGAAAGGGAGGAAAGTGTGCAGCTTATCTGCAACTTTTCAGAAACATACCCATATAAAGACTATAGGAGTTGATTCTGGCAATGAGCATACTGGGCTTGGAAGATTTTCCTACCAAAAGCATCCAAGGTCCTGCATTCTCTTCCTGGAGGAGCAGAGTGTCTTTTTGCACTCTATCTTTTTCATAGCTGACTCTACCACAATAGAATGGTGAGGAAGCTGTGTTTTATGAAACCCAGGACAAGGAGGGACACAGTACATAGTGTCCAACCTACGAGAATGAGGAGAGATGGTGAGAGGAGTCTCCCATAAGTCAATCATGTGATCATAAAGAATCTCATGAATTGGTAAGGTGACTGCCTCCTTAGGAGCCTTACAATAACCTAAAATATCTAATTTTTTAGCTCTAGGCTCTGATTCAGCGGATACTGAAATAGAAAGCCCTTTAGCCACTTCTTTGATGAAGTCTTGAAAGGACAAATCCTCTGGAGGAGACATTCTTCTTTTTGGAGAAGAAGACTCTTCAGGAAGAGCTATAGACACTTCAGCAGACTCCTCCGATACATCAGAGTCTTCGGAGGAATCAAAGTATTGACTGTCAGGGTGCTCTTTTAAAGCTCGATACGCGTACCGAGCGGTATCGACATCGGGCGTCATCGGGACCGGTATGGTACCGATGGGCATCCCTGGACAGGGAACCGCTGCAGTCGGCATCCTGGTCGATGTCGATGCAGTCAGTACCGGTACCGGCACTGGTGCCGGTACCGGAGCCGATACCGACAACGGAGTTTGTTGTGGTATCAGCGGCGTCGCAGCTTGAATGAAGGCCGTGATAGCCTGCTGCATAGATAGAACATTCTGATCCATCAACGCCATGAATGCCTGGAATTCGGTACCGGAAGGTTGCGCCGGTACCCCAGAACATTCTAACAGGTGATCGGTCGAGGCCGTGCCATCGATGTCAACCTGTAACCCCATAGGAGGAGCTTTGGAAGTCAGAGCTTCCCGCCGGGGTTGTTTTGCCGGTGCGGAATCCTCGAGGGCAAGCCCGGAGGCATCTCGATGCTTGGAAGGAGATCTACCCTTCGAGGACCGGCTGGATTTATGTTTGGTTACCTGAGATCCATGAGAGGAAGTAGAGGCCCTGGAAGATGTCGATGCCACTGAAGCTGCATCAGAGGGAAACAGCACATGGAGCTTAGCTGCTCGGTTCTGTAACCTCGTTTAGACATCAAGGAGCAGGACGGACAATCCAAAATGGAGTGGTCAGGACCCAAACATTTAAGACACCATTCATGGGTGTCGGTGACAGAAATAGTACCGCTGCACTTAGTGCATTTTTTAAACCCGGAGGCTGGTTTTTCCATGAGGAAAATGTCCCGTGAGGCCTAAGGCCCAAAGAGGAAAAGCACACTAAGTGAGGGAAAAATTTTTTTTTTTTTATAAGAAAAGAAAGAAAGACCGGCGGTACCGGTCCGACGTCGGGGAAGGCAGACGCGCGACCAAAGAAATAAAATAAAACAAAGAACTTCTTCAGCGGTGACAGGAACACGACCTGCTGGCTCCGCAGAAAAGAAGAACTGGGGAGAGGCGGTTAGGAAAGGCGGGAAGGCGGCGCGCAGGCGCTGTGGGATGCTCCCAAAAGCTTTCCTTTTTTGGGAAGCTGGGGAGCGTTCCCGCGCAGGCTCCGTCGGTACCGACGTACCCATATGTGAAGACTCATTCCTGCTTGTTCCTGGAGATAATTCTTTCCATAACAGATTATTCAGTCTTAGGAAGATTAAGCCATCTTTATTAAAGTGAGAACCAAGGAATCTATGACAATATGCTGCTACTGATGTACAAAGAAGTGATATTTAATCCCTAGCTGATAGAAGAAAAAAAAAGAATCAGAGTTTGAAGAAACCTTGTGTATAACCAGGTGATCGGGTTGAATGGCAGGTTGTCAGTTTGGTTGCGCACGCTGCAACTGTTGGTGAAACTGGACCAGGGTTTTCTTACAGCAAATAAAATTGGAGCGGTTTTATAAGTGCCGATATGCCTAAATAAAGTATAAAAGTTGATATTATAGACATCTCCAATCCAAGCTTTTTAGGGTTCAGAGTATGCACTAGTCTATTGTGGATGTCTTCACATAAGCTTGATGTGTATCAACTCACAGACTACTTAACCAACATGGAGAACAATAAGATGTAGGAAATATATTGCAGACATTGTACAACAGACAAGATGGAATTTAAACATGGTTAAATAGACAAAAGGAGAGGAGGTCAGTCTTTTTTGAAAGACAGCGAGATGAACTACACAGTGCAGTGGGCTTGATCCAATGTGTTTTTAAAAATCAATTGCTCTTAAGCAAGTCAAGAATCTATACCAGTAAGATTTCTCAATAGAGAGAAAACACTGTTCTTTCATATTTTTTTCCTCTAACGTCTGCTAAACACTTTGTTTAAACACGTGCAAGAGATATTATAACGTCAATGTAAGCCCACCCATCACATAGCATAGTTACTCCGGGAACAGCAGGAATTTAGTCTTCACATATGGGGTATCGTCGGTACCGACGGAGCCTGCGCAGGAACACTCCCCAGCGTCCACTTAGAAAGCTTTTGGGAGCATCCCACAGCGCCAGCATGCTGCCTTCCCGCCTTTCCCAACTGCCTCTCTCCAGTTGAGTTTTAAAGCTGAGACAAAGAGAGAGAGAGGAAAAGGAAAGAAAAGAGATATAACTCCTAGGGGAGGTGGGTGGGTTGTGAAGACTAGATTCCTGCTGTTCCCGGAGATCACCTGTTACAGGTGAGTAACTATGCTGTCCCCAGGAACAAGCAGAAATGTAGTCTTCACATATGGGGACTCCCTAGTTACAGATGCCAGGGAGAGACCCCAGAAGTTGTGTGCCCCTGTGAAAGGGCTCCACTTCCCCCCATGGATCTCTGGCATCCTACTGGGAAAGATGGGTAGGAGTTAATTAAGTATGGAACAGGTGTTGTAGAACAGCCTGACCAAACAAGGCATCCCGGCAGGAGTCCTTGTCTAAGCAGTAATGGGCTGTGAAGGTATGAACTGAGGCCCAAGTAGCTGCTCAACAGACGTCGTCAATAGACACAGAGTGTAGATGAGCCATTGAGGCTGCCATGGCTCTCACATTGTGAGCTGTGACATGGCCTTCCAGAGAAAGATTCTTACTCTGATAGGTAAAAGAAATACAGTGTGCAATCCAGTTGGACAATGTTCTCTTGGAGACTGGAAGTCCCAAATGAGAAGGATTGAAAGCAACAAAGAGTTGGGAGGACTTTCTATGTTGCTGTGTCTTTTGTAAGTAAAAGGCAAGTGCTCTTTTACAGTCCGAAGTATGAAGATTCCTTTCTGCATTTGAAGCATGAGGCCTTGTAAAAAATATAGGCAGGTAAATTGCTTGGTTTAAATGAAAAGGTGAGACCAACTTTGGCATAAAGTGTGGATGAGTCCTAAGGACTACCTTATCATGATGGAACCTCGTATAAGGAGGATCAGCAACTAATGCTTGCAATTCACTGATACGACGTGCTGATGTGATTGCAATGAGAAAGATAACTTTCCGAGAAAGATAACTTTCCAAGAAAGGAATTTCAAGGAAGTAGTAGCTAAAGGTTCCAAAGGTGGCTTCATGAGCTGCCCAAAAACCAGATTCAGGTCCCATGCCACTAGTGGTGGCCTAATGGGAGGCTTAGTTAGAAGAAGGCCCCTCATAAATCTCGCTATGAGAGGATGAGAGGAAATAGGCTGCCGATTTAAAGGCTTTAAAGAAGCTGAAATAAGACTAACTCGGTAAGAGTCCATTTAAGTGCTAAGTCCTGCATTAGATAAATGAAGGAGATACTCCAGTAATGATTCCAAAGGTATCGCAAGGGGGTCCAGACTCTTCTGCGAACACCATATGGAAAACCTTTTCCACTTGGAAAGCATAAGAGCGTCTTATGGAAGGTTTCCTGGAAGCATAAAGGACATCCTTTACTTGTTGAGAAAGGTTAAGACCATGAAGGTCTAGGCTCTCAGCAACCAGGCCCTGAGATGCAGAGAGTGGGGATTGGGATGCCACAACATCCCGTCCTCCTGAGACAGGAGATCTGGAGCAGATCCGAGATCCAGAGATGGAGCTTGAGAGAGATGTAGGAGCAGAGGGTACCACACCTGCCGTGGCCAATGTGGAGCTATGAGAATCATATGGCCTCTGTCTCTCTGAAGCTTGAATAGGGTTTTGGGAATTAGGGGAATGGGTGGAAAGGCATATAGGAAGTCCTGACCCCAATGGAGGAGGAAAGCATCCCTGGCCTGAGAACCCTGAGCTGGAATTCTGGAACAGAACCGGGGAAGTTTGGCATTCAGCGGACTTGCAAAGAGGTCTATGTCTGGGGTTCCCCAATTTGAAAAACGTTTGCTACCTGGTCTGCATGGAGAGACCATTTGTGTGGGAGCAGAATTCGACTGAGTCTGTCTGCCCAAGAGTTTTGAATGCCTGGCAGATACACCGCAAGGAGATGAATCTGATGCTCTCTGGCGAGGTCCCATAGTCGTAAAGCTTTGTTGCAAAGCGACAGAGCGCCTGTTCCTCCCTGCTTGTTCAGATAGAACATAGCTACTTGATTGTCCGTCTGAATTAGGACTGTCTTGTAGCTTAGCTGGGTGTGGAACACTCGAAGAGCAAGAAAGATTGCTTTGAGTTCTAGGAGATTGATATGTAAGTGGGTCTCCTGTAGAGTCCTGGTGCCTTGGGTAGAGAGATCTTGCAGGTGATCTCCCCAACCCACCTGTGAGGCATCTGTTAGAGTGACCTGGGGTAGGGGCTGCTGGAAAGGGGACCCCACCAACAGGTTTTGGGTTGACTGCCACCATTGTAAGGACAAAATAAGGCGACTTGTGTTTGCTATTTTGTCTGACAGGCAGCCTGATGACTGAATCCACTGAGTGGATAGAGTCCATTGGGCTGCTCTCATATGGAGGCGAGCATAAGGAACGACATGCATGGTAGATGCCATGTGGCCTAGTAATTGCAACATTTCCAGAGCAGCGAGATAAGTTTTTAACACTGCTTGGGAGGCTAACTGCACAATTCGAAGGCAGTGGGGCTGTGGAAGATAGGCCCTTGCTTTTCTGGTATACAGCAAAGCTCCTATAAACTCTTAGAGACTGAGTGGGAGTTAGGCTGGATTTTGAGATGTTTATGACCAGGCCCAAATACTGAAGGATACGCATTGTGCAAGATAGAGAAATCCTGGCCTCTGACTCAGACGACTGGCTCATTCAAGCCCCATCAAAGTAGGGAAAGCGTAGTTACTCACCTGTAACAGGTGTTCTCCAGGAGCAGCAGGAATCAGTCCTCACTTATGGGTGACGTCGGCGCCGACGGAGCCCTCGCGGAGCAATTTTCCCCAGCTTTCAAAGAAAGCCTTTGGGAATTGCAGCGCGCATGCGCGGTCGTCTTCCCGCCCGAAGGTGCCATCTTAGCCAGTCAGATGACATAGCTAAAAAAGACAGCATAAAAATTTGCAAAAAGAACATAAGCAGACGATTGCAACTCCAAGGGGAGGAGGGAGGGTAGTGAGGACTGATTCCTGTTGCTCCTGGAGAACACCTGTTACAGGTGAGTAACTACGCTTTCTCCAGGACCAAGCAGGAAGTCAGTCCTCACTTATGGGACTCCCAAGCTCAAGGCTACCGGAGACCCTAAGCACAAAAATGAGCTCCCTCTAGCTCAGCAGCACAGAAGGATAGAATCTTCGCTGAATTATCACCCACCGGTAGCCCACATCCGGGACGGAGGGTAGGAGTTGCTCAGACCTCAAAGAGATTACGGAGGACTGCCTGTCCGAAAGCACTGTCCCTACGGGACTCCCTCTCGAGACAGTAATGGACCGCAAAAGTCTGGCTCGAAGACCAAGTAGCGGCCCGGCAGATGTCTGCCAGCGGAACAGAGCGGAGGTAAGCCACTGACGTGGCCTTTGCCCGAACGCAATGAGCCGTGACTCGACTTTCCAAGGCGAGTCCGGCTGCCCCATAAGCCCAAGAGATACAGTCCGCAACCCAGATGGACAGAGTACGCTTGGAGACCGGGAGTCCCAATTTATTGGGGTCAAAAGACACAAAAAGCTGAGCAGCTTTACGGTGCTCCCGCGTACGGTCAAGGTAGAAGTTCAATGCCCTTCTACAGTCCAGGGTATGGAGGACCGTCTCAGCTCGGCTGGAGTGTGGTCTGGGAAAGAAGGTTGGAAGCACCACCTCCTGATTCATGTGAAAAGGGGAGACCACTTTAGGCAGAAACTTTGGGTGAGTCCGTAGGACTACCCTATTCTTGTAGAATCGAGTGTAGGGGGGATCAGACACGAGGGCCTGTAATTCACTTACGCGCCTAGCGGAAGTGAGGGCTATCAAGAACAGTGTTTTCCAAGACAGAAAACGGAGAGAACATGTAGCCATAGGTTCAAAAGGCGGACAGGTGATCCGCTGCAAAACCACATTCAGGTCCCAGTCCGGCGCTGGCGGGCGCAGAGGTGGTTTAAGTAGAAGGAGACCTCGGAGAAACCTCGCTACGAGAGGGTCGTTGGAGAGAGGTCTGCCGTCCACCGGCACATGATGTGCTGAAAGAGCACTGAGGTGAACTTTGACGGAGTTGGACTTAAGTCCCAGATTAGAGAGGTGTAGCAAGTACTGTAAGATCACCGACACCGGGCAGGAGAAGGGATCCTGAGACTGTTGGGAACACCAGATTGCAAAGCGACGCCATTTAAGGGCGTAGCATTTGCGGGTAGAAGGCCGTCGCGAAGCCAAGACGACCTCCTCCACCTCCGCCGGCAAGAGAAGAGGAGCAAGGACTACCCTTTCAGCAGCCAGGCCATGAGGTTGAGAGACCTGAGGTTGGGGTGCAGTAGGGACCCCTGATCCTGAGTGAGGAGATCCGGTTGTACCCCCAGAGGGATGGGATCCTCCACCGCCAGTTGCAGCAGGAGCGGAAACCACGGCTGCCTGGGCCAGCGAGGGGCCACCAGGATCATGAAGGCTTTGTCTCGGAGAACCTTGAAAAGAGTCCGAGAGACTAACGGGATGGGAGGGAAAGCGTACAGAAGGCTCCCCGACCAGGAGATCAGAAAGGCGTCCGCCGCAACCCGAAGGGGGTGTGGCTGACGAGAGCAGAAGCGAGGAAGCTGCCGGTTGTGAGGACTGGCAAAGAGATCCACCGTGGGGAGGCCCCACCTGAGGAAGAGCGTCTGAACGATCAAGGGATCCAGACGCCACTCGTGCGGCTGGAGGACCCTGCTGAGTTTGTCCGCCAGGCAATTTTCTTGGCCCGGGAGATAAACTGCCTTGAGGAGAATGCCGTGACTGACGGCCCAAGAGCAGAGCTTCTGTGCCTCCCGGCAGAGGAGGAAGGAGCCCGTGCCCCCCTGCTTGTTCACGTAGAACATGGCAACTTGATTGTCCGTCTGGACAAGGACGGACTGTTGGGAGGTCAGGTGGGAGAAGGCCTTGAGAGCTAGGCGGATCGCCCTGAGCTCCAGGAAGTTGATCTGCTGAGCAGACTCCCACTTGGTCCAGAGGCCCTGAGTACGTGCCTCTTGTGAGGTGACTGGAAAGGCATTCCCAATATCAGGTTCGGCTGTCGGAGCCACCACCGGATAGACGAGACCAGCGGCTCGGAGACGCGCACTAGGTCTGCTAGGCCGCCTGTGGCTTGTCGCCACTGCCGGCGGAGACACCATTGAGCAGACCGCATATTCAGGCGGGCATTGGGGGTCACATGGACGGTGGAAGCCATATGGCCGAGCAGTCTCAGGAAGCGCCTGGCAGAGACCAGGGGCTGGCTGCGAAAGCGGTCGGCTAGGTCCATGAGCCGCTGAGCCCTGTCGAGCGGTAGGTACGCTCGCGCCTGAGGAGTGTGCAGCCTTGCGCCGATGAACTCGAGATCCTGTGAGGGGAGCAAAGTGGACTTTGCGAAGTTTATGACAAAGCCCAAGTGCTGCAGCAGAGTCACCGTGCGGCCCGTGGCGTTGGTGACCTCCTGAGCGGACGCTGCTCTGATGAGCCAGTCGTCGAGGTACGGAAAGACATAGAGGCCGTGAAGCCGGAGATGGGCCGCCACGACCGCGAGACATTTTGTGAAGACTCGCGGTGCGGAGGACAGGCCAAAGGGCAGTACTCTGTACTGGTAATGATTTCCTGCCACCACAAACCTTAGGTATTGGCGGTGGCTTGGGTGGATGAGGATGTGCGTGTAGGCATCCTTTAGATCCAAGGAGCATAGCCAATCTCCCTGCTGGAGGTAGGGCAGAAGGATTCCAAGGGTAAGCATTTTGAACTTCTCCCGCACAAGGAACTTGTTGAGGTTGCGCAAGTCCAGGATGGGTCTGAGGCCTCCTGTTCTCTTTGGTATCAGAAAATACCTTGAATAGAAGCCTTGACCTCTCAGGTGGTGTGGCACCGGTTCCACCGCCTGTTCCTGCAGAAGACCTGCTAACTCCTGAAGGAGCAACTCCCTGTGCAGAGGGGGGCGCGGAGGCTCTCCCGGAAAATAGGAGGGAGGGACCTGATGGAAGTGGAGAAGGTAGCCCTCTCGCACGACCTGAAGCACCCAGGCATCTGCGGTGATGCTGGACCACCTGTGGGCGAAGTGAACCAGCCGGCCTCCGGTGCTGGGGGGACCCGCGGGGGGGGGAGAGGCTATGCTGAGCGAGTCAAAAACCCCCACCCTGCTGAGCAGGGGCTGGTGGTGCAGGCTTGGGGGCTTGCTGCCTACGGGACCCGTTACCCCGTCCCTTGGCCTGCTGGCCCTGTTGGGGAGCTGCAGGGGCCTGATAATGGGGGTATTGTTTGTAGGCAGCTGCCTTCCTCGGGTAAAAGGACTTTTTTCCCGAGCCCTTCTTTTTCTGGGAAGGGGCGGAGGTCTTCCTAGAAAGCCTGGTCCTGGTGAGAGTCTCAGTCTCAATTTGTGCAGCCTTTTCCGCCATGGGCTTGCCAAAGAGGTTTTCGCCTCGGCAGGGGACATCGACCAACTTGTCCTGTACCCAGGGCTCAAGGTCGGACGACTGAAGCCAAGCCTGTCGGCGGGCACCGATGCCGGCTGCGGCTACTCGAGCCGAGGCTTCAAAGCCATCATAGGCTGCTCAGGACATGAACTTTGAGCATTCCCGAATACCCGTGGACAAGGCTAGGAACCTCCGCAAGGGCTCCTCGGAGAGACCAGCGGAGAATCCGGCTAGCTCTTTAGCCAGATCCCTGAGATACATGCCCATGTACAGCTGGTAAGTCTGGACACGACAGGCGAGCATAGAGCCCTGGAAGCACTTCTTGCCAAGGCCATCCAGGTTACGGGCCTCCCTTCCAGGAGGCACCGAGGAGTGCATCTTCTGGCTCTTAAGACGATGCATGGCCGATTCCACTACCATGGAATGGTGTGGCAGCTGTGCCTTTTGAAAGCCAGGGCTCTTGCGGACTCGATAGATAGAATCGACCCGCTTGCTCAGGACCGGCGAGGAGGCCGGACTCTCCCACATGCGGAAGAGTAGTCGTTCCAGCATAGGAGGAACCGGCACAGTAAAGTGTTCCCTCGCGGGAGAGTCATACTGGAGGGCGTCGAGCTCTTCGGCTCGAGGCTCCTCCTCGGGATCCGCAGGGAAGGCCAAAGCCTTGGCCATATCCCTAACGAAGTCCGAGAACCGGGCATCCTCCGGGGGGGACTGCTTCCGAGGCTCGGACTCCGGAGAGTCCGATGGGACACACCGAGTCCGGAAAGAATCAGGTGACTCTTCCTCCTCAGACTCCCAGACCGACTCCGACGAGGACTCGGTGGGGTCGGCCCGGGCAGGGTGCGGCGCCAGCCGCCCCGACGCCGAGGGAGTCGGCGTCGGCGACCTCGGTCCCGAACGGGAGGCCGAGGGCGACCTTGACCGAGGATCGACTCGAGTTCTCATCGACTCGAGGATCGGCTCGGTCTCCGGGGTCGACTTGGACGTCGACGTCCCGGCGGTCGGGGCAGCGCGACGCCAGCGAAGCCAGCGAGCAGTGCCCGCTGCTGGTCCATGAAGGCAGACAGTCTGCTCTCCAAGGCCGTCAACCTGAGTCCGAGCTCAGGTGACCCAGCAGCCCCTGACTCGGGCCCCGACGGCGTCGGGCCCGACGTCGGCTGTCGCGGAGGCGAGTCCAGAAGGACTACAGGACTTACCCGGGCAGGCATCTCCGACTCCAGGCGAGGTCGCTTCGGGAGGTGTTCCTTCTCCAAGGACCCGGGGCGGCTGTCGGGGCTATGCGACCTGGCCCTCGCGGAGCCAGGGGAGTCCACCGACGCCGCCCTCGCGGGTTTTTCCTTCCGACGATGGTCCCCGGAGGGAGAACCCCGGTCGGAGGAGCTCCGGCGACGGTCCGAGCTGGAGCCTTTCGACACGGAGGCCTCCGACGAGGTCCGGGTACGGCTGGGGTCAGCGAAGATTCTCTCACGCTGATGCCGCCGACTTCTCAACGCCTTCGAGGACAGTTTGCTGCAGGGCCCACAGATCAGTTCCTCATGATCCGGGCCCAGGCAGCGGAGGCAAAAGTCGTGTGTGTTGGTTAGTGACATATTTCGGTCACACCGACCACACCGCTTAAACCCACTGGCAGCCATCGGGGGAAAAAGGGCCCCTGCGAGGTCAAAGGACCGGGCTGCCAGGGAAAACGAAAACGAAAGCTGACTAAGTCAGAAAAACCGAAAAACGTGAGAGGACTCGAGACCGGCGTCGCGAGTCCGGCGGGAAAACGATCGGCGTCGAACCGAAAGAAAAAAGTATAAAATAAAGAGGAAAATCGACTTTTTCGCGGGGACAAGACGGGGACGTCTGTAGGGCTCCGCGGAAAAAAGAAGACTGGCTAAGATGGCACCTTCGGGCGGGAAGACGACCGCGCATGCGCGCTGCAATTCCCAAAGGCTTTCTTTGAAAGCTGGGGAAAATTGCTCCGCGAGGGCTCCGTCGGCGCCGACGTCACCCATAAGTGAGGACTGACTTCCTGCTTGGTCCTGGAGAAAGACGAATATTCCTAGAGTGCGAAGAAATGCTGCTACCACAGCCAAGCATTTCGTAAACACCCTTGGTGCTGAGGCCAGACCAAAAGGAAGCAACCTGTATTGGTAGTGCTTTCCTTGAAAAAGGAACCGAAGGAATCTTCGGCGAGTTGGATGGATGAGAACATGGAGTGTATGCATCCTTGAGATCTAGAGAACAAAGCCAATCCTAACTCTGAAGGTATGGCAGCAGAGTTCCCAGAGAAATCATTTTTGAATTTCTCTTTGAAAAGGAATTTGTTCAATTCTCTGAGGTTCAAAATGGGTCTGTGTCCCTCTGTTTTCTTTGGAATAAGGAAATAGGGGGAGTAAAACCCTGTACCCTGTTGGGAAATGGGTACATCTTCTATTGCCCCCTGGGCAAGAAGTAAACTTATCTGTTGACTCAACTGAGTGTTGAGTGAAGTGTGAGAATTGAACTGTCTTACCACGGTAGGAGGGGGCATGTTGAAGAAATGAAGCTTGTACACCTCTCTTACAATGTAAAGAGTCCATTTTTCTGCTGTTATCTGCCCCCATCTGGGGGCAAAATGACACAACCTTCCTGGGATAGTGGAAGGCTCTGGCCCACTGAGGGCCAGGAAGGCCAAGTTCTCTAGGTGGGAGTCAAAGCCCCTGTGGAGGCTGAGTCGGCTGGGCCGGTTGAGGCTTAGCAGCCTTTGTTTTCCCTTGCTTTGGGGTCTGCTGTCCCTTTCGGGCAGACTGACCTTCAGAATGCACCTGCTGTGTATAGGAGGGGTAAAACCTCTTCTTTTTAGAGAAGAATGGTTTCTTGTAGGATTTTCTCCTTGCAGGATCAGCTGTAGCCTTGGAAAGTCTATCCAAAGTGGTGTTATCAGCATCCAGCTCATTAGCTTTCTCTTGCCAGTTTTTGCCAAAAAGATTTTCACCTGTGCAAGGGATATTCCCCAGTTTGTCCTGTATCCAGAGTTCTAAGTCAAATGCCTGGAGTCAGGCAATACTACGAGCACCTATGGCAACAACAGAGATTCTGCTTATGCACTCAAAGCAGTCAAAAGCTGCACGATTAACAAACTTGGAAACATCCTGGACATGTTTGACAAGTGTAAGATAATCCTGCCTCTTATCATCAGGAAGGAGAAGGCTCATAAGCTCTAGATCTCCTGTAACCTCCTTAAGGAACATTCCCATGTATAAGATGTAGGAACTAATCCTGGCAGAAAGCATAGAGGCCTGGAATGTTCGACGCCCAAAGGCATCAAGAGTCCTACATTCACGTCCTGGAGGATTAGATGCATGTCTCTTTGCACTCTTGATCCTTCTCATAGCTGACTCCATCACTATGGAGTGGTGTGGTAACTGAGGTTTTTGAAATCCAGGACAAGGAGGTACTCGATACATGGTATCGAGCCTACGGGAATGAGGAGAGGTGGTAAGAGGTGTCTCCCACATTCTTAACTTGAGATCATGCAAGATCTCATGAATAGGCAAAGTAGCTGCCTCCTTAGGAGCTTTAGGATATTGTAAAATCTCCAACTCCTTTGCTCTGGGCTCTGTTTCAGGAGCCACTGTAATGGAAAGACCTCTAGCCACCTCCCGGATGAAATCCGAAAGGATATATCCTCTGGAGGAGACATCCTACATTTAGGAGAGGAAGGCTCCTCAGAGAGAAGTACTCCGGTACCGACAGAGCTGTCAGAATCTTCAGACTCATCGGAGGATTCAAAATATTTATTTATTTTTAATTTTTATTTATTTATTTATTGCTCTTACATACCGCACTCTTAAAAATCAGCGCGGTTTACATACAACGATTCTGTGCCAGATAAGTACACTATTACGCACTTACAGTGAACAGGAGGTTAAACTTGGGTTCAACCGAGGGCACTATGTACATCAATTTCAATTTATTTACATTATGTACATGCATTGATAGTAGCTCATTAGTTCCTAATTGGGTGTGTGATAGATGGTATTAGACTGGTGGGTTGAGAGTAGTGCATAAGGAAGAGATGATGTTTTAGTACCTTTCTGAATAGGGTTAGGTCTGTTATAGCTCTGATGGTGGTCGGAAGCGCGTTCCAACAGCTAGGAGCATAGAACATGAAGGCTCTGTTCCTTGTTTTCATGGTGCACTTTGTTATTTCGCTGGGGGTCTGTAGGGTATTGGCTGTGCATGTTCTCCTGGCTCTGTTCGCTGAGATGGAGTGAACAAGGTCTGTTAGGGATGTGGGGGCTATTTTGTTGATGGCCTTGAAGGTTGATGATTACTTTATAGGATAGCCGGCAGTTGATTGGTAGCCAATGTAGGTCCTTGAGGATAGGGATAATGTGATCACCTCTGGCAGCTCCGCTCAGGACGCGTGTGGCAACATTCATAGCCAACTGTAAAGGGTTTAAAGTGTTTTTGGGTAAGCCATGCAGTATTACATTGGCATAATCAAAGTGGGGGGTCACCGGTGCCTGAAAAACTGATCTGAAATCATTGGGTTGCAACAGGGGTCAAAGATGTCTTAGAGTTCTTATCTTGTGGTATATCTGTTTGATGGTGTTGCTGATGTGGGCTTTGAAATTGAGCTGCTGGTCTAATATAACGCCTAGGTAGTGGATGCTGGGTCTGCTCGAGAGTTCTGCATCTCTTGTCCTTAAGGTTGGCGGAGGTGAGAAGGATTGGTTTCTAGTAACGAATAGCATGTCAGTCTTGTTAAAGTTGATCTTGAGGCTCTGTGAATGGAGCCAGTCAGTTATGGCATCGAAGCACTTTACCAGTTGAGAGAAGTCCGGGTTCTCAGTTGTGAATGGGGTAAAGAGCAGTACGTCGTCCGCATAGAGTTGGCATGAGCAGATTATCTCGCATATAGGTTTCATATAGATATTGAATAGGAGGGCAGAGAGAGACGAGCCCTGTGGTACACCATGCTGTTGTTGGAAAGGCTGGGAGGTTGTAATTCCTGTCCGAACCTGTTGCCATCTATCGGTTAGGTAGGATTTGCACCAATTTCATGCTGATTCGCATATCCCTTTATCTTGGAGCCGAACTAGGAGTTGCTTGTGGTTTACAGAATCAAATGCGGCTGCGATGTCTAAGAAAATTAAAGCGTACCCTTGTTTGATGTTGTCAATCCCAGTGATAAGCGTATTGATGTGTGGTGAGAAGCGTTTCAGCCCCATGAGATTCCCTGAAAACATGTTGGCATGGGTCGAGGGGGGCTGTGGCATCAACGTGATCCTGTATTTGACGTTGGACAGCCTTCTCAATTATTTTTGCCAGCAGCGGGATGCTCTAAATAGGTCGGTATGATTCTACCTTCTGAGAGTTTAATTTGGCATTCTTCAAGAGGGGCCTAATGGATGTTTGCTTCAGGCTTGAAAGGAATTGCCCAGAAGAGAAGGAGAGATCAATAATTTTAGCTATTATTGGGCTGAGTTCATTACGTAGTGACTTTATCCAGAAGGCTGGACAAGGGTCATTGAGGGCAGTGGTGGCATCGATGTTAGCTATGATGTTGTCAATGCTTGTCACCGACGGTGTCGGGAAAGAGGAGTCTCGCTTAGGTGGGTTCTTGGTGGGGTAAGATGGTATAACTTTACATGATAGCCAAAACCAAGAACGTCAGCAGTCTGCATAGTCTTGAGGGCATATCGAGGCTTGTTGGGAAGACAAAGGTTCCTTCGTTAGGGTCTTTACTATATTGAACAAGTCGTGGGGTTTGTTCAAGGAGCGGCTTATCAGTTCAGAGTGGTATTCATTGATTTTTGAGGATATTAAAACTCGGTGTGCTTGCAGGTGGGAGTCAGAGTGTCTGGTCTGTTGGGGATCGGGTGCGTAGCCATTTTCTAATTTCCTCAGCGTTTGCAGTGAGGTCTTTAGTTCCACGGTGAACCAACTTGCAGGTTTTTTCTTTTTTGGTTGCCTATCCATGATACGTGGCTTAGTCTGGGTAGGTATGTGTGCGAATGAACTCAGGTTGTCATTCCATGAGGCCAATACCTCCTCTAGGTTCGATGATGAGGTCTTGATGTTGGGCAGGACACTTTTTGATGATCTCATTTCTGTCATATGGTCTAAAGCGTCTGGTGTGGGCTGCTCCTAATTCAGTTGATTTTGCAGAATGTTCTCTTTCTTGAAGCATAGGTAGTTGAAAACTGATTAGATTGTGGTCAGACGATGGCACAGGTGAGATAGTTACGTTGAATTTCTGGTCTAGCCTGACCTCAGTTCGAGGGCTGAAGATAAAGTCTAGTGTGTTTCCTTTTAGGTGTGTGGGGGCACCAACTATTTGTTCGTAGTCCAGGTTGCTGAGTGCTTCGAGGAGGTCTCTGGAATGGGTGTCGTGTAGGGCTGGTAGGTTAAAAGTCTCCGAGTATCCAGTTTGGCTTGTGCGAGTTTTGAGGATTCGAGGCAAGTTCAATTATAGTTGCCAAATAGTCGGTGGAAGAGGATGGGGATCTATAGATAAGGTTCACGGTATTATGGTTGTTAGCTATGGTAATTGTATCAAGGTGGGTTGAGCTGTTAGAGCCGATTGTCTGGTAGTGGAGGTCTGCCCTAACCAGCATGAATATCTCCTGTCCGGGTGCTCTTGCAAAGCACGATACCGGTACCGATCGAAGTCGGTACCGGAGGAGATAGCATGACTCGGTGTCGATAACACAGTCGCTGAAGTCGATGCTGTTGGTACCGGTATCGGTGCCGGCACCGGTGTCGATACCAGTTGAGCTGTCTGAAGCAGTCCCGAAGGCACCGAAGCCGCAAGGAGAGCCGCCAGACTGTGTTCAATAGCCAAAAACCTCTGGTCTATTGACGCTGCCGATGCCTGGGTATTGGTACCGGATGAAGCGGCCGGTACCCCTGAACATGGCACCAGTGGTTCTGCCGAGGTCGAGGCCTCGAGAACATCTTGGAGCCCTGATAGTGCTTTGGAAGCCGAAGCCTCCCGCCGGGGCAATTTTGCCGGTACAAGTCCCTCAAGGGCAACGCCAGAGGCATCTCGATGCTTGAAAGGAGATCTACCCTTTGAGGACCGGCCAAATTTATGTTTGGTTACCTGAGATCCATGGGAGGAAGACGAAGCCCTGGAAGACGTCAATGCCACGGATGCTGCATCGGAGGGAAAAAGGGTGCTAAGCTTAAGAGCTCGGTTTTGCCGACCCCTCTTTGACATCATCCCACAGGCAACACACTCAGAGATGGAGTGGTCAGGACCTAAACATTTGAGGCACCACTCGTGAGTGTCGGTGACGGAGATGGTACCACCACACTTGGAACACTTTTTAAAACCCAAAGCGGGTTTTTCCATGTTGAGGAAAATTTGGGCCTAGTGCCCAAAATGGCGCGTGGCACCTGAGAGAAAAGAAAAGGCTGGAAAATCCAGAAAAAGAAAGAGCAAAAATTTTTTTTTTTAAAAGAAAGAAAGAACCGGCGGTACCGGTATAGCGTCGAGGAAGGCAGACGCTACCACAAAAGAAGAATGAAAAATACAGGAGAATTTCTGCGGTGACAGGAAAACGACCTGCTGGCTCCATGGAAAACGAAGAACTGGAGAGAGGCAGTTGGGAAAGACGGAAAGGCAGCACGCAGGCACTGTGGGATGCTCCCAAAAGCTTTCTAATTGGACGCTGGGGAGCGTTTCCGCGCAGGCTCCGTCGGTACTGACGATACCCCATATGTGAAGACTACATTCCTGCTTGTTCCTGGAGATAGCCTTTGACATAACATTCTGTCATGGCCTATAAGGGACAAACATGCAAGATCTGTTATCACTTTAAGATGGTCCTCTGGTTATGCAACCAGTCAATCCCAATGATCTTTATTTGCTGAAAGGCCCATGTCAGAAAAATAATCAGCAGTGATGGCTGCAGGATGAAATACTGGGCCAAACTTGACATGATCTTTGTATGAGAGTGAGTATTGATATGCAGTGGGCTCTGTGCTGTGCAACTGAAAATTCGCAGGGCCAGCCCAACCATTAGGTGAGACCAGGCTGTCACCTAAGGCAGCAGCTTCTGGGAAAGGAGGGGGGGGGGGGGGAGAGCAGCATCCAAGGCACAACCGTAGATTCCAACAGCCACACACTTCACACAGCCATCAGTATATTGTTTTACCTGCAGGAAGAGCAGGCACACATATGCAAAGCAAAGTTTGATATTTAAAAAGTATTATGTCCAATTATGCATTTATACAGGATGTTGTTGGAAGGTGTGATAAGGAAGCTTATCATAGCTCAGGTAGGAGCTATAGAAAAGATGATGTGACTCTGAACAAGCAACCTGTCAGTTCTGGTAGAAGTAAGAAAACAGAGTTTTCACATAAAAGACTACCAGTCCCAGAATGCACCAGGTTTCCAGCAGCCATGAGAGGGGATGAAGTGAGAAAATGTGTGTGCAATCAAGAGAGCTATGAGGTAATCCCTAAGCACTCATCTCAAAGGGCAGGGCCTGATTCAACACAGCTGTGCTGTGTTAGGGAGGAGCACACATTAGAACAGAATAAGAATAGAGCTTATTCTACAGATAACAGCTACAGAAAGAGCTTCAGGAAAGGAGACAGCAACAACTTCAAGCTCAAGCACCAGTATCACCTGGAGAAACAGAAGCCAAGCCAAGCGGATAGAGAAAGAAGGAAACTCTCTGGAAGGAAGAGAAGAAAGCCCATTGGATGGTCTGGGAGAGTCCAAGGCAGTACCCATACTGGGAGGTATTCCAAGTGCCAGCAGAGACCATTGGACTGGAGTCAGCCAGAGGAATGGAATGGCAGAGATAGGAATCACCAGTGGCTACCTAGGAGAGAGAAGACTGCACGTGGAAGGGACTTTCAGACCTATGCCAGAAGGTATGTGAGGAAAGATCCAGTGTCCAGGGATCAAGATTGGAAGGCTGGACATCAGAATTGGATTACATACTGGCCAGGCTATACAGAGAGGAATTATGATAGCAGGAGAGGCTCAGGTATGAACACTGATCCAGACCCTATCCATAATAGTGAATGGCAGCAAGGGAATAAGCATTCTCATGATAGTGCCTTAATGAAAGACTCGTCTGTGCCAATGTATGATAGTGACCCTATGCTGATTGATGAAGGGGGAGATACAGCAGATGAAACTATTCATTACATGGACTGTTCTCTATCTAAATGCTATTGCTAGCTTTCTGTGAGCAAACACCTCAGCCATCACAAAGAAACCTAACTTTGTTCTTTATTTCCACTGCAAACAGCTCTTAAAGCAGGATTTGGGTTCACACAGTAGCAGCCAGCCAGCTAAAGGGTTTCAGCTGGTCAATTGATAGTAATTAAAGCTGCACCTGATTGTGTGTGTGTGAGCAAGGGAGAATCACTGCTGGGATCTGCGTGGAAAATAAGCAGAAGTTGACCTAACAAGCAAAGTTTATTCATTTCTTTGTGCCTTTTTATTTGGTAATTATTTGCTAAGAAAACATTAGCTAATTGCCTGACAAGCTGAAGGTTGTTTTCTGATTTGCTTTGTGACTTTATGTTATCCATTTAAACACTGCAAGCAAGTAACCTCATTTATATTGCTAACAAGCATACTTGTGCTGGGTGAATTAAACCCCATCA
The DNA here is from genome assembly GCA_033557465.1 of Ichthyophis bannanicus. Taxonomy (NCBI): domain Eukaryota; kingdom Metazoa; phylum Chordata; class Amphibia; order Gymnophiona; family Ichthyophiidae; genus Ichthyophis; species Ichthyophis bannanicus. Next base: position 1,105,025,278 of record CM066032.1, on the reverse strand, counting down.
ATAAAAGAAGTATTTTATTGGCCTTACCACTGGTATCACAACTCAATTATTGTCTTCAGCTGTGTTTGGGAGTGAAAGAACTACATTACCCACAATACCTTGCAAGAATCATATGAATATATGCATCGTCAAGATTGTGTAAGTTCTCACCCTAGGCAGCCGTCTGACAAAGGATGGTGTTCAAATGATAATTGCTGAATTTTATTATCAAAATTTCAGGCAGGGAAGAGGATGTAAGACTGAAGGTTTGCCTATGATGTCCACTACCTTGTACCAGTCTCAGGGGGTCAACTCTGATAAAGTGAGCTGCATGGACACCACAGAGTAAGACACAATCTTTTCTGTCTGTTCTGGCAATCCTTGAATATGGCTCTGTGCAGAATGAATGACTTCACCTACAGGTGTGCCTGACCAATCCTGCTATCTATGAAAAACACCTATTACAGGCGAGCAACTTTGTTCTGAGAGAGGTTCCAGCATAACATCACTGTTAAAATCGGTGGGTGGGTGTGCGTAACAATAGACAGACATAAACCAGGAGAAAGACACAAACTCCACAGAATCAAATACACAGAGTAGAGATAGACCATGGATAAAAATTGATGAAATCCTTTAACAATATTCATTTACTGGAAAAAAAAAAAAAAAAAAAAGAGGCCCAACTCAGCCAAGTTTTGGCTTGGATGCCTTTTGTCAGGGGTCTAAACAACAAATCTAAATCATGTATGTACATAATAACTAGACAGATACAGAATACATACATATTATACTAGACTTCAATAAACAAACACATTAAAGTTATTATCAAAAAGTAACAAAGATGTTCAACTGTGCAAACACAACAGAACTGTAAAAAGAGGAGATTGAATAATTACATAACACCAGAAAAATTTATAATGAAAGGCAGTTAAATTTCCATGCCATAAAATAGCTAAAATGTTACATAATTAATTCATTCTTCATCACCAAGCTAATAAAAACCATAAGCATGAATAGAAAATATATTTAAATACTTGATTTAAGAAAGGTTTTAATTTTTAACAGCCTCATTTACATATAGTTGATAGTTCTATTATTGTAAATGACCTAATACCTTTAAAAAAAGGGGTAAAACTGAACACTGTCCTCAAAATTCATAATCCAAATACACTATAGGTTAACTTCTATTGTTTACATGTTAATTGATGTTTATTTAATCATTTAATGAGTGTAAGGTCTTTAAAAATAGAAATGAAATAAAAATTGTATTGACCTGCTACATTAACAGACTTTATTCATACTTGACCTACAGGGCTTGAAAAACCCCTCAACGAGACCCCTCAACCCCTTGATTTCCTATTACATTAGTATTAGAGTGTCTAGGCAACTTTATATCATTTTATAAGTGAAGAGATATTTGCTATTATCTGATATATGCAATCATGGGTCAATTCCTTAACATTTCGCTAAGGTCTTGAGCTACTAATTTAACACAAGGGCATCTGCACATTAAATTGTAACCTTGATTGACCTAATTTTAATAGCAAAAACAAAAAAAATCATTCACTGCTTTAATCAATAGAACTGACAATTGTTCTAATTAAACATTGGGGATAAGTCTGCATTAGATGGGGCGGAAAAACAAACAGCACCACAGGGGTGGTTTCGTAAGCGCTGCAGATACTGGTGAGGAGTGGTGGCAGCAATGAACCAACCGCAGACAACTAGCACTCTAGGCAACCACCTAGTTCACCTAATGGTAGCACTGGTCCTGCAGCAGACCTACTTGGGCATAAGCAAGAGAGATACAATCTACCAGCCAAATTTAAAGAGCGCATTTATTGACAGCAGTCCAGTGTCTATTGGGGCCAAAAGAAACAAAAACCTGGGCGGATATTCTATGGGCTTTAGTCTGCTCCAAACATAAGGCCAAGGCTCTCTTGCAGTCCAATGTGTATAATGTGTTTTTCCCTTTGTGAGCATGAGATCTTGGGAAAATGTTGGAAGGGCTATTAACAAACTAAAGTGGAAATCAGATACCATTTTAGGAAGGAATTTAGGATGTGTGTGCACCACCACCTTATTGCTGAAAATTTATGACGAGCAGATCCACCACTAGAAGCTGAAGCTCACTATTCTGCATGATGAATTACCGCCACCAACAAGAGGACCTTCCTGGTCAAGAACTTCAGAGCACAGTGGCTCAAAAGGAGATTTCATCAACTGAAATATTATATTGAGATCCCAAGACACCGCAAGAGGCTAAAGGAAGGCTTTTCTAAGAAGCAAGCTCTACATAAAGCAAACTAAAAGCTGTAAAAAGATATCTTAATCAGGTAGAAGATAAATGTAAACGACCACTTTAGTGCAACCGGCACTATCTAAAGACCACTTTAATATTCATGCAGCTTCTGTGGCAAACCTTCACCTCCATGTGGAATCACTTCTGGAAGCCAAGAGGACGCTAATGACACCAACTGGCAAGTTCGACGAGGACATTATCCTCTCAACATTCAAGCTGTGAAGACAAGGAACTTGATTTTGGGTGCAGCAGTATTCCATGACCTTGCATTATTTGGGTTGGCGAGTTGCCCAGACAAATTGTATCCCTGATGAAAAGATCAAGATGACAGCAGAGGCAATAAAGAACCATGAGAATCATTGTTCTCTCATCATCCTTGCGTTCCAGGAGAGTTTTTGCAATCAGAGGAACAGGCAGATATACATACTAAAAGACACCCCCCCCCCCAATAAAGGGGAAGGGCATCTAAGTGTACCTTGCCATGCATATGCAAACCCTGGAGTAGAACTGAGGCACATCTGTTCTTTGGAGTGGAAAATAAATTGCGGAAATGCACCATTCCTGAAAGATGGCCTGAGCCACTTCTCGGTTCAGGTTCCATTTGTAAGGCTGAAGGACACAGATTAGCCTGTTCGCTAGGGTATTGCTTTGGCCAAGCAGGATGTGGCTCTGTTATTCTTTGAGAGACAGAAAATTTCCACAGCTTGACTGTCTCCCAACACAGGAGGTACCAACCCATTCTTCCTTGCTTCTTGATGTAATACACCACTACCCGATTGTCATGATTCAGACAGACAATTTGGTTGGCCAACTGATCCCTGAAAGTCCTTAGAGCATTTGATATTGCTTACAGTTCAGGGAAATTGATCTAGTGAAGGTTTTCCTGGGCAGACCATAACCCCTGAGCATAAAACACATTGACCTGAGCTCCCCAGTCCAGCTTGGATGTATCCATCATGAGTAATTTTTGGAAGGGAGGAATTTGAAAGGGTAGACCTCTAGTCAAATAATGATCCATCCATTGGGATAGGGAATTCTGAAGAGGATCTGCAGGAGATATGACATCTACAAGTATATCAGTGGGTCTGCATTCACTGTGTGCTTAGGGTCCACTGAGACTGTCTCATGTGGAGAAGTGCCAAGGGAGTAACATGAACTGTGGTCCAACATTCTCAACATGGTCCTTATTGTGATCTGGTGACTGTTGTACTACTTTCATGATCACCACCAAATGTGTGAGCCTTTGTTACAGAAGAAAAGTTTTTGCCTGAGTCACGTCTAGCAGAGCTCCTATGAACTCCCATTGGTGTGTCTGATTCAGGTTCGACTTGGGATCATTTATGACAACCCTAGCAGCTCCAGAACCTATATGGCGATGCAAACATATTCTTCAACTCATCCTTGAGTGGTGCTCTTGAACAGTCCATCCATCGTCCAAGTAGACAAACACATGCATGCCCAGTTTGTATATAAACACTGCAACTATCATGAGGCATTTGGTAAACACATGTGGAGCAGATGCGAGGCATAAAGGCAGCATGCAGTACTGGAAGTAGCATGTCCCTACAACAAATCACAGAATTCTTGTGACTGGGCGGAGGCATCCTGTAGATCCAGATAACATAGCTAATTCCCCTTTTGAAGAAAAGGAAGCAGGGTGCTTAGGGAAGCCATTCTGAGTTTTTTGTTAACTAAATAAGTGTTCAGATCCATTAGGCCCAGAATGGGATGGTAGTCCCCTGTTTTCTTAGGCACTAGGAAATATCAATTAAAAATTTCAGCTCTTCCTGCCCTGGTGGAAAGAGCTTGATTGCATTTATAGCCTGAAGGGCAGAGAGCTCCTGAATATGTCTGTCCATGCTCAATGGGCAATTTGAAGGGATCCCAAATAGCGATGTCTGTACTCTTCCTGGCCTAGAGGACCCAACTGTTAGCATCATCTATTTATTGCTAACTTTTTGCATTAAGCCCCTGATGAAAGCAAAAGCTACCAAAACATCGATGATGGGTTGGGCTAATTTTGAGGGCATTGAGTCAGAAAGGATTAAAGTTTCGCAGGAAACAAAATTTGCTGTAGAATCTCTATGGATTGAAATTCCATGTAAAAAGGGGAAGGCGATGGCAGTGGGGGTGTACTATCGATCGCCTGGCCAGAATGAACAAATGGATGATGAAATGCTCAAAGAAATCAAGGAAGCTAACAAAAGTTACAGCGCAGTAATAACTGGTGATTTCAATTACCCTGCTATCGACTGGGTCAGTGTCACGGCAGGACATGCTAGGGAGATAAAGTTCCTAGATGAAATAAATGACTGCTTCTTGGAGCAGCTGGTTCATGAACCAACCAGAGGAGAAGCCATATTAGACCTAGTCCTTAGTGGAACACCAGATCTAGTGCAAGAGATAAGGGTGTTGGGGCCACTTGGCAATAGTGATCATAGCATGATCGCCTTTGATTTAATTAGTGGAGGAGGGATAGTAAGAAAATCCAGAGTACTACCTTTTAACTTTCGAAAGGGAGACTATGATAAAATAAGGAAAATAGTTAAGAAAAAACTAAAAGGAGCAGTTGCAAAGGTTAAAGACTTACATCAAGCTTGGGTGGTGTTGAAAAATACTATCTTGGAAGCCCATACCAGCTGTATTCCATGCTTAAAGAAAAGTGGAAGGAAGTCCAAAAAACTGCCAGCATGGTTTAAAAGGTGAGGTCAGAGACGCTGTTGCCAAAAAAGCATCTTTCAGGAAATGGAAAAAAGAGCCAAATGACGAAACCTGGAAACAGCACAAGCACTGGCAAGTCAAATGCAAGGCATTGATAAGGCAGCCAAAGGGAGAATTTGAGAAGAAGCTTGCTGTGGAAGCAAAAACGCGAAATAAAGACTTTTTCCAAGTACATTCATAGCAAAAAACCTGTGAGAGTCAGTTGGTCCATTAGATGATAGAGGGGTTAAAGGGGCACTAAGAGGCGACAAGGCGATAGCAGAGACTGAATGAATTCTTTGCTTTGGTCTTTACTGAGGAAGATGTAGGGATGTTATCCATGACTGAAGTGGTATTTAAAGGTGCAGAAGAATTGAAGGAAATATCGATACGTCAGGAAGATGTATTATAACCATTAGATAAACTGAAGAGTAGCAAATCACCTGGGCCGGATGGTATAAATCCAAGGGTGTTGAAAGAACTGAAATATGAAATTGCAGACCTGCTATTAGTGATCTGTGAATTTTCATAAAAATCATCTCTAACACCTGAAGGAGGATCGCCAATGTAACGCCAATTATTAAAAAGGATTCCAGGGGTGATCCAGGAAACTACAGACCGGTGAGCCTGACGTCAGTACCGGAAAAAATGGTAGAAACCATCATAAAGAATAAAATTACTCAGCATGTAGATAGTCATGGCCTAATGGGAGACTGCCAACATGGCTTTAGACAAGGAAGATCTTGTCTTACTAATCTGTTATGTTTTTTTGAAGGTCTGAATAAACAGGTGGACAAAGGTGAGTCGGTTGATATAGTATATCTGGACTTTCAGAAAGCCTTTGACAAGGTCCCTCAGAGACTTCTGGCAAAACTAAAGAGTCATGGGATAGGAGGCAGTGTACTATTGTGGATCAGGAACTGGTTAAAAGATAGAAAGCAGAGGTTAGGGCTAAATGGCCAATTTTCCCAATGGAGAAAGGTGAATAGTGGTGTACCCCAGGGATTTGTGCTGGGTCCGCTGCTTTTTGACATATTCATAAATGACCTGGAAAGGGGAACAAGTGAGGTTATCAAATTTGCAGATGACACAAAACTATTTAAAGTTGTTAAAACCCAAAAGGATTGTGAAAAATTGCAAGAGGATCTTGATAAATTGGAAGACTGGGCATCAAAATGGCAGATGAAATTTAATGTGGACAAGTGCAAAGTTATGCACCTAGGGAAGAACAACCCAAACTATGGTTACACGATGCAAGGCTCCACATTAGGAATCACCACCCAGGAAAAAGATTTAGGCGTCATTGTGGATAACATGTTAAAACCCTCGGCCCAGGAGATCACGTGTGCACATGAGCGGGTGAGGAGCTTCCTCGTCGCGCTCCCGGGCCGCTTGTAGAAACTTTGCAATTTAATCGGCAACAACGGTCCATTATTGCAGTGAGTGGCACCAATACTTATGCAACAACTGCGTTTGTACCTGGGGAGGCTGGTTGTAACCTTGTGCAAATGAGAGCAGCGGTAAAAAGAGATAAAGCCTCGGGCGCACGGGACACTAAAATGGCGGCTGCGGCCCGGGCGGTATCTGTGCTGGACTCCCCGGGGAAGGACAGCGTGGACTCGGGCCCAGATGAGGTGGCTCAGGAAGTGGTGAAAATGTTGGAGCCCAAATTTGACACGGTCATGCGAAAATTGGACGAGATGGGTGAGAAGTTTGGAGAGTTTGCTAAGAGAATGGACGAGGTTGAACAGCGGGTGACCGTGTTGGAGGAGGGAGAGCTGGCGTTGGAAAGAGCAAACGTGAAGCAGCAGAAACAGCTGGACGACTTGCTACAGAAAGTTGACGACCTAGAAAATCATTCGAGACGGAACAACTTAAGATTGATTGGCGTGCCTGAGTCTTGGACAGGGAGTAAGCTGTTGACCCTGCTCGAGGAATGGCTCCCGCAGGCGCTAGGCCTTGCAGAACTGCAGGGGAAAATACATGTGGAGCGAGCCCACAGACTTGGACCGCTGCGGGAGGGCCAGAGCCGGCCGAGACCGGTGCTGGCGCGCCTTTTGAATTTCCAACACAAAGCTTTGTTACTGCAAGCTTACCAGAAGAAAAGGGACTTGAAGCTAGAAAATGGAATGGTCCTGCTGTTCCCAGACTACTCGGCATCTTTAGCCACGCGACGCAAGGAGTTTGCGCCTTTCTGCAGCGTGCTGATTAAGCGTGGAGTAAAGTTTGCGCTGATCTACCCAGCCATTCTAAAGATCTTCTACAAGGGTACCATGCACTCCTTTGAACAAGCAGGAGTGGCGAAAACGTTTGTGACAACGCTGGCGGATTCTACAGCGCCGAATGGAGAGTGAGGGGAATCACTGTGTGGACATTGGCACTAAGCTGACTAGCTGAAGAGCCCTGCTGTGTGCTTTTTCAACGTTGAGTTGTGGCGAGGCCTAGTAGACACCACATGTAGGGCACCGTGACCATGCTTGCCACCTCATCTTTCTGCAGGACTTGTTTGGACTGGCTTGTTGCCGTTTCATGTATGACTTTGTGTTAATAGCAAGCGGCCCGGAGGGGCATTGACTGATCTTACTCCCTTAGCGGAGTGCCCTGTGGAAGCAGGGTTCTGTATTGGTGAACTTATGGGGGTGGGGGGCAGAATGGATGAGTGTGTGTATGGAGATGTGGAGGGTAGTTTGAATGGGAAGCTGGATGACTGTTCGGGGGAGTGTGTCTGGTGGAATGGGTGTGATGAGTGTCCGGTGGGGGGGAATCAGAGGTGGGTAAGTGGGAAGGGGGAGGGTATCCATGCGGGTTTTTGGATGAGTCTGGAGGGTTGGGGGGCCCGGGGGAGGGGAGTGGAGGGTTGGGAGGGGAAGATCAAGGGGGGGTGTGGGAGGAGGGCGTAGGAGCTGAGGATTTGGTAATTAGAAGACTGTTTTGTTTAAGGGGGGTGGCGTATGCTCTGCCTAGTGTTTCACCCTATATGGTCAGTTGTGAGGTGAAATCCTGGAGACGAGGCTGGGCGTCTCTGGGTGGGATTGAAATTATGTGCTCTGCTGAGGGTCGCAACATGCTGCTGATATGTTGAATGCCAAAATAATATCTTGGAATGTGGGGGGCATTGGGTCTCCGGTCAAGCACACTAAAATATTGCAGATGTTAAAAAGAAAGGGCGCGCACATTGCGCTACTGCAAGAAACACATTTAAGCAAGCTTGAACACAGAAAGCTAAAGAAAGATTGGGTGGATGCTGTATATGGGGCATCGTCGGGGGTAAGAAGGTGGGAGTGGTGGTGTTAGTGAAGCACGGAATCCCCTTTGAAGTAACTAAGATGCAAGCGGATCCCAATGGCAGATATGTATTGATAACTGCCAAGCTCTTCAATGAAGTGGTTTGGATAGCGAATGTTTATGCACCCAATGTATATGACCATGAGTTCTTCAAGAAATTGTTACGCTTTGTCCGGGAAGCGGGGACTAATAAGGTGCTTATGGCTGGTGACTTCAATTGCCCGCATGACCCCTCTCTTGATAAATCTAAGGGGGGTGCACTGGTTTCCTGGGCGCATAGCGGAGTGGCCTATCTCTATAAAATGGGTGATCTAGTGGATGTCTGGCGCTTGCTCCACCCGGGGACGAGGGAGTATACACATCAATCTAGAGCCCACCATACTTGGTCTTGTATTGACAATATACTGGTGAGTGAAGGTGGGTTCTCGAGGATTTTGCAGGCTGAAATTAATCCGATAGTAGTGTCTGACCATGGTATGGTGTGGGTGTTGTGGGATTGTAAAGGAATGTTGCAGAAGAGGTGGCGTTTCCTGGCATATTTGTGTCAGGATAAGGAGTTTCGGATTGTTTTGGAAAAACAGTGGGACGAATATGTCGCCTTTAATGATCAGACAGAATGCTCTCCTCTGTTGTTCTGTGAGGCTAGCAAGGCGGTGATGCGTGGAGCCATCATCTCATATACTATCCAGCGGCGTCGCCATATGGATCGTAGTATTCTTGTTCTGGAACGGGGCTTCGGGAGTTGCAGCGGAAGCTAGGTAACGTGGCTGATGAAGCCCTCCAGCGAGAGTATACGCGTTCTCAGTTGGCACTTAATGAGTTGCTTCAGCGGAGAGCAGGTCTATCGATGTCGTATTACAGGCATCAACTGCATAGGTATGGAAACCGGACGGGGCGGCTACTTGCGAAGCTAGTCAGAGATCCTGGGGGGGCACTCTTCATACCTGTTCTTCGGGACGAACAGGGGAGCATGCAGCACCAGTCACGGAAGATCGCCAGCATTTTCCAGAGCTTTTATGCTAGCTTATACAGTGAGGAGGAAAGATTATGGGAAGGGTAGTGCCTTTTTGCAGGGCTTGTCACTGCCGCAGGTTTCTGCGGAGCAATTGGAGAAGCTGAATGAGCCCTTGACGGTGCGTGAGATACATACGGGGATCATGAAGGGGAAGTCCCATAAGGCACCTGGGCCCGATGGTTTTAGTATCGAGTATTACAAATTACTTGTGTCCAGGTTGGCTCCTTCAATGGTGATGTTTGATGCTGTTCGTCAGGAGGGGGAACTCCCGAGAGATATGCGCTGTGCTGATATTACTGTGATCCCGAAACCAGGGAAGGATGTTATGGAACCAGCCTCCTATAGGCCTATATCCCTCAAACTGTGATGTGAAAATTCTAGCGTCAGTATTGGCAGGGCGGCTTAATGGCATTTTGCCTTCACTCATAGCTCCTAGACAGGTGGGTTTTGTGCAAGGTCGAGAGGCGACAAAGAATATTACTAGGTTGCTTCTAGGTATGGAGCATTGTTTGCGGAGAGAGGAAGCTTTACTTCTAGTTAGTTTGGATGCTGAGAAAGCGTTCGATAGGGTGGCCTGGCGATATCTATGGGATGTCTTGGCGCAGTTTGGGCTGCAGGGAAACTTTGTGCAGTGGGTTCGGGCCCTCTATCAGCGCCCCATGGCGCGAGTGGTGCTGTGTGGGGCTAGTTCAGACGCTTTCAAACTGGGGCGTGGGACGCGTCAGGGCTGTCCACTGTCTCCCCTGCTATTCGTGCTTTCGTTGGAGCCTTTGTTGCATGCTATCCAATGTCATTCGGAAGTTCGAGGCATCTTATTAGGAGATGAAGAAATGAAAATTAGTGCATTCGCGGACGATATGCTCCTATGCTTAACGAGACCGCAGCCCTCCTTGGAGCGCGTTCTGCTGTTGATACAAGAGTATGGCGAATTCTCTGGTCTCAAAATAAATGTCTCCAAGTCAGTGGTACTAGATGTAGGGGGAAAGGGTCGACCGTCATGGAGGGGTCGGTTCCCGCTTGTCTGGGCAAAGGGGGAGATTAAATATTTAGGGATTCAACTACCGGAAAATCCGGCAAATTTGTATAAAGTTAATGTCCCCGGTATGTTGAGTAGAGCTCGACGGACCTTTGCGAAGTGGAAAGGCCTGCCTTTATCGCTCAAGGGGAGGATAGCCCTATTCACCATGGTGGAGATGCCCCGCTGGTTGTATGTATTGCGATTACTGCCCATGTGGATTCGGGAGAGCGACTGGCGGTGTTTTGAGAAATATTTGAGAGGCTTTTTGTGGAAAGGGAGGCACGCGCGAATCCCTTTGCGGGCTTTGATGAGGAGGTGGGAGGAAGGTGGTATAGTACTTCTGGATCTGCGGAATTATAATCTTCGATACCTGTTTAGGCATGTATGGTCCTTAGCTAGTGGGAGTGAAGGGTGTGCTCCGACTCAGCAGGTAAATGCTAGTTGTGTGCCTTACCACAGTTTATCGTATTACACTTGGCTAAAAGTCTGCGGGGCAAGTGTGAGGGGGGCAGGAATTACTTGGCTGCTTTGAGGGCGGCGTGGCGGGTGGTGTGTTCTCGTTTTGGATGGGACTGGCAACGATCGACACTGTTGCCCTTGGTGGAGAATCCGGATTTTATTCCGGGGTTTACGGGGCATAGTGTATTCCATGAGTGGGTCAAGAAGGGAATTATTTGTCTTGGCGATTTATTCACATTAGATGGTTCGCGAATGGAGAGCTTTCAGAATTTGCAGGTCAGGTTTCAGCTTTCAAGGAGTGATTTTTACGGCTACCTGCAGGCTCGGCATTACGTGGAAGGTTTGAATGCAGCCGGAGTCGATGTGTTACAGCTGGGTGTGTCGGCGAGAGTTTGGTTGGAAAAACTAGATTCAGGTCCCTCGGGAGGGCTGGAGCGATGGGAGCTCCTGCACCCTGTGGGTGACACTGCTTACCTCTCGGATTTGGTGCGCAGGTGGGATAAAGATGGCTTGGAAGGAGTGTCGGCGACACACCTCCGAGAGGCTTTTGAGGGGATACCGAGAGGTGTCTTCTGGATATATTTGCAGGAGTTGCAGTTTAAATTCATCTGGAGAGCATATACGACAGATGAGTGGGCTTTCCGGGCGGGGTTGCGTGTTTCACCTACCTGTGGTTGGTGTGCTTTGGACAGAGGCACGCTACTCCATAAATTTTGGGACTGCTCTAAGGTGCAGGGATTGTGGGGCCAAGCCTGTGGAAAGCTTGATCGCTGGCTTGGTATAGATGTTAGTTGGAGCAAGGAGGTTTGCTTGTTCCATTGGTGGGGCCCTGCTAATCAGGCTCTTATGCCACCTCAGAGGATGTTGCTAATAAGGGGCCTGTTGCTAGTGAAGAAAGTGTTGCTGGGTTGTTGGGCTGCCTTGTCTCCCCCTGGGGTGCAGATGTGGGAGAGCGCGTTGGGGGAATTGCTATATATGGAAAAGCTGACGGCCAAGCAGCAAGGTGGTAAAGATTGGGATTCCTTTCTGGAACTTTGGGCACCTCTTTTGACCCAGTTGCCCACACGAGAATGCAGCATGGTGGTGAATGTTTGACTCTTGAATTTGTGTCTGTTCTTATTTGTCTCTCCCTTTCTTCCTCTACCTTTGTGTCTTATTGCTGCTTGGGTTGCTGGGTATTGTTCGTTTTCTGTTTTTCTATACTCTTGAGGGGGGGGGGAGGAAAATTGTACTGCTGCTAGGTGGTGGTTTTACACCTTACAAATGCTTCTGTGGTACCTGGGGTTACATGGAGTCGAATTGGGGTGATCAGGGTACTGGTAAAGGTAAAGAGAGGGTCTTCTTAAACTTGTGGGAGTAGAAACAGGTTGGGGGGAAGGGAGGGGGCTCTCAGGGTTGTGCATTGTACAGTATATTTATGTTAAATATACTACGCGTACAGACCATGCTGGAGTGCTCATGTGTCCTTGAGGTGTGGACTAACCCTATGTTCTGGTACGAGCACACTTCAGATGGGGAGGGGAGATCTTTTCTTCGTTTCTGTGGGGCCTTTCTTGGGGAGACGTGTTTCTACAGTTGTACAGTTTTGTTCACTATATAGTCTTCCTGCTGTTTGCTGTACCTCTGTTTGGTACATCTGGTCTGTCTCTGATTTATTGTTCCCATACTGTGTTTTATTGCCTGTTGTGATGGTGTGTTAAAGTGAAAACCTTGAATAAAAATTATTTGAACTAAAACCCTCGGCCCAGTGTGCAGCAGCGGCCAAGAGAGCAAATAGAATGCTAGATCATCATAAGGAAAGGAATGGAAAATAAAACAAAAGATATTATAATGCCTCTGTATTATTCCATGGTGAGACTGCACCATGAATATTGTGTGCAATTCTGGTCGCCGTATCTTAAAAAGGATATAGCGTTATTAGAAAAGGTTCAGAGAAGAGCCACCAAAATGGTAAAGGGGATGGAAGGATACTCCTATGAAGAAAGGCTAAAAAGGTTAGGGCTCTTTAACCTGGAAAAGAGACGGCTGAGGGGAGATATGATAGAAGTCTATAAATTAATGAACGGAGTGGAATGTGTAAACGTAGATCGATTGTTTACGTTATCAGAATATAGAAAGACTAGGGGACATGCAATGAAGCTACAGGGTAAACAATTTAAGACTAATAAAAGAAAATATTTTTTCACTCAACGTGTAATCAAACTCTGGAATTTGTTACCGGAGGATGTAGTAAAGGCTGTTAGTGTAGCTGGGTTTAAAAAAGGTTTGGACAAGTTCCTGGAGGAAAGGTCCATAAACCATTATTAAGAAGGGACCCAGGATATCAATGCTTGACCCAGTACAAGCATTGTGGAACCTGTGTCTTTTGTGGAAACTGCTACAGTAGGTACGTATGACCTAGATTGGCCACTATTGGAAACAGGATACTGGTCTTGATGGACCTTGGTCTGACCCAGTATGGCATATCTTATGTTCTTATGAGGAATTGTGCCTATAGTATAGTGATGGCTACTGACCTTCAAATATAAGATGGCTAGAGAACTTCACAGATAAGTAGTGCCGTGTTCCCATTTGAATGTGGTGCATCAGGAACATTTGAGTATAAAAAGCATGGCTGATGTGCATCAGGAGGATTTGTACTTGAAGCATTCTTGAAGTTTTTTTTAAAAGATGCATACTAATACTGGTGACTATTCTCATGTTTTAAATCTTGCACAAAAATTGTTGGGGTGGGGGATGAGCCAGACTGCAAAACAAAATTATTGCCTCAGGGATGAATGATGAACTAGTTGGTTTACTAAGCTTAAGCTAATATTGCTTTTTGCCATCCTGATTGTGAAGTCTCCTTGAGGTCATTTTCATAGATTGTTGTGTGCCCCTTTCTGTGGGCTGTGACATCTGCAGAGTCATATTGGCATCACCTTTCAAATTCAACTTCCTTCCCCCACTCCTTCTAAGTTTCTCCAAATCACAAAAGAAAGATCCTTGTCCTCTCATAGGGACGTATATTTTAATACGCAGGTCTCTTGGTTTATCTGTAATCTCAGAATCAGATATCTACCCCCTTTATCTCTAATAACCATTTGTTCAGACCTCAAATATCTTGCTAGCAAAATATCCCCCCTTCTCCTGTATGTTTAAAAACCAGTACTTATAAATAAGAGACATACTTTACTACTTATAGTTTTCCCAAGTACTTTTACAACAAAATCCCCATACACAATCATTGATCCCATTTACAAATCCTCAAAACATACTCAACATATGATTCACCCATCTGCTCTCCCTTCCCTACTATCTCCCCAACAGTATTCACAAACTGCCACTTTAAAGCTCAAAGCCTCCTGTATTATTATTACTTCCCTCTTTTCCATTAAACCTCCATTACTCCAGGGCTCAACAAATCCCAGACACCAGGTCTCCATGGCAAACAGAAATTTGCACCCAATGCTTGAAATGTACTTCTGCTCTCCCTTTAAAAAAACAAAACAAACAAAACATGCTATCGTGGGACAAAAGACTGCTACGATCATAGCAAAGACCTTTTCTGTCTGCCTACGGGAGATGGATCTCCGCAGGCAGAAGAGAAGGGGATTGCCTTGATCACAGCCCAGATACAAGCTGTCTGCACAGGGGATCCCATCTCCCGTGGGTAGAGGGCTTGCATCTGGTTTGCGATTGCGACCTTCCCCTTCTCTTCTGCCTGTGGGAGATGGGATTCTTGCAGGCAGAACAGGAGGAGAAGGCTGTGATCATGGCCTGGAAGGCAGCACGCTGCCTGTGGGGGATCCCATATCTCATGAAGAGGAGAGCCGGTCGGGGTCTGCAATAAAAAGATAAGTTAGACAGGCAGGTGGGGGGGGTAGAGTAAAGCTAAAAAAAAAATTAAGAGACCAGCAACTTAAGGAAAAAAAAAGATGGGTAATGGAGGGCAAGGGGGTTGGAGGTGCTAGGGGGAAGGAAAAGGGGATAGATGAATAGAGTGGAGAGGTTGGAAGAGGGAAAGAAGAGTGCAAGGTGTTGGAGGATAAAAGGGATGAATTCATGTGGATAAAAACAAAAACAGCACAATGCCTATTTGCTGGAACACACACAAGCACTTGACTTCTGTACAACAGACACAGTCCCCAGCTCCACACTACATACATACACACTGGCATCTCACCTCTGCACCATGCACGCACACACACACACGGGCACTCCACATCTGCATATCACACAGAGGCTCCCCAGCTCTGCAGCACACACACACACACTGCAGCCCAGCAACTCACTCTGATACCCACCATCACATCCCACGCACAGACAGGCATACCACCGTTGCACCACTCACCCACACAGACACCTGCTATCTGAAGCTATAACCGTTATCTAAAGATGCTGTAAGAATTAGAGCACTGGTCTCACAAGACTTGAGAACATGAGACCAGTGCAAGACACAACCAGCAAAGGGGGGGGGGGGCATGAGGAGATCACAAGTACTGGCTCCTAAGACTTTGGCCTGGCTCTTAAATCCACATTAGTTATATAAAAATGGACTGTGGTATCCCTCCCTTTGCACCCACAATATTAAAACAGCTGCATTAAGTTGTTCACTAGTACACCCTGACATTATTTTTATAGAACTTAGCTATGTATCCATCCAAACCCGGGGCCTCTCCCTCTTTCAATGTACCTATCACCCGAGGAGGTTTTTGGGCCGTTACATCCAATTTTGTTTTATTTTATGTTTATTTGATTATACAAATTCATTCAGGAACATGAATGAAAAGCAAATGGCAGAAAAACATCAACAAAATTATTAAATATAAACAAGGGCAAGAGTTTCTGGCTTTTTAAATTACAGCCGTCTGCCTGGGAGCTCTTAAAAGGGTTTTAGTACATTTTTAACACAGTTACATTCTTTTTGGTGCTTTAGTTTAAAAGGGGAAATATTTTCTTTAGTGGGGTAGGTTTAAAATTCTGCTCTAGTATCCTTTCTCAGCTCTTTGAAGCCACTAACACCTCATCAGGTGTTAGTTCCCTCCATACTCCCCCCTCCCCCACAACTGCCACCCATCCCTAGTGAGCAGTCTTGCTTTATAGGGCACCTCTCCAATTAAATACACACAGGGGCTTGGAACAGCACATTTTGAACACACAAAGAGATTTAACTGCTTTTTCTCTGAATGGGCAGATAGGAAGCCAGCTGATACTTTGGTAGGTCTCTCTCTTTTTGTTTAACAGCTACCTAAGATCCACCGACTGAACAATGGCTGGGAAAACTCATATCGACAAAGCTGTTGCCCCCACTACAGCTTCTGCATCTGTCCAGAGATCCCAATGCCAGCTGAAGGACCGGTTCCACATGCAGGATGCCTGCAGGCAGAAGCTCTCAGGAAAGAAGTTGAGGAATTCAAAGAGGAGGTGGCGAGGCTGAGGAGCATTCAAGAGAGTGAGAAGTACATTGAGAAGCTTCTTGCAACATCCAAACTCTCCAGAAGAGAAGATGGCAGCCTACAGGTTGGATACAAGTCACCATGGCCTGCAGAATCACCAATCCAACTTCTCCAGCCCTTGAACTGAAGAACCATTATACAGCCCTGGAAGTGGAGGTGAAAGCATCCCTGGAAAGGGAAGAACCAGAGCTCGAGCACCCCAAAGTTGCAGAATCAGTGACCACAAGGAAGCGAAGGGTAGTGGTCATTGGCGATTCTCTTCTGAGGGGTATTGAGGTGTCTATCTGCCGACCGGACTTGATGTCCAGAAAGGTATTCTGTCTGCCAAGTGCCAAAATCCGAGATATTACAAAGAGTTTGCCGAGACTCATCAAGCCCACTGACTATTACCTTGCTGCAGCTATTGTGTAGCTGAGCAGAATCCCCTTTTCCTATGAATCGTTGCTGGGTACAAGCTTCCATATATCAAAACCTGATGATCTTGCCAGTTAAATTTAATTAATTGCTCTCATCTTTAATACCTTTATCTTTATTAAAAATGTGATAGACTGCCCATCGGAAGCCATCTGGGCGGTTTACAATAATACAAAAACAAATAAAGCCAAAGTCAGAAAAGAACTACAATGTCAGACAGCCATACCAGACTAAAGAAGAGAAGAGCCTAAGTGGAGGGGGAGGAGGAATCAGGGGAGTCAGGAATAGGAAGGTCATAGGCAGTACAGAAGAGGTGGGTTTTTACGAGGGATTTGAATTTGGGAAATGAGTGTTCTTGACGGATTAGGGGAGGAAGGGAATTCCAGAGTGATGGGGCTAGAAAAAAAAGAAGGCAGAATGCTGAGTTTACTTCGGGCAGGCATGTGCTGGGGAAGGGGGTCAAGGAGGATGGTGTGCAGTGACTGGAGGCTGTGAGGTATAGTGCGAAAGTGCAATGAATCTGCAAGATACTGGGGAGTGTGGTGATGTAGGGCCCTATGGGTCAGGATTAGGAAGGAGTTTGAAGATGATGCAATAGGGGAGGGGAAGCCAGTGTAGGTGGATCAAAGAGGGCATGATGTGGCTGAAATGGGGAGTATGAGTGAAGAAGCAAGCAGCAGCATTCTGAATTAACTGTAAGCTGTGAAGCTGATGGTGGGGGATAACTAAAAACATTACAGTAGTCCAGGTGCAAAATTACAAGAGTGAGAAGAAGAGTTGTGAGAGATATTGGAGAGCGTACTGGACTGACAGCTCGAATCTGACGATATACTCATGTAGACCCACAATAATGTCCCTGGGATTTTGATTTACTGGGAGCCCCCAACAAATCTTTGAGCTTGATCAATTTTCATATCAAAATGTCCACTTTCTCTAAGCACTCGTATTACAGAAAAAAAAACCTTGAAAATTTCCACAGCCACTTTTTTTGTAATCACTGAACTCTGGCCTTTTGGGCACCCCTCATATGGTGGTAGTTGTGCCTCATCTGGTTTTCCATGTCTTCAGTCTTCAACGCCATCATCTCCTTCACCTCTTCTAATTCATGCACAGGTTTTTGCAAACGGTTGACCACCTCCTGCATACTCACTCTTTCCAATCTTCTACCCAAAGACTTAACTTGGCCACATCCACTCTCAATCCTTTTACCAAATCTTTGATTTCAGTCTTCATTTCCACTATCTCTTTTTCAATTCCAGAACTATCCTCACAGTTCCTTTCTCAAGATCACATTTGTTTCTTGTTCACATCTCCTGTCTCTTTAGACACAGTCTCTCCTGGCACACTTTTATGTGCATCTCCCATGGCTATCTTACTTCCTTCTTACGTTTCAGCTTTACTGCTTTGATATGCAAAGTTCTTGAAGCCTGTTTTTACACCTTGCGGACATCTCCACACTGCTTCCACCAGGTTTGGCTCCCGTTATTCAAAATCTTTCTTCTTAATATGGGGCACAATATATTACTATTATCTGGGTCTGGTGATGTAATGTCATTTCCTCTGGTATTTCTCATATTTTTTTAAATCAAGACTTCATCTTTCCAAAACAAATGAGAAACTTGTACATGCATCGTATCTGCTCAAATTAATTCCTTATACAGTATTGCTGCTTGTAAGCAGAGTTCAAGCCCTTTATATTTAAAGGAACACAAATTTATAGTCTCTAATGCTATCCCCGATTAATACCGATGGCTCATCTTACTATGCAACCCTTCCCTTTTGCCTACTCCATCCTATCTCCCTTTATTTCCTGAAGTCAACTCTCCCCAAGGACTGCCCCTCCACACCCACACATCAGCAGGGGCAGTGGAACACCTTTTTAACTGGAGGGGCCAAACAAACCAATCTTCATAACCCTGCCCCCAAGCTCTCTATTCTTGATATTGTGTTGAGCAAAATGTTGATGGGGCCATGGCTCCTATGGCCTGCCCTTTTCTGCTGCCTATGCACATCAGGCCTGTACATTTCACACACACATACATCCCATCAGCCACACATACTATTTCAAAGCACAGCTCCCCCAAATATTCTAGTTTCCCCACATGCCCTCTTGCTTTTCACCTTTTACTACTCCCACCTGACATACTGTACCATGCCAATACACTCAGCAAATTATAATCATAATGTGAAAAATACAGTTCAAAACAAAATCCTTAGGCTAAATACTCGCTCAGCCTACTGCAGCAGGGCTCTAAGATTTATCTATGAAATGCACCCCGAGAGTGTGTGTTCCCTTGCGCTCATGCTCCACATGCTGCCATCAAGCAGCCTCAACAACTATGAAGAGAATATGAAGACAATTCAAGAAGACTCTTTAATCTAAAGTCTAAAGTCCAGGTTCAGTTTCTAGCTCCTGAACTCTTTAAGGGCTTTCATTGGCTTGAAACCTATGATAGAAACAGAGGCCATGTGGTCTTTTTCTGTCATCATATTTCTATCTAGTCTGTCCTTCCATATCAACAACTACAACAGTCCCCTTTTTACCTTTAGAGATCCTCTGTGTTTGTCCCATGCTTTTTTGAATTCAGTTACTCTCCCTCATCTCTACCACCTCCACTAGGAGACTATTCCACGGATCCACTATTCTTTCCGTAAAGAAATATTTCCGCATATCACTCCTGAATCTATCACCCTTCACCCTCATCCCATGTCCCCTCATAGCAGAACTTGCTTGCAATTGAAAGAGGCTCTCTCTCTGAACATTTATGCCACGGAGGTATTTAAACATCTCAATCATATCACCTCTATCCCGCCTTTCCTCTAAGGTGTACATATTAAGATCCTTCAGTCTGTCCTCATATGCTTTATAATAAAGACCACTAATCATTTTAGTAGCCACCCTCTGCACCGACTCCATCCTGTTCACATCCTTTTGAAGGTGCGGTCTCCAGAATTGCACACTATACTCCAAATGAGGTCGCACCAAAGACTTATACAGAGGCATTATCACCTCCTTTTTTTCTGCTAGCCATTCCTCTCCATATGCACCCAAGCATCCTTTTAGCTTTTGCCGTCGCCTTTTCTACCTGTTTAGCTATTTTAAGATCATCAGACACAACCACGCCTAGGTCCCGCTCTTCTTTAGTGGACAAAAGTACTTCACCCCTATACTATATTTCTCCCTTGGATTGCTGCAGCCCAAATGCATGACCTTACATTTTTTAACATTAAATCCCAGCAGCCAAATTCTAGACCATTCTTCAAGCTTAGCTAGATCCCTCCTCATGTTATCTACACCTTCCTGGGTGTCTACTCTATTGCAGATTTTGGTATCATCTGCAAAGAGGCAAACCTTATCCGACAGCCCTTCCGCTATATCACTAACAAAGATGTTAAAAAAAAAAATCGGACCAAGGACAGATCCCTGGGGCACACCACTGGTAACATCCCTCTCCTCAGAGTGAGCTCCATTTACCTGTACTCTTTGTCGCCTCCCACCCAACCAATTTCTAACCCAAGCAGTAACTTTAGGGTCCATCCCTAAGGTGCTCAGTTTGTTTATAAGTCGCCTGTGAGGAACAGTGTTAAAGGCTTTACTGAAATCTAAATACACCACATCTAGGGCTCTCCCTCAGTCCAACTCCCTGGTCACCCAGTCAAAGAAATCAATCAGATTTGTCTGACAAGACCTGCCTCTGGTGAATCCATGCTGCCTCGGATCTTGTAATCCGCTGGACTCCAGAAACCTCACTATTTTCTCTTTCAGCAGCATTTCCAATAATTTACTCACCAACGAAGTTAAACTAACCAGCCTGTAGTTTGCGACCACATCCTTACTTCCGCTTTTGTGTAAAGGCACCACATGAGCCTTTCTCCAATCCTTTGGCACCACTCCCGACTCCAACAAGGCATTGAAAAAGTCAGTCAGTGGAGCTGCTAGAACGTCCCCCAGTTCCCTCAGTATTCTAGGGTATATCCCATCCGGTCCCATCGCTTTGTCTACTTTAAGTTGAGCTAGTTTCTCACGAACACAGTCTTCTGAAAATTGTTCAAGATGTCCCTCGCTTCTGTTCCTATTTGTGGGTGTTTTCTGAGGTCCTGCTCCTGGTTCTTCATCTGTTAACACAGAACAAAAATATTTGTTAAGCAATTCCGCTTTATCCTTATCAGCTTCTACATATTCCTCCCCTGAACCCTTGAGTCTGACAATACCACTTTTCCCTTCCTCTTCTCACTAATATAATCAGAAAAATGTCTTATCCCCCCCCCCCCCCATTTTATTGCATTGGCTATTTCCTCCTCCTTTTGAATCTTTGCCTTCTTGACTACTTTGCTAGCTTCTCTAAGTTTTTCCAAATACAGATGCCTGTCTTCCTCTCTCTATGACCTCTTGTATTTCATGAAGGCCTCCCTCTTTTTCTTCACTTTTTCAGCTACTTCTTTCAAAAACCATAGCGGTCTCCTTTTCCTTTTACCTTTATTTACCGTTTTAACAAAAAGGTTGGCTGCCCTTAAAATATCCCCTTTCAGTTTTGCCCACTGTTTTTCTACATCCCCCAGCTATTCCCATCCCATTAACGACTCCCTGAGGTATTGGCTCATCTTTGCAAAGTTAGTCTTCCTAAAGTCTAAGATCCTCACCTTTGAATGGATTCTAACAGCCCTAGTCCTAATACTGAACCACACCATCTGGTGATCACTGGATGCAAAATGATCTCTCACTACAACATCAGAAACACTTTCACCATTGGTAAGCACCAAGTCCAGTATGGCCCCTTCACGTGTGGGATCTGTTACCAATTGCCTGAATAGTTCTCCCTGTAGAGAATCCAGGATCTCCTTACTTCTAGATGATACTGCAGCAGGAATGTGCCAAACATCTGGCATATTGAAATCTCCTATCAGTAGCACTTCCCCTTTCCTAGCAATGCTGGGTATGTCTTTAATTAGCTCTCTGTCACCTCTTCCTCTTATGAGGGAGGTCTGTATATCACACCAATGCAAATAGATTTCTCTTTACCTCTTTCTAGTTTAACCCACAATGCCTGCTCTCTTCCTCTGGAGATAGCCTCTGCAGTCTCTTACACACTGCCATTTAGCGACTTCTTTGGCCAAAAGAATTTCTCAACTTCTTTTGCACCTGTTCTGGCAAATCAACATGGTCCTCTGTCTCCAGTACTTTCCATGCTTTCTTCACATACCCGGCATGCTTAGTTTTGCCATGCACAGTAACTATAACAGCAAAAGGAACAGCCATCTATATTTAATATTTTATTTTTACAATTTAAGTCTCTAAAAAAACCTCACCTCCTCTGTAGTGTTATTGTTGAAAGATCATTTAAGATCTCAATCAGGCAACTCTTCCATTTGATAGTACCCACAGACCTCTCCTCTGTGCCACCACCTCTTTCACTGTTAAATCATACAGGCAGGCCACAATATTGTGTGGATAGTTGTTCCTTCTCAGGCCCAGTCCCCAATGAACCCAACCTATTTTAATCAAGTGGTCTTCATCAACATCCTCAGCACAGCTTTACATACATCTGCCACTGTAGTTTTTCAGTTCTTGAAGTCCACAGTCTCAGGCACTCCTTTAATCCAAATATTCCTCTAGGATCTGTTCAAGATGCTCCAACTTAATGATCCACTCCTCTTGGCCCATTCACAGTGTCTCAGTTTGTTTTTGTAAATCCTCTATTATAACTTCATTAGCCACAATGAACTCCTCGACCTCTCCCACTCTACCACCAAGGCCACTAAGCTCCATTTTCAAGTCTATTGCAACCTTCTTAATGTTATTTCATACCCCCAACATTTTTTTTCTTCAACTCAGCGAACCAGCAAATCATGTCATGGCATGTAACGAGGGGGCTCTGCTGCATTGAGAGAGAGTTGAACAGTCAAGGTTTACTGCTGCCATCTTTTCTGCATAGCGATCTGCACATGGCTCCTCCTGTCACTGTCCAGCTACAATTTAAATACTTCCAATTTCTTCCTCACAGACATGCCAACTTCCCCCGCTCTCAAAGATAGTTCACCCTGCAGTAAGTAATGCTGGTTCAGGTGTTTAACTAGATTGTAGTTTCATCCTTCATGAAACTACTTCCTCAGGAAGTCATCTCTTAGGCGACATCACTTCCTCTCTTGGGTGGGGATTTTCATCACTCGTGAGGCGGCATGGAATCTGAAGAGAGCTCTAGGGACCTCTCCTCAGGGAAGTACTCGGTCATACTCAAAATCCCCAAAGTACTCTGATGCAGACTCAAAGAGGTACTCCAGTGACGTCAGTGTCTCTGTTTAGGCTGACCTCAGCCTCTCATGGGAGGCAAAACTCCTTCTGCAACATCAATGCACTAACTATTTCTGTGTTGAGGGGATCGATCCCTCCCAATGCAGTCCAGACAGGTATCAGCCAAGAAGGAACTGGTGTTGAGGCCCTGAGGTCTTGCTGTCAATTCCTCTTCTGCAGCACGTGGTGAGTCTTGAGGATAGCATTGATATGCAAATATTTATTTATTTATTTATTTAGCAAGCATTTGTATACCGCTCCTTCCAGCGATCAGAAGCGGGTAAGATTACATGGAAAAAGCTGTCGAATCAAGACATAATAATTTTGATTTGTACATAAAGATTCGAAAGGTTAGCACGTCACACAGAAAATTAACTACTTCTAAGCTAAGGGGATAATTATTTACATATGTACATTTATACATTACAAGTTTTCTGGGGTGCTGTGGGGGAGTTGCCCCTCATGCGAGTTTAGTACAGGTTGAAATGACTTTGAAATAGGTGGGTTTTGAGTTTCTTTCTAAAGTCGGCTAGATCAATGCTGGCTCGTAGGTCAGGGGGGAGTTGGTTCCATAGTGTCGGTGCTGGGTATGAGAAAGCCCTGTTACTATTGATTTTTTTGACTGATCTGATATCTGTTGGAGTGTGGAGGGTGTTGGAATTGATGGTTCTCCTGTTTCTGTTGGATGGTTGCAATCTGATTAGGGTGTCGAGGAAGGATGGTGCTATGCTGTGGATGAGTTTGAAGGTGGTCGTCGGTATTTTGTATGGGCTGCTATGGGGAGCCAGTATAGCTCAATTAGTACTGGTGTAATGTGTTCAGTAAGACTTTTCCTCATGATGATCCTGGCAGCTACATTTTGTGCCATTTGAAGGATTTCAGGGTTTTCTTAGGAAGTCCTTGAAGAATGGCGTTGCAATAGTCGAAATGTGGCATGATGAGTGCTTGAGCAACGGATCTGAAGTCGCCATCGACAATGCTGTCAAAGCAACAGCTTCACATAGGGCAAGGAACACCATTCGCTCTTCGAGGCCTTTCACAAGACATTCCTCGAGGGCTGCCATCAACAGATGCAGGGTCTGCAGCAGAGTCAGTCAGTGTTTCCAGAATCTGACAGAGTATCAGCAGGCTAATCTTGACCTTGTGGAGTCTGGGGTGGCCCCTCTGACATAGGATAAGTGGTCCTCATGTTGGGGGTTTCTCGATACCTTAGTGTTCTTGACATCATGCTCTGATGAACTCCAGTCACAGCCAGCCAGCCTGCCCACTAGGTGAACTAGGCGGTCTCCTAGGGCAGCTGACCCTGGTGTGTGGCATCGCTAACCCAACCCCTCAGGAAGCAGTAGCTGAACTGCTTCAGCACCACGGTGGGCTTTAAAACACACCCATGCACATAGTTCCTGCCTGCCGCTCCTTCCCACCCTCCAAGAAAGTTGCATCGGAGAAGGGGCAGAAGCAACAGGCCATGAGTGCACATGCATGCGACCACTTTAAGGGCCGATGCTGCACTGAAGTGGCATTTCAGCCTCTGCCGTTTCAGCACAAGGTGGGGGCAGCATGGTGGGCTAGACAGAGGCAATGTCTTTTTTGGGGGGGGAGGAGGAGGATGGACAGTAGCACAGACAGGGCCGGCCCGTCCATTGAGCAAGAATGTTTTTTGCACAGGGCCCCGCGTTTCAGGGGGCCCCGCGCAAAGAACTTTCTGCTTTTTTAAAAAATGAAATTTAAAAAAAAAAAAAAAAAACGGGCCGCTGCCGCCGTGGCAGCATGGAGTGTCCCGCGGGGCCCCCTCTGCCCGGCTGAACTCTCCCGGCACGGCTGAAGCCCTCTGTTCCGGCTTGCAGATACGCGAAGGGAGAGTGTCTCCCTCACGTCTCTGTTAAGTCCGCAGGGGCTGATGGGAAGCAGGGGCTGATGGGAAATTTCCCATCTGCCCCTGCGGGCTTAACAGAAACACGAGGGAGACACACTCCCTTCGCATATCTGCAAGCCGGAGCAGAGGGCTTCAGCCGCGCCGGGAGAGTTCAGCCGGGCAGAGGGGGCCCCGTGGGACACTCCATGCTGCCGCGGCGGCCAGCTTTTTTTTTTTATTTTAATTTCCATGAGCCGATGGGGGGGGGGGGGTTAGGACTGGCTGTGGGCTGATGGGGGGGGTTAGGACTGGCAATGGGCTATGGGGGGGGTTAAGACTGGTAATGGGCTATGGGTGGGGTGAAGACACGTAATGGGCTGTGGGCTGATGGGGGGGTTAGGACTGGTAATGGGCTAGGGGGGGGGTTAAGACTGGTAATGGGCTGTGGGCTGATGGGGGGTCAGGACTGGGAATGGGCTATGGGGGGTTAAGACTGGTAATTGGCTGTGGGCTGATGGGGGGGTTGGGAGGGGTAAGGGGCTGTGGGGTGATGGGGGTTTAGGACAGGTAATGGGCTATGGGGGGGGTTAAGACTGGCAATGTGCTGTTGGCTGATGGGGGCTGTCTGGAAATGGGGTGATGGGGGTTAGGACTGGTAATGGGCTATGGGGGGGTTATGACAGGAAATGGGCTGAAGGGGAGGGGTTAGGACTTGAGGTGGGCTGATGTGGTTAGGACTGGTAATGGGCTGTGGGCTGATGGTGGGTTTAGGACTGGCAATGGGCTATGGGGGGCTGACTGGAAATGGACTGATGGGGTTAGGACTGGAAGTGGGCTGATGGGGGGTTAGGACTGGTAATGGGTTATGGGGGGGGCTTAAACTGAAAATGGGGTGATGGGGGGTTAGGACTGGAAGTTGGTTGACAGGGGGCTAGGACTGGTAATGGGTTGGGGGGTTGCTAGGACTGGAAATGGGCTGAGCGGAAGGGGAGGCTTGAACTGCAAATAGCTGATGGGGAGGGGGCTTGGAATGGAAATGGGCTGTGAGGGAAGGGAGCTAGGACTGAAAATGGGCTGATGGAGCAGCTAGGATAGGACTGGAAATGGGCTGTTGGGGGGAGCTAAGATTGGAAATGGGCTGTGGTGGGGGCTTGAATTGAAATGGACTCATGGAGGGGCTAGAACTGGAAGTAGGCTCATGGGGGGGGGCTTGGACTGGAATTGGGCTGAGTGGAGGGGAGCTATGATTTGACATGGGCTGATGATGGGGCTAGGAAATGACTAGAAATGGGCTGATGGGGGGGGGCTAGGATTGGAAATGAGCTGATGAAGGGACTAGAAGGGAATGGATGCTGGGTGAGACTGGAACTAGAAGGGAGCTGATGTTGGGGGAGGATTAGAATGGGATGGGGCTGGGAGAGTAAAATGGAGAGGGGAAAAATATTTTGTGTGGGAGGGATGAAAAATCTATAATTGGCCGGGTATTGGGAGAGTAAGTGGGGATTGAGGATGGAGGGGTAAAATTTGTGAGGATGAAATAGGAATGAGGAAAGAGCAAAAGGAGAAAGATTAGTATGTTAAAGCAGATGTAGAGAGAGAGAATGGAAAAAAAACTAGAAGAGAGGACAAATGGACAGCAGATGATGGAGAGTTAGCAGAAAACATGAAGAGACCAGAAGAATGTGGCTGGACCAATTGCAACTGAAAAAAAATGCACAAAAAGGTAGAAAAAGATATCTCTATTTTGAATTTATTAACTGGAATATGAAAGCTCTGGGAAATGTGCATCATTAACATCTGTGCTTTGTTTGGTACAAGAGGAAATTAATTTATAGTTTTATTTCTACAGTGTTGTTGTACATTCCAAGTTTGGCTTTTGGGGTTCCCAGTTTAATTATTGCCTTCCTGTTTCTAAATTGTGATTCCTTGTTTGGTGATGGTCTATGTTCTGCATGTGTATAACTGAGCTGAGGTATTCTGTTTATGTAATTCCTATTTGACATTGCCACTTGTTCTCTTTCCCCAGTAGGTCATGTATTGTTGTTCTCTGAAATGTATTGGTTTAATATTTGCAGTGTTGCCTTTTGATAGGTAGGGTATGGTGCTTTGTGAGTCCTGGTAATGCTGTCAGGATACGGCGGGTTTGCTATGGGTTCTAAATGGGCAGCGTTTGTAGTAGTTCCTAATGTGCCTGGCGGTTGGCACTGGATTATAGTAATGTAGAAATCTTTTAGTCTTTCTTTATCCATACACTCATTAAGAGACATGTTTACTAAAAGTTAGTGTATGGTAACATTATGCAAATATTTATGCAAATAAGGCCACTTATGCAAATGAGGCCCCACACCGAGTCTCCGCACATGGCCCCGCACCCCCCTTGGGCCGCCCCTGAGCACAGAGGTCTGCCTAGAGTGGCAGAAACCCTTGTGCCGCCACAGACTCCAGTGCACCCCAGCCTCCGCTTGATATCCTTGATTCTCAAAGTCTTAGGAGGATGAGAATGAATCCTTCCTCTTCCTCTGGGTGGTATCGGTGGGAGTCTGCATTGGGCGTCAGAGGGCCCGGAAGCAAATAGCCCTGCAGTGCAGAAGTTTGAAAGGTAAGCGCCATAGGGAGGGATGGCAGCATCAGCAATGGGCACCACAGAGGGAGGGGAGGGCGCAAGAAATGAGGTGCATATTATCTCCTTGTGCCAGCCCTGTAAATCATACTAAGCAATGAAGCAGCTGGGCCTGAGAGCAGCCAAGTAATGGTCAATCAGCAATTTTCTATGGCTAGCAATCAGGTGGTGGCCTAACACTACACTCTTCTTGGCAGTAAATTGTATTTGTTTTAGTCATATAATTAGATATTTAGTCTGTAATTAACAAATCTCAGAGAAGGTTACAACAAAATATATATATATAAATATATATAAAACAAGACAGACCACTCCTAAGTAGGATGATTTTGGACCGGATAATCTGGTTTTTCAGCCTTTTCTGTAGTGCCCGGTTATAAGTGTAACCAGACACTGGAAAAGTCCAGTCAAACAAGATTTTTAAAAGCATAGTGGGAATTTCTCAAATATGAAAAACTTTGAAACAGGCATGGAAAAAACAGACTGACAACTATTTTCTACGATTGGGCGTAGGCATTCACTTCCTGAATTGTCACTGGATAAGTTTACAAAGCTAACCACTTAGGACTCTGACTACTATGATTACTAAACTACAAAATAGAGCATTCTGGGGCAAGCATACAAGAAGCGATATCAACAAGTGGTTGGTTATATGTGCGGCTTTCACAGACTATAGAAACTGTGCAAATAGTTATGGTTTCTGGAAAAGCTGGCAACTCCTACTCCTAAGAGTTCCCTCAGAAGCAACTTAGCTGTATCATTGACTGAGGAATCTGAAACCATAGGAGCCACTACAGATCACCAAATAAATATATTTTTAACCACTTCTTAAACTGGAGCAATTCTGTCAGTCATCTCCCGGCCTATTTACAAAACTTTCATTCCAAACAACTGAACAAGCCTCCACTGCACACACAGCCTCATCTAACTCACACAACCCTTCTTGAAATAACTGTAATCATCTGCCTTATTCAACAGTGAATACATACAAATGTCAGGAGGTCCCAAAGAAGTCAAGTACTGTAACACTCCAGACAGAAAGTCAATGTTTGTAATAAACATAAATCCATTTTAAAAGCCATTAAACATATTAAAGATGTGAATTTACATAGATTTGTGATAAATGGATTATGCTCCTCTACACACGCAAACCAATAGTACTACTGATCATTTATGCTGCTTAACCAGGGAGTCTGGAAATTGAATTCTAAACCCCTAAAGTGAACTATTTTTAAAAGAAGAAAATGCACTAATTTCCAGGAAACGGTGAAAGGAAGA